>JAANHX010000689.1:0-1320250 GCA_011320135.1 Phytophthora betacei | reverse complement strand
GTACGCGCTCATGTCTTGCCCGAAGCCCGTCGCAGCGTCTGCATCCTCGTACGTGTTCTCTTCAGCGTCCGTTTTGGTGTGCGTGCCGCTGCCACTGCCCGATGCCTCGCAGCGTCCGCATTCTCGTACGTGTTTTCTTAATGCTCTCGCCGACGTCCGAGTTAATGTACAAGCTCCGGTCTTGCCCGAATCCACCGCAGCGTCCGCATTCTCGTACGTGGACGTGTCGACGTCGGTGTTGGTGTACGCGCTCATGTCTTGCCCGAAGCCGTCGCAGCGTCTGCATCCTCGTACGTGTTCTCTCTCTTCGGCGTCCGTGTTGGTGTGCGTGCCGCTGCCACTGCCCCGATGCCGTCGCCAGCGTCCGCATTCTCGTACGTGTTTTTTCTTGAATGCTCTCGCCGACGTCCGAGTTAATGTACAAGCTCCGGTCTTGCCCGAATCCACCGCAGCGTCCGCATTCTCGTACGTGGACGTGTCGACGTCGGTGTTGGTGTACGCGCTCATGTCTTGCCCGAAGCCGTCGCAGCGTCTGCATCCTCGTACGTGTTCTCTTCAGCGTCCGTGTTGGTGTGCGTGCCGCTGCCACTGCCCGATGCCGTCGCAGCGTCCGCATTCTCGTACGTGTTTTCATGAATGCTCTCGCCGACGTCCGAGTTAATGTACAAGCTCCGGTCTTGCCCGAATCCACCGCAGCGTCCGCATTCTCGTACGTGGACGTGTCGACGTCGGTGTTGGTGTACGCGCTCATGTCTTGCCCGAAGCCGTCGCAGCGTCTGCATCCTCGTACGTGTTCTCTTCAGCGTCCGTGTTGGTGTGCGTGTCGCTGCCACTGCCCGATGCCGTCGCAGCGTCCGCATTCTCGTACGTGTTTTCTTGAATGCTCTCGCCGACGTCCGAGTTAATGTACAAGCTCCGGTCTTGCCCGAATCCACCGCAGCGTCCGCATTCTCGTACGTGGACGTGTCGACGTCGGTGTTGGTGTACGCGCTCATGTCTTGCCCGAAGCCGTCGCAGCGTCTGCATCCTCGTACGTGTTCTCTTCAGCGTCCGTGTTGGTGTGCGTGCCGCTGCCACTGCCCGATGCCGTCGCAGCGTCCGCATTCTCGTACGTGTTTTCTTGAATGCTCTCGCCGACGTCCGAGTTAATGTACAAGCTCCGGTCTTGCCCGAATCCACCGCAGCGTCCGCATTCTCGTACGTGGACGTGTCGACGTCGGTGTTGGTGTACGCGCTCATGTCTTGCCCGAAGCCGTCGCAGCGTCTGCATCCTCGTACGTGTTCTCTTCAGCGTCCGTGTTGGTGTGCGTGCCGCTGCCACTGCCCGATGCCGTCGCAGCGTCCGCATTCTCGTACGTGTTTTCTTGAATGCTCTCGCCGACGTCCGAGTTAATGTACAAGCTCCGGTCTTGCCGAATCCACCGCAGCGTCCGCATTCTCGTACGTGGACGTGTCGACGTCGGTGTTGGTGTACGCGCTCATGTCTTGCCCGAAGCCGTCGCAGCGTCTGCATCCTCGTACGTGTTCTCTTCAGCGTCCGTGTTGGTGTGCGTGCCGCTGCCACTGCCCGATGCCGTCGCAGCGTCCGCATTCTCGTACGTGTTTTCTTGAATGCTCTCGCCGACGTCCGAGTTAATGTACAAGCTCCGGTCTTGCCCGAATCCACCGCAGCGTCCGCATTCTCGTACGTGGACGTGTCGACGTCGGTGTTGGTGTACGCGCTCATGTCTTGCCCGAAGCCGTCGCAGCGTCTGCATCCTCGTACGTGTTCTCTTCAGCGTCCGTGTTGGTGTGCGTGCCGCTGCCACTGCCCGATGCCGTCGCAGCGTCCGCATTCTCGTACGTGTTTTCTTGAATGCTCTCGCCGACGTCCGAGTTAATGTACAAGCTCCGGTCTTGCCCGAATCCACCGCAGCGTCCGCATTCTCGTACGTGACGTGTCGACGTCGGTGTTGGTGTACGCGCTCATGTCTTGCCCGAAGCCGTCGCAGCGTCTGCATCCTCGTACGTGTTCTCTTCAGCGTCCGTGTTGGTGTGCGTGCCGCTGCCACTGCCCGATGCCGTCGCAGCGTCCGCATTCTCGTACGTGTTTTCTTGAATGCTCTCGCCGCCGACGTCCGAGTTAATGTACAAGCTCCGGTCTTGCCCGAATCCACCGCAGCGTCCGCATTCTCGTACGTGGACGTGTCGACGTCGGTGTTGGTGTACGCGCTCATGTCTTGCCCGAAGCCGTCGCAGCGTCTGCATCCTCGTACGTGTTCTCTTCAGCGTCCGTGTTGGTGTGCGTGCCGCTGCCACTGCCCGATGCCGTCGCAGCGTCCGCATTCTCGTACGTGTTTTCTTGAATGCTCTCGCCGACGTCCGAGTTAATGTACAAGCTCCGGTCTTGCCCGAATCCACCGCAGCGTCCGCATTCTCGTACGTGGACGTGTCGACGTCGGTGTTGGTGTACGCGCTCATGTCTTGCCCGAAGCCGTCGCAGCGTCTGCATCCTCGTACGTGTTCTCTTCAGCGTCCGTGTTGGTGTGCGTGCCGCTGCCACTGCCCGATGCCGTCGCAGCGTCCGCATTCTCGTACGTGTTTTCTTGAATGCTCTCGCCGACGTCCGAGTTAATGTACAAGCTCCGGTCTTGCCCGAATCCACCGCAGCGTCCGCATTCTCGTACGTGGACGTGTCGACGTCGGTGTTGGTGTACGCGCTCATGTCTTGCCCGAAGCCGTCGCAGCGTCTGCATCCTCGTACGTGTTCTCTTCAGCGTCCGTGTTGGTGTGCGTGCGCTGCCACTGCCCGATGCCGTCGCAGCGTCCGCATTCTCGTACGTGTTTTCTTGAATGCTCTCGCCGACGTCCGAGTTAATGTACAAGCTCCGGTCTTGCCCGAATCCACCGCAGCGTCCGCATTCTCGTACGTGGACGTGTCGACGTCGGTGTTGGTGTACGCGCTCATGTCTTGCCCGAAGCCGTCGCAGCGTCTGCATCCTCGTACGTGTTCTCTTCAGCGTCCGTGTTGGTGTGCGTGCCGCTGCCACTGCCCGATGCCGTCGCAGCGTCCGCATTCTCGTACGTGTTTTCTTGAATGCTCTCGCCGACGTCCGAGTTAATGTACAAGCTCCGGTCTTGCCCGAATCCACCGCAGCGTCCGCATTCTCGTACGTGGACGTGTCGACGTCGGTGTTGGTGTACGCGCTCATGTCTTGCCCGAAGCCGTCGCAGCGTCTGCATCCTCGTACGTGTTCTCTTCAGCGTCCGTGTTGGTGTGCGTGCCGCTGCCACTGCCCGATGCCGTCGCAGCGTCCGCATTCTCGTACGTGTTTTCTTGAATGCTCTCGCCGACGTCCGAGTTAATGTACAAGCTCCGGTCTTGCCCGAATCCACCGCAGCGTCCGCATTCTCGTACGTGGACGTGTCGACGTCGGTGTTGGTGTACGCGCTCATGTCTTGCCCGAAGCCGTCGCAGCGTCTGCATCCTCGTACGTGTTCTCTTCAGCGTCCGTGTTGGTGTGCGTGCCGCTGCCACTGCCCGATGCCGTCGCAGCGTCCGCATTCTCGTACGTGTTTTCTTGAATGCTCTCGCCGACGTCCGAGTTAATGTACAAGCTCCGGTCTTGCCCGAATCCACCGCAGCGTCCGCATTCTCGTACGTGGACGTGTCGACGTCGGTGTTGGTGTACGCGCTCATGTCTTGCCCGAAGCCGTCGCAGCGTCTGCATCCTCGTACGTGTTCTCTTCAGCGTCCGTGTTGGTGTGCGTGCCGCTGCCACTGCCCGATGCCGTCGCAGCGTCCGCATTCTCGTACGTGTTTTCTTGAATGCTCTCGCCGACGTCCGAGTTAATGTACAAGCTCCGGTCTTGCCCGAATCCACCGCAGCGTCCGCATTCTCGTACGTGGACGTGTCGACGTCGGTGTTGGTGTACGCGCTCATGTCTTGCCCGAAGCCGTCGCAGCGTCTGCATCCTCGTACGTGTTCTCTTCAGCGTCCGTGTTGGTGTGCGTGCCGCTGCCACTGCCCGATGCCGTCGCAGCGTCCGCATTCTCGTACGTGTTTTCTTGAATGCTCTCGCCGACGTCCGAGTTAATGTACAAGCTCCGGTCTTGCCCGAAGCCACCGCAGCGTCCGCATTCTCGTACGTGGACGTGTCGACGTCGGTGTTGGTGTACGCGCTCATGTCTTGCCCGAAGCCGTCGCAGCGTCTGCATCCTCGTACGTGTTCTCTTCAGCGTCCGTGTTGGTGTGCGTGCCGCTGCCACTGCCCGATGCCGTCGCAGCGTCCGCATTCTCGTACGTGTTTTCTTGAATGCTCTCGCCGACGTCCGAGTTAATGTACAAGCTCCGGTCTTGCCCGAATCCACCGCAGCGTCCGCATTCTCGTACGTGGACGTGTCGACGTCGGTGTTGGTGTACGCGCTCATGTCTTGCCCGAAGCCGTCGCAGCGTCTGCATCCTCGTACGTGTTCTCTTCAGCGTCCGTGTTGGTGTGCGTGCCGCTGCCACTGCCCGATGCCGTCGCAGCGTCCGCATTCTCGTACGTGTTTTCTTGAATGCTCTCGCCGACGTCCGAGTTAATGTACAAGCTCCGGTCTTGCCCGAATCCACCGCAGCGTCCGCATTCTCGTACGTGGACGTGTCGACGTCGGTGTTGGTGTACGCGCTCATGTCTTGCCCGAAGCCGTCGCAGCGTCTGCATCCTCGTACGTGTTCTCTTCAGCGTCCGTGTTGGTGTGCGTGCCGCTGCCACTGCCCGATGCCGTCGCAGCGTCCGCATTCTCGTACGTGTTTTCTTGAATGCTCTCGCCGACGTCCGAGTTAATGTACAAGCTCCGGTCTTGCCCGAATCCACCGCAGCGTCCGCATTCTCGTACGTGGACGTGTCGACGTCGGTGTTGGTGTACGCGCTCATGTCTTGCCCGAAGCCGTCGCAGCGTCTGCATCCTCGTACGTGTTCTCTTCAGCGTCCGTGTTGGTGTGCGTGCCGCTGCCACTGCCCGATGCCGTCGCAGCGTCCGCATTCTCGTACGTGTTTTCTTGAATGCTCTCGCCGACGTCCGAGTTAATGTACAAGCTCCGGTCTTGCCCGAATCCACCGCAGCGTCCGCATTCTCGTACGTGGACGTGTCGACGTCGGTGTTGGTGTACGCGCTCATGTCTTGCCCGAAGCCGTCGCAGCGTCTGCATCCTCGTACGTGTTCTCTTCAGCGTCCGTGTTGGTGTGCGTGTCCGCTGCCACTGCCCGATGCCGTCGCAGCGTCCGCATTCTCGTACGTGGACGTGTCGACGTCGGTGTTGGTGTACGCGCTCATGTCTTGCCCGAAGCCGTCGCAGCGTCTGCATCCTCGTACGTGTTCTCTTCAGCGTCCGTGTTGGTGTGCGTGCCGCTGCCACTGCCCGATGCCGTCGCAGCGTCCGCATTCTCGTACGTGTTTTCTTGAATGCTCTCGCCGACGTCCGAGTTAATGTACAAGCTCCGGTCTTGCCCGAATCCACCGCAGCGTCCGCATTCTCGTACGTGGACGTGTCGACGTCGGTGTTGGTGTACGCGCTCATGTCTTGCCCGAAGCCGTCGCAGCGTCTGCATCCTCGTACGTGTTCTCTTCAGCGTCCGTGTTGGTGTGCGTGCCGCTGCCACTGCCCGATGCCGTCGCAGCGTCCGCATTCTCGTACGTGTTTTCTTGAATGCTCTCGCCGACGTCCGAGTTAATGTACAAGCTCCGGTCTTGCCCGAATCCACCGCAGCGTCCGCATTCTCGTACGTGGACGTGTCGACGTCGGTGTTGGTGTACGCGCTCATGTCTTGCCCGAAGCCGTCGCAGCGTCTGCATCCTCGTACGTGTTCTCTTCAGCGTCCGTGTTGGTGTGCGTGCCGCTGCCACTGCCCGATGCCGTCGCAGCGTCCGCATTCTCGTACGTGTTTTCTTGAATGCTCTCGCCGACGTCCGAGTTAATGTACAAGCTCCGGTCTTGCCCGAATCCACCGCAGCGTCCGCATTCTCGTACGTGGACGTGTCGACGTCGGTGTTGGTGTACGCGCTCATGTCTTGCCCGAAGCCGTCGCAGCGTCTGCATCCTCGTACGTGTTCTCTTCAGCGTCCGTGTTGGTGTGCGTGCCGCTGCCACTGCCCGATGCCGTCGCAGCGTCCGCATTCTCGTACGTGTTTTCTTGAATGCTCTCGCCGACGTCCGAGTTAATGTACAAGCTCCGGTCTTGCCCGAATCCACCGCAGCGTCCGCATTCTCGTACGTGGACGTGTCGACGTCGGTGTTGGTGTACGCGCTCATGTCTTGCCCGAAGCCGTCGCAGCGTCTGCATCCTCGTACGTGTTCTCTTCAGCGTCCGTGTTGGTGTGCGTGCCGCTGCCACTGCCCGATGCCGTCGCAGCGTCCGCATTCTCGTACGTGTTTTCTTGAATGCTCTCGCCGACGTCCGAGTTAATGTACAAGCTCCGGTCTTGCCCGAATCCACCGCAGCGTCCGCATTCTCGTACGTGGACGTGTCGACGTCGGTGTTGGTGTACGCGCTCATGTCTTGCCCGAAGCCGTCGCAGCGTCTGCATCCTCGTACGTGTTCTCTTCAGCGTCCGTGTTGGTGTGCGTGCCGCTGCCACTGCCCGATGCCGTCGCAGCGTCCGCATTCTCGTACGTGTTTTCTTGAATGCTCTCGCCGACGTCCGAGTTAATGTACAAGCTCCGGTCTTGCCCGAATCCACCGCAGCGTCCGCATTCTCGTACGTGGACGTGTCGACGTCGGTGTTGGTGTACGCGCTCATGTCTTGCCCGAAGCCGTCGCAGCGTCTGCATCCTCGTACGTGTTCTCTTCAGCGTCCGTGTTGGTGTGCGTGCCGCTGCCACTGCCCGATGCCGTCGCAGCGTCCGCATTCTCGTACGTGTTTTCTTGAATGCTCTCGCCGACGTCCGAGTTAATGTACAAGCTCCGGTCTTGCCCGAATCCACCGCAGCGTCCGCATTCTCGTACGTGGACGTGTCGACGTCGGTGTTGGTGTACGCGCTCATGTCTTGCCCGAAGCCGTCGCAGCGTCTGCATCCTCGTACGTGTTCTCTTCAGCGTCCGTGTTGGTGTGCGTGCCGCTGCCACTGCCCGATGCCGTCGCAGCGTCCGCATTCTCGTACGTGTTTTCTTGAATGCTCTCGCCGACGTCCGAGTTAATGTACAAGCTCCGGTCTTGCCCGAATCCACCGCAGCGTCCGCATTCTCGTACGTGGACGTGTCGACGTCGGTGTTGGTGTACGCGCTCATGTCTTGCCCGAAGCCGTCGCAGCGTCTGCATCCTCGTACGTGTTCTCTTCAGCGTCCGTGTTGGTGTGCGTGCCGCTGCCACTGCCCGATGCCGTCGCAGCGTCCGCATTCTCGTACGTGTTTTCTTGAATGCTCTCGCCGACGTCCGAGTTAATGTACAAGCTCCGGTCTTGCCCGAATCCACCGCAGCGTCCGCATTCTCGTACGTGGACGTGTCGACGTCGGTGTTGGTGTACGCGCTCATGTCTTGCCCGAAGCCGTCGCAGCGTCTGCATCCTCGTACGTGTTCTCTTCAGCGTCCGTGTTGGTGTGCGTGCCGCTGCCACTGCCCGATGCCGTCGCAGCGTCCGCATTCTCGTACGTGTTTTCTTGAATGCTCTCGCCGACGTCCGAGTTAATGTACAAGCTCCGGTCTTGCCCGAATCCACCGCAGCGTCCGCATTCTCGTACGTGGACGTGTCGACGTCGGTGTGTTGGTGTACGCGCTCATGTCTTGCCCGAAGCCGTCGCAGCGTCTGCATCCTCGTACGTGTTCTCTTCAGCGTCCGTGTTGGTGTGCGTGCCGCTGCCACTGCCCGATGCCGTCGCAGCGTCCGCATTCTCGTACGTGTTTTCTTGAATGCTCTCGCCGACGTCCGAGTTAATGTACAAGCTCCGGTCTTGCCCGAATCCACCGCAGCGTCCGCATTCTCGTACGTGGACGTGTCGACGTCGGTGTTGGTGTACGCGCTCATGTCTTGCCCGAAGCCGTCGCAGCGTCTGCATCCTCGTACGTGTTCTCTTCAGCGTCCGTGTTGGTGTGCGTGCCGCTGCCACTGCCCGATGCCGTCGCAGCGTCCGCATTCTCGTACGTGTTTTCTTGAATGCTCTCGCCGACGTCCGAGTTAATGTACAAGCTCCGGTCTTGCCCGAATCCACCGCAGCGTCCGCATTCTCGTACGTGGACGTGTCGACGTCGGTGTTGGTGTACGCGCTCATGTCTTGCCCGAAGCCGTCGCAGCGTCTGCATCCTCGTACGTGTTCTCTTCAGCGTCCGTGTTGGTGTGCGTGCCGCTGCCACTGCCCGATGCCGTCGCAGCGTCCGCATTCTCGTACGTGTTTTCTTGAATGCTCTCGCCGACGTCCGAGTTAATGTACAAGCTCCGGTCTTGCCCGAATCCACCGCAGCGTCCGCATTCTCGTACGTGGACGTGTCGACGTCGGTGTTGGTGTACGCGCTCATGTCTTGCCCGAAGCCGTCGCAGCGTCTGCATCCTCGTACGTGTTCTCTTCAGCGTCCGTGTTGGTGTGCGTGCCGCTGCCACTGCCCGATGCCGTCGCAGCGTCCGCATTCTCGTACGTGTTTTCTTGAATGCTCTCGCCGACGTCCGAGTTAATGTACAAGCTCCGGTCTTGCCCGAATCCACCGCAGCGTCCGCATTCTCGTACGTGGACGTGTCGACGTCGGTGTTGGTGTACGCGCTCATGTCTTGCCCGAAGCCGTCGCAGCGTCTGCATCCTCGTACGTGTTCTCTTCAGCGTCCGTAGTTGGTGTGCGTGTCGCTGCCACTGCCCGATGCCGTCGCAGCGTCCGCATTCTCGTACGTGTTTTCTTGAATGCTCTCGCCGACGTCCGAGTTAATGTACAAGCTCCGGTCTTGCCCGAATTCCACCGCAGCGTCCGCATTCTCGTACGTGGGACGTGTCGACGTCGGTGTTGGTGTACGCGCTCATGTCTTGCCCGAAGCCGTCGCAGCGTCTGCATCCTCGTACGTGTTCTCTTCAGCGTCCGTGTTGGTGTGCGTGTCCGCTGCCACTGCCCGATGCCGTCGCAGCGTCCGCATTCTCGTACGTGTTTTCTTGAATGCTCTCGCCGACGTCCGAGTTAATGTACAAGCTCCGGTCTTGCCCGAATCCACCGCAGCGTCCGCATTCTCGTACGTGGACGTGTCGACGTCGGTGTTGGTGTACGCGCTCATGTCTTGCCCGAAGCCGTCGCAGCGTCCTGCATCCTCGTACGTGTTCTCTTCAGCGTCCGTGTTGGTGTGCGTGTCGCTGCCAACTGCCCGATGCCGTCGCAGCGTCCGCATTCTCGTACGTGTTTTCTTGAATGCTCTCGCCGACGTCCGAGTTAATGTACAAGCTCCGGTCTTGCCCGAATCCACCGCAGCGTCCGCATTCTCGTACGTGGACGTGTCGACGTCGGTGTTTGGTGTACGCGCTCATGGTCTGCCCGAAGCCAGTCGCAGCGTCTGCATCCTCGTACGTGTTTCTCTTCAGCGTCCGTGTTGGTGTGCGTGTCCGCTGCCACTGCCCGATGCCGTCGCAGCGTCCGCATTCTCGTACGTGTTTTCATTGAATGCTCTCGCCACGTCCGAGTTAATGTACAAGCTCCGGTCTTGCCCGAAGCCCCGCAGCGTCCGCATTCTCGTACGTGGACGTGTCGACGGTCGGTGTTGTGTTACGCGCTCATGTCTTTGCCCGAAGCCGTCGCAGCGTCTGCATCCTCGTACGGTTCTCTTCAGCGTCCGTGTTGGTGTGCGTGCCGCTGCCACTGCCCGATGCCGTCGCAGCGTCCGCATTCTCGTACTGTTTTTCTTGAATGCTCTCGCCGACGTCCGAGTTAATGTACAAGCTCCGGTCTTGCCCGAATCCACCGCAGCGTCCGCATTTCTCGTACGTGGACGTGTCGACGTCGGTGTTGGTGTAAGCCGCGCTCATGTCTTGCCCGAAGCCGTCGCAGCGTCTGCATCCTCGTACGTGTTCTCTTCAGCGTCCGTGTTGGTGTGCGTGCCGCTGCCACTGCCCGATGCCGTCGCAGCGTCCGCATTCTCGTACGTGTTTTCTTGAATGCTCTCGCCGACGTCCGAGTTAATGTACAAGCTCCGGTCTTGCCCGAATCCACCGCAGCGTCCGCATTCTCGTACGTGGACGTGTCGACGTCGGTGTTGGTGTACGCGCTCATGTCTTGCCCGAAGCCGTCGCAGCGTCTGCATCCTCGTACGTGTTCTCTTCAGCGTCCGTGTTGGTGTGCGTGCCGCTGCCACTGCCCGATGCCGTCGCAGCGTCCGCATTCTCGTACGTGTTTTCTTGAATGCTCTCGCCCGACGTCCGAGTTAATGTACAAGCTCCGGTCTTGCCCGAATCCACCGCAGCGTCCGCATTCTCGTACGTGGACGTGTCGACGTCGGTGTTGGTGTACGCGCTCATGTCTTGCCCGAAGCCGTCGCAGCGTCTGCATCCTCGTACGTGTTCTCTTCAGCGTCCGTGTTGGTGTGCGTGTCGCTGCCACTGCCCGATGCCGTCGCAGCGTCCGCATTCTCGTACGTGTTTTCTTGAATGCTCTCGCCGACGTCCGAGTTAATGTACAAGCTCCGGTCTTGCCCGAATCCACCGCAGCGTCCGCATTCTCGTACGTGGACGTGTCGACGTCGGTGTTGGTGTACGCGCTCATGTCTTGCCCGAAGCCGTCGCAGCGTCTGCATCCTCGTACGTGTTCTCTTCAGCGTCCGTGTTGGTGTGCGTGTCGCTGCCACTTGCCCGATGCCGTCGCAGCGTCCGCATTCTCGTGCGTGTTTTCTTGAATGCTCTCGCCGACGTCCGAGTTAATGTACAAGCTCCGGTCTTGCCCGAATCCACCGCAGCGTCCGCATTCTCGTACGTGGACGTGTCGACGTCGGTGTTGGTGTACGCGCTCATGTCTTGCCCGAAGCCGTCGCAGCGTCTGCATCCTCGTACGTGTTCTCTTCAGCGTCCGTGTTGGTGTGCGTGTCGCTGCCACTGCCCGATGCCGTCGCAGCGTCCGCATTCTCGTACGTGTTTTCTTGAATGCTCTCGCCGACGTCCGAGTTAATGTACAAGCTCCGGTCTTGCCCGAATCCACCGCAGCGTCCGCATTCTCGTACGTGGACGTGTCGACGTCGGTGTTGGTGTACGCGCTCATGTCTTGCCCGAAGCCGTCGCAGCGTCTGCATCCTCGTACGTGTTCTCTTCAGCGTCCGTGTTGGTGTGCGTGCCGCTGCCACTGCCCGATGCCGTCGCAGCGTCCGCATTCTCGTACGTGTTTTCTTGAATGCTCTCGCCGACGTCCGAGTTAATGTACAAGCTCCGGTCTTGCCCGAATCCACCGCAGCGTCCGCATTCTCGTACGTGGACGTGTCGACGTCGGTGTTGGTGTACGCGCTCATGTCTTGCCCGAAGCCGTCGCAGCGTCTGCATCCTCGTACGTGTTCTCTTCAGCGTCCGTGTTGGTGTGCGTGTCGCTGCCACTGCCCGATGCCGTCGCAGCGTCCGCATTCTCGTGCGTGTTTTCTTGAATGCTCTCGCCGACGTCCGAGTTAATGTACAAGCTCCGGTCTTGCCCGAATCCACCGCAGCGTCCGCATTCTCGTACGTGGACGTGTCGACGTCGGTGTTGGTGTACGCGCTCATGTCTTGCCCGAAGCCGTCGCAGGCGTCTGCATCCTCGTACGTGTTCTCTTCAGCGTCCGTGTTGGTGTGCGTGTCGCTGCCACTGCCCGATGCCGTCGCAGCGTCCGCATTCTCGTGCGTGTTTTCTTGAATGCTCTCGCCGACGTCCGAGTTAATGTACAAGCTCCGGTCTTGCCCGAATCCACCGCAGCGTCCGCATTCTCGTACGTGGACGTGTCGACGTCGGTGTTGGTGTACGCGCTCATGTCTTGCCCGAAGCCGTCGCAGCGTCTGCATCCTCGTACGTGTTCTCTTCAGCGTCCGTGTTGGTGTGCGTGTCGCTGCCACTGCCCGATGCCGTCGCAGCGTCCGCATTCTCGTACGTGTTCTCTTCAGCGTCCGTGTTGGTGTGCGTGTCGCTGCCACTGCCCGATGCCGTCGCAGCGTCCGCATTCTCGACGTGTTTTCTTGAATGCTCTCGCCGACGTCCGAGTTAATGTACAAGCTCCGGTCTTGCCCGAATCCACCGCAGCGTCCGCATTCTCGTACGTGGACGTGTCGACGTCGGTGTTGGTGTACGCGCTCATGTCTTGCCCGAAGCCGTCGCAGCGTCTGCATCCTCGTACGTGTTCTCTTCAGCGTCCGTGTTGGTGTGCGTGTCGCTGCCACTGCCCGATGCCGTCGCAGCGTCCGCATTCTCGTGCGTGTTTTCTTGAATGCTCTCGCCGACGTCCGAGTTAATGTACAAGCTCCGGTCTTGCCCGAATCCACCGCAGCGTCCGCATTCTCGTACGTGGACGTGTCGACGTCGGTGTTGGTGTACGCGCTCATGTCTTGCCCGAAGCCGTCGCAGCGTCTGCATCCTCGTACGTGTTCTCTTCAGCGTCCGTGTTGGTGTGCGTGTCGCTGCCACTGCCCGATGCCGTCGCAGCGTCCGCATTCTCGTACGTGTTTTCTTGAATGCTCTCGCCGACGTCCGAGTTAATGTACAAGCTCCGGTCTTGCCCGAATCCACCGCAGCGTCCGCATTCTCGTACGTGGACGTGTCGACGTCGGTGTTGGTGTACGCGCTCATGTCTTGCCCGAAGCCGTCGCAGCGTCTGCATCCTCGTACGTGTTCTCTTCAGCGTCCGTGTTTGTGTGCGTGTCGCTGCCACTGCCCGATGCCGTCGCAGCGTCCGCATTCTCGTACGTGTTTTCTTGAATGCTCTCGCCGACGTCCGAGTTAATGTACAAGCTCCGGTCTTGCCCGAATCCACCGCAGCGTCCGCATTCTCGTACGTGGACGTGTCGACGTCGGTGTTGGTGTACGCGCTCATGTCTTGCCCGAAGCCGTCGCAGCGTCTGCATCCTCGTACGTGTTCTCTTCAGCGTCCGTGTTGGTGTGCGTGTCGCTGCCACTGCCCGATGCCGTCGCAGCGTCCGCATTCTCGTACGTGTTTTCTTGAATGCTCTCGCCGACGTCCGAGTTAATGTACAAGCTCCGGTCTTGCCCGAATCCACCGCAGCGTCCGCATTCTCGTACGTGGACGTGTCGACGTCGGTGTTGGTGTACGCGCTCATGTCTTGCCCGAAGCCGTCGCAGCGTCTGCATCCTCGTACGTGTTCTCTTCAGCGTCCGTGTTGGTGTGCGTGTCGCTGCCACTGCCCGATGCCGTCGCAGCGTCCGCATTCTCGTACGTGTTTTCTTGAATGCTCTCGCCGACGTCCGAGTTAATGTACAAGCTCCGGTCTTGCCCGAATCCACCGCAGCGTCCGCATTCTCGTACGTGGACGTGTCGACGTCGGTGTTGGTGTACGCGCTCATGTCTTGCCCGAAGCCGTCGCAGCGTCTGCATCCTCGTACGTGTTCTCTTCAGCGTCCGTGTTTGTGTGCGTGTCGCTGCCACTGCCCGATGCCGTCGCAGCGTCCGCATTCTCGTACGTGTTTTCTTGAATGCTCTCGCCGACGTCCGAGTTAATGTACAAGCTCCGGTCTTGCCCGAATCCACCGCAGCGTCCGCATTCTCGTACGTGGACGTGTCGACGTCGGTGTTGGTGTACGCGCTCATGTCTTGCCCGAAGCCGTCGCAGCGTCTGCATCCTCGTACGTGTTCTCTTCAGCGTCCGTGTTGGTGTGCGTGTCGCTGCCACTGCCCGATGCCGTCGCAGCGTCCGCATTCTCGACGTGTTTTCTTGAATGCTCTCGCCGACGTCCGAGTTAATGTACAAGCTCCGGTCTTGCCCGAATCCACCGCAGCGTCCGCATTCTCGTACGTGGACGTGTCGACGTCGGTGTTGGTGTACGCGCTCATGTCTTGCCCGAAGCCGTCGCAGCGTCTGCATCCTCGTACGTGTTCTCTTCAGCGTCCGTGTTGGTGTGCGTGTCGCTGCCACTGCCCGATGCCGTCGCAGCGTCCGCATTCTCGTGCGTGTTTTCTTGAATGCTCTCGCCGACGTCCGAGTTAATGTACAAGCTCCGGTCTTGCCCGAATCCACCGCAGCGTCCGCATTCTCGTACGTGGACGTGTCGACGTCGGTGTTGGTGTACGCGCTCATGTCTTGCCCGAAGCCGTCGCAGCGTCTGCATCCTCGTACGTGTTCTCTTCGGCGTCCGTGTTGGTGTGCGTGCCGCTGCCACTGCCCGATGCCGTCGCAGCGTCCGCATTCTCGTGCGTGTTTTCTTGAATGCTCTCGCCGACGTCCGAGTTAATGTACAAGCTCCGGTCTTGCCCGAATCCACCGCAGCGTCCGCATTCTCGTACGTGGACGTGTCGACGTCGGTGTTGGTGTACGCGCTCATGTCTTGCCCGAAGCCGTCGCAGCGTCTGCATCCTCGTACGTGTTCTCTTCAGCGTCCGTGTTGGTGTGCGTGTCGCTGCCACTGCCCGATGCCGTCGCAGCGTCCGCATTCTCGTACGTGTTTTCTTGAATGCTCTCGCCGACGTCCGAGTTAATGTACAAGCTCCGGTCTTGCCCGAATCCACCTCAGCGTCCGCATTCTCGTACGTGGACGTGTCGACGTCGGTGTTGGTGTACGCGCTCATGTCTTGCCCGAAGCCGTCGCAGCGTCTGCATCCTCGTACGTGTTCTCTTCGGCGTCCGTGTTGGTGTGCGTGCCGCTGCCACTGCCCGATGCCGTCGCAGCGTCCGCATTCTCGTGCGTGTTTTCTTGAATGCTCTCGCCGACGTCCGAGTTAATGTACAAGCTCCGGTCTTGCCCGAATCCACCGCAGCGTCCGCATTCTCGTACGTGGACGTGTCGACGTCGGTGTTGGTGTACGCGCTCATGTCTTGCCCGAAGCCGTCGCAGCGTCTGCATCCTCGTACGTGTTCTCTTCAGCGTCCGTGTTGGTGTGCGTGTCGCTGCCACTGCCCGATGCCGTCGCAGCGTCCGCATTCTCGTACGTGTTTTCTTGAATGCTCTCGCCGACGTCCGAGTTAATGTACAAGCTCCGGTCTTGCCCGAATCCACCTCAGCGTCCGCACTCTCGTACGTGGACGTGTCGACGTCGGTGTTGGTGTACGCGCTCATGTCTTGCCCGAAGCCGTCGCAGCGTCTGCATCCTCGTACGTGTTCTCTTCAGCGTCCGTGTTTGTGTGCGTGTCGCTGCCACTGCCCGATGCCGTCGCAGCGTCCGCATTCTCGTACGTGTTTTCTTGAATGCTCTCGCCGACGTCCGAGTTAATGTACAAGCTCCGGTCTTGCCCGAATCCACCGCAGCGTCCGCATTCTCGTACGTGGACGTGTCGACGTCGGTGTTGGTGTACGCGATCATGTCTTGCCCGAAGCCGTCGCAGCGTCTGCATCCTCGTACGTGTTCTCTTCAGCGTCCGTGCTAGTGTGCGTGCCGCTGCCACTGCCCGATGCCGTCGCAGCGTCCGCATTCTCGTACGTGTTTTCTTGAATGCTCTCGCCGACGTCCGAGTTAATGTACAAGCTCCGGTCTTGCCCGAATCCACCTCAGCGTCCGCATTCTCGTACGTGGACGTGTCGACGTCGGTGTTGGTGTACGCGCTCATGTCTTGCCCTAAGCCGTCGCAGCGTCTGCATCCTCGTACGTGTTCTCTTCAGCGTCCGTGTTGGTGTGCGTGTCGCTGCCACTGCCCGATGCCGTCGCAGCGTCCGCATTCTCGTACGTGTTTTCTTGAATGCTCTCGCCGACGTCCGAGTTAATGTACAAGCTCCGGTCTTGCCCGAATCCACCGCAGCGTCCGCATTCTCGTACGTGGACGTGTCGACGTCGACGTCGGTGTTGGTGTACGCGATCATGTCTTGCCCGAAGCCGTCGCAGCGTCTGCATCCTCGTACGTGTTCTCTTCAGCGTCCGTGCTAGTGTGCGTGCCGCTGCCACTGCCCGATGCCGTCGCAGCGTCCGCATTCTCGTACGTGTTTTCTTGAATGCTCTCGCCGACGTCCGAGTTAATGTACAAGCTCCGGTCTTGCCCGAATCCACCGCAGCGTCCGCATTCTCGTACGTGGACGTGTCGACGTCGGTGTTGGTGTACGCGCTCATGTCTTGCCCGAAGCCGTCGCAGCGTCTGCATCCTCGTACGTGTTCTCTTCGGCGTCCGTGTTGGTGTGCGTGTCGCTGCCACTGCCCGATGCCGTCGCAGCGTCCGCATTCTCGTACGTGTTTTCTTGAATGCTCTCGCCGACGTCCGAGTTAATGTACAAGCTCCGGTCTTGCCCGAATCCACCGTAGCGTCCGCATTCTCGTACGTGGACGTGTCGACGTCGACGTCGGTGTTGGTGTACGCGCTCATGTCTTGCCCGAAGCCGTCGCAGCGTCTGCATCCTCGTACGTGCTCTCTTCAGCGTCCGTGTTGGTGTGCGTGTCGCTGCCACTGCCCGATGCCGTCGCAGCGTCCGCATTCTCGTACGTGTTTTCTTGAATGCTCTCGCCGACGTCCGAGTTAATGTACAAGCTCCGGTCTTGCCCGAATCCACCGCAGCGTCCGCATTCTCGTACGTGGACGTGTCGACGTCGACGTCGGTGTTGGTGTACGCGATCATGTCTTGCCCGAAGCCGTCGCAGCGTCTGCATCCTCGTACGTGTTCTCTTCGGCGTCCGTGCTAGTGTGCGTGCCGCTGCCACTGCCCGATGCCGTCGCAGCGTCCGCATTCTCGTACGTGTTTTCTTGAATGCTCTCGCCGACGTCCGAGTTAATGTACAAGCTCCGGTCTTGCCCGAATCCACCGCAGCGTCCGCATTCTCGTCCGAGTTAATGTACAAGCTCCGGTCTTGCCCGAATCCACCGCAGCGTCCGCATTCTCGTACGTGGACGTGTCGACGTCGGTGTTGGTGTACGCGCTCATGTCTTGCCCGAAGCCGTCGCAGCGTCCGCATTCTCGTGCGTACGCTCTTAAGTGTTCTCGCCGGCGTCGGAGTTAATGTACGCGCTCCGGTCTTACCCGAAGCCACCGCAGCGTCCGCATTATCGTACGTGCTCTTTTCAGCGTCCGTGCTAGTGTACGTGGTGCTGCCACTTCCCGAAGCCACCTCCACCACTGCACCCACAGCCCCGTTGCCGTCGGTGTTGGCGAAGCAAATGATAGTGCGTGTGGTAATAACAGAGGCTTGTCGATTACGAATTCGACTTAATTCTCGGCAGTCGATACGCAAACAAAGGTGGTGATGAAAACATATTTAGTTACACGCTCAACTAGCTCGGTGGGCTATGAGAATTTGACCGTGCAAAGAGAGCAGCGAGTGGTGACTTCAGAGCGCGAATACCTCGGATGTTCCTCTATTGCAGAAACATGGGGTCATCGGTGTCTGGAAACGGAGTGTTATCGGGTGTGGGTATCTCCTCGAACTCCCAATTGCGGAAAAGGCTGTCTTCGTAGGAATCAGTGAAATTACTACCAAGCTCCGCATCCTCAAATACTTCTTCAAGATACTCTACCCAGTGTGGAAAAGTTTCTTCTGCATCGACGCCGTCGCCTATATCGTCCAAGTCGTCCTCGTCTGGTGCCTGCTCGTCTCCTTGATCGACTTGCGACCGCATTGGAGTGGGGGTATTCTGACGGGCGGATTGGCGCTGATGTGCTTGTGGAGTGGGGGTTCGTAAACGAGGAGAACGTCGTATTGGGGTTCGCAATGTACGACGCGGCGTACGTTGAGCTGGGGTGTGCAGCGTAGGCGTTCTAGATGGTGCAGCTTCAGGGAGGGCGTCAGTCGAGATGGGTGTTGCTAATACGGCGGCGCTAACGGACCCGCTGTCGGGTGATTCATGCCCCTCGACCCCCCCCCCCCCCTTCATCTTGCACGAATCTGTCAACCAGCGGACGCTCTGTTGAATCTAAAATACGGGAAATTGTTGGCCCGCTTTCGGTTGATGTTTGTTCGCGCTCGCGCATGTATTGGCGTATACACTGTGTGTCTAGAGCTTTCGATGGTTTCATCTTATTGCGTCTTGGAGTATGAATCATCCCAATCTCGCTGAATAACCTTTCCGTAGTTGCAGTATTTACTGCGATCGAGAGTACTCTAATTGCCAGGTCAGGTAAAACACTTGTTGGGTTTTCCTTTTTAACGTGCTGCCAATACTTAACCTTGTTAAATCGAAACTCTCTCGGGTGCGCGGAAGACAGCGAATTATCTATCCACTCAATCATATCACTGCGAATAAAGTCGTAGTCATCACCAATTAGACGACGGTATTAATAGACAGCAAATTTTGCGAGCTGTGTCGAAGATGCGATTCTGGCTGCTTTTTTGCTATCTTGAAACTTTTGTCGATGCTCTTGTTCAGTGCTCTCGTCTAGCATATCTCTACCAATAAGGCGTTCCTCCATCTCCACGACACGCTTTCTGTCGTCGGTTCTTTCCACAAGTTTTCTTCCTTCGTCGGCCGTCATCGGGTTCAATAGAAAGGTCAACATGAACAGTGGCCGTTCACATT
The DNA here is from genome assembly GCA_011320135.1 of Phytophthora betacei. Taxonomy (NCBI): domain Eukaryota; phylum Oomycota; class Peronosporomycetes; order Peronosporales; family Peronosporaceae; genus Phytophthora; species Phytophthora betacei. The sequence continues at coordinate 1,301,722 of JAANHX010000689.1, read as the reverse complement.
GTTCCCAGCGTGATTCTACACATTGAATTAGTCCACTTCGGTAATCCAAATAGAAGTTGTCGAAACCCACAAAAATATCACGAAATGATAAAACGACATCTGCCAATGTGTTCTCGTCGCGTTGGAGCCGATATGATGACTCCGATAATGGCGCAATAACTTGTTCCGCCTCAGTCAGCTTCCTCCAGAATGATGGATCGTTGAACACCTTCAGCGAGCTAGGGTAATCTTTATATCCACGGTACTTGCTGCTTAGCATCTCCAGCGCAGTACGAACTCTCAATAATGAGGCAAAACAACTCTGCATACTATTCCATCGTGTCTCACAAAGTGTAAACAACGCTAGCGGCTTGTCCTAGCATTCCTCCATCATGGCTCTAGCTCGGACAAGCCACTTAGCTGATGACGCATTGAGGCACTTAACGGCTGCCGTTGCCTCCTTGGCAATCCCAGAAAAAGATGACTTTAACACTGCTTTGACAATGTTGTTGATACAATGTGCAAAGCAGAAAAGAAACGTAACGTTAGGCCATCGTAAAGCCAAGATGCGCCGAGCTCTACCACATTGACCGGCGTTATCGGTGATTACTGCACCAATGTTCCACCCTTCATTTTGCGCCTGCTTCAGAATAATCTCCATCTCTTGAGCCATCGCCACACCGTCGTGCCGAGCGCCCGCCTTGGGCAATGCATACGTAAGGCTATGTCCAAACAGTAACAGCTGACAACCCAATACATGCTCACGAGAAATGTTCTGAAACACGTCCGATAAAAAGTTGACAAATCCCCCCGAACTAATTTGTATCTGCTTCAGCTTTTGTGTTTGGATGGAACGGCAATGCCCAGCATGACTCCCGGTAATGCGTCCGCCAAGCGTCCGCCTTCCTGGTATGTAGGCCGTTATTCCAGGGCACAAGTATTCCAACAGTGCTTTCGTACATGACCGCTCGATGAACAAATCGGGTAAAAAAATTCCGACCTGGAACTCAACCACTAGTCTTTCCGTTTCTTGCTTCTGTTGCTTTGAAAATCTTCGGTGGGATTTTGCCCTCAGGGACGCTCGTTTCGAGGCGTTGCGCTTAGGAGATGCCTTCGAAAAAAGAAGACGCTTGTTTGCAGAACGCTTTTGCCGGCGAGGTGATCCCATGCTCGAGCTACCACCGTCGCTTGACTGCCCTCGACAGTTCTCCATGACGGCTCGATATGCTTCACATTTGCGCAAATGTCCAACGTAGTTATACGAGCGTCCTAGGAGTAGCTCAGGTGGGTCAAGGTCGGGATCATTGTTGTAAGCCAGCGTGCAATGCTTGCACGTGTAGTACGAATACTTCGCTTTGCTTTTCGAAACGTCCTTCATCAGCGTAAAGTGGTCTCGCTCTGATACATGGGGTCGCACCATGTTCTACTCCAATTACCACCTGATAGATCGCTAGCCACAAACGCCGATTGACGGCCACTCCAACGGATTCAAACAAGTAGACCAACACGGACGCGGATGAGAGCACGTACGAGAATGCGGACGCAGCAGCGGCTTCGGGCAGTGGCAGCAGAAACGTTATTCAACACGGACGCCATCGAGACCGCGCTCAAGAATGCGATTGATGCAGCGGCTTCTAGCCAGACGGAAGGACGTACAACCAATACAGACGCCGACCAGTACACGTACGAGAATACAGACGCTGCAGCGGCTTCGGGCAAGACTGGAGCACGTACAGTCAACGCAACCGACGAACAGAACGCGTACGAGAATACGGACGCTGTAGCGACTTCGGGCGGCAGGAGCACGTACACGAGCACGGACGTGGTCTATGTGGGTGTCGGGGAAGGCCTAGCGGTGGTGATCGTCGGGGAAGCGACGACTGGACGCGAGGGTAGTAACGCGTTCTTGTATGCGAACTTCTAAATAGGTGCGGGAGCTATTGTGAAGGGCTCAGTTTTAGATTGCCAGCTGCAATGTATACTATACAAAAGCTAAATTATTGTGAAAAGGCGCCTAAACGATAAGGCAAAGCGGCCGCCGTATCGCCTAAACCCTCCGCCTAAACCAGTTTAGGCGCCTTTTGAAAAGGCGGTAAAGGCGGGCTGTGACAACACTGTTTCGCGGGGGTGAACCATATAGGATTTGCAAATAAACTAGATTTTAGCTTTTAAAAAATCAGGTTTTTTTGGATCATCAAATCCAGAAGTTTATCAAAGGTCCAAGGGCTCGAACTAGAGGGTTGGGCTGGTAGTGCTGATGCGCAGCGCTAGTAGCCCTGGAAAGCCAAAGGCTTCGCACCAACTCCCTTACCATCAGCGGGGTCTTTTGTTCTCTTAAACGCACTACTTTTAATGAAAACTTACAAATTTGTAGTCATTTCCAATCAGCCGGGAGGGATTCGTTGTCCTGAGTTTTTTTTTCTTCTTGCTGCTTTACATTTTGCAGATTTTACTTACAATAACAATGTTCAAGTACACCGTAACTTACGGCTTACGGTCCGTAAGTCACAGCCTCTGGGATAGGGCAACTGTACTGTTCACCATGAACTTCACGCTGTCTTCGCGAAAAGGAAATACGGATACGGAACAACTGTAGTGGGTAAATTAAGATGCTTTACAGTTCTCGTCAGCATTTTCAAATCTCCACATGTCAGATCAGTTTTCATCCAAACCATGATTTTCCTGCCGCATGTATAGCGCTGTATTTGAGTACTGTACTGTACATGGATTTATGTACAATAATACATGGTACATCATCGCTGTCTCACTCTCGCTGCTGATATATGGGACTAGCCGAGCGCCGCCGCTACGCGGCGGTAATTTAGTTTTTACTCTAGATTTTTGCCTTCCCGCCTTCGCTTCGCTTTGGCGGGATAATTAGTCCAAATCCTCTGAGTCCCCCATGTGCCTAAATCGACTTCTTTAATTTCATAAATCTGCGTTTCTTTTGCTACAAATTGCTGAGCTCCCATTAAGCCGTGTAAATATTTCTACCGGTACAAAAGACTGAGACCCTAGCATCATACTTACCATGCTCATAAACGATTACGCTAGTGATCTTGGCAAAGTCTCTTTGTTGTTGTTGGCGATCACTGTACCTTAATCTTCCACCCAGAAGCACCTGCACTTCAGTCTAAAAACGCTAAATAATATATTTAGTTTAGCGTCGTGATCGATTTCACGGGCCGTTTCTGAAACCTAGATTGCAACAATGCAAAGAATATCTGTCCAGCTTTCATCAAATACCCGCTTGTACTGCCTGGTTAAGCTTGTAATAAACTGACTATTAACCACTTCGCATACCAAACTCGCTACTTTGAAAGAAAATTAAAAGTGTAACAGTTTGAATATTTAATAAAAATATTCAGGCTGTAGCATTTTCTTATGCATTGAAGTGTGTTCATTTTGTGCTGATTCAGAATTAGTCATTAGACACTCCAATCTGTGCCTGTTATGGTTATACTGTAGCCTTTGGATATAACGATGCGTCGCACGACGCCTTTTGTTGACGGCGGTATTTTTATTTGATACTTAAACGATGATTCCAGGATGGTTAAACGTAGATTAGGCTCTAAGTTGATTAACGTTTCTTTACGGGCCTACTTATAATAACCATAATTTACACCTCTCATGTTGTGTTGTTATCTTACCGCTGCATGTAAAATCTTATTTTACGCCTTGTCGGCAACGCGTCTGCCTATTAAGAAGTATCAGAATTTTGTTGTCTAAATAAACGCTTAGGAAACAATACAGTAGTAATTGTCATCAGCACATATTACTTCTTTTCCACGTCAATCTAAACTATCTATCTTTGTGGATCTAGTGACAACGTTTATAAGCACAGCTTTGTTCTTATGGCAAGCCCACACGACCGGCTACTGCTGTACATGTAACATGTACGATTTAGCAATACCAGAAACCCACTCAGATAACTTATTATTAATAATGCTAATATCTTTACAATAAAAAAATTGAAATTATCATTTTAGTCAGTGTAACTCGCAGATCCTACTGAGTACAGAGTATTTAGTATACTTAAACCATGTCCTCGGAAACACGCATGCTTACGTGTACGCTAAGCACCCTGCCCTCCATTTAGTACTCAAATATCAATGCATTATGAAAAAGTATAAAATATTAAAACGATGCCGCCTTCGGATAATGTATTAGCTTTGTGCAAATCCCCATATGTAAACTGGAAAACGCATGCATTTATTGATGTCAACTACACATTCTAGTTTTAACCAATTGAAGCCACCTTCGCTGCGCTCGGCAGCCAGTAGAAATATTTAAATTATTTTATCCAATGATTTGTCCAGAAAAGCGTGACAGGCACGACAATTTAGTGTGACGGACAGACAGGTTGCTGCAGTAGATGTTTAAGACTAGCGCTCTGGGCGCCCGCTCCGCGGACGCTAGGGCATGGTTTGTTGGTGTAGAGAGGGACGACCACCTCCGCTGCGCTGCGGTGTGCTTAGATTTTCGACTTAAAACGAAGCTACTTATAATAAATGTATACTGTGATCTACTTATGTTACGGTTGAAACCAACACTGCACACAATATCCTTAGTGTTCACGTGTTATGATAGACTTGACCAGGGCTTAACGTGATCTGCACGATGAGAACTATCTTACCCGAGAAGGTTCTGTCTGTAATCTCATTTTAGCGCATTGCTCCCAAAATAACACGAATCGGAGGCGCGCGTGGTTGCAAAGCTAATATATGCTGTACGGAAGACGGGTCAGTATCAATGATGCTACGAAGTATGCGTAAATCGGTGAAGAATCCCAGTGTAGCTAGAGTAAATACGCCTACTCAAACATATTACCCATCTGCACGTCATCGCCGTGAGGCAGTCGACATATATCATTGATTGCGACGGTCGAATAGAGCAATGTTAATCAGCTCCGCGCGCGAAGTATCTTTTAGGATAGATAGTATTTGCCGATGGTCGCCCCAAACATCAATATTATGCTTTCAAGTTATTCTGCTGAGCTGTTTGTGATGTTACGGAAGGGTATTTCCACTATCTTCCGCATGCATTTATCTTACTTGCATAGCTGACGTACTTTCTGACTTATTTGTATAGCTACTGACTGACAGAGTGGCGTAAATCCTTTCCGACTGACATTATACTGGGTCCGATATGTACGACAAAAGGCCTCGTCCAGATCGGACGAAGAGGCACCACTGCGTGCACATTTTTTTTTACCGGCTGCAACATACGAAGATATATGGCTGTAGGCAGAGTATCAGATCGTAGTGATGGTTAGACTTGAATTGAATAATAGTTCATGTACATTAGATGGAGTACTTTCGCTGCCTACTTATCAGCTCGGCGTGCTATTTGATGTGTCCGTGCATATATCGCGAGGTCGTTAATGAGTGTATTTGCCACGCGCTCGTGATACCCAACCTATGCATGGGGTCCCTGTTTCCTTATCGGGACGTTTGCGTCGTCGTGCTAGCTTTCTGTGCTTACGCTATTGATGTTTTAGTCTGTATAATCAAGCGCGTCACTAACTGGGCACAGGCCATTCCGCAGCGATACAGGTATGCTGAACGCGCGTCTGTTAGCAGTAGCCAACGCGATATATACGCGCGAGGCGGGCACACCTTATAGCCATCCGCAACTCAACCGAGCTCTTATCTCGGTCATTATGGACAGGACACTAAAGTACAATATTGCGTTCAGACACATCGACTTGCCACGTCCATCTGTACGGTCTGCACTGTCACGCAGTGGTAGTATCTATGTAAACAGCAGCTTATTCGTCGCACGTAGTTCCCACTCAATACTGTGGTTTAAATTGTGAGCGCCAATTAGTGCAATATACGCTATAAGAGCTGATGCTACAGATAACATGGTTTTGCGTGTGCCCACGTGAGCGAGTGTACGTGCCATCTACGGTGACGCGTACGCAGATAGGGACGGCCAGCTTACAGAGGCACACAGTACATACCTCGTGCTAGATATTATATGAAACGCGCTACGCTCTATAGGTGCGTCAACACGCTTGGTAGCGCCACAGTCAGCTTATAGTATGTGCGACCCCAAGCCTTGCACCGTCAGCCAGTATACAAAACTATGCGGGGTAAGGGGCTATAAGGATGTATATCCAAATCACCTGCTCTTCTGCTGCTTCTTTTGCTCGATGTACTTGGCGTTTCGGGCGGTCAGCTTGCGAGGGCGGCTGCGCCTCTTTTTCTTCTTGGGGTACCAGTCAGGACCCATCGCCTTCTTTACGTTCGCCAGGCTTTCCTGGCGGCGCACTTCGGTTGAATCAGGTGGTGGGGGCATTCTCTCCCAGAAATCAACCGCTTTTGGGCCGTTCTCGCAGGCAATACAGCGCCGCACGATGTCCCGCCCACTGATTGTACGGAGTGCGTAGCCGTACTGCAGCTTCCCGCAGCAGACGCAGCGCGCCCGGGAATCCGTCGTAGACCGCTGCGGGTTCAGCAGAAGCGGGTCAATATTCGCCTCGCATTGCTTGCACGTATGGCCCACCATTTTGCAAACTGTGAGTATGTTAGCAATCTATATTGTTTTAACCAATTACTTGCGTCCAAATATTAGCCAATAGCACGGTACTGTAAGGCAGGTATTTATTATTAGGCAAAATACTAAAATGTTCTAAAATAATACTATTTGGTTTTGCTATAATATATTATTATCAGATTTCCAAACAAATACATACTTTACATGCAATATAAATTGACTAAAACAATTATCTATCGTGCGCGCATACATTCGTCGGGTGCGGTGCACGGGAGCAGATAGCGCAATGACCGTGCAGCCGCGCGCCTTCATTGCACGGTGGCAGTGGTGAGTGTCAGGTGAAGTAAAAAATATATATATTCGCAAAGTCCCTACAAAAAGCGCTGGTCGTGAAGCCTACTTTAATATTAAAAATACTATCGTCTCTACTTTAATGAGTGTGTGTGGAAAATAGCATCGCCGAGCTCTTACAAATGCGGCCTGTGAAGCTTATATTATTATCGTCTTTACTTTCAAAAGTGTGTGGAAAAAAAACATCCCAGAGCTCTTACAGAATACCGGTCTGTGAAGTCTACATTAATAATAATAAATATCTCTATTTGCAGAGCTCTTAAAAAATAAAGTGGTTACTGTGCCCGATTTGCAGTACATACGACAGGTTTTGCGTAGCTAAATGTCAACAATCAAGTTTCTGCGCAGCTCGCCTGGCTGTTTGCAACCAATCGATGTGTTTCGTTCTCGGCAGAAATGTTTACATCACGTCCAATCGCGAGGGCCAGAGACGGTCTGATCGTGCGACGGATCCAGTCAGTGTCGCAGGTCGGTCAATATTGACGAATCAGGGCGCGAGTTAATTGTGTCCGATTTTTGGTCATATTTGTAATTTTTGCATAGTGAGGTCGAGTCAGAAAGGTAGGCGCGGTCGGTAAGATGGGAGGAAACTGTATTAGACAGGCCGGTGTAGCCATGCGAAAGGGTAGGAAAAAGCAGAAAGAGAGGAAAGCGACGGACTGATTGACAGACGGACGGACGGACGGACAGACACGCTGCAAGTTTAGGTGGCGGGAAACTAGCGCTCTGGGCGCCCGCTCCGCGGACGCTAGGGCATGGTTGGTTGGTGTAGAGAGGGTTGACCACCTCCGCTGCGCTGCGGTGGGCATAGATTTATTACTCAAAGCAAAGCTTCGTAATGTATGTATACTTATGTTGCGTTCCAAAACAACACCGCACACAATACCCTTAGTGTTCTCATGTTATGCCTCACTAACCGCCTCTGGATCGTGTACCGCTTGCTTTTCTTAAAGTCACTTTTGGAAACATCACATATAAATATGTAGGCGTGACAGCTCGATGTTGCCGATAGATACCCGAGTAATAGATCTAGATCGAATGCGTATTGTTGATCGTCATAGTAAAGGTATACATGACCTGGGTTTAACGCGATCTGCAAGATGTGCACCATCTTATATGGGAAGGATTTGTCTATAATCTCATTTGAGCGCATAGCTCCCAAAATGATTCCAATCGGGGGCGCCCGAGGCTGCAAATGTAATATATGCTGTTCGGAAGAGGGGTCAGATTTTATGATGTTATAAAATTGGCATATATCGGTGAGGAATCCCAGTTAAGCTGGCGTAAATACGCCTACTCAAACATCTTACCATCTGCACGTCGTCGCCGTGAGGCAGTCGACACCATATCTTTAATTGCGACGGTCTATTAGAGCAAGGTTTGGTCGGCTCCTCGCGCAAAGTATCTTTTAGGACAGGTAGTATTTGCCGATGGTCGCCACAAACACCAATAGTATGCCTTGAAATTGTCCCGCTAAGCTCTTTATGATATTACTGAAGAGACTTTCCACCAAATTTCGCTTGTATTAATCTTACTTGTATAGCTGACTTACTTACTGACTGATTTGCGTAGCTACTGCCTGACCGAGTGGCGTAGATTGGCATTTACTGGTTCCGATATGTATGACGAACATACGAAGCCACATGGCCGTAGACAAATTATCAGATCATAGATATCTTAGACTTGATTCGAAAAGTAGATCATGTACATTAGATAAAGTACTTTCGGTGTCTAGCTAACAGCCCGGCGTGCTATTGGATATATCCGTGTTTATTCCGCAATGTCGCGAAGGGTGTAGTCGTGATAACCAACACCCATGCATTGGGTCACTGCTACAATCTCGGTACTTTCGCATCGTCGTGCTAGCTTACAGTACTTACGCATATTATGCATCCGTCTATATGATCAAGCGCGTTGCTAATTAGGCACAGGTCATACCCGCGGTGATGCAGGCAGCCTGACACAGGCCGGCTGACCAGGCTTCTGTTAGCAGTAAAAAAAAAACAATATATACGCGCCGGCAGGTACACATTACAGCCACCCGCGACTCAACCGAGCTCTTATCGCTAAAGTAAAGTACTGCGTACAGACACATCTCCTTGCGATGGCCGCTTGTATGGTCATCGCTACCGCATACGTGGTTGTGTCCATGTAGACAGCAGCTTATTCATCGCGCATAGTGCTCACTCAATACTGAAGCCTTACATTCGTGAGCGCACATTAGTGAAATATAAACTATGAGGGTTGGTGGTACAGATAGCATGGGTTTGCGTGTGCCAAGTGAGCAAGTGTATTTTTATCTACGGTAGCGCGTGTGCAGATAGGGATGGTCAGCTTGCAAGGGTACGCAGTAGATACCATGCGCTAATTATTACATGAAACGCGCTACGCTCTGTAGGTGCGTCAACACAATTGGCAGCATCATAGTCAGTTTACCATATGTGCGGCTCCAAGCCTCGCACTGTAGCCAATATACTTAATACAAAGATAGGTAGAAACATGGAGGCCATAAAGGGTATATTTACCAATTACTTGCTCTTCTGCTGCTTCTTTTGCTCGATGTACTTGGCGTTTCGGGCGGTCAGCTTGCGAGGGCGGCTGCGCCTCTTTTTCTTCTTGGGGTACCAGTCAGGACCCATCGCCTTCTTTACGTTCGCCAGGCTTTCCTGGCGGCGCACTTCGGTTGAATCAGGTGGTGGGGGCATTCTCTCCCAGAAATCAACCGCTTTTGGGCCGTTCTCGCAGGCAATACAGCGCCGCACGATGTCCCGCCCACTGATTGTACGGAGTGCGTAGCCGTACTGCAGCTTCCCGCAGCAGACGCAGCGCGCCCGGGAATCCGTCGTAGACCGCTGCGGGTTCAGCAGAAGCGGGTCAATATTCGCCTCGCATTGCTTGCACGTATGGCCCACCATTTTGCAAACTGTGAGTATGTTAGCAATCTATATTGTTTTAACCAATTACTTGCGTCCAAATATTAGCCAATAGCACGGTACTGTAAGGCAGGTATTTATTATTAGGCAAAATACTAAAATGTTCTAAAATAATACTATTTGGTTTTGCTATAATATATTATTATCAGATTTCCAAACAAATACATACTTTACATGCAATATAAATTGACTAAAACAATTATCTATCGTGCGCGCATACATTCGTCGGGTGCGGTGCACGGGAGCAGATAGCGCAATGACCGTGCAGCCGCGCGCCTTCATTGCACGGTGGCAGTGGTGAGTGTCAGGTGAAGTAAAAAATATATATATTCGCAAAGTCCCTACAAAAAGCGCTGGTCGTGAAGCCTACTTTAATATTAAAAATACTATCGTCTCTACTTTAATGAGTGTGTGTGGAAAATAGCATCGCCGAGCTCTTACAAATGCGGCCTGTGAAGCTTATATTATTATCGTCTTTACTTTCAAAAGTGTGTGGAAAAAAAACATCCCAGAGCTCTTACAGAATACCGGTCTGTGAAGTCTACATTAATAATAATAAATATCTCTATTTGCAGAGCTCTTAGAAAATAAAGTGGTTACTGTGCCCGATTTGCAGTACATACGACAGGTTTTGCGTAGCTAAATGTCAACAATCAAGTTTCTGCGCAGCTCGCCTGGCTGTTTGCAACCAATCGATGTGTTTCTTTCTCGGCAGAAATGTTTACATTACGTCCAATCGCTAGGGCCAGAGACGGTCTGATCGTGCGACAGATCCAGTCAGTGTCGCAGGTCGGTCAATATTGCCCAATCAGGGCCCGAGTTTATTGTGTCCGCTTTTTGGCTATTTTTGTAATTTTGGCATAGCTAGGTCGAGTCAGAAAGATAGGCGCGGTCGGTAGGATGGGAGGAAACTGTATTAGACAGGCCCGAGTGTAGCCATGCGAAAAGGTAGGAAAAAGCAGCAAGAAAGGAACCGGACGGACTTATTGACAGACGGACAGACACGCTACAAGTTTAGAAGCGGAGCGACTAGCGGTCTGGGCGCCCGCTCCGTGGACGCTAGGGCATGGTTGGTTGGTGTAGTGTGGGCTGTCCGCCTCCGCTGCGCTGCGGCGGATGAAAGAATATTCTGAAATCAAAGCTAAATGTATTATATGTATTACGTGCCCTACCAAGTCCGCGTTCCAAAGATCTCCCTGTACACAATATTGTTGGTGTGTACGTTCCCGTCCTCATCGATGGCCTCTGGATCTACAGCAATCTTGATCGCCTTCCTCGAAGTCACTCTCGACAACGCCACATAAAGCTGCCCATGTGCGAAGACCGGTGATTCCAAGTATATACCCACGTGGTGGATCGATTGTCCTTGGGCCTTGTTGATAGTCATGGCGAACGCTGGAACCACGGGGAACTGCTTACGCTTGAGTTTGAACGGGAACTCCTTGTCATCGTCCTCACTATAAAAGACGATCCGAGGAATGAACACCTTCTTACCCTTGAACGGCCCGGACATAATGCTGGCCTCAATGCTTCTCTCGCGCAGTGACACAACCCGAAGCCGCGTTCCGTTGCAAAGTCCTGCGTCGCTATTCAGGTTTCTAATCATGATGATAGGTGTTCCAACCTTCAGAACAATCCTGTGCGGAGGGATACCGGAGAAGTTAAGAGAGTTCAAGAACTCCTGCTCAAACATATTTGCATCCGCGACCCCTTCGAGGCTGTCCACCGAGAGATACTCCTTCGTTTCACCCGATAGCCGTTCCGCAACCATGTCGTTGATACGCCGAACACTTGCATTTGTGGGGGCTAGTATGGCTCGCTCAACGAAGTATTCATCGGGTAAATTCTCAGTATCAACGCCCGGGTACACCGCATCTATGAGTGCGTTGACGTTGCGGACTCGTCGGTCCTCTTCAACTTCGTCCAAGTCTCGCTCGTGTTCCTCGTCCGTGGGAGGTAGTAGCCTGAAACTTGGGAGAGGCTCCATATCCGCGTCTTCTTCGTCAGAGGTCATTTGCTGTGCCCGTCGTTCCGGAATGATACACATGTCGCGTGGAAGGCAAATGTCGCCATCACCGATCTCATGGTTGACTGGGTAACGGCCTTCTCCAATTTGAAGTAAAAATTCAGAGAATTCCGCTAACTCAGCCGCACTGGCCGCGTCTGGGGCGGTGCGGACACGCATGTTCTCGGTCAGCCGCACTTGACGCAAATGCTCCCATAGCGGGGAAGACTTAAAGCAAGCTTGAATCGTCTCCGCACGCGTAGCATCCTTCAGTACAGGTAGAATCTGGCGGTGATCACCGCTGAACACCATTACCTTTCCGCCGAATGGCTCCAGATCGTTCTTCATAATATCTCGAAGCGACCTGTCAACAGCCTCAAAGCAAGCTCGGTTCATCATCGGCGCTTCGTCCCAAATGATCAAACTCGCGCTACGAATCAATTCGGCTTTTTGGCTCTGCCATGAAAGGCTGCACGTCGACGTCTCTGTTAGTTTGAGGGGAATCCGGAACGTTGAATGAGCGGTATGACCTCCAGTTAACAGAGTGGCTGCAATCCCACTCGATGCAACCGCGATGGCAACCTTACGTTGCATCCGAACGTGAGCGAGTATTTGCTCGAGTAGGAACGACTTTCCTGTTCCGCCCGGACCATCCAAAAAGAAAAACCTCTCTCCTCCAACCGGTCTGCTCACAGCAGCAATAACTTGGTCAAAAATATCCCTCTGGTTGCTGTTCAAGTGGTCTGCCAACTCCGCAACATGCTCCAGTTCGTTTTGGGGGTACGCATCAATCTCTTGCTGGACAACATCAACAGACGCTGTATCCGGGTCGTCCACTTGAGCAGATACATCGTCGTAATCGGCTAGCAGAGGAAGGCCGTACATGTCGAGGGACTTTTGGTTCGAAACCAAGTAATCAGCCAAATTCTTCAACGCCTTGTACTCCGCCATTCGAAGACGCACCTCCTCTTCGCGTACATTATGCAGGTCTGCGTCTCTTACCTCAATGCTTCGTGCATAGTCCTCTGACATATCCTGCTTGAACCTGTCCCATAGATCTTTGGCATTAGCAGGCATCGAGTAAACCAAAATGATGCCGAAGAGTTGGCGTAGCTGGTACGGCATCTTGACCTCGGCGGCTTCGCGTAAGCAATGTATCCACTCGTCGTCATTTTCCAAATATCCAAGCGCCAAAGCTGCTTGCTGATATGTAGGATGTTCCGTACCATCAACCGTTCGAAGATCCGCAAAGGACTTAGGCGAGCGTCGGTTACACAGGAGAAGTCGTAAGTAGAAGCGTTCCGGGTCCTGCGGAGATACGTGTACCAAGCGTCCCAGAGAAGCAACGTACTTCTTATACGGTTCCCACGTCTTGTGCTCCGTCCACCTGTACTTCCGCGGCACATCCTTGTACAGTAGATTGGCCGTAGCTTCTGGGTTACACGCGCACAGCTTGAAAAACTCCGTCAGCATTGATCTGTCCCCACGGTTAATCAAGTTGTGAAGCTGGGGGGTTGTCGCTTGGTCGCGATAAGCAACCATGCTCATTCTTTCCAAATGGATAGGTAGCGTCACGACAGAATGTGTTGATCCTTGTGTTGGATGCATGAATAGCCGCATGCAAGCTTCTACCGGAGAAATATACCTCCCGAGGAGATACTGAAGAATTTCGTTCGCCCGAATTTCTTCGCCTTCAATCGTGATTGTCGTCATGTCCGAGCCCTTGTAGACGTACTTGTAAATGTACTTGATGGCCTTGTTTGTGGCACAAACCTCTACGTTGATGTGGCAGTTGTATTTCTGCGACAGGAACGGATTGTACGGGACCACCCATTGATTGATGGTCGCGTTGTCCCATACTTTCCCCTTATGGCACAAAATTCCATCCGGACGGCGACCACGCTTGTACGTGGGGTATTTGTCGGGGGTCATCACCGTTTCGTCCGCGAGCGCCTTTGGAAACTTCTTGGAGCACCTTCCGTTCTTCATGCACGGGCAGTTCGGGTTCTGTTGACCACAGGGTCCATGCAGCATATTGGAAATCACCGTATCGTACAGCTCGGGGTACTTCTCTTTATCCGGGAGCTCCGAGGATACCAGCTTATCGACGTCTTCCTTGGTAGTGGGCTTGTCCTCCGGACGCAGGATAAGCAGTATGTGGGCGTGGGGAAGACCACGCTTCTGATATTCCACTACGTGGACTCGAGCGGCTTGAATCCCCAGCACACCCTCATCGAGATCCTTGTTAAGAGCTTTTAGTTTCTCTATGAACACGCGAGCCACGATGTCCGGTCGGTCGGATGCTTTCTCTCCACGGCGTAAGTTTTCCTTGATCTCAGGCCAGCTCGGGTTGCATGTCATCGTAATGAACAGGTTCGGCGCTCCTGTTTCACGGACGATAGCCATGGCATCCAAGAAGCGTTGGTACATGTAGCGGGGGCCACCTGTAAACTTCGGAGGTATGATGATCTTGCGTCCAACCTCACCCGCATCTGGCTCCGCTGACTCCTGCTCCGTATTATTCCCACGGCGAGTCCTACGTATGGCCGCCTCGTCGTCAGCTGCCATTCTGTGGATTTCAACAGACTCGCCACGCAACGCGTCCGTGAGTCCCTGGAGTGTTTCCAATCGATACTGGAGCTGGTTCTTCTTGATGAAGCGCAGGCGTTCTTGTTCGCATTTGGCCCATTGGTCAACGCAGTATTGCTGCGTCAGTCGCCCACCGCGCAGGATAAGAGAATTACTAACCGTCCGGTCGTAAAGCAGATACGCCTCATATTCCCGAACGGACATGGTTAAGGGGTCACCGTGGCGATCGACGGGATTACCAGCGTACGGGATATCGTAAGTCCATCCATTCTCCCCGTACGGAAAGAGTAGAGGGTACTGCAGCGGGTCATAGGTAACGCTCGTCTCAAATATGCGCTTGAAACCTCCTCCGGTCGTGTGTAGGATTATATCCCGATGCTCAGCAGCGTTTGTATCGATCACAACGGCTGCCACCTCTGATGCAGTTGGGGTGTTATGCGTACCCTGGTTCGCATTCCGTGTGACGTGCAGACGCAGCTTAAGGTGATCCCCCTCCGGAAGAAAATTACTCAAGGCTAACGACGGGTCATGGTCATCAACGTCTTCCCCTGCCTCTCGGCGTCGTTCGTGCTCCCTGATGGCTGCTGCATACGCATCCCAACCACGATCTATCAAAAATCTACGCGCGTTGATAAATTCTTGTGTGTACGGGTTGTGCGCCACCATCATTTGGTCAATCGTTTCCATAACGGCGCGATCGAGGCCTTGGGTCATGTTCATACGGCTTCTCACACGGGCATCCATGTCGGGATCGTTAAAGTAAACTTGGGCATACATGGAGCGGCCGAATGTTGGAGGTAGTAACGATCCCATGCGGTGGCACACTGACCCTTGTACACGGAAGTTGTAGACACCATTCCGTGTCACGCTTTCGTCGACGTTGAGAGGCCGAGACCGCGAAGCTCCCATGGACGTAAATGCGAATACTTTGTTGTAGGCTCGGATTGACCGCATGAAGGTCGGGTTTTCTAAAAGTGATAGTAGAGCATCAGGTGCTGTTCGCGAAGATGGAACGAACACCAGTCCGTTACGACAGCAGCATCCGTCTGTCTCTTTGGGAAACTTCCAAGCGTTACAGTAGTGACAAACACGCTCGTTCTCCCGGTTGTCGTCCATGTAACGCGTAAAGTAGTGACGACCCCCGGAAACTGTGGAAGGGTCAAAACTTTCGTGGTGTGCGAGGCCCTTCTTATACTGCCGAGACCGCCGGCGGAACCGGTCCTGCTCCTTTTGCTGATCCCTTTGTTCATCCGTCATGGCTTCCCTTCGTGCTCTAAGCGCGGTAGCCTCTCGGGCGCGCTGTGCTTGCCGCTGCTCATCGGACATGCCTCTTCTGCGATCTCTATGCGCTGCTGTATCTCGCTCGCGCTCTGTTTGTTGCTGCTCCTCAGACATGGCTTCTCTGTGCTCTCTCCGCGATGCTGTATTTTCATCGCGCTCAGTTTGACGCTGTTGATCGGACATGCCATTTCGGCGATATCGGTGCGCTTCTGCATTTTGTTCGCGCTCAATTTGGCGCTGCTCATTCGACATGCCTTCCCTGCAAACTTCGTGTTCCATTGTATGACGAATCCTTGCATTTGGACTGTCTTCCTCTGTCCTGGTGGCTCCGAGGTTGCCTTGTGCGTCTCGATCATATGCTTGATGAGCTAAGAAGTTTTCTGGCTCCAGTCGACCCCGTCGTACCCTCGCTTGTTCGGCATTTCTGTCCCGATCTCGAATAACCTGGGATTCGGATCTGTTAGCTCTACGAATTCGCTTCCTCTCCGCATCTTTCGCTCGTGCCCGTTGTTTTTGTGAGCTCGTCATCGTAGCTCGCCTAATCCGGGCTCTTTCTGCACCGCGTGCACGTGTAGCTGCTGCGGTATTTTCGGTCACAGGTCCTGACATTCCAATCTCAAATCCGTGGGTCTCGTATTGGCCTTCGCGACGCGTCTCCTCCTCGAATCGTCGTTGATGCTCGCCGGGATCATCTTCCTCTGTCTTCTCCTCACGCTCTACAGCTGGACTGGATACTCTTATCAGTCCTGATTCAGATGCGGCGTGAGCTTCAACTAACTCGAGCTGCTCCAATTCTTGGATTGCCTTGCGGTAGCGGGCCTCTGCGTTACGAAGCCTCTGTTTATGGAGTTGTCTATCCTTACGCGACTCTTCGTGGGATTGGGATGCGTTCTCACGCCGGGCTCGTTGTACGCGGTCATCTAGCTCCTCGCGGGTAATTCTAACCATTGGACAGAGTTAGTCGAGTTAATTGTGCACCAAAACCCGCTACACAATTGTTGGGGAACCTTTTTCTTTTCCTCGGGGCTCTTGCCATGTCCTTCTATCTTGAACGCGTCTATAGCCTGATCTAAATGGAAAATAATTACATGGGCGGTTAGACTCGAAAGTCTAAGTGCACTGGGAGCTATTCTACAGCTATTTCATGAATATAAGCACCAGAACATGGACACAGTAGCTTAAGCAACGGGGTATTCGAATAGAACCCCGAACTTTCCTTTCCAGTACTAATCCAGAAGCCCTCTGTGAATAGAGCACATCACTGTCATTTCCATCCCGGCTCCTCGGATTACAAACAGCTTAGGGGTATCGTCACTCCAGGGGCTTGTTGGTCCAGTCAGCTTTTGCTTAGGCCCTCCCCTTGGCCGACGTGTTACAGCCCTCAGCTCACGGTCCGACGGGTCCAAATTACCTTGCACGGCAGTGGACCAAGCAGCTGTACATGGTAATTCAGACGCCGCATCGCGCTGTTGCCTCTTGGGTACGTCAAAGCTGTTGCCTCAGCCCTGTTGAGTGGTTGCCCAGGTCTGTTCGATACCGTCCAGCCCTTCAGGTCATGTCAGTAGTATGCACAGGGTGTCCGAGAACGACCCAGCCCCTCACGGGGCTCACACATTTCCGAAAATGCTCTAAAACTGTCTATTATGATGCTATGCTATCTAAGTGTACAGGCGCGGGGCTCACTCATGCTCTTAAAGTGTTTTTGTCTTGATCTCTTGTTCTTGAGCTGTTCTTGCACTTGGTCTTGGGCTCCTTGCTCTTGTGAGACCGACTGCTGCATTCCTTTCCGTCCCGCCAGAAGTGCTCTCGCAAAGTGTGTTTTGATGTGGGAGCTCACACTTTAAGAGCACCTCTGTATTGCGGGACTGTAACAACTCTTCCGCATGTGGCTGCAACTTCGGTTTGGCCAATTGGCAGCACGCGCCACTCGCTTTTGGAGCGTGGACACTCGCGGTGGGTCTAGGACCCCTAGGCGCGTGCATGGTGGTAGACGCTCCCAGTCACACCCACCCCAACCTGATTGCTATCGCTACCAACTGCCATACCACTTTGGAGTCTCGGGGCAAGCCTCAGACTGTATCCTGAGAGGTCTCTCTTGAATATATGGTAGGGCAAGGAGCCCCACGCCCGTACATACATGCATATACATCTAAAACTACCCTACTGCTATTATACAGCCAGCGCACCTTGTCCTCTCCGCGCCGTCGCTCAAAAATCCAATTTTGTGTTTTGAATGAAAAGTCAGTCGAAAAATATTGTCCAATCAGGGCGCGAGTTAATTATGTGACGCTTTTGGACATATTTGTAATTTATGCATAGTTAGGTCGAGTCAGAAAGATAGGCGCGGTCGGTAAGATGGGAGGAAACTGTATTTGAAAGGCCGAGTGTAGCCATGCGAAAAGGCAGGAAAAAGCAGCAAGACGGGGAGTGCGACGGACTGACGGACGGACAGACCGACAGGCTACAAGGTTAGAAGCGGGGAGACTAGCGGTCTGGGCGCCCGCTCCGCGGACGCTAGGGCATGGTTGGTTGGTGTAGTGTGGGCCGTCCGCCTCCGCTGCGCTGCGGTGGGCTTAGAATTTCTACTCAAAGCGAAGCAACATATAGTACATGTATACTGTGATCTACGTATATTACGTTTCAAAACAACACTGCACACAGTATCCTTAGTGCTCACATGTTATGGTAGACACGACCAGGGTTTAACGTGATCTGCAAGAAGAGCACCATCTTACCTGGGAAGGTTTTGTCTATAATCTCGTTTGAGCGCATTGCTCCAAAAATGACGCGAATCGGAGGCGCGCGTGGTTGCAAATGTAAAATACGCTGTTCAGAAGACGGTTCAGTATCAATGATGCTACAAAATTGGCATAGCGTGATGAGGAATCCCAGTTTAGCTGGAGTAAATACGCCTACTCAAACATATTACCATCTGCACGTCATCGCCGTGAGGCAATCGACACCATATCATCGATTGCGACGATCTATTTGGTCATCTGCTCGCGCGAAGTATCTTTTAGGACAGGTAGTATTTGCCGATGGTCGCCATAAACATCAAATTTATGCCTTGAAATTGTCCCGCTGAGCTCTTTATGATTTTAATGAAGGGCCTTTCCACTATCTTTCGCATGCATTGATCATACTTGCATAGCTGACGCACTTACTGACGTATGTACATAGATACGGGCCGACAGAGTGGCGTAGGTCCTTTCCGACTGGCATTTACTGGCTCCTAAATGTATGCCAAACACACAAAGCCACATGGCTGTAGACAGAGTATCAAATTGTAGTGGTGTTTAGACTTAATCTGAAAAGTAGCTCATGTACATTATATGAAGTACATTTGCTGCCTACTTATCAACTCGGCGTGCTATTTGATATTTCCGTGCATATATCGCAAGGTCGCTAATGAGTGTGTATACCACGCGCTCGTGAGAGCCAAAACCTATGTATACGGTCACTGTCGCTCTCTTGGTACATTTGCGTCGTCGTGCTGGCTTACTGTGCTTACATTTCTGATGTACCAGTCTATATGACCAGGCGCTTTACTAACTCGGCACATGCCATACCGCAGAGATACATGATAGCTGACCGCGCGTCTGCTCGCAGATATATACGCGCGCGGCGGGTACACGTATAACCATCCCCAGCTCTGATCCCGACCAATTTGAGCAGGGCACTAAAGTACGGTACTGCGTACAGACACATCAACTTGCCACATTCACTTGTATGATCTGCATTAACGCACACGTGCTCGTGTCTGTGTAGACAGCAAATTATTCGTCGCGCGTAGAGCTCACTCCATACTGTAGTTTAATTTATGAGCGCACACTACTGGAATATACACCGTAAGCGTTGATGGTACACATAGCACGTATTTGCGTGTGTCCAAGTGAGCGAGTGTACTTTTCATCTATGGTGACGCCTATGTGGATAGGGACGGTCAGTTTGCAGCTGATAGCACGTGTTAATTATTAAATGAAACGCGCTACGCTCTGTAGGTGCGTCAAAACGTTTGGCAGTGCCAAAGGCAGCTTACCGTATGTGCGGCTCCAAGCCTCGTACCGTCAACCAGTATACTAAATATAAATATAGGTAGGAAAATGGGGCCTAAAAGGGAATATTTACCAGTTACTTGCTCTTCTGCTGCTTCTTTTGCTCGATGTACTTGGAGTTTCGGGCGGTCAGCTTGCGAGGGCGGCTGCGCCGCTTTTTCTTCTTGGGGTACCAGTCAGGACCCATCGCCTTCTTTACGTTCGCCAGGCTTTCCTGGCGGCGCACTTCGGTTGAATCAGGTGGTGGGGGCACTCTCTCCCAGAAATCAACCGCTTTTGGGCCGTTCTCGCAGGCAATACAGCGCCGCACGATGTCCCGCCCACTGATTGTACGGAGTGCGTAGCCGTACTGCAGCTTCCCGCAGCAGACGCAGCGCGCCCGGGAATCTGTCGTAGACCGCTGCGGGTTCAGCAGAAGCGGGTCAATCTTCGCCTCGCATTGCTTGCACATAGGGCCCACCATTTTGCAAACTGTGAGTATGTTAGCAAATTATATTGTTTTAATCAATTATTTGCGTCCAAATATTACCAATAGCACGGCCCTGTAAGGCTGGTATTTAATTTTAAGCAAAATATAAAAAATTGATATATAATATTTTGGTTTTGCTATAAGAATACTTTTATCATATTTTCAAACAAATACATACTTTACATGCAATAAAAGTGACTAAAAGACTATGTACCGTGCGCGCATGCATTCGTCGGGTGGGGTGCACGGGAGAAGATAGCGCAATGACCGTGCAGCCGCACGCCTTCATTGCACGGTGGAAGTGGTGAGTGCCAGGTGACGTAAAAAAATATATATATTCGCAAAGTCCCTACAAAAAGCGCTGGTCGTGAAGCCTACTTTAGTATTAAAAAATACTATCGTCTCTACTTTAGAAAGTCTGTGGAAAATAGCATCACAGAGCTCTTACAAATGCGGCCTGTGAAGCTTATATTAATATCGTCTTTACTTTGAAAAGTGTGTGGAAAATAACATCCCAGAGCTCTTACAGAATACCGGTCTGTGAAGTCTACATTAATAATAATAAATATCTCTATTTGAGAAGTGTGCAGAGCGCTTAAAAAATAAAGGGGTTACTGTGCCCGATTTGCAGTACATACGACAGGTTTTGCGTAGCTAAATGTCAACAATCAAGTTTCTGCGCAGCTCGCCTGGCTGTTTGCAACCAATCGATGCATTTCGTGTTCGGCAGAAATGTTTAACTTACGTCGAATCGCGAGGGCGAGAGACGGTCTGATCGTGCGACAGATCCAGTCAGTGTCGCAGGTCGGCAGGTATTACCCAATCAGGGCGCGAGTTAATTGTGTGACGCTTTTGGACATATTTGTAATTTATGCATAGTTAGGTCGAGTCAGAAAGATAGGCGCGGTCGGTAAGATGGGAGGAAACTGTATTTGAAAGGCCGAGTGTAGCCATGCGAAAAGGCAGGCAAAAGCAGCAAGACGGGGAATGCGACGGACTGACGGACGGACAGACCGACAGGCTACAAGGTTAGAAGCGGGGAGACTAGCGGTCTGGGCGCCCGCTCCGCGGACGCTAGGGCATGGTTGGTTGGTGTAGTGTGGGCCGTCCGCCTCCGCTGCGCTGCGGTGGGCTTAGAATTTCTACTCAGAGCGAAGCAACATATAGTACATGTATACTGTGAGCTACGTATATTACGGTTCAAAACAACACCGCACACAGTATCCTTAGTGCTCACATGTTATGGTAGACACGACCAGGGTTTAACGTGATCTGCAAGAAGAGCACCATCTTACCCGAGAAGGTTCTGTCTGAAATCTCATTTTAGCGCATTGCTCCCAAAATAACACGAATCGGAGGCGCGCGTAGTTGCAAAGCTAATATATGCTGTACGGAAGACGGTTCAGTATCAATGATGCTACGAAATATGCGTAGATCGGTGAGGAATCCCAGTGTAGCAAGAGTAAATACGCCTACTCACACATATTACCCATCTGCACGTCATCGCCGTGAGGCAGTCGACATATATCATTGATTGCGACGGTCGAATAGAGCAATGTTAATCAGCTCCGCGCGCGAAGTATCTTTTAGGATAGGTAGTATTTGCCGATGGTCGCCACAAACATCAATATTATGCATTGAAGTTATTCTACTGAGCTGTTTGTGATGTTACTGAAGGGTATTTCCACTATCTTCCGCATGCATTTATCTTACTTGCATAGCTGACGTACTTTCTGACTTATTTGTATAGCTACTGACTGACAGAGTGGCGTAAATCCTTTCCGACTGACATTATACTGGGTCCGATATGTACGACAAAAGGCCTCGTCCAGATCGGACGAAGAGGCACCACTGCGTGCACATTTTTTTTTACCGGCTGCAACATACGAAGATATATGGCTGTAGGCAGAGTATCAGATCGTAGTGATGGTTAGACTTGAATTGAATAATAGTTCATGTACATTAGATGGAGTACTTTCGCTGCCTACTTATCAGCTCGGCGTGCTATTTGATGTGTCCGTGCATATATCGCGAGGTCGTTAATGAGTGTATTTGCCACGCGCTCGTGATACCCAACCTATGCATGGGGTCCCTGTTTCCTTATCGGGACGTTTGCGTCGTCGTGCTAGCTTTCTGTGCTTACGCTATTGATGTTTTAGTCTGTATAATCAAGCGCGTCACTAACTGGGCACAGGCCATTCCGCAGCGATACAGGTATGCTGAACGCGCGTCTGTTAGCAGTAGCCAACGCGATATATACGCGCGAGGCGGGCACACCTTATAGCCATCCGCAACTCAACCGAGCTCTTATCTCGGTCATTATGGACAGGACACTAAAGTACAATATTGCGTTCAGACACATCGACTTGCCACGTCCATCTGTACGGTCTGCACTGTCACGCAGTGGTAGTATCTATGTAAACAGCAGCTTATTCGTCGCGCGTAGTTCCCACTCAATATTGTGGTTTAAATTGTGAGCGCCAATTAGTGCAATATACGCTATAAGAGCTGACGGTACAGATAACATGGTTTTGCGTGTGCCCACGTGAGCGAGTGTACGTGCCATCTACGGTGACGCGTACGCAGATAGGGACGGCCAGCTTACAGAGGCACACAGTACATACCTCGTGCTAGATATTATATGAAACGCGCTACGCTCTATAGGTGCGTCAACACGCTTGGTAGCGCCACAGTCAGCTTATAGTATGTGCGACCCCAAGCCTTGCACCGTCAGCCAGTATACAAAACTATGCGGGGTAAGGGGCTATAAGGATGTATATCCAAATCACCTGCTCTTCTGCTGCTTCTTTTGCTCGATGTACTTGGCGTTTCGGGCGGTCAGCTTGCGAGGGCGGCTGCGCCGCTTTTTCTTCTTGGGGTACCAGTCAGGACCCATCGCCTTCTTTACGTTCGCCAGGCTTTCCTGGCGGCGCACTTCGGTTGAATCAGGTGGTGGGGGCACTCTCTCCCAGAAATCAACCGCTTTTGGGCCGTTCTCGCAGGCAATACAGCGCCGCACGATGTCCCGCCCACTGATTGTACGGAGTGCGTAGCCGTACTGCAGCTTCCCGCAGCAGACGCAGCGCGCCCGGGAATCCGTCGTAGACCGCTGCGGGTTCAGCAGAAGCGGGTCAATATTCGCCTCGCATTGCTTGCACGTATGGCCCACCATTTTGCAAACTGTGAGTATGTTAGCAATCTATATTGTTTTAACCAATTACTTGCGTCCAAATATTAGCCAATAGCACGGTACTGTAAGGCAGGTATTTATTATTAGGCAAAATACTAAAATGTTCTAAAATAATACTATTTGGTTTTGCTATAATATATTATTATCAGATTTCCAAACAAATACATACTTTACATGCAATAAAAGTGACTAAAAGACTATGTACCGTGCGCGCATGCATTCGTCGGGTGGGGTGCACGGGAGAAGATAGCGCAATGACCGTGCAGCCGCACGCCTTCATTGCACGGTGGCAGTGGTGAGTGCCAGGTGAAGTAAAAAATATATTTTTTCGCAAAGTCCCTACAAAAAGCGCTGGTTGTGAAGCCTACTTTAATATTAAAAAATACTATCGTCTCTACTTTAGAAAGTCTGTGGAAAATAGCATCGCCGAGCTCTTACAAATGCGGCCTGTGAAGCTTATATTAATATCGTCTTTACTATGAAAAGTGTGTGGAAAATAACATCCCAGAGCTCTTACAAAATACTGGTCTGTGAAGTCTACATTAATAATAAATATCTCTATTTGAGAAGTGTGCAGAGCCGCTTAAAAAATAAAGGGGTTACTGTGCCCGATTTGCAGTACATACGACAGGTTTTGCGTAGCTAAATGTCAACAATCAAGTTTCTGCGCAGCTCGCCTGGCTGTTTGCAACCAATCGATGCATTTCGTGCTCGACAGAAATGTTTACATCACGTCCAATCGCGAGGGCCAGAGACGGTCTGATCGTGCGACAGATCCAGTCAGTGTCGCAGGTCGGCAGGTATTGCCCAATCAGGGCGCGAGTTAATTATGTGACGCTTTTGGACATATTTGTAATTTATGCATAGTTAGGTCGAGTCAGAAAGATAGGCGCGGTCGGTAAGATGGGAGGAAACTGTATTTGAAAGGCCGAGTGTAGCCATGCGAAAAGGCAGGAAAAAGCAGCAAGACGGGGAGTGCGACGGACTGACGGACGGACAGACCGACAGGCTACAAGGTTAGAAGCGGGGAGATGGTTGGGCGGATGTTGAGCGGACGACGAGCGGACAAGACGAACATGCTCGATGCTCATTCTGGGACAAGACGACAAAGAAACTTGAGCGTTGGGACGGGGACTTATACTCGTCACCTTGCAGTAGCCCAATGAAGCTGTCGCTGCGACAGACGCAATCACACCGGCGTCAATGACTCCTCTGCTCTCCAGCATCGATCGCATCAACGCTGCTCTGGAAGCTGTAGTGGCACATCGACCACCGCCGACCGGTACAGTGCGTGTGTGCCACGCAACGGAAGACGAGTGGAACGCGTTTGCAGACAGCAAGGATCCAATCGTTCGACTCAATTGTCTTGAATGGTTTCCTGACACGGAAGAGATTCACATCATCGAGTTTGCCGACGCTCCACACGAAAATTACATTGAAGAGCTAAACGATCAATTTCGTGAGCGGCATGTCAAGCGATGGCTCAAAGGCCACTTGGCCGCCAAGAGTTCTCAAGGGCGACGATGGTGTCCAGATCTCAGTTATGGACCACGCCAAGCAACACCCGGCTCGGTGCTTCCTCCAAACGTTCCAATTTTTGCGGACTTTCGGACGATTAAGGTTGAGATTGGAGTTTCTCAGCAGTGGGCATGGCACCTGGAGAGCTCGACCACAAGGCGATTGCGATATGGGCCGCGATGCCAGGAGTCGAATATGTGTTATGTGTGTCGTTCGATCCCAACTTTGCGAATGCCGAAAACAAGTTGTATGATGCTCGCGTCCATCCACTCGTGCAGCTGGCTCCACTTCCAATCGTCGCTCCAAGAACGGTGATCCAGTTGGACGGACGTCGAATCCTTGGTATTCCGCCACGGATGGCGCTCCCGGTAGGGTTTCCTGCAACTCTGTCGGTGGATTTGTACTCTCCGTTGGTCTGGGCAATGCGTTAATCAGTGCAGCAACTACCGAGTGATCTAATTTTAATATTTATTTAAAAATGAAAATAATCATGAGCTCATGAGATGCGTGAAAAACCGGTTCTATACCGGTATAGACCGAATTCTTTTGTGACATTGCACAGTGACTCTAAGAGGGAATACTGCGTAAGTATTTTGTTTTAATACTTACAGATTTTTATATAAAAAACATACCACGAGAAGGGCTGTAAAACGGTCCCTAATTAACCATCTACCTTACAGTCTGAACTACTAAAAAAGAAGAAGATCAAAATACAAAGGTCCTGTAGATTTCGCTCAGTTTTAACCAGTAATATGGCTCGGTTTGAGTACAAGACCGAAAAGTTATAGTCATTTTATCACTATCCGGAGGAATTACTTTCCGGATTACGAAATGCCACGGCTGCAAAGATGCACAGCATGAGCGTGAGCCAAGCCCTTATAATATAATACAATATTAGATAGTATAGTATAATATAAGGGAGCGTGGGTGTCTGGAGTTTGTACCTACACATTCTCGCACCCCTACAAACTGAAACTGTGCATCAGCAGCCTGGAATCCGCTTTAAAAATGTCAATACAGATGAACCCGTCGGTTGTAATCTCTACTTATGGAATATCCGCCGAGATAAATAAAATATCGGTTCCCGAAGTCTAGTAGTTTACTTCGAAGTACATTACTATCTTTGAAAAAAAAACTTTAAATAATATTACCTCCCACCTCTCCTCGTAATATAGAATACAAAATTTCCAAAATGACTGTTCTGAGGTGCTTAACTTTGAGAAATGTCCCTATTCAGCAGCATGTCCGAAATAGGCATGTTGCTTGAACCCTCCTTCCTGCGTAGCTTGCATTTAAGCGCGACAACATAGCAACTAGCTCGTCGGCTACAGGGTCTTCCTATTCTGGCTCACTGTATTCACGAGCATAGTAATCGAGTATTCCAGTGTGTCTCCAGCACTTACAAATATTTAGGATTCCAGCAGTCGATGTTCCATTCCACGAACGCCAATTTTGTAAGCCTTGGTCCCTTTCGACATGTCCATCACTAGGTCGGCTTCATGCTGGTCAAGAGCGTGCTGGATCTGGCGACGCCGGTAGCGCTGCTTGAATGCAGCGATTATTCCAGCGTCAAGAGGGTGACACTTACTGGAAGTATTTGGGTAGCATTTGGGTAGCATGATGCTGGCAAAATTGCAGGCGCTGGGCATTGGTGAGCATGGTGCGGGTTGACTAAGCTTCGACTAGCGTAAAATAGAAGAATGAGGGAGACCCCACAAGCGCAAGGAATGAAATGGATGGTAGCGTGCTCGTTCGGTAGGCTTCTGTAAATGTACCATTTTGAAGGTACACCTGACTACAACAGAAATAGCCTTAGATAGGAATGAATTGTTGGTTCCTGGTGCTATGACTACGGAAGGGTTCTTCTGTAATTGCTTTAATTTCATTGCTGTCGACCACAGTAAAAAATAGTTAAATCTCAGCTCGTATTAAAGAAACTTGAATTTTTAACAACACCGCTCCTTAGATTCGCCCTAAAACACCGTAATGACGGACGTTTTCTCCGTGACTCCTGCTGATCTGAAAATCATCCCGCTGTAGCCTACACAATGTGTAGTACACACGACGCAGCTACACTGTACTGTTAGTGCGTCATCACCGCTTTTAATTAATAGCGCTCTTACATGTGATTGTGGTGCGATCGATTCAAAGTGCCCCACAGCTACATGTATTAATACAGTATATGAATCACAGCTACCTTCTACATGTACCGGTACTTGTACAGTACAGTAATCAGGGGCTAATGGTAACTAAATATCATATGATATTTTTGTTTTACTGGCAGTAATACTCAGGTACTTCATGTACCAGTAGGGAATTGTATTGATGTAATTTACATCAATACAATTCCCTTAATATTGGTAAAGATGGGACGAATAGAGCGGGTTCGGAGCCCATCTCAAGGAATCCTGACAGGGTTTCTGCTTGGGAGTCACTGCTTGGATTGGAATCGTCACGAATTATCATAAGTCAGTGAAATCTACCGACAGGACTTCCTAAATCACGGTATTATTTTGATTCTATGATACTTAAGTGTTATTACCATTAAAGTTCACTCCAATTTACGATGACCTCTCAGATACGTCGCTCAATTCAGCTCCTATAACTCCTGTTACCTGGTCATACGTGAAAGAACTGACCCACTTAAGCTGTTACCTATTGGAAACCCTTATGAATTATAATAGTACCCTATGGCACTCCATGCCTATCATTACTGAACTTTATCCCGATTACCACCCATTACAATGCAGTATTTAAACTCTTTTACCACTATATGAAAACGAGTGCACCAATAAAATCAAATTTGGAGCCACGCCTCCTTAAAATACAACGTTATTGGGTTATAGTCTAATTACAATACTTCAAAACGTATGGGCAAATGCCTCATCTCCGATGTATTAATAGCGGCGTCGATGCGGAGCAGATTAAGATCAGACGCAAATTTTAGTCTCAAACATATGGTTTTTGATGACCAAGTAGAGGTATTTAATAATACCCAGATAGGGAAAGAGTACGTACTTCAGTCGCAATCAATATAGCCGACATGAAGCCCAATATGTGGCAGTCGTCAGCAACATGAATGCGTTTGATCAACTGCCTTTGGCTTACGTCAAATATAAAGCCAAACGACACACATAGTCGATTGCTCATAATACCAGCTAATTTGAGCTTTGTAGTAATGTGTGCATCATTACTTTATATTGTCTTACCTCTTCACTTGAAACCGGTACTGACTTATTTTGATTTATTTAAAAAAAATGCACTTATTCCAATCCTTTTGACATATCTTGTTGTCCACTGAAATATCGTAATTGCGCATGGAAGAAAACCGGCAGCAAAGTTTGCTGAAAACAGCCGTGATAAACTTCAAAGATGAATCTGGCCATTCATTTGGAGATCTGCGCTCCGGTTATCACTTTCGGATTGCTCTCGTGTGTGGAAATATGCGTCTTTCATTCATTCTGGCTGCGACTTTGACGGGCCTGTTGGCCTGTGCAACTGCTTCCGACTCGGAGAAAACCATCAGGATTTCCAATGAGCAAGTACTTTCGGACCGCCAGTTACTTGACACTGTCGTCAACGACAACGAGAAGCGCTTTCTGAGAGCTTACAATGATGCTGAGGACGATAGTGAAGACCCCAAGAATGTGAAGAACGTCGTTGACGCCAAGCCCGCTGACGAATCGGAAGACTCTGAACTCAGCGAGGAGGAGCGATTCTCGCTCATCCAGATGTCCAACCAGCCCCGATACTACTGGTGGTTCCAGCACGAAATGACCCCTCGCGATGTTCGCAGGGCGTTGGGTTTGAGGGCGGACTCGATCAAGCTGGTTAAGCGCTCGATCTACAGAGGTTACGTCAAGTACTACAACAAGCATTGCAGCTACTACGAGAACCGCAAGAAGGATTTTTGCAAGGCAAAGGAGTATTAGCTCAGGAAGACCGAGCAAATATCGATGTTTTCGCAACCATGAGTCCTTAAAAGCCTACTAGTATAATTTTACTTTTCAGGATGAGGCCTTCTAAGCCGGCAGCGGTTCAAGGGGTTTTGTAGAATCATTCAAAGTTTCACAATATTGTGGATCTCATGTAGCTTTACAAAATGGCATGTACTACGTAGTAATAAATAATCTCATACAACTAGTACTACAAAAATAGATCACCTTTCCTAAAATATTTCGCAGCGCTCCGCCTCGTTCTTTTTCATGATTATAAAGTTTGTGGAAGGCTCGTGCATGCCCCGTGGGTACTGTGCTACCACCTTATTAATAGCTGTGCCATATAAGACTGCATACAAGGAGCTTTGACCTTGAAACGATAATAGACCCGGGCTTTTATGTTCAAATGGCTCAACTGCGGGTGTGCTTGTTCCACCACATCAGTGTAGCTGCAGGCGTTCTTGTTCGCCATTTCAGCAGCAAGCTCGTAAAAACTACTGAATCCGTGAGCCACTGCAGAGACGTTTGCCTCGAGCTGAAGACTTCGTCGCATTCATCCACTCGATACACAGTCCTTGACCAGCATCAGCAAACTGGACATGTTAGGTGCAATAATCGGGGGCCGTTGCAAGGTGTCTAGCTGCTAACGTTGCCTTCAGCAGGCGGTCCAGCGCACACCAACGTCTGTCACGACGGACACACGATTAGGATCATTAATAGCGAAAGCGATGCCCTTGCTGGCTCACCTGTCCTCACGCACTCGACCCTTAGCTGTAGGGGGCCTTCGTAGCGCCGTCGCTCCTTATGTCCTTGCTGATCTTGCTAATGGCAAACCTACAGTTTTGCAGGGAATATCTCGCCTTAGCCGGGGTACCGCTGGAATCAGTTTAGCTTCATGGTACACTGCCTAAACACTTTTACAAGGGTATGTAGTTTAAGCAGTATATAATCGTATTGGCAAGGTGATTCATTTTCCGAGCGAAAAACAGTACTGTACATGTACTACATGCTTGTGCCGGTAGTACCTCTAAAATTTACTACTACGTAGTACTTCAGACAATACATGTATTGGAAGTCTCTTTTTATTATTATATAGAAATCATTTTTCAAAGCTGTATCCAATATATAAGTACACACGAGCCATGGCCGCGATTTTTGCCGGCTTGAGATAGCATTTATCAATTCCCCGCCAAACTCGACAATACCGCGTACACCTTCGCCCACTCAGGCCACACCCACGTGGCAAAACGGGCTAGCGAGTAAACAGCGACACCTGATCTGCGGCTGCAATGCCGTATGTCTGACGAAGTAAATTGGAAACTTACTGAATTTAAAGTTGTTAGCAGATTTTCGTCGACGCTGTTGCCTAGTTCGTCTGTCAAATCTCAAGATGCACTTTCTAGACCACCTTTAAGTATGAACTCTACTTTAAACTATAAGTACCCACTGACGCTGGAATAATTGCTGCAGTCAAGCAGCGCTATCGGCGTCGCTAGACCCGGCACGCTCTTGAC
Organism: Phytophthora betacei; assembly: GCA_011320135.1. Lineage (NCBI taxonomy): Eukaryota > Oomycota > Peronosporomycetes > Peronosporales > Peronosporaceae > Phytophthora > Phytophthora betacei. Next base: position 1,271,399 of record JAANHX010000689.1, on the reverse strand, counting down.
CAGCATGAAGCCGACCTAGTGATGGACATGTCGAAAGGGACCAAGGCTTACAAAATTGGCGTTCGTGGAATGGAACATCGACTGCTGGAATCCTAAATATTGGTAAGTGACTGGAATACACTCGATTACTATGCTCGTGAATACAGTGAGCCAGAATAGGAAGACCCTGTAGCCGACGAGCTAGTTGCTATGTTGTCGCGCTTAAATGCGAGCTACGCAGGAAGGAGGGTTCAAGCAACATGCCTATTTCGGACATGCTGCTGAATAGTGACATTTTTCATAGTTAAGCACCTCAGGACAGTCATTTTGGAAATTTTTGTATTCTATATTACGAGGGAAAGGTCAGAGGTAATATTATTTATCTTAGTCATGAACTTCGAAGTATACTACTACCGAATTCCTCGATGAGTTGGCCCCCCCGTGGTACATCAGCAAAGGGGGCCAACTCATCGATGAAGACCCTTCAGACACACATGCATATCATTGGTTAAAAATGCACGGATCTTCTGGCGGGCGCTCGCCGCCAGCCATTGCAAGTTTCGATGGTTCGCGCACGCATATCGGTGAAGAAGAAGCTCCTGATTGTCCTCGAAGCTGAGCCGGCCAACGTTGCAATAAAAGCAGTAGATTTATCAGATTTAGTGCTGCATGTTAGGCTCTAAAATGCTCTTCCACCTCCGTTAGCATCAAACAACGAGCAATCCCCTTGTTGCGCTCAGATCGACGGCGTTTCTGGCTGTTGTCAGACTTTCGTAGGTCCTCGACGACTGTAGCCATTTTGTTTTCGTATGCAGCGCTCAATCGTAGTAGCCGGCGGGGTAAATACCCTACATGACATGCTTGCGATCCCGAACGAATGACGTACGCCTTCAGCACATACTCAATTTCGCCTCCCTCCGCCGTGATAACCTCCCCTCTGAATACGAGGACATCATCAACCTTCAAGTACTGGCCGCAAAAAATCGTGCGTAGCGCAGCTTCTCCCTCCATCGCCATCGTCACATCCGACAACATCTGCACCGGGTATCAACGGCGCTGGCGCTCGCTCCTGTGTAGCATTGCAGGTCATCAGAACACGACATCGAAGAATGCCATAAAGATTCTTACCATGCTCTTCCTACCAGTGTCGGCTGCAAGTCTGTGATTGGACGTTAATCGGGTGGGGGGGCCAACTCATCGAGGAAGTCTCTTCAAATGTTGCCCATCATTTAGTATAGGAAACCCGGGTGGGGGGGGCCAACTCTTCGGTGAAATTTGAGGGGGCCAACTCATCGAGGAATTCGGTAGACTTCGGGAACCGATATTTTATTTATGTCGGCATATATTCCATAAGTAGAGATTACTACCAACGGGTTCATCTGTATTGACATTTTTAAAGCGGATTCCAGGCTGTTGGTGCACAGTTTCAGCTTGAAGTGGAGCGAGAATGTAAGGGGGTACAATCCAGTGTGCCCCAGGTTACATATAGAGTGACCCGTCACTCTTGTGGACACCTGGTACACGGTATCAGGTGCTCTCGGAGCCAGTCAAGGCATGACTACTTATCTCCACTATAGATAACCTCTAGTTTGTATGGAACCCATACTAACCTTACTTATAAATACATCATGTGACGGGGTCACACATCACCTTGCGCTAGAGGAAGTTATCTTCCGAGAGTATACAAACTCTCAGTGAACGGCAGTTCACAGGTCCCCTCTTTATTTAAAAGAGAGCGAAGTGACCTAAATAAGGTAGATTGTAAACTGAGTATATTTATAGGTAGGTTAAGTTTGGGTTTAATACACGTACAAACTATAAGTCACCTATAGAAATGCAATGTCGTTGACCAATGGTTGGCTTTGAACGACCTTGGTACTTTGTACCAAATATCCCGGAGTATGACGTGTCATACTCCTCAAGTGTGAAGTGTCACACTTCATGTAGCCAGGGTACACTTAGGGCTACGTACCCCGTTACATCCTCCCCCACTTAGGTTCGGTTTACCGACCAATCAGAATGAAGAGGTGTTCGTAACAAACTCTCATTCTCAAAGTCGAAAACCATCGACTTGGCCGCGCGAGCGCGGCGGAGGCTCACTTCACAGTTAGAGCCTCGAGCAGCAACCTGTGCGCTCTTCGTCTAGGTCTCCAATTCCACCGTTACCATGCCTCGTGGCACAGCAAAGAGTGGTGCTAAGACACGCTCCAAGGCTGCGGCCGGTAAGGCGCAAGCCAAGAGCACTAAGCCTCACGGCAAAGGCTCGGCACTCAAGGAGGCTACTCAGGTGGCCTCCGAGGCGATCGGTTCCTCGGGTGACGCGGCTGTGGGAAAGCGAGCAAGCAAACGCCGCAGTCCGTCGCCCTCGGCCTCAGACAATCGTCCGAACCCTCGGTTCGTGGAACGTGAGCTCAACTCTGGCAGTGAGGACGAAGCCGAGTCCGAGAGCACGCACGATGCTCCTGCGGGCTCTGTGGGAGGGCACAGCCCAGTGTCCAGTGAGCACAAGGATGACAGCGTGCAGTCGCTCGCTAGTGATCAAGGTGATCACAGTCCCAGAACGTCTGTGCGCTCTGAGAGTCCGGCCGTCAAGGCTAAGGGCACTCCCAAAGCCGGTGGCGATGAGGAAAAGAATCCTCGCAAACGTCTCTCGCTTGCCGAGGGTCTTGCGCGTGCTAAGGCCTCTAAAGCCAAAGGCGCCAAGCCCTCAAAGAAGCGTACAGCCTCTAAGTCTCCACTCCGCGAGAAGACTCAACACTCCTATCAGAGTATCTTCGACTCCTCGGATGAAGAGGAGGAGAAGAAGGAAGAAGAGGAGGAGGAGGGTGCTAACGCTGAGCCCCGGGAGGTCTCGAATGACCTCGACCAGCAGCAGGAGGAATTCCAAGCTGCCCAGCGTGTGCGTGGGGGTTCGGTGGTGGCGCCCGTCAGCCAGGGAGCTGCCATCAACTCAAGAGGGTTTTGGCCTCCCGAGGGGAGCTCTGGGGCTGACCTCTTCTTAGAGCTTCTCGTCGCTCCTCGTGGCCTTGTGGGCGGCCACACTTCTAGGGGCATCTACGAACGTGCCCTTGTTCAGAAAGAACAGTTGTTCGTTGACAGCTTGGAGGCTGCTCGGTGTGTGCTTCTCGCGCCACACCGCATCCCTCTTAAGGACTTCACGACTTGTCGTAAGAAACCCGAGACCCGGGGTGGTCTCTATCCTCTTTGGGGATACCCCTGGGTTATGCCCGAGAACTGTCCCACGTGGAGTTCTTGTGAGGACATGTTCTGGGCATGGGTGGAGTCTCTTAAGTACTCACCCACGGAGTTACGGGAACTCCATGAAGATCAGCTGCTGTCCCGCATCCTAGACCAGCGTGAACTTCGTGTGAGGTTTGCCCACTTGATCAGCAAGCGCATGCTGCCAAGGGACATCCTGAAACGCGCGGCTTCTAGCGCTCACGATGAGCGCGGGTACGGAATGTATTCATCGTCCGTACCCCCTTCGGGCAAGAAGCCCCGGACTACTTATGAAGCTGCCGCCGCTTCTGTTCCCAGATTGCGACAGCCTTCGGGCAGTCAATCAGGAGCCGTTCAATCGGCTCCCACGAGTTCTCGGAGTGGGCATAACCCCTCCACTTCACGAGGAGCTGTCGCTTACCGCGACGCCGTTGCTCCTGGAGGATCCGCTCTATGTGGAAGTGGACTTCTCCATTCCGGTCAAGCAGGGGCGGAGGTGCCCTCGTACGAGTACGAGTACTCGGCGCCTCCCGAAAGCCACTCTCGTCCGAGTGCTCCGACTGCGGGTCCGACACATGGCCCTGAGGTTGACCGCCTCCGTCAACGTGTCCTCGTGCTTGAGATTGCACTTGGTCTTGGGACTGGCGGTGATGCTGCCGCCCAGGCCGGGAATCAGGGCGAGCTCGCTCGTCTTGCGGGCCGCCTGGACCTGTTGGAGCGAGAGGTCGCGAGCATGCACCTGCGGGTGGATCGCCGGGCCTCTTCGTCCGGTCTGGACGAGGCCTTTCGCATGATCCGACCGATCGAGGTTCTGCTGCCACGTCCGGAGCCGCCTGCGGCACACTCCCAGACGTACGCGTATGGTGCGTACCCGGCGTACTCAGCGTACTCGGCGTATGGCGCCGGGGTTCGTTCGTACGGAGCCCCTCCGGCGTACGGTCTTGACCGCAGCCTTGCCGTTTCGACCGAGGCTTAAGTGCCTGCTCCGATGCCTTCGAAGACGTCTGTGGCCCGCCCTCGCTTTGAGGAGCTAGGCCAAGGTGGGTCTGCGAGTCAGCAACCCCCTGTGGGTCAAAGTACCGCTTAAGACGTCCAACATAGAACGTCGGGTGCGTCGTCATTGACTTTGGCAGGTCGATGGTGTACGACGCACCATGTCTGGCCAGGACTGCAAATGGTCCGACGAAGCGGTGCTTCAGCTTGTTGCTGCCGACAGAGCTGACAGTGTCAAGAGGTAGGTTCCTCGTGTCTAGCAACACTAAGCCCCCCACCTTAAATGTACTTAAGTTTTCTCTTCCATGTTTGTCTGAGTACTCCTTTTGTTTATCTTAGGCCGCTGCCATTGCATCGTGGACCCTGCTGACAACGCTCAGCTTGGTATCCATAAAGGATCCCACCTGTTTCCGCAGCGAAACTGGTCTCACATCCGAGACCTGGGAGGAAAGGGCTTTCCGAGCCTCTCCCCCACTTAGAATAGAAGAGTCAGTGTCTCCTCGAAGAGTGAGAGGCACTCTGGGGTGACGGAAGCCGTTCAAGTAGAACGGCGTGAGCCCCGTGGACGCGTGCACCGCGTTGTTGAGCGCAAACTCAACAACCGGAAGCTGCGTCGACCACGTACGTGGTGCTGCCGCGCACAACTGCGCCTAGTGTCCTCGAGCACTCGATTGACGCGCTCTGTCTGGCCGTCTATCTGCGGATGGTCCGCAGTGGACATCTGCAGACGAGTTCCCAGTAAAGGAAACAGCGTTTTCCAAAACGCAGCAGTGAACCGCGGGTCTCGGTCCGAGACAATCGTCTCCGGGAGACCGTGATAGCAGAAAACGCCATCGACGAACAACCTTGCGGTTTGTTCGCCCGTAACAGTGACGGGAACCGGAGCAAGATGTCCAGGTACCATCTTGCTCAGCCGACACACGAACACCAAAATTCCGGTGTTGCCGTGTCCGTCGGCGGGAAGCCCAAAGATGAAGTCAAGACTAATCGACTTCCAACAGTCAGCCGGTACGGGCAGGCTCTGTAGTGGAGCCGAAGAGTGCCCTGCGGGTTTGACCCGCTGACATGTTTCGCATGTCTTAACGTACCGGGCGACCCACTTGTACATGTGGGTCCACCTGAAGGACTGAGAGACCGACAGAAAGGTCTTCTCGCGGCCCAAGTGGCCGCTGGAGGGCGCGTCATGCGCCTCCGCGAGGATATCGAACTTCAGATCCTCGTCGTTGGGTACGACCACCCGTGGAGGATCGGTGGGCTCCACCCGGTAATAGAGGAGGCCCTCCTTCAACTCATATCGGTGAAGCCGTGAACGCTGTCGCGACGAGAGCCAGTCGGACTTCGCACTGGTTCCTGCCATAAGGAGCTTGACGATAGGCGCGACAGCCTCATCGTCCCGATACTCCATGCGTATCCGATCGTATAAATCCGTTGTCACCCGCGTGATGTGGGCCAACTCATAGTCAGGACGCCGAGAGAGGGCGTTCGCAAGCACGTTGAGCTTGCCCGGCTTGTATTCGACGCGGAAGTTGTATTCCACGAAGAAGGACAGCCACCTCGCCATCCTTTGGGAGAGGTGAGGCGAGTTAGTCGCTGTCCTCAAGGACGCGTGGTCTGTGTAGATCACGAAGGGCCTCGAGCCCAGAAGGTGAACACGAAACTTCACAAGGGCATATTTCATTGCCAGGAGCTCCTTGTCATGGACAGGGTAACTTGCGCTCGGCGGCTTTGAGCTGCCTGGCCTGGAACGAGATGACTCGTTCATGTCCAGCCGTGTCGGCCTGCAGCAATGCACATCCGATGGCGTAATCGGAGGCATCGTAGACGACGCTAAACGGCTTCGTCTCGTCCGGCAGGGCCAGGACAGGGGCCGCTTGGAGACTGGCCTTGATGCTGTCAAAAGCATCCTGGTGCTCTTGCTCCCAGCGCCAGTCGACGTCCTCCTGAAGGAGGCTCGACAAGGGCTTAGCGAAGCCCGCGTACCCTGCGCTGTACTTGTGAAGGTAGTTGGCCAAGCCCAACCACTTTCGAAGATCCTTCTGGGGTCGGGGCGTTGGTCATGCTGCTATGGCCTTGACATTGTAGGGGTCAGCCCGAACGCTCACGTTGCTTACGAAGCAACCGAGAACTTTAATCTCTGGTGACGCGAAAACGCACTTGTCGATGTTGGCGTAGAGCTTGTTCGCTCGCATTACGTCCAACACTCGACGAGGGTGCCCTAGATGCACCTCCATGGCCGTCTTGCCTCCTTCGGCACGGCTATGGACGAATATGTCGTCGAAGTACGTATGTACGAAGGTACGCAAAGGGCGGAACAGTTGCCTCACCAGGCGATTGAACGTCGCCGGGGCGTTAGACAAGCCCTGCGGCATGACGAGCCACTCCCAAAGCATGCCGCTTGGAGTGCTTACTGCGGTGAGCGGGATGTCAATCTCTCGCATCAGGATTTGGTAGTATCCGTCGACCAAATCCAGCGCACTGTACAGTACGCTCCTGGCCATGTTGTTCAACAACACATCCTTTCGTGGGATTGGTGTTTGGGCCGGCATCGTTGCGTTGTTCAGCTTGTTATAAGCGTGAACCAGACGCCACTTTTCGTTCGGCTTACGAACGCAGAAAGTCGGCGTCGAGTGCGGGGATTTCGACTCCCGCACCATGCCTGCCTTCGCTTTCGCGGCAAAGAAGGCATCAATGACCTCGCACTGATCGCGCGGGAGAGGCCATTGCCGCGTGACACAATACTTTGTGCCAGGCACGAGATCAATACCATGCCGTACGCCTCGATCCGGTGGGAGTTGGGTCGGTGGGTGTTTGTTCACCACGTCCGCATACTCCGTCACCAAAGGTTACACCGGATCCTTGGGGTTCTTAAGGATATCAGAATCCAAGCGCGTCTGACGCTGCTTGTTCAGGTCTTCCAGGACGTTCTCGTCCAAGACAGAAGAGGAGTTCAGCTCCTCCCGAGTGGTCTCAGGTCTCATGAGTACCATCTCAGCTATCTCTCCAGCCTTGAGGTTGGTCAGGAAAGACTCCGCCGTCATTTCCTCGAGGTTCAGTATCTCTGCAACCTCTGGCAACGGTTCCAAGTGGACACCAGATGCCTTGACGGGTAAACCGGTCTCGCCATCGAAGATGTGACAACACTCTTCCACCGGCCTTGTCGGAGGAGCCCGGGCCCTGGACTCCGAGTCGCTTGAAGCGACGTCGATCGGAACGAAGTTCGGATCCGACTTGAGGCGGCGGTGGCGTTGTTGACGACGGCGACCGTGACGTGGAGCTTTGCTGCCTACGTCTAGGGATGTCGTTGCTACGACATCCGAGGCACTCGTGGCCTCGTGTGGTACTGTGGTACCCACACAGGAAGCGTGTTCAACGCCTTCCTCTTCAGTTAAGGTCTGGGCGACCGCGTGTGGCACTGTGTTACCCACACAGGAAGCGTATCCGACGTCTTCCTCTTCCGTTAAGGTCTGGGCGACCGTGAGTGGAACTCTGTTACCCACTCTGAACACGCTATTCTCAGTGTTCGTGACAGCTGCAGCTGTCTGCGGAACTAAGTTACCCGCCTGTGGACCTAAGTTACCCACTTGGCCAGAGCCTCTTCTGGGCGCCGCCATCATCAAAGCATCCTCGGAGTCGTCATATACGTCGACGACTCCCAAGCATCTGCCGAATGATTTGGTACCCTGGCAGCCCTTGCGGGCGCCCCGGGTCCTGACAGAGGTGGGAACATGACTCACCAATGCTCTGTCGGACTGCGCAGGGCGGCTGGCACCGATTGCCTTGCCTCGCCAGTCGATCCAGGGCTCGTGCTTCTCAAGCCAGGGCATGCCCAGGATCCTATCATATGGATCCATATCGAGAACAGTGAGCTGTTCGAGGCTGTCAAAGTCTTCAAACTTGACGGCCAGATCCACTTGAACGTTGGGGACAGTGACGACCCTCCCGTCGGCCAGTCGCACTGACACCGTCCCGTTGCCCCTGCTTTCTCTCAAAGCATCGGACAACGTGTTGCTGTTGCGAGCAACCGTCTGGCGGCGTGCGAAATTCTTCGACGCCCCAGAATCGATCAAGATTCTAAAGGGATGATCTTATCCCCGTACACATCCGTGTACTACGAGCAACCCGCCGCTGCTCTTCGCCGATTCGAGAGTGCGAAGACTCTCAGGGGCTAAGTCCCCGTGGTACGCGCCACCTGCGCACCCATCACGAAGACTTAGTTCTTCCCCAGTAGGGCGCCCCGCCCCTACTGGTTCCCGGCGTTCCCCTGTCCCCGGAACCCTGGCTTCTGCCAGCGACCCTTGAGGACGGGCTTGGGGAAGGACCGTCTGCGGAGTCTTTCCGCGGGACAGTCGCGCTTGAAGTGGCCCATCTTCCCGCAGCCAAAGCAGCGGATGTCACGCTGTTCGGCGGACCCGAGTTCCATGGGAACTGGTCCGTTGGGGCTTGTTCGACCGGGAGCCGACAAGGAACTCCCAGGCCATGCTGAGGCCGGCGTACGCGCCTGGCGATGGCTGTACGCTTCTTGAAGGGCTACTTGAATCGCCTCTTCAAGGATGCTTGACTGCACCCGGAACAGCTGAGTGCGTGCGGGGTCCACTCGAAGGCCGTCCATGAACTCAGTCATCTTGATGTGTTCGTTGAGTGGGTTTCCCACTAGGGACGCCGTGACATCCCGTATCTCTTGCACTTACTCGTGCAGTTCGCGCCGCCCTTGTTTACACGAGAGGAAGCGCGAACGCTCGCGGTACTCGTAGTTCGCCGGGAGGAACGCGGCTCGGAGCTGTTCACACAGCTGAGCCCAGGATGTGAAACATTCTGGGGATGTTGCTTCCCGTGTGTACACCCAACTCTTAGCACGGCCGCTAAGGTTGGAGAGTGCAAAAGCAACACGCAGTTGCTCGGTCGAGATCAGAGCCGCGTCCATCGCGAGCTCTACTTTTCGGACCCAGAAGTGAAGGTTCTCCCCTTCCTTCCCTTCATACGGCTTAGCCTTCAGCCGTATTGGCTTCGGGTGAGGCGGATTTGCTTCCGCCACCGGAGCCTGCAGGTTCTCCCGCACATGTGCGATGAGGCCCTGCTCGTACGCGTCGAACGCATTGACGCGCTCGAGCTGCTCAGCCGGTGTTGACACCACCAGGCTATGCAGGGCCTCCATCCCGAAGATGCCTGCCATCTTCCGAACCGACTCGAACTGAGAGTCGCTTGTTGTAACTGGTCAACTCAACTGATGACACAAAAAGGAGAAATCACGGTAGTGCCTCTGATGACGCTGGATAGGTACCCACTCCCTCTGGATCGCGCAGATAAATCATCTAATTCATTCTTTGATTTTCCTGAAATCTAACAGGTTAACAGCCGCAAGACTCGACTTCCCTTCTACCATGTCTTCAAACGATGATTCAGACTTTGAACAAGTGGAAGATGAGCCTGCTCCAACGACTAAAAGTGGAGCAGTGGGGACACACGAGACAAGAACGAAGATAGACCTCAAATTGATCACTATTGAGCCCTTTGATGGATCGACCAAGGATGGATTCATAGACCCTGGCGCTTATGATTGGTTGGAGCGACTCAAAGTACAGATACACCTGGCAGAGACACTCACGGAGCGAAAGTGGCCGGAAACGGTGAAGTGCGGTGTTCTTGCCTCCCGACTCACGAGTGAAGCTGGTACCTGGTACTACCGCAACAGCTCTAACCTTCCGAAGGACTCTTTCTGTAACCTCGCGAACAAGTTCATGGAGAACTTCCGGTGTAAGCTCCCGGTGCAGACGATTGCAGTCACTCTGGCGAACACACGCAAATTTTCCCAGGAAACATATGCTACCTATGCTCACCAACTCTCCCAGATTGCAGCAGGGCTGAATCGTGGCAAAGTCAACTCGTATACTGAGCAGCAGGCGCTGAGTACTTTCATCAACCATGCTTACCCTCGCTTCCGTGTTGATCTGGAAGCCAAACTTGATCAAGAAGCGGAGGACGCTACCGGAGAACTTGAAAGCACAGTGGTCCTACTGACCAAACTAGCCAAAAGTGATGGAAAAATTAACCCTAACAAGCGACGCAGCGAAGATTTTAGCCGAGATGGCAGTGACAAGAAACCCCGAATTAGTGGCAGTGCTTCAGCTACTACTGCCAAGGCCCCTAGGCCCCGTTGGGACTTCTCAGACGCTCTGTGCAAGACATGCAACGAACGAGGTCACACGACAAACTACCACGATCGTCATGTCGCCCAGCAAGCCCGTAGCCGTGAAGTTCAAGGCGAACAAAACGAGAGCCATGATTGAAGACACGGGGTGTTGACGGACACCGAGTTATTTCCGTTTGACCCTGGAACTCAAAGGTTTCCGCTGTACATTGACTCGGCAGCTTCTCACCACATGACTGGGGAAGCGAAGCTGCTGACTAATCTACAGCAATGTGCAACTCACGAAGTGGAACTTCCGGATGGGCATGTTATGAAAGGTGATCAATGGGGCTCACTAGTCTTATTTGGGACCAAAGGGACCTAAATTGACGAAGTAGTGTTTATACCAGGTCTAGAGAAAACCCTACTTTCAGTATCAAAACTATCTCAGCGTGGCTTCTACTGAAGATGGGTGTGTAGTCTACGGCCCTCCGCTCCTCCGAGGAAAGATGATTAATAGAGTTTATGGCTACCAAGAAGAAAGTAATACCAGATTGAGTGCAGAAGATGGTGTGGCGGCGGCAACGACGTCTTCAGCGACCATGATCCCTCCAAACTCACTTGAGGACTGGCACAGACGACTTGGGCATTTACACTACCAAGGCGTTATTGAGCTTGAAAGGAGTGGGTTAGTAAAAGGTCTGAAGATTGTCGGCTCCAGAAAAATTCCGGACCATCCATGTGAAGACTGTACACTCGGCAAGATATCCAGTCGCCCGGCACCTCGTCGAAGTACAAGATCTCAAGAAGAGAAGGATCTAGTTTGCCATGCAGACCTTGCAGGGAAGTACTAGCGAAGCATACATGGGAACCACTACATGCTGGTAATCAAGTGGCTGAACCATACTCACGTGTACTTTATCAAGACGAAGGATGAAGCTGTGGGGTGCTTTAGAAAGTTCCTACTTATTTTAAAAAACCGTGAAGACTCAAGGAAAATCCGTGTTCTGCGAACGGACAATGGAGGGGAATTCATCAACGAGGAGTTTAATGCTCTATGTGATGAAGCAGGCCTGGAACGACAATTTTCTGAGCCCGACGTACACTACCAGAATGGTGTAGTGGAAAGAACAAACCGAACACTCATCGATGCGGCACGGACAATGCTGATCCAAGCTGGTTTACCCCACAACCTATGGGAGTACGCTGTCCGAGCTGCTGCATACATGAGAAACCGAGTAACTTCACGCAGCGAGCCATCGACAACGCCCTACGCTAAGTACCATGGAAAAATGCCTGACCTGTCGGACTCTCACGCCTTTGGAGAAAGCGTTACAGTGCTTCTACCGCCCGGAAAGCGCAGCACTTTGTTCAAGTTTAGACCAGTAGGCCAAAGGGGAGCATTCGTGGGGCATGATGAACAACGCAAGGGTTACTTTGTATACGTGAGAGAAGGTGGAGCAAGAATTGTGAATACGTGCGACGTTAAGTTCCTGGGCTCACCGTTGAAACACCCAAGAGCACAGTACCCAGGTGTTCCAATGATCCCTCTACAAGAACAGTTCTCAACCACAACCAGCGGCGACTCAATGCGGGGAAGACCAACGGATAGGACATCCGCTCCCACCGAGGACGACCGAACACGGGAAAGAAACGCAGCTTCATTTACAACGGCACTTGTCGAGGAACTCAATGGGGCTACAGATTTAACCAGGCGGAGACGATCGGAGCGGATATCCAGCCGTAACATTGGAGCCGCTTTATTAGCCATGACGGAAGTGATCCAAGAACCATTGACATTGGAGGAAGCGAGGCGCTCCCCTCAGTGGTCGGAATGGGAAAAAGCCATACGGGTTGAGATCGAAGCACTACGATCAAATGGGACGTTCACACTGGTGACTCCCCCTGCAGGTGCTCATGTTATCGGGACAACCATGAGCTTCAAAGTTAAGCGCCATGCAGATGGCAAAGTCGAACGACTACGGGCCCGGATCTGCGCGCAAGGTTTCCAAGAAATTTACATGATTGACTATATTGATACGTACGCGCCCGTTGCGCGACTCGTTTCAATTCGGGTCTTCCTGGCCGAGTGTAACCACTCTGGACTCCTCATCAGACAAGGTGATGTTCCAACTGCATTTGTTAAAGCTAACCTTCGTGAGTTGCTTTATGTTAAACAGCCCCGAGGCTTCGAAGAAGGAGAACCTGGTCAGGTTTGGCTACTTCGTAAAGCTCTGTATGGATTAAAACAAGCCGGTCGAGAGTGGTACATCGAACTCGACAACTTTCTGCGATCTACCGGTTTAGAACCTACTCGAGAGGATCCGTGTGTCTACAAGCACCAAACCAAAGTCCTGATCGTACTTGTCTATGTAGATGACATCCTGGTTGGCTACAAGAACATCGAAGATATACAGCAACTGATGAATGCATTGGAAGATAAATATCACATCAAGGACTTGGGAGAATTATCGTGGTTTCTTGGAATGCGTATAACCCGGGACATGGACTCTGGTGTGATGACTATCGACCAAGAACAGTACGCCACTGAAGTTTGTGAGCGTTTCGCCATGGACAATTGCCGTACTTGGGAAATTCCTATTAATCAGAGCACTATACTATACCCTGGCGAAGAAAAAGACGCTCTTGTCACTAAAGTTCCTTACAAACAAGCTGTAGGTGCTCTCTTGTACCTCAGCCGAGTAACAAGGCCGGATATTGCGTATGCAGTCAACCAAGTCGCCGCACGAGCTGCAAAACCCACTGTGAATCACTGGAATGCTGTGAAGAAGATTCTACGCTATGTCTGGGGAACAAGATCAGCAGCACTTACTTATCGCCGTAACAGTCAAGTCCCCAGAATCAAAGCGTTCACTGATGCAGACTGGGCGAACAACATCACCGACAGAAAATCGATCTCTGGAGTTCTTGTCCAAGTGTATGGATGCACAGTACATTGGATCTGCAAGCGGCAATCTGTGGTGGCGAAGTCTTCTACTGCAGCCGAATTCATCGCATGTTCAATGGGAGTCGAGGAGGTCACGTGGATTCAGCTCTTCATGAACGCCATTGGACAAAGTCGCGAAGAAGATCAACTCCTCGTACTCGTAGACAACAAGTCTACCATTCACCGAATTACGAACGGCAAGACATCGGAAGCTCAAAAGACTATTGCTGTCATGTACCATTCGATCAAAGACGCGTACAAGAATGGCAGCGTCAAACTGGAATATTGCCCTACAACTACTATGCTTGTCGACGGACTCAAAACAGCACTCGGAGCGAAACGATTTCTGGACCATCGCACAAGGATCGGACTCGCCCTTCATCTGACTCAAGCTGAGTTGCGGGGAAGTGTTGTAACTGGTCAACTCAACTGATGACACAAAAAGGAGAAATCACGGTAGTGCCTCTGATGACGCTAGATAGGTACCCACTCCCTCTGGATCGCGCAGATAAATCATCGAATTCATTCTTTGACTTTCCTGAAATCTAACATCGCTCATATGGGAGAAGTCGTTCCTATCCATGGCAACGAACTTCGGAGAGGTTCAGGTAGTATACCCGCGGTGGCGTGGATTGACTACTAGTGCTACCAAGTGTGACGGGGTCACACAGCACCTTGCGCTAGAGGAAGTTATCTTCCGAGAGTATACAAACTCTCAGTGAACGGCAGTTCACAGGTCCCCTCTTTATTTAAAAGAGAGCGAAGTGACCTAAATAAGGTAGATTGTAAACTGAGTATATTTATAGGTAGGTTAAGTTTGGGTTTAATACAAACTATAAGTCACCTATAGAAATGCAATGTCGTTGACCAATGGTTGGCTTTGAACGACCTAGGTACTTTGTACCAAAAATCCCGGAGTATGACGTGTCATACTCCTGAAGTGTGAAGTGTCACACTTCATGTAACCAGGGTACACTTAGGGCTACGTACCCCGTTACACATCAGGCTTACGTCTACTCCTCTAAGTAGCAAACCGTTCCCTTTGAGGCCGGGAACACGTGGACTAACGTTCACTCGGGTAGTAAATGCCCTTAAGCACTTCCTCTGTGCAAGGTGCTGTGGGAACCCGTCACAGAGAATGTGTATGTACAAACTCGTGGCTCAGTCAGGTGTACCTTAAAATGGTACATTTACAGAAGCCTACCGAACAAGTGCACGCTTACCATCCATTTCGTTCCTTGTGTTTGTGGGGTCTCCCTCATTCTTTGATTTTACGCTAGTCGAAGCTAAGTCAACCCGCCTCATTCTCACCAATGCTCAACGCTTGTAATCTTGTCAGCATCATGCTACCCAAATAATACCAGTAAGGGTCATTCTCTTATGAGCTAGTGGCTTCGTGCGACCTGGTAAAGGTCCGATAAGTCGTTTAATATAAGGCATTCGCTTCCACAATGGCTCGGTATAGAACCAAGCGTCGAAAGTTGATGGTTTTTGTGTAGTTTGCTTGTTCGATCATGAACGTGCCGTTGTCGTTTACGTTGAGGATCTCGAACGAACCTTCTGTGGGCTGGTCCAGCTTACTTGTGCGTGATTTGTCCTTGGTAATCAAAACAAGGCTGCCGACATTTTACTTGTACTCGAGTCGACTACTGTTCTTGCCGGTGTCGCAGCGAACTTGCTTCAGCTTCCTTTTCTTCATGCACTTCCAGTTAGCTACAAACTTCGTATTCGCGACCATATCGTCAAAACACGAGCGGAACAGGAATAGCTTCCTTCGTAGTCAACATCGTTGCACGAGTCGCGAAGGCAACACTTCGCAGTACTTTTTGCCATGTGTTGTCATCCAAATCGGAGGTACGGACCGCGTCACCGAGGACTTGGTGCAGACGCTCAAGGATGGAGTTCGCCTAGAGATTCTTCACTGTAGTGGGGGTTGACCTGACTTCGTAGCTGTTGAGCATCGCTTGAAATTCAACTCAGTGAGTTCGTGTCCTTGGTCGAAGATACAAAATTGCGGACGGGGATAGCGGCAAAACCACTCATTAACGAGGATGTGCGCCACCGTCTTGGCTCCCTTGTCCTGAAGTGAAGATACGTCAAACCAGCCAGTAGTGGGGTTGATTAGCAGTGTTCTTTTGCCAGTTGATGTGTATGTATACGGTCCAATTAATCAACACACACCACCTTCCAGGGCTTGATGACGGGGCTCGTTGCAGGAAGCTTGTCCTACTTTATTGTCCGTCTTCCATTTCTGGACCACGTCAAAGCGACTCACAAAGTCTTCGATATCGCGTCCCATGAAGCCACGTGAAATGCTGATGATTTGAAAGGTAGGTACGATTCATGCTGGGGTGCTTCAACTGTTCATGGTAACAACGAAGGGTTCGAGAGCGGAGAACCTTGGGCACGATGATCCGCTCGAGCTCAAGGTAGGGGGGCATTAAACAAGTGTGGTTTTTATCATCCGAAAAGCACTGAGCCAAAGTCAGCGCGTGAAAAGCGCCTTGACGCTCAGTTGTGGGAGACGCCCTTCGAGTCTGGCAAGCCTGTTTACCCGACAGCTTGTGAGTACTAAGATTTCTTCCCCGACAAGATATCAGCGGAGCTGCCAGTCGACCGTGGGGTACGGCATGAAAGCGATCT
Organism: Phytophthora betacei; assembly: GCA_011320135.1. NCBI lineage: Eukaryota > Oomycota > Peronosporomycetes > Peronosporales > Peronosporaceae > Phytophthora > Phytophthora betacei. Next base: position 1,255,494 of record JAANHX010000689.1, on the reverse strand, counting down.
CACGCCTGGAACGAAATACTGCGTGACGCGACATGTTCACTGCCGCGAGACCAAGTCAAGGTCATCGATGAGTTCTTCGAGAAACGTCGCAAATCTCGTCACGTGCGCAAGAGCACCTCGTCGCATTCGAGTCCCACCTTCTGAGTGAAGAAAGCTACCGGTGGTTGGCGAATTTTATCACGCCTTTAAAAAGCGGAACGATGCACCACCCCACCTTCCGTTGAGGACTCCTCGTCAGTGACAGTCGTCGAGATGTCGCACTCAACAGCTTAACTCGATGTGTTGTGCTACTTGACACTCTATTCGCTCCTCCGACGGTGCGCCTAGAGCAAGAACAGCAGGAACGCGCGGATGCCACACATTGTTCACAAAACATTACGATCAACCGAGTCATCAACCACTCATTTTACGTCACGGCATCTGGTGCTGAGGCTTGTGGATGCAATCTTATTATTGACCGCGATCTGATTCTGACTCTGAAGACGACATTTGATGTTGGAAGGCGCGTAGTTGACTGGAATGGACGTGAAGTCGCGATACGATTGCGTGTCAACCTTCACACTGAACGCTATTTTCTGGAACCCCCAGAAAAGCGGAGTCGAGAATGGTCATGGTCCTGGATGCCAGGTACTCCAAGGTCGATGTCGACGCGTGCATCCCTGATCACCTCGATGAGAACCAGCAAAATACGCCACAACAGCTACTTTTCCTCTTTGATGCCTTGAGCGAAGGCACCATCGGTACGATGCCAGGGAACCTTATGATTGCGAGCTAAGGCCTGATGCGCAGCCTTACCACGTACAGCCATTCGGAGTTCCTCATGCATACATGTACGCCGACAAGAATGACGTTGCCCGGCTTGAAGCTCTCGAAGTTATCGTAAGTGATTCGAGCAGCCCCTGGCCAGCACCGGCCCTCATTATTCCCACGAAGGACAGAGCTGCCCGCTTCCTGACTGTTTTTTGCAGACTGAACAACATGACTATCCGCCATCCACTCCCCATGTCAAAAATCAGCGAGCTTCTTAAAGGACGTGAGCGATTTGTGTTGGTAACAGCCTTGGACATAAACACAGGTAACTACTCAATTGTGTTGAGTGAGAAGTGCTCCGAGATCTGCTCCTTCATCCCACCGTGGGGAAAGTCCCGCTACACGCGCCTTCCAATGAGAGTTTGCACTGCTCCTGACGCGTTCCAGCGTCGCATGCAACCCTTTCATGATAATCTGGCGTTTGTGCGCGTCTACTGACATGATATGCTTATTTCGACGACGACAACGTTTGCCGAGCTGGTGCACGTTGTTCTGGAACGTTTTCGCAACAGTAGGCAACAAGTATATATAGCAAAAAGCGGCTTTGCCTCGCACGAGACCGAGTATCGCGACTATCGACTAACGTGCGAAGGCATCCAAGCACTCCCAGATAAGATTTCTGCGATTCACCGGATCGCACCGTTGAAGAACAAGCGCGAGCTCCGGCGTTTTATTGACGTCGTCAATTACTAGCGCGATATGTGACTGCACCGGGTGCATTTGCTTACCCCATTGACAGCACAGACATCGCCTCGGTCGCCGTTTTACTGAACGGCGGAGTGCCTACGCGCTTTTATCAAGATCAAGAACTTTATGCGTCTAGATGTTACGCTACACTTCCCGAACTTTAACTGCTGTTCGACGTGTTCACGGACGTCAGTACCTTTCAGCAGGGAGGTAATCTGCCAGCAGGGTCACCCACTAGCTTTCTTCGGCCGAAAGTTGACTGACGCCTAGCTGAAATATGCAGTGATGGAGTTAGAACTTTTATCCATCGCTGGAATTCTCCATGAGCTCCACACATTATGCTCGGTCACCGGATCTTTGTGCACACGGATCACAAGAATTTCTTTTTTCTAGGTTTTTAGTCGGATCAAGGTGACTGTTGGCGTCTAATCGTGAAAAATTTGCGCTCGATATGGTATACTTAAAGGGACAGCACAACGTAGTAGCTGACGATCTTAGTCGGTTACCAAGTGTCACGGAACCTGGAAGCGAGGAGAGCTTCGAGCTGTAAGCGGATGAGTTTCCAGTGACGATTGAGAATATTCACGAAGCCCAAACGCAGGACCAGGACCTTCAACTAATACACGTCAAGGTGTCCTTGACCAGAAACTGTTTCAGGAAAGACCTGGTACCATGATCGACGCTGCGCCGCCAGGAGGGATCGCAATTTTAATCACTCGGGCTCAACGTGGGTCAGCTTCTCACGCTCGAGCGCGCAAACGGAATATGGCTGCGACGGCTCACTCGACTCGGAGCTGTTACGGGTTTTCAAGCGACGACGCTTCGAGACACTGCTTGAAGTCGACGCTAGACGATGAAGTGTCGCTGAACGATGAATCACCGCCCTCCTCTAGGCGCGAATACTCCCTATTAGCTGCACCGATTTATGCGGGAGTCGGCTTTGCTCGACAGTCGCATTGGTGTCTCCGCGACGTTGCGGGGGTACGTGGTCATCACCCGCACCATCATTAATCAGCCCGTCACAGTCCACCGTCGCTTACACTGGTGGTGGCATGCGTCGTGACCGACTTGCCCACGACTCTGACGTTGGACCAATCCGACGGAGGAGCCAACACGTGCATGGACACTTCGCTGACGTTAAAGTCCAGACTACATTTGACATATCGGAACAGCCAGTCGATCTCGGGCTGGCACCGTGTTCGGAATTTGCACATGAACGCGTACTTCATCTCAATGGCCAGAAACTCGTCATTGCTCCTGAATTCATCGAACGTGTACGGCATCTTGATAACGCGCCGCTAGACGCGGTGTGGCCGCCTGCTTGATGATGATATCGCTGGGTTCATCGCGGACCGCGATTTTAGAAGATGATAGCGTCAGGCACGATTCCAGAGAGAAGCGGTTCGACGTCCAGAATCGAGGAGCGCGCGGAGATGACGTCGTGCATCTGTGATGTCAAGACTGACGATAATCAGCTTCGAATCGCCGCGGGCTGTGGTGGGCTTGTATTACAGAGGGCTAGGAGCTAGGAGTTTACGCTGGCACCGGTGAACCCGGACCTTCGCTCCATCTAGTAGGGCACCCCGCGCCTACTGGTCTCGATCGCGGTTTTGGGTTAAGCGACAGGGATTACATCGTCTTCATTCGAGACGGCCGTATTAGAGAGGACCGCCACTGGCGTACGGCATCAGTGACAGATCAGTGACGTGCTACACCGATCGCTGCGGGATGAAGCCACCGCGGCAGTTAGTAGCCTCAAGTGCGTCGAGCTCCATGAGTTCCGGCGCAGACGTTCGAGCATCAGACGGCAGTGCTTAAGCATACGAGGGTGCCGCCGTATAATCCCCACGCAGCGCGAGGGCGAACGCCTCTTCAAGGGTCTTGGGCTCGGCGCGAGTGAGACAGTACCTTCGCGCATACCGACGACGAAGACATGAGCTTGCGATGCCATGTCGATCGCGCTCGTAATGATGCATGAGGCCAAGTGCGTGTCTTCCGAGCGTAGTTGCGCATCGTCATTTCCCCCCTGATTTAATGTAAAGAACTCTGCTCGTATCCGTGACCCATCTTCTGGGCAAGTCGTAGGTCACTTTAGAGACTCTCGAGAGTTGGGAGCGCATTTAAGCTAACGACACGCTTGCTGAGGGTCCATTCCTTGGTCTTGCCAGACTAGCGTGACAAAAGGAAGTTGATCTTCGCTTTTGACGCTTCGATCATCCGCGAATCGATCGCGATGTCAATTTCACGGAATCAGCGATTCGGGTGCAGCCGATCTTGGCCGGCGCTGGAGTATGTCGACGTCTCCATCTTGACTGCGTTGCTCCTTCAGAAATGCGAGGGGGTTGACACTCGCCGCCTGACTTTGGCAAGCCCATGTTGGGTAAAGTCTTGGGCAGTCTTGCTTGTCGTTTGCTCGGCTGAATAGAAACGTGACGATGAGCGCGCCGGACACGTCGTCGAGGCGATGCAGGGCTTCCCACTCCATCCGCGTCAAATGTGAAATTTTTTGTCGTGTTACAGGGTTGTACCAGACATCTGGGCTTTGCCGTCGAAGGCTTGGTCGTTGGAGGGACTACAAAGAGCTACCAGGTGTAACGGGGCTTTAACTATTGTTTCTAGCTTACACCATTAGCCCTATTTCTGTCGAAGCCCCTAAAACCCTGCAATATGATTGAATTAACAACTACAAGCGAATCTGTATTCGCGGATTTTATTTTGAGCGAACCGTTTGATCTGCGGTAAACCAAGCATATTACTGGGTTAAACAGCAATATTTGCACTAGTTATTAGTAAAAAATGCAATATGCTTTACAATGATGCGTAAATCGGAGTTAATTCAAGCTTATATGCGTGTTTTATATCTTACCATGGAACTCTATATAATTACAAGTAAATTTTAGCGTTAGCGTGAGGAACCCCGCATTATTGAACTTAAGTCTTTAGAATCGGTAAATTCAACTCTAAATTAGATCAGGTACAACGCGGAAGCCCTGGCCTTTTGCAAACACACCTACGTGTGTGTCAAACTTGTAATAGGCTGAAAGTCTCTTCTGTTAAGGCAATCAGGTAGAGATAACACAGCTCGCGCTATCCGCGTGCCTTTGTACCTACTTTTGTTTCTTAAACTGTGTAGATATACCTACATGTGTATCTTGGATGTTGCCCGCCACAGGTTCGTCTTCGTGGTCGACGCAAGTAACGTCGGCTTCGCCCGCAACTGGCCTAGACTGCGGTGATCGCAGGTCAGGTGCACATCCTCCGCGCGACGCCGCATCAATCATTGCAGCTTCCAGTCTGTCGTGGAAACACTTTCTCTGTGACTTGAAACGCAAGCTCGTCGCGCATGGACGTACTGAAAGTCGCTAGCTCAGAGATCACGGTCACGGCTGACGCCGAAGCATCTACGGCATCATGACGATCGTACACACCCAAAGCAAGTCGTACTGAATACAGCCCGTGAAGCTCGATACGACGCCTAGTCTTTACCAGCACTCCGACGCCCGTAACCCTATCTTTACCCTTGTCCGCGAGCTTTTGTCGAGGTATTCCTGTGAAAGGTTTTCGCCGTACAGTAAAATCTCTCACTTCCGGTATCGTGTTCCGCCCCTATCATAGGATTGGACATAGTATTTGGAAGAGTTTTACAGTGTCAATACCAACGCGAATTAAAATGTCCTCTACATCAATATCAGCTCCGTAGCTGGGGAGCTGAAAGGTCTTGCACCTTTCGTCTACACCTCTAAAAATTATTCCTGTGTACCGGAAGCAGTTCTGGATCGTAGACTTACCTTGTAATTCTTGCCAAAGATCCTTGCTCCATTGTATCGCTTGCAGCTGGTCTACAGCATACGCCTTCTTATTAATGCTATCACCATTCTTGATCTTGTCATAAACCCGCTGCAGCTGTAATCTTCTATACGCTCTCTTGAAAGACGAGATAATGCCAGCGTCCATGGGCTGTAAGAAGGCAGTGGTATTTGGCGGCAAGAAATCTACGCGAATGTTAGTGATAGTAGTCTGGGCAGGCGACCGCTATAATCTGTACGTGACTTTGGCCCACGCTGCCAACTCTTCCAGTGTCATATCAGGGCGATCGTTTGCTTTCTTGATAAGACCGCGTTTGTGATCGATCTTCATTTATCTGCCCACGTCTGTTGTCCAGATCAAATTCAGTTGTGGCGCGCTGGGTGCGTGCCGCAGAATGCGAGCAACCGCGCAGTAGGTTACCGATGACTGCCGTAGAGAGACTCCCGCCAAATGTAATGCGGTATGACCCTTCCTAAAACGATTGTATCGAAAATATCAAGACAATGGCCGCTACGGCGCGACCAGACGGAAGCCAAGGACACTTTCTTTATAAGCCGACGTCGAGATGGATGTGTCCGCGAAGGTGCGCTTCTGCACTTTAATCCAACGTTCTGCGTGATGAAGGCTACGGGTGGATGGCTCAATCGTGCGCGCCTACGACGGACCCCATGATGTCACAATTCCGGTGCAGATGCCAATCTCAGGCAAGGCCATGGTGCTGAGCGCCATGTCTGGCAGCACCCGGTACAGCGCGGTGCGATGGGCTCAATAGACAGCTTCTTCTGGATCTGGTTGCGCGAAGACGACGTACCACTAAGATGATGTAGTAATCGTTCTCGAGTGCGTTTTGTAGCTAATTAGTACTCGATAAGTCGTACGAATTACAATCGAAAGTGCCAAAACGTCTGTGAAACTCATACTATAAAATTGTGAAATTAACCCAAAATAATCGCACCTAGGTAAATGCTCGAACGGCTATTTGATAACGATAGGATGCCAACGATGCAAAAATGCTTTTGAGCACCGATCAGCTAATGTTAATTTTTAGTTGTTGGTCTTAAGTTTGAGTTTCGAATTTGACTTTTTTTCTATCCATGTCTCGTACTTTTGCTTCACACTATCTAAAATTCCGATGCAGTGAGTAGATTTTTGTTGTCGGCTCAGTTTGCCCTGTAAAGAGACTTTCGCACAGAAACTCTGTAGACGGGTGAGTACTCGAAAATGTCGTCCTACCCGTCCCGCCATCCGCCTAACTTTTTAATTTCATAACTTAGACTCATGCGTTTCCGGGTGAAATTTATCAATGCGCTAGTGCTGCTAAATACTACATCCTAAACTATCAATACTAGCACGGACACGAAAACGCTCAGGTTTTTGGGCCTTCCCATTGGCTGCCGAGCGGAGAGAAGGCGGCTTCGATTGGTTAAAACGAAATTATGTAGCGTACATCAGTAAATCCATGTGGCACATATGGAGATTTGCAGAAGACTATCCATTATCCGACATCGTTTATTATTACGAAGTATTTACTATTTTAATAATATTAATACAAGCTGCTTTTAATATTTGAGTGCTAAACAGAAAGAGCTACTTATTCTCAAGCTCCTAAAGACGCTTCCTATGCTGCAAGGTGCTTAGCGTACACGTAGGAATGGGTGTTTTTGAGGCCATACTATAATATACGTAATACTCTGTACTTAATAGTTTCTGCAAGCTACAGTGACTATAACAACTACAACTGTTTTTTTTGTAGAAATATTGAGAAAATATTTGAATATGAGGTAACCGACTGAGCTGTCAAATAGTAGTACATGTGCAATAGAAGCTGGCCGTAAGAACAGCGCTGTGCTAATAAACGTTGTCACTTGATCCATAAAGATAGATAAATTTAGATTGAATAAAACGAACTCATATGTGTTACTACTTTAAACCATTGTTTTCTAAGAGTTGTTTAGACAGCAAAATCCGATACCACTTTACGGGCGGGCGTGTCGCCGACAAGGGCGTATGATGCGATTTTAAATGGAGCGGCAAGACAGCAACAAAACAGGAGAGGCGTTAATTATAGTTGTTTAAGTTTGTAGACCCCATAAAGAAACGTTAATAAACTTGGAGCCTAAGGAAATGATCCTGGAATCTATCAAATAAAAAACACTTCCGTCAACAACAGCAAGGCGTCTTGCGACACATTATCCAAATGCTTTAATCATAACGGGCAGAATCGAGTGTCTAATGACTCATTCTGAATCAGCCCAAAATGAGCGCTACTTACATAAAAATTACAATTCGAATATTTTCTCGCTTTCATTGAGTTTTGTGTGAGAAGTGAACAATCTACAAGCTGAAATAGGTAGTACAAGCAGGTAAGTAGTGCAAACTGGACATGCCATTACTGTAATATCCTTTGCATTGATGCGAGCTAAGTTTCATAGCGGCCCAGAAACGGCCAATGATATCGAGCACGACGCAAAGCTAAATATATTGTGTGGCGTTTGCAGTCATGCTATCTGAAGTGCAGGTGATTCTGACAGTGATAGCCAACAATAATAAAGAGACTGTGTCAAGATCACTACAAGTAGAATAATCTTTTTTAAGCATGGTAAGTATGATGCTAGGGGCTCAGGTTTTTGTAGAAATAATTGCACGGCTTACTGGGAACTTAGCATTTTGTAGCGAATGGGCTAAATTAAACCCAGATTTATGAAATTAAAGAAGTCGATTTAGGCACATAGAGGTTCATAGTTATTCGAATACATGTAATTATCCACCCGAAGCGAAGCGGAGGCGGGAAGGCAAACGACTTGAATGAAACCTAAACTACCGCCGCGTAGCGGCGGCGCTCGGCTAGTAGTATTAATAATGCCAATATCATATCCATATTGGCTGGGACAGCACGTGTTTTCTTCATAGATAATGGTTGAACAGCTTGCATATTATGCGTTGCTTACAAACGTGATTGGAAGGATACATGCCGCCAAAAACACGGAATGTTGTTTTTTATGTCTCCGTCGAGGTAAAATTTACAAGGTTGCGAATCGTGAGTGAAGGCATTTCCTTCATCAATAGGGGCAGCAAGGTCCCCTCTTCTCTTGAGAAGACGAGGCTGCCTTCACGCTGTCCTCTTAGCTGGAGCTGAAGGCAAAATTGAAAACGACATCAAGGTTATCAGCGGTCGAGGATATCTGTCGTTAGGAAACAGGTTTTAGAAAGCCCGCACGATCTAGTCGGCATAATATCATTTTGTAGTAACTGAAGCTAGCTCATTTTTTTCACTGTAACCCTATTAACTCCGCTGCTCTTTTGAGGATGTGTTTTCCAAGCTATCCGGTATTACCGAGCACTTTAACCTCAGTTATTCATCTCATGAAAAATAAAACAATATACCGGTATGGATCTGATCGTATCGTAATCTTCAATAGCTCATACTCATTGCAGACAGTCCCCTGGTAATGTTAGCGTCTGTTATTTCTGTAAGATGGCCCTCCCGAATATAAAGCTATTTCTATATCCTGTGTTACCGGTTTTAAGAATCTCAAGATATCCTATATTATATTTACATCGATGTTAAGTGATTGTACCGTGTTATAAAAAAATAGCACTCGCTACTGTCGTGTTTTGCCTCTACCAGATCGGCGCTTGTTCTCCTTAAATCCTACAAGAAGCAGTCATGATAAAAAGGAGACACTGGTGCTTCAAGTAAAAGCCTTCAGCCTGTGCCCTGCAGACAAGCATGTTCGATTTGCAAACGAGAGCCTGGCTCATTTTGTGCTTGCCAATCGATGGTCAGCTGTTGATCAAAATGCATTGGGAGTTCCCGAGACGAACTTGCTCACTTCCTAATTCGCCCTCCAGCACTTCAGTGCTCAAACCAAGTCTATTTCCCCTCTCACTATGCGTCTCGGTTACCTTCTCGTAGCGATCGCTGGTCTTCTGGCATGCAGTGATGCTGCTGTTGCGGTATCGAAACTCAAAAGCTCAAAGTTGACGGCTCAAGGCAACGTCGTGGTTCGTGACCAAGCTGGAGATTTAACTGCTGACCATAACACCAAGCGCACTCTCCGGGTTCAAAGCGACAAGAAAACAGAAGAGAGTGAAGATGTTGCGTCGGGGAAGGGTCTCGCCGATTCGGATGACGAGGACGAGAGAGGTTTGATCATTTCGACTTGGGATCGCCCTAAATACAAACGCTGGTTCCGTGCAGGAATAACCCCCTACGAAGTAAAGGTAGTGCTGGACTTGACTGGCGCGAGACGCCTCTGGAAGCCAATTGACCGACGTGTGTATGACGGCTACACCGTGTTCTACTCGGAGAAATGCCACAAGTCGCAGTACGGGGATTTCTGCAAGAAGCACGCTGATGCCTAAGCTCACTAGCCGAAGAATACGACGGCGAGGGGGTCAGAATTAAAACACTGTATCCCAGCAGATTTACAAAAAAGCTTTATTGTTGAGTAGACTACTAAAAGCTTCTTTTTGTACTTCTGTCTAAAATTCTAGATAACAACAGAACTTGAAAAGATTTTAGTTTGTTTGGAAGGAGCAGGACAAAATCGAACATCGCAGACAAGGATAGATTGACCACGTTTTATGGATTTAACGCTAAAAAAACACTACCAGTCCTCACGCACATTTTTCGGTGGTTAATTTAAAAATTCTATATATCAAAAAAATTGTGTTTTACTAGTAGCATTAAACTGGCTGAAGCCTTGTCCCTGTTCGACTTTATGTCCTGGTTTCAAACGTTTGGTTCTTAATAAACGCTCCCAAACTTAGATTGGTACCTGTGTTTTTGGGCAATGATGGTGTTGCTGGCAGGGGTTAATGGGAACTCCAAAATCGGTGAAGCTAATCTAGTGATAATATCACCTGGTAGACCAGCTAATAAATAAAATATCACCGAATATTTTCTTCATAGACAAAATGATATTATTGAGTAGCTTCGTCACAAGCTCCAGTTTCGCGTATCACTTGTCCTGAGCAATTCCACTGTTTGCTCTCAATGATATTAATAGCTACGGATTGAGCACATTGGGGGAACTACTAAGACGTTACATGTCGTCAGGGTTACAACCGAGTTTCATCAGCGAGACTTCTGATGGACAGGACTGCTGGACTCTCGTCTGCGCTGCACCAACTTCCGTCGCCTTCAGCTTCGTATCGCTCCGCACTGGAAGATCTCTCGACAGCTAATGACAAAGGCATCGAGACGACTCCAGCGAAGTCCACAGCTTCGGATGCGACGCAAAATGGAGCATGGGGTAGCTACAAATTTGACTCATTGGCTGCACTACAGACTGCGATTGATCATGCACAACGAGCATCGACAAAAGGACAATAAAACGAGAAGTTGGCAGCCCCAGTAGCAACACTCGTTTCTATCGACAGGAGCCGTCGGGATCAACACAAAGTAACGAGATGCGCTCGAGAAGTATGGGGTCTCCACCGGAACTGAGCGTCTACACTGCAGAATTCACTGATTGGAGGCGGAATCCATCGCTTTTCTCTGCCGAAACGATCGGAAAGCGTCAAGCACGCAACAAGTTCTTCTTCGAACGATGATAGCGAGGCAAAGGAAGCCCTCGCTGCGCTTGGACCTCCACCTGATGAGCCGTCATCGTTCTTGCTGTCAAACTCACTGTCGAACGGGAGTATTTCGAGACTGCAAAAGATTTGAACACGATGCTGTCATCTCCACCCAAGATAAATCCTGGTCTGGATAGATTAATGTCATTGTCAAGTGTTGTTAGCGAGGACGGTGAGGCTACAAAGAATACGAAGCAGCGGCTCCAGACACTCGTCGAGCACCACTCACGAGACTAAGGATAGCAACAGTGAAGCGATTGAGGTGGGTCCACCACCTAGCGGTCCACCTGCGTTTACGATCGGAACCTCATTGATGGGAGGAGGCATCGAGCTGCAACCTGCAGCTACGAATGTGAATACTTACAACTTTGACTGGAAGCTGCACAGAAGTGCATCAAGCAGTGGTGAACACGCTGCTACTAAGGGTGCCAATGGTGGGTTACGAGCACAGCTGGAACGAACATTGGCAGCGTCTCAGAAGGGAACAGTCTGTAGCGAATCAGCGGTTGGTGTGGGCCACGACGCAGATGGTCCAACGGTGGATCGGCAGCACAGGTGGTTCACGTCCGACTCCGCGATCATGGAAGACCGGACGGGCAGAACTGAAGAGGGCGGCTTTACGGCCGTTTGGATGCGAAATGTAGGGGGCCAGAACGAAGTGAGTGACATTGCAGTACCACTGGGTCAGCCAGCACGTCAGAGCTTGGACTCACTTAAGGGCGTGCGACGACCGCGAGACTGGCTCAGTTGGGAACTTGCGCCGTGAGACACAAGTGGCGAGTGCGAGACGGACGTGAGCGAGTAGACGTACACGAGTGCGGCGAGTTGACGAGGCATTGCGAGACAGACGTGAGCGAGGAGACGTACACGAGTGAGGAGACGTACGTGAGTGCGAGACGGACGTGAGCAAGGAAGCGTACGTGAGCGAGGAGACGTACGTGAGTGTGAGACGGACGAAGGCGAGGAGTGTGAGAATTCGTAGAAGGACTCGAAGTATATTAGCAAGTCGGCTAGTAGCTACCTGAATATAAATAGGAGCGGACACGTGAGTGGACGATCCGGCGCAGGAACTAAGTGGTTCCTGTCGGCCAACAGAAGAGTACATTTCAGTGAGTCATCGGCTGCCAGACACGAACGACGCAGCGCAGCACGGTGCAGCTGTACGACCTGCCCCACAGCCGGACAAGACAATTGGCCTGTTTCAAGTCGTAGCTCGTAAGAAAGTCCTCATGTCTCGTGCAAGCATTTGAAGTACAATAATATTGAAACCGAATTTCACTAAAAAGTGTTACCGGTAACAGTTAGTAGTGGCTGTCATAGTGAAATGAATTAACCGCCGATAATGTTGGCACTTCGGTTTGTGTTGAGCAAGTCAGCAAATGGGTGCTTGGAATCAGCCTCAGCTGCATGGGGCGGCGAACGTGCAACTTGTGCGCAACATTCGGCGAAATTTGTTGGCTGCTTGTTGCAGCATGCGCTGATCCTTTCGGTTTCGGCAGAAAACACGTAGACGCAACCCGGTGCATCACATTTGAGCTACGCACTGGTTGCCGTGACGGATACCGTAGCAATAACGACGAGGGCGAAAGTATTCACATTCATCGACCTGCCTGTTTCGAGGGGCCGTGTTGAAGCCGACGCGTGTTGAACTGGCAAATAGCAGAATGAAACCAATGTGCTCCGAGTTGGTTTGGATATATCAAATATAGTACTGTACCTCGAAGCAGGCTTGTGTTCTTGAAAATAAGAGTACGTTGGCCGTGAAAGTATTCCAAAACATTGAATTCTGATTAGGAAGAAGTAAACCTGATTCGGATATCGAACTCCAGGTATCAACAAGCTGCTGACAGCAACCCGTGGCTCGTAATCGATCCTCTGTATGAGATCGAGAGATCCTGGAAGTTCCAGAATTGAGCCTTCACGTTCCCACGACTACAGCTGCGCTTGGCAGGGGTTAATGGTAACTCCAAGATCGGTGAAGTTAAAATAGTGATAATATCACCTGGTAGACCAGTTAATATAAAAAAATATCACCTAATATTTTCTTCTTAGACAAATTTTTATTATTCATAATCAACCTAATATTAGCTAATACGATATTTTTTCAAAGATTGCGTAATCGGTATTAATCCACTAATCATATATCGTTAAAGCTCGACTAGCTGAAGTACTACTAATCAACAGTGAGTCCGCGACAATTGTGAGTGACGGCAAGGTTGGTGTGGTGTGTTGGTGCTGCTGAGCGCAGTAATCTAGCCTCATAGTCTGCAGGTCTATTAGACGCACGAAGGCTTAAAAAAACTGACGAGTATTTGCTCTAATATTTCACTGTGATACAGTCAAAGCCGATCGAGATGGAAAACTGCGAGCGGTTGCAGCTCGATAGAGTGAAATAAAGATATGTGTTCTTGTTATCTGCCGATCCAGAGCCATCACTACTGCTGCAAGTTCTTTGATGAGCCCTCTTTCACAGAGGGTAAGGTGGCAAGAAACGTACTTAAGTGGTAAATAAAAAAATATATCATCTAGTTTCTAAAGAAATCAAATCTCTGAGTTAATACTAAGAATAATATGTTAACTTTTTGAAAAACTGAGCTACTATTGATTTTAAATATCGAAAATAGTAATATTACTATCAAAAATATTATTTGATATTTAGTTACCAGCCTGTCTTGTGGTCGCCTCTTTAGAAACTGTTCCTCGCGCTTAGAAACGGTTAAACCTATTCTCCTTGTTAAATTTATCTAAGAATAAAAACTGCCGGAGGTATGCGCTGCCTCACTACTCGCAAGAACCTCTTTGCCTCCTGAAGTTTGACCCCTCGTAGTGCATGTAGCACGCGTCGTCTTGTTGGAAACTGGGATGATTGTGGACCAATGTCTGGATCTGGACCAGAGATTTGATGCGCACGGCAGCTGCGTTCATCTGCATGCACAGGAGGTTAGACATGAAAACTCGGCGTAGTTAGTTAGGCTGTCAATCTCACTCTATCTTTTGCGCTGTGATAATCAAGTGTGTCAAAGTGCTGCCGATCAGGCATTAACAGGTCTTGAGCCCAAATGACAAAAAAACACGGACGAAGATAGCGGCGACGCTGCGTCAGCGCAGACGACCGCTGCATCTGCGACCAGTCACGAAAGGATTGGTACAGTGGACGACACAGAAGAAAAGAGGGCCGCCGTCACTCACAATGACTGCGCTGACACTGGCGCTAATGCGCTACGCGCCGGACACACAACCGAAGCATTGGTCCCCCTGATTCAAGGCATGGCCAATCAGATGGAGACCATAAAGGTCGTGTACGAGAAGCTGTCGGAATCCCAGCAGATGATGCGTCACCATATGGAGGCGGATGCGAAGCTCGGTGGCGCGCAGCGTATGAGCTCTGACCTCTTTTCTTCGGGCCTCGGACGTGGGTCAAGAATGCGCATTGATTCACTCGGAGGATCGCCGAAGACACCGGTCACCAGATCGCCGGCAAGAGCGGCTGCACCGCCGCAGCACTTTGGACAGCACCCGGCTGGGAATGAGATGCCATTGTCGTACCTACAACGACTGTACAACGCGGCACAAGCGGATCAAGTGGCTGCGGAACGGGCAGCACGAGCAGCTGCGGATGCGGCACAAATGCATGAAGGTCCAGGAGGACAGGGGGCTCAGATGCACGCCGCGCGTGCGGGCCTCCAGCAGCAACAACACCAAGTGGTGAGATACCCAGATGCGCGACAGAAGAAGCTAACGATTCGCCCTTTCGACAGCAAAGAGCTGTACGTGTGGTTGGGCTCGAGCTTTCTAGAATGGGGAAGGCGTTTCGGACGCAAGGTAGATTTCGCGCAGTCTGCTTGTGGATTTCTGTGGCCGAAAGACGTGAAGGTGGATCTTTTTGGACACTACATGGCAGGGTCTGACGAAAGGTACTTCAATAAGTAGGTGTATGCTTGGTGGGCGCAGTTACCCACGCTTCAGTACATCATGGAGAAGATGTTGGAAACGCTTAAGACGACTATCACGCCCGCGGTGTAGTTGTTTACGACGCCCAAGGACCCGAGACCCTCGTGGCCGGAACACTGCATGTACCTGGTGGCCATCTGCGAGGCTTCTGGGAACAGCGCTGAGTACTTGGTCCTGAATAACATCGTACAGTATGCGTCCGTGGACTTGCGTACGGTGCTTATGGCTAAGGTGGATGGATCAAGGACGGACTAACTGCAACACGCGGAGGGGCTCGCTCATTTCGCTCAGTCCTGGGAGATAGAGACGGGAAAAGACAATTTTCTTGGGCGTGAAGTGGTGAATACGGTGGGTGATCGGGGGAAGGAGAGGCGAAAGTGCCATCACTGCGGTGAGGTTAAGCATCTGCGTGCGGCCTGCCCAAAGAAGAACAAGGAGCCGGACATCGCGTTGGCGGTGAACGAGACGTCGGATAAGTCCGACGAGGCCTGGATCTTGGATAACGGCTCGAGTCGGCACCTGGTGAGCGACGTGTCCTGGCTTGAGGACGTAGAGCCGTGTGACGACCAGTGCGTACAGCCGAACGGCGAGCCATTCTCGATCAGCTTGAAAGGCTCAGTGACTCTGCGGGTCACTGCGTGCGGGGTGGAGCAGACGGTGAAATTGTCCGACGTTTACGACGCGGAGAGCGTGGTGCACAATTTGATCTCGTACGGTCAGCTGGACAAAAAGGGCTACACACTTGCCCAAAAGGGCGGACGACGCGTCGTTGCGGCCAAGGATGGTGGAAAAGTGGCTTTCGATGTAGAGTTGCGTCGAAACGTGCTGGTGGTACTCGGAAGAGCGGAAAGGGGTCTAGGCCTCTGTCCGAAGTGATCATGGCTGTCCTTGAGGAGGAGGCAAATGGGTCGGGCGACGTGTCGAGCAACGTACAGCAAGGGACACTGGTAGATTTCCATCGTAGGCCCGGACACTTAAACTACGATGTTGTGAAGCGCCTTGCAACGGATCCAAGTTCGGGTATCAAGCTCACGGATCACAGACGAGTGAACTATTTGACCTGTGCGCAGGGAAAACAGGCTAAGAACAAGCAATCTGGAAATGATACGGGTGCTCACTCGCCGATCCATCGCGTTGGGTCGTTATTTGCTCAGGCTTAAAGGGCCCGATGACCCCACGTGATCGACTGAACAATCGGTATATGATCAATTTTGTCGTTCATAAGAGCAACTACTGCAGGGCTTTCTTAGCGAAGACGAAGGACGCTGCAGCCAAGCAGTTTGAACATTTCTTTACGTTCTTCGAGAAGCGTTTCGACTGTAGAATTCACGTGCTGATGACCGATTCTGGAGGCGAAAATCAGAATGTGGACTTGTTCTGCAAGAGGACAGGGGGGGGGGGGGGTGGTGGGGGGGCGACAGCGCAGCGAGGCTAACAGCCAGGCGAGCAATGGGAAAGCTGAGCGGATGCATAGGATCAATCATAATGAAATGGCTCGGTGTATGATCTTTACCTGCGACCTTCCTTTGCGTTTCTGGGGCGATGCGGTCCAGTACGCAGCTTACATCTTTTATATCGCCGACGAACTCGAATCCTGTACGGGCTTCGCCGCTGAAGATGCTCGAGAAGAAGACGCCGTCGCTCGGTGAGATAGTTATTTTCGGGTCTCCCTGGACGGTTTACAGAGATCCTCGTAACAAGAAATTCTCGCAGCGGGCGCAGCAAGGAATGATTGTCGGCATCGGGGAGGAGACCAAGGTATACCTACCAAATGATCGTGTGGTCATAACCACGCAACACGTACACACCATGAAACCCTGAACAAGGAACAGAACAAGCAAGTACAGAAGCTGTATCTTCAGGATGAGTATGGGAACGGCACGGATGAGTCCGCGGACGGCACAGAGAATGCGGATGTGGCAGCAAGCGTTGGTAGCAAGACCAGGCGCGGGGCTAAGAGAAAGAAGCGTGCGAAGAAGGCGTGGCGGCGCGACAGACACGTGACGCGCTCGATAGCGCGCAAGACTGCGGAAGGAGTGAACGAGTTATTTTAGCAGGAGGAGACGCCGGACAGTGGCGTGAGCAGCGTAGTGGAAGTGGACCCCGAAAACTATGGAGAGGCTATGCGTAGCCAGCGACCTGAGCGATGGCGGAAGGGCACGGAAGAAGAGATGAGAGCTCTGGACGCGAACGGGGTGTGGAAGGTGGTGCGTGCGCCTCGAGGGATACGTATACTTCACACAAGGTGGGTGTTTAAGACCATGCGAGACGCTGAGGGAGCAATCGAGCGCCTGAAGGCGCGGCTCGTGGCCTGTGGGGACGAGCACGATTTCGGGGTCAACTACAACATTACGTTCGCCGCTGTAATAAACATAGGAAGTGTGAAGATAATACTTTGTTTAGCGAGGAAGTGACGCGTACATGCGAAGCATGGGAACGTGCCCAACGCGTATGTAAAAGCTGACAAGGAGGCGGAGTTGGACATTTACGTCCGAGTGCCGAAGGGAATGACGATCGCCGAGGAGATCAAGCGCAGGCTTGGCGTTACGATCAATAGGGAGCTAGTGCTGGAACTATAGAGGGCACTATGCGGACTCAAACAAGCCGGCCGTCTGTTGAGCAAGCTGCTACATCGGAAACTGGTCAGTGTCGGGTTTAATCAAAGCCGGACTGACATGTGTGTATACTACCGCTGGCGCAACGGAGTACTAGTTGTGGTGGGTGTCTATGTAGACGACCTGCTGGTCACAAGTACGGAAGCGGGAGCTGTGAATGCTTTCTTCAGCGAGCCTGGCTGTGAAGAATCTTGGAGTGACAAGCAAGTTCCTGAGCATGCGTATGACGTACGACGAGGACGACAGTTATCACCTGGACCAGGTAGTAATGATAGCGGACATGCTGAAGGAGTTCGGTATGAAGGCTGCGCATGCGGTTCGCGTGTCAATCGGACCTGAATGAAACGATGAGAATGCCACTGAGGCATTGATTGTGTCAGGAGGGGATGGTGACGATGTTTCAGTCGTTGATGGAGAGCTTGATGTGGGTGGCGCGCTGCACGCGTACTGAAATCACTTTCGCTGTTCACAAGGGGTCGCGCAAGATGCACAACCCGTCAGTCGGGGACTGGAAGCTGGCGAAAAGAATTTTTCGCTATCTGACCGGAACGAAGGAACGGAACAAGGTTTTTGATGTTGTAGCTTTTAGCGATGCCGATTTTGCAGCGGACAAGCAGACCAGGAAGTCCGTTACGGGTGGTCTGGTGACGTTGGATGACATGCCGGTGAGTTGGGTGTGTAAAAGGAAAGGGGGAGTCTCTCTCTCTCTACGATGAAAGCTGAGTATACTGCAGCCTCTGTGATGGCGACGGAAGTGCTCGGGGTGCAAGAATATTTTGGGGAGCTCGGGGTAAAGCTCGTTGAGCCGATACTGTTGCTGGTGGACAACCAGGCCGCTCTGAAGCAGCTCGACGGAGAGACGGCGTCGGCCAAGGCGAAGCACATTGATGTGCGAATCAAGTTCGTGAGCTCATACCCTCGGCGAGGTGTACTGAGACCTGGGTACAAGGAGAGAGCGATCATGCTTGCGGATCTGATGACGAAGGCGCTGGGTGCGCCGAGAATGGCGGCGTTGCGCGAGAAGATCGGGATACATTAATGAGACTGGAGCGATGTCCGTCGAAGGACCATGGAAAGCAGAATGCTAGGCACTGCCGGCGAGGAGGAGTGTTGGAAACTGGGGTGACTGTGGACAAGTGTCTCGATCTGGACCAGAGATTTGATGCGCACGGCAGCTGCGTTCATCTGCATGCACAAGAGGTTAGACATGAAAACTAGGCGTAGTTAGTTAGGCTATCAATCTTACTCTTTCTCTTGCATTGTGAGACTCAAGTGCGTCAAAGTGCTGCTGATCAGGCATTAACACGTCTTTCCTCTCTATCTACGCTCATACAGATCTTGGTCTCCATGGTTCTCACTCCACTCATTTGGTGTTGCATCTGACCCGATAGCAGCGCTCTCACCTACGCCATCACCAAATGCTGATCCTGAATCGATTCTTCTATTTCTCTACTGCTCGGTCATGGTAGGATTTACACACTTCGCCCTGCTCTACCAGTGCCCAGAACTTAATATCCTCAAGCTGGGCTTGTAGTTCAGCGATCTTCTTCTCCAGTACCGCCTTCTGCTCCTTTCGAATCGTGTGCGTCGCCTTGCACTTTTTGTAAACACGTTTCTTCTTCTCGGGATCTTTTGGCACAGGAGAAGTCGAGTCTGAGGACGCTGGAGATTCGTCTTCAACCGTTTTTCCTGGGTCGGTAGCGAGATTCATCAATGAGCCGTCCTGGAGATTCGACGGCCAACAAGTAGATCCGTTCCAGACCTGCAACTGGCGGTTGGACACGACCATGAGCACATTCTATGGCTGACATTTTACCTTGATAGTGGATTTGGCGGTGGAGACTTGGAATAGATCCATGGACGTGGAGCAGGAGGTTTTGATGGTATTTATTAGTCAAGCCTTCCGAGCATCGACGACAGTGTCGGTAAATGCTCAAGTGATGACGTTGTGGATAAGTGTATTGTTGGAATCGCCTCTGAAGTAATGATCATAAATTTAAGAGCTTTATCGAGCACGGAATATGAAAAAACTGTTCAAACGCTTCTGTATGGTAATAGAAGTGCCTTTTATTTCTTATTAGAGATTTTCGGCTGTTCTCACCAAATAAATTACGGTGCCGACGTTGACGTTCTTGACAGTGGGCCGAGTGAAGTTCCAAGAGTGCTTCGAAGTATTAATACGAGAGACGCTCCCGTGTGCATTTTGTCACTGACAGCAAGACGAGGTGAAGAGGATACTGTCGGTCTGCAGGCTCGACATGAGATGGCGGGACGGCCCAACTTTGGCCATTACGGTAATGGCAATAATGACGTATGACGGTCCGTCATGCCTGCACTTCGACTCCAAGTTGGAGGCTGGGACACGCATGACGTGCTTTATAGAGAGCCTGTACATGAATTACTTCAGAAGTATAACGTTATTTGTTTCATGTTACGCGGCTAAGTCCGAAAAGCAAAGTTCGCTCATTGCTATCACCATTACCGTATTCGACGATTCCGGATGAACTGTGGGCACTCCACGCGCCACCGCAGCCCTCGGCTCGCCCAAACAGCCTTATATCGCAGGCGTCCGCTCCATGGAGGCAAGTCTGACGCGAATATCTCGAATCCTACGCCGTTGAACGACTTGAATACTAAGATACCGGCACAGGTAATGGCCTACAAGACAGATAACAAGCAGATGCATAGTGCCACGAGCACCAGCGGCGACGAGAGCAGTGCCGATGACGACAAAATAGACTTTAAACGGCAAAGAACCGTCAAGAACGGATCGGAAGCCAAGCAAGTTAAACCGCCGCGAAAAGAACGCATTCCTACGCATAAGCTTCGCAAGGAGCAGAAGGTGGAGCTATTAAGTCAAATCGAGCAGCTAGAGGACCAACTGGAAGGTCTCAAGTCGCAGGCCATTGTGTCGAATGCCTTTCACGTCAAGAAACATACTCAAGCTCCAGTGATGAATACAATTCTGCGGGACGCAGTGCAATTAAGACAATCGACGCTAGCGGAGATTCAAGGGCTCATCTCCGAGTATGTCCAGCAACAGCACGATATCAGCCCCATCAATACATTCATCAAGCTCGGAATGGATCGCGTACAGCGTCACCAAGAGCTGGCGGCCATGAAAGACACCAAACTACAGACGACGCACGAGTTTCTATTGCGTCGCAGTCGAGGACTGGAGCCTGGGAGACAGTACTGCGAAGAAGAGCGATTCGAGACCTCTAGAGGTGATTATTGCGCCGTGAGGTTCGCTGTAACACATTTCCGCGGGGCTGCCAGTCTCCGTGCCGTATTTGACGCGGCGTTATTCCAGATTGCAAATGTCGAAATGTGTATGTCGGATGTTCTGGGGAATATTACAATTCGGGAGGATGATGATGATGGGGACGACAATGTCACTCAACTGAGATTAGTGACCACAACGGGATCTGCACCTCATGCTCCACCACTGGAGACCAACTCGCTGCAGTTTAATGAATTCCATGAAGCGACAACATCTAGCGGCCCCAATGGCACTGCAACCAGCGCGTTTGGTATTATCATGGCTGACTTTGTGGATGAAGACGAGTTGTATCCTTATCGGTCACAAGAGCGGATGCGGAAGGACGTCACAGCAGCGCTACTGCTTACGCGTCTTCCGCAGGAGGAGCACTGGCATATTCATCGAGAGGGAGATGGTCGAACGAGATGCAGTGACGATGGGGAGCTCGTGGTCAAGGTCACGCTGTGGTCGCTGATCAAGTTGCACCATTCGGATCTGGACGTATCGTACGACTGTTTAGAGGAGACACGCCATGAAATTGGCCGCTGGGGCGAAGAGCTCGTTCGGGCCATGCAGCGGACTCTCACACTCAGACGCACGCACTATTAGAAAGTACATGTAATACTTTGTTAATACCGGTACATGTACTTGGGAATTATCAGTTTACCCATCGGATTGTGGATGCAAGACATGCGCGCACCTGCGTCGCGTCAACATCGAGGGGCACGGTGCCACCGTGTTTTCACGGGAGCATTCTGATTACAGTTTAAAACATCAAGCTATTTGCTGCCAGCGATTAATATTTGGTGGCATTACCTCTTTCATTTACAGATTCGAGGACAGCACTGCCAGTGCCTAAATATGACGTCGGCTGGCATGATTCGACTGTGCATGTAGACGAAGAGGGCTCAGCTGTCTTTGAATCACCGAGGGATAATAGAGCCGGTGGATGCGATTATGGTAAGGTTTTGCCATGCCTTTATAGAGCAATCGACGGGGTACCGTTGATGATGCGTTATTTGTTATAACATACATGCCGCACAAACAAAGGGCCCAAATTACTTGTTTGCAAAACTGAAAGTTACAGATCTCTTTGTCCAGTAAATACCTGTGCATTTGCTCCCTATCATCTTTAACAGATGTGAGTTACGTAAGCCACCTCATCTACTGTACCAGTTCATGTCACAATCATTTTCACACGGAGTGACACATCACCGAACAGCGTTCACTTCCCACTCGCAATCAAGCAGCAGAGAGCACATTCGCCATGGGACTTTACGAGCGCCGCGTGTCCCCCACAGCATCCATGGAGGCATACGACACAGAACAGGACGCGCGTGACTACCACAGCGGCATTTCGCGCTCTCTGCGGCCACCAGAAGCCTCCGGGCGCCCGAGTTATTCCTCCTCCTCGTCCTTCCCGCGTTCATCTTTTCCCGAAGCAGGCCGCCGCCATATCTCGCCCGGCGGGACCCAGGACAGATCCGCCGCAGCGGACAACCTTCTCTCGCTCATCCAGTCCGTCAATCCAGGCCGTAAGCCGCAGTACGAGCAATCGAGACGCGAACACGGAGCACCAGGCCATTTCATGCACCCAGGGCTGGGGCGTCATCAGCGACTCAGGGAGGGATTTGGCAGCATGTCGGGTGCCCTGACGCCTCCTGGCACTGCAGAGGAGCACGTCGGTCGAGGTAGGAAGAGACTGGACCCTCCTACGAGCCCCAAGAAGAGGCGAGTCGGGAGACCTGCGAAATATGCCGTTACAGACGACGACGTAGACAGCGCCAAGAGGAAACGACGGGATAAGAAACCTACGTATATAGTCCGTAAAGAAAAGAAGGCACTGCTCGAAGCAGAGCTGGTTCAGCTCAAGCAGCAGGTCATTCATCTCAGAAGAGCGAGTGGGATTCCAGACGCGTTCTTCGCTGAGAAGGAGCAGCTCTATGCGCGCATCCAGGACAATAACAGACTCCGAGCAGAGTCCAGGAAGCAGGACTTGCTGCTTCGAAACGCACACGCTATTATGGCGGCCGAGTACTTGATGAAGTGCCCCGAGAGCCCCATCGAGACGTTTATCCATCTCACGGCCGATTTAAAGCAAAGACGAGCCGCTCTGGTCCATTTGAAGGACAAGAAGCTGAGACAAGCCGACGAGTTCATCACCGAGCGAGCCAAAGTCATGCCGCGCATGACGCATTGGTGTCAGGAGAGCAAATTTGAGACCGAGGAGGGACATTTCTGCGCCGAGAAGATGGACAACACGCCGTTCCATGGCGTCAGGTCTGTGCGCCAAGTGTTCGAGGCGCTGCAGTTTTTCTTCCGGAATATGGAAATCAGCATCTCCGAGATGCTGGGGGACATCACAGTGCGCGAAGATGACGACAGCACAGCGAGCGACGCCTTCTCGAACCACCGACTGGTTAGCACCATGTCGCAGGGCGTTAAGGTTGAAAAGAACATTGTTAAGTTCTTTAAACTGGTCGAGCCAGATGTGGACGACGAGCAGGAAAGACAAGCTCCCTATGCTCTAGTCGCCACGGACTCGGTGGATCTGGATGATATGTACCCATACGTCCCTCAAGAACGCGTGCGAATGGACATCAACGCAGCCATGAAGTTTACGGAACATTTCTGTAAGAGACCAGCGAACCGGAAGACAAAGACACGCACGCGTCATCCACTGTATGGAACGGGGGGCTTTCCGTATCCTCGGGACCCCGAGGAGGACCAAGACGACGAATACGAACGTGTGGTGGTCCTAACGCGGTTTTTCCGGGTCAAGCTGCACCATACAGAGATGGATATCCCTCCCCACGTGCTCCAGGAAGTCCGTCAGGGACTCGCGTGCTTCTCAGACACGATGGTTCAGAGTATGCACCGTGTTATCTACGAGTCTCGCTAACAAACCGTCATGTTATCAGATCCCACGTAACGTATGTAGAAGTAGTTTGCAGACATTAATCCTTTTAACAGCAGAAACATGCATACATGTTTTGTCAATTTCATGCCCAAGCGCCGTATTGCGACTCACTCATGCGGACCATGTGAGTGTCACGCTGCGTTGAACCTCCTGCAGGACGTGTAGCGGGATGTGTAGGTCCGAGTGATGTAGCTTCACCCGAATCCACCGTCTACGAGCTCATCCTCATCAATCCCATCGCTTTTATTTCGCGTAAATGACGAAAGCTCAATTGCCGCAGAGACTTCTTTACGAAGCCGCTCCGATAATAAATACGGGTAAAAATCGTCTTTACCAACGGGGGCGGTGGCCATGATGCCATACGGTCCTCCCCCCCCCAACGTATTCATCGCACTGGAAGAACTTGATCGCGTTCTTTTAAAGTCCGTTGGAAAGCATCATGTCCTCACCCAGTTCAGATGTGGTGATCTCCCAAGTTGAAAAAGTGAAAACTGTGTTGCGCGTCCAACACTCTACTGTATTGACACTCGGCACCCCCACAAACTAGCGCACGCCCAGCGTTATAGATGTAATGTCCTTCTTCCGTCAAGTATTATTATTATAGCCAGACTCCTTGCGGAAAGGTTGATTCGGATTCGTCGCAAATTTTGATCATTCAAGGCGCAAACTTGCGATCGTCGTGCAGCAGTATCCTGACCCCGCAGGGACTGCAAGGAAATAATGAGAAAAAAAGAAGTTTGGACTCCCTATATGATGAGCTGTACGCAGTAACCCACCGAAAACTCGGCAAAAGCTAATTGGGCTGCAGCCATCGCGTTTTGTCGCTGCCTCTCTCTACTGTCAATTCGCCGCAACTTGGAGCTCTAGCTTAATACTACCTCCTTCCGGCCTGGAATCCCCGCATTTTGACGCAACATCGCCGCTCGCGCTTCCAGAAATGTTCCTTTTCTTCCTAATCAATAGCAAGAGATTATTAACATGCCCAGAACCGCTATTTTAAGAGCAGAAGTAAGTAATTCGAGCCCTCTTGGCTATTTAAATGGACGTCATACCATTCTTCTTTTTCTTTGGCGGTGGCTCTGCCTCCGCATCCGATGAAGGCCGGCTCAGGTAAGCTGACAGAACGTGATTTTGTGTTCGGTCATTATCGTTTCAAGAGCAATTAATAACACCAATTACTAGAACGAGTTATTAAATTCTAAAGTGCATTAAAATGAAGAAGAAGTCCATGCTGATAAAACAAAGAAGAGGAAAATATGTATTAAATATTACAGGTTTGGTTTTAAGGAATGCTGATTATGGGATGGATACCAGTGGGATGCCTCCATCAGATCTTCATTCCCGCAGTTTAAGCTGTTGGCACTGCCAACTTGCCATCGTACTGTACATGTATTTGTTGCTGCCAGCAACAAATACGGAAGTTTTTTTTGCATCCAGAAGATAAGCAAATCGAACATCTGCCCTTTTTCGATGCTCATGGGCTTTGCTGTTCCACACGAGCTGCGTTATGAAATCAACAGTCCGCATTTTGCCCCCTTTCGAGTAACCCAACTGCTTGACCATGCGCTTCCTTCTCGTCGCTGTGGTGGCAATGATGGCCCTCGTTTCCAGCTCCACTGCTGCGGTTGCTGAGACGTCAAATGACATCAACACGATGAACAACAATCAGGAATTTGCTCGATCTCTGCGCAGCAACACGGAGGAGCGCTCGATTGCGGCAATTCTCGCCGAAGCGGGTGAAGAGGACCGCGCAGCGTGGAGGATCAATTATCGTGCCTGGTACAAGGCTAAGCTGACGCCGACGCAAGTCAAGACGGTGCTGGGCGTCTCCCAAGCAGAGATGAATAATGTTGCGAAGCAACTCCAGCGACTATACCTCGGCTACTACTCCTTCTACACGGCGATGGAGAAGAAGAAAGAAGAGAAGAAGAGGCTGGCCACACCTTGATCCAACAGTTTGTATCAAGAGAATGGGATTCGTACACGAATTAATCGGAAGTAATATTTCGCATGTGTTTAACGAAGAAAGCACCTTTTTGTTGTGTTCATCTCTACTTGTACGTGCTTACAGATCCGTCGTTTTTTAAACCAAGATTTAATACCGATAAAAAAATATTTAAAACGATCTTTTATCGAAGTTTGCATTTTTAAACCATTAGAGAAAATTCCATTCTTTTCGAGAGCGCTGATGGATGTAAACGTTCGCTTGTACAGCATCACAAAAAGCGTAAAAGGCACAACACCGACCGCGAGTCACAAAACAAAAACTAGAGCAACCGATTTGGCTGTAGTGTTGGCATTGCGTGATTTCTGTGCAGAGAATTTATCTAAAACTCCTCATGAGGCGGAAAGAGAATGGCATCCGGTATCGACGTGATGCTTGCAAGTGCCAGCGCAGCAGGCTGCTGTTCTCGATGAACGTGCTCTAGCCAACCAACATACAATTCACAATAAGTGAACTCCGTCGCATCACAGTCGCAATCTGAGAGGCGTCGAGGGTGAGACGAAACTAATCTAAATCCAACCAAAGAATTTAAAAGTATGTATACATGTAACCAACAAATTGGTTCGAAATCCAAAATTCTCATAACAGACCATTCCATATACGTGCTACAGCTCGTTTACTGTAATACCATGGTGTTGAAATGTACTCCTACAGTAAAGATTCTTTTTGCCGTTCGCTGGTGCGATTAAGCTGTAATACATGTATTCGCTTCACCGACTCATCTGAAAATGAAGTTTCCAGCGTACGTTGTACTACCTCGAAGTATGTTTCCTCTATATCTTCTCCTGTCTTTTTCATGAACCATGAGCGAATTATGTGTGGTCCTGGACATTACAGTACATGTAGGTTCATTTGTCAGCTATAGTCGATCAAAATAGTACTATCATTATTACTGCGTAGTATTTCCTATTTTACAAGAAGCTAAAAGCACAGGATGTATCAATATGTAGATCATCTGTGCCACGCGGTATGCTTTTGCTAAGCTAAACTGTTGAGAATGCTCCCAACGTGGCTATTGACGAGCCGTTTGATTTTACCAGCATCATTGACGACGGACAGTGCAAGTAAAATCAGGAAGTTGCTAACACAAGACGGATCTTCGAGCTGCTGCTTGAGAACCAAGTCCAAAGAAGACGCATCGGGTGATGACTGATTTCCTACTGTAACTTATTTTTAGTCTCTACAACTGGGAACCACCAGCAACAAGGGGCTAATGGTAACCAAATATCATATGATATTTTTGATAGTAATAATACTATTTATTCATAGTACTGGTAGCTCGATTTTTTTCAAAAAATAACATAATATTTTATTATTAACTTAGAGATTTGAAAAATATTAGAAACTAGATGATATTTTCCCACTTAAGTACGTTTCTTATCACCTTACCTTCTGTGAACCGAGCTTTATCGGTCAAGCTCTAAAGCAGCAGCAGTGAGGCAGGCTTTAAAACTGACGAGCATTCGCTCTAGTATTTCATTGTGACACAGACAAAGCCGATCGAGATGGAAAACTGCAAACGGCTGCAGTTGTTTGAAGTCGATAGAGCGAAATATATATATTTGTTCTTGTTATCTGCCGAACCAGATCGTGCGTTTCATAAACCTGCAGCCTGTGAGGTTAGATTAATGCGCTCAGCAGCACCAACACACCACACTAACCTTGCCGTCACTCTCACAATTGTCCCGGACTCCATTTCCCTCACTGTTGATTAGTAATACTTCAGCTAGTCACTAAAACGATATATGATTGATGAATTGATATCAATTACGCAATCTTTAAAAATATAATATGGTAATAACTAACATTTGGCTGATATTTTACAATATATTTTGTCTAAGAAGAAGAAAATAGGTAATATTTTTATATTAGCTGGTCTACTGGGCGATATTATCACTCTAATAACATCACCGATCTTGGAGTTACCATTGACCCCTGCCCAGCACAGTTGTAGTCGTGGGGACGTGAAGGTTCAATTCTGGAACTTCCAGGATCTCTCGATCTCATACACAGGATCGATTACGAGCCACGGGTTGCTGCTTGTTGATACCTGGAGCTCGATATCCGAATCAGGTTTGCTATTTCCTGTTGAGAATTCAATTGTTTGGAATAGTTTCATGGCCAACGTACTCTTAATTTTAAGAACACAAGCCTGCTTCGAGGTACAGTACTATATTTGATGAATCTGAACCATGTCACGAAGTTGTGGAGACGCACTTGTTTCCGCTTGAGTTGTAGTCGTAGGAACTTGACTTGAGTTGTAGTAGGAAAAAATGAGAATGAATTGAGTGTTTAAGCAAAGAGAAGGAAAGCATCTGCCCTGTAGCTAAACCTCAACTATGAATGCAACTTCAAGCACATCATGAACACGATCTACGTCTGGTTGAACAGTAGAGCGAAACGGGGAGTGAAGGCTTGGAAAAAAAGGTTGTGTAAGTAGATGCTGGAGTCAGGAGGGGGCATCATCATGACAAACCAGGTCCGATTACGAACCCCCTGCTCGGAGCACATTGGTTTCATTCTGCTATTTGCCAGGTCAAGCACACGTCGGCTTCAACACGGCCCCAGGACGATGAATGTGAATATTTTCGCCCTCGTTGTTATTGCTACGGTATCCGTCACGGCAACCAGTGCACAGCTCAAATGTGATGCACCGGGTTGCGGCTACGTGTTTTCTGCCGAAACCGAAAGGATCAGCGCGTGCTGCAACAAGCAGCCAACGGATTTCGCCGAATGTTGCGCACAAGTTGCACGTTCGCCCACCCTTGCAGCTGAGGCTGATTCCAAGCACCCTTTTTCTGACTTGCTCAACAAAACGCGAAGTGCCAACATTATCGGCGGTTAATTCATTTCACTATGGCAGCCACTACTAACTGTAAGTCTGTTACCGGTAACACCTTTTAGTGAAATTCGGTTTCAATATTATTGCACTTCAAATGTGAGGACTTTCTTACGAGCTACGACTACCGTCTTCCCCCGCACACTACGCCTAGGCGCTATAGCGTAGTCTTTAACATACGATAGAATTATTCGTTTTGAACGCCTAGGCGTTATGCGACGAAAATAATATGAATGTTTGAACAAATCAATCAGGGTCTACTTTGTTTAGTGGTGTAGGTTCGACCCTCCTATGCTACTGACCGAGGTTCGAGCCCGCCTTCGTGCAGTTCACAACAGAAATGTGCGTATAGTAAGGGTCAGTTGTTTTCTTTCATTTGGGGACTGCATTAAAAATACGGAGGTTTTATTATTTTATGAAGAAAATATTTGCACAAAACATATATTTTTCTTTATATTTTTTCACCATACAAAGATTAAACAATGCACCCATCCACCTCAACTGCGAAGTACGATCCGCTACGAGCTAAATGCACCGTCTTCATCGGGTTCTCTACTTCGTAAGTAAATGTTGAGACCACCTTGCAGTCCTTGTCTACTGTAGTCACCTCAACGTTCCAGTTGTGAAGTTTTGAAGCGGCATAAATCTCCAACTCTCCTGGATCTGTGTCTCCGTTTTGAATATCCTCCAGATACTGCGCGTCAATGAGACCGTCGAGATCGTCCAGGGTTTTCATGTAGTTCACCAGCTCGTAAAAAAAGCCGTCTATAGCAGTTGATGTGCCAAAGAGTAAACAGTAGAACAAGCTTGGCCTCTCGTTCTCGGACAGGTACCAGGAAGGAGCGGATACGCAGAGCTGCTCTCGAACATCCATGCTAACGATGTTGTCAAGCTTGATATTGTGCAGATCGATGAGTTGGTGAACACGATGAATGAAATCAGGGCAAATCTCTCCAGCATTTTCAGGCAGTATTCGTGTAGTCGTCCGACGCCGAGAGACGACGTTCTTCCGACGTTTAAATCGCGCCAACCAACCAGTAGACGCATCAAAGCCCGATGCCTGAGGACCATGTAGCTCTCGGTAGATGTTCAGAGCTTGCAGCCGGATGTAAGCGTCCTTGACCCGCAGTCCTCTAGTATTTCTGCCTAAAATCCACTCATGTAGACGACATTCTACATCACCGTGCTTGGCAGGTCTTCCCCCCCCCCCCACCCAGCCTTCTTGTTGTACGCGTGGTAATATCACGGTCTCTCAGAGCTTCCTTTAGTTTGTCGCGGAGATCCCACCACCCTCGAATTGTTCCTGGAGCTATTTGGTGTTTTTTTTTTTCCTAGAGCAAAGAAGCCTTTTCCTTTGACGCATTTGGCGTGTTGGGACAGGATATCCAGCTTCTCTTTGATAGTATAGTTTCGGCGCTTGCTTTTCACCATGGCAACTTGGGAATGAGCAACCGACAAGAGGAACGAGAGAAGTTGTGGTCAAACACTGACAGCCAACCACCTCCTATTACAGCTATAATTACACATGTTACTGTTATATGTAGTAGGCGTTGTATTTTGCTATGTGTTCTATACGAATATTTTATCGCGAAAGTTATAATTCCATTATTTTATTAAAGCGCCTAGGCGTAGTGTGCGGGGGAAGACGGTAGTTTGTTCCCTTCTGAGATGCTGCCAATGTTCGTTCAGCTGTGCTCGTAACCCACCATTGGCACCCTTAGTAGCAGCGTGTTCACCACTGCTTGATGCACTTCTGTGCAGCTTCCAGTCAAAGTTGTGAGTATTCACATTCGTAGCTGCAGGTTGCAGCTCGATATCTCCTCCCATCAATGAGATTCCGATCGTAAACGCAGGTGGACCGCTAGGTGATGGACCCAGCTCAATCGCTTCACTGTTACTATCCTCAGTCTCGTGAGTGGTGCTCGACGAGGCTGAACTAGTGTCTGGAGCCGCTGCTTCGTATTCTTTGTAGCCTCACCGTCCTTGCTAATAACACTTGACAATAACATTAATCTATCCAGACCAGGATTTGTCTTAAGTGGAGATGACAGCGTCGTTGTAGCGTGGGGCTCAGGTTGAAAGCCTTGCCTTCATTGCACTTTGGAGTAAATGCAAGTTGCATTTACTACCAGCTGGCAGTCCTTGCAGTTGCAGTTGCAACTACTAGGCTCGAGCCTCTGGCAGTGCCAGAAGGGTGTCCTGCTCGCTGTAGCGATAACAGGATTTGGAAACAGAGTAGTCTAGTCACTTTACCTTTTGCTTTCTACTGAGTAAGCAATACAATCGGCTAAACGTTCGGAAGTGCCAGCTTCCCTAACTGTGTCTACTGTTTTGTCTCGTGGACGTACTACAAAGTCGACTTTAGTGAACCCACGTTCACACGATGAAGAAACCGGACCGTCGCGGCAAGACAGTTGAAGATGATGCTCCATTGGCCAGTGACATCAACACCGTGGGTGTGCCGTTGCTCATTCCGAAGGTCGCGCCCCGACTGTCGTCCATGTCCCACTCTGCATTAATCAAGTGGAAGAAGGCTCGAGCTGAGTATGAAGAGAGCGTGAAAGCTCGCAGCAAGGGTGATGATGAACTCTACGAGCGGCCCAAGGAAACAATTAAGAGTACCGTCGACGAAAGACTGTTGAAGGCTCTCTGTACCTACCGCTGGGGCGGAATTGCGCCCACCGCTGTGACCGATGACCAAATTATGTCAGAAATTCAGGCGATTGTCGAACGTGTTATGAACAACACACTTCCCGACATAGATCTACTTTTTGGTAAGAAGCTGCGTCTTTACATGTCTGAAACAGACGTGAACGAGCGCGTGCTGTAGTACTTTATGCTTTGCAACGAACTGATCGAAGAACACGGCCTAGTGACCTGTTTTGAAGGTCAGCACGGTCAAAAAGAGAAGTGTAAACTGCTTATTGAGTCACTGACGCCCAGTGAGCTCAAAGCAGATGTGCAAACTGCTATTCGTTTCCAATCGACGGAGGCGCGTAGTGTCGAGTTAAAACTCCATGACCTGATCTTGGAAAAGACTTTGGAGCAGGATCACGACTTTCGCCGTCGCAAACGTTCATACCGCGAAGAGAGGCTCGCTAGGTCTGAGAAGGTGCCCAAGCTCCAGGATCAGAAGAGTTTGAGTGACCAGCATGGCCGTCGCCAGCGTGGCACACATGAATCTAAGGGCGGGGATGTCAATCGAGCGACACGATCTGTAGTAGACCAGGACTCGACCTCTCGTACCAAAAGACGGATGTCTTAAATGCAGTGGGCCACACTATGTGTCGAATTGCCCAACTGCGTCTCCAGAGGAGAAGAAGGAATTACCGAAGAAGTTTCATACCTCTCGCCATGACAAGAGCAGGATGAAGCGGATTAAGAAGCGTCTGGGTGGAGTGAACACCATCACGCTGAACGACGTGTATGACCTGTAGTACTGTGTGGATACAGGCTCGGACAGGTGCCTGTTGAGTCGGAACAACTTCAACGAGCTTATGCGGCTCGACGATAACGTGAAGTCTGTCCCGTTGAGCACACCAGTGATTGGGAAAGCTGTTGGCGGTCACGATGTCGAAGCTCGTGAGTCTGTACTGCTGGCAATTCGTCTACATACTGCTGCTGGACCTGTGGAGCTCACAGAACCCGTCAATTGTCTCATTATTGAGCAAAACGATGATGAATTTATCGTCGGCAACGATGTGCTGCATTCGCTTGGAATCAATGTGGACAGACAACTCGAGCAACTTGCTGGTGGTAAACTATCTGGATTGACGATCTCTTGTTTTACTCTGACACTATAGAGAGTTATCTTGTTGCTCTAGAGAGACTGTTTGACTTGGTGAACGAATTCGAACTGAAGTTTAGTCTGAAGAAGTCCTCGTTGTACCAACGCTCAGTTACGTGGTGTGGTAAGGTGATTGATGAGAATGGTGTTCGCCATGATCCAAAACGGATTGATGGGCTCACTTCAATGCCAGTGCCAGTCACAGCGGGACAATTGCAGCAGTTTATCTGCGCAACGAACTGGATGCGAGACAGTTTGGTTGACTACGCTCGCACTGTTCGGCCGTTGCAATCGCTGTTGGATCGCGCACTTGCTGGTAAACGAGAGGCGAAGCGTGTTGCTTCAGGGATCAGCATCGCGTTGGATGATGATGAGCTCCGCAGTTTCGAACTGGTCAAGAAGCTCCTGCAGAGCTCGGCCATGATGACACACCCGCGTGAGCAGGCAACCTACTGCTTGTTTACAGATGCTAGTGACTACGGTTGGGCTTCGATCCTTACTCAAGTGGGTGAATGGAAACAAGGAGTGGCAATTACTGAACAGGAACATGAGCTACTGGTATGCAAGAGCGGTTCGTTCACTGGCGCTCAGCTCCACTGGAGCGTCATTATGAAAGAGGAACTACCAATCGTGCTCTCCTGTGAAGACCTTGACTGCCTGTTGCTGAGGCCCGGTGGTTTCAAGGTGTTTTGTGACCACCGAAACCTCATCCCCTGGACAAGAACCACATTCGCCGTGTATTTTCGATTGAGGGAATCGCTGCTCTAGTTCGTCGTTTCCTGCGCTCCTGCTTGCTCTGTCAGCATGTAAAAGGAGGTAGGGTGGTGCCTAGACCATGGGGTGAACTGTACCGCTCTGACATTCGCAATGGAGCTTTACACTGGGATTTCCTTTATTTGGGTGATGGATTTGGCTCATGCAAGTACCTACTACTGCTGAAGGACAACTTTACCCATTTCTGCGAGTTGATTGCGTGTGATACACCAACAGGTGAGGTTGCAGTTGATGGCCTGCTAGGGTGGCACAGTCGGTTCGGTGTACCGCCTGTATGGGTCAGTGACAGTGGCTCGCACTTCAAGAACCAAGTTCTTGCCGAATTATGCAAGCGACTGAAATGTGAACAGCAGTTCGTAGTGGCGTATAGTCCGTGGATCAATGGATCTCTGGAACGTGCAAACAGAGATATACTGCAAGTACTACGTGCAATGATTATGGAGTACAAGATTTCGCACAACGACTGGATCTATCTTATACCTTTGGTGCAAGCTAACATGAATCACTCTCCGGTGGCTTCTCTAGCTAACAAGGCCTCTGTTGAGGTATTCACTGGCTTGCCATGCCCAGCGCCAGCCTACATCCTGCATGTACCTGAAGAGTAACCTAAGACAGTCTCTATTTCGAGTGCAGCCATCGAGAATTCTCTGGCGAAACTACGGTCCAGTATTGAGGACATGCACTGTGCCGTCAAGGACAAGCGTGAGAAGATCACGTTGCTGAACAAGAGAATATCCAGAGGTGCACAATAAGTAAACTTTTCTGCGGGTGATTACGTCCTACGATCACGTGTCGATTAGCGACGACACAACAAGTTGCTAGTCACCTGGATCGGTCCCTACGTAGTTACCCGTGCGGACTCTCATTCATTTCGTGTTCGGCACCTCGTTACCGGCAAGGAGCAAGATGTGCATGCTTCACGCTTGAAGTTCTACGCGGACAGCGACCTGGAAGTTACGGAGGAGCTACTGGAGCACGTCGCCTCCCAGGGCATTGTGTTGAAGGTTGACCGACTTAACAAGCACCGTTGGAACGAACAGAACCAGGCTTTTGAGCTTCTAGTGAGTTGGTGCGGCTTAGAGCCCATAGATGACTCATGGGAGCCTTTGGAGTCTCTAGCACAGGATATCCCTGTGCTAATACGTACCTACGGGGAAGCTGCCGAGGATGCCAAGTTGGCGACAGCTTTACAGAAGCTGACCTCCTTGCAGTTGCAGCTGCAACTACTAGGCTCAAGCCTCTGGCAGTGCCAGGAGGCTGTCCTGCTCGCTGTAGCGATAACAGGATTTGGAAACAGAGTAGTCTAGTCACTTTACCTTTTGCTTTCTACTGAGTAAGCAATACAATCGGCTAAACGTTCGGAAGTGCCAGCTTTCCTTACTGTGTCTACTGTTTTGTCTCGTGGACGTACTACAGTCGTGTTCAAATCTCTTGCAGTTGGCCGTCAGTTACCCTAGTCTGTCCAGACTAGGATTTGTCCTTGGTAGGTCAAAATCGAAATATATGTACCGGTACTCCCGTTCGACAGTGAGTTTGACAGCAAGAACGATGGCGGCTCATCAGGTGGAGGTCGAAGCGCAGCGAGGGCATCCTTTGCCTCGTCGAAGAAGAACTTGTTGCGTGCTTGACGCTTCCCGATCGTTTCGGCAGAGAAAAGCGATGGATTCCGCCCAGTGTAAACGCTGGAGGCAGTTCCGGTAAAGACCCCAAATTTCTCGAGCGCATCTCGTTACTTTGTGTTGATCCCGACAGCTCCAGTCGATAGAAACGAATGTTGCTACTGGGGCTGCCCCTTTTCTCGTGGTGTGTCGTTTTTATTGTCCTTTGTCGATGCTCGTTGTGCATGATCAATCGCGGTCTGTAGTGCAGCCAATGAGTCAAATTTGTAGCTACCCCATGCTCCATTTTGCGTCGCATCCAAAGCTGTGGACGTCGCTGGAGTCGTCTCGATGCCTTTGTCATTAGCTGTCGAGAGGACTTCCAGTGCGGAGCGATACGAAGCTGAAGACGACGCAAGTTGGTGCAGCGCAGATGAGAGTCCAGCAGTCCTGTCCATCAGAAGTCTCGCTGATGAAACTCGGTTGTAACCCTGACGACATGTAACGTCTTAGTAGTTCCCCCAATGTGCTCAATCCGTAGCTATTAATATCATTGAGAGCAAACAGTGGAATTGCTCAGGACAAGTGATACGCGAAACTGGAGCTTGTGACGAAGCTACTCAATAATATCATTTTGTCTATGAAGAAAATATTCGGTGATATTTTATTTATTAGCTGGTCTACCAGGTGATATTATCACTAGATTAGCTTCACCGATTTTGGAGTTCCCATTAACCCCTGCCAGCAACACCATCATTGCCCAAAAACACAGGTACCAATCTAAGTTTGGGAGCGTTTATTAAGAACCAAACGTTTGAAACCAGGACATAAAGTCGAACAGGGACAAGGCTTCAGCCAGTTTAATGCTACTAGTAAAACACAATTTTTTTGATATATAGAATTTTTAAATTAACCACCGAAAAATGTGCGTGAGGACTGGTAGTGTTTTTTTAGCGTTAAATCCATAAAACGTGGTCAATCTATCCTTGTCTGCGATGTTCGATTTTGTCCTGCTCCTTCCAAACAAACTAAAATCTTTTCAAGTTCTGTTGTTATCTAGAATTTTAGACAGAAGTACAAAAAGAAGCTTTTAGTAGTCTACTCAACAATAAAGCTTTTTTGTAAATCTGCTGGGATACAGTGTTTTAATTCTGACCCCCTCGCCGTCGTATTCTTCGGCTAGTGAGCTTAGGCATCAGCGTGCTTCTTGCAGAAATCCCCGTACTGCGACTTGTGGCATTTCTCCGAGTAGAACACGGTGTAGCCGTCATACACACGTCGGTCAATTGGCTTCCAGAGGCGTCTCGCGCCAGTCAAGTCCAGCACTACCTTTACTTCGTAGGGGGTTATTCCTGCACGGAACCAGCGTTTGTATTTAGGGCGATCCCAAGTCGAAATGATCAAACCTCTCTCGTCCTCGTCATCCGAATCGGCGAGACCCTTCCCCGACGCAACATCTTCACTCTCTTCTGTTTTCTTGTCGCTTTGAACCCGGAGAGTGCGCTTGGTGTTATGGTCAGCAGTTAAATCTCCAGCTTGGTCACGAACCACGACGTTGCCTTGAGCCGTCAACTTTGAGCTTTTGAGTTTCGATACCGCAACAGCAGCATCACTGCATGCCAGAAGACCAGCGATCGCTACGAGAAGGTAACCGAGACGCATAGTGAGAGGGGAAATAGACTTGGTTTGAGCACTGAAGTGCTGGAGGGCGAATTAGGAAGTGAGCAAGTTCGTCTCGGGAACTCCCAATGCATTTTGATCAACAGCTGACCATCGATTGGCAAGCACAAAATGAGCCAGGCTCTCGTTTGCAAATCGAACATGCTTGTCTGCAGGGCACAGGCTGAAGGCTTTTACTTGAAGCACTTATGTCGTTTATACTGTTCAGGTGTGTATACAATTATACTTTATATTATACTAAAACATATATTTATCAGGATTCAAATATCAACTTCGGTGCAGTTACTTTTGTAACTACTGGTGCATATCAATTCTCATCAATCACGTCGCTATAACGCCTAGACAGTTCATTACAGCAGTGGAATAATAGTCATTACAACAGTGGAATAATAGTTTGTTCATGAATAAGACCCGCAAGATCATGCCATGGTTCCACTTATTTCTTCAATTCAACTACCACGCGTACACATGCTAGCGGCTCACCGTGTTGAATAGCTCTGCGGTCGACAAATAGCACCTACCAACCTCAAGTCGTGTCCTGAGCCCTTAGCTAGGACCTTGAGCTCTGCTGCTACCCCGAATTAAAAAATGTAAACCGTACGTAGGATCTTGCAATTGTTCCACTGCCACGTGCTCCACCGCATACGTGGTCCTCCAAACCAGGATTGTTATTGGCCGCGTTCCCCGATCACGTCCAAAGAAGCTACAAACTGGTTGACCTTGGCAGCAGCTCCTGGCCGCTTCGAGTCTGAATCGGAACCCGTTCGGATCGATTGCTTCTTAAATTCGCTTTCTAAGTGGCTTGGAACCACGAACGTTAAATACAGGTGATTGGCCGCAATACCAACGCCCCCCAGCCACTTTATAAAAGTATTCAAAGGTACACCCTTGATTCCATGATCCCGATTCAGTGTCATCTGCAAGCCGTAACAAGCGTTGCCGACAAAGACGAATGCACCCAGAGCAATAAATCTGTTTGATGTCGGCCGATAGTAGACCCCGCTTTCTACAGCTTTGATGTCAGCCAAACAGAAGAAGCGTGCCGTTTTCAGCTCCCTAGGTATGAAA
The DNA here is from genome assembly GCA_011320135.1 of Phytophthora betacei. Classification (NCBI taxonomy): domain Eukaryota; phylum Oomycota; class Peronosporomycetes; order Peronosporales; family Peronosporaceae; genus Phytophthora; species Phytophthora betacei. Next base: position 1,218,108 of record JAANHX010000689.1, on the reverse strand, counting down.
ACGTCAACGGAGGTTTGTCCATCATCTAGCGGACGCAGCACCAGCTTGTGTTGCTTAGGCAAGCTAAACCATTTATGACACAGCAGCTCGTAAATCCTGCCCCGAAGCACGGAGGTACTTCCCGAGCCATCACCATCGAGCGCAACCGCGAATTCTGCCACTTTCTGGAAACTTTCTTGGTCCACTTGGTCAATGATCGTCTCGGCGATTTGGTTGGACAAAAAATCCAAATAGAAATCCACTCGTAGATCCTTTGCGCTGGGCACCATCTGAAGGATACGGTGACTGTAGTTATTTTCTCGCACAGCTGACTTGCTTCTAGCTAGTGATATAACCTGCAGAGCACTGAATGAATCGACTGCACGTTGCAACTCTGCAGTTTCTTCACGCTCGTTTTGGGTGAAGACGGATCTGGGAATCCCACCAAACGTATGGAATCTCGAAATCAAAACATCGTCACTCAGTTTCAAGTCATCTTGGAGAAGCGAATTATACTCACGAAGCTCGTCCAGGTCCATACAGGCATGATATACCTGAATGTGTCGACCTTTGAAAAATTCTGGATGCCTTTGACTCCTGGTGGAGCAAATAGAATCGAAATTCCATGCCAACCCGCGAGCTCCGACGAAGACTCCTCGATGAGCCGAATCACACGTTTCTCTCTCTGAAGCCCATATATATCAGTGTCGTTTACATTGATAAACTCATGGCTTTCAGCATCGAATTTGTGGTATACCTTGCCATAATTCAGCACCAAATCGAAGGAAGGAAGCTCCTTCACCTCCACCTTAGTGCGAAAAATAAGGTGAAAGATGCAATACAGGTAGAAGCGACTCTTTCCTATGCCTGGATTCCCCGTCACCACCATGCTGCAATCTCCACCCGTGTCTTTGTCTAAGTACAACTTGGCCTTGTTCATTAACTCTGTGAAAATCACAACATACGCGTCCCTCTCCATAATCTTCGTAAATCTCGTTTTCGGATGCGCCAACGGCGGAAACGCAGCCATCTCGAAATACGTCGTGACGCGATCTGGCTCGTCATCATCCACACTCACTCGGTTTGTCTTCGTTCGAATCTGGTCGATGAAATATTCATCAGATCGAGTGCGTTTGCCCAAAAATTGCGTCTGTGTTACCACCAGCACGTTCACAGGGCCCTTCCCATCTGCTTCTTCTTTTTCATCCACTCCGCCAACATCCCTATCCGACAACCCCACACGCCGTAGCCTCGCTTGCGTCGCTCCCAGCAGCTTCAAATCACTCGTGTCGCTAACACCTTCCTTTACGTCTTTTTCCGTCAGCCACGCCCCGTCGCCTTTCTCCTTCTTTGCCAGGAAGAGCTGCAGCTTGTTGGCATCACATCGGATTTTATTCGGTTTCTCCTCTTTGACCGCCTCCTTTAACGCGAAAACCGACGCACTCTCGTATATGTCCACCCCGAATGCCGTTCCCGCCACACCAACAATCGCGCAGAAGAGCTTTACCATTTCTTTAAGCTGGCAGATTCTGGAATGAAAGAGAAAGAAAGAATTTTGCACCCGTACTTAAGCGGAAATGAGGGTGTGGCGAGGTGATGGTTAAGACTTTGCCACAAAGGACGCTTTGTGATTTTTTTAGCGTTAAATCCATCAGACGTGGTCATTGAATCCTTGTGTGCTCTGATAGAATTTGTCCTGCCCCTTCTAAAAACTCTGTTGTTATTCAGAAAATTAGACAGAAGTACAAAAATAAGATTTTAGTAGTCTACTCGCCAAATACATACTTTTTTGTAAAACTGCTGGGATACAGTGTTTTAATTCTGACCCTCTCGCCGTCGTATTCTACGGCTAGTAAGTTTAGGCATCAGCGTGCTTCTTGCAGAAATCCCCGTACTGCGACTTGTGGCATTTCTCCGAGTAGAACACGGTGTAGCCGTCATACACCCGTCGGTCAATTGGCTTCCAGAGGTGTTTCACGCCAGTCAAGCCCAGCACTACCTTTAGTTGGTAGGGGGAATCGTACCAGTCTATGAGGATATGCAGCATTTGCTACGTAGTTGATGAGCACTTTTCGTCATTGGAGTAGTCAGACCATTCTTCTTCAGAGGTTAGTGGATGAACGGGATAAAACTATCTTTCAAGTGTTGCTGCCGATGCTGAGGTTGACAAATGAATAATCCTGACAAGCACCTTTAACCCTTAACCTTTTCCTTTGGATTGCAAAAGTGAATTCTAAATGGAAATCTAGCTTCAGATTGCCTACAGAGCTCTAGGTACACGAACGAAGCTCTTAATAACGGATTTTCCCGAATAGAAGCCGGTCTTGTAATCCCCATAAGCCCCTAAAAATTAATCAATTTTGACGAGGGGACTTGTAAACGGGTAAGGGCTTGTATTTAATGAAAGAAATTTTTTCATCAATGGTTGTTCAGTACTAAAACGATATCTAAGCGTCTCCTAACTACGCATTACTCATCAACCAGCTCGACGTCATCCAATGCGTTAGCCAGCTCATCATCCACATCTGAATCCGTGTTCTCCTCTTTCTTCTCTTCTTCATTCTCCCATTCGAGGACGGGGATGAGCGAGCAACGGCAGTGAACGCTAAAAAAAAAAGAACATTTAAAATAAAAATGTTCGCTATACTACGGACTTCTATTTGATACAGGACTTCTATTATTAAACAGATTCTGTCATTTGTGAGCGGACTTGTATTTCCTACAGGACTTGTATTCGGGAAAATCCGTTAGATGCTGGCTTGTCTTCAAAAAGCCTAAGACGTTTCGCCGAAAAATCTTAGAAGCTCATTTTTAGCGCACTCTTTAAAAGATTCATGGCTACTTGTAGTTCAGCGAAACTCAACACTACATTATTAAGTTTTCATGTGTCCGCTAACGATTTGTCGGTCTAGATCGCATCACACTCTAGAGTGGGCTCAATTAGGGTGATCGATGTATTACTCTACTTTAAGCCACCGACTAGAAAAGCTGAGGTGTAATATGGCTACGAGAAGTATTACAATACATCTCCGCTATTATCCTTCTGAGCGAGGCATACTGCATTCTCTTGGCCCAGTTCACGACATGTAGGTTTGGATAAATTTTTCGGGTAGATCAGATAGCCCTATTTCTAAATTTGGGTACCTCGACCTCCCTAAGCTCGAGCTCCATAGTTTTTTCCAGTTAGGGCTGTGGGGACGCTTGTTAGAAACTGCTCCTCGGGTTAAACCTATTCTCCTTGTAAAATTTAGTTTAGAAAAAAAAATGATGTACTGCGCCACACTACTCGCAAGAAAGAACCTCTTTGCCTCCTGAAGTTTGACCCCTCGTAGTGCATGTAGCACGCGTCGTCTTTCCTCTATATCTGCGCTCAGACAGATCTTGATCTCCGTGGGTCTCACTCCACTCATTTGGTGCTGCATCTGACCCGATAGCAGCGCTCTCACCTGCGCCATAAATCTTAAACCCCGCTATTGTCTTTAGCTTGTAGCCAGAGGTAAGATAGCTCAGCTTGTCCGCTAGCTTCATTGATCGAATGTCAGAAATAATCTTCTTACGGATATCGGCTTTGCTATTGATAGCAACCGGGTTATCGAAAACGTTAGTATTTGCGATATTGGGATGCCAATACTGTGTGAAACTCTCCTCCGTTTTGCTAATTAGATCGTATTCAAGAGCAATCTTGATCTTGAAGGTATTCTTTTGACTAGCTAGAACGTTTTTGAGCTTATCGTAAAATTCAGCAGGCTGAATTTACTCGTAGCGGTGGGATTCCATCTGATTACCCTCGTAAAAATGGTAATTTGGGTCGGACTTGTAGTCGGAAGAAATTGGCTTCTTCAACTTATCTACACTGACCTTGTATTGCTTAGCTACTAGCTGCTGGTTGCTTGGGCGGGATAGATTGCTAACATTAACCACCTTTCCAGTTTCCTGCGCACCTTAACTCGGTAGCTGCAGCCCCATTTAACAGCTTGAGTTTTAAGCTTGAATTTTTAATCGCTGTAGTCCTGTATGCAAACATGCTTGCTATATATCCTAGGATATGTGTAGCAATAATACTCCGATGGATTTGACTTTATATTGGTTCGATCTTGTGTCGGATGCGATTAAGAAGCGATGGGCCCAAGTATGCAAGACCAGATCTATCCGTGCCCCGCGTTTATCCGAACGTTGTAGACCGTTGCTTTTGCAACACCCCCACCAAGAGGCACTCCCTAATCATCAATAAGGATCAGAATCACCATTTCGTTGGCTCTGAGTGTGCCAATGGCTTTGGTGGGCACTACAAAGTCTGCCTCGGGTGTCAAATCCGGTACCGAGGTAATATTAGTACTGCAAGGACGCAGTCGAAGAAAGTCATTTAAAATTCTACTATGTCGAGTTTGCATCGATAGTGGTGTTTCTGAAGTAGAATAACTGCGTAGATGCGATTAAATACGAGAAGAATGCAAGTAATCTGTTCTCTGTTACATGTTTAAAACGACACAGCCGTTTTCCGCCGTAGTCAGCCACTACGAATGGCAAGCCGGGCAGGTTATGTTAAGAGAACCGGCTCGTCTGCATGCTCGTCCGTACCTCCAACACGGACTGATGACTTTCATAATCCTTCACACTTGCTGCTCGTTTCGTGTTTGACATCGTTTAAGCTAAGTTTCGGAAAATATAAGAGGAGAAGGCCTAAAGCTCTTTTAGGTGTTGATGACTCATATATTCGATTCCTTTTCGAGTGTCTTTGTACCCTTAGAGAGAGATTTGGCTTACTATTTGCTACCAAGAACGTCTGTTGGCTTTGGAAAGTACCGTGATAAAACGTTCGAGTGAGTCAAGACTAACGACAGAAATGACTTCTGTTGGCTCCAGCGTCTCGATTAGGCTTATGAATATCTGAATTAATTAATTTCGGAAATTTTTGTCATGACTAGGATATAAAGTTAATCCTACCACTTCGAAGAGTGATACGGACTCAGATTCTTTAGTGTTGTCTGCGATTGGGTATATGAAGGCTGACTTTTATCCGCGAAAAAAATAAAATATATAAATTCGGTTTCTGTGTTAAATTCGCTTTTGCTAACGTCGTTTTTTGGCTTTTGCACGGAAAAAATATAAAATAAATAAATTCGGTTTCTGTGTTAAGTTCGCTTTTGCTAACGTCGTTTTTTGGCTTTTGCACGGAAAAAATATAAAATAAATAAATTCGGTTTCTGTGCTAAGTTCCCTTTTGCTAACGTCGTCTTTTGGTTTTTGCACGGATGCGATCCTTGTTCTTCTCGTCGCACCCTTTCTGGTACGCTAAGCGAGCCTCCCGCGTCTTAAGATAGCAGCGCTTTGAGCAGCTTTGATGCGCTCCTTATGTCGTTTATACTGTTCAGGTGTGTATGCCATTGTACTTTATATTAGACTAAAAAAACTAATTTATCAGGATTAAAATATCAACTTCTGGGCAGTTACTTTCGTAATTACTGGTGCATATCAATTCTCATCAATCACGTCGCTTTAACGCCTAGACAGTTCATTACAGCAGTGGAATAATAGTTTGTTCATGAGGCATGGTTCCACTTTTTTCTTTAATTCAACTACCATGCGTACACATGCTAGCAGCTCACCGTGTTGAACAGCTCTGCGGTCGACCAATAGCACCTACCAACCTCAAGTCGTGTCCTGAGCCCTTAGCTAGGACCTTGAGCTCTGCTGCTACCCCGTATTAAAAAATGTAAACCGTACGTAGGATCTTGCAATTGTTCCACTGCCACGTGCTCCACCGCATACGTGGTCCTCCAAACCAGGATTGTTATTGGCCGCGTTCCCCGATCACGTCCAAAGAAGCTACAAACTGCTTGACCTTGGCAGCAGCTCCTGGTCGCTTCGAGTCTGAATCGGAACCCGTTCGGATCGATTGCTTCTTAAATTTGCTTTCCAAGTGGCTTGGAACCACGAACGTTAAATACAGGTGATTGGCCGCAATACCAACGCGCCCCAGCCACTTTATAAAAGTATTCAAAGGTACACCCTTGATTCCATGATCCCGATTCAGTGTCATCTGCAAGCCGTAACAAGCGTTGCCGACAAAGACGAATGCACCCAGAGCAATAAATCTGTTTGATGTCGGCCGATAGTAGACCCCGCTTTCTACAGCTTTGATGTCAGCCAAACAGAAGAAGCGTGCCGTTTTCAGCTCCCTAGGTATGAAAACGTCAACGGAGGTTTGTCCATCATCTAGCGGACGCAGCACCAGCTTGTGTTGCTTAGGCAAGCTAAACCATTTATGACACAGCAGCTCGTAAATCCTGCCCCGAAGCACGGAGGTACTTCCCGAGCCATCACCATCGAGCGCAACCGCGAATTCTGCCACTTTCTGGAAACTTTCTTGGTCCACTTGGTCAATGATCGTCTCGGCGATTTGGTTGGACAAAAAATCCAAATAGAAATCCACTCGTAGATCCTTTGCGCTGGGCACCATCTGAAGGATACGGTGGCTGTAGTTATTTTCTCGCACAGCTGACTTGCTTCTAGCTAGTGATATAACCTGCAGAGCACTGAATGAATCGACTGCACGTTGCAACTCTGCAGTTTCTTCACGCTCGTTTTGGGTGAAGACGGATCTGGGAATCCCACCAAACGTATGGAATCTCGAAATCAAAACATCGTCACTCAGTTTCAAGTCATCTTGGAGAAGCGAATTATACTCACGAAGCTCGTCCAGGTCCATACAGGCATGATATACCTGAATGTGTCGACCTTTGAAAAATTCTGGATGCCTTTGACTCCTGGTGGAGCAAATAGAATCGAAATTCCATGCCAACCCGCGAGCTCCGACGAAGACTCCTCGATGAGCCGAATCACACGTTTCTCTCTCTGAAGCCCATATATATCAGTGTCGTTTACATTGATAAACTCATGGCTTTCAGCATCGAATTTGTGGTATACCTTGCCATAATTCAGCACCAAATCGAAGGAAGGAAGCTCCTTCACCTCCACCTTAGTGCGAAAAATAAGGTGAAAGATGCAATACAGGTAGAAGCGACTCTTTCCTATGCCTGGATTCCCCGTCACCACCATGCTGCAATCTCCACCCGTGTCTTTGTCTAAGTACAACTTGGCCTTGTTCATTAACTCTGTGAAAATCACAACATACGCGTCCCTCTCCATAATCTTCGTAAATCTCGTTTTCGGATGCGCCAACGGCGGAAACGCAGCCATCTCGAAATACGTCGTGACGCGATCTGGCTCGTCATCATCCACACTCACTCGGTTTGTCTTCGTTCGAATCTGGTCGATGAAATATTCATCAGATCGAGTGCGTTTGCCCAAAAATTGCGTCTGTGTTACCACCAGCACGTTCACAGGGCCCTTCCCATCTGCTTCTTCTTTTTCATCCACTCCGCCAACATCCCTATCCGACAACCCCACACGCCGTAGCCTCGCTTGCGTCGCTCCCAGCAGCTTCAAATCACTCGTGTCGCTAACACCTTCCTTTACGTCTTTTTCCGTCAGCCACGCCCCGTCGCCTTTCTCCTTCTTCGCCAGGAAGAGCTGCAGCTTCGGCCAAGGATCCGTGATTAGCCCATCGCTCTGATCCTTGATCGCCTTCTTCAGGTCATCCACTGAGTCGCTCTCGTCCACTCGCACGGAGAAAGCACTTCCCGCCACACCAACAATCGCACAGAAAAGCTTTACCATCTTTCCTCCGACCGGCGGATTCTGGAATGAGGAAGAAGGGTGTGATGACGCTTTGTGTTTTTTTAGCGTTAAATCCATCAGACGTGGTCAATGCTGCTCCTTCCAAACAAACTAAAGCTCTTTTGTTATTAAAAAAATTAGACAAAAGTACAAAAAGAAGCTTTTAGTAGTCTACTCAACAATATAGTTTTTTTTAACCCCTTGAAACCGGAAGGATTTTCACCATTGTATGCTGTATATACAACGTATTAACATATTTTTTTTTGTATACTCAAGGGGAAGGGTGCGGGAAAGTACTGGACTCCCGCTAGTGTTATAGACACTAGTGCTGTATATACGGCAGTGCATAAGTGGCTCTAGCTCGTACATATACAGCATCTCATGAGCTATGCGCTTGACAAAGATGTGGAGTTTTGCGTGTGTAGCACGAATAACGGTCTATGTTGCACTTCGATCAGTCAGTTGGCCTCGAGAATATCTCTAAAAATCCGAAAAACAGTAATAGAGGCAGGACAACTAACTGACCTATACTGAAAGCAAGTCAAGGTAATGCACTTGTCCTGCAATCCGGTGAAGACGTCTTGTACGACAGCCAATGAAATCACTTCGGACCAAATATGTGTCGTTTCTGCCTCCTGTCATCAAAGCGCGGTGAGCAAGTGGACTTGAGTGCTTGCCTGATCAAACCATAAACAGTCTCACTTCTGGATCCAACCACGTGGTATTCAACTCTCCAACACCAAACCTACTCAGAATCAACGCGACGGTGCTTGGCAGGCGATTTTCCGGGCGATCCTGCGGTCTTTGGCGCACGTACGCGGATCCTGCCTCTCAAGACCTCCGAAATGGCCTTGCCGCTCTTGTACTCCATATGCCAGACGTCCCAGCAGCTCAACATCTTGTAACTCACGATCCACTTCGGCTTTACGCAAATATATATAGGCCCGGGGAAGTCGCAGCCGTCACAGAAGTATGTCGAAGTAGCTCCGCGCTTGCCATTTGGTGTTTTGAGTGTACAGACCTTGCAGTTTTTCTGGACACGCTTTCGCTGGCCGGAGTGATCTCGCCATTCTTCACTTTGCTTAGCCACATGACCAGTAGAATCAGCTTCCTCCACTCCACCGCCTTCGTTAGCAGAAGCTGCTTCGCCTATTACGCATACAGGTTAACTCAGCTGTATGTACGGCTTAACCAAAGCGGTAGATACAACACAATGACTTACCCGGTTGAAACGTGTTTTCCTCGTACATGTCGTCCACTGTGAGAGCAAGAAGATCCTGGTGCAGTTTGCATATGTACTGCACGTGTGGCAGAGGCTTGATCTTCATATTCTTGCAGTAAGCGCGATGCACAATGAAGCCGTTGGTGATCGCTAAATCAACAAGGCCCAAGAACAGGGACTTGTAGTATTTTCGGAACTTGATCGAGCGCTGCACAGAGTATCGTTGTAGGCGGAGTTGATCATGGACATCAACTCCGCCCATATAGCGATGATAATCCCTGATTACCTTAGGGCACGCCACGTAGTTTTGCTCTCCAGTCTTCTCGCGTCGTTGCACACGATCCAACGCAATGTTTCCTCCCACCGAGAGAAAGTGGACAGGTTTGCTGTCCCACCAGCAAATTGTTGTCATCCCTTTCACAAGCTTTGACCGTGCGAACGACAAGGTGCCTCTTGGAATTATCTTGGGCCTTGACTTCTTCTTCGTCTTTACGTCTTGGCAGAAACCCTGACGGTTAGTCATGATAGTGCCAATAGTATAGAAACCCATGAGTAGCAGCTGCACAGCTAACACGATCGAAGTGTAAAATCGATCAACCACTACGAGTCGCATTGACCCATGGTTTGAATGAGTTTTACCAAAAACGGCTCGCATGTTACGCACAACAGCGGCAGGACCTGACTGCATGTCGACCGCGCCGTTCTCAGCATTATGCTGCTTCTTACGCAGTAGACTTCAAAGCTGTATATCACGACATGAATATACGGCATAAGTGGCCCAGCTAATACAGCAAAACATGTTTACCTCCGTACCGAATGCAATAAGCAGAGTGTGCACAGCAAACCATAAATAGCTTGGTGCCCCATTTGTGGGGCTTATCTTTCATATACACGCGGGTGCGATTGTAAGACGACCGACACGGAAGCATCGCTTCATCAAAAGCCAGCTCAGCGGGGGGGGGGGGGGGGGGGGGGGGGGGATAAACGCACGTACAAACGTCTTCTGCAAAACGGTCACCACCGAACGTATTTTCCAAGCACGGTCACGTGTAGCACGGGGTCTTGATTGCTGTTGAAATGGAGGTTTCGGGTGATTTCCATAAATCGATCACGGGGGAGGAAGCGTCCGAAAATACCACGAGAGATTGCTCCAAATCATCCCCGCGCCAGTGATTGGCGAGCTTCTCACGATTTGGTGACACGGTGCGCGCTATCAATAGTCCAATGTAGATGCACAGCTCGTGTGGCATTATTGGCTTCACCGATAGAAATTGTTGCCGGATGTCTCGCCGGGTCTTCGTCTTCGTAGTGGAGCTCCTATTCTTCTGTTCCCGTTCTTCCTTCATCTCAAAATACGCGTCGACTCGGTTATCCAGTTGTTCATGCATGTAGAAGTTGCTACATTCCGCAATGTGCTGCCAAATCGCCACCGGCATGAACAGGAAAAAGAGGGAAAGAGGGGATCCTCCGCGTCTCTACGCCGATTGGGTGGGCCCGTGATGACCGCTCCACGAACCAAGCAAATCCATACACGCATCCGAGACAGGCGTGTATGAATTTTCCAAAAACCCGGTGACGTCGGGGGTTTCAACATCATGCCATCCCGTCTTCGAGACCTCTTTCAACGCGGGGCTGACGGCTTCACCAGCAAGAATTCGTTCTTGCCCTCCGAGCGTGCTTAGGAACTTGTCCGCGAAGAACCGCTCTTCTTGATCGTACAGCTCCTCGTCTTCTTCATTAGCAGAGTTGGAAGCAGATGAATCGGAATCACTTCCATCCATTTGACTCAAATCATCTTCTTCGGACTCGCTGCCAGAGTCTAGCACGTGATAGCCCTTGTTTCCGTTGGGGTCAGTGTTGATATTGCCGTCGTCGTCGACAATGATGTCAATTGTTGAGCGTCCGTCTAAAACAGTATATACGTCATACATATACAGGTTGGTTGGAAAGAGTATCGCGTATATACAACTTTGATCTGGGCATACCTGGTTGCCCCGATTCAATATCGTCTTGGCTTTGATGAGAATCAAACACAGCTTCTTTCAATGCAGCGCAAAATACAAGTTAGGAATATTGTTGTATCATGTATATACACCACACTAGACCACGCTTACCGTTAGTCTCCGCTGGATCAAATATCTCCAGCAGGGTAGCACTGCTTGTCTGCGCGGACGACAAGTTGGTGGACTCGGCAGCTGTATATACAGCCCAACAACACAGTATATACAGCATTTAGAACACGTACTAGCAATAAGCGCATGTGAGCAAAGCAACGTACCCGACTTGGACGCCTTGGACGAGATCGGCATGGACGACTTGTCGCGGACGACTTGCATGACTTAGACGTGGACGGCGCAGACGACTTGGACGCGGGCGACTTGGTCGACGCGGACGGCGTGGACTCCTTGGAGGCAGGAGCCTTAGTCGCGGACGACGTGATCGACATGGACGTCGTGGACTCCTTGGGGGCAGGAGCCTTAGTCGCGGACGACGTGGTCGACGCGGACGGCGTGGACTTCTTGGAGGCAGAAGCCTTAGTCGCGGACGACTTGGACGCGGACGGCGTGGACTTCTTGGAGGCAGGCGCCTTGGGCGTCTTGACAGTGGGCGTCTCCGGCTTCTTCGAGATTATGTTCGGCGGTTTGGTTGCAGGTGGCTTCGCAGGTTCGGCCACGGTCTCCTGCCTCGCGACGGTCCGTACAAGAAGATCGTTAGTGCGAGGTAAAATACTGATTTACCCAGACTTCCGTCGTACCGTCAAGCGCGTAGTTCACAACCGCCTGCTCCCCCAGCAAGTAGTCGACTCCATCCGCCTCGTTAGGATCTCTCCCGGGTTTCACGTACTTCCACCGCCTCTCGATGCCGCGTGGGGCCTTCGACGTCCAACCAGCAGCGGCGAATGTCTTTCATGCGGCCTTGAACATCGCGCTTGCCACCCCCGTTTCTGGTACAGTATCATTTCCCGTGATCGGGGCGCTTCCACGCGTGCTGACCATTGCTTCCCACTCGCCCGCGAAATTCTAAACTGAGTGGAGAGGGGAATTGGCGCGAAAGTTACCTTCGAAAACGTATTGTTGTGCGAAATGATTGCTTTAAACCTCCAAATATCTATGTCCAAAAATCGAGAAATGAGGAGCTGTTCTTCAATCACCTAACCTGAAAGGATGGGCTCACATGCACATCTCTTGTACGATATTTTAATTTTGAAGTTTGTATACGCTTATACAGAAATCAAGTCTATTGGCGTTATGCTGTATATACAGCGTAACGGTCACATAGCCGACACATCGTAACGTAGCTTATACAGCTACCGGTTTCAAGGGGTTAAAACTGCTGGGATACAGTGTTGTAAAATTCTGACCCTCTCGCCGTCGTATTCTGCGGCTAGTAAGCTTAGGCATCAGCGTGCTTCTTGCCGTACTGCGACTTGTGGCATTCCTCCGAGTAGAACACGGTGTAGCCGTCATTCACACGTTGGTCAATTGGCTTCCAGAAGCGTTTCACGCCAGTCAAGTCAAGCACTACCTTTACTTGGTGGGGGGAATCGTACCAGTCTATGAGGATATGCAGCATTTGCTACGTAGTTGATGAGCACTTTGCGTTATTGGAGTGGTCAGAGTATTCTTCTTCAGAGGCTAGTGGATGAACGTATATTTCTAGTGTTGCTGCCGATGCTGAGGTTAACAAAGGAATAACAAACACCTTTAACACATTGGCTCCGAGCGGTACTCGCCAAAAACGTGTAAGCGTATGTCGTAAGATACGCCATTCGTAGGATCTTGGTGTTTGTATTGGCCATGTGTTTGCTAAGGAGATTGGCATATAAGCTTTCAACAGGTTTCCGAGTCAATGTCGTAACTCATACGGCATTGAGAGGCAGCATAGGCCAAGTAATGTCGTAACTATCGACTAAATCATTCAACAGATGGCTTAGATGGTACAATGTCAGGGCGTTCATTTCAGAAAACGCAAGGGAGAAGGTACATCAGCTCAAGAAACGTTGCATTCAACAACACGAAACTAACCACTCATCACTTGATACGCAGCCTAAACTACCCATCGTTGTCATCATTATCATCGTCGCCACTGCTTCCGCTATCGCCGCCTTGGCCACGGCGAAGCTGGAGTTCCCGCCTCGTTTTCTTGCGCTTCCCAGCCCTTTGGCCCGGTCGACGCAGCACAACTCGCTTCTCTAAGTTGAGGGGAATCGCTTGGCTGGCCTGAAAGTCGTCGTGCCAGATCTCAAAACAGGTTTTGGCAACACCTTTGTAGTCTCGGCGAATCCTGTTGCATAACCAGCACTTGGAACTGTCGATAGAGCAGCGCTCGCAATAGAAAGACGTTGCAAACGACTTCCTCTTGTCTGTACGCAAGAGCACGCAGATCTTACAAGATCGCTGGCGGCGTTTTTGGACGCCGCTAACGGTGACCCAATCTTCAGACTGCTGAACACCATGGGTAAGCCGGACCGGTGCGCGCCTTCGCTTCTGGCTTGACGGAGGTGGTGTCGCCTCTATCCCCGCAAAATCAGCGGCCTTCAGCTATAGAAGCTTGTTTTGAAGGACCGAAAACCACTCAGAACGCCTCATAGCTACCTTTTGCTTCACCTTGGCTGCCTCTTTGTGAGAGAGGTACGCATTTACCATCGCGAGATCTAGAAAGCCAAGAAAAAGGCTTTTGTAATACTTAGAAAACCGCGTCGACATTTGATGCGAGTATGACTGGAGGCGGAGCTGATCGTGGCGATCGACTCCGCACGACGGCTGCTGCTCCAGTTTTAAAGTCAACTCCAGTTTCACATCCGTCCGTGTTATTCCGCTTGCCTACGTAAACTTCAAACCTAGGAAGTTACGACATACATAGCAGTTAGGATCTGAAACACCATGTAAGTTACGACATTGAAAAAAGAGCAAAAACAATACCTGTGACAGTACGCGGTGTTAGCGTCACACAACAACAAAAAGTTTTGAGCCGTACCGGTGGGGCTTGTCAGACATAAACATACGGGTGGTATTGCGTCTCGACGTGGCAGGCAGGACCCCTTCATCGAACGAGAACGCCGCTGGGAGAGACCAGCCAGCCAAGAACCGCTTTTGAATCTTGTCTACTACGGGTCGCACCTTCCACAGCTTGTCGCGACCGTGGTCGACGGTATTATCTACGAAGTGAAGATCGCGTAGGATATCCTGACACCGATCTCGGGTCATGTACCTCCCAAATAGTCCAGCAGGAATTGCTCCGTCCTCCACCATGGACCAGTGCGCTGCGAATCGCCTTTTCTGCGGGCAAAGCATCCGGGCAACGAGAAGACCAACGACATGAAGAATCTCATGAACACCGTATGCCTGCACTGCCTTCAATCGCCGAGTAATTTGTGGTACAGTCTCACGGCGGCGCCCAGTTTGCCGTGCAAAAATCTTTTCCGCACGCTTGCCGACTTGCTGAATGTTGTAGCGGTTCGTCTCCGTAGTGATCACGACCCACAAGGACTTCGGCATGAAGTAGAAGAGGATTGGCGATCGCCAAACGTTCAGTAGATAACCAACAGGTTGAGTCTCCTCCTGGCCCAATCCAGCGTAAGCAGTTGCATCCGACTCATACTCACTCGAAACCGAAGCCCACTCCATTGATCGTAGTGTTTCTTTGCACGTCTGTTCATCTGCCCTGCTCAATGTACTTCTTCCAACCTGCAGAGATGCCAGAAAAACTTCATCCATTTCGACCGCATCACCATCTGAGAGTACGTCAACCTCTTCGTCAATATCGTCACAATCAGAATCTCATTCGCAGACACCGACACCATCGCTCTCGTCTGAACTGTAATCTTCATACTCACTGCTGTTCTCACCATCTTGCAATACGTTGACGTCGTCGTTTGGACACTGAAGAACTCGAACTCGTCGTGCGCGCTCGAGGGACCGAACATCTGCGTGATAGTATTCTGCGACAGCTGAACACTGGTGTCGATTTGGGAGGGCGTAATGTCGTCGCCATCGACACCTTCTGCACTCTGAAACTGCCCATCACTTTCAGCGTCCTCCTGGGCGTGTCCAGGCTCACCGATGCCCTCAACATCCTCCTCCGTAGTGTCCTCAACCAGTAAACCTGACTGGAAGGCGTACCCTACGACCTCACTCTCGCCTACAAACACACGAGATTCCTCAGGAGATGTATACGTCCACTGTGTCTGTAGTCCTGTCGGCCGCTTGGACATCCACCCGGCTGCCTTGAGTTGCCGCCATAGGTGCCCGAAGTCTACGTCGTGTGCGGCCGAAGCTGGAGCGGCGGGTTTGTCCCGGCGACTAGATCGCTTGTACGCCATCCAGCAAATTCTCGAATGAGTGGACAAGTACCCACCTTCCATCTGGTCCCCTTCCCCTGCCCTGATTTTGTTTCGTTTCTGAAAGACCTCTCGCAGCTTATATCTTCCAAAATACTTGATTAAAGTATTGGTGAATCGCTTCCGAGCTATTTGCTAATTAATAAAGCAGTATGTCGTAACTTCCGACATAGTTTTATGGCTATGTCGCAAGTTACGACGTTCGGAACCAAGGTGTTAACCCTTAGCATTTTCCTTTGGATTGCAAAAATAAAATCCAAATGGAAAGCTAGCTTCAGATTGCCTACAGAGCTCTTGGTATACACGAACGAAGCGCTTTATAGATGCTGGCTTGTCTTACTTAGTAAGACGTTTCGCCGAAAAATCTAGGAAGCTCATTTTTAGCGCACTCTTAAAGGTTCATGCCTACTTGTAGTTCAGCAAAACTCAGCACTACATTATTAAGTTTTCATGTGTCCGCGTACGATTTGTCGGTCTAGATCGCATTCATAAACGTCACACTTACTCTAGAGTGGGCTCACTAAGGGTGATCGATGTATCACTCTACTTTAAGCCACCGACTGGAAAAGCTGAGGTGTAATATGGCTGCGAGAAATATTACAATACATCTCCGCTGTTATCCTTCTGAGCGAGACATACTGCATTCTCTTGGCCCAGTTCACGACATTCTCTTGGCCCACATTGCAATAGTACACGAGATCTTTGGATCATATTTTGGGAACATCAGATAGCCCTATTTCTAAATTTGGGTACTTCGAGCTCCCTAAGCTCGAGCTCATCATTTATAACTGGACTGGTTGGAAGCCAATTGACCAACGTGTGTATGACGGCTACACCGTGTTCTACTCGGAGAAATGCCACAAGTCGCAGTACGGGGATTTCTGCAAGAAGCACGCTGATGCCTAAACTTACTAGCCGTAGAATACGACGGCGAGAGGGTCAGAATTAAAACACTGTATCCCAGCAGTTTTACAAAAAAGTATGTATTTGGCGAGTAGACTACTAAAATCTTATTTTTGTACTTCTGTCTAATTTTCTGAATAACAACAGAGTTTTTAGAAGGGGCAGGACAAATTCTATCAGAGCACACAAGGATTCAATGACCACGTCTGATGGATTTAACGCTAAAAAAATCACAAAGCGTCCTTTGTGGCAAAGTCTTAACCATCACCTCGCCACACCCTCATTTCCGCTTAAGTACGGGTGCAAAATTCTTTCTTTCTCTTTCATTCCAGAATCTGCCAGCTTAAAGAAATGGTAAAGCTCTTCTGCGCGATTGTTGGTGTGGCGGGAACGGCATTCGGGGTGGACATATACGAGAGTGCGTCGGTTTTCGCGTTAAAGGAGGCGGTCAAAGAGGAGAAACCGAATAAAATCCGATGTGATGCCAACAAGCTGCAGCTCTTCCTGGCAAAGAAGGAGAAAGGCGACGGGGCGTGGCTGACGGAAAAAGACGTAAAGGAAGGTGTTAGCGACACGAGTGATTTGAAGCTGCTGGGAGCGACGCAAGCGAGGCTACGGCGTGTGGGGTTGTCGGATAGGGATGTTGGCGGAGTGGATGAAAAAGAAGAAGCAGATGGGAAGGGCCCTGTGAACGTGCTGGTGGTAACACAGACGCAATTTTTGGGCAAACGCACTCGATCTGATGAATATTTCATCGACCAGATTCGAACGAAGACAAACCGAGTGAGTGTGGATGATGACGAGCCAGATCGCGTCACGACGTATTTCGAGATGGCTGCGTTTCCGCCGTTGGCGCATCCGAAAACGAGATTTACGAAGATTATGGAGAGGGACGCGTATGTTGTGATTTTCACAGAGTTAATGAACAAGGCCAAGTTGTACTTAGACAAAGACACGGGTGGAGATTGCAGCATGGTGGTGACGGGGAATCCAGGCATAGGAAAGAGTCGCTTCTACCTGTATTGCATCTTTCACCTTATTTTTCGCACTAAGGTGGAGGTGAAGGAGCTTCCTTCCTTCGATTTGGTGCTGAATTATGGCAAGGTATACCACAAATTCGATGCTGAAAGCCATGAGTTTATCAATGTAAACGACACTGATATATATGGGCTTCAGAGAGAGAAACGTGTGATTCGGCTCATCGAGGAGTCTTCGTCGGAGCTCGCGGGTTGGCATGGAATTTCGATTCTATTTGCTCCACCAGGAGTCAAAGGCATCCAGAATTTTTCAAAGGTCGACACATTCAGGTATATCATGCCTGTATGGACCTGGACGAGCTTCGTGAGTATAATTCGCTTCTCCAAGATGACTTGAAACTGAGTGACGATGTTTTGATTTCGAGATTCCATACGTTTGGTGGGATTCCCAGATCCGTCTTCACCCAAAACGAGCGTGAAGAAACTGCAGAGTTGCAACGTGCAGTCGATTCATTCAGTGCTCTGCAGGTTATATCACTAGCTAGAAGCAAGTCAGCTGTGCGAGAAAATAACTACAGCCACCGTATCCTTCAGATGGTGCCCAGCGCAAAGGATCTACGAGTGGATTTCTATTTGGATTTTTTGTCCAACCAAATCGCCGAGACGATCATTGACCAAGTGGACCAAGAAAGTTTCCAGAAAGTGGCAGAATTCGCGGTTGCGCTCGATGGTGATGGCTCGGGAAGTACCTCCGTGCTTCGGGGCAGGATTTACGAGCTGCTGTGTCATAAATGGTTTAGCTTGCCTAAGCAACACAAGCTGGTGCTGCGTCCGCTAGATGATGGACAAACCTCCGTTGACGTTTTCATACCTAGGGAGCTGAAAACGGCACGCTTCTTCTGTTTGGCTGACATCAAAGCTGTAGAAAGCGGGGTCTACTATCGGCCGACATCAAACAGATTTATTGCTCTGGGTGCATTCGTCTTTGTCGGCAACGCTTGTTACGGCTTGCAGATGACACTGAATCGGGATCATGGAATCAAGGGTGTACCTTTGAATACTTTTATAAAGTGGCTGGGGGGCGTTGGTATTGCGGCCAATCACCTGTATTTAACGTTCGTGGTTCCAAGCCACTTGGAAAGCAAATTTAAGAAGCAATCGATCCGAACGGGTTCCGATTCAGACTCGAAGCGACCAGGAGCTGCTGCCAAGGTCAAGCAGTTTGTAGCTTCTTTGGACGTGATCGGGGAACGCGGCCAATAACAATCCTGGTTTGGAGGACCACGTATGCGGTGGAGCACGTGGCAGTGGAACAATTGCAAGATCCTACGTACGGTTTACATTTTTTAATACGGGGTAGCAGCAGAGCTCAAGGTCCTAGCTAAGGGCTCAGGACACGACTTGAGGTTGGTAGGTGCTATTGGTCGACCGCAGAGCTGTTCAACACGGTGAGCTGCTAGCATGTGTACGCATGGTAGTTGAATTAAAGAAAAAAGTGGAACCATGCCTCATGAACAAACTATTATTCCACTGCTGTAATGAACTGTCTAGGCGTTAAAGCGACGTGATTGATGAGAATTGATATGCACCAGTAATTACGAAAGTAACTGCCCAGAAGTTGATATTTTAATCCTGATAAATTAGTTTTTTTAGTCTAATATAAAGTACAATGGCATACACACCTGAACAGTATAAACGACATAAGGAGCGCATCAAAGCTGCTCAAAGCGCTGCTATCTTAAGACGCGGGAGGCTCGCTTAGCGTACCAGAAAGGGTACGACGAGAAAAACAAGGATCACATCCGTGCAAAAGCCAAAAGACGACGTTAGCAAAAGGGAACTTAGCCGAATTTTTTTTTTCACGGATAAAAAGTCAGTCTTTATTTAGTCAATCGCAGACAACGCCACGCTAAAAAACTGAGTCCGTATCACGCTTTGAAGTGGTACTGGGATGCGATTAAGAAGCAAGTACGCATGGCCCAGATCTATCCGTGCCCCGCGTACTATGCGAACGTTGTAGACCGCTGCTATTGCAGCACCCCCATCAAGAGGCACTCCCTAATCATCAATAAGGATCAGAATCACCATTTCGTTGGCTCTGAGTGTGCCAAACGTTTTGGTGGACACTACAAAGTCTGCTTCGGGTGTCAAAGTCGGTACCGAGGTAGTTATAAGTACTGCAAGGACTGTCGGGAGCGCGGCTTGACATCGTTTAAGCTAAGTTTCGGTAAATTTCAGAGTATGCGTTCGAGTCTTGTAGTAGTCGAGTGTTAAGAGGAAATGAAATCCGAAAGTCAGTTTTATTGAGTTAGTTGTTCTTGTCTTGCTTTGCTAGCTCTTTTCTACTTTCCTCCGTAGTCCTCCTAATCACATGTAAATCCATACACAAAGATACATTTCGTCAGCAACGCATATACTCGTCATAGGCGTTGGCAACGTAAACCACTTGAGTTTTGTATGTGGCTTGGATATGCACAAATCCGAACCTGGCATAAACCATGCCAATCATTTGAAATCATCCAATCAGATAGCTCCATTCGACAAACTTCAACTTATGACCCCTCAGGGCACACGCTTGCCACGCACCAACCGCGTGCTCCAGACGCGTGCCTAGAGGTATGAGCGCAGGCGAAGTGACGGCTAAGTCCAATCACAGCACCCCCACTCAATTCTACCTCTCGAGCTTGACGACCAAGCTGCTCTTCATCATCAAGTAGCGTAGCGTCTTCGACGACAGACCTTTGGTAAGGAAGTCCGCAAGCTGGTTCTTGGTTTCCGTGTACTCCAGCTCAACTTCACCGCTCACAACCTTTTCACGAATGAAGTGGTAGCGAATGTCGATGTGCTTGGTACGAGCTTGATAACCGACGTTCTTCGCCAACGCCATGTCACCTTCGTTGTCCTCGTAGATCACCGTAGCCCCCACTTGTTCAGCACCAATGTCCTTGAGCAGTAGACGCATCCACACCACTTCCTTGATGCAGTCACTCAGAGCCATGCACTCGGCCTCAGTCGAGCTTAGGTCAACGGTCTTCTGAAACGTAAAGCGCCAAACCACAGGTGCCCCGCACATAATGAGCATTGTCCCGCTAACCGAACGTCTGTCGTCGCGGTTGCCAGATCAGTCTGCATTCAAGTAGGCGACGAGCTCTGTCCTTGCAAACCGTCGTACACGATGCCCATGTCCTTGGTCTTCAACCGATAGCGCAGAACCTTGATTCCAGCATCCCAGTGCTTCTCACCAGGGTTCTCCAGGAAGCGACTCAACTTGGCAACAGCAACCGAGATGTCAGGTCGTGTGCCACATGCCAGGTACATGATGCTACCAATGAGCGATCGGTACGGCTTCAACTTCATCCTAGCCTTGGCTTCATCGGTCTCCGGTCCGTCCTCCTTTGTCAAGTGTAGACTTGGGTCTAGTGGCATCAGGCTTGGCTTCGCGTTTTCTTGACCGGACTTCTTGATGATCGACTCGGTGTATGCGCGTTGTGAAATACCAAACTTCTTGCCATCGATGTCATAGTCGATCTCGATACCGAGAATGAAACGGGCGGGTCCTAGATCCTTGATCTTGAACTTCTCGGCGATGCCAGCCTTTACCGACGCGATGATGGCCTTGTCTCGTGACGCAATCAGCATGTCGTCCACGTAAAGACACACGATGCACTCGTCATAACCTGCACCTCTCGTGTAGATGCACGGGTCAGCGTCAGCAGCCTGAAACCCCATGGTCTTGAGATGGTTGTCGATTCTCTCGTTCCAGACACGAGACACCTGCTTGAGTCCGTACAGACTTTGCAGTAGCATGCAGACGACATCATCTTCATTTTGAGTCTCTGCCAGTGCCAGTAGCCCCCGAAGACCTTCTGGCAGCTCCCTGTAGATCACTTCTTCGAGCTTCCCATACCAAAACGCTGTATCCACGTCGCACCGCTCGATGTCGAATCCTTCAGTACAACACTGCCCTGATTGAGTTCAGGTAAGCCACAGGCGCGTACGTCTATTCGTAGTCAATGCCCTGTCGCTGTGAATACCCCTTTGCCACGAGACGAGTCTTGTGTCGAATCACTTGCCCCTTTTCGTTGCGCTTCAGCGCGAACACCTAGCGGCAACCGATCGGGCGCTGGTGCGTTGGTCTTGGCACTAACTTCCAGGTACCGTTGTCCGTTAGGGACTTGAGTTCACTTGCAATCGCTTTCTTCCAGTTGTCTTGGTCCGCACTAGTAGTCACCTCTGCGTACGTCTTCGGGACATCCTCGGTGGGAGCCATCAGCTGTCCACTATCAACAATGTCGAGCTCGTTACCACTTGGCCTCGGTCGCTCTTGAGTCATCTTCTGACGCTTTGTCCCACTCGACGATGGAGCATCGATGATTTTCTTCTTCCTGGTGTGTGCCTCTTCGGGATTCGCTGTCTCGTCAATGTGCCGAGCACGCGAACGAGTAATCATAGGATGTGTCGAGTCGTATGACACCATTGCAGTATCTATGCTTACGTCGCGTTGAAGTGGAATCACGTCAGCAGCTTCAACATCGGTGGGAACGATGTGCGTGGAGTCATTCAGCGACATCTGATCCACGCTTGGCACCGATGCGTCTGTGTCGTCTTCTGCATCCAAGTGAGTCATGATGCGCGCAGGATCAGTTGTCTCAATAAACTTCACGGTGTGCACGATTTGCACCTTTCCTGTTGCCATGTTGAGAACGCGGTACCCCTTCACTCCGTCCTCGTAACCGATGAACCGACACTTGAACGCTTTCGCATCCAGTTTGCGGCGCTCCTCGTCGGGGATATGAGCGTATCCAACTGCACCGAACACCTTTACGTTCTCGAGTTGTGGTTTGGAATGACTCACAATCTCGAAGGGTGTCTTCATATTGATTGAGTTGGGGATCCGATTGATGATCCAGGCCGCAGTACTAACTGCCTCTGCCCACCACTTCCTGTCGACACTCTCATGATAGAGCATGCAGCGAGCCATCTCCACGAGGCTACGATTCATCCGCTCAGACAGTCTATTCTGCGGAGGTGTGTACGGTACCGTCTTCTCATGCTTGATGCCGCTGCGGTTGAGGTAGGCCTTAAACACCCGGCCCGTGTACTCACCGCCGTTGTCCGAGCGCAGGCGCTAGATTTTTTGCCAGTTGCATTCTCTATTCCGGCCTTGTACGTTTTGAGCTTCGACAGTACTTCCGATTTGGCCTTCATTAAGTAGACCGCAACGTGGCGTGAGTAGTCGTCAATGAATGTAACGATGTTCGTACAGCCACCAGGGGTCGAGGTTTGCATTTGACCCATTACGTCCGTATGCACCAGGTCAAGTACAGCGGCACTCTTGACGAGCTTGTCCGGATGTCTCGGGAAATCGTCAGCCATCATCTTGTCCATGCAGCAGCCTGCGCACACCTCGTCCCCGTAGCCTTCTCCCATGACGCGAGGCACTCCTTCTGCCATGATCAGTAGTTTCGCGTAGCGCTTGTACGGGATCTGACCAAGTCGGGCGTGCACAACAGCACATGGCTCCTTACGAGTAGTCGTTGCAACATGACACACCTCGCCTCCCACTGTCTTCAACTTGTAAATGTTTCCACAGCGCTTCGCCTCCATGACGGTAGCACCACCAAAGCTAAAGACACACTTGTTCTTGCTGAAACGGCGCGGTGACGTCTTTCTCGGCAAGCTTCGACACCGAGATGAGGCTTCCTTCAACTTCAAGGATGTACAAGGCATCCGACAGCGTGATAGACGTCCCGCCCATCAGCTTCATACCGACGGTGCCCTTTGCAACTGCGTCGATCTTCGTGCCATCCGCGATCGTGATACGGACTGGCGTCTTCAGCTCCTTCATGGACACGAACGTGTCCTGGACGCTAGTCATGTGCGAACTTGCACCTGAGTCGACGAGCCATTCATTCGTGGTCATCGCACTCGTTGCCATGAACGAGAAGTCGGACGCTTTCTCTCCCGCAGTTTGCCCTCGTTCCTCGTCGGCCTTCTTCTTACGCCACTCGAACTCTCGCCGCCCCCGCAGTAGAAACACTTGCCCTTGAAACGTTGCTTGCCACCGATATCGTTCTTCTTCGTAGCGAAAGCTTTCTTTTGAGCCCATGACGATTCATCCGAGGCTTGAACACCAGAGAGTGTTTGGATCGCGTAGGCCAACGTCATGTTGGGCGTGTTCTCGAGGACAGTACTGATCATCTTGTACTCATCCGTCAAGCTGCCAAGGAGCAACACGAGCTGGCGAGTCTCGTCCAGAGTCTCACCGATCGTCTCCATTTGAAGGACGGTCTCCTTGAAATGATCGACGTGGGAAGCGAACTTGGTACCAGGCTCCATCTTGAAGCTGTTCAACTTCTTGGTGACGAGAAGCCGGTTCTTGAGCGTCTTCTTGTTGAAGTACCCCTCGAGCATCATTCACGCCTCAGCGGCAGTCAGTGCTCCACAGACGTAAACTTGGTACGTGAGACTCACGTCTCCAGCGATAACACCAAGTGCCTTCAGATCGTTGGTCTTTCATTCTGCCGTGGGGCAATCACCCACTTGGTCGAACTCAAGCTTGATGATCTGTGGAGCACACCCTTCCGAGCAAGCTTCACCCGCACGTTAAACTCCCAGTGGAAGTAGTTGTCTTCCACGAGCTTGTCAATCTTATCGGCGTAGCTTGGGCTCATAACCAATTGAGAGTATGCGTTCGAGGCTTGTAGTAGTCGAGTGTTAAGAAGAAATGAGATCCGAAAGTCAGTTTTATTGAGTTAGTTGTTCTTGTCTTGCTTTGTTAGCTCTTTTCTACTTTCCTCCGTAGTCCTCCTAATCACATGTATATCCATACACAAAGATACATTTCGTCAGCAACGCATATACTCGTCAGAGGCGTTGGCGACGTAAACCACTTGAGTTTTGTAAGTGGCCTGGATATGCACAAATCCGACCCCGGCATAAACCATGTCAATCATTTGGGATCAGCCAACCAGATAGCTCCATTCGACCCACTTCAGCTTATGACCCCTCAGGGCACACGCTTGCCACGCACCAACCGCGTGCTCCAGACGCGTGCCTAGAGGTTTAAACCCAGGCGAAGTGACGGCGAAGTGCAATCACAACAAGTAAATATAAGAGGAGAAAGCCTAGAGCTCTTTTCGGTGTTAATGACTCATGTATTCAGCTCCTTTTCGAGTACTCATTTGTATCTGAGCCCTTAAAGAGATTTGGCTCATTATTTGCTACCAAGAACGTATGTTGGCTTTGGAAAGTACCGTGATAACACGTTCGAGTGGGTCGAGACTAACGACAGAAATAACTTGTGTTGGCTTCAGCGTCTCAATTAGGCTTATGTATCTCTAAATTAATTAATTTCGGAAATGTTTGTCATGACTAGGATATAAAGTCAATCTTGACACAAGATTGAGACCCTATAAAGTCAAATTCACCTGGTCATTATTGCCACACGTATATAGCAAGCATGATCGCATACGAGCTTGAAGGACTACAACGATTAAAAATCCAAGCTGTTAAATGGGCTGCAGCTACCGAGTTAAGGTGCCCGGGAAAACTAGGAAGATGTTTTATGTTAGCAATCTATCCCGCCCAAGCTAGTAGCTAAGCAACACAAGGTCAGTGTAGATAAGCTGAAGAAGCACATTTCTTCCGACTACAAGTCCGACCTAAAATATCGTTTGTACTAGGGTATCTAGATGGCACCCACCTCTACGAGGAAATTCAGCCCGCTGAGCTCTACGATAAGCTCGAAGCGTTCTTGCTAGTCAAAAGAATGAATTCAAGATCAACATTGCTCTTGGATGTGATCTAATTAGCAAAACGGAGGATAGTTTCAAACAGTATTGGCAACCCAATCTCTCAAATACTAACATATTCGATAATCCGGTTGATATCAATAGCAAAGCCGATATCCGTAAGAAGCTTTTTCTAAAATTTGATCAAAGGAGCTGTCGGACAAGCTGATCTATCCTAGCTCTGGCTACAAGGTAAAGGCAATCATCAATCATCGTAATTATGCCTTAGGCGATAGTTAGATCGTTATACCAAAGGTTATTCGTGATAACCAGCATGTTATAAACTTCTCAAATACTAACAACAAGTGCGTCTTCCACTTCATTGCATGCAACTCGTTGAGGAATGGTAAGAAAGATCCTCGTAGAACTCAGGCCCAGGTGAAGGAAGTGCTCAAGCGTTACTGCTTTTACAAGGGGATAAGCTATACATTGGGAGTCTTTCGTAGCGTTAAGTCAATTGACCTTCTACAGCCTGACGAGCTTGACGAATGCGGTCAACTATCCATTAAAGTCTATTCTATGGATGTGGATACTGGAAACGTAGACTGCAAACGTCATCCGATAATGGGTACGATACCATTCATATTCTTTCTCACGATATGTACGCTATACATCAAGAACATTGGGATGCTCCGAAGCAATACCAGTGCTCCAAGTGCGAGATGATATTTGCAAGCTCTGACAAGCTGCGTCGTCACACGAGAAATAAATAAGAGCTCGTAAAAGTTAGAAGCGTTCCAGCCGAGCCAACAATGTATCCCCGGATCAAAACACAATCAAATCGATGGTTACGAAAGACTCCATCAAATCCACTGACCAATATTTTGATCACGTTATCGTTTATGATTTTGAGGCGATTTTATTGCTGATGTGAGTGAAGTATGGCTACGTTCACGAACGAGCATATCCCTGTTTTAGTATCGGTAGCAGATAGCTTTGCCCAGGAGGTACGCCGCTTTGTAAAGAATAATCCACAAGCGCTGCTAACGGATATGCTCAAGTACATTGCGAGCGTGTCGGCCAAGATCCAACAGTACAATGTGGATAAATATGAGTCCCTTGGGCGGAAAATCATCACCGCTCATGGGTGGAGATATCAGCAATTGAGCTTGGTAAAACCTACACCATGTCAGTAACGGGGTACGTAGCCCTAAGTGTACCCCTAGGTACATGAAGTGTGACACGTCACACTTCGGAATATTTGGTACAAGGTACCAAGGTCGTCCAAAGGCAACCACTGGCTGATGACATTGCTTTTCAATAGGTGACTTGTAGTTTGTATTTAGCTCAAGCCTTATCTACCTATTAATATACTTAGTTTACAATCTACCTTATTTAGGTCACTTCGCTCTCTTTAATTAAAGAGGGGACCTGTGAACTGCCGTTCACTGAGAGTTTGTATACTCTCGGAAGCTAACTTCCTCTAGCGCAAGGTGCTGTGTGACCCCGTCACACTTGGTAGCACTCGTAGTCAATCCACGCCACCGCGGGTAGACTACCTTAATCTCTCCGAAGTTCGTTGCCATGGATAGGAACGACTTCTCCCATATGAACGACTCTCAGTTCGAGTCGGTTCGGAAGATGGCAGGCATCTTCGGGATGGAGGCCCTGCAGAGCCTGGAGGTGTCAACACCGGCCGAGCAGCTCGAGCGCGTCAATGCGATTGACACCTACGAGCAGGAGCTCATCGCGCATGTCCGGGAGAACCTGCAGGCTCCGGGGGCGGAAGCATATCCGCCACACCCGAAGCCAATACGGCTGAAGGTTAGGCCGTATGAAGGGAAGGAAGGTGAGAAGCTTCACTTCTGGGTCCGAGATGTAGAGCTCGCGATGGACGCGGCTCTGATCTCGACCGAGCAACTTCGTGCTGCTTT
This sequence comes from Phytophthora betacei, assembly GCA_011320135.1. Taxonomy (NCBI): domain Eukaryota; phylum Oomycota; class Peronosporomycetes; order Peronosporales; family Peronosporaceae; genus Phytophthora; species Phytophthora betacei. Next base: position 1,191,340 of record JAANHX010000689.1, on the reverse strand, counting down.
TGCACTCTCCATCCGTTGCGGTCGTGCTAAGAGTTGGGTGTACACACGGGAGGAAATGTCCCCTGAATGTTTCACATCCTGGGCTCAGCTGTGCAAACAGCTCCGAGCCGCGTTCCCTCCGGCGAACTACGAGTACCTCCAGCGTTCGCGCTTCCTCTCGTGCAAACAAGGGAGGCGTGAACTGCACGAGTACGTGCAAGAGATACGGGAGCTTACGGCGTCCCTAGTGGGAAACCCACGCAACGAACACATCAAGTTGACTGTGTTCATGGACGGCCTTCGAGTGGGCCCCGCACCTACTCAGCTGTTCCGGGTGCAGTCAAACACCCTTGAAGAGGCGATTCAAGTGGCTCTTCAAGAAGCGTACAGCCTTCGCCTGGCGCGTACGCCGGCCTCAGCGTCGCCTGGGAGTTCCTTGTCGACTCCCGGTCGAACGAGCCCCAACGGACCTGTTCCCAAGGAACTCGAGTCCGCCGTACAGCGTGACATCCCCTCCTTCGGCTGCGGGAAGATGGACCACTTCAAGCGCGACTGTCTCGCGGAAAGACTCCGCAGACGGTATTTGCCCTAAGCCCGTCCTCAAGGGTCGCTGGCAGAAGCCAGGATCCCGGGGACAGGGGAACGGCGGGAACCAGTAGGGGCGGGGCGCCCTATTGGGGAAGAACTAAGTCTTCGTGATGGGTGCTCGGGTGGCGCGTACCACGGGGACTTAGCTTCTGAGAGTCTTCGCACTCTCGAATCGGCAAAGAGCAGCGGCGGGTTGCTCGTAGTACACGGTCGTGTACGGGGATACGATCATCCTTTTAGAATCTTGATCGATTCTGGGGCGTCGAAGAATTTCGCACGCCGCCAGACGGTTGATCGTAACAGCAACAAGTTGTCCGATGCTTTGAGAGGAAGCAAGGGCAACGGGACGGTGTCAGTGCGACTGGCCGACGGGAAGATCGTCACTGTCCCCAACGTCCAAGTGGATCTGGCCGTCACGTTTGAAGACTTTGACAGCCTCGAACAGTTCACTGTTCTCGATATGGATCCATATGATATGATCCTGGGCATGCCCTGGCTTGAGAAGCACGAGCCCTGGATCGACGGGCGAGGCAAGGCAATCGGTGCCAGCCGCCCTTCGCAGTCCGACAGAGCATTGGTGAGTCATGTTCCCACCTCTGTCAGGACCCGGGGCGCCCGCAAGGGCTGCCAGGATACCAAAGCATCCGGCAGATGCTTGGGAGTCGTCGACGTATATGACGACTCCGAGGATGCTTTGATGGTGGCCGCGCCCAGAAGAGGCGCCGACCAAGTGGGTAACTTAGGTCCACAGGCGGGTAACTTAGTTCCGCAGACAGCTGCAGCTGTCATGAACATTGAGAACAGCGTGTCCAGAGTGGGTAACAGAGTTCCACTCACGGTCGCCCGGACCATAACCGAAGAGGAAGACGTCGGATACGCTTCCTGTGTGGGTAACACAGTGCCGCACACGGTCGCCCAGACCTTAACTGAAGAGGAAGGCGTTGAACACGCTTCCTGTGTGGGTACCACGGTACCACGCGAGGCCACGAGTGCCTCGGATGTCGTAGCGCCGACATCCCTAGACGTGGGCAGCAAAGCTCGACGTCACGGTCGCCGTCGTCAACGAAGCCGCCGCCGCCTCAAGTCGGATCCGAACCTCGTTCCGATCGACGTCGCTTCAAGCGACTCGGAGTCCAGGGCCCGGGATCCTCCGACAAGGCCGGTGGAAGAGTGTTGTCACATCTTCGATGGCGAGACCGGTTTACTCGTCAAGGCATCTGGTGTCCGCTTGGAACCGTTGCCAGAGGTTGTAGAGATACTGAACCTCGAGGAAATGACGGCTGAGTCTTTCCTGACCAATCTCAAGGCTGGAGAGATTGCCGAGATGGTGCTCATGAGACCTGAGACCACTCAAGAGGAGCTGAACTCCTCCTCTGTCTTGGACGAGAACGTCCTGGAAGACTTGGACAAGCCGCGTCAGACGCGCTTGGGCTCTGAAATCCTTAAGAACCCCAAGGATCCGGTGTATCCTTTGGTGACGGAGTATGCCGACGTGGTGAATAAACAACCACCGACCCAACTCCCACCGGATCGAGGTGTACGGCATGAGATTGATCTCGTGCCTGGCACAAAGTATTGTGTCACGAGGCAATGGCCTCTCCCGCCCGAACAGTGCGAGGTCATTGATGCCTTCTTCGCCGCGAAAGCAAAGGCAGGCGTGGTGCGGGAGTCGAAATCCCCGCACTCGACGCCGACTTTCTGCGTTCGGAAGCCGAACGGAAAGTGGCGTCTGGTTCACGCTTATAACAAGCTGAACAACGCAGCGGTGCCGGCCCAAACACCAATCCCACGAAAGGATGTGTTGTTAAACAACATGACCTGGAGCGTACTGTACAGTGCGCTGGATTTGGTAGACGGATACTACCAGATCCTGATGCGAGAGAGCGACATCCCGCTCACCGCGGTGAGCACTCCAAGCGGCATGCTTTGGGAGTGGCCCGTCATGCCGCAGGGCTTGTCTAACGCCCCGGCGACGCTCAATCGCCTGGTGACGCAATTGTTCCGCCCTTGGTGTACCTTCGTACAGACGTACGTCGACGACATATTCGTCCATAGCCGTGCCGAGGGAGGCAAGACGGCCATGGAGGTGCATCTAGGACACCTCCGTCGAGTGTTGGACGTAATGCGAGCGAACAAGCTCTACGCCAACATCGACAAGTGCGTTTTCGCGTCACCAGAGATTAAAGTTCTCGGTTGCTTCGTAAGCAACGTGGGCGTTCGGGCTGATCCAGACAAGGTCAAGGCCATAGCAGCATGACCGACGCCCCGATCCCTAAAGGATCTTCGAAAGTGGTTGGGCTTGGCCAACTAACTTCACAAGTACAACGCAGGGTACGCGGGCTTCGCTAAGCTATTTGTCATGACTCTCCTTAAGAAGGACGTCGACTGGCGCTGGGAGCAAGAGCACCAGGATGCTTTTGACAGCATCAAGGCCAGTCTCCAAGAGGCCCCTGTCCTGGCCCTGCCGGACAAGACGAAGCCGTTTAGCGTCGTCTGCGATGCCTCCGGTTACGCCATCGGGTGTGCATTGCTGCAGGCCGACACGGCTGGACATGAACGAGTCATCTCGTTCCAGTCCAGGCAGCGCAAAGCCGCCGAACGGAACTACCCTGTCCACGACAAGGAGCTCCTGGCAATGAAATATTCCCTTGTGAAGTTTCGTGTTCACCTTCTGGGCTCCCGGCCCTTCGTGATCTACACAGACCACGCATCCTTGAGGACGGCGACCAACGCGCCTCACCTCTCCCAAAAAATGACGAGGTGGCTGTCCTTCTTCGCGGAGTACAACTTCCGCGTCGAGTGCAAGCCGGGCAAGCTCAACGTGCTTGCGGACGCCCTCTCTCGGCGTCCTGACTACGAGTTGGCCCAAATCACACGGGTGACAACGGATCTAATGATCGGATACGCATGGCGTATCGGGACGATGAGGCTGTCGCGCCCATCGTCAAGTTCCGCACGGCAGGAACGAGCGCGAAGTCCGACTGGCTCTCGTTGCGACAGCACTCACGGCTCCGCCGATATGAGTTGAAGGATGGACTCCTCTATTACCGGGTGGAGCCCAATGACCTTCCACGGGTGGTCGTACCCAACGACGAGGATCTGGAGTTCGATATCCTCGCGGAGGCGCACGACGCGCCCTCCAGCGGCCACTTGGGCCGCGAGAAGACCCTTCTGTCGGTCTCTCAGGCCTTATGGTGGACCCACATGTACAAGTGGGTCGCCCGATACGTTAAGACATGTGTAACATGTCAGCGGGTCAAACCCGCCGGGCACCCTTCGGCTCCACTACAGAGACTGCCTGTACCGGCTGACTGTTGGAAGTCGATGAGTCTTGACTTCATCTTTGGGCTTCCCGCCGACGGACACGGCAACACCGGAATTTTGGTGTTCGTGTGTCGGCTGAGCAAGATGGTGCATCTTGCTCCGGTTCCCGTCGCTGTTACAGGCGAACAAACCGCAAGGTTGTTCGTCGATGGCGTGTTCCGCTATCACGGTCTCCCGGAGACGATTGTCTCGGACCGAGACCCGCGGTTCACGGCTGCGTTTTGGAATAACGCTGTTTCTTTTACTGGGAGCTCGTCTGCAGATGTCCACTGCGGACCACCCGCAGACAGACGGCCAGACAGAGCGCGTCAATCGAGTGCTCGAGGACACTCTGCGCAGTGTGTGCGCGACAGCACCACGTGCGTGGTCGACACAGCTTCCAGCTGTCGAGTTTGCGCTCAACAACGCGGTGCACGCGTCCACGGGGTTCACGCCGTTCTACTTGAACTGCTTCCGTCACCCCATAGTGCCTCTCACGCTTCGAGGAGACTATTCTAAGTGGGGGAGAGGCTCGGAAAGCCCTTTCCTCCTAGGTCTCGGATGTGAGACCAGTTTCGCTGCGGAAACAAGCGGAATCCATTATGGATACCAAGCTGAGCGTTGTCAGCAGGGTCCGCGATGCCATGTCAGCGGCCCAAGATAAACAAAAGGAGTACTCCGACAAACATGGAAGAGGAAACTTAAGAGTATTTAAAGTGGGGGACTTAGTGTTACTAGACACGAGGAACCTACCTCTTGACACTGTCAGCTCTGTCGGCAGCAACAAGCTGAAGCACCGCTTCATCGAACCGTTTGCAGTCCTGGCCAGACATGGTGCGTCGTACACCATCGACCTGCCCAAGTCAATCACGACGCACCCGACGTTCTATGTTGGACGTCTTAAGCTGTACTTTGATCCGCAGGGGGTTACTGACTCGCAGACCCACCTTGACCCAGCTCCTCGAAGCGAGGGCCGGTCACAGACGTCGACGAGGGCGTCGGAGCAGGCACCCAAGCCTCGGTCGGAACGGCAAGGCTGTGGTCAAGACCGGACGCCGAAGGGGCTCCGTACGAACGGACCCCGGGTACGCACCATACGCGTACGTCTGGGAGTGCGTCAAAAGCGGCTCCACACGTGGCAACAGAGCCTCGAACCGTCGGATCATGCGAAAGGCCTCGTCCAGATCGGTCGAAGAGGGCCGGCGATCCACCCGCAGATGCAGGCTCGCGACCGTACGCTCCAATAGGTCCAGGCGGCCTGCAAGACGAGCGAGCTCGCCCTGATTTCCGGCCTGGGCGGCAACATCACCGCCTGTCCCAAGGCCAAGTGCAATCTCAAGCACGAGAACACGTTGACGGAGGCGGTCAACCTCAGGGCCCTGTGTCGGACCCACAGGAGAAGCACTCGGACGAGAGTGGCGCTCGGAAGGTGCCGAGTACTCGTACGCGTACCAGAGCACCTCCGCTCCTGCTTGACCGGAATGGAAAAGTCCACTTCCACGTGGAGCGGATCCTCCAAGAGCAACGGCGTCGCAGTAAGCGACAGCTTCTCGTGAGTTGGAGGGGTTATGCCAAACCGAGAATTCGTGGGAGCCGATGGAACGGCTCCTGATTGACAGCCCGAAGGCTGTCGCAATCTGGGAACATAAGCGACGGCAGCTTCATAAGTAGTCCGGGGCTTCTTGCTCGAAGGGGGTGCGGACGTTGATGACACTCCGTACCCACGCTCATCATGAGTGCTAGAAGCCGCGCGTTTCAGGATATCCCTTGGCAGCATGCGCTTGCTGACCATGTGGGCAAACCGAACACGAAGATCACGCTGGTCCAGGATGCGGGACAACAGCAGATCTTCATGGGGTTCCCGTAACGTCGTGGGTGAGTACTTGAGAGACTCAACCCAGGCCCAGAACATGTCCTCACAAGAACCCCAGGTGGGACAGTTCTCGGGCAGAACCCAGGGGTAGCCCCAAAGAGGGTAGAGACCACTCCGGTTCTCGGGCTTCTTAGGACACGTAGTGAAGTCCTTGGGAGGGATGCGGTGTGGCGCGAGAAGCACACGCCGAGCAGCCTCCAAGTTGTCAACAAACAACTTTCTTTCTGAACAAGAGTACGCTCGTAAATACCCCTAGAAGTGTGGCCGCCAACAAGGCCACGGGGAGCGACGAAAAGCTCCAGGAAGAGGTCAGCCCTAGAGCTCTCCTCGGGAGGCCATTACCCTCGCGAGTTGATGGCAGCTCCGTGGCTGACGGGTGCCTCCACCGAACCCCCACGCACACGCTGGGCAGCTTGGAAGTCCTCTTGCTGCTGGTCGAAGTCATTCGTGATCTCCCGGGGCTCGGAGATGGCACCCGCATTCTCCTCCTTCTCTTCCTCTTCATCCGAGGAGTCGAAGAGCCCCGATGGGAGTACCGAGTCTCCTTCACCTCGCGGAGTTAAGCCTTAGAAGCTGTACGCTTCTTAGAGGGCTTGGCGCCTTCGGCTTTAGAGGCCTTAGCACGCGCAAAACCCTCGGCAAGCGAGAGACGTTTGCGAGGTTTCTCTTCCTCATCGCCACCAGCTTTGGGAGTGTTTTTAGCCCTGACGGCCGGACTCTCAGAGCGCACAGACGTCCTGGGACTGTGATCACCTTGATCACTAGCGAGCTACTGCACGCTGTCATCCTTGTGCTCACTGGGCACTGGGCTGTGCCCTTCCGCAGAGCCCGCAGGAACATCGCGCGTGCTCTCGGACTCGGCTTCGTCCTCACTGCCAGAGTTGAACTCACGTTCTACGAACCGAGGGTTCGGACGATTGTCTGGAGAGGCCGAGGGCGACGGGCTGCGGCGCTTGCTTGATCGCTTGCCCACAACCGCGTCACCCGAGAAACCGATCGCCTCGGAGGCCACCTAAGTAGCCTCCTTAAGTGCCGAGTCTTTGCCGTGAGGCTTAGTGCTCTTGGCTTGCGCCTTTCCGGCAGCAGCCTTGGAGCGTGTCTTCGCACCGCTCTTTGCAGTGCCACGAGGCATGGTTAACGGTCGAAGTGGAAGACCTATAAGAAGAGCGCACTGACTGCTGCTCGAGGCTTTAACTGTGAAGTGAGCCTCCGCCGCGCTCGCGCGGCCAAGTCAATGGTTTTCGACTTTGAGAATAAAAGTTTATGACGAACACTTCTTCATTCTGATTGGTCGGTAAACTGAACCTAAGTGGGGGAGGATGTAACGGGGTACGTAGCCCTAAGTGTACCCCTAGGTACATGAAGTGTGACACGTCACACTTCGGAATATCTGGTACAAGGTACCAAGGTCGTCCAAAGCCAACCATTGGCTGGTGACATTGCATTTCTAAAGGTGACTTATAGTTTGTATTAAACCCAAGCTTTATCTTCCTATAAATATACTCAGTTTACATTCTACCTTAAATAGGTCACTGCGCTCTCTTTTGATAAAGAGGGGACCTGCGAACTGCCGTTCATTGAGAGTTTGTATACTCTCGGAAGCTAACTTCCTCTAGCGCAAGGTGCGGTGTGACCCCGTCACAGTCAAAGATGACAAGTTGCTAGGCTATTTAAGCAATTCGACTCAACAAGAAATTCAATAGGGAGCACAATTTATGGTTTGGTAACACTTATCTCCTCAATTGACGGACCTCGACTTTAACGCTGTGTTTGACGCAGTGCTGCAAGCTGCGTTCAATGTCGAGATCATCATTTTCGAGACGTCAGGTAACATTACAGTGCGCGAGGACGACGAAATGAACGACGAGAGGGTCTCGCAGATGTGACTAGTGTCCCAGACCAGCCGAGGTGTCCCTGTAGAGAACGATTTGGTGCATTTCACAGAGTGCTCTAATACAGGGAGGGAGTGATAAGAGCGGCAGAGACTGCTACGCGGTCACATCCACATACTTTGTAGACGAGGACGAGCTGCATCCGTACAGACCGCGGGAGCGCGTTCGACGTGACACCATGTTGGTGTCGTACCTGGCTGGTCACACCGAAGCAGAAAGCTGAAGGCGAGGTCGATCCCGGCATCGTCCTCATGCGCTGGGCCTGCACGAAAATCTGTCACACGAAACTCAACATCTCGCACGGTGCCGTGACGGACACGCGAGAGACGTCGATTCGATCACAGGGCACGTACCAGGTGTTTCAACTGCGTCAGAGAGACTCTAGGTCTACCTACATAAAAGGCGTGCGTACAGTAATAGAATTTATGATTACGCTTATTTTTTTCTTCTTTCCATTGATTTTACAGCAACCTGGTAAATTATACGAGTGGTAACTACATGCTATGTATTTTGCTGGAACACAATGGCCCTTGTCACTTGCGCTTCAGCTTGATCGAGCACAAGCGCCATCCGTTCTGGTTTCGTCGACGAGCTCCAAGTTGACTGGCTCAAACTGCACGATGAACGAGTCTGTTCCCACTTTACGACGCTGTGACGGTATCGCAGACCTGATAAACGTCGTAGAGTCCGACATGGCAGCCACGTCTCCGACTCGCGTCGCCACGATAGCGCTTGGATCCTATGATCATTCCGACGCAAGTGACAGCCCGCGGAGGCTAATGAAAAAGAAACGCATCTACAAGAAGCGGAAGTCCACGCACGCGTTACGTAAAGAGGTGAAGCGGGTGTTGCAAGCGGAGGTCGCTGCATTGCAGGTTAAGCTAAAGAACCTCGAGCTGCAGACGCTCGTGCGTCTCGGTGGGGACGATACTGTGCTAAATAACAAAGTGGCGCACAACGTCGTGCTGCGTGATCTTGTCCAAGAGCAGCACTTGGCGGTGGGCCATGCTCAAGGAAAGTTAATGGGTTGCGCACAACGACACTCGTACCAAACGCGTCCAACAGAGATGTTTATTCACTTGTCAGGTGACCGAGAAGAGCGGCTCGAGACGCTGAAGGCGGTTAGAGGACCCAAACGTTATTACGCCAGAAGGTTTATCCAGCATCGCAGTTTAGGGATGCATCCTACCGCTGAATATTTCCACGAAGAGAGATACGAAACGCCGGAAGGAGACTACTGCAATGTCCGCTTCGATCGTGTGGCTTTACGAGGTGTAAAGGGAGGGATTCGAGCAGTGTTGGACGCATTGAAATACGCTGCTTTCAACGCCGAGATTATCATATCCGAGACTTCCGGGAACCTTACGATCCGGGAAGACGACGATGTAGCCGAGGAGGAATGCTCTCAATTACGCTTAGTAGCCAGGACATGTCGAGGCTTTCTGGTAGAGAATAACCTCGTCCATTTTACTGACTTCGCTTATACTGAAGAGGGAAGTTATGCTGTGACTGCCGCAGATTTCGTGGATGAGGATGAGCTCTATCCGTATCGTCCTCAGGAACGCATCCGGAGAGATACCACAGCAGCAGTTTTAGTGACGTCACACGTTGATCCGGTTGAAGCTGATATCAATGGAGAACACACATTGTCCAAAGAAGAAGCAGACCCGGTCATTGTGATCACTCGCTGGGCGTTTACCAGGATCTGCCATTCCGAGGTGGATGTGCCTCTCGAAACACTCCAGGAGATGCGGGATTTATCCGGACGAGTTTCCCAAACGATCTTAAATTGTGTCCGGGAATCAGTGGGGCTGCCTAAGCAATCTTATTAAGATTTTTTTCTTATTCTTTTAAAACGCTTAATACCGAATACTTTAACGTACACTAATTAGAAAAGCTGCAGCTTTTTTTCATTTTGGCCACTAATCACATCCACAGACTCTGAAAGTTGGCCAATAATCGCTTCTAATCAAGACGAATCGAATGCATTATGAAATCGGAGCCACTGCGTAACAAGGAGATGATGCCAAAGCAAACAGGCAAGCCCGGCGTCTCCACCGTACGGCAGTGGCAGTAGCTGCAAAAAATCACGAAGATCAACGAGGAAAAGAGGAAGTTGAAGACCATCCCGAGCCATCGCCCGAAAAACCAACTCCAGCTTCAACTACAATTAAGACGAAGAGAAAAGCTGGTCCCGCACAGTCCAATCGAGGGACAAAGAGCCGAAAAACTGCAGAGGGGTAATTAGGGAAGTCTCGTGGCAACCTCCACAAAGTTAGTTGAAAATGTTGCTAATGTCGTGTGAGCGTTTTGACAAAACAAAATGATACTAGTGTTCAAAAGTCTAAATTCAGAGAAAAAGTCAAAATATACCCCCAAAAATTTGAACCCACTCCACTCTATCGCAATTTTATCATCTCAGAGTGTGATTTAGCGCACAAGACTGCCAACAATCGATTCCTCGCTAAATTTTACGTCTAGTACAACAATAAAAAAAGTTTGTCATTTCATGTTCGACATCGAGATAAATTTTTTGATGGCCTCGTTCTCAGCCCCACCTGCACCAAATTGGATGTATGAGGGCTCTGTGGATAGATAAGACGTCCATCTATCGAGTGGTAGCCTTATATCGTGAATCGTTCTTAGGTTCATTAGTTACAATTCGTTAGACGCGGTCTCAGAATAATAATTATTCGCTGCGAATGTATATATTATATACATTCGTACGCAAATTTTGCGTGTTTGTTGTTAACGGTTTGTTGTCGGTCTGCCTGTATGTGGACGACATCCTAGTGGTACACCCTAATAAATATTATTATAATAATATTTATTCGCTGCGAATGTATATATTATATACATTCGTACGCAAATTTTGCGTGTTTGTTGTTAACGGTTTGTTGTCGGTCTGCCTGTATGTGGACGACATCCTAGTGGTACACCCTACCGTAAAATACGGCCGGAGTGAGACAACATTTTTTGCTTGATTGACTAATTTAAAACAAAAACCTTACTTCAGGACATACACATTACTAGCTGTGACATCTTTCCTCACTGACCGCGCTTACATGACGTGTCGTCCTTCTCTAAACAAGGCATGGAGACCCAACGTGTTTAGATATGCTGGGAAATGCTGCCATCTCGCGAATTCTTCAATGGCAGCCGATACTACATTTAATATGAACACGACTATCGATAATCATTTTAATCTTAAGTACTATTAATACATTAGTATATAAACAAGAGGGGTGTTCATCAATAATTAATTTTGCTGTTGCATTCCGCCCGTTTGTCTCACTCCGGTCGAATTTTACGGAAGTGAAGAACAAGTCCTACAGTTGAAGACTGCGCTTAACTTAGTTGAAACCATGGGCGAGCCTACGAACTCCCTCGGTGCTAGGGTCGAGCGACTGGTGGTGGAAGAAATTCACCTTTCACAAGCCGCGTTCATTGACAAAATAGTTCATTGCTTTGCTATGCAACAAGTGCCACCGACCCCTACTCCGATGGGTTTGCCGGACACCTGATGCTACTACATCAGCGAGCCTACCACCGCCAATGAGTCCAAGCCAATGAGCAGGATGCCCTATCACCATGTTTTCGGCAGCCCACTCTATTTGGCACGTGTGGTCAGATCTAGTATTGCATTTACTGCCAACCAGTTGTCCCGATATTGTGCTACGCCTCGCCGTAAGACAAGGCTAGCTGCCAAGCATCTACTTCGATGCTTATCCGGGACCCCCGATCTCAAGTTGAAACTTCGCTGTGATCGTGACAGCACTGACGTCGTCACCGACGCCGACTTCGCTAACGACCGACTAGACTGAAAACCCGTGCCCGGATTCCGGCTTTTTAGATTCGGCGCGCCGGTACCGTAGGGCCCTGTCAAACAGACAGTGGTCGCCCAATCTAGACCGACACCAGTGTTTATCGTCGCTAATGACGGTCTTTAACAGATCGAGTGGATTAAATTAGCTGTGGACGAGCTGCGCAATTCCCTACTCCAGCCAGTCACACTCACGATAAATATAAACACCGTTTCGGCGATACACCCGATCAAGCGCAAAGGATCTTCTTATGCTGAGAAAGCGGTGAGCATCCGCGTTCATGCGGTCAAAGATGCGTGGATCAGCCAACCGGTCGCTCGAGTACATCTCAACTGGTGAAAAGGTAGTGGACCTGCTCACAAAACCCCTTGCCAGCACCCTGATCGGTCACAAGCGAAGCCTGTGCGCTTAGCATGAAGCATTCATACGTGTATCCTGCGAGGGGGTGGGAAATTTGAATCTGCGCTCATTTAAAAAGATGCGGTATGAACGGCATCGAAGTGTGCGCCTCAGCAAAAGGCAGTAACTGGAGCTTTGCAAAATGCACGCTGACGAACCTTCGTGGAGTCTTTCGATGCTCGGGCGGTGGGCAGAGAAAATGTTCGAGCTGCAGAAGGCTCCAGCAAAGTCATTTGCTAAGCGTATCATTGAGCCTGAGGCGGCTCTCACGAGTATTGGGGTTAACTTCCTCGGTCGCAAGAAGACCCCTAGGGTACCCATGGTCGCGCTCGACTCCTCTGTCGTCGAGATGGTGCTGTATGCTGAAGACCACCACGTGCCCATTTCAAGCCGCTTACTTATGATTCGGGGAAGGCTTTACGCCGATGCTCTTCAAATTCCGCCGATGGAACGTCCAATGTTTACTCGCGACGGGTGGATCAAGAACTTTATACGGGGATATGGACTCCGCCATCGTCGCGACACAGGAAAATGGTAAATGATGGTACTCGTCTTTCAGGACTGGCTAAAGGACTTGGACAGAGAAAAAGAACGCGCGGGAGGGAGAATTCTCCTTCTACTTGACAATGCATCCGTTCAGACTGCCCCAGAGATCACACTGGAGCCCGTTGAGCTTCTATTTCTACCCCGAATACGACAGCTGCAATTTAACCAATGGATCAGGGTGTAATTGCATGGCTTAAGAGGCGCGTTCGGCAAGAGTGTGGTGAGGAGGCGGTATGGAAACTGTGCTGCGAAGAAGGCCCTTTCTTGATTGAAACATCGGACGCTGTCAGGCGGTGCTTGTACATTAAAGCCTGTTGGAGGCACGCTGGTCTTTATGTCGATAGGTCTCAGATTAGTGACATCGTTAACCCCTCGGTTACCAGAAATCGAGTGTCGAATCAGCTTAATTTACGTCGTAACTTTCGACTTCATTTTATTATAAATGTTTGTATTGATGTGCCTTTCCCACGTCAAGATGCACTGGATTCCCGCTATAAACTATTACTGGTTTTTCTGGGCTACGTCGTCAGAGTTACGACTTTGGATCCGCGTCATATCCTAGAAAACCGACACTTACGACTTACAAGCCGTTCTTTGTCGATATCAGATGTTTTCTTGCACATCAATACTGCTTCTGATCCAACAAAACATGAGCTATGAAAGTCGTTATGATGTCCTTTGAACAACAGAACATGGACTACGATAACGAAAGCTGATGTGCAGTGCAACGAGCTCATACGTTTGCTGATTGCTGAGCAGGCTGTTCATCTTTATTGTCAGCTTCGCCGTCTTCGTGACCGAGCAGCTCACGACGTGCTGGCTTGCGTGTGCCAACCTTGCCCGATCACCGCAGAACGACCCGCTTACCAAGCGATGTTGGAATAGACGCTCCGCTGTCAAAGTCCTCATGCCATATTTGGTAACACGTCTTGCGCACACCGCCGTACAAATGTCGCGACTTAGGACAAACGAAGCACTTCGCGTCTGTCTGGGAGCAGTCTTCGCAGAAGTAGGTTGTCTGGAACGATTTTTGCGGTCGCCACGGAGGAGAGCACATACTTTGCAGGAACCTTGCCTTCGCCTTTTGGACACCTGAAACAACGACCCAGCTATCGAACTGGACGTATTTGTGCCCATTCAACCGAGGCCGTTTGCGACAGCGAATCATAAGTGAAGGTGTCAGGGAGTAGTGATTTGTAATACTGTTGGAAACGGAAGGATGCCTGGATCGAATAGGACTGTAGGCGAAGTTGATCATGGACATCAACTCCGCCCATCCATCGTTGGTAATCCGTAACGAGTTTTGGACATTTTACAGTAGACGGCCCCACCCTCTTGATGTTGCGATGAATAGAGTCCTCCGCCATGATCGTCCCCGTTGCCAGGTAGTGCACTGGTTTTCGATCCCACCAGTGACACGCAACCATGGTCGGGATAGCAACAGACCTTGAAAAGGCAAAAGCGCCTCTCTCAGCTGCACGAGAACGCGACTTGCGGGTCTCAACAGCTTGCTTATCGAATCCTAGTCGATTTATCATGATCGTACCCACCACGTAGATACTCATTGACAGCAGCTGAATAGCAAGTGGAACGGAAGTGTAGAATCTGTCGATAACGATAAGTCGAAAGCCTTGAGATCGTTCTCCCAGCAAAGCCTTCATGTTTCGAACAACGACTGCTGCTCCGTCTTGTTGTCGAATGCTTGTCTATCTGAATCCCCACTCTCGCGCTTCCCAACGTACACCTCGAATCTATAGCAGTAAGTTACGACGTAATAAATGTCAATCTTCAACTTTCAACTCATAAGTTACAACATAGTTAAAGCGTACCGGTGACAGTACGCACTGCTAGAGTCGCACACCATGAACAGCTTCGTACCATAACAATGAGGTTTTATCAGGCATAAACGTACGCGTGGTGTTGCGCTTTGACGTTGCCGGAAGGACGCCTTCGTCAAATGAAAACTTACTGCCCAGTGTCTAGCCTGATTGAAACCGCGATTGCAGCACTTCGACAACAGGTCGAAGATTCCACATCTTGGCCCGAGTACGTGGAGCCTCGTTGTTCACGACATGAAGGTCACGAAGGATAGATGTGCATCGATTTCGAGCCATAAACTTGCCGAAGTTACCTGCAGGAATCGCTCTGTCGTCAGTCATTGCCCAGTGCCTGGAAAAGCGACGCGTCACTGGGCTCAGCATTATCGTCACTAAGAGGCCAATAACATGAAGTATCTCATGGGGCTGGTATGCAGGCTCCGCACGCAAACGCCGTTCGATCTGCTTGATTGTTTCAGGGGTCGCAGCGCCGCGCTTCAGCTGCAGCGACCGGATTCGTTTTGCTCTAGCGTTTGCGGTTTGCATTTTGTAACGATTCGTCTATTTGGTAATGCCCACCCACAGTGATTTCGGTAGAAAGTAGAACAGCACCATCATAGGGGAGTTGGCCAATTCCTGTAGCTCACGGGTAGGAGCGGCGACATCAATAGACAAAGCAGGGTACTCGCCAGTACCTGCTTCAAAGCTAACTGACGGTGCGCTCCACTCAAACCTTCGAAGTGCGTCCTTGTCTATTGCGTCAAGCGTCAGCGTGCCTCCGAATCCTTCCACAAATGCGTCATCCATGTGAGCAATTTCCTCGTCAGGCACAAATGCGTCGTCAGGATACTCGCGGCGCTTAATGATATCATCACCACTATTGTCACTATTGTCGCTGCCACTGGAATCGATGATTTCATACTCATCTGACAGCTCTCCATCCACCATGACATTGACGTCGTCGGTCGGTACAGCGACCTGGACTTCGTCCTCCACACCACCACCGTCATTATCACTGGCGTATCCCGTCGTTGTCATCAGAATAGTTTGGCTCAGCTCCAGATAAAAGACGCTGGAACGCCCCCACAATCATGCCTTCGTCAGACTGCTCCAGCTGGACAGGGTCGGAGTCGCTGTCCGAGCCGAACATTGCTGAGATAGTGTTCTGCGACAGCGCAATGGACGTGTCGATTTGTGAGGCGGTCACAGGATTCTCCATTGGAGCATCATCTTCTTCGCTTGCCCCCTCCTCCTCACTCTCACCACTCCCGCTGCTAATGAGCCCCGATTCAATTGCAAAGGTGACCACGGTATCCTCGCCTACAAATATCAAACTCATTAGTAAAAAAATGTTGAAGAGAACTCAATAACGCACCAACGAACGACTGCAAATTCGGGGACGTGTGGTGTAGTGATTTCTCCGTAGTTGCGGATTATCGCCCGTCGACAAAGACGTGACACCGCCCAAGTTGTTCAAGCGACGAACCCTCGGTCAGGTGATGTACGGAGACGCCAAGGTGCAAGGGACTCGACGGCGTCACCTCCGAACTTTCAACGAGTATTGGATACGGTCATATGTCACTGAATCCAGGCTGTCCTTATTATTAATAATGGACTGGCCGGATTCGCATTCAGCGG
Organism: Phytophthora betacei; assembly: GCA_011320135.1. Lineage (NCBI taxonomy): Eukaryota > Oomycota > Peronosporomycetes > Peronosporales > Peronosporaceae > Phytophthora > Phytophthora betacei. Next base: position 1,175,481 of record JAANHX010000689.1, on the reverse strand, counting down.
ACCATCTACGGTACGAACCCTCAGTGGCGGTTGGGATGAGTTCGTGGAAGACTCAGCGACCCTTGGAAGGCACGTTCACCGTCTGGGACAGGGCGCGGACCGTTAAAGATGCTCATGCGACGGAGCAGACGACGCTTGGCATGCAAGGAGATCCATAACGGATCATTGTTCACTTGATATTTGTATACTTGATTAGGACTTCTTATTAGGAATAGACCCGAAAGGGTAAGCTTAAATACAGAACAGAATTTCCACTCAAGCATACAGAGCGACGTCCGGCTTCAAGGTAAGCGTCAGGTCAAGCTTGTTTGAGTGTGTTATGCCTGTCGGTGAACTCGAAGCACTGTAGCGAAGGTTCATCCGGCAAGGCCAAGAGACTTTGTGTATTGGCCGATTATTATCGGGAGGTTTTACGTGACGGCTTATTGTTGCCTATTTGCACGACTGGGAGTGCTTAAATTGCCTCCCTTTTATTCTTCCTACCGAGTGTTGAACACTCGGTGATCTCGTAAAAGGCTTACCCGTGCCTGGTACCCTTCCGCTGTTGGGACCACGAGGATTCAAAACACCTGCTAGCTTTGCTCGTGCTAGTAGCGTGTTCTTATTTTTACTGGTGGCCTATATAAGTAGTTTACAAGGTCCAGTTTGTCCCGGTGCAAGGGCAGAACTGGGGTCTTCAGGTCCACCCTAACGATCGTTTACTATCCTAGTAGACGTATTGTTGTGGGAACATCCTAACTACATTTGTAGCTAGAGTTCACGTGGGATTTCCAACACCACAGACGTATAAGTCCACTCGTTTGTGAGCCCGGAAGGTCTCTTCGATGTCCAGCCCACGGAGCGTAGCTGCCGCCATAGATGCTTGAAGTCGATGACGCGCACGTCCATCATACCTGCAACCGCTTCTTGCTTCGTCCTCGAGCTCGATCGTACTCTTGCCACCGTGGCAAATTCAGGAATAAGGTCCACTCACCAACCCTCCGCTTGCAATCTGGTCGGTGCTGCACATCTACCCTTACCCTACACTTTCTTTGACTCTTGCCGATTCGACCTCTTTTCGGCTATTTTTTTTGCCGCAGAAATTGACTTGATAAAAGTATCGTGTCCTCTTTTTTAGAGCCATTTTCTATTTGAAGCCGCTCACTACGTCGTAACTTACGACTTGTGCCCTCATCAAAGTCGTAACTTACGGCGTTGGTAACCGAGGGGTTAACTAAACTAAATACATACCCAAATTTACGACATTATATCCTTCTATCCGAAAATACCGCCATTATTTAGTATATATCTGGCGTTCCTAATCACGCCCTATACTGTAGTGCCCTTTCCCAAAGGAGATCACACCAGATTGCGTCACAGGCGTTGTAGCCTATTTTGTGCGATAACAGGAACAACATATCTAAATAGCATGCCCAAACTCTAAAAATTGAGTGAGCTACAGCCAGCGACGTGGGGGCGTGATCTAATGTGGCGCGGGGTGTAAGAACGTATGGGAGTACCCATTCCATAATCTCCATAATTTTAAATTGTACTACTACTAGTACGACGTTGATTGCAGCAAATCTTGTACGAGGTTGATTCAACATTGAATACTGATTAGAGTCTCCCACCATAATTTTCCTATTTGCCAATTTTTAAGTTACGAGTTTGACTGCTGTTTTCTACGAAGTTGAGTGCACAAAGGTGTATGTTTAGAAACATGACCAGCTTCACTGAATGTGAATACCGTATTCCTTATGTGATTGGCGACGCTCGGTCATTAGCGACAAATCCAGCAGCCAATCAAATTGATTTAAATTTCGTGTCGTCGTGCTTTATGTGCTTGGCGACCAATACAATTTTTAACATGCTATACTAGTATAGTTTTCTATGCAGGTATCTTTTATGCTGGCAGAAAGGCTTGGACCACCTCAAGAATATGACTGTCGCCAATCACATAAGGAATACGGTAAACTAAAATAATCCTCGTATACTATTGGTCTAAATCCGCTTCTTTTGTATCCAATCATATGCATCCAGCCGTTTAAGCACACTCCTTGCGTCAGCATCATGCCGTCCATCGGTGCGTACACTGAGCTCCAAACACCGTCCTCCAGGGCGTTCCCAAGCTCGTTCCAGCGCCAAGATAGTGCCGAAGACGAGTCCGAAGCCTACGGCGCTGATCGTCACGCAGCCGCAGCGCTGAGAGGCTTTACAGCTCGCCCAAAAGAAGAAATACACGACAATATCAACTCGGAGCCCTCACTATCGTCCTCCGACGCTGAAATTACTGTAAAATCCGCCAAAAAGAAGCGGATCTACAAGAAGCGGAAGGCCACCCACACAGTCCGTAAAGAGGAGATGCAGGCGCTTGAGAAAGAGATCGAAATTCTGCAAAAAGAACTGGAACTGCTCAAGTTCAAAACCATTGTAGAAAGTGGCGACGAGATCCAGTCCGACAGGTAACGCAGCGCCAAAAACGCAGTTCTACGAGAGGCAGTGCAAGAGCAGCACGTGGTTCTGGCCAGAGCGCAGGCGATGCTAGCAGGCCACTCCCAGCAGAGCCTACATCGAGTCCACCCCACCGAGACGAGGATTTGTCTTGGGAGAGACAAAGACGACAGAATGAGGACGCTGAGTGCCTTAAGAGGACCGAAACTACAGGAAGCGAGAAGGTTCTTAATGGAAAGGATGCAGGGCTTGAGTCCGACAGCCCCGTATATCCAGGAAGAACGGTACGATACTATGGACGGGGATTTCTGTATTGCGAGGTTCGATGTGACCCCGTTCCGAGGAGCTAAGGGAGGTGTCCAGGAAGTGTTCGCAGCGCTGCAACAAGCAGTGTTTAATGCCGAGATCATCATTTCCGAGTCTTCCGGAAATATTACTATTCGGGAGGATGACGAACTGGGGGACGAACATTTATCCCACATGCGTTTTGTGTCACAAAATTCGCTTGGCCTACAGCTTGAGACAAACCTCGTGCTCTTCTCGGACTGCGCCCAGTACCAAGCAGAAGACAGGCGATTCGCTAAAAATGGGCGATACGCGATCATGGCGTCGGATTTCGTGGACCAAGACGAGCGATACCCGTACCGACCGCTTGAGCGCATTAGACGCGACTCCACGACTGTCACCATGGTGACGTCGTATCGGGAACCTGTAAATGGCGGCGAAGAGGAGCTGGTGGTGGTGGTCACTAGATGGGCCTTGAATATAGTGAGACGTCCCGCTATGACTGTCCCCAGTCGGGTGTTGGATGAACTGCGCAACTCGCACGTGCGGTGGGCCGACTTGATGTTCAATTGCGTACGTCAAGCACTCGGACTGCCAGTAGTGCAATAGAACCGAGTGATATTAAAAAAATCGAATTAAAAAATAGATCAAGCTGCTAGCAAGAAAGCAATTGAAACATGTGAGATAAGAAACTTGACGTATTAAAGTATATTTTTCTTTAAAAAAAAAACTAAGAATGAGCCCCCGGAACTATAATAATGTCCCTGAATCCAAATAAGCAACATTTTTTGTGCTAAAAGCAGATTTATTTTCAAATCCGATAACAGTTTCGCGGCGGCAGCATCCGGATACTGTTCATGTGAGATAGCTTTGAGCTAGGTATCCAGTAACAGCCTTTTTCAGAATACCCCTCCAAAACTGAAAGCTCCTTAGGTGTGTGTAGCCCCCTCCCCCCACCCCCCACCTTCCGCACCCATGCGAGGTTGCAACGCTATTGCATGGCCTGTTCGGAGTCGTACATGTCGGTGTCGATGGTGGATTATTTTTCCGGCCATCTTGCTCGACGCCTTCTTCTTCGGCTTTGAGGGGGGCTGTTGCACCTATATGAATATTTACGTAGGGGAATGCAAGTGAGTTGAGCTGGACATCCACTTACATAAGACACCTCAATGTGTGTGTTACCATCAGTCCACCCCCGAAGGTATCGCTGTAAATATTGAAAACAAGGAATGCGTTATGCTGTTTACAAACGATTCAGGAAAACGCTTTACTTGATACAGCTCATTCCCAAGTTCCCCATCAGCGCAACGGACCCCTGCTCACCTCGTTTAAGAATGCGTCTTCACTACTTCATTGCTGTGATTGCAGCTGGCCTATTTGCCTTGTGCGACGGCATTGAATCGAATCCGACCCCTGAGATGAACGTGAAGACAACCTCGTCAACCCGAGCTCTAAGAGGGGGGCTCTTTCACGTCACTGACGCGCCATGCGAAATTTGGGGCGACGGAGACAAGTCGAGCTGCCTGCCACCGCTGAAATCACCTTAGAGTTTAGCGTTTTCGAGCTCGGATCAGCTACAAGAATCCGCATAGCTGCTATGGTAAACGCAAACATAAAGGCTTCTGAACCAATCTCATTCTGGAGTTCTTTTACCGATACTTTGTGTGCAGCCAAGTCGAGCTAATCGGTAAAACTTTTTTTAAATTCTGTCAGGCCAAGAATAAAACAGCCATCGGCTTCTTTTCGGATTCTAGTTGCTCCGAAACTAGAGGGTTAGCATTATCTTCATGAAATAGTGCTCCAAACACAATTTAAAAAGCTGTTTGAAAAACAAAAAAATCTTAAATGTTTAATTAAAAATTGCTCAAGAAAACACTTTTTTTGTTAAAAGGCTAAAAGTGCTACCGAGTTGGTTGCATGCAATGCACAGCCAGCGTAGCTCATTTGTTGTGCTGATCAAACGTTAACTAGATCGTAGAGTCGCACCACAGTAGTTCAATCGTACCCCCTGTTCTAGTTGTAAGCCGATATGGCCGCGACATGAAACGCATGGCAGAGCTTGTTGGTCTGATTCTGCAGACGAAATGTCCGCTCCTTTGTCAGTGGAGCCTTGGGGGGCGTAGTACGTGCCATCGTACGCATCGTCTGTGCCCAGGTAGTCTTGAGCATACGCTTCTGGCACCGTCAAGTTAAACGGAACCATCTCGTTTAAGCACGATTTGTCCAGACGACTTAAGTCGCCTCCTTCACTCACGTACGACGCAAGCATCTTCATCCCGCAGGTGCCACCCATGGGGTCATCTAGTAGGGTGGATACAAGAATACCGTGCGTAGCGTGTTCGAAAAAGATCAACTCCTTATTGTCCCCAACTAGCGCTTGCAGTTGGTACTTTGCGTTTTTAGGCGCCGTTTGGGGGTCTAGTGTGCCTTGCATCAACAACACACTGGCCTCTTTCGGGATAGTGGCTCTCTTGTTCCAATACCGGTCATGTTTGTAGACGATGCCATTGCCAGAGTAATTGCCGACGCCCACCTCTTGACATGCCTCCGACTTGTCTTTTGTAAAAGCACAATATTGCCAAAGAGCATCGTGCGCTCCACTATCGGAAATTCTTGCGTTTGTGAACCGTTGATGGAGCTCGGAAAAAGAAGGACTGGGGGTCTCCCAAAACTCGGAGTAGTTGATGAGACTTAGAAGTAGGGTCGAATCATTAACCTTGTCTTGGGGGCTTGGACCGGGTGCAGGGTTAAGCGCTGAGAAGAAGAATTTCAAAACATCCTCATCGTCCGTTTCGCAGCGGTGCATTCTGTAGACGAGTGGAGGGATAAGTTTTCTCAAAAACGGGTCTTGCAATAGGGTCCCCAGTGTACGGCGCAGTATAAACGAGGGTGGGTCGGTACTCAGGTTTTTGTTGACTTCAGTTACCAACGCGGCGCAAGTTGAGTTAGGTTTGCTGTCAAAACGGTCGATCACGCTTTGAAGCGTGTTTCGCAGTCCCGCTGATTTAAATCGTGCGTTGCACTCGCTGTTATCCGAACAAAGCTCCATAAAAGCATTACCAACTTCACCAAAATCAATGTCCCACCTTGACGCGTACACAAATCCCTTACTCCCCGATGCCGTAGCAACACTATCCAGAACATACCCCGTGACTTCAGGGGGCGCTAAATGGATTAGTCGTTCCAACAAAGCTGTGCCGTAGCTCACCCCATACACGATGGTACTGGCTCCATTGGAATGCTCGGAGATAAACGTCGAAATATCGTTGGCGGCGCTCGTAATCGAGAATTATGCCAGATCACCATACTGGTTTTCCAGTGCGTTGGCACACGGACCAACTTCTGGCAAGTCGAGCGCCTCTCCGAAAGGGGAACCAGTTGTTGTTGCCTGCGCTGCCTTGCACTCGAACCGGGTGCTTCGTCCAGTTCCGCGATGGTCCATTGTGTACACGTTGACTTCACCTTTCAGCAGTGCGTGAAGTGTTACCATGTCGACCTCCACTGCGATTTTAAGATATTAAAACAATAATTTGAGGTTAGAAATGAAATATCAAAAGCAGTGTTGAACTCACAGGGACTAGAAGAATACCCGGGGCCGCCCTGTAGTAGCCACACATTTGATGCGGTCTTGGGGTCGCCTTCGGTTGCCGGCAAGCGCTTCACAAATATGTCGACTGTCGGGTCCGCAAACTCGGGGGCTTCACAGACACCAGGATAACACAGCGGGGCAGCGAACGTAGCACACTGTGCATTCAGGCCACTGGAGCTCCCTCCGTCGGAAAAAGTATAGACCGCACAGGGATACCAGCCATTCAGTCGAGATGCTTGTGAGGTGGCACTTGATGCTTTGACACAACCAGCGATTGCTATCCATAACGCGAAGAAAGAGGAAAGCAGCATTGGCCGCTGGTGGTGGGTTGAGTTCGAACGTTCCCGAGGCAAAAAACGGAATGGAAATTGAAATCCGTTCCAGAGGAGGCTGATAGTACAATATATATCCATGCATGCTTACATACACATGCACCGTAACCATTAGATTGGAGCACTAAGATTGGGATCGGATGTGTCGGCATGTGTCCCATTACTACAAGCAATGCTATAGTACCAGTAATCATGATAACGTACATGCAAACAAGCAATGACTCAAACTACGGGTGTATTTTGCACATTTTAATAAGCTTCACTGACACCACTAAAAAGTGCAATAAAATGTAGAGACTGCGTTGGGTTGATGGGATGGGGTGGTAGTCGGTCTGCAACGTTACCACCTCATGAAAACTGCAACGCTCGGCGCTGTTTGATAAATCTGGATACCAGTTATGCGTCCCATTATCATTTATCGAACAGTAGGCATCTGTACTGTATGCCCGCATCGCATCATTAATTCTTATCCGGAAATCTATCCGGTTTGTACATTTGTAATGCAATTTAAAAGGGGGAAATAGAGGATGTTAGCAATTTGTATTTTACGATACGGAAACAAAGACGAGGCGATGTGGCGTTTATATCCTCGAATTCGTAAATGGGCAGTCGTTTTAGTAGGAATTGACTTAGTTATGTATAGTATAGTTTAGTAAGGCTCTCGAAAGGGTTAATTCTCTGGATATAAATATCCAGAATTCTTACCAGGATCGCAGACCCTCGGTAAAACCGTACGAAAACATATTTTGGCTAATACTGTACCGTACAGTAATACCTTTGAAGTAACCGTAAGTCACAGCTTTACGTAAGCCAATCACAATACCTTTAAAATGCGAAACGTTATCTCAGAAGGGGGGGGGGGGATATTGACCCAGTTGGACAAAAACGACATTGAAACAGCCGTATGCGTAGCCAAGTTTCACAAGTGCAGCTCCTATCTTATTGAATTGAGCGTTTACTAGATCGTCTTCGACTTAGCTGGGAATACATCTACCCGCTTTTTTTCACGTAGTATTTTCCATTTGTTTACTAGCGATCCCTGCCTGTGGAGCATGGAACATTGTTCGTCCGCAGTCTCATGCTGGTGTATAGATCCTGAAGTGAAGCGAGCAAGTAAGCGGGATAAATTGCTTAAACTTCATTGGAATCTAAATGGGTTCCGTTACTAACAAAGTGCCTTGCACGAAGAAGTTCGGAATTACAATTTAAAGAAGTAACCTTCTATACTACAATTTGTGGTTTTTATAACAAGCCGCACTAACGCGACGAGTATAACCAACATGTTTTATTCAAAACAGCTTCCATTGACTTTTTCTCACGTTGAGTGGCATTGTAACTCAAAACCAAGAAGAAACGATCCTTCGGGGCAAGTTTACGAACATTAAGCTGTATGTACGTGTGGTGTGTAAGAGCTAAAGTTTCCAACATAATACTTAGTATAGTACCGTGTTTTACCTGACTTTTACTGTATGTCCTTAGTACTGAAATGCATCTCTTGCGCCTACTTTGCAGCCACAGCATCTGCACACTACTTACCCTCTAAAACTGCCCCAACTTTAAGGCGAACACTTCCGCCGCAAACCAGGCCACTTTCGTCATTGCATATATGTTCACCTAGCGCACACCGAGTTTCTTGAGCATTTAGCCGACCCATCGACTAAGTGCGATCTTTGTCAGGGTTGATCTCTCCCGCTCTGATGCTATTTCTTGATATTGAAGGTTGTGACCACCCATACACTGGTGACGGGATTTATACGATCGGCTTTACGATCGATTCGTGAGCGAGCAATTCCTTCATGCAAATGTTTCGTCTATTCATGAACCACAAAATCTGACATCATGGTCAACCAGGCTGCAACATTTGGTCAACAATCAGCTTCCAACAAAAATGTAAGCCACGTGATGAGCAAGATAACGAAAAGTGAGCTACGTAGTACCGTGAAATTAATCTGGTGAGGACTATCCATACCTATATGTACTCCCAGTATTAAGTAAGACTTGGAGGATGATTTCAACAATGAGGAAGCGCAATACGTTCGATAAAATTCAAGTATGACAGCTGCCGGGTGCTGCTGATGCTTTTATGACAAATTGAATTGTGTCTTATCGGTCTGTCTTTTGATACCTCAATCCACTTTACTCGTCTTCTACACGCAGTACTTCTGGCTGTCCTTGTGCTCGAAGGGAGTACGTCACTCTGGGCAGGCGAATGCATGCCGATTGCTTCATCTCGATCCGTAATCATGGCGGCATGAAGTGGTGATGTCTCCAAACAGGGCGCTCGAGCCAAGGGTGCTGATAGTGCTGGTCTTCATCGTCATGGAATGCTGGTGGCGATTCCAAGTTGCCAGCGAACAACTGTTCCTGCTGGACCAGAGCACGTTCGTACACGCCCTTAAAAGTGTGGCCACCGACAGCTCCACGAAAGACAACGAGGATCTACAGAAAGAGATTAGCCGCCAGCTCTTCTAGGGAGGCCAATAACCTCTCGAGTTGATGGTAGCTTCCTGGTTGACTGGTGTCACCACCGGACCCCCACGCATGCGCCGGGCAGCTTGGAAGTCCTCCTGCTGCTGATCGAGGTCCAAGAGCTCCCGGGATCATAGATAACACCTTCCGCTTCCTCTTCATCCGAGGAACTGAAGAGGTTCCGATAGGAGCACCCAGTCTCCTTCTTCTTGCGGAGCTGAGACTTCGAAGCCGTGTGTTTCCTAGAGGGCTTGGCGTCTTCGGCTTTGGTGGCCTTAGTACGCACAAGACCCTCGGCGAGCGAGAGATGTTTAAGAGGTTTCTCCTACTCGTCGTTGGCAGATTTGGGATAGCCCTTAGCCTTGACGGCAGGACGCTTAGAGCGCACAGACGTCCTGGGACTGTGATCACCCTGATCACTAGAAAGAGAGTGTACGTATTCGTCGTCGTGCCTGCTAGGAGCTGGAGTGTGCCCTCCCAAGAAGCCAACAGGAGCATTGTGAGAGCTCCCTCGCCCTCACTGCCCAACTCGAACTCATGTTCAGCGAACCGCGGGCTCGTCCGGTTGTCTGAAGAGACCGACGGTGACGGACCGTGGTGCTTGCTTGCACGCTGACTCGAAGCCGCGTCATCAGATGCGCCGATCGCCTTCGAGGCCATCTTAGTAGCCTCTTGGAGTGCAGAGCCTTTGCTGCGAGGTTTAGCTCTCTTGGCTCGCGCCTTTCCGGCAGCAGCCTTGGAGCGTGTCTTCGCACCGCTCTTCGCAGTGCCACGAAGCATGACAACGGTCGAAGTGGAGACCAAGAAGAGGAGCGCACAGACTGCTTCTCGAGGCTCTAACTGTGAATTGAGCCTCCGCCGCGTTCGCGCAACCAAGTTGATGTATTTCGAAGTTTAGAATGAGAGTTTGTGACGTACAATTCCTTATTCTTATTGGTCGGTAAACCGAACCTAAGTGGATGAGGGTGTAACGGGGTACGTAACCCCAAGTGAACCCTTGTTACGGGATATCTGGTACATGGTACCAGGGTCATCAGAGGCTAGCCGTTGGCTAATGAAATAGCTTTACTATAGGTGACTTAGAATTTATATGTTTGACTCAAGCTTAGCATACCTATACATACATTCAGCTTACAACTTACCTTGAATTGGTCACTTCGCTCCCTTATACAAAGGGCCTGTGATTTACGGTTCACTGAGAGTTTGTAGACTCTCGGAAGCCAACTTCCCCTTGCGCAAAGTGCTGTGTGACCCCGTCACGCAGCCCAATAGGGTTTAATTCAGGGGGTCTTTGTTGTGCTATACTAAATAGTAACGCATACAAACTTCAAATGATTAACCTTATAAAATATTATGTCGTATCGATGGTTAGAGATTTAATACCCCACGCAGGTAAAATCCACGGATTAATTAAATTTAGCATGGAATATCAACCACTGGCTACGTACGTAGATCTATCTTTTGATTGATAAGTTGAAGTTACTTATTGTTTGATTTTTTTGCTAAAAAAAAGCTTTACATAAATGCACATTAGTTCACTAAGGTTTTTGTTGTTGCTGATAAGCAGTCTACCACTAGAAGTCTCCCACTAGAAGACTTGGTCTTTGTTGCGTGCAATTTGACGCCTGCGTCTTCTAGTACGTGCCCCGAAGCCTGTAGCTTCAAACTTTGTTGCGACTCGCAAATTGCGAGTAATATTTGCAACCTAGTTTTCAAGCAAACCTGTATAATTACAGGGATCACTTCAGCATGTAGTCTGTCGTAGCAGAGCCGCCACGCCTCACGCCACTTTGCGCAAAGCAACGGTACGAGCTACCACAGTAGCATCCTAGCTACATAATGTGCTCCTCCATGAGCGGGAGCAAGTGGTGAGACAGTCGTAGGACCGTTTTCGAATGTGTCCACACCTCACTTCGCCGTGTTCGTCGCGATCCAATTGGTCAAATGAGTACATGATAAAGGCTTAGAGCGTAGAGAGTTGATAGAAAAGTAGATACTTTATACAAGTAGACGAGTAGTAAATAACAACTACAACAGCCCACTCACCGCCAGGCGAAGAAGTATAGAGCCAGAATTCGGGCAGTGGCTGCCGCGGCAGGTGAACTCGCTGAGAAAAAGCGGTTGTTGAAAGGGTCAATATTTCTGATGATAGAAAACGACAACCACGCTTTATCACAATACCTTCTTAAACAGATATTCCAGTTGTAGAGTGTAAAGTTAATATGCGATCACATGTGTAATATAAAAAAGGTGAAATTCTGTTGAAGTTATTTAATTCCCCCAGGTACTAGTGTACTATAAAACACATGTCTATACCCGGATAGCACATTACTTGTCTAAAGTCATTTAGAGATTTTAGTAGTAAAAAAAATCAATAGATGCAGAGTTAATACCGGCTCGAATCGCTAGTACTGTATTCAGGGATTGACAGAGGTTTCGACATATGAAATAATTGGCGGAATCCCGGGGTCCCGCAAAACAATTCCTCGGTTTCATGAATTATTTATTTTGGACTGTGCACCGGCCTGACTAACCGTCACAAGAAAATATCCTCAAGGCTTGAAGATGGAGCGTCGCCGTGGAGGAGGCTCCGCCTCTAGAAAGCAGCACATGAAGAGAAGAAAGGGTCCAGACAGAAAAGAAGCTGCGTACGCGCGTGTGGTTGGGCTACTTGGAGAAGATAACATCAAGAAAATGAGAGAGGACTGGGAGTCGTGGGATACAAGCCAAGGAGGCAAAGAGTGGCAACAATCGGAGGGTGTCGTGCTACAGCTACTGAGACAGGGCCTGTCCGAACGTATGATTAGAGTGATACTTCTAGTGGGTGGTAGTCCTGTAGCAAGGCTAAAGAAGATGCTAGAAAGCGGCGTTGAAACCTTCCATACCCGACTTGAACCATCAACACCAGCTCATGCTTTTGGTGATAAAGATATAACTCGTTTCAAAGAGCATTGTTCTACTTGGGTATTGGAGGACGGGGTTCTCATGCGCACACCGCCGACCACGACAGTACTTCACCGAACCAAAGATTACGTGGAGAATTATTCATACCCGTTACCAAGGTGAAATTAAGCGTGTATACCTAGACGCTAGAACTATGAGTTACACCCGATCACGCAGCATGTTCATCTTTACTACCCTGGCGTGCGGCTAACGAGGACCACAGAAAACGCATGCGATTGATGCGTTCGCCTCTATATTTTACTTCAACTGCCCGATCTATCAGATGAGGAGAGGCAAGAAATCATGCTCGAAAAACAAACGCACTTCGATGAAGCCATTGCCCAGCGCCGATTTGTATCGTCCTTTATTAAAGGATATACCGCTTTATATGCTCCTAAGCAGAACGTTCGAAGCGAAATTATTCCAGACACTGTTGATACTATGCCCGATGATGACTGTGGTTTTGAGAGTGTTGAAGCCCGCCAACTTGAAGTTGAGGATGCTCACTGTCGCGTGCAAATCTAGGCAGAGGATTTTGGTTGAGGTATTTCGATGCCTTACTACGGACACTGTCGTCCATCGGCAGACTACTTTAACAGTAATCTCATGCTTCATTACTTTGTTGTTGCTGACATCTCGCATGGCATAAACAATGTATATTTCAACGACGAACGTGAACAAGGAAAACATGCCGATGTATTATGCAGTCTCCGTCTAATATATCATTTAAATACTTTCCAACTCAATGCTCGCAAAGACGGTTTTGCTGCTGAAATCAGCTTCGGTTTGTTGGATAATTGTGTGGGCCAGAACAAATCCAAAGTGGTGATGATGTTTTTTGCAATGATGTCGATTATTTTCCCCTACAAAAAGGTTGTTTTGTGCTTTCTACTTGCCGGTCACTTCCAGAATATTGCAGACCGCGTCATTGCTTGGTGTCGTCGAGCCACCCGAGGCCTTAATTTATATACTCCGATGGATCTAGTGGAAAAGGTAAGCGAGGTAAGGAGTATGAAAGGAGCCCATATTGATTACAACGCCGCAGACCGTCCATAATTTTTCGTTGAGAGGGGTGATCGTCTCGCTAAATATTTTACACCACCCTATGCTGGTTATACAGCAAACTATCTATTTAAGATTGACGATGGAGTATGCACTGCTCGGAAGACGGTTGATACACCTGACGACGAAGCTATTGTTTTTCCTATGATCGACCCGACTAACATTCCTAGCGCATCTAAGGCACTAATGTTGGGTTCTGACACGGCGAGCTGGAAGGAATTGGAGGTTGCTGGAGGGTGCGGACGAGTGAAGCTGGGTAGACTGGTAGTGTAAGAAGTGGAAGTGAGGCCTTCGAGGCAAATTTGAAAGTGAATTCAGTTTAAGACTAAGACTTGGATCTCTGGCTACACTGCGAGGCAGTAAAGGAGTCCGCCACTGAATCTTGGGCCTCATACGCTACTTCTTTGATATAACTAGCACACCACAGGACGATCTTGAATCTTGAAGAGTAGTAGGGAGAATAATCACGCGCCTTCTCCATCAGATTCGCGGTCATACAGGTAGCACCCAGTAGCTCCGCTCGGACGGAGGTATTCGCTCACACAAAGTAGATTTGCTTGCTACAGGCAAGCAGGGCAGACGCAAGGTTGCGTGTGCAATCCTTACATCCTCCCACGGCGGACTTGACGCTGAGACTCGCGCAAGCTGCACAGAAGTGCGCTCCAATGCATGACATGTTTAATGTCCCGTTCACGCTCCCAAGTGCTCTCGACTTCGTCCAGATCCTTCCACTTGACCAGAAACTCTGGTTGGCGGCTCCGAATACGTCGTTTTAGTAGCACTTCTGGAATGTGGAGTCCCTCGTCTTCATTTCCAGCCGCAAAATGCACGGGCGACACCTTGGGAAGCGGACGATCCGCAAATCGATCCGGAGACGGCACGTAGTGTCGGAGAACGTCAACGTTGAATGAGTCGTGTAGACGACTCATGGTTTGGGGTAATTCCAGGCGAGCGACATTCTTGTTGATCATTTTGATAATGCGAAAAGGGCCAACATATTTTGGAGCGAGCTTGTCTTTGTCGAGTCTGGTCCCAGTCGTGGCGTGAGCCAGTGGCAAATTTCTTGTAGCCAAGTATACCAAATTACCTTCGGCAAACTCCTCCGTGCTACGTTTCCGATCGTACTGCTGCTGTTGGCGTTCTTGGGCGTCACGGAGGTTCTGTTGCGCCAGGGCCACAATGCGCTTGCGTTCATCAGCAAAGTTCTGCACGTAGTTGTTTCGACTATGGGCCGTACGCGTCCATTCTTGCGAAGAGTACTGGACTTGAAGCGTGCGCACGTGGGGCAACTCTGTACATAGGCTTTTACATCTTGCTCCAATGAAGGCCAAAAGTACCATAGCGATAATTTCTGCTGCGTTCGACGAATTCCTGCATGGGCTGCCACGGGTCCGTCGTGCGCTTCTGCGATGAGTGTCGTACGAAGTGCTTGACCAGCTGGTACACAGAGACGCGATACGCGTTCCTCGGACGCCACTACGAACAGCAATCCGTCCAGCTTGCGCACTGTGCCAATGTTGGAAACGACCTGCAGCGCTGGCGCCGACGACCTGATGATGTCCTTATAGAGGGGGCCCGACGATAACCTCTAAGAAACGTTCTCTTGGTAGTTTCGTCGAGCTGCACTGTGACCATTGTTAGCTGCGACGACTTTATCGTGGTAACAACTTGTGGAATACCGACTCTGTGTACAGCAGCTACTCCTCCCCTCAAATAATCGGCTGTCCCACAAAGCAGACCGAGGTCACGTACTGATAGGTTTCCTAGCGCCATAGTCGAGATCGTGTGAGGTGTGCACATGTGTACCGCCAGACGTGAAGCTGAGACGCTCGGTGTAACGGGCACAAAGCGATCAGGCTTGGTCTCAAGCCGTGATAGTGCATCCGCCACCACGTTGCTTGATCCTTTGACATGGTGAAGTACAAACGAAAATTGACCGAAGAAGTCCAACCAACGCGCCAACTTACCCGATACTTTGGGATGAGTTAGAAACCACTTGCACGCTGAATTGTCCGTAAACACATCAAATTCCGTCCCGTAGAGATAGTGACGCCATTTCCCGAGTGCTAATTTGATCGCAAACAGCTCTTTCTCGTGCGTAGGCCAGTTTACTTCGTGTCTTGACAGTTTTTTCGACAGAAATGCAACTGGGTGGTCAATGCCATCTTGAACTTGCGATAGTACCGCGCCACAGCAAAAATCGGGTGCATCCGTGGTAACCACAAATCGTAGAGAGTAGTTGGGGAGAGCAAGCACTGGTGCCTGCTGCAAGGCTGCCTTCAAGTGTAGGAAGGCATGCTGTTGAGAGTCTGTCCAGGTCCATGCCACCTCGTTCTTCAGTAAGTCGCTGAGAGGAAGAACAATATTCGCAAATCGACCAATGAAGCGTCGATAATAGCCACATAAGCCCAGAAAACTTTGCAGCTCCTTTGCAGACGTAGGAACCGGCCACTGCTCGATAGCGCGTGTCTTGCGTTCGTCAACATGCAGACCTTGTGCAGACACTGTGTGTCCTAAGAAGTTCACCATGGCGCAGCTGAACTGGCACTTGGAGAGGCGAGCATACAGCTTCTGCGAGCGCAAGACCTCGAACACGGCTGCTAAATGAGCGATATGTTCCGGCTCCGTCCTCGAGAATATACACAGGTCGTCCAAGTAAACTACCACAAAATCGAAACTCCCAAAGAGTAAGCGCATTAGTCTTGACCATACGCCTGGTATTCCACTCAATCCCATGGGGGCGACGCACCACTGGTAAGTCTCTGTCTCGGTCCTGAACGCCGTATACTTGCAACGCGCAGGCTCCACCAGCATTTGATGATAGCCTTGAGCTAGATCCAGCGTAGAGAAAAAGCGACAGCCCTCCATCCGATCAAATAACTCTTCAACTCTGGGCAGCGGGATTTTGGGAATTTCGGTCTGAGAGTTCACATACCGGTAATCCACTACCCAACGCACCGGTAGCGAAGCATTTTCCGAACGAAGCCATTCCGCGCGCGATGGGGCTTTGCCTGTCGTTGGGTCTTTCTTTGGTACAGCGAAAATACTGGATACCCACGGCGAGTCTGAGACCTCGATCCACTGTTTGCGTAGTAGCTCGTCCACAAAGAGTTTCAGCGCGTCTTGCTCGGTCTTGGACAGGCGAAATGGGGCGCGTGAGCTTGGGCGCGCGTCTGATTTCATTGTCAGAGAAAACTCAACCGTACGCGATACGGGCAGCTCGTCTGGAAAG
Source organism: Phytophthora betacei (assembly GCA_011320135.1). NCBI lineage: Eukaryota > Oomycota > Peronosporomycetes > Peronosporales > Peronosporaceae > Phytophthora > Phytophthora betacei. The sequence continues at coordinate 1,159,139 of JAANHX010000689.1, read as the reverse complement.
CAGTCATCGTAGTCTTGCAGTAATTGGCTGATAGCAGGAGAAGGAGAATCGACAACCTGCCGCACCGTTTTAGCTGTTAGACTTGATACCACCGCATTGTTGCCATTACAGTCGTCGTCGCTCCGCTCTGCTACCCTGCGCAAGTTATCAGCGTTACACTCCGTGCGACCGGCGGCTTGACCTTCCTCCATGACTGCAAATAGGAGCTCGTCTTGCTCAATCAGCCATTCTGGATTTAATAGGCCAAAATCAAGCGTTACCTCGTGCGTGCGCCAGTTGATGACCGGGTTAAATCGAGAGAACCACGGCTTGCCTAAAATAACGTCGTGGGTCGCAGGTAAGTTCCACTCCGAAAACAGCATATTGGTCAGAACGTAACCCTCCAATTGCATGTCCGTCTTGACTTCATTGATCCATTGCGGTGCCGTAGTCGTACCATCAAAACGTTCTGCCACCGCCTTCTTGCGCCGAACCACTTCCGCTGCTAGGCCTTGGCGAATGACGTTGTGGTCAGCACCACTGTCCAACAACACCTTTACAGCGTGACCGTTCACCTTGCCCTTCTTGACCAGCAGCTGGTGGAACCGACTCACATCATCTTCCGTAGTGCCTCCACCAAAGTCTGCCGCATTGACTGTTAAATGCTCGAGCAACTCAGTCTCAGTGTCTTGCTCCTTCTCTTCGTCGGCATTTACGTGATGATTGGAGGCCGTAGGAGTTTCTCTGTTGCTCCGGGTCGAACGTCGATCGCGTTGATGCTGGTAGCTCTGCTGTTGTCGCTGAGGCTGAGGAGCAGGTACACGTTGGCCGATGCGCTTCTGACACGGTGCCATGCGGTGACCTGGCTCCTTACAGAAGAAGCACAGGTTGCGTCTTTGGCACTCATCCCTTGAGATCATTCGACTGAACCCAATATCCATGGGTTCGGGTTGTGACTCACGAGTCGAAAACGGATTCGGGTTTCTAGCAAATCCACCAAATCCACGGTTATTCGTGGCCCGGGTTCGTTGAACTGCCGATCGGGAAAACCCGCGAGGTCCATGCAACTGGATAGGGTGTGCTCGTACTCCATAGCCACGTTAATAGCTTGGTGCATAGTGCTGCACCGACGATACACAACCTCGGCTCGTGTCTGTGACACGAGACCGCGGGTGAAAAGCGTAATTTTGTCAAGCTCGCCCATGTCTTTGACACGACTGATTAGCTGTCGGTACTTAGTGACATATTCGGCGAGGTCACGACACTCACGCTGTTTTAGCTGGTACAGAGAGTCGCGCAGACGCTCTTGCAGATCAGGCGGGATGAACTCGCGGCGCAGAGCCGCAGTGAGCGCTGTGATGTCCGCGATTTCATGTTGCTGTGTGACATACCACGCAGCCGCTTGTCCGGTTAGGTTAGAGACCATGATAGCGAGTACACGCTTGCGGTTATCATCATGCGTGTAGTCTATGTTCTTAGCTTCAAAGAACAACCTGGCTTGATCCAGGAAAAGCTCTAGGCTTTCACCAAGCGATCCACCATAGTGCGGCATACTGATGCCTTCCACCCTACGTTCAGCAGGTGGCTTACTCTCGATCTTTTCCATCAGCTCCTGCTGCTTGTGCAGGACTGAGGACACTTCTGCCAAAAATTGGGCAGCTACATTTGCGTCCATCTTGATTTTAGACGCTCAGAGGGCTTCCAGCACAGCTCTGTAGGCGGGCACGGTGGCACAACGCTACTTCTTTCTCCAGGGGCTTGCTTCACAAAGCACTGCGGGCACGGAGGCTCAGCGCAACCCTTACTGCAACTTGAGTATTTTGTGTGCACCACACCAAGCTCGGTACGAAGTGGTGTCCGATGTAGTGTGGTCCACACTTCCTTCAGCTGCTGACCAACAAGTGCTACCAAATGTTGGGTTCTGACACGGCGAGCTGGAAGGAATTGGAGGTTGCTGGAGGGTGCGGACGAGTGAAGCTGGGTAGACTGGTAGTGTAAGAAGTGGAAGTGAGGCCTTCGAGGCAAATTTGAAAGTGAATTCAGTTTAAGACTAAGACTTGGATCTCTGGCTACACTGCGAGGCAGTAAAGGAGTCCGCCACTGAATCTTGGGCCTCATACACTACTTCTTTGATATAACTAGCACACCACAGGACGATCTTGAATCTTGAAGAGTAGTAGGGAGAATAATCACGCGCCTTCTCCATCAGATTCGCGGTCATACAGGTAGCACCCAGTAGCTCCGCTCGGACGGAGGTATTCGTTCACACAAAGTAGATTTGCTTGCTACAGGCAAGCAGGGCAGACGCAAGGTTGCGTGTGCAATCCTTACAACTAATATCGGAGTTGTTTCGATCCAACATTCCCAGCATTTGGAAAGAGTCATTCTCTGATGTCCAACTACCAATACATCCCACAAAAGAACTTTCAGCCAAGAAAATGAAGTCACTAACAACACAGTACTTCTCCATTCCAAAACAACACCTGGCGTATTTCCCAAACGTATCAGAAGCCATTGCAAGTGCATCAACGGCGGAATTCAACGAGACCGGTACTATTGTCGTTGATGACAGCAATCCTTCGTCCAAACGCAGACCAGGATGTCCTCGAAAACTAAAAGACGGCACACTACGTTCCAATTAACCATCTATTCTACAGTTCTTTAGCTTACAGAGAAAGTAAAACTGATAACATATTGTATCACTGCTTTGTGATTTTCTATATTTCTGTTTACCGGTTTAGGATTGGACCCCGGGGTCCTGCCAAATGTTTCATATGGTACTATCATGGTACTAATTAATACGTATGACTACCGAACTTCTACAATTATTGTAGTTTGGCGAACGAAGACAGCTAATACTACTACAGTAGCTCTTACATTAGCTCCTCGGTGGCCAGTAATACATTACTACTATCTAATTCTTAGTTGTCTTTGGACAACGCATTTGAGGATCGGACGGCAGAATCACGCTATCTTGCTACAACACATAACGTTTTTTGTCGTGAGTATTTTCAATGAAGTTCGCCCGTGAAATTGGTCACACACTGGAGCGGCTCGTCGCACAGGACCGCTTTAGAGGCCCAAATGAGGGATCATTGTGTCTTTTATTAATAAGCCAAGACGTCATGGGCAAGCATTTGGAGATTGTCTGCATTTGTTTTGGCCTTGGCCCGGACCATTTAGATGTCGTCGTCCCAAAATGGTCCAGAATTTTAGGTGGTCGTCAATATAATAGTCCAGTATTATAGTACTACTACTTTAGTGGCGCTTCCCCTAATTTTGCTCAAATAAAATGCAAATTTTGATGTGGACCACCTTGATTGTGCAATGATACCACGTGGAACGATCGTGGAACTGGGACACTGGTATCATACTTGGACAGTGGTATCATACCAGTGTCCAAGTTCCACGATCGTTCCACGGACGCGTTCTAAATTAGATCTTCTAGAACTTCTATCGATCTCAGTCATAAAAGTACCGCGTCTCCAATGGACTTCTCGTCAACCGTAAGCGTGACGGAACAAGTCTCGCTGCAATGTGCGGATGAAGCCTCTCTCCAAACCGTCGAGCTACCCTCACGGCTCGGCCCGTTGGACCAGCGCTCTCTACTTGGTATTCCGCTTGCTGTTGTCTTCGTGTACCGCTCGACCAACTCCGCAGTCGAAGAACTGATCCCAATCGACAGACTTCGCCGTGCCCTGGAGCAATTACTTGACTACTACCCGCATCTAACAGGGCGCATTCTCGTCGACCCTGTGGATAAAGCGCCGCGTATCGAACAGCTAGGAGCCGGCGCCAAGCTGGTCTCCGCACAATGCAGCGAACCGCTTACGTCGTTTGAGACTGTAAAAGACGATGGCCAATCTGAATCTTCCCCTCAGCTTATCGTCACGAACTTGCCAAATGGAGGCAACGCATTGCTGCCAGAATTCGACACGACAGAAGCCGGTGCGGCTCGTGATGCGATCTTAACGGTACAGCACACTCGCTTTGCGTATGGCAGTGTGTCAGTTGCTCTGCGACTTCGACACATCATTTGCGACGCTTCTGGGTTCTTTCAATTAGCACGCGACCTGGCACAATTGTACCGCGGTTTCCGCGATCTAGATCAAGGTCGCCATGCAAATATCTCCATCCCACCACCGAGTATTCAGTCGCTCTTTTCGGATCTACAGCTGTCAACCGAAGAAAGACTGGAAGCCCTCGCAGTGAACCCAACGCTCTTTGAGCTCGCACCGGAGGCCCCAGAAGCTACCGATAATATGGTGACACCGGAGCGCGTCATCGGCCGCGTCCTCCGGTTTTCATCGACCGAGCTCGCACGTATCAAGGCCGCCGCCAATGCTGATAAAGAAAATCCGGTATCAACTTTCTGTGCGCTGGCGGCGCACTTGTGGCAGAGCATCTACCGTGCTCGCACACGACAATGCAGAGCTCAAGGTTTGAGCTCACACGAAGCCGCACTTCAAGTGCCGCGTCAATTCCTGGCGTCTCTTGACTTACGCAGTCGTGGCCAACTGAAAATTTCGCCGCGGTATTTCCCGAACTGTATCTTGTGTCCCGTTTTCTCGCTGTCTGCTGCTGAATTGCTGGACGCTCCGTTGTCCACTATCGCTGCTGCAGTTCACAAGGGTGTGCAGCGTCTGGACCCAGCAGAGGTGCAACGGAATTTGCGCTGGCTGGCTGCACAGCCAGACAAGGACCGAGTACGACTTCGCTTTCAAGGTGGCGTGATGGTGAGCCAATGGAACAAGTTCGAGATGTACAGAGGCTCCGAACTCGACGTCCCACCTGCACTTGTAGCTCAACCATTCACACCCATTTCACTTATAGATGGCCTCATCTACTTTATGGCCACTGAAGACCAACTGAACCAGTCGAACACGACCATCTCAGGCAGTATCGACGTTAGTATGGCTCTCAATGAATCCGTTTGGGCCGAGTGGTGAAAATGGGTACAATCACGAAAGTACAAAAATGTTTTAAACATTAGTAGTGCGAAAATGTTTTATACGTTTTTAAAGACTGCCATTTATTTTCCAGTCTTCCTCAATCAGAGCCTTCTCCAGTACGGAAGAATGTGTAGCCATGAACCGGTCATGGAAGCGCTGTGCAAAACTAACAAGGGGTCGTAACTGTGGAGTTTCTTCGGCAACTGACTCGACATGCAGACGAGAGGACGACCGCACTATAGTCGCCTTGGCTTCTGTCCGTTCTGAAATTTGTATCCATCCCGTTGTTCGGCTCTCAACACCACGGCATTTAGTCCCATTCAACTCAACGGGTTCGTATGCTGCCACCCACACGATGACAAAGCAATCGTCATCTTGGAACCGCGAGAAGGTGTAGTTTCCTCGGATATCCGCGTCCAAGCTGTCGTCCTCGAAGTGAAAGCTGAAAGATTGCGCCACCACGTTCTCTGACTTGTGCGCAACCCGGTGGTGATAGCAGTGTTTCATTATCTCATCGGTGCTGAGCACTTTCCAGAGAGCGCTAGCGGTGGCTTGTACACTAAATGGCAGCGTTACGTTGGCTTGCATAACAAAAACGTCTTTGCCGCCATCGTTCTGGACAAAAGTTTCGAGGAAGGTGGCGCTGGAGTCTTTAAACACACGTCCTAGTAGCTCCTTCTTCATTGCCAGAAGCGTATCCTCCGCTTGCTCTAGCTGTTGCTTGAATACATCATCTTGTCTTCTTAAAGGCCCATGGCACTTTCCCTGAATGAGCGCCTAGAACAGCAAAAGAATTAGCCTTCGTGCAAAGGGCATTTTAATCGACGTACCTTTGCGTAAAATTGACGATCCAAGAGCTGAATTAGCTGTCGTCCAAGCTTATATTCGGCTTCAAGCTGAGCTCGGAGCTCCACGTTTCGAGCTAGAACTCGACCTCTCTCGATCGACTGCCGCTCCGCAATTCCTTGCCACATCGAGGGTTTCTGCAAAAGACGCCGAGGTGCGATTGTGCAATAGCCGGGAGCTGCTACCATCTTCTCTTTCGGCCTTGTTTTCGGTCTGATTGAACTCGGGCTGGGTCGGTGTGCCTGTATTTGCAGCAGCTGTGCTAGTTCATCTTCCAGTTTCTTGGACTCGCGTCGCAGGTGATTCAGCTCGTGCTTATTCTTGCGAATGCGTTTCTTGTTCGGATTCTGGGTCTCGTCAGCCACGAGTTCTCCACCAAACACCGACACGTTGCATGGATTGTCGGTATTAATACATGCAGACTCCACGTTCTCATTCATAGTGATACGATTGTCAATACGATGTTGTGGTGGCTGTTAATACCGATACTGTTGAGGGGAATTTTGTGCTCTTGTGATTGGACAAGCCTTGGAAAATGACATAAGCAGTCGGAAGCGTAAACATTTTTGTGACCACTACATGCTTTATTTTAACGAAGTGCGTCTTGCAACCAGGGGCTAATGGTAACCAAATATCATATGATATTTTTGATAGTAATAGTACTATTTTCGATATTAAATAGTAATAGTAACTTATTTTTGCAAAAGCTAACGTAATATTTTAATATTAGTTCGGAGAACTGAAAAATATTAGATACTACATGATATTTTATGATATTTTCTCACTTAAGTACGTTTCTTGCCACCTTACCCTCTGTGAACCGAGCGGAGCCAAATAACTTTTTCGATCAGGTTCTAGAAAAGCAGTAGGCTTTAAAAATAACGAGTATTTGCTCTAGTATTTCACTGTGACACCGACAAAGGCGATCGAGATGGAAAACTGCAAACGCTTGCAGCTGTTTAACGTTGATAGAGCGAAATCAAGACATTTGTTTTTGTTCTCTACCGATCTCCTCGTCCACATCGTGCGTCTAATAAACCTGCTGCCTGTGGCGCTAGATTAAGGCGCTCAGCAGTGCCAACACACGACGCCAACCCTTGCCGTCACCAGAGGTTAAGGGTAATTTGAAACTATTACTTTAGAGTAATACTAATACTAATACTATTTGAGTAGTACTACTATTAATACCGCATAGTGTGGTATTAACTATTTGTAGTATTATTACTCACCTGAGTCGGTACTATATTACTTTGAGGAGTAATATTTTCCATGAAGCCAGTCAACGAGCAACAGACCCTCATTTCGCAATCTTATAAACCTGTGGCTGTCCTGCGTTGCTCGCAAGCTCGCCATTTTTGAAAAGAACTGGATTTAGCCATTGCCCGCATCACTGACCTGGAAACGGCGACCGAGGATGCCTTGTGCTGTTACCAATTGTGAGGAAGGTCCTGATCTCAAAACGGATCCGAGCAGCGTATGCGGAAAGCCGACTCATCACATGTGCGCAATTGGAGTGTTCGAAGGAGAGGGCTCGGCACTGAACGAAAGGTATTTCATTCAACTTTTGTATAATATCAACGCTTACGTTCTGCTGAGTCGCAGGTTTTGCAGCCAGTCGTGCGTGCTGCATGTTTACCCTGGCACAGGTGCCTCTACACCAGCCGTAACCGCTTCTTCGAAGAGGCCAGTGACTAATTCTTCTAAGGCTTCGACTAATATCTGGACTCGATATGATTCCGACTTCTTACCATCTCCGGAGATCGCCTCCACATCGGACACAGCAGTATCTGCGCGTCCAGTGAAGCGGCGCAAGACAGCAGCGAAGGTAAATAGGACCAAGACTTTGGAGAGTACCACAATTCGTGTTGACGGCGGTCTAGATACTGTACTCCCTCCGACACCAACTTCACCGGTCTCGGATCTTGGCGTGCCGCTTTCGGCTCCACATTCAAGGAAGATTGGAGCTACGGATTCGGTTTGGGATCTCATTCACGTCTTGGACAAACCATACACGAAGCGGAACCCGTGGAAGCCGTCTGTACAGGTGTATCGCAACATTTGTCTGCTCTGTTGCGAGAAAACTAAAGGCCGGAAAAAAATCACACCTTACAGTTGGGAGGACGCTTTACGCTGCACGAAGAATACCAGTAATGCCAAGGACCATATCAAGACGAAACATGCTGACCACCCTTTGGCAGTGCTAGCGGAGCAGTCTACAACTCAAAAGGGAAAAGCGGACGTCGTTAACGCTGAAGCTGAAGCTATGGAGGTGCTAGACTTGACGATTGATTCGAACGTGGACACTACTACTACTTCATCGGCTACTAAGGCGACTAGTATGACGGGTTCATCTGTTGTGGCTATTGCCGCGCAGTCACCGCAGCAATTCTTCAAAGCCAACGAAAAGACGCTGCACGTGCTGATCTCCAAGTGGTTACTTAGTCAAGGAATACCATTTCCGGCATGCAGATCGGCGCCATTCGAAGAGATGATGCGCGCCGCAACAGGCAATCCGGCTTTCCCGATGCTCAGTCGCGACCGACATGACCGGTTGCTCCAAGGGCAATTCCAACTCCTCTGTGATCTTGTGGGTGAGCTACTTACTTCTGAGTACGAAAAAGCGTGTCGTCTTCCATACTTAAATCTCCTTCACGATATCTGGACGAGTTGCGGAAAAGACAGTATCGTCGGAGCGTCGGTGGCCTTCATTGATACTTCGTGGCGGTTTAGATTCATTGCAATGCTCGCAACCGTCAAGAACGAGGGACACAACGCACCTCTACTTGCAAAGGTGATCGAGAGTGGATTCACGGGGAAGTACAACATCGACGTCAATGCTATGACTCGCTTCACTATGTCCGACACGACACCTTCGGCTCGGAACGTCGCCGATCATATCGACGGCGAGCAAGAGGACTGCTCAATGCATCTACTCAACCTGTGCATTGGGTATAGACTTGGGATCAAAGAAAATATTCAAATGAATACTGTTTGGAACGCCGCGTGCCATTCCTGGGATAAGATGGTGGCCATAGTAACTCCTGGTGGATCTCTAGAGGATGGAGGTGACGTCATTCAGAAGCTAAGGAACTTGAATAACCATTTCAGATCCCCGAAACAACGCAACGCGCTGAAAAAAATTCAAGAAGCTCTCTCCTATCCTGAGCTGGACCCCATGGTCGACAAGGACGTCAGAGTCGCTTATACTTGCAAGCTCATTAGGCGGTCGGTGGTGAACTATGCAGCGTTCGAAGCGTACTTCCAGTCAACCAAAGACTCCAGTAGCGTGTGGTCAAATTTATCTCCAGACGACTGGACTCTTGCTACCGAGATGGAGGCCGTTACACACTTCATCGCCAACCTGGCGCTAATAGAAACGCAGAGCGAAAATCTGGTGTCGTCCTACATAGTAGTATTCCGACGCCTTGCCGAAAAGAAGCTGAAGTCGTTCAAGTTCGACGCGATGGTCGTCGAGGCCCCTCGGGCAAAGGATGCAAATGAAGCGAGTCATCGCCGCGCGGTGAAGACAATAGGTCAGTTCTCGGAAGCAGGGAAGACATGTCTGAGGAGGACATTACTACAACTACAAGCACGATTTCCCAAGGTGACGAAGGAAGCAATGACGTGTATACTTCTCGATCCCCGGACTAAGTCAAGTGCAAAGAAAATCGCCGCTGTCGGCAACGTCCCGCGCAAAGAGGAAAAGGCTACCTACAAAAACGGCCTTGATTACCTCCGAGCTGAGCACCGCAAAGTGTTCGCGCAGATGGCGAAGTTGGGCAAGATGTCGCTGTCGCCGCCCTCTTCGCAGAGCAGCTTACTCAGTCAGGACGTGAATTCCCCCCTTTCCTCTCCGTCATCGACAGGCTGGGACGATGAAGATGAGCTGCTGCTCGGTGCTCCAATTCGAACGAGCAAGACCAGAAAAGAGGTGAAGGAGTCCGAAATCAATGCGAGAGCGGATAGTATCATGAGAGAATGGCTGGAGATGGAGCCTGAGTGGCTCGAGGTTGCCCAACGCCAAAATCCAGACATCCAGAAAGAAGATTTGTCCTCCGCAATGACTACTGACAGCCGCAACGGCATGTGCTGGTCCTTACTGGGGCTGTACAAACATGTTGTTTTGCTACAGTGGTTCCGTGATGAAGGCGAAAGCCTATACCCTTCGATGGCGCTTCTGGCACGAATTCACTTCGGCAAGATCTCATCCTCGGCCTTCCAAGAGCGAGTGTTTTCCACAGGGGGGATAATCATGGGGCCGCTTCGTACTAGAACAGATAGCAGACGGTCGGAGATGCAGCTACTGCTGAGGCACAACAGGGACAGAATTGTTAGGTTGAAGCAAGACGCGCGCAAGGTGCGCGACGCTTCAAAAGTACCATAGTAGTACTTTGAGTATTAGTAATAATAGTACTAATATTACTACCGTGTTGTGTTTTGACTAATATTAGTAGTATTATCGGGGCAAAAATACGCTAGTATTACCAGTAATATTACTACCACTTTTTTCTCGGTAATATTAACCCCTGGCCGTCACTCTCGTTGATTAGTAATACTTCAGCTAGTCGAGCGTTACCGACATCTGATTACATGTAGTAAATTTATCCCGATTACGCAATCTTTGAAAAATATAATATAGTATTAACTAATATTAGGTTGATAAATAATAATATCATATTGTCTCAGAAGAAAATTTTAGGTGATATTTTTTTATATTAACTGGTCTACAGGTGATATTTTCACAATATTAACTTCACCGATTTTGGAGTTACCATTAACCCCTGACTGCAGCAGCGCCGATACAGAAGCCTATGGCCTGGAAAAGCATACATGTACCACGAACATGTATCACGGTAGTTGGCAACCATCAAACATTGCAATGATTGTTGACCTGGACTCCCCAGTGCAGCGTACTTGGTCGCACCAGTAGCTAAATTCGATCGAGCCGTGCTTATTCCTAATCAGGACGTCTTTCAGTACGACTCGTACTGTAGTACGACGGTGCATCATGATGCAAGATCATTGATAAAGGATGTACTTCAAGTATGCACTTCTCTTCATTTCAGTAAGTACATCCGCTAGCACAGAGATGACGACAAGCGCATGGCCACCGGGAATGCATCGACCATTGTCAAATATCTTGGTTTCAGTATTGAAATTGCACGTTCAAGGGCTGTACAGCTGACTACCTTTTTCAATTTATAGTATTACGTTTTGTATTGTCCAGTTCTCTTATCGCAACGGATTCTTAAAACTAATACGATTGGATCTGTTTACTCGGTGCATCATTACTGGATATAACGACAAGTTGCCTCATGGCGAGCGCCCAGCGGTCGACCGCTGGTGGCTCCCCTGATGATCATCAAGAGCCAGGCCCATTCGCTCGGCTTCTTGCAGAAGCTGTGTGTGATCAAGAAGAAAAGAATGAATCCATACCAGACAGCAGTGGTTTAGCTAGCCGCGGATAGCAGCACTTGATGCTTGAAGCTGCCACAGGCAAGAAAAGGCAGAGTCAAGCTGGATATCGAAAATTAACCACTAACGAGCAACCGCGAAAGACACAGCGCAATTTATCCTCAGCTCCTGATGGCACCGCTGCCCATAGCGCTGATGATTCCAGATCAAACACAACAACCGCAGAATTGACGTCCACCTCCGTTGATCCAGCCCCGACGGCCCCCAAGAAACGCAAAAAAGCCTCAACGTCGCGGGGACAGCAGCTTTTAGCTGTGGTGGCAGGAACTTACGTGAATAAGCTTGTAGCTTTCTCGTCAATAAAGGAGGCGTGGCTTAAATCGGAGAAAATATACAGTGATGCGGGCAGCGCATACATCGTTGGCCGAATTACTCGATTTGACAAGAAAAAAGCTATGCTGGAGATTCAATGGTTGGATACACAATTCCAAAAACAAGATGAATATGTCGGTGTGAGTGTTGTGCAGCGCGGCATTGAAAACTACAGCAATATTGTGAAGTCACCGTCCAAACCGGCGTGGAGGTCATTATGTGAGGAGGATGAAAGCGAGGTTCAAATACAGGAGGACGCTAGCGATATTGAGGAGGTAGATGACGATTATCAACGCTACGAACCGGACGTGGAGCTTCCAACGACGATGCATGAAGTGGAGACAATAATCAACATGAAGTTTGACCCCAGAGCTCACATCGATGGTCCTGCCGATCTCTATCAATATGCTGATGGGTCTACAATAAACTAGGATTCGAGCGGAATATCGACACTTATTTGAGCATTCGGCATCGTCTTCGTTTTTCGCCTACATTCCCGTTTACTTTTGGATTGAAGTACTTCATCAATTAAACACAGCTATGCGAAACTATGAGAGTGAAAGGCGACTGAGTCACCGACCGTTGTTTACGCTGCAGGAGTTGATGGTTTTCTTAGGAATACTGTGGTATATGAAGCTCGGAGACAAGGGAGAATATGCGAATTACTGGGGGTCCCAAATTGAAGATCGACTCTTGGGTAGCAGCAGCATTGGCCTTGAGCGTGTAGTGCCACTGACAAGGTTCAAGCTGCTGCGAAAGTCATTTTGCTTTCGAGCAAGCGCAAACACAGGTACCTCGTCCGTAACGCCGTCGACAGCGACAAATTCAGGTGGCAGTGCAGTAGTGCAGACCAACAGCGACGAACCGCAGCTTAATGCAGCACATGGACCAGTGCCTACTGCGAATGGTGAACCCTATGAAGACAGTGATGCCACTGCTTCGATTTCTGGAGAACCTATTCCTATTGCAGGTGAACCGCCATTACCTCGTAAAGCAGACCCGGTTGTTCGAATTCGATCCTTGCTGAACATGTTGAAAATAACGGGAGGTAAATACGTCGAGTTGGGCAGAGATGTATCGCTCGATGAAGCAAGCGTGGCGTGTCGATCAAAGTTCGGGCGGCACCTAATAATGTTCAATCCCATGAAGCCGGGTGGCAAATATCACTTCAGAATATACATGTTGTGCTGTGCGACTACATGGATTGCGGTGAACTTTCCTGTCCATTGTGATAGCGATATTTCCGATCGACTGGAGGATGTCATTCCATCAGCTGAAATTCAGGAGCTTCGTGAAGATTTAGAAACTCTCAAAACTGTACGAGGGCAAGTTGTAGAGGTGGTTCGCCCGCTACATTTCTCAAACCGCGTTGTCAACGCCGACAACTATTACATGTCCGTCCAGTTATTAGCAGCACTCAAAGTAAAGGGTCTCTATGGACGTGGTACCGTGCGTGCAAATAGTGTTCACTTCCCGAAGCATGTAGTGCTACAGAAAGCACAGTGTAGTCGGGGAACATACTGTCAGGCCGTTTCAGTAGATCACGAAATGGTTGCAGTATCGTGGTTTGACAGTGCAGTTGTGAAGATGGTGTCGAACGCAGACCGCTCTACTGCTTCAGAGCTGATGTGGTGTAGCGGGATCAGCAAAATCTGCGAGATTGCTGGATCCAACTTACCAACTGCGCCCAGACACCGACTAACGGAGGGGGTCCCCCGATGATCCGTGTTCTGCTGAACTTTCCTCACCTTGTGTACCCGTCGGTAGGGCGGGATCTTGCTCTCTCAGTAACTTCCGAAGAGTTCAAGTGGTGAAGCTTGCGTGTCTTGGCGAGACGTGGGGATGGGGTGGAGCAGCAGTGGAGAATCTTCACTCTGCGTCCGTGGATTGTTCCGAATCCTAAGCGAATATTCGAGTTTATGGGTCCGGGGCCTAGATCGTGGATCTGGCCGTAGTGTTGCCTTGCGGGTGTGTCCCTTGCCTTTGCGTTTCCTTTGCGTCGTACTTGCCGCCTCCTGTGACGGGATCTTGAGAGTTGAGAACCTCTAGGATGTAACCGACCAAGTAGTAAATTCGGTTAACCTGTCGGATCTGCACGTGTATAGGAAAGCTCACTAGGTTGTAGGATCTGGCCAATGTATTATCCAGTATCACTACCAACACTAGATTCGCAACTCCTAACCTTCTCCGAGCTCGTACGGCCAATGTAGTTCCGGTTCTTGAGGGCAGGAAGGCACTTGCGTGTTACTGTGCAAATTGAGGACTGTATTGATACTTAAGCCTATACCTGCCTGGATTTCTACCTTCTATGTCTTTCACTTGTTAAATCTCTTACCAGGCTCGGCTGCATGTCCCTTCTTCCCCTGACCCATCATCCCAGCTGTATTATCTTCAGATCCACCGGATCCATGGCGTAATTATTATGGTCACCCTATTATGGGTACACTCATCCGGATCCAGGTAGCTTGGATCCACTTCACTGTAAGTTGTACACTCGTCATGGATCCGGGCTCTCCAATCATTCAACTTCGTCTTGCAACCGTCTGTGATCTCCATTGCCCCACGAAAGTTCGAGATCCACTGCATCCATCATCCCTGTATCTTGGATCCAGGTCCCTCTATGTGGGATCCTCCCTCCTTGGATCCGAACTCGGAAGTATGGGATCCGGGACACCTCGCGGTGGATCTTGACTTCTTGTTAGCCGTGGCTACTAGATCCACCTTCAGATGGCACCTACCATCATTCGTTCATAGGATCCACACTCGATCCACTCTTATATAGTATATCCCATATCCATCTAAGTGAATCCAGGTAAGGGTGGATCCGAGATAAGTCTTGGTGGATCTTGCCTTCTCGTACATCGCTCATACCAGTTCCATCGTCATTTCATACGGGGTGCTGCTCGTCATGACTAATTCACCACCGGCAACTTGCATCCATGCCAGACGACCCAAATCCTCTCTAATCACTTGAAATTGTCACTGATTCGGGATAGTGACCCCGCGTCAGGTCCATTCTCTTATTTTTGAGTAAGCACTTCACCACAATCGCCTCCTGTACGTTGTCGGTGCTGCACAACAGCGTTCACGACGTGCACTACCAGCATCCACAACCGCCTTCTCCTCTTCGTGACACATGTCTCCCACCAAGCGTACCAGTCAATCGCCGGGCAAGGCTCCATCCACCACTCCTCCGGTCAGCCCCTCTTCAATGTCGCCCACCGATCTGCGTACTCTGGCCCAAGCTCTTTCCGATCGGGTGCAAACCTTGACGGCGGAGCTCCAGACGGCCCAAGATGTTAGCGACCAAGCTGCGTCTTTGCACGCCACCCAACTCCAAACCTTGCGAGCCCAGGTCCATGACCAGGCTATGGTGATCCAGGGGTGGGAGCACCGTGCGGCCTCTCGTTCGCAGGACCTACGACTCTTGTTGGCTGATCAAGCGGTCGAGATCCGCGACCTGACCGGACGGCTGGATCGCGCCTCCCGTCAACGAGATGGCATGCGAGATGACAGCGACCATCTCCTTAGGAAGATGGCGCTTGCCGGATCTGAGATCCACCAGCTCCAATCCCGGATCCACGACCTCGAGCGGGATCTGGAGGATTCTCAGACTGCTAGGGCAGCCACGGACGCGAGCTTGGATCGACTCCGTGACGAGTTGCGCCTGACCCAAGAAGAGGTGGTAACCAACGACTATGTGGGATCCACCCATGGCGGATTCGCCTTAGGGTTGGCGCGTGGAGGGTCCCCCGCGCCAAATCCACCTCCCTCGTCGCCGGATGTATCTATGGCTCGACTCTCTGAGGAGTTGAAAGATACCAAGGAGTCGCTCGAGAAAGCGGCCGCTGGGCGAGATTACGCGCTCGAAGAGTTCGTACGTATAACTCAATTCCGCGACGAGATCCAAGCGGAAGCTGGCGGACAGTGAACTCCAGCGGGACAAGGCGGCTACCGAGTGGGCGGATGCCAAGCGGACGCAAACGGAGCTGGAATCCAAGCTTCACCGCACGAGTACGTGGATCCTCTTTTGGTCCCTGCTAGTAACTCCATATTCACTTGTTATGTCAATCCAGGTGGCAAATTGAAGGATGCCGATGCAACCGCAGCGAAACTCCAGGATCAACTCGCTGCAGCTCAAGCTCAGCAGCAACAGCTGGTCCTGGAGCGCGATCGTGGCTTATCGGAGCGAGATTTGCCACGTCGACGACTGGCGCTGATGACAGCTGCTGATTCGGATCCCCTTCCTCCCCTTCGAAGTCTGGTGCCGGATCCAAGTCCGGATCCACCGCTACATCCAAGTCGACATCAGCGTCTAAGACTGGATCTGCAGCTACGTCCAAAGCGGGAGTGGGATCCAAGGCTGGATCCACTGCTGCTACGTCAAAATCTGGATCTGGACCCAAGCCTGGATCTACGGCGTCCAAGACTGGATCCGTTGCTGCATCCAAAACGGGATCCACGGTGTTCAAGTCCGGATCGACGGCCAAGGCGGGATCCACGGTGTCCAAGTCCGGATCGACTGCCAAGGCTGGATCCGTTGCTGTATCCAAACCGGGATCGGCGTCCAAGACCGGATCCACGATCGCGCCGTCGTCCCAGGCAGTGGTGTCAACTGGATCCACAGCAACCGCTGCTCCTAGGACGGGGTTAGCCCCATTCACAGCTAAGTCCAGACCGTCTCTGTCGGGATCCACCGCTGGCCCTTCGGTGACGACGCCTGCCGTTCCCCAGCCAGCTTCCACCGGCCATCCGCCGGCCCGTACTGGACCCGGGAAAGGGAATGCCAAACGTGTCATTCCCCCTGGATGTGGACTTGGCAGCTCGGAGGACGACAAGGATGAGGAATCAGACTGGTCCGACGGCTCAGGACCTCCTATCCGACCGTCGTCGAAGCGTACGTCGTCCTCCGGCCCGTATCCCTTCACTCTGGGCGATGAGGACGATGACGACGACGACGATGAAAGTCCGGAGGATTTGGGAGGAAGCTCGAGCCGCTGATGACGCCTTGGAGGAGGACACGCGACGGGCCTTGTCCCAGTCCAGATCTGAAGCCCGGCGGAGATCCCTCTCGACACCGCCTCCGCAAGTCGCTGGTACAGCCGGATCTGGAGGCGGCACTGTGGGTTCTGCAATCCAAGTCGACAGTGATGGTGGATCGGGTAGCGATGGTGGAGGGGGGTCGCCTCATGGTGGCGGATCCCCTGGATCTGGTGGCGGATCTCCGGGATCGCCTCGTGGTGGCGGATCCCCGTTCGGTCCGGATGCCGCCTTCATCCCTGGTCGGCGTGCTCCCGTGGCCTTCGCCACCCGAGACATTGAACCTTGGTCCGCCAAGAAATTGAACCGGGTCGCCATTATTTCAATGAAGATCACGGTCATGTTTCCTGAGTTGCCTTTTCGAGCTGAATGAATATTCCCTCGGGAAGCGGACGTCATCCCGACGGCCGGATATGTGGATTCGCTCATCACCAGACCTCACGTGGAAGAATTGCTAAATGCTGCCCCGTGGGATACGCTGGCCACCACACTGGTGGATCCGGTTAGCTTCAGGGGTGATGTGCGCGGGCTCTCGGGTTGTTTGTTCGCGCGTTCCGGGATTTCGTTTCCAAGTACCGGGTTGCCATATGGGAAGGCACTCACCGATTCCCCATCTCTCGTAATCAACTGCAGGGTTCGACTTGGTTGTCCAACTTCAACAAGCAGCGTGGTAACCGACGTAGCCATGCTGGTCGAGCTTGGAAGAAAGTCCTCGTGATCCTCGTGTTGGCGATCCAGGACGGTTGGTGTGACGTTGATGTTTTTATTGGATCCATCCTTCCTGCACCTCCCCCGACGCGGGGATAAGGTAAGTTGGTTTCCGGGATCTGTATCCCGCCAAGCCAACTTGGAGGATCCCAACCTCCACCGCCTAGAACCCACGAACCTGCTGGAGGCCCTGCAAGAGATTGAGGAAGCTGAGCCTTGGCACATCCAGTTTCGAGGAGATCCGAGCCAGCACCTAGGACACCAGATCCAGCGTCTGGTGGGCAAGTGCTTCAATGTTCAGCCCAAGACCACTTGATCCCTATCGTTCTTTTACTCCACGCCCCCAGTTTCAGTCTTCATGGATTCGTTTCGTAGTAGTAACTAGCGACTGGAAACTGGGTCGAGCTAGCCTTTTTGCATAAGCTATTCTAATCCACGCTTCCTTTCTTGAATATGTCTGTAACATTCTCTTGTTGACTGAGGAACCCAGTCAGAGTCTACCGGCGTACACCTGGATCTGAGCGGGATCCACCCTTTCAGCGTACACCTGGATCTGGGCTAGATCCACCCTTTCAGCGTACACCTGGATCTGGGCTGGATCCACGCATGGATTTCATCCGGAGCCAGCTCCTACGACCCAGTCCCAATTGGGTCAGTATAGTTCGGGCTCTCGAAAGCTCGCGCTTGAAATCAAGCCGGACTCTTCGCACGTAAAACGTCACTCTTTATGCATAAACATTCACTCCTTCCTTCTAATCCACCCTTCTCCTGTGGATTCGTCTTCTCTTTCTTTCCGACGTGACCAACTCACATCAGCGATCCTCCTCCTCCCGACCCACATCCTTCCTGTGGGCCCTTCTTCATCCTCCCATCGACATGACCAACTCACATCCATGGATCCCCTTCTTACTCTTCTTCATGAGACTGCATCACGCCGAATCTGTTACGATTCGTACGATCCCACAAGAAATCATAGCGTAATGCTCCACAGTTCAGATCTACCTCGTCTACCCAACTGGGTTCGTCATATCCACGCCAATACACCAGAAATTTACGGTAAATCCGTCCGTATCTAGTTCGCTTCTCTGACCTCATGTCGGTGATCTTCTAGACTTCGAACTCGTCGGCCTCGAGGTCCACATTCCAACTATCTTCCGGTAGAAGGACTTCGTCGAAGTCTACCCGGTCGGATCCATCCATCGAAAGACGGGTTTGCGGCCGATCTGGATATTCTTTGACCAACTTCAGTTTGGATACGTGTACTACAGGGAACAAGCGATATTCGGTACCTGCCGTTTCCAGCTTTACCGCATGTTCTACTATCTTTTCGCTCACCCGGAACGGTCCATGCCGTAGATGGGCCAATTTGCGGGCGTACCCTTCTTTCACTCGATCCAAATAAAGCCACACCTGCGATCCCACTTGGATTTGATGCGGACGGGCGTCTTCGTTGTGTTGATCCGCTCGATCTTGTATCGCACTCCGCAGCCGTTCGTTCACTTGGGATCTGGCTTGCCGGTAGTATTTCTGGACTTGGTATCGCCATCGCGTTGGATCTCGGTTTCTCTTCTTGGTGCTACATACTGGAATGGCCGCTTCTAGGGTGGATTGGGGATCCCACCCATGTACCAAGTAAAATGGGGTATCACCCCGGATCCTGTCTTGGGCGGTGTTCATCGCGAAGGGGAGTCGTTCTGCGTACTCATCCCAATCCCTCTGATCCAAATCCTGGACATACATCTTGAGTGCCCTCGTGATCGTCTGCACCATGCGCTCGGCCGACCTGTTAGCTTGGGGACGATATGCCATGGTTGCCCGCTGTCTCTGCCCCAGGATCCGGTTGAAAGCTCGAAAGAAATCAGACATAAAGCCTGGCTCCCGATCATGTCTAATCATCTCACTAGCCCCAAATCTTCGGAAAACGCACTCCTCGTACGATTCGGCAATGGTTTGCGCAGTTCTAGACGCACTAGCTTTGGCTATCACGTATCCGGTAAACAGATCCACCCAAATCAACAATTCTGTGTTTCCTTTGAACGACTTGGGCAACGAGGGGATGTGATCCATGGCTATGATTTGGAAAGGGTAAGTCGCTTGGACATTCCCAGGTGACTCCACTTCGATTGTGGGCCTTCCCTTGCCTGTCTCACAATCCACACATTCACCGACATATCGTTGTACGCTCTTGAATAGTCCCCTCCAGTGAAAACATTCCCGGATCCGTTGGTAGGTCCGACCAATACCCTGATATCCACCTTCTAAACTAGCGTGATAGTGGTGTAGGACATCCTGTTGTAAGGTTTCCGGCAACACCAGTCTCATCAATCCATCCCGATCCTCGTTGACTCTCTTCCAAGGGGGGCAATAGAAGAGCAAGTCATTCAGATCCACTGCGTAATCCGTAGCGATAATACTGTAGGATTTGGTATCCTACCGACTCAGGTCTCGTACATCCCCCATCAGATACTTCTTTACTCCCAAGATCCACGCTTCCTCGTTCTGTGCTTTGAGGATCCGCATAATGCGGACTCCCTTCACAAATGTTTCCTCGAGGATCTGGGCGCTGGATCCAATCCTTCCTCTGGACCTAGTGACAGCCATCCCCTGGACTGTCCTTTTCCCGGATCCAACTACCACCACTTCGTCTAGTCGGTTCAACGTAACGAGATCCTGATGCTTGGCCTCTCTCTCCACTTCGACACCACATTGATTCCGTAAAGCGGCACTGGCCAAGCTATCTGCACTGGCATTCCAATCTCGCTTGACATGCACCAGCTCGTGATTCACCCAACCACGCAGGTGGATCATCACTTTCTGCCGTAACCGTGTTAGGGCCGGGGCCTTGCAGTCAATCTCACCTCTCACCTGTCTGATCACCAAATTGGAATCCCCACAAATCACCAGCCTTTTTGGATCTTGTCCCTTTAGTAGATCCAAACCCAGCAGGAGCCCGTTTTACTCCGCTTCATTGACGGTGAGGCCCTCCGCGTAAGCGGATCTGGCCCGTACAACCATCCCGGCAGTCTCCACAGTATTGCGCTGTATGCTCCTCCTCCGCGTCGTACGCGAGCGGGTCCATCGAAACTCAGGACGTACAGATCCTCATCCACCTGTACCGTCGGGATCGGGATCGGGATCCGGCGTTTGGACTCTTTCTTAGGAGCGATCCTGGTCAGTGCTTCATCCATCTTAGCTCGAGGTGTGATGCTCGCGGCCAAGACTCCCAGGATCTCGTCTTCCCCTTTCGAACATTTCACAATCTCCAGTGTCCAAGGTGAGAGTAGAGCTGCCCACTGTCCCAAACGTCCTTGTAACCCGGCCGACTTAAACAGCCAAGCTAGCGTAGAGTGTCGAGTCAGGATCCGGATGGATCTTCCCACCAGCAGGTTGTAATTGAGATCCAACACGCGCAAGAGCGCGAGTATCTCCTTCTCCACCGCTCCGTAGTTCAGTTCATTTGGCTTTAGCGTCCGGCTGACGAAAATGACTGGGTGACAGATTCCTTCATGTTCTTGTACCAAGGCTGCGGAGACTGCCCAGTCACTGGCATAAACTATAACGTAAGTTGACGTTCCGGATCGAAATGACGGAGGATGGGCGTGGTCGTGATCCTGTTCCTCAGCTCCACGAATGCGTGTTGAGCTCGGATCCATCGAGGTTCCACCCCTTCCGAGTTCTGATCCGTCGTCTCTATCCTGATTGGATCCTCTTTCCTTTGGTCCCGGGGCGGATCCAGCTCCTGTTTTAGGTCCTCTTCTGGCGTCGTACTACTTGGATCCCTTCGTGAATCCGACATCTCCAGGGCCAGAGCTTGTTGGATTTTGATCCGGACAGCTGGAGTGGTCATCGCAGCAAAATCTACCTCTCTCAATTCATATAGTACCGCAGCAAACAGTGCGTAATCCTCGATGAACCGACTGTAGTAATTTAAACTGCCCAAGAAGGATTGCATCGCCCGTAACGACTGTGGGAAGGACAAGTCGGCTAGGTCCTTAGGATTCGCCTCCAATCCCTCCTTGGAGACTCGATGGCCTAAGTAAACTACCTTGCGCATCCCCCAATAGCTCTTCACCACACTGATAGAGAGATTCCACTTAGTACACGCCTCCAGTAGGGATGTCACTCTTTCGCACAACTGATCCCACGATTCCGACGGGATTAGAATGTCGTCGATATAAGATCTGCGTCCTAACACAGACGGGGCCCCAAGATCCCCTGGCTCTCCTGCTTCGAATGGATCCACTTCCGTATGATCTTCCTCGGATCCATCCTTTTCGGGTTCCGGTATTCGGGTGAAATCATAGAGGGCGTTATCGATCAGGCGTTGGTAGATCTGGGGTGCGTTCTTCAATCCAAATGGCATCCGGTTCCACTCGAACAGTCCAAACGATGTGATGAATGCGGATATCGCGCGAGCTCGATCCGTCATAGTAACCACCCAGAAATCACTGGCCATGTCTAGAGAACAGTACCAGAGTACTTTATCCAAATCTTCCAACAGATCATTGATTAGAGGCATCGGATACACCATCAATCGAGTCAGGCCGTTAACTAGCCGGTAATCAATGCACAGACGTATATCCACCCCGTTCTTCTTGATGATGATTACCACCGGAGATGCCCACGGGGATGTTGAGAAACTGATGATCTTGGCTTGCAGCAGGCCCTTAATCAGATCTGATAGTTTTTCTCGGAACCGAGGCGCCATCTTTCGCACCCTTTGAGCGATCGGTTTCGCGTCGCCGACATCGATGTCACAATTGACCCCGCGGGCAGCGGGCGGTAATGCATTACCTTTACCAATCAGCAGATGTCGGCTTTCCCAGATTTTCTGACGTAACCGATCCACTTCTGCGGGCTCGTTTGCCCCTGGATCCACTTGGATATCGTCAATCGTGACCTCCTCTGTGGTCAGTGGTACCTCCGGGATTACCACCAGGCCATCCCCGAGATCCTCGGCGTGTAGATCCCCGCCTTCATGGTAACAGACTTGTTCATCTTCCGTCTTCGTCGGATCCACCATTGGATCCAAGCACCGCGACCCTCTTTCACCTGGCAGTCCTTCTGTCTTCGTGGGATCAGGTACCCTGGTATCGGGGAAGCCACCAGTTGGATCTAGTCGATTCTCTAGCGAGTTTAAACCCGACGGTTCTGGTTTGACTAGTGTTGCCACTCTCGATAAGGATCCAGCCACTTTGCCCCATGACAAGCTAGGATCCACTCTGGGGTCATCGGGATCTGGCAGTCCGGCTTCAGCCTTCTGCGATCCTTCATCCACCGACCCTGCGTTATCTAGGGGTCGACTCTGGGGGTCATCCCCGGTCTTGGATCCAACCTCCATCGCTTGGATCTCAATCCGACGATCCCTCTGCAGGAGCTTTCGCGGAGTTGGATATGAAGGCCGATCCACCAAGGGGCCAGTTGGCCCCGCCGGGAGCTCCACCTCTCCGAGAGATTCGATCTCGGTAGTCGCCTCGTACGCCAGATTCTGCCATTCTCTGTAACGACGGGATCCCACTGACACATATCCAGGTCGCCTTACGGGATACCGTCCTTCGCCAACCATCGCCCGATCTCCTCATAATGGTCGAGTAATAGTCTCTTGTCGCTGACGCTCGTGACCTGGAGGTATTGTGATCGACCTGGTCCTTGGATTACTGTAGGCACCCATTTCTCGCCCCGAGTGACCCACAGTTTCTCATGTTCCACCCACTTCAACCGATCTGGCAGTTCCCAGGTTTCTCAGGGCTCGATCCAGGTCGTCTTATCCGCCCTTATGATCCTCACCTTCGCCCCGTACAACGGTCGCCGTCCGCTGAGCTGGAACCGCATCTCATCAGGGAAACAAAGTGTCCCATCTGCCAGATCCAACCTCACTCCGGCTGGTACCATGAAATCTATCCCGAGGATGGCGTCTTGACCAGCGAGATCTCCAACCCAAATATCAAACCAGTACACCAAACAACCTGCCAACGTGATCTTGATCCGCGTTCTCCCGTTCGTACGGTATACGCCTTCACCAATCCCAACACAATCTTGGATCCGACTCCCATCCACTTGGCACCCAACCTTACGAGCAAAGACGGTATCCAGTATAGACACCTAGGCACCACTACCTAGGAGTAGGATTGCTTTTTCATTGTTGATCTTGCCCCCTACCTTGGCTTGCCTGAACCACTTTCCTGGGGCATGGTACAGTCGTGCACCTCCAATTCGGCACCGGTATCAGTCATTACCCTGCCAGATTTTATGATTACGCGAATCGGATGCGCAATTACCTTTGCCCGTCACCACCGTAGCAATTAACCTCAACG
The DNA here is from genome assembly GCA_011320135.1 of Phytophthora betacei. Taxonomy (NCBI): domain Eukaryota; phylum Oomycota; class Peronosporomycetes; order Peronosporales; family Peronosporaceae; genus Phytophthora; species Phytophthora betacei. The sequence continues at coordinate 1,135,513 of JAANHX010000689.1, read as the reverse complement.
ATTCTCCCCTCCTCGCGGAGGGATGATACGCCGCATCGATCTGATTTTAAATTTTGGATCGGACGTCTTCATACAAACATACACTTTGATTTTAACCGCCAAAGACAATGGGACATCGCCCTTCCTCCTACATGTCCCTAACTCTAGCACAAGTCAGATCCTGCATGCTCTCACTCCGAACTTGCTCGTTGGGCAGCGGAGCGCTTTAAGACCCCCAAAGCTGTAAAACGCACTACCGTCCAGAGTATTCTTAAGCGGTCAGCGGACGTTGCCGCCTTGCCGGATGCCTATCGCGACCGGAAGCGCTGTTGCGCGCCCGCGATTCGTGCCACACAGGCCAAAACTAAACGTAAATTTAGTACTGAATTAACAAAAACAATATCAGTGCACTGGATTTGCGTTTGGTTTTTGCTTTACGTTGTGCACTTATGCCCTGGCACTGTTGATATGGTCCGCCCTGCCGAATTGGAGGTGCACGACTGTACTTCCAGTATCCACGGGACTCTCCGGTTAGCAGATCCATGGATCCAACATCCTCAGATCCACGGGATCCAGTGACCTGACAGACCTTAGGTGGATCTGCAGTGACCTCACCCTTGGTAGGCTCAAACCATCGACCATGTTGGCGCTTCTCCCAGTAACCACGTGCCTCTCCCCTTTGTAGATCCAGGGTTGAAGAGACTTCGGATCTGGCAAATTCATCCACTTGGCGCAAACTAGAAATCTAGGCAACTGACACTTCATGTAGATCACGTGTATTATCGACTGGATCTAGAGTCCTGCTACCTGGATCTAGCGATGTCGTGTTCACAAATGCATAAATGCAATACCTAGAACGCTCGGCTCGTACCGGATTCAAACCCGGCGAGCGTCCTAGTTTAACATCTTCTCGGCCACTTCTGGCAACATCCCTCTGTGCTTGTCTGGATCAAATCACTGGCGGATCTGGTTGTAGAATTCCTCCATCGGACACTTGCCGACGTCGTGAATCTCGCCGCAACCGCGACACACGTAGAAGCAATGATCTCCGGGATGACCTTTCTTGCCACACTTCTCACAGACCAGATGTTTCCAGCATCCCGATTCTGTGTGCTTCCGGGATCCGCACTGCGAACACCTGACTTGTGCTGTCCCGTCCATGAGATCTCCGGATCTGTACATCCCACGGTCCCCGGGTACGGTATCCTCCGACCGCGAGTTGTCTCCGGTCTTCGCCGTTCGATCGTTGGATGCAGTGAGACAGACTCGACGGTAATCCTCTGGGTCGGAGTCCGAGCTGTCGGATCCTGATTCAGTTCCTGCGTCGGGCGCCGTGACTTGATTGACACGTCGAGCTGGGGCCGTAGGCGTCGGAGCCTTTTGGCGGTACTTGCCGGTTCCGACCGCCGCCTTCTTCTGGCGGTGTTTCGCGCGATCCACAGCCCGCAGCACTTCTTCGAGCTCATCTGCGTCTGGAAGACGTAACAGGGTCAGCCTGTCGGCCAGATCCCCATCTCCCAACGTCTCGATGAAATGATCCACATGTTCCCGTAGTACCTTGGATCCCCCATCCTTGATCTTCAACTTGGCCCGTAGACAGGCCACATTTAGTCGATGCAGGTATTCTAGCGGGGATTCATCTGATCTACGGCGAGCATGGTAGTATTGTCGTGCCACAGACACTCCCAATCCACATTACTGGGTCTGGAAACTGCGCAGCAAATCTGGCCACTTGTTCCTGGTGGATCTACCCAGCTGCCGATACCAATTCCTGGCTGGCCCTGCTAGCAGATCCGCAAAAGTCAGACACTTCTCAGCATCCGACGCTTGATCTCGCATGAGGGCCGACTTGACTTTGCTGATCCATGTTCTCGCTCGGTCCTCATCTTGATCCTTGCCCGTGATCTCCTTCAGATCCGATATGGCTGAGATCCGTACCCTCTGGATCATGGACGATCCACCTGCCCCGGCTGCGGCTGTTGCTACCACCGCTGACGACGGGGATGGGCCATCCAGATCATCTGGGTCGAACTCATCATGGGCGTTGTCTTCCTCCACTGACTCCATCTCCACGTCTCGTGCTCCATGTTCGTGGAGCACTTGCGCTTGTAGCACGGGCGCTCTCATACCCTGTTCGGACAGAAACCGACTCATCGCAGCTTCGAAGTGTCGCTGCAGGGTGCCCGAGGAAGTATCGGAAGAGCCTGTGGCCGTCTGGTCCACTGGCGAGTCAGGATCTGTGCGGCAATTACCTTGAGCCCGATCTGACGATGACTCCACTGGCTTCTTGCCGGATCTGGCTCGATCCTGGCTGGATTGTATCAGATCACGGGTAGGGCGTACTGGATCCCGATCCTTCACGTTCATAGGAACTTCCTGTCCCCGGATCCTCGCCCGCGCTTTCAGCATGGATGCCCCGGAGGGTCCTAAAGTCATGCGTCGGGGCTCAGACGACGTGTCTGACACATCCTCAGCGGCGGATTCGTAGTTCGAGGACGCAGCTTGGCTGATCCTCGGCGACGACACTGGATCCATAGTGCGCGACCTTTCTCCGGTGATGGACTTAACTCTGGCAAAGATGTTCCGCGTCGCGGATACTATGAGATCCAGGTCTAGCTCGAAGATATCCTCTGCGTCGAACACACCAGCTACGATGCCTGACTCCGTACGCAAACGTAATAGATCTTTGACTGCCACCAACTTGTTCGCCGTTTTCGTTTGTGCTCTCACCAGTTCCCTTGGATCTTCGATCTGTCGTGGATTCAGGATCCGCATGACGGGATCTTGATGCAGAAAGTCGCGTAAAGCTTGGTGGCGATACACAAACTCGAGATCCTTGTCGGACCAGCTTGACCCGGATCCAGCTTGGTCTTCTTCCGACCCTGGAGCTTGCATCTTCTTCTGCGTAGGCTTACTTGTTTTCGTCTTCTTTCTCGTTTCTTCGACTAGCGGTGTTGGGTTTAGGTACGGTGTTGGCTTAACCAGTGAATCTGCAAATGCATACCGTTTCGCCTTCACTTTCCCTTGTTTTGTTAGCGGATCTTGACTTGCGGCAAGACCCGCAGGGGTCCCCGAGGGGACCTGGGGAGGATAGAAATGTTTTTCTGCTAGATCCGGATCCACCTCTCTTCCGTCGACAGAGTTCTTCCCAAAACTCCATCGATCCGCGGATCTTGTTTCATTCAGCAGCGTCTTCGTCGATCCGACCTCCGACGACGCCTCTTCCCCTGACTCATTCTTCACTTGAGCAGCTTCTTGGGACTCACAGCGAAATCCCGAGTCACCAACAGATCCGGGCACGCGCACCATTGTGGTGTAGCGGGATCAGCAAAATCTGCGAGATTGCTGGATCCAACTTACCAACTGCGCCCAGACACCGACTAACGGAGGGGGTCCCCCGATGATCCGTGTTCTGCTGAACTTTCCTCACCTTGTGTACCCGTCGGTAGGGCGGGATCTTGCTCTCTCGGTAACTTCCGAAGCGTTCAAGTGGTGAAGCTTGAGTGTCTTGGCGAGACGTGGGGATGGGGTGGAGCAGCAGTGGAAAATCTTCACTCTGCGTCCGTGGATTGTTCCGAATCCTAAGCGAATATTCGAGTTTATGGGTCCGGGGCCTAGATCGTGGATCTGGCCGTAGTGTTGCCTTGCGGGTGTGTCCCTTGCCTTTGCGTTTCCTTTGCGTCGTACTTGCCGCCTCCTGTGACGGGATCTTGAGAGTTGAGAACCTCTAGGATGTAACCGACCAAGTAGTAAATTCGGTTAACCTGTCGGATCTGCACGTGTATAGGAAAGCTCACTAGGTTGTAGGATCTGGCCAATGTATTATCCAGTATCACTACCAACACTAGATTCGCAACTCCTAACCTTCTCCGAGCTCGTACGGCCAATGTAGTTCCGGTTCTTGAGGGCAGGAAGGCACTTGCGTGTTACTGTGCAAATTGAGGACTGTATTGATACTTAAGCCTATACCTGCCTGGATTTCTACCTTCTATGTCTTTCACTTGTTAAATCTCTTACCAGGCTCGGCTGCATGTCCCTTCTTCCCCTGACCCATCATCCCAGCTGTATTATCTTCAGATCCACCGGATCCATGGCGTAATCATTATGGTCACCCTATTATGGGTACACTCATCCGGATCCAGGTAGCTTGGATCCACTTCACTGTAAGTTGTACACTCGTCATGGATCCGGGCTCTCCAATCATTCAACTTCGTCTTGCAACCGTCTGTGATCTCCATTGCCCCACGAAAGTTCGAGATCCACTGCATCCATCATCCCTGTATCTTGGATCCAGGTCCCTCTATGTGGGATCCTCCCTCCTTGGATCCGAACTCGGAAGTATGGGATCCGGGACACCTCGCGGTGGATCTTGACTTCTTGTTAGCCGTGGCTACTAGATCCACCTTCAGAGGGCACCTACCATCATTCGTTCATAGGATCCACACTCGATCCACTCTTATATAGTATATCCCATATCCATCTAAGTGAATCCAGGTAAGGGTGGATCCGAGATAAGTCTTGGTGGATCTTGCCTTCTCGTACATCGCTCATCCCAGATCCATCGTCATTTCATACGGGGTGCTGCTCGTCATGACTAATCCACCACCGACAACTTGCATCCATGCCAGACGACCCAAATCCTCTCTAATCACTTGAAATTGTCACTGATTCGGGATAGTGACCCCGCGTCAGGTCCATTCTCTTATTTCTGAGAAAGCACTTCACCACACTGACTCGTCGTGTGGGAAGCCGACAGCAGCCGTACACTGCTCCAGCGTGTGTGGCTCAGTATAACACACACATGGAGGGGGTGGATCGCTTAGATCAGTTGAGAGCACGATTCTCTCTCGCAGACGGACATTCATCCAAAAAATGGTACAAGAAATTTAGTATGGCATTGGCTGACGTTGCACGAGTCAATGCATATATGACGAGGAGACAAGTTGTAAACATAAGCAAAGCGCGTGACCCCCACCGAGATTTCGTCACTCAGCTAGCCGAAGAGTTACTTTCAGGAAAATTGATGAATGCTGTGATCGAAGGATGTTCTACGATGCTTGTGGAGGTGTTACCCCAGCATCTTGTGGTGATGTGACGGCCGGGTGGATGTGCGGTGTTGAATCGGTCGACACTGCTAACAGTCCTCAAAAACGATGTGTTGCAATGTCGTCAAAACAACTATTCCACTACCGCAGGAAGCGACGGCAGTGCGTAGTGTGTCGCTGGAAGAACCCCGGTGAAACTGTGCTAACCGACCACTGTACTCTTCATAACGTTAGTCTTTGCCAGACTATCAACACCGCAATGTCCAAGTCTTATTACTACCAACAGCCAGGTCTCACTTGCTGGGAAAAATTCCACACCTTTTATCTTCCGCAACATCTATTCTCGAGCAAAGGGTAGATCATGAAAGCTTCTGAGCTGTACAAAATGAAACTAAAGGATCCGCCTCCAAATTCTCCACAGAAAAAAAGCCCAGCTGTGCGCAGTATTCTCTAAGGTGCCAATATTTATGTTTTCACTCCGCTTCGCTCCGTGTAGATGTACAGCTTTACTAAGGATGATGTCCAACTTACTGATACGTTTATTTCTCTATTCGATTCCCAGCAACGGCAAAATGTCTTCAGGCAGACAGCACTATGACGAGGGCACACTGAGCTTGTAAGTATTGCAACCCACGCTTTAAGCATCAGAGCAAACACATCCTCGATGTGAATTGTTGTTGAAGGCTCAAACCGGAGATTGTTTGTGTACACAATAGTTGCCTCTGAAAAAGGACTCACCAGCGATAATTCAGTATCACGTACATCTTGACCGCACACGTAGAGTTTACGCAAATTTGGCCAGCGATCTGCAAATGTTTCAGCGATCTTGACGTTCTCTTCAATTAACCCACTGCGACATTCAATTCCAATACTCTGTCTAACGTCCGTCTCCGGGGCAAACTGTGATATAATATTCCCCACGACAGACCCGACATCAAGAAAAAACGTCACTGCCGGCAACCAATTTTATCTTACCGATTGCTGCAATCACTGCAATCATTGCATCAGGTAGAAGTTCACCAGCATTTAGAGCCGGCAAAGACGCAGGATAGACGACAGTTTTTCTCGTGACACATCCGAAAATGGTATCTACTGCAACCGCTGACTCGCTGACCGGCAGAGACGGACTCCATTGCTGAAAGAAGTCTGTGTTTTGCAGCATTGAGAGCTGTTCCGTGGACCGGGTACCTACTGTTAAACATGGTGAGCTATGAACAGCTTGGTTCTCTGCCTCAGAAAGGCTCGCAGAACCCTGTAGTGAACCAGAAGGTTCGGCGGCATGATCAACATGTTGTTGACTTGGGTGGGCCTCCCTTGCACGGACCTGAATGAATCTCTCTTGGGTTTGGTACGGAAGCTGTAAGCCTCTATCACGGATTCGGTGCAGGATGGAGCTCCTCCTTCCACGCGAGGTTTGTGCTGGAGTGAAGAAAGCGCGTGGAAAAGCTACTAGGTTCTTCCCGTATGTCCGCTTAAGTGCATTGAGCCGCTTTGACAAAGCTTTTGGCGAGCGCTGCCACCGTTTCATACGGCTAGACACCTTAGCCCAGTCAATACGCTCTCCTCGATCGGCATACGGGCGAGCGAGCTGGACTAACATCTTATGTACTGCGTCAAGGAATGTGGTCTGAGGCATTGTAGCAGTCAGCGGGCGATATCGGTATACATCTTCCGCTCACTATACTGTTCGACTCGACTGCAATCCTTCTCGAATGGCTATTCCCGTAATTATAGCCATAAGTTTATCTCATTCCACTCTCTTCATTCGTGATCCGTAACTGACTTGCGCTCCATTGGTTAAAAAGCAAATGGTACTAGAACAGCCCCTTTAACGCACTTTTTAGTAGCGGCTTTAAAAAAACTTCAAAAGGTGCTGCTTTGGCACCATTTACCGCGAAAGGGTTAATACAACTGCAATGTTATTAAGCGATCAACGCAAAATAGATAATTGTATGAGATTCAGGGTCGTCGAGCTTTCAATTATTCTAAAAATACTTGCACAATAAAATAGCAATATTCGACTCGACACAAAGTACTACGCGGAAGACGATTCACATCTTTACTTACCGTTTTCGCCGATCAAAAGCGCCAGTTGCCTTAAAAAGAGCAGCATCTTCCGAGTGCGATGATGAGAAAGCGATCCGAGTGCGATGATGCGAAAGCAGGTGCTTGGCCTGAGAGAAGATTCTCTCCACGCAGTTCGACGTAGGAGGAATGAATGGCAGTAGAGGGTAGCTGGTACGTACTTCGAAGTATGAGGGTAGCTGGTACGTACTTCGAAGTATGAGGGTAGCTGGTACTATTAATGTGAGTCGTGAACTGTACAATCTTCCCAATATAACTAAGAAATTTGGAAATTATTTTTTAAATGTTAAGTTTCACCGAATCATAAGAAGTTGTTTCACGGAGATATTATAATATATTACCAGTAGTATTATTAACTTGGAACCTCTGGCGGGCAGTGTCTTCTAGTTGCTCTAGGAGCCCTGGCGCAAAAACACTCTACTAAATGGAGCTCTGTAAAACGGCCACACGCTCCAGATCAGCGTCCGAGCGTCCAGATTAAATTACTACTAACGTTAATTTAAGAGTGGATGGGCCTCCGTTGAAGTCGGACAAGAAATGCAGTGGTCGTTTGAAAAGAACGTCTAACGAACCATACACGAGTTTTATTTGAGTACAGCCTTTCTTCTGTATTACCGCGCCGGAGACATATTTTCGATAGCATCAAGGCGAGTGCCAGTATCGTGACCTCATTCGAGTGTCGTTGTGGCCGAGCTTCAAGCTCTGGTAGCTTGAAACCGCCTCTTAGCCATAGGTACGCCTGTACGCTTGGTATTTTTCGAGGAGACTCGCTGGAATGTGCTCGACGATGTCATCCGCGGAGTATCCATGGCTTTTCCATTTTCCAAACATGAGGAATCGAAAAATTTCATCGCGCTGCATATCAGACAGTTTCAATGCGCTGAATTAGTCATAATTTCTCTCTTCCTTGTCGTGTTCTGTGGAATGAGATATGAGGTGGTTGGACGACGCCCGGTACGGTTAAAACTACATATTTCTAATATCCTGGTAATCTTTCCTGAACTATTTGTGATTACTACGGGTCGCAGAAAACTTTTTGGATCAGCAGGTATGCCGCAGGGAACTGCGTTCAGAAAAGAGACAAATACCTTTTGAAGCGCTCAAAGGTACTCCTTCTTAAATGAAGGAAATTATGCCCTATCAAAGCGGATGTATTAATATGTTGTTATAAGAGATTACCTTTAATCTTGATGCCCTTGCAAGAATTAAGTATAACCATTTGGATTTCGTAATCCTAGCCTAATCTGCAGGCATGTCCGCAGACGGTATTTTCAAAACGGTCCCTTTTGACTGAAGAGAGGGAATCCTAATTACCCGGATGTATAATTGTTCGCGTTTTTGCACTCTTTTTGTCAAGGTACAATACGACCACCATACAACATTCTTTATAACCAACATACCTCTTTCCGAATTGCTCTTTTTCTCACCATCGACAAATAATACACATCCCAAACCACTTTGTTATAGGAATTTTGACCACGCGTTTGTTGTGTGGTTTGGATGCCAATTCTCACTTCGCTATTTGACTCGCTTTCGACACCTAAAACATCCAGACACCAGCAATGCGCCTAACTTACGTCTTGCTGGCCGCTGCGTCGACCCTATTCGCCCCGCCACGTCACCTCTACCCCATACTTCGCAAATGATGTTGCGCTAACTGGTGTACTGTCACTGGGCTTCATTCACTTCGTTGGCGCTGACCAAAGTGTAAGCGACCAGTCCCGGTTTCTCAGAGGCGGCAACATCGACGAAGATGACAACGAAGAGAGAAACTTTCTGGAGCTTGTTAAGCAAGCGATGACTAACAACTTTGTTAACAAGATGATAAAGAAGAAGTCGTTTTCGGATCTCGAGAAAATTGACCACTCTGGGGAGCTCAAGAGGATTTCGACTGTTATAGAAAACAAGTTGAATAATCTGTTTAAGCAGGCTGACGATGCGAACAAGAGTCCCGACGACCTGGCCAAGATACTGAAAGAAATGCCAGATGCCGACGATGCCCTGACGGCTAAGACATTGGAAATGTACACTGACTACTTGAAAGCGGTCGGCGTAAGAGTCCCCACGTAGTCTCGACGGTGGAAAGTACAAACCATTTTTCAGAAATACATTGGTCCCTCCAATAACAGGACATAATATGCAAAAACACTGCTGAGAACGGCTTGCGAGACACGGAAATGCATAATTGAGTAAGACCTTTCACACCTGATTTAACCCGTGGGCGCCTTCTCTATCAGGCATAGCAGCACATCGTGTTACCCAGGTCGTCTTCAGTCGTTGGTTGAGTTAGAAAGTCTGTATAATGCGCCAGGTGAAAAAGCATGCCGGCTTACAGAAGCATAACATGCAGATGTACTTTGCTGTGCGTTTTCAGGTCTAATGTGGAGGCACACAGGCATATCATACTAAAGCTGTCTAAATGGGTTTGAGTAAGAAAGTATCTCCTGGTCTCACGGATAAGTAATCATTTTTTAAACTGCGGAACACCAGGTCATTCAATGCTTCTTCACCTACATGTAGCCTCAATTACATGTATACATGTGTAGACCTCCACTAATTTAGACTGCATGTCAGGAATACTTGTGAAAATGCAATGGAGCATCGCACTCTCCAAAAACGCGTAAAAATGATGATCATTTTCCCATAACACGATAGAGGTTAGATGGATTTCGGTGTTTTTGTATTTCCGGGCAACAAACTTGTGGTGGACCATTGTGACAGACTAAAATCTTAATTGGACTAGTTACAGTTTTTGGTACATAATTTCAGTGCCGACTTCGACTGCATCGAGAACACATACGATTTGTATGTGTTCTCGATGCAGGAAGAATTATATAAACGCTGCTGGTTGCTGTTTACTGACATCAAATTAATTACTAGTTTTCCTTGTCCTTAAAGTTTCGTATCAGCTACTGTATTGTGCCAGTTACGTGCCACTTTTGACAGGCCTAAACTTGAGTCTGCATTACTTTTCAGCGATATGTCCTATTTATCAATAAAGACACTCCTAAAATGCGCTGCCTACTTTGGGTCACAAATGACCATGCGCTGAAAAATGTCATCAATTTGGCGGGGTTGCCAGTTTCCTGCCGCTTTTCGGTTAGAAGTTTGTATAGGTGAAAATCAAATCGCTTCGACAAAAAACATACATCCAATAGAAAAGAAGATTATAACCAAATTGTATTATCTAATTTGCTAAAATTACTGGCACGAAACGGGTCGAGTACACGTAGCTGATACAGTACTTTATACCTGTTCTTGCACCACATGAAGCTGTCGTTGTGCCAGCAATTGTGACGCCATCTAGGCGGTTGGTTCAAAGTGCTTAGCCATGTTAACTGGACAAGAAAAAAGTAAGTGGCTAAACCGACTCCCTTGTTATAGTCTAATTATGGGCGCTCATTTCTTACGTTTGCCTTTTCTTAACACACTTGCTCCGAACGGCATTCGCCAAAGACATGTAAGCGTATGTCGTAAGATACACCATTCATATGTTCTTGGTGTTTGTATTGACCATGTGTTTGCTATGGAGATTGGCATATAAGCTTTCAACACTTTTCCGATTCAATGTCGTAACTCATACGGCATTGAGGGGCAACAGAGGTCAAGAGATGTCGTAACTATCTACTAATTCATTCAACAGGTGGCTAAGATGATGCAATGCCAGGGCTTTCATTTCAGAAAACGCAAGGAAGAAGGTACGTCAGCTGAAGAAACGTTGCATTCAACCTCACGAAACTAACCACTCATCAATTGATACGCAGCCTAAACTACTCATCGTTGCCATCATTATCATCGTCGTTACTGTTTCCGCTGTCGCTGCCTTGGTCACGGCGAAGCTGGGGTTCCCGCTTCGTTTTCTTGCACTTCCAGCACTTTGGCCCGGTCGACGCAGCACAACTGACGTTTCAAAGTTGGGGAGGGGGAGGGGAGGGGGGGTTCACTTGGTCGACCTGAAAGTCGTCGTGCCAGATCTCAAAACAGGTTATGGCAACTTCCTTGTAGTCTCGGCGAATCCTGTTGCAAAACCAGCACTTTGCACGGTCGATAGAGCAGCGCTCGCAATAGTAAGGCGTTGCAAACGACTTCCTCTTGTCTGTACGCAAGAGCGCGCAGACCTTACAAGATCGCTGACGGCGTTTTTGGACGCCGCTAACGGTGACCCAATCTTCAGACTGCTGACCGCCATGAGTAAGCCGAACCGGTGCGCGCCTTCGCTTCTGACCTGACGGAGGTGGTGTCCCCTCTATCCCCGCAAAATCCTCGACCTTTAGCTGCTGGAGCTGGTTTTGAAGAACCATAAACCACTCTGAACACCTCATAGCTACCGGTTGCTTCACCTTGGCCGCTTTTTTGTGAAAGAGGACGCGTTTACCAGCGCAAGATCAAGAAAGGCAAGAAAAAGGCTTTTTGTAATACTTGAGAAAACCGCGTCGACATCTGAAGCGAGTATGACTGGAGGCGGAGTTGATCGTGGCGATCGACTCCGCCCATCCTGTTCTGGTAGTTGCTCACCGCCGAAGGCCACCCGACCTGAATCGCGCCAACTCGCTTGACCTTCCTCTCAATTGGGGATGGCGTCAAAACGGAGCCAGTACACATATAGTATACTGGTTTGTGATCCTACCAGAGGTACAAAATCATGCTGGGAACGGTGACCGAACGCGAATACACGAATGAGCCGCGGGGGATGGTTGTAGGGCATGTATTGATTATTGACAATGTCTTCGTGTTGAAGCCCAGGCGGTTTGTCTGAACAGTCCGAACCACATAGATTTGCATCTTTAGTAGCTCAACAGCAAGTATTACGGACGAGTAATACCAGTCAATGACGACAACATACCACGGGTGGCGCCACTTTGGAGTGAGGGCAAATTTCAAGTTCCGCACGACGACTGCTGCTCTAGTTTTAAAGTCAACTCCAGTTTCACATCCGTCCGTGCTGTTCCGCTTGTCTGCGTAAACTTCAACCCTAGGAAGTTACGACATACATAGCAGTTATGATCTGAAACACCATGTAAGGGACGATATTTAATAAAGAGCAAAAATACATGTGGCAGTACGCGGTCTTAGCGTCACACAACATAAAACGTTTTGAGCCGTAACGGTGGGGCTTGTCAGACATAAACATACGGGTGTTATTGCGCCTCGACGTAGCACAAGAACCGCTTTTGGATCTTGTCAACCACGGGTCGTACCTTCCACAGCTTGTCGCGATGGTTTTATCTACGAAGTAAAGATCGCGTAGAATACCCTGACACCGATCTCGGGTCATGTACATCCCAAATAGCCGCGCAGAAATTGCTTCGTCCTCCACCATGGACTGGTGCGCTGCGAATTGCCTTTTCTGCGGGCAAAGCATCCGGGCAACAAGAAAGCCAACGACATGAAGAATCTCATGTACACCGTATACTGCACCGCCTTCAATCGCCGAGTAATGTGTGCTACAATATCACGGCGGCGCCCATTTTGCCGCGCAAAAATCCTTTCCACACGCTTGCCGATTTGCTGAATGTTGTAGCGGTTCGTCTCCGTAGTGTTCATGACCCACAAGAACTTCGGCATAAAGTAGAATAAGATGAGGATTGGCAATCGCCAAACGTCCAGTAGATCACCAACCGGTTAAGCCTCCTCTTGGCCCAATCCAGGGTAAACAGTTGCATCTGACTCGTACTCACTCAAAACTGAAGCCCACTCCATAGATCGTAGTGCTTGTTTGCTCGTCTGTTCAGCTGCCCCGTTCAATGTACTGCTATCAACCGAAAGATATACCAGAAAAACGTCATCCATTTCGACTGCATCACCATCCGAGAGTACGTCAACCTCTTCGTTATATCGTCACAATCAGAATCGCGTTCGCAGACACCGACACCATCGCTCTCGTCTGAATGGTAATCCTCATACTCACTGCTGTTCTCCCCGTCTTGCAATACGTTGACGTCGTCGCTAGGACGCTGTGGAACCCGAGCTCTGCTCGGTAGGCACAGATGGGCGTAATGCACGATCGTCGTCCCCCGCACTCTCCAATCCCGACGCCTAGGACAGCAAGTACAACCCAGCCGCGGTATCTCGCTGCTCCTAGTCGGCTAGAAGATGGCTCGGTGAGAGATTGAACGCTCTCGGTACAGCGCTCTGCGAAAGCATCATCTCGGGCTCGTCGGAGGGGCCGAACATCTGCGTGATAGTATTCTGCGACAGGTGAACACTTGTGTCGATTTGGGAGGGCGTAATGTCGTCGCCATCGACACCTTCTCCACGCTGAGATTGCCTATCACTCCCAGCGTCCTCCTGGGCTTGTCCAGGCTCACCGATGCCCAAAACCTCCTCCGTAGTGTCCCCAACCTGCAAACCTGACTGGAAGGCGTACTCTACGACCTCACTCTCGCCTACAAACACACGAGATTTCTCACTGTGTCTGTAGTCCTGTCGGCCGCTTGGACATCCACCCGGCTGCTTTGTGTTGCCGCCATAGATGCCCGAAGTCTGCAGCCAAAACCGGAGCGGCGGGTTTGTCCCGGCGGCCGGATCGCTTGTACACTATCCAGCAAATTCTCGAATGAGTGGACAAGTATCCACCTTCCATCTGATCCCCTTCCCCTGCCCGGGTTTTGTTTCGTTTCTGAAAAACCTCTCGCAGCTTGTATCTTCCAAAATACTTGATTAAGGTGTTAGTGAATCGCTTCTGAGCCATTTGCTAATATATTAAGCAGTGTGTAACGGGGTAACGGAGTACGTTGCCCTAAGTGTAACCCTAGTTAAATGAAGTGTGACACGTCATACTTCGGGATATTTGGTACACGATATCAGAGCCGTCCGAGGCCAACCATTGGCTGATGACATTGCTTTTATATAGGTGACTTTTAGCTTGTATATTTAACTCAAGCTTAGCATACCTATAAATATACTCGGCTTAAAGCATACCTTAAATTGGTCACTTCGCTTCGCTTTAGGCTAAGGGGACCTGCGAACTGCCGTTCACTGAGGGTTTGTAAACTCTCGGAAGCCAACTTCCTCTAGCGCAAGGTGCTGTGTGGCCCCGTCACACTTCGTAGCACTCGTAGTCAATCTACGCCAACGCGGGTAGACTACCTGAACCTCTCTGAAGTTCGTTGCCATGGATAGGAGCGACTTCTCCCATCTGAACGACTGACAGTTTGATTCGGTTCGGAAGATGGCTGGCATATTTGGGATGGAGGCCGTGCAGAGCCGGGTGGCGTCAGCACCGGCCGAGCAGATCGAGCGCGTCAATGCGTTTGCCGCTTGCGAGCAGGGGCCCATCGCGCAGGTGCGGGAGAACCTGCAGGGTCCGGCGGCGGAGACAAATCCGCCACACCTGAAGCCAATACGGCTGAAGGTTAAACCGTATGAAGCGAAGGAAGATGAGAACCTTCCCGTCTGGGTCCGAGAAGTGGATCTCGCGATGGACGCGACTCTGATCTTGACTGAGCATCTTCGTGTTGCTTTTGCACTCTCCAACCTTATCGGTCGTGCTAATAGTTTGGTGTACACGCGCGAGACAACATCCCCTGGACGTTTCTCATCCTGGGCTCAGCTGTGCGAACATCCCCGAGCCGCGTACCTCCCGGCGAACTACGAGTACCGCCAGCGATCGCGCTTCCTCTCATGCAAACAAGGGAGGCGCGAGCTGCACGAGTACGTCCAAGAGATATGGGATATCACGGCGTCCCTAGTGGGAAACCCACTCAGCGAACACGTCAAGATGATTGTGTTCATGGACAACCTTCGAGTGGGCCCGGCGCGAACTCAGCTGTTCCGGGAGCGGCAAAGCACCCTTAAAGAGGCGATTCAAGTGGCTCTTCCGGAACGGCCATATAAGTATACAACCATCGCCAGGCGCGAACGCCGGCCTCAGCATGGCCTGGGAGCTCTTTGTCAAATCCCGGTCGAGCGACCCCCAACGGACCCGTTCCCATGGAACTCGGGTCCGCCGAGCTGCGCGACATTCGCTGCTTCGGCTGCGGGAAGCTGGACCACTTCAAGCGTGACCGCCCCGCAAGGAGACTCTGCAGGCGGGCTTTCCTCAAGCCCGTCCACAAGGGTCGCTGGCAGAAGCCAGGATCCCGGGGATAGGGGAACACCGGAGGCCAATTGGGGCGGAGGGCCCTACTGGGGAAGAATTAAGTCTTCGGGGTAGGGTGCGCGGGTGGCACGTACCGCGGGGACTTAGCCACTGGGAGTCTTCGCACTCTCGAATTGGCGAAGAGCAGCGGCGGGTTGCTCGTAGTACACGAATGTGTACGGGGATACGATCACTCCTTTAAAATCTTGAACGATTCTGGGGCGTCGAAGAATTTCGCACGCCGCCAGACCGTTGCTCGTAATAGCAACAAGTTGTTCGATGCTTTGAGAGAAAGCAAAGGCAGTTGGACGGTGTCCGTGCGATTGGCCGACGGGAAGGTTGCCACTGTCCCCAGCGTCCAAGTAGATCTGGCTGTCATGTTTGGAGATTTTAACAGCCTCGAACAGCTCACTCTTCTCGACATGGTTCACTACACTATGATCCTGGGCATGCCTTGGTTCGAGAAGCACGAGCCCTGGATCGACTGGTGAGGCAAGGCAATCGGTGCCAATCGCCCTGCGAAGTCCGACAGAGCATTGGTGAGGCATGTTCCCACCTCTGTCAGGACCCGGGGCGCCCGCAAGGGTTGCCAGGGTACCGAAGCATCCAGCAAATGCTTGAGAGTCGTAGACGTAGATGACGAATCCGAGGACGCTTCGATGGTGGCGGCGCCCAAGGGAGGCGCTAGTCAAATGGGTTACTTAGGTCCACAAGCGAGTAACATAGCTCCGCAGACAGCTGCAGCTGTCACGAACGTTGATAATAGCGTGTTCAAGGTGAGTAACAGCGTTCCACACACGGTCGCCCATACCTAAACTGAAGAGGAAGACGTCGGACACGCTTCCTGTGTGGGTAACATAGTGCCAAACCCGGTCGCCCAGACCTTATCTTAAAAGGAAGACATCGTACACGCTTCCTGTGTGGGTAACACAGTACCAAACGAGGCCTTGAGTGCCTCGGATGTCGGCGTTCCGACATCCCTGGACGATGTTAACAAAGTTCCACGTCACGGTCGCCTTCAACGACGACGCCGCCGCTGCCGAGAGTCGGATCTGAACCTCATTCAGATCGACGTCGCTTCAAGCGACTCGGAGTCCAGGACCCGGGCCTCTCCGACACTGGTGGAAGAGTGTTATCACAGTTTCGATGGCGAGACCGGTATACCCGTCAAGCCATCTGGTGTTCACTTGGAACCGTTGCCAGAGGTTGCAGAGATACTGAACCCCGAGAAAATGGCGGTCGAGGCTTTCCTGTCCAACCGCAAGACTGGGAAGGTTGCCGAGATGGTACTCATAAGACCAGCGCCCCTCGGGATAAGTTGAACTCCTCATCTGGCTTGGACGAGGACGTCCTGGACGAGCTGAACAAGCAGCGTTGGGCGCGCTTGGGCTCTGAGATCCTTAAGAGCCCCAAGAATCCGGTGAATCCTTTGTTAACGGAGTATGCGGACGTGGTGAACAAACACCCACCGACCCAACTCCCGCCAGATCGAGATGTACGGCATGAGATCGATTTCGTGCCTGGCACAAAATTCTGTGTCACGAGACAATGACCTCTTCCACGCGAGCAGTGCGAGGTCATCGATGCCTTCTTCGCTGCGAAAGCGAAGGCAGGCATGGTGCGAGAGTCAAAGTCCCCGCACTCGATGCCAACTATCTGCGTTCGGAAGCCGAACGGGAAGTGGCGTCTAGTTCACGCTTATAACAAGCTGAACGGCGCGACGGTGCCAGCCCAGACACAAAACACGCGAAAGAATGTGTTGTTGAACAACATGGCCGGAAGCGTACTCTACAGTTCGCTGGATTTGGTATACGGATACTACCAGATCCTGATGCGCGAGAGCGATATCCCGCTCACCGCGGTGAGCACATCAAGCGGCATGCTTTGGGAGTGGGTAGTCAGGCTGCAGGGCTTGTCTAATGCCCTGGCGACGTTCAACCGCCTGGTGACGCAATTGTTCAGGTCACTGCGCGTCTTCGTACAGACGTACTTCGACGACATCTTCGTCCATAGCCGTGCCGAAGGAGGCAAGACGTGATGCGAGCGAACAAACTCTACGCCAACATCGACAAGTGCATCACCAGGGATTAAGGTTATCAGATGCATCGTAAGCAGCGTGGGCGTTCGGGATGACCCAGACAAGGTGACGGCCATAGCAGCATGGCCAACGCCCCGATCCCAGAAGGATCTCCGAAAGTGGTCGGGCTTGGCCAACGACCTTCACAAGTATATCGCAGGGTACGCAGGCTTCGCTAAGCCCTTACCTGGTCTCCTTCAGAAGGACACCGACTGGCACTGGGAGCAAGAGCACCAGAATGCCATTGTCAGCATCTAGGCCAGTCCCCAGGAGGCCGCTGTCCTGGCTCTGCCGGACGAGACGAAGCCATATTGCGTCGTCTGCGATGCCTCCGACTATGCCATCGGTTGTGCGATGCTGCAGACCGACACGGATGAACAAGAACGAATCATCTCGTTCCAGTTCAGACAGCTCAAAGCCGCCGAGCGAAACTACCCTGTCCACGACAAGGAGCACCTGGCAATGAAGTATGCCCTTGTGAAGTTTCGGGTTCACCTTCTGGGCTCGCGGCCTTCGTGATCTTCACAGACCACGCATCCTTGAGGACGGCGACAAATTCGCCTCACCTCGCCCAACGGATGGCGAGGTGGCTGTCCTTCTTCGCGGAGTACAACTTCCGCGTCGAGCACAAGCTGGGCAAGCTCAACGTGCTTGCACACGCCCTCTCTCGGCGTCCAGACTACGGGTTGGCCTACATCACGCGGGTGACAACGGATGTATATGATCGGGTACGCATAGTGTATCGGGACGATGAGGCTGTCGCGACTATCATAAAGTTCCTTGCAGCAGGAGCGAGCGCAAAGTCCGACTGGCTTTCGGCGCGACAGCGCTCCCGGCTCCACCGATATGAGCTGAAGGACGACCTCCTCTATTACCGGGTGGAGCTCCACGGGTGGACGTACTCGACGACAAAGATCGGAAGGTCGACATCCTCGCGGAGGTGCACGACGCACCCTTCAGCGCGGTCACTTAGGTCGCGACAAGACCTTTGTTTGTCGGTCTCTCAGGCCTTCCGGTGGACCCACATGTACAAGTGGGTCGCTTGTTACGTGAAACCATGTGAAACATATCAGCGAATCAAACCCGCAGGGCACGCTTCGGCTCCACTACAGCGCTTGCCCGTTTCAGCTGACTGTTGGAAGTCCATGTGTCTTGCCTTCACCTTTGGGCTTCCCGCCGACGGACACGGCAACACCGGAATTTTGGTGTTCGTTTGTCAGCTGAACAAGATGGTACACCTTGCTCCAGTCCCCGTTACCTTACAGGCGAACAAACCGCGAGGTTGTTCGTCGATGGCGTGTTCCGCTATCACGGTCTCCCGGAGACGATTGTCTCGGACCGAGACCCGCGGTTCACGGCTGCGTTTTGGAAGACGATGTTTCCTTTACTGGGAACTCGTTTGCAGATGTCCACTGCGGACCATCAGCAGACAGACGGCCAGACAGAGCGCATCAATCGAGTGCTCTAAGACACGCTGCGCAGTGTGCGTGCGGAAGCACCACGTACGTGGTCGACGCGGCTTCCAGTTGTTGACCGCAAACTCAACAAGTGGAAGCTGCGTCCACGAGGCTCACGCCATTCGAATTCAACGGCCTCCGCCACCCCAGAGTGCCTCTCGCTCTTCGAGGAGACACTGCATCCACTATTCTATGTGGGGGAAAGACTCGGAAAGCTCTTTCCTCCCAGGTCTCAGATGTGACACCAGTTTTGCTGCGGAAACAAGGGGAATTCTTTGTGGATACCAAGAGGAGCATTATCAGCAGGGTCCGCGATGCCACGGCAGCAGCCCAGGACAGACAAAAGGAGTACTCTGACAAACGTGGAAGAGGAAACTTAGGTATATTTAAGGTGGGGAACTTAGCGCCCCAAGCCCACGCTGGGCAGCTTGGAAGTCCTCCTGCCGCTGGTCAAGGTCGTTAGTGATCTCCCGGGGCTCCGGAATAGCACACACTTCCTTCTCCCCTCGTCCTCTCCATCCGAGGAACCGAAGAGGTTCCGATTGGAGTACCAAGTCGCCATCGCCTCGTAGAGTGGAGAATTCAAAGCCGTACGCTTCTTAAAAAACTTGACGCCTTCGGCTTCCGCGACCTTAGCACGCGCAAGACCCTCGGCAAGCGAGCGATGTTTGCGAGGTTTCTCCTCCCCGTCATCGCCAGCTTTGAGAATGCCCTTAGCCTTGACGACCGGCCTCTCAGAGCGCACATGCATCCTGGGCTTACGGTGATCACTAGCGAGCGACTGCATGCAGTCTGCCCTGTGCTTGCTGGGCACTGGGCTGTGCCCTCCCACGAAGCCCACAGGAGTATCGTGAGTGCTCCTAGACGCGGCCTCGTCTTCACTGGCCGAGTCGAACGCACGTTTAGGGAGCCGAGGGTTCGGAGGGCTGTCTGGGGAGGCCGCGGGTGACGGACGGCGACATTTGCTCGCACGCATGCTCACAGCCGCGTCACCAGTCGCACCTTAGTAGCCTCCTGGAGTGCAGAGACTTAGCCTCTGTGCTCTTGGCTTGCGCATTTCCGCCAGCGGCATTGGAGCGTGTTTTCATACCGCTCTTTGGAGTGCCGCGGGGCATGCTAAATATTGATGTGGAGACTGGCTCAGCCGCTGCTCGAGGCTCTAACTGTAAGTGAGCCTTCACCGCGCTCGCGCAGCAGAGTCGATGTATTTCGACTATGAAAATGATAGTTTGTGACGTACACTCCTTCATTCTGATTGGTCAGTAAGCCGAACCTAAGTGGGGGGGGATGTAACGGCGTACGTAGCCCTAAGTGTACCCCTAGTTACATGAAGTGTGAAACGTCACACACACGTACTTCGGGATATTTGGTACACGGTCCCAGAGTCGTCCGAGGCCAATCATTTGCTGATGACATTGCTTTTAACTAGGTGACTTATAGCTTGTATATTTAACTTAAGCTTAGCCTACCTATAAATATACTCAGTTTACAACCTACTTAAAATTGGTCACTTCGCCCCCCTTTAGGCTAAGGGGGCCTGTGAACCGCCGTTCACGGAGAGTTTGTAAACTCTCGGAAGCCAACTTCCTCTAGCGCAAGGTGCTGTGTGACCCCGTCACACAGTATGTCGGAGCTTACGACATATTTTATAGACTATGTCGCAAGTTACGACGTTCGGAACCAAGGTGGTTCAAAATAGCGTATTATTGAATATGTACGTTTGCGCTTATGAATCGCTGCGTCAAACCTCAAGCAGCTAGCAGAGAATCAACACTATGCTATTAATTGATGCCAACCCCGTTAATTTGTATTTAATGCTGTTTTGCCGGAAAATAACACCCCAGCTGTGCGTTCTAGCAATGTTTTTAAGATCATTGCCAAATAACAATGTGCGACTCGTACAATACGAAAAAGGTATTGTGAGTTCTACTCGAAATTGGATTGGGCGATTGAATGAATCGCCCTGCCAAATCGCCCCGCCAATCGCTCATCCCATCTAAAAGCATACGAGATGCAAGTGCAGAGGCAGCGCTTCCGCGTGCGGAACCACTTCAACCTGCGTGCGGAACCACTTCAACCTGCGTGCGGAACCACTTCAACCTTGAAGACGACCTGTGGGGAAACATGCCGCCTAGCAACGGATCGGCTCGACGCAAGCGAGCCTCACGTCGTGAAGTACATGCGACTCCCAACCGCAAAAAGCGACGCACATCGACGGAATTAGCACAAGGCAGCACATCACCTGATAGTCTCAGTTCTCGACGAACGTCACGTGAATCATCGCGCTCCGACGACAGCTCGCTGCCTTCTCCGGTCAGAGAAGAAGAGAACTGCAACAGACCAGCAGCTCCAGCTAGCGAAGACAACCGCGGACTGCTGCTAGCTTCGATCAGGGATGAAGATGACTCCAACTTGCCGGCAGCTTCGGCGATAGAAGAAGTCCACAACGCACCAGCAGCTTTAGCCCGAGCAGAAGCCAATCGCAACTCTCCGCCAACATCACCGAGTGGGCATTCATCGCCAGTCCAGTCGAACTCTCTTCCGGCTTCGCGAACCAGTTTTGGGCACGCAGCGTCATCGCCAGCTTCAAATCTAACAGAAGATGTGGAGGATGTCCAGTCTGCTAAGCGATTTCGGCTACTTGTACGGCCTATTATCAAGAAGACGGTCAGCCAGCGAGATAAGTCTGGCAAAAGACTTGGCGACTTCGTCGCAAATGGTGACACCTTTGACGAGATCATTGAGAAGCTTTGGAGTGAGATTAGCGAGCACGTGAAAGGCCTAGCGGTCAATGATGATGGGCATTAGTCCGTCGAGTCCCCCGCGCAAGCCGACTGGGAACTTCTGATGCAATTTAAGCGGGGAAAGCACCTAGTTGACAACACTAAGAACGAGCTCGATTGGAATGACTGGCTAAGAAAATCACGGAAGAAGACCACCATCTTACAGATATTTGAGTACGGATCAGCACTATCGACAGCCAAAGATCGAGATGCCTTCTTAGCTGCGTGCATCCTGCCTGAACAGACTGATCGCGCCGGTGCTACTGCTGAAGGCTCGCTTCGTGACGTTGCTGCTCAATTGGAAGAGCACTGGCGCTTTCCGTTTTCTACAACGACAATTGGATGGCGCTTGTGGGCAAACTACATCACTCAAAACCTGAACCGTTCCACGTGGCAGGAACGAATTGCAGACCCTCCACCGGCCCACCTCATTCATCTCCTCCATGCTCCAAGATCACAAGTTCAGGATCGAGCTCAAGGTCTTACGAAGTCTGACGAAATGGCGCTAGATTGTGTGCAAGGAAGTTTAGCAGACATTGAAGAGCTCCAACAAGATGTCAACGGGATTCTACTGCGATTGGAGGCTCAAAAGAAATCCTTGATTTTGAAAAGGAATATTATCCAAGCTTTTCTGGCTGACGTAGACCTCCTGGCTGTGTCCGATGTGATCGATCCATTCTCACAGATGGAAAATCTGGAAGACACCGAGCATCAAGAGTAGGCAGGCGTTTTAATCACCCCCACATTCCTCATCAACTAAATCAAATCCCAGTTCATCTTCTGTGTTGTTTGGCTCCGCACACTCCCCCCCAAAACTGAGGCGTTTGTCTCTTCCCCGTCAACATTGGACTACTGGGATCAAAGCGGCCTTGCACGATCCACCCGCAATGCGCAAACACTTTAGCCATGTTGAAATGTTCAAATCGCTCTGAAATGTCTGCACTGCAAACGGCAATAAATCGCGGCCGCTGTTTTCATTGTAGTGCCGCTGGAAAAACTTCTTCACGTAGCCAAACATATACTCGATAGGGTTGAAGAACGGGCAGTATGCTGGCAGAAATATTGGCACGATACCAATGCTCCTCAAAAAGTGCACGATCTCCGGGTGTCTGTGTATGGAAGCACCATCAAGGATCCACACGGAGTGAGATCCTGGATATTGACGAACAAAATTGCGTTTCGTATACGCAAAGTCCTAGCAGCACTTGAGAAACTCAACGCGATCAAACGTGCCTTGAGTGTCAAAGCAATCAATTAGACCATTAACCCCGATGAAAGCCAACACAGAAACCCGTGGTTTTCGTTGAAAGTCGCCTCGAATTGCCAATTTTCGTCCCTTCGGCGAGTAGCCACGCTTCCTGATCATCCCCTGATTATCAAATGACACTTCATCGAGGAAGACAAGGTTGTGATAGCTCCAGTCGACATGATGCAGTTCCTCAATGAATCGGAGCACATCTTGGTCTTTAATATGCATCGCACGTCGCTCCAATACTTTCCACGTCAGTCCACAGTCGTGGATAATACGCCATACGGAGGACTTCGAAATGGTGATACGGTGTACGCACTGGAAGGCTTCTTGCGCCTCGTCTAGGTAGGCTAGTGGGTGCGTCGAGTAGAACTCACACAGCCATTTGCGTTGCTCATCTGTGAGCTTCGTGGCTCCGTTCGTCTGCGCTCTCTCAAACGTTCCGGTGGCCTCATACGTTCGGATACAGTTGCCGATTGTCGTCTCACTTTTCGTGAATACGAAAGCGAGCTGCTTCCGAGACAATCCATGTTCGTAAAAGGCGTACAAACAATGGAGCACTGTGTTGGGGTGTGCGTGCCCCTGGGTCACTGCTCTCTCCATGAAGCCTACGCTACAGAGACCGTAGTTAGTAAAGACAACCACTTACAGGTACAACAAGGTAAATGACCTCTTCTTGTAGCGCAAGCTGTAGTCTAAGTTATCGTACAGCGCTCTCGCGCCGTGCCCTCGCACCGCGCGCCGGTCGTCTCCTTCGACTTCAGCAATTTGAATTATGGCCAATATAATGGGTTAGATTGAGATTTTAGCCAATCAAGGACATTGGGTCGATTTAGAGGCCAATTGCAAAACCGCCCAGCGCATCCAAATTTAGCCGGGATTGACAATACTATTTGAGATTTTATACTTCATACCCCAAATTGTTGAAGTTGTAGTGCTGAGTGACCTTTTTACGAATGTTGTACTCAGACAAACTATTTTATTTTTGTTTTGGAAATTCTAGTCTATATTTCTTTCGAACGTTTTTTTAGAGTATGTGGTGAGATATATCGATGTAGTTTGAGATCTCAAATGCGACACATGTCTTGTCCGGAAAATAATCAAGAGCTCTCTACAGTAATGCTTCAACGAAAGTGAGGTTGGCATTGATATAAGGATCTTAATCTTACCCCCCCCCCCCCCCCTCCTTTGGCTGGCCCGATGTAGATTCAACATCATTGGTATAGTAGTGTAGTCATGCAGTAAAAAGTAAAGACACGGCTGTACAATAGGTTTCGCTTACAATTGTTAGCCTCACGGCCACTAAGTGCCTGTGTTGATTGTAGCTCAGTCTTGGTATTAAGAATATTATCAGTGTTCAACCCAACGATATGGTCTTTCCATGCCGTTTATCTCGGTACAGCGACAGTAAATATGAAAAAAAATTCGCTGTGCCCCCATGGTGTTAGAGGAGAGCATGTCATTTCCAGTCCAATTTAATTCGGAGGTGATATAATCATACAAATATTTTACTGATTCGCTAGGTATTATCCCGGCCACCAAACCTTGGACAAACTTTGGTCCAAAAATGTTACTCTAGTTTTGCGTATCTGAAAGCTTTTGCCTCCGTTTCAGCTGTTTAAAAAAGGCTCTATTTCTTGCAGAATTGTTTGCGATTGTGGGCCTGCCACATACTCTAATGCAAGTGAATTCATTGGCAGAACCGGGATAACAGGTGAAGTTTTTAGAAATGGATGGTTTTATTGAAAAAATATTACCGTAATTCGACGATTGTTAAAAATTATTGATACATGTATTAATATATGAACTCTTGATGCTACAGCTTCGTGTGCCACCATCAGGAAGAGTGATCGACTGAGGCATTGGTGATGTTGTGTACTCTAACCAACGAACTTGCTGAAGGATTTTTTCCTGTCTACTGTTTATTATCACCTTCGCAGCGTTGTTTAGAATGGTGTTGTCTCGTAAGAAACTGGAAACTGCCTCAGAAGTATTGCGTGACCTAAAAGTTGCCTTCATGATGCTGATCGACTGAGTTATTTTATGAGCTCCCGATAGCAAAAGACATGTGACCCTTTCCGCAGTTTATACTGACTGTAAATAGAAGTATACTTGAAAAAAAAGCGTTATCTTGTGTTGTTGACGCCATTCTTCAAGTTCAAGTATTGTGTTCGAATTGTGTATACCACTTAAATGTAAACTTCCAAAAAGATCTCGACTACAAATGAATATGTGCCGCTCGTCGGCGCTTCCTTTGACTGCTGCTGCGGCTGCTACAGCTATTGGTGCGCTCTCAATCCGCCGTCTATCAGCACTTTCAGCCTCTCGTGCATCTCGTCGCGTCCCCGGACATGCGGGTGATTCGATTTCGTCCTTGGAGACGCCGTGTTTGCTCGTGGACTTGGACGCCCTTGAAATTAACCTCAAGCGTCTCCCAGAGTCCCTCAAAGCGTCTCCAAAAATCGCAATTCGTCCCCATGCCAAAGCCCACAAGTCTTCTGCTCTCGGACAGTTGCAACTGCAACTTTCCCACGCTGTAGGACTGTGCTGCCAGAAGGTTGGCGAAGCTGAAGCCATGTTCCACGGAGGGGTACGCGATATCCTATTAAGCAACGAAGTGTACGGGCTGGAGAGATACGAACGCATGGCGGTATTAGCCAAAGGAGGAGCCACGATCAGTCTCATTTTCGACAATATTGAGACTGTACAACAAGCAGCACAAGTGGCAGAGGCCCAAGGCGTTCACTTCCGAGCTTTGGTGGAAGTGAACGTGGGTCAGGATCGATGTGGCGTTGATACGGTAGAAGAGGCCGTGGAATTGGCCAAACAGATAGAGAGCTATGCTCCGAGGCTGCAGATGGTGGGCATTCAGGCGTATCACGGCGCTGCGCAACATATTCGCAGTTACGACGAGAAGAAGACGGTGATTGCAGGCGTCGCGGAGAAGGCCAAGAGTGTGAGAGACGCGCTAGTGACGGAAGGAGTGAAGTGTGACGTGGTTACTGGAGGAGGGACTGGCACGTATTTACTAGAAGCGTCGAGCGGGGTGTTCACAGAGGTGCAGCCTGGCTCGTACTTGTTCATTGACGCCGACTATGCCAGGAACTTGGGAGAAGACGGAGAGTTGGTCAAAGACTGGGAACAGAGTTTGTATGTATTGACGACGGTAATGAGCAAGAATGGTAATGCTGCCGTACCGCGTGTAGTGGTGGATGCAGGCACGAAGGCAGTGTCACTAGACTCAGGGTCGCCAGTAGTACACACGATGGTCAATGGGGAGAAAGTGCCGACTCCGTTAGAGTATCACGGTGGAGGCGATGAGCATGGAATTCTAAAGCCAGCGCAGAACGTCGCAGCTGCGAAGAGAGTCGAACTTCCCGCTCTGGGCAGCAAAGTGCTGCTTGTTCCGGGCCATTGTGACCCCACCACAAACATGTACGACTATCTCGTTGGATACCGCGGAGATCTCGTTGAACATGTTTGGGAGATAGAAGCTCGTGGCCCAGGTAACTAGTACCTATACGTGTATTAACCTATACGACTGCTAGATTAACAGGACGTAAGGGCCGAACGAAACTCTCACTGTTATTTTCTCTTGAGGGTATTCAGTGCTTGGTCCGCGACCTCTGTTTCTTTTTCAGTTTAAAGTCGGACAAATAAACCCAAACATGATAAGACTAGTTAGAAATACTACAGAATAAAGTTAGGTTTGACATCATAGAAAATGGGGGTACCCACGATTACTGCCATGGAGATGAGACCAGATGATCCATATGAACAGGGATTACTATTAGAATGGAACAGAAAGCATTTAAACGAGCAACTGATTGGTCCAAATTACTGTTTAGATTACGGTGATTGTTTTGGGCCACCTGGTCGCAAAGTTAAAGTTCGGGGTATTAATAAAAAATTGATTTTTGAAAATCTTTCGCCAGGATGTCAGTTTTCCACGAAATGCGATACACCATTGCACGGAGTTATTCACAGCACCAGCAGTCAAATTTAAAAAATGCGCACTCAAATTCAAATGCCCTGCGCAATGTCATTAAACGACACTATATTCTGTATAGTAGGACACCGACGGTTGGCCCGAATGCGTTTGAAAATGGCAGGAGGCTTGGCGCGAACATTACGGCCGACAGCCAACGACCTCAGTTCTGATTTGGCATCATGCCACCACCAACCTACAAGAAATAATCGCAAGCAGTGCGAGCCTGTGTCCTGCGCGCCGCCCAAGAGGCCAAAAAATTGGAAGGTTGTCGCTGAGCTCCACGATGGCTATGAGCGGACGGCATGGGGCTGGATCAAGACCGCGATGGACATCGGCGATTGGAGCGGTACCCAGCAGCAGCGTGGTGGCTCAACCAAGAAAGTTGTCGAAGCCCATGTCGAGTATCTGCTCGACGAGCTCGCCAGCACACCAGAGATAACTCTCGTTCGTATGGCTGAGCTTATCGAGCAGAAATTTGATGTACGAGTCAGCCGTGAAGCCGTACGACGCGCTCTCGACGCGCACATTATCACCCCCAAGAAGCTGCACCGTGATGTCGTCAGCAACAACAGTCCAGTCAACAGGCAGAAGCGGTACGGCTACGTTGTGAAGTTCTACGCCGCTCTCGCAAACAACAGAAAGGTCTTCTATCCGAACGAGACCCACTTCAACTTGTGGTGCTCGCGCGAAAGAGGATGGAGCGCCAAAGGGCGGTGAGCAGTGTAAACAAGTGTGGCAAGCAAAGGTAAGAATATCCATGCTATTGCAGTTATCGCGAGCACGGGGTAAGCCTATCAGGAGTCCTTGTTTGGCTCGTTTACGTTCGATCTAGCGAACGCGTTCATCCGGTGTTTCTTGCGCCATATCCGTTTG
The DNA here is from genome assembly GCA_011320135.1 of Phytophthora betacei. NCBI lineage: Eukaryota > Oomycota > Peronosporomycetes > Peronosporales > Peronosporaceae > Phytophthora > Phytophthora betacei. The sequence continues at coordinate 1,107,894 of JAANHX010000689.1, read as the reverse complement.
TCGACGCCGCTCGACGAGATTGTCCCGGTCCTGGTCAACGCTCCTTGCCATACCTCTGTTTGAAGAGGAGGAGTTCGCAGCGGCAGAAATGCGGAGCTTGGCCCCTATTCTCCCATGATCAATTTTAGAGAGAATGCGTTTTCCACCTACAAGAGCGCCGTCAAACGCTTCCTCGCTCGACAGCATCGAGCTATTCTTTGCGTCCTCGAAGGAGCGACCATCACCAACCATCGCGCAGGATTCTTTATTCTCGCTGCAGAACCCCTGTTCGCTGAAGTTGTGACGCCGGAGCTGTGCAATCGGGTATTCTGCCATACACTTCCCCGCCATCAGCGGCCTCTCCGGGTTCGAGGACATGCAAGCTGGCACTTAATGTCATGGACGGATTCTACAGGTATATAACATCTAATGAGGAATACATCTGACAGACTTTTGAATTCGAGCGCGCACGTTTTGTATTTGACTGTTGATGTTGTGAATAACGCCGTGCAATTGTGAAAAAAACCTGTAGCGATGTAGCGCGCGCGATCATCTTTTGAATGGTGCCACGTAGAGTGCTTAACTATCTCTAGGGTCGGCCGAAAACAACAACAGCATTTGTACGGGCGTACTTTGACAAAATACGACAGTACTATCAAATGAGTTGAATGTGTAGACATACTGCTTAAATTTTCGGACACGGATTAAGCAGATATCCCGCTTATATTTCCGGACGGAGGAAGTACCTTTTTGAAACTACTCCTAGATCGACCAATAAGACCCTATTTTACATAGCTTGAAAAGCTAAGAAGTTGGAGCTTTCCGCCAATCAGGGATCGTGGATTATTATTTAGTTACAGCTGAGCATTTTTGCACTTTTTGCTAGGAGGGATGTCAAAACAAGGCTAGGCAAAGGTGGGATACGGGACCCTTAAATAAAATATTCGTCTAGACTTAAATAAATTAAACCAAACTCTAAAACGGAATGATGTCCTATCTTTTAGGCGATACCAGTCCGTACGACCTAAATATCTTCATTCTCGATGATCTAATTGAATAAATTGAGGCGTCAGCCGTTTGTTTAGCCTTTAAAACATTAAACTAGCCTACCTTCGGATTGCTCCGGATTTTATAACGAGACATCAATTACATTGGGACGGCTAAATAATGTCCAAACCGATTTGGCTGTCAAACAATGATATATGGTTACACTTATGCCTAGTTTGCTTATGGGAGGGGTGCGCGAAGACCTTCTTGCACAGAATTGCTGTTTATAATCCCTTGGACTACATGTATTAGAGTAATATAATTACTATTACGTATTTAAAAAAAATACAAGTGTAAGGATTATTACCCCCTCCAAACGGGAAACCAAAAGTCACATTTAAACTGCATATGCAGCTTTATTAAACTTGGTATTTGTATTAAATGGGATAGGTGTAGCTCGCTCATAAAAAATCGGGATTTGCAAAACTGCGCAGAGCAGCGATTAAACTGCCCAAACCTGCATATTGGTAGTAAGGTTGCCACATGTATATTGCATTATGCAGTATAAAATGAAAATAGTCAGGACGACTCCCGAAAACATAGGAACAGAACCAGCTCAGTCTACAGCTTTCATTTTTAAATTTTTGAAAACTGAATCTTTGTATACAAATTCTTATAAACAAAGTTGGGGTGTCACCTCTATCAAGTAACGCAAGCAAATAACCCGGGACTGTTTGTTTTGTGGTCTATACAAATTCGAAGAGTGCTATATATGTGGACACCACAGCTGTTTGAACACGACTCGACTGGAGCAGAAACATGAGCCTTGTGATGCAATTTGAGATGAGCTTACACGAGAACAGACATTCGATGCTATACAGCTGTGGATCAAAACTTACGCAGCTTGACTTATCCTGAATATTATGCACTATAAAGACAAAAACATATACAGGCAGAAGTAACGTTGTCGTTCGTCGCCTCTTGGAAGGGGCTAGCGTTGCAGAAGTACCCGGAGTCGATGGAGTACTAGGTGCTTCAGCCGGTTTCTGACGCATACGAACCCCTTTGCCATTTTCGAAAGGGATCAGCTTTCCGTTCATCCACGCCTTGTGCCACACATCCCAACATGTCATGTCGACCCCACGCACTTGTCGACCCGCCCGCATGCAGAGGTAGACTGGCCCTTTGTCGCTGCAATCGCCACAATAGTATGTAGTTGTTGATGCTCGCTGGGTGTCTGTTTGAAGCAGCGAGTACACCTTGCATGTCCTTTACCGTCTTTCCCCTTGTTTTCCTTCGATTCTCCGTTCATCTACTTGATGGGCAGCGTGTCCAATGGACTGGTTTGCACCGCCAGGGACCGGTACATATGCAGGTCTGGCTTGGGGTGGCTGGGTGCCGAACGTGTCGGACTCATACCTGTCTGTTGCTTGTAGGCGACACAGCTGAAGGTGGATTTTCTTCATGCACCTGGGTAAGTGGTCGTGACTGCTTGTTCCTGTGAAAGTCATTATGGACTTTGTACCCATTTACAATAGCCAAGTCAATGAGCCCCAGTGCGAACGACTTATAGTATTTTATAAAACGGAGTGCACGCTGGAGAGAATAACGCTGCAATCTCAGCTGGTTATGGACATCCACGTCACCCATGTACGCTTGATAATCTTTTACGACTCTGGGGCATGGCACTTCCTCTTGCGTGGGCCCATTCTGTCGCACCACCCGATCCAGTTCAAGGCTTCCTCCCGTGCTGAGAAAGTGTAGAGGGCGTGAATCCCACCAACATATTGCTGACATATTTTTGGCACGAGCTTAAAAGTAGCCACCTTGAACTACCGACGCGTAATCCCGGGTGGACGAGTCTTCTTCTTCTCGACGATACCTTTGCCGTATTCCAAGCGGTTGGTCACGATTGTTCCCACGCAGTAAAACTTCTTCAGCGGCAGCTGAATAGCTAAGACTACAGATATTTAGAATCGGTAGATGATGACTAGGCGCCTTCCCGGCCTTCTAGCATCCGGGCCACATGCATCAAGCAGGTTTCAGATAACAGTAGCAGGGCCTGATTTCATGTCGGGCTTGTGGGCGTCGCTAGCGTGCTGCTTCTTACCGCAATATACTTCAAACCTGCATATATCCAGCACACAAGACATAAAAAATGTCAGACAAAACTGCATAATGCACGATAGTAAAACGCCGCTTCAAATAAAATCGTACCTAATATAGTACACTGTGACTGCGCTGCATAGCATGAATAGCTTGGGGCCCGACTGGTGCGGCTTGGCCTTAATGTAACCGCGCATCTTATTGAAGGATGACCGACTGGGTAAGACTGCTTCGCCGAACGCCAAGTGTGATGGCCCAACGTATCCACGAAGAAAGGTGGGCTGCAAGACTTCTACCAACTTGCGGATCTTCGAGGCGCGATCTGTTTGAGCCCTGGGGTCGTTGTTTGAGTTGAAATGAAGATTGCATGAAATTTCCATAAATCGGTCTCTAGACAGCACTGAGCCGAAACACCCTCGTGATATAGCGCCCTCATCCGTTGTCTTCCAGTGATTAGCAAGTTTTTCTCTGTTCGGAGCAATTGTCCTTGCCACCAATAGGCCGACAAACTCGCACAGTTCGTGTGGTAAGATAGGCTTCATGCCTTCCAACTCGTGCTGAATATCTCGCCTTATCTTTCTTGGTAACGGCGGATACAACCTCCGCTTCCGGCGATATCGCTGAAATGTTTCGTCAATACGACGTGGTACCATCTCCCCGTGATACTCCGTCGAGCAAGCAGCAATGTGCTGCCACAGTACAACAGGAAGAAAGTAAAAGGCGAGTCCAATTGGAGAGTCTCCTCTGCGCAAAACGTCTGCAGTTGGACCCGAGTACCCTTGGCGAAGGTTAGGATAGCTTGTATTGTCGGCGGGGTCGTACGGGCCCTGCATGTACTCAGCAGTATCAGGTTCAATGACATCCTCCCAGCCAATAGCGGGCATCTCACGCACGCCAGCGTTCTTTAGGTTTCCAGCGAGAACTGTATCCTCTCCACCAAAATTGTCAATAAAATTCTCCACGAAATGAGCCTCTGCAGTGATTTCGTCTTCTGTCGCGACCAGATAATCACCAATGTCGTCCGATGCACAATAAGTTCCCGCCTCTTCATCCGATACACGCTCTCCGGTCTCCATGTCATCGGCTTCCGCCTCATCACCCGAATCCAACTTTTCAAACTGATGTCCAATGGCGTGATCAATAACCCCGCTCAAATCGTCGGTGCTATCGACAAGCAGCTCGCTACCAAGAGCAGAACCTTCTCCGTCTTCATTAGTATCATCTAAAGAACAGCACATAATTAAATGTCAGTATTCGGATTAACATACATCATACTATGCAGTATATAATGCAGCGTAATATGCAGAGCACTTTGCAGTATACCGTTTATGGTTGGAGTTTGTGCTGGATGTGTGGAGCTGCTGCCCCTGATGTTATCAGATTCTTCTGCTTCTTCAGATGAACAGGCGGCGTCTTGAACGTGTGGTGACGTCGGGATGAGCGGAGACCTTGGCTGGGTAGCTGTAATGGGCCCCTCCATTACATAAGTAGGTAGATTTCTTTACAAAAGTAGGTGCATCAGCACACGCTAGTCGTGTGCTGAAATGCTGTCATGCCATTGGCTGATATATGGGGAGCCAGACCCATTATTAGCCAATTGGACTATGACGTGTATTTGAGTGGCCAGGGCTGTGGCCTTGGTCCTAAAATAAAGTCAGAGTTGATTTTTCCTTAAACCTAAGACTCAGTCGTCCTATTGCGAGCTTCCTCAACACTATAGTGTAAGCAAGTAACGGAGTAAATACCTGGCCCGTTACAGTAGCTCTAACTGGGGAGTTTGCCATAGGACTTTTCGTATTCATCATAGAGCGACGCGTTGGCGCTCGCTGTGATGGCGAATGTGGCCTGGTAGTAGATTCACTTACAGGGACGGGAGGCACACCGTTAGTTGGCTGGTTGGTGGGGACTCGTTGAGAAGTAGCCTGAGCTCGAGCTCTTGCTTCTGCTGCTTCGATATCAGCAGCGTAGTTTTCACGTACGATAGCTGCGGCAGCAGCTAATTGATTATCTCTAAGAGCACTGGGTTGGACGCCTACCGCATGCCGTCGCAGTTCTACAGGCAACAAACTTGGTATTAGACATAGCAACGAGCTATTCAACTGCAAGTAATACACACACCTTTTGCGTAATGCTCCAATATTGCTTGTTCGCCACGGAAGCAATCGACGCCTTCGCTCCCCTTCACGTTCTTTCCGGGAGGCATATAAAAGTAGCGGTCATCGAGACTGCGGCCACCAAAATTATAACTAGTCCAAAAAACGTCAATCTGTCACAATGGTCCACCACAAGTTTGTTGCCCGAAAATACAAAAACACCGAAATCCATCTAACCTCTATCGTGTTATGGGAAAATGATCATCATTTTTACGCGTTTTTGGAGAGTGCGATGCTCCATTGCATTTTCACAAGTATTCCTGACATAGAGTCTAAATTAGTGGAGGTCTACACATGTATACATGTAATTGAGGCTACATGTAGGTGAAGAAGCATTGAATGACCTGGTGTTCCGCAGTTTAACAAATGATTACTTATCCATGAGACCATGAGTCCAGGAGGTACTTTCTTACTCAAACCCATTTAGACAGCTTTAGTATGATACGCCTGTGTGCCTCCACGTTAGACCTGGAAACGCACAGCGAAGTACATCTGCATTTTATGCTTCTGTTAGCCGGCATACTTCCTCACCTGGCGCCTTATATAGATTTTTATAACGAACGCCTTGAGTAACACGATAAGCTGATATGCCTGACAGAGAAGTCGTCCACGGTTTATATCAGGTAGGAGAAGTCTTACTGAATAATGCATTTCTATGTAACGCACGCCGTTTTCAGTAGTGTTTTTGCTATTACATGTATGTCCTGTTATTGTTGGGACCAATGCATTTTTGAAAAACGGTTTGTACTTTTCGCCGTCGAGACTACGTGACGATTCTTCCGCCAACTGTTTTCAAGTACTTAGTGTACATTTCCTTTGCCTTACCCGTCAGGGCATCGTCGGCACCTGGCATTTCTTTCAGTATCTTGGCCAGGTCGTCGGGACTCTTGTTCGCATCGTCAGCCTGCTTAAACAGATTATTCAACTTGTTTTCTATAACAGTCGAAATCCTCTTGAGCTCCCCAGAGTGGTCAATTTTCTCGAGATCCGAAAACGACTTCTTCTTTATCATCTTGTTAACAAAGTTGTTAGTCATCGCTTGCTTAACAACCTCCACAAAACTTCTCTCTTCGTTGTCATATTCGTCGATGTTGCCGCCTCTCAGGAACCGGGACTGGTCGCTTACACTTTGGTCAGCGCCAACAAAAATAATGAAGCCCAGCGACATTACACCAGTTAGCGCAACATCATTAGCGAAGTATGGGGTGGAGGTGACGTGGCGGGCGAGTAGGGGCGAGGCAGCGGCCAGTAAGACGTAATTTAGGCGCATTGTTGGTGTCTGGATGCTTTAGGTGTCGAAAGCGAGTCAAAATGCGAAGTGAGAAATTGAGGTCTAAACCGCACAGCAAACGCGTGGCCAGAATTCTTAGAGCAAACTGGTTTGGGATGTGTATTCTCTGTCGATGGTCATGCTCTGGCTTGCAATAGCTCTCTACCTATTTCCGCATATTGTATTGGTCGTACCTTGACCCTTTGTCCAAAGTGGCATTTCAGATGTTTCTAGGTTTTGTATCATCTTTCGCTTAAAAAATGCGCTTCTTCTTTGGAAATTGCAAATCTCTCGTGTTCGTTTCATCCAAAAAAAATTATGGCATGCTTTTCCGTAGCATCTAAAAGTATACCGTAAAGGATGAAAACTATTGAGCAAACTTAATGCTGGATAAAACACGCAGCCGTAACTCGATCGGTTTAACACGTAAGCAAGCCGCTCCCCTGTAGTAGCGGCGGTGCACTGTGTTCTTGCGGTCTCAGCGGCACGCATAAGCGTACAATGCGTAGACTGGCATGATATGCTGGTTTTTTGTCACGTCTATTCATTTCTAAATGTTGGCGTTATTGTGTTTCTGATCGGTCAATGTCCTTTAAAGATCATCTAACGCACGTCGACAGGTCTGAAACATTCATTTGCGTAGATTTTATTATGTATTTACTGGTGCTTCTTGAGTTTGTCTATATTCGCGCAGGATGCGAATCTTCTCTGCTGCTTAGGTTTAATTTCTGTGGCCGATTAAATGGGCACACACGATCGAGGGCCTCCAGCAGCTGCATGAGGGGGTTACTTTGTTTTAAAATTATCTAAAATGTGCTGTCGCCCCACGTCTATTCGAGCGAAATTGAAACGCAAGTAAGATCGCTACAACAACACGGTGATCTATTGTAAAACAGGCGGCATTGTCGCAACAGTATTAATAGCAACTCAAGAGGGTGAGCATCGCACCACCGATTTTGACAAGGCATGTGTGTGTGGCTACGATTCGAAACATTTGCATGGGTTAAGTTCTTGTGGGCAATTAATAAGACAATAGTGGTACTTAAATGCTACAGTTATTATGTCGTGTATTAAAACTCAGACACTTTTTATTGCCAAAGTTCACTTGGTAAAAAAAAAATCTCAACTGAGTTGTGGATATACAGTATATACACACAACCACTCTACAACCCGTTGAACACTGGATATGCAAATTGATGGACAGATTCAACTTCCTACACGTATTATTTTCGCACGCCACATCTACGCCACATCTTCTCCTTCTTCCCTTGCTTACGTATCTGGCTGTTTACGCCTCTTGATCATGCAGTTGTGTTTGATGAATAAAATACATGAACTTAATACTTCAGAATTTAGCCCATTTAGATCACCGTAAACTGTATTTTTTTAATAAATGGGCTACATCTGTACTGACCTAAACCATAGACTCTCTGGAATTAGGTATTTAATCATTCCTTCGTAACTGCATTCGTCATTAATTCAGATTTGATCCAGAGTATTGCTGCTCCCAATATAAACAACTAAAGCTCCATACCGGTACTATCACATACGGAGGTACTGTATCTTGATGAGCATAGCAAGTTTACTGCACATAGTTCTTTGCCCACTGCAATTTTAAGTAATACAGTACCCATCCTCGGGTGCAACACACGAGGGGGGGGGGGGGGTTGTAGTATTTTTATGGATAAGCAATTTTAAAGTGCCGCGGATTTTCACAGCCAACACAAGATCACAGCTGTGATCTAGCATCATGGTCTAGACACGAAAAACTCGTGGGTTTGTGCTTAGACTTCTTTTTCCTCCTACGTATGTATGCCACCATTGCGAATGTTCTTGATGGCCGCTCCAAGAATCGTTGCGAGTGTGTAATTATAGCAAAAGGTTTGATTTGATTATAGAACCAAATGATTTCAAATCCTAAAATATCTGCCTTTTTTTTGTGAAAATGGCAGGAGAGTGGTCATTGATTGCACGCTGGCCTTGGAAACGCTGTATTTGAGTCAGCTCAAGTGCTCTGGACAAACCAACTCGATAAACTCCGAGAGCTCCATTCCTCGATTCTCTTGGCATTCCACAACTGACTCACTTTTGCGAACGACACTCTCGTCTTAGCCCATCAAAACTAACAGTAACTATGCGCCTGACATACATCCTAGTGACGATGACTGCAGCCACTCTCCACCTCGGTACCTCTGCGCTTCCTGCTGTCACGGAGCCCAAGCCAATTACCGAGAATGGGGCGTCGTTTGACGCTGTCGCGTCAGCCCCTTTGGATGGCGGCAGATTCCTTCGTCGTGTCGACAACGATCGAGATGACAGTGAGGAAGAGAGGACCATCGGTAACGCTATTCTGGAAGCTGCGAAGAAGCTGGATCCCGTTGAAGCCGTGAAAAAGGCAAAAGAAGCTGCAAAGCGCAAGAAGTCTTTTCTCGAAACGATGAAGCACCAGGCGTGGCTCGAAAAAATGAGAGAGAAGATCATGAAGGACTAAGATCTAATCGTCGCCGACGGTCGTCAAGGTACCCGCTGGCTCGTTAACACCAGCAGTCACAACGTGGGTAATTCAGGCATTCTTTAGGGAATAGGGCATGGCGTGGCATAATTTGATCAGCTACCGTAGCACTCGACCGCATAATGAAGACCTAGGTCTACTTCATTTGTTCTTCCATTATCTTTGGTGCTAGATTCAAAAGCCACACAGCCGTCGCCTCTTGCGTGGCCAATCTTTCCTTCCTCACGGCTACGGTATCATCTAGCCCCCCCCCTCAACCACCACCACCAAACACACACGATCATACAGAAAAATGTGGTGGCATTCTATCTTTAAACGATAGATTAATGGACCACTCCGTACCGAAACTTGATCGTTTGACCTCTTATAACTAATGTCCGGTGGGTGTCACAAAACACACACAAAAATGTTGCATGTGGCGGCAGCTCTGATTTACGACTTACTAGTAGTAGTAGCTCTTAACTGGAGCCAATTATACATCCCAAACTGTCCCAAATGTCCCGAATATAAATCTTTTTTGCACGATGTAGAGGCATTTTTGGACCAAATAAACGATCGATTTTTGTAATACAGTTCAGCTCAAAACAACACCGAAGTAGATTGACAGCGGCTACGAGAGCGAGTCTCTGGCTGTTCGATGCGAGCGAGCGAAGCAAGCGCTGTAACCGATATATATATTGTTCCTCGGCAAAGCGCATGGTCGAGAAGGGCGATGAGCTGACTGAGCATGAACAATATCATATTATTTTGAATGGCACATACTGTACAGGATGGAGTTTCCGACGAATGCAAGGTGTTTGGTACCCCTAACGCTCCAGTTTACCAAATAGATATTAGATCTATTCGGTTTTCATTGAGTCAATTTGAGTAAATGCCCTTCTCGCAGTCAAACACGACCGCCAATCGCGCGAAGCACTTGTTTGACCATGGAATCTTTCTATGTACGTTTCTTGGCTGAGCCACATGTCAAAATGTTTTACCAAGATGCGCGATTGGTTTGTGACTTGATTTTTGTAGGTGGAGGTTTTGAAAGGTTTGCTTTACCGCTCAGAGTACTCGAGGTTGTGCGAAAATTCACAATATGCTATCTCCAGCATCATCAAGCTATATTTACCCATAATACCCTGCCTTAGTTATTTTTCCTTTTCTTTTGCATTTTCAAAGTTAGCTTATGAATTTAAATTTAAATTATGTGAGTATTTTTGAAAGCCATTGCTCATAAAAATACTTTAATGGTCTCGGTACTGTCTCTGAACATGTCCAGGTGTTCATCTGGAAGAACTACATCAGCAAAGATGCGCAACTAGCAGTGTTTGTTATTGTAGCAAGTTTAAAGTATGTTGTGCTGCAACATTACGCCAGCTAAACAAAGTTGCCCAACCAGCGATGTTTGTCATTTTAGCAACTTGGACCATAAAAAGTTTGCCGTCCTCCAACATCACGCAAACCAGCGGTGTTTGCCAGCACTTTTACAGTGTCCTCCAACAACATAACTCAGTTCTTTGAAGTCGCACAACCAGCTAAATTGGTTGCTAACTAAGTTGCGCAGCCGTCCATGTTAGACATTCAGTTTATATAAACAGTAAAGTGCTCGTCAACTCACCGATAAAGGACCTGCACTTTGGCCCCAAGAAAATGTAATACCGTATTCTCTGCTCGAAGTTCGTCAAAGACTACACACTATATTAAGCTTTATTATCTATACGTCTAGTTTGCGTTCTCCACATCATCTTATAATAAGCGTCGTGTGGTCCGGAGCATGAAACTCAGGAGCAGGTATGATCTAAATATAATTATTATGTATTAAAATTTCAACTCGTAAAACCGTTAATTTTCAGGTGATCATATATTAGCAATATTAAATATTGCTATAAATGTAACTTGTTGGCTTTTTGTTTCAGGATAGACATCGCGGTGGATCCAGTACCTATACTGTGTTGAGAACGTGGACGCTCCAAGCTTACCGGACCAAGATATAATGAGTCATCTCTGGTGTGAATCTGCGGCCATTTCTGAAACAGTCCCGTCTCAGTATAATTAACCCCTTGGTTCCCAGGATTCGTACCTCGGAACCGTTAAGCGAACGTCGTAACTTATGACGTATTCTTTATCAAGACGTTTGTAAAGTCGTGGACTATCCACATGAGGCTATGTATATAGATTTGTACAGGTGAAATTTAGGCTTTGATTCACAACTTACTTTTCTACAGTGGAGTTTAAAGTCGTAACTTCGGGGATTACAGAAAAGGAAGTACGGAAGATAGTTGAAGTCTGAATCCAATCATTTCAGAAATTAGGAGACAAAAGGTACGACAGTACAAGGAAGTTTATTTTATAACAACACTCAAGATTCCTGATCATTGCGTTTCTACAGGTCGAACTCACTGTCGTCTTCGCCATGCTCCTCAGCACCACCACGGAGCTCGTCGTCAGCTTCGCCCTCTTCTTCACGAAGCAGCTCACGCCGTGTTTTCTTGCGCACATACGTTTTCTTTCCAGGGCGCCGAAGGACAACGCGCTTGCCCAACGTAGGTGGGATGGCGAACCCGCACTCAAAATCATCGTACCATATCTGGAAGCAAGTCTTCATTGTACCTCTGTACTCACGTCTTCCTTTTGGACAGGTAGCACTTGGCGTCGTCTATGGAACAGTTCTCACAGTAGAAGGTCGTCTGAAACGACTTCTTTCGATCACCGCGGAGCAAAGCGCATACTTTGCAAGATCGCTGGCGCCGTTTTTGGACTCCCGATACTGTAACCCAGTCGTCGAACTGGATTAGGGAATGACTAACGCGTTTCCGTCTGCGCTTCTTACTTCCGGGTGACGGTGTGACCGCCACTCCTGCGAAATCATGTTCTTTCAGCTGAAGTAGCTGGCTGTGGAGCACAGCGTACCATTCACCACGCTTCATCGCCGGTGTGTTCGCCAATTTACACGCAGCCTTCTGTAAGATGTAGGAATTCACCATGACCAAATCAATGAGACCTAATAATAGGCTCTTGTAATATTTTGCAAAACGAGCCGACGTCTGGATCGAAAAGGCTTGGAGGCGGAGTTGGTCATGCACGTCCACTCCGCCCATCCATTCTTGGTAATTGTTGACTGCCCTTGGACACGCCACCGTCGTTGGCCCTTCTCCTTTCACGTTGCGGTTGATGATGGATGCTGTCATCACTGACCCTGTACACAGGTAGTGGACCGGTTTACGATCCCACCAGTGGAAGGCGATCAAGTTTGGCACAGGCAGCGAGCGTGAAAATGTGAACGAGCCCCGCGGGATACTTCTTGCCCGGGTCTTTCGGCGCTCGACAACGTTGCGGTCATACCCGAGTCGCCTAGTCATTACCGTCCCCACGACGTACACGTGCATCGATAGCTAACGGGATTGATGAATAATATCGGTCGATCGTGACTGCGTGAAAGGCTTGGCGATCGTTTGCGAGCACGACCTTGAGGTTGCGAATTACTGCTGCAGCTTTCGTCTTGTGATCAAATGCGTCGGCCTGATCTTCGCGAGCTTTCATTTTACCAACGTAAATTTCGAATCTATAAAGTTACGACAAAGCAGAACGAGGTCAGCCTTAAAGTCGAAAGTTACATCATTGAAAATTCAACAGCAAAAATAATTTCACCTGTGGCAGTACGCCATCTTACTGTCACACATCATAAACATTTTGGAGCCGTTTTGTGCGGCTTGTCCGGCATGAACATCCTGGTGGTGTTTCGTCGAGAGGTCGCTGGCAGAACGCCCTCGTCGAACGAAAAAACTGCAGGTAGCGTCCAACCGTTCAGGAAACGCTCTTGTAACTTCTCGACAACCGGACGAAGCTTCCTCAACTTGTCACGAGTCTGATCGCTTTCGTTATCAACGAAATGCAAGTCTCGAAGAATGTCTTGGCATCTATTCCGTGCCATATATCTGCCGAAGGTCCCGGCGGGAACGGCACCGTCTTCTGTCATGGACCAGTGCTGCGCAAATCGCCGTTGTGGAGGGCACAGCATATGGGCTACCAGCATACCCATCACATGGAGAAGCTCGTGCGTTCCGTAATCTGGCTTCATACGGAGCCGACGTCGTATTTGCTTCACCGATTCCGTTGGCGTCCCTCGTCGCTCGGTCTGCTTCGCGCGCATCCGCTCGGCTCTGGGTAGGATCTGCTGCGAGCAGTAACGGTTCGTTTCTTCGCAAATGTTGACCCACATAGACTTCGTTGCAAAGAAAAAGAAGGTTTCGAGGAGTGAATTGCAGAGCTTCCGTAGGTCAGCAACTGGTTGTGCTTCTTCACCGGTAAGACCCGGGTATGCGCTCGCAAATTCGAAGTTCGATGAAGGTGGCGTCCAACGCATTGCCCGGAGAGCTTCTTTTCTTCTTGCGAGGGCTTCTCGGCTTAGTCCTTCATCGTCTCCTAGTCTTAGCGAGGCCAGGAATGCTTCGTCCAGCTCAGGTGCATCCGTATCCGAGATGATATCGTCATCTTCATCTATTTCTCGGGGCTCCAGAGGGTCATCATCGTTGTCTGCTATTGCATCACCGTCGATTTCTCCCGATCCCAGCTGCTCGTAATCACTTGGGCTCTCGTTCTTCTCCATAAAGTTTACATCATGCTTGAACTGGCGTCGCGGGCGAAGTTGCCTGGTTATAGGCAAATCTAGCTCCAAACTGTCAGCTCCCGAAGCGCCTGACAAGTGCTGCAATTGACTTGCCCCTTCCAGTACATCCGGCTCGGAAACATCTCCCTGAAGGCCAACTTGCGAAAAGTCAAATGCACGAGCTACAGCTCCCTGTGATAGCGCCACTTCACTCGGTGCTGGAAATCCAAACAATGCATCCATTGTGTGTTGGGAGAGCTCCACGTTGGTGTTAATCTGGGACGCCCGCACCAAACTCTCGTCCTGCACTGCATCTTCACGGGCTTGCCCTTCACGTTGACCCCCAACATCTTCCTCACTATGGCTCTGGTTCTCGTGGCTCTCATCGTTTCCAGCCGCTTCATCCTGCAACGATTATCAGTCTTAGTCTTACATTCTACTCAGTATCGCAAATGAACAGCTCACCTCAGCTACCAACAATCCAGCCTCAATGACATGCGCCACTACGGCAGCCTCACCAACGAAGAAGTCGACTCCAACCGTGCCATCTGCCGAACTACCAGGCTTCATGTAGGTCCAGTCGGTCTCGAGGCCCTTGGGACGTCTGGAACTCCATCCCCCCTCTCGTAGCTGCCTCCAGAGATGTCGAAAGTCGACGTCGTGTTGAGTAACGGCAGGTTTCTGAAGTCCAGTGGATCTGATGCGCGCCATCGGGGAAATTCTGGAACGATGAATGCATCAGCTGCGTGTCGGACCCCACGCCTTTACATTACCTAGCCCTGTCCGATTTCTGCAATTGCCCGTGTGACCTCCAGCAGATTATTCTTTGGGCAAGAAAAAAGTGACTTCATTAAAGTATTGGTTTTCTTTTTCCGAGCCATTTTCTATTGCTCGAAGATTTTTCGTCGTAACTTACGACGTACGATTTTGTAAAGCCGTAAGTTATGACGTTGGGAACCAAGGGGTTAAAACGTCATACATGTATAAGTTTAATACATTGTATCGGTCGAGCACAGGAGAAAGGCACAACACTACTTCGTCAATACGCAACCTGATTCGTTCGTATACAGAAGTCCTCCTGTTAAACGTAGCTTGCACTTCATATACCGCTTGATCATAGGGATTGAAGAAATTACAGACAAATCACCAGATCGCTTTGATTTCCCTATGCAAATTTATCAGCCTACCCCCTACGCTAGTTAAGGGTAACTTCTGTGTGTCGTTTCTTGAACGTTCCCAGCCACCCGTCAAAAAGGAAAGTGTGGCACCTTCAAGTCCTCACTAATTTAGCGTGCTCATTGCATGTAGCTGGTATATTATTGACACTGATAGGACTTATGGTCACGCGTTGCCTTTGCGAAACATATTGTTTTGGATTGGCTCGAGATCGCCAACTGTGCTGATGATTTACCAGCTTACTAGTATTACCACTTATATATATATATATATGGTACACTTATGTGGGATCCAACTGACATGTCTGCTTACTCGAAATATTTCAGGTATTTGCCCCTTCAGTTTTCCCTCGACAAATATCCATGAAGAGCTTCGTCAGCATTGATTATTAACAGATACTGGTATTCATGGTTAGCTTCGTCAGCAATGGTGATTTGCAGAAATTCATGAATTGCTTCGTCAACAATGATGATTCGCAGATATGCATTTATGCGTAGTTTCGTCAGAAACGTATGATGGCTAAAAAAATCTTAGCAAAGTTGATTCCGCTTCTTCAACGCACATAATTAACTCTCTGTACAGGTAATCACAAGTTATGGCTCACAATATGTACTTCCCCATACCAAAATTTATCGGACTGGATGACCTTATCGGACCAATTTATAGTACACAGTTTGTCCCAGATATGTGAAAGGTTTATGAAAGTGCATATCGGACGTGAAATGACGAAAAATACAAAAGCGTGGTCAAATAGACTGTCTGCTGACGGCAAGAAGTGGCCTGAAACGCCCTCTGGGCTGAGAAAATTACTATTTTTCTATGCATTTTTGGGATGAGAGTCACGTGCTCACGAGCTAGCAAATTTAAAATGAGGCAGAAGCGCCACGATCGGCCTTATAATTTTGCATGTGCTCGATAAATAACGATTGACGATAGCCAGTTATCGTAGCTAATATTGCATATTTTGTTGCCAGTAAAAACGTACCACTTGTATTTGCGTTAGAATACAGAAATCGAATGGTTTGCAGCCTCTCACTTTCATTCAATCCGTTTCTGACCGCTTATCAGTCTTACATTTCTTAACGCAACTACACTGATGCCCTGTACGAGATGCACGGTCTTCTAAGCCGCCAGGTCGCCTCTGACCCCCCTTCCAACGGTGTAGCTCAACTGGGAGAGCGCAATGCTTCAGTCTTGAGGATGCCTGTTCAAATAGGGTCATCGTTATTGCTTCAGCTTGGATTAGTGGCGTTGTGGCGAAGTTCAAAAGTCGAGGACAGCTCAGACCAGCAAGAAAAGTGACTGCATACGTGTCCTGAGGTCGACATGCCTTAATGCTGTGAGGAAGGGTGAATACATTGCAATCTAGTTTATTTGTCCAACTTTCTCACCGCGTCAAGAGCTTCCTGCGTGTAGCCAGGAGTCTGTCCTTGGATTGCAGCTGTCTGAACAACTGACGGTGGCGTCGGATCTTGGAATTTAGCGCGCCTACGCAGTGGACCTTCGAGCGCTGCTGCTTCGGTACTTTAGCGTACCAGCGTGGCTCTTGCGCATACCAGGTAAAGCAAGTCGCATGAAGGTAGGTAGCCGATCCTCTACGCTGTTTTAGCTTGCGTTTGCTCACATCTGTGCCGTCTTCATCTTAAATGTGTTTTTTTCACGTTTCAGCTACAGGATCGATGTTCAGCATAGCCTCAAGCATATCCATGCGTCGGTCTTGACGCTTGGAGCTCTCGATAAAGGGTTTAATTACAGCGGCCTGGTGGTCGATGATCTTCTGTTTTTGGCTTGGTTCGATAGGCAAGGATGGTGAGGTGGACGCTGCTATTGTTGTCCTTACAGGAATGATTCGCTCCTGTAAGATGCGTCGCCCAGTCTTGAAGGTCCGGTAGCGTACGTCCAGCCTGCGTAACACAGGTTACCGGTCGCTGTATCACAGGACTGTTGGGACTCAAGACCGTTACTATGGGATATGGATTAACGACGCACGCGGTTAGGACGTCCAGAACCTTCCTGTTGATGTTGAAGCTCTTCGTCTCTAGCTGGTAGCAAGCTGAGAATTAGCCTCGTTGGAGCTCGGCAGTCGTGTCAACCGTGTCTACGTCAAAGCCGGACTGGTTTGGAGAAGGGCACGGTCCTCGAGTTTTCTATCCACCCAATACTTTGGTAATCATGCGGTCTTCTCTACTTGTGTTGAAAATGTAATTGGACCCTTTGTTTATGGTGCTTAGGTTCCAAGATCCGCGATTAAAGATCCGGCGCGCGGTCATCTTCTCGCAGCCGTTGACATGTTGGGCCCCACCACGACGGAAGGAGTGCCACTTGAGAGCAGGCTGACACGCCGGTGGCAATGCGACGCGATCAAGCACACGGTTGACGTGTGCGTAGATTATCGGGACCGCAGCCGTACGGCTAGGAGGAGCAGGCGTAGCAAGGCGAGAGGTCGCCGGTGGTGCGTTTAGGAGCTCCACGAGCGGTAAGTCAGGTGATAATGGGATTGGCGTGTGTATCACATGGTCGGGCAGGCCCCCGACGAGGGCTGGGCATGGTGCAGCTTGGACGGAGAGGGCTCGAGGAACGGCGATCAAGGGGCACGTTGCGAAGTCGGCGACGGGAAGTGAGGCAAACCTTGCTCTTTCAACACGGACTAAGCGAAGGATGAAGACACGAGTGCCATCTATAGAGATGTTCCGCTTCTTGATCATCGACAGGTCCGAAGCTCGCCCGAACAGGTACCAGAGCAGACACAGTAGAGCAGCATCTTGAAAATCGCTCTCAGAACCATCATTGACATACCAATCCACTATATGTTTTCGAGTCAGCCTTTGTACATGGTGGAGCCTTTGCTACGAAGCCACCACCATCTCTTTTCAGACAAAAGCTGTCTTGGGATTTTTTCATTTTAAGCAGCCGCAATTCAAGCGAAGCTCGGTGCTGAGCAAATTGCTCTAGCTCAATAAGTTTTGGCTTGGTGATAGGACTGCATTGCCGTATTTCGCGCCCGCATTGTACCCTTCTTTCCTTCACTAAACGCACTAAACATTGCAAATGTATCCATAACGCACACAAAGCTCTTGGCACTCCCATCCGCTTCATTGCATTTTTTTTTACGTATACATCCTCAACAAACTCACCTTTAAAACTTACAAAATGCTGCGACAGCAGTTGCCTTAGCTCGCGAGGTGATGACAGGCTGGAATTCCTCCAACCCCATCGCAAAGGTCCGATAAAAAGAAATATGAAAGTGATACGTATGAACATACAAATATTTTAAAGGTTTATTGGACTTGATACGTCCGATTGGCTTAGATCATTTTCCTAGACCTACTAAATCCGATTGCTTAAAATCATGATTTGGATTTACTGTGAGTGGCTGGCGATTTTTACTGGCAGGTAAATGACAGTATTTACCAGTACCAAATTCAACTATGGTCGGATAAACTTTCATATTTATCCATAAATATAGAAAACCACAGACTTGAACACGACAATACAACGAAATGAGATACCAGAAGCTTTTTTACTACTTTACTCACAAATTTCCAGCTTATATATGGTGCTGTTATGTATTGTGAGCGTAGTGCTCATGACTCGCCTGTTCACTACTGTACAACACGTGCGGCCCGTCTAAGGCGATACATTCCCTCCAAAACTGTTGGCTGTTTGCTCATTGCGCTCACTTCGCAAGATCAATAGCCGGACAGAGGAAGCGGAGGAGAGACATTGCTGGCGCCTGCGGGGGCATATGAAGAGCCCCCCCTGCTAAACGTGCGTGGACAGAGGGGGAGCCGACAGGGCATCGGGGTCTTCGTTGCGTTGATTCTAATAGTTTCTGTTCGTCCTGTAAGGTGTGTTGGTAGGCGCTGGTGTGAATGAGATTGCTTAGGAAAAAAGAGAAGGCCTGGCGAATAGCACTACTAGCGCCTAGACGTCGTCCCACAATGAAGTCGTTGCCCATTCGAGAGTGAAGGCGTGGAGGACCTGCCCGTCTTGTGATTTGGCGTCGTAGGAGCGTGAGACCCTCTAGCGCATAGCTCTCTGCTGTCGTTTGGAAGCAAGTGGAAGCTTATGTAGAAGCTGGACGTACCATGCGGCATTCGTACATGTGTGTGTTGGCATTTGTCGGCGTCGTAATCTGACGTCCAAAAGTAAGCCTCAAGAGCTAATATTAATAACAGCTAAAATGGCGGAACAAGAACGGCAGCAGCTACATGGAACAAGCACACCCGTAGTCGAAACGTATTTTTTGTCTGTTACGCATTGGTACTCCTTAGTAGACCAAAATCACTCGACTACATGTAGTCTCAGCCCTGCGCAAACCTTATATCGAATAGAAACAAGACGGAGCTCTGTCTAATTTTTTTCGAAAGGTGCATTACGTTCTGGGCGGAGGTAGTACGAAGCCTATCGCAATGAAGTATGTAGCCCGAGATGTCTATCGTGCCGATAAAGCAGTGTTGATGCTTATTTTTTCTCTTTGTTGGGTAAGTGTTGGAATTGCTTGATGTAGTTGGTATTAAAGGTGGACATATCCAAACCAAGCGCTACTTTAACGTAAGATAATGATCTTTTAGCATTTTTCCAAGTTCGGATGTTTGCCAAATGCTGACCCTCGTGTTGGTGCATGTAGACAGCCCAGAGGTTCACTATGGTGCCTTCGTCGTATTGCCTCTTCACTGACTTGTCGAACCTTTTCATGAATCGCAAGTAGATCTCGAAACCTTTGGTGGATTTTAATTCGTCCACGGGAACATCGATCAGCCCCAAACGACGCCAAACAGTCTTCAAGTTATCTCCACGAATCACCCAGTTGTCGAGCATTTTCCTTTCATATTGTACCTGTATTTTTGCAAGTGCTCATAGTTGGCATGTTTCTTCAGCGCCGCACTCGATAACCCTTTCAGTCCCAGTATCTTCATGACATCGTCTTCTTTTTTGCCTGTCATTGACCAGTATTTGTTTTTTTGTCCACGAAGACAACTTGAATGGCAGAGCTCTGTCTTCTCCGCCAATTAATTATGGTACGGACTCGTTCTCGCTCTGCTGGGTTCGTGGTATTGTCCTATCGTGTGCACCGCTGTTGAACCGTTGCTTTGCTAAAGCTCGAAGGCCGTTGTGAGTGTTTCTCTGCTGACAGAGAGAAGAAGCACCATCCTCAATAGGTTGTTGTAAACAGACATTGTGTAAGTCTGGGAAGTAGCACGCAAAATACCGAGTAAAAGGAAATGTTTTTAATGCAGCGATTTTCTTGTAAGTATGATACATTGCCAGAAGGTTCAGCCATTCGATGACGAAGCCTCGTAATCCCACATTAACCGGACATTTTAAAGGGATTAATGAATGTGGATCTGCTGTGTATTTTTACAATCTTTAGTGGTATAAATTGACAATTATGAGGTGCCGTCACACAGATTTTTTGTGCTTTCCCATTGGCTGCAAAGCGAAGCGAAGGCGGCTCCAATTGGTTAAAACAGGATTGTATAGTTACTTCAGTAAATCCGTGTGGTTCACAATGTACATATGGAGATTTGCACAAGGCTATCCATTATCCGAAGGATGCATGATAAAAACGATGCAACGTTTTTAAAAAAAAAATATTCTAATAAGGCACGTGTTGCTGCGCCCAGCTGAGAATCCTGAGACGAGCCTCCTGCGCCCAGCCATGCCCATTCGGCGCCCATACGTGCCCATCGGGCGCTCATATAGCCCCCTAACACTGCCCAACTCAATAAAGCCGGCGTGGGCACGTTATACCCTTATACGTATACCCGGATGCTGTACCGGCGTACTTAGGCGAGGGGCGGCAAGGACTTGTAGAAATTTTTCTCGGTCACAAGTGTCACTCAGACAGTAAGAAGTGCCTGTCGGGATGCAACGGTGTCCATATTGTACACGGTGCATTCGTAAGCGAACTACATCACGCAAGTCGTAGCATTCATGAAAACGTGTATTGATCTTAAGCTACAAGACTTAGCCAAGCTAATTTTCAGGCTTGCATACACATATGCAAGTATCGGTATCTCAAACACTGGAGAGTCTTCTTGTCTAGATGACCTAGTGGCTCACCTCCACAAAACATTTCGAACGTCAGCAACACGTAGACACCGCAGTTATAGCTGCCCACTTGAACACCAAGCCCGAACTCGTACGTCTGCATCTGTGGACTCGGTTTAGCGGCCTCTGGTAATAGTATCAATAGCATCTGTGCTACTGAGCGAACGCTAGTTATGTAGGTAGATGAACGGGAGTCGTAGATTGCTACCTTTCCTTTAGCGAGGTCCATCATCACGGAGCACCAGTGGTTCCCGTTGCAGCTTACAGGAAACAGAACCATCTCGATCGAGAGGCCCGACAGATTGCTGCGAATAGTTTCCGCATCAGCCAAAATTTTGCCGTCCACGACAACTCCTAGGGCTTCAGCGTCGAACACGACGATGTTGGAATCAGCCCCGAACCACCAAGTGAATAATTTCATAGCTTAGACACATAGCTTAGGCATTCCTTCGCTGTAAGACCCATCACTTGTGCCTGTTCAGTTCATAATAACACATTGTCATTATCATTAAACTTCACAAAGTATCAAAAAAAGCAACTTTTTAAAAAGAGAGGAATGGTCTTGAGTCTGTCGGGTAATTCAGGGTCGTCTTCTACCACAAAAGCTGTACCGTTTAGGCGCGTGAGATCTAGCTGCTTCATCCAATAACAAAGTTGTTTATTT
The DNA here is from genome assembly GCA_011320135.1 of Phytophthora betacei. Lineage (NCBI taxonomy): Eukaryota > Oomycota > Peronosporomycetes > Peronosporales > Peronosporaceae > Phytophthora > Phytophthora betacei. The sequence continues at coordinate 1,086,402 of JAANHX010000689.1, read as the reverse complement.
GGCGTAATGTTGCAGCACAGCATACTTTAAACTTGCTACAATAACAAACACCGCTAGTTGCGCATCTTTGCTGAGGTAGTTCTTCCAGCTGCAAATAAATGAACACCTGAGCATGTTCAGAGACAGTACCGAGACGATTAAAGTATTTTTATGGGCAATGGATGTCAAAAATACTCACATCCTAATTTTACTTTAAATTCATAAGCTAGCTTTGAACATGCAAAAGAAAAGGAGAAATAACTAAGGCGGGGTATAATGGGTAAATATAGCACATCCTAATTTTAATTTAAATTCATAAGCTAGCTTTGAACATGCAAAAGAAAAGGAAAAATAACTAAGACAGGATATTATGGGTATATATAGCTTGATGATGCTGGAGATAGCATATTGTGAATTTTCGCACAACCTCGAATACTCTGAGCGGTAAAGCAAACCTTTCAAACCTCCACCTACAAAAATCAAGTCACAAACCAATCGCGCATCTTGGTAAAACATTTTGACATGTGGGTCAGCCAAGAATCGTACTTAGAAAGATTCCATGGTCAAACAAGTGCTTCGCGCGATTGGCGGTCGTGTTTGACAGCGAGAAGGGCATTTACTCAAATTGACTCAATGAAAACCGAATATTTCTAATATCTATTTGGTAAACTGGAGCGTTAGGGGTACCAAACACCTTGCATTTGTCGGAAACTCCATCCTTTACAGTATATGCCATTCAAAATAATATGATATTGTCCATGGTCAGTCAGCTCATCGCCCTTCTCGACCATGCGCTTTGCCGAGGAACAATATATATCGGGTTACAGCGTTTGCTTCGCTCGCTCGCATCGAACAGCCAGAGACTCGCTCTCGTAGCCGCTCTCAATCTACTTGGAATGTTTAATTGGCTCCAGTTAAGAGCTACTACTATTACTGTAGTAAGTCGTAAATTAGAGCTGGAGTATTCAGAGTTAATCTTATAACTGAAATAGTCCAAAGGACTGCAATACTTGAACAATTTATTGTGCAACAAAAAAAACTCGATAAGATGCTATTCCCGTATGGTGGTCCTTTCTAAACCTATCAGAAGAACCGCCAATTGAATCGGTGTAACTTTTATCGACGGTACATTTACCAACATATCGTAGGCGCTAGATATACATGCAGCAAGTAGTCTAAAGCAGCACTACCAAGCCGAAGATGACAGAAGAAAATTTGAGTTCACGTTGACAACCATGTTTTCATGCTGTTTAACCCTAACGATATGCTACCAAAACGTAACGGTCCTATCGCGACTTCATTTAGCGGATTCGGCCATCCCCGTACCGACGGATGGTGTCGCTCAGCTCTTTTTGGGTCAGATGTTTCGTCAATTTCTGACGGATTGTTTCAGCCGAGTAACCGCGATTTTTCCACTTTGAAAACAGCGTGCTCGTTTTACCGTTAATTAGGTCGTCAATTTTCCATTGTTTGAGTCTCTCCTCTTCGTCATCGATACCGTTTTCTTCATCGTTATCTTTGTCATCAAAATTGTCGCCATCAGCGTCTCGACCGGTGCGTAGGAGCCGCTTACCAGTGGCATGGTCTGGACCAATTGATTTGGCTAAGCCAGTCGCCAAAATAGAGGTTGGTTAAGCGTCCGGAGCCGCGGTGCTTCCGCTGACAGCAATTGCGGCTAAGAGGACAGCTACCACGCGCATGATAAAGGCGCTGTTGTTAGACTTGAGAGGTGAGGGTCGAAAAGCAGAATGATAAAGTCGAGTGGATGTCATATACTGAATGGAGAGAACGCCATAAAAAAACCCACTGTCATGGTCCTGATGTAAACTTCGATGTCGTAACACGTGATGACGATAAACTTCAACGACATGACCCCCCCCTCCCCTACATCGTAGTCTACTGTTCGTGTTGCTAACATATAAAGAAATGCAAACCTACGAAAAAAACTTAACGTCTATATGTAGTATATCCCTTGTCCTACACTGCGTGACAAAAGTCTGTAGACACTTTTTTGTTTTGATCATATCCGAAAGACTACCTAGCGATAGTGGGTGCAATTACGACAGGAGGGGTCAATCATCATCCGCAATAAACTGCATGTGGCGTTCAGAGCGCCAATCGCAGTGTGTATGGGGCTATTTTAGAGATGCCTGAAATATGAATCGCGACAAATCTTATTATATTAGCAGATCGACCGATTTGACTGTCATACCGTATTAATAGCTGAATTTATACTAGACTGATTAAGTAAAAAAATACCACGGTATTTTATTATAAATCGAGCTCATGCAAAGTGAAAATGATTGTTATGCACTTTACATTATTACACAGCTGCGTCATCATTGATCGCGAAGCTGAAGCTTGTAATACAGATATAACACGATGCATATATTGTTAAGAGCGTCCAAATCTCCGAAGAATAGCCAGTTACATTATCCCCTCTGTTACCGCCAAATGAGCCCATGAACCACTAATTTTACGTCATAACTTACGGCGTAGCTTTTACCAACGCGTTTGTATGGTGTTCTATCTTCCACTCGCCTATCCAATACGATGGGGGGTATACGTTCTCAAAGGTTTTGACACAATATGCCGTATAACATACGACGTAAGGATTACCCAAACGCCACGGGCACAGACACTTACGACTTTGTAAGAGTGAATATAAAAAGTAATACGGGAAAACGCAACTGAATGCACACATAGAGCAGGGCTTTTCGATTACTGACATGCTAAAAGAGGAGTCGACACAGCGTATATGGTAAAGGACGTCACATTTATGAAGCAATGAACACTCTCATCGTCGGGGGGAAAACTAAGGAGGGCCAGCTGGGAGGGCCCTCACTTAAAATGTACAAACATTCAGAATAAAAATATACGTTACGTCGACAACGGCAAAAAATAGATTTGCCGTTGCCGACGAAAACAGCTATTATTATAATTATTCGTCTCAACGACAAATCCATTGTTTTGGCAGTTACCGACATAAATCAAGAAAACGTAACAACTATTTATAACAAACAACATTATCCTTAGTTTTCCCCATCGACCGGCGCTCCTTCGCATTCCCGGTTCGGCCTCCTCGTCAGCACCATCATTGTCTTCGTGGATAATCTCACGGTCATTCTTCTTGCGGACACCGTCGGCCTTTGGAGCGCGCCGCAGCACAACGCGCTTGTCCAGGTGTGCAGGAATGCGGCACCGCACGCGAAGTCTTTATGCCACACTTGGAAGCATGTCCTGTAGCCACCTCTGCGCGCCTTGCCACACAGGTAAAACTTGGCGTCGCCGTTGGAGTAGTCCAGGTAGTAATAGGTCGTCTGGGATGACTTCTTGAGCTTGCCTCGATATAGCGAGCACACTTTGCATGACCGCTGGCGCCTCTTCTGGATGCCACCCTTCACAGTCACCCAGTCGTCGAATTGCACGAGGGTGTGCCCAGACGATGCAGGCACCGTCTCTTGCGTGCTGTTAGTGACGGAGTGGGTTTTGTCAGGAAGTCTTCGTCCTTGAGCTGTAGGAGCTGCTTGTGCATCATTTTCGATCATTCGTAGCGCTTCATGGGCGCCCCGACTGCGAGCCGGCGCGCCTTCTTGTGCGTCAGGTACGCGTTGACGAGCGCCAGGTCGAGAAGTCCGAGAAAGAGGCTCTTGTAGTATTTGCGGAACCTAAAGGGAGCAGAAAGTTAGAAATGACCCATAGTAATACAGCAGCAACAACCCGTACCATAGAACACGTTCTCCCCCTCTGCAGAAGCTTTACTTGGCGGTTTTAAGAGCATCTCCACCGGTGGGGCTCTATATCTATATAGCGACTGAAGAGCTCAAATTAATAACTACTGGGGTTTCACCAGGCGTCTCTATCGCCATTTTTTTTAGCTAGCGGGGGGGGTTTCGGTCGCTATTTCGGACGTCATAGCGACTGAAATCTATAGGAGGTTGGATCACTTGCAAACGAACAATGCCTCGAGGAAAAGCTTGGTCGGACAAGGAAGTCGCCGCCCTGTGCACGGCGTGGTGCGCTACGTCGCAGAACCCGATCGCAGGGGCCGATCAGAAGGCGGACAACCTTTGGACGCTAATCTTGCAGTCATACCGTACGATAGTACCAGGAAGCTTGTGCGGCGAAGTATCGCCGCACAAGCATCTCATTAGCCGCAGTGAAGTCTCTGTCGACATTTGCAGCCTTGCCGGGCTGTGAACCGCCGTGTTTTCTCTTTTTCGGTGCGCGAGGGGTCAAAAGTAGCCAGCAGACGTACGCCTCTTCCTCATCGTCAAGAGCTTCTCGCAGAAGACGATTTCTCCACATAGCGACAGATTGGTGAGTGATGCCTCTCGGTGTCTATCGCTAAAAACATTCCGGCCAATCGGAAGGCAACGAGTCTATAGATATAGCGACGCACCGGTGGAGATGCTCTAAGTAGGCCCAAGTATTCGACAGTCCGTTGGGTGGCTTCGGCGTCCACCCGGCGGCTATCAGCTGGCGCCACAGGTGGCAAAGTCAACGAGGCGCGCATCCAGCGCGGACTCTGACGCCGACGCTAGAGCCGCGGCTTTTGTCCACGCGCTGACACAGATCGGCATATCACTTGCTTCTCACTCGGCAAAATCTCGAGTGGCTGAGAATTCACGTAGTCTTCTGAGACTCATCAAATGTTGACAGTGCCTGACAGCGGGAGAGGTGCACTCTAACCCTTTCCCTTGTACTGTCTCTGTGTGAGCAGCAAAAACCTCTCCCGGCTTATATTACAGGGGTCCCACATTAAACTTGATTTCAGTATCGGGTCGCCGTTTCTGAGCCAGCTACTAAAAGAGAAAATTTGTAAGTCGTGAGTTACGATTTACAGTTTGGATTACGTCATAACTTACGACGTCGGTAACAGGGGGTTAATTTCAACACTATACGTAAAACAGCATCCGTATACAATCAACTCTCGTTACGCCACCTTTATAAAAGAGTTAACAGCGTCACGATTATCTCTTAAAGTGCCGTTAAGGAGCTACATCACCTTTACGGTATCTCCTATTCATTCGAATTTATGAGAATCGTTACAAAAACATGCAAAAAATAATTGTCCAGACAATTTTAAGTCCCTCGTACGGCTATTTTTGTATACACGTATAAGGATCTTTCGCGCCACTCAATTAGGGGGCATTCCATTTGAAAATTAACAGCGCCAGCAATGGGTCTGAGCCAGTCTGCACGCGCGTCGAAGAAGCGAACCTCAGAGGAAGACTAAAGCGACGGCAGTGAGAATGACGGCTCGGATGCGAAACGGAAGGACGACTCCACCGTATCCAGTAGCTCCAGTGCGGCGACGTTAAGTGTTGATGATCCAGGCGTGAGTGACACGCCTGGCGAGAGAACAAGTAGAGGTACAAGCGGGGATGTATGCACAGAATCCTGTGTGTGAATTAGTTGAAACGCAGTTTCCGTTCTGGCAAGCCTTTCACTCCTATCTGGACTAGTACCAGAAGCAGGCTTACCTGGTAAGGGCATTGTTGACACTATATATGAGATTTTGAAGGTATTCAATGGGTTTGAGCAAGTTACTGTAAGCTTTTAAAGTGTGATCAACTAAACGCGTGGCAGAACGGAACAAGCTAATCCAGAAGACCCAAAGGCCGTCTTCAAATCTCATCCCAGGGACATGGTGTACGACCACAAAGACGCCCATTTGCAAGCATGATGACAAGTACAAATACCTTGACAAAGGGAAGAGGCCACGCCAGGAAGTACACCCCTTCGGGTGCAAGGCCCAGGTGCGAGACGTTGACTGTTGGCCACAGTTGGTTGTAGTCTGACACTGTCGGTCGTAGTCGGGTTACGGATCGGTACCGTACGTCACATTGGGCAACAACACCAACAATTGACTTGAGGCGTCCAGGAAGCACATGAAAGAGATTGTAAATTCTTTAATGGTCTAAGATGAGTGTTTGGATTCAATTATCTTCTATCAGACTCGATCCGAAGAACTTTTGTACAGCCGTGCGACCACGATTGATCTCGTCCATCACGATAGATATGATTAAGAGATGAATGACGTGGCAAACTTGGTTAGCAAGCACGTATATGAATTAATTCATGAACAGTACGTGTACGGAACTGGACCGTCTTCCTATACAATATACGAGGCAAGACCAGGAATGATATTTATCAAGATTGAAAATGACGTAGAAGGAAGTCTGAACGAACCACGAGTAGAAAATACAATTACCAAGTTAACCTGGGAGTGTTCATGTATATTTGAGAGTACGCGGCTATTGTTACGTAGACATGTTTTCTACGTACAGCAGCAACTGAAATTGGAGACAATAAGTGTTTCCAGCCTCGTTGGCTGTTGTTTTCGATGAACGAAACACGCCCCCCCCCCCTTTGGAGACCGAAAGGCCTAACCGTGCCGTGACTCGGATGGCATCGCTTCCAAAGCTTCCGTGGGACTTTAACCGCAAATTTCCCCAAGCTAATAGCTTTGCAATCGCAGTAGCGTAAGCTGTAAGTACGTTGGGAATGGAGCTATCATCTATGGGTCTGGTGCCTCAGTCGGTGCCTCAGTCGGTGTCTCGGTCGGTGGAGTCGGGGCCTCGGTGGGTGGAATCGGTGCCTCGGTCGTTGAAGTCGGTGTATCGGTCGGGGGAATCGGTGCCTCGGTCATTGGAGTCGGTGTCTCGTACGGTGGAGTCTGTGGAGTCGGCGCCTCGTTCGGTGGATCACTCGGTGGTGCAACTGACCCCAGCTCTTTAATCCGAACCAATTAATGCGGAATCATCTAGATTCCAGATAGCAAGTCCCTTTCGACCACGAGGCCGCCCAAAGCAGAAGGCTATGACAAAGAAAGCGAAAAGGATTGTATCCACCCAAGTGACACAAGATGATTCAATTTTTCATGACCAAGGCATGAGTATCAAAACAGTTCAGGTCCCTCTTTCACACGAGCCTACATACGCATCCTGTGCGGGGCCACTACACCGATTCCAGCTATTTGTTTTTGATAAAAAGATGAAGCCCCCAAAACCCTCGTTGTTTTGCTGTTACCGGCTTACAAAGTTATCATGGATTCAGCAGTCATTTCTCGTATTTTGACATAACAGATATTTCAGCAAGTGTGCAAAAAGGTGGGTACCCTAAAATAAGAAGCACAAGAAATTGCGAGAGCTAGACTTAACAGCGGATTTTCCTGGTCTATTTGTAATTGGGATGCAGACACTGAGAGCTATGAAGCTATGGCACCAAGCAGTCAAAGAGCTTAACAAAAACGAGTGAGCCATAATACAGATCTCAACAATAGATTTCTCGCTGGATATTTCGCCTGTATCCCGGATCGAACAAGATACAGAATTGGCGTCAAAAATAGAAGCAATTTCGATTGTTTTTGAAAGGGTAAGCACTTTGTATATTTTAAGGCTAGCAACAACTGACACTGCGTATGTATTTTTGTAGATTCGGATCGTTAACTTTGCATGCAGATCACTACTTAGTGACCCTGCATTGACAGATGCAATGACAAAGCTATTCGGTCAACAAGAGAAAGTCATGACTGTTGACCCAGCGATATGGGGTGTCGTAAAGAGAGGAAATGTGATCAATCCAGACGAAGGGCTAAACCATTTGTTCGGTTGTATTACCAAGTGAATTATAATGCTTCTGGTGAGCTGTAACGGCACGCAATGGTGCATTATCATGGTCGACCCAGCCAAGACTATGATTCCATGAGCAGCAGCTACACTGGCACTATAAGAAGACTAGCACAAACTTGTGCAACACATGCCAGCTACACCAGAACGTTACAGAGTGAACCCCTATGTTACGGATACTGGAGTTCAACTAGACAGCTACAACGGTGGAGTGTACGTTCTGCTTGCATTTGAAACGCTCTGTAGTGGAGAAAGCACCGGTGAATTGCGTAAGAAGGCACCGCAGTACCTGCACTGTCGCTACTCGCAAATGTGCATGTGAAGCCATATACTTTGTTTAACTTCAATTATGTAGTTGCTGTCAAACCCATTACAGTGGGAACATCACAGAAAGGCTGGATTCGTTCTTGAGGTTAGCCTTGGCCTTAAGACGCGCGAGGCACCCGTCATAAATCAATAGTTATTCTCTTTATTCTTATGTTTGGCGCTTAATTAGAAAATGGAGCCATAATGGGATGAATCGGGCTGCCTTCTATTCATCCGATTCGATCACTACATCACAGAATCATCTTCTACGGTCTGGTGCTATCTCAAAACGCTCTTCTAGTGGTAGTCTACACCAAAAGCAGGAGTCGATGTTCGGGATGCATGCCCCCCCCCCCCCCCCCCCCCCCCAGTTCTCACGAGAATTTGCCGTTTTCTGGAGATTGCTATCGCAAATGGGTAGGATTGGGCAATTTCATCCCATGTGATTGAGTTGCCTCCCATATATATCGGGCTTAATCCGCCCCTGCACACAAGTGTCGAGCGACTGGCTCCCTACTTTGAGAGGCCATTGATAAGCTTAAGCTTATGTGTTTCCAGGAATGCCGATAGCTCAAAGGGCACCTAAACAAATTATGCGACTGCAGAGGTGGTTTGCTCTCTGGGTTTACATGCAGAGTTTCTTCAGGGACGACACTTGACCTAAATAAATACTCTTACTTTTTATGTGATTCATTATTAAAAACTTGCCCCTAAAAGTCACTGTTTCTTCAGTCTTCTATAATTTGGTAAACTTATATCTCCTGTTTCATTTCTTCTATAACAGAAATATGTGGTGGTATTCTCGAGCCAAAAAAACACTTGACGCCGCCATCACAAAGACACAGAATAATGGTGCCTGTGGAGGCCACGGGTAACATCATAACCCATGAGAAAATATTAAATTATATTATAAAAGAGGTGAACGTCTAGTTTTATACAAAAACGGATGAGCACCTTGTGCATGCAAACAAACGGATGATCATCTAGTGTAGACACACGTATACTATATAATGAATGCATTTATAGCACGATACATCTATTGAAGGACGCCGCGATACTCCTGTGGGTGTAACTTACTAGCTGATAGACATTATGTCAACCGTAAGACGGTGCATTCTGCAAGCGCCTGCATCTCCATTTGGCTCTCCTGACATACTTCTCGCACTTAAGGTGAAACACCTATACAAAAAATGTTTGACGTCCTTTGGAGCGCACAAACCCGTGCTGGTACACAAAGTAAGAGCCAGATGACAGTAGTACAATATCGTTACGTGCCTGTCAACGACAGTGTCGAATGTGGACTGTGATGATATGCCCCCAAACTTGCGCTCAGATGATGATAAGTGGCCTTCTATTTGATTTTATGTTTTTTTTCTAGAGAAGCTTTATAACACGCAATTCTCGAGGTCGTGTCTGTGTTGCGATGTACTGATTCACAAGTTGAGGCTCTCTATGGAGGTTAGCTTTTGGTCCCGAATGGGTTTTGTGCCACCGGCTTTTGTCCCAAAAGGGTTTTGCTAACATGTGTGAGAAAGGTGAGAGAAGGAGAGACAGAAAGTTATTCATTCTGGAAAATACGCTCTACTGAGCAGCCTTCTCACTACATTGACGCTCGTAGGCTTCGTTCTATCTGTCACCTAACAGTGACTATAGCTATTCGCTCTGCGCTAAATACTTGCGCACTTCAAGTGGTTATGAGCATAAGTACAACTGGGTAGTTCGTCAATATATTGAGTACCAAGGACAAGAAGGAGCCAAGAGAGAAGGAACAGCTCAACCACGTGTCGTTCGATGGGAACGACTTTGAGGTCTGGCTGATGAGGATCACGTTGAAGCTGGAGAGGAAGGAGCTGTGGCAGTACTGCGAGACGGATGTGCTACAGCCCGATGAGAGTAAGGAGTCTGAAGGGCATGCCAGGTGGAAGAAGGAGACTCGTCGGGCCAAGGAGGTCCTGTACGATGGCATGACAAATCAAATTATGAAAACAGTGAAGTACGAGCCCACTCGCGTTCGTGTTTTGGAGCGTTTAAAGAAACGGTTTGTCAGGGAAACGTACTTCAAGTACGCAGAGGAAATGACTAATCTACGCCGCCTACGTCTTGATCTAAAAGCCAATATGGCTGATCACTTAGGGGAGGTACGCCGGCTAATGGAGCATATTGCCGTACTCGGAAAACCATTGGATGACTATGAAAAACCGGCTCTACTTCTTAGATCACTACCGTCTGAGTATGATAGCGTGGTAGAAACGTTTCTTGATAGCCATACACCGCAATACATCAAGGACCCCCCCCCCCCCCAATCATGAGCAGTTGGAGCATGCTCTCGAGGTCGCATATAATCGTCGTCAAGGTCGTAAAACGGAGAGTGGCAAAGTAGATGACGAAGATAATGCTTATATGTCTAGTGGATGTCGTGGTCGCGGGCGAGGCCGCGGACGTGGACGTGGACGTAGTGGACCAGGAGGTCGTGGTAGCCCTGGACGACTTGGTGGTTTTGGTGGACGTGGCTCAGGCGGTCGTGGTAGAAGTGCTGGAAGAGTACGTGGACGAGGAGGACAAGGCAGAGGTACCCAGCAGCAACTCCTAGGAAGCTGCTATAACTTCAACGAGCAAGGCCACCAAGTTCGCGATTGTCCATACTTGGACAAGCGGCCACCAAGCGAGCGTTCTGGAGTGGAACAGCCTGGAAAGCGCAGCAAAGTTGGTGGTGGCCAACAAGCTAAGAGTGGCAATGAAAAAGCCGTAGTTCTCAGGGTAATTATTTTGGTGAAGAAAGTGATAATGCTTATGTTGCTGGTGATTGTCTTCAACGGAGAATGGAAAACATAGCCCATAAAAGAAGGTATTTGGATTCTGGCTGCACAAATCCCATCACGAACCAGAAGAGCGGCTTCATTACGTTCATGCCGTTGAGTGCACGAGTGAGAGTCGGCGGTGAGAATTGGCTTAATGTGGCTGGCATTGAAACTGTACAAAAGGTGTTGAGAACATCACGTGGCCTATGTACCCTACTGTTATATGACACGCGCTATGTTCCAGAGCTCCAATGAAGCCTGTTCTCAGTACGATGACAGACTCGGAAGACGCTACCTCCCGATCAACGTGATCGTGTTCATTTTGACGACGCAGACTGTGCTATAGTAAAGGTGAAGAGTGCGTCAGCTGCAGCACGTTTTGACGAAACCAATCTTTATCATCTTGAGCTGGAGAGCCCACCAGACGTTGTAATGGTGGTATCGTCTACATCAGAGCAGCGTGCGAGCCTGTGGCATATGAGATTTGGTCATCCAGGACGGAATGTGTTCAGCGCGCTGTTCCGACACGTAGATTGGCCTTTAGCTAATGTGGACTTTCGTGTTGATGAAACATTTCACTGTGAGTCCTGTGTGAAAGGAAAACTAACGCGAAAAAGCTTTCACATCGTTAACATTTCGGATCGTGAGTGGTTAGTTGGTGAATTTGTGCACATTGACGTATGGGGACCATATCCGTCGCATCCTATTCGGGTAAGCCATATTTCGCCCTCTTCGTTGACGAAGCAAGTTGATTTCCAACTCTATTTCTGCTGGAAAATCGCTCTGAGGTCTCTGCCAAGTTTGAGTTGCTCTATGAGTATGTGAAGACTCAACGCGAAGTGCGTATGAAGAAATTACGGTGTGATAACGCACGCAAATTGACTTCACTTTGCAGAATGTGTGAAAAGAAGCACGGAATGGAGTGTTCGCTTACTGTGAAGCATACACCCGAGCAAAATGGCATAGCGGAGCGGATGATGTCCACAACAGAGTACTTAGGTGTCGATGATGGTGTTATGGAGAACATCCCTTTAATGTTAGAAGCGGCTCATAATGGCGGACTTGGTGGGGCCGAAGATGAAGAGCGTCAGCACTTGGGTGGCGTAGAGCCACACTGCAGTGATGATCATGCAGATGGAACCGATGGACATAATGCACATGCTAGTGACTCCCGATGAACGCCCAGGTGGCGATGTGTGTGACAAGGTGCAAAGAAGTATAAAGCGTGGTCGACCTGTAAGCAAATGAATCAAAGTGCATCAAGCACAACGGTAGCGCGCGGCGCTAGAGATCGTGAACATTTGCAAGTTGGCCACCTGCGAGGTGAGTCCAATGAGCATGGCACAATGCCAACTCGTAGCTCAAAGAAGTAAATGCATAGTGGGCGGTGCAAGGCACCGACTGTATAGGTCCAACATCAGGAATATGTTGTTGAGAAAAGTAACACAATACTTAATGATGAGTTGCCAACCCGTGAGTGGGCTTCTACTGCGTGGAATGACGACCACAGACTCGGAGATGTCAGGCTCTCGTGAAAACTCGTCAAAGGTGGTTGTAACAACCTCAAAGAAGCATGGATTGTGAGAGTTTGTGGCTTTGAACACAGAGGTCTGCCCGGTAACACGGAGCGGACGTGTTAGCAAACCACTGTCATGGATTAGCGACTACATCTACATTGTCTACTCGAACACAAATCCCGACGAGGATGCGTGTTCTGGGTCTGTTGAATGGGTCAAAGCTCGAGAAGAGCTTCAACAGGCAATGGCAAAGGAAAAGGCGTTGGCGTGGTGGCAGGCCTACTGCTGTCTCGCTGCGAGTATAATTACTGAGCCTGGACGATGCTAAACTAAGCGAGTATGCCGTGCAATGGAAAGATGCTGCGGACGAAGAGTATCGGGCCTTGATATAGAACTGCACATGGGTGTTAGTACCTCGAGAAAAGAAAATGAAGGTGCTAAAAAATCGATGGTTATTTCGTATGAAGTATACTTCAGAAGGTGATATTGAGCGTTTCAAGGCTAGGCTCGCTGTCAAAGGATATATTCAGATATACGGCATTGACTACTTAGATGTATACCTACCGGTGGTTCGGCTAGATACTTTGCGAGCGCTGTTGACTCTTGCCGCAGTATGGGATTACGAGGCACATCATATGGATGTGACAACTGCGTACTTCAATGGAGCCATTGACGTGGAGGTTTTTATGGATTATGTCGCCGAAGGGAAGGAAGACTGGGTTTGCTTCCTGAAAAAGAGTCTCTATGGCTTAAAGCAGGCACCACGGGTGTGTTTTCGCCTGTTGAAATCTTACCTAGAGGAACAAGGATTTGGCCTTTTGAGCTGCGAGCCTTGTGTTGCTGTGAAAGTCGTCGATGGATGGCTGGTCTTCATAATAGCTTACGTAGACGACCTGATTCTTTTCGCGCCAAATTTGGTAATGATTCAGATTCTAAAATATATGCTTGATGCCCGGTTAAAATGAAGGATCTGGGAGAGCTGCATTACATTCTTGGCTGGAAGATTATCCGTAATCGACAGGATCGTACCGTGTTTGTGAGTCAGCGCAAGTACACGTTGACTGTGCTGGAGCGCTTGTAGATGAGCGAGTGCAATGGGTGTAAAACGCCTAGTACTGCGGATCTGAAGCTCTGTAAGACAATATGTCCCACCGACACTGATGGAAAAGATCTTATGAAGACAAATCATATCGTGCCGTAATTGGGAGCCTAATGTATCTAATACTAGGCACACGTCCTGATCTGGCCTATTTGGTTCGTGAGTGTAGCCAGTTTCTTGACAATCCTGGCTTGATGCACTGGAGAGCGGCAAAGCGTGGACTACGCTATTTGAAAAAGACGATTGACTGGGGCTTCCGACTGGGTGGTATTAAGTGGGCAAGTGAAAGACTTGACAACCATCTAGACGCATACGCTGATGCTGACTTCGCCAATCGCGTTGACGATCGCAAGTCTGTAGCAGGCTACATAGCGAAGTTTTGCGGTAGTACAATATCATGGATCAGCGAAACTGAGAAGACAGTCGCACTTCACACGACTGAAGCAGAGTATATGGCATTGAGCCTATTGGTGCAAGAAGTGGTTCACCTTCGACAAATGCTCAAGGAACGGAAAGTGCAGCAGCGCAATCCCTCTCAAATATATGTTGACAACGAGAGTGCCAAGAAGCTGGCAAAGAACCCCCAGTTTCACAGCAGATCGAAACATATCGACGTCCGTCATCATTTCGTCCGTGAACGCATCGAGCTGAAGCAGATTGACGTGAAGCGTGTGGCCAGCACCGATAATATTGCAGATGTCTTCACACAACCGCTTACTCGTCCAGCGTTCGAGAAGCACAGAGCAGCGATGGGATTGATGTTATGCAGAGAATTTGAAGAAAGAGCGCCTAACAATGTCATCCAGTAGGTGGGGCTGTTACGATGTACTGGTTCACAAGTTGAGGCTCTCTATGAAGGTTAGCTTTTGGTCCCGAATGGGTTTTGTGCCACCGGCTTTTGTCCCAAAAGGGTTTTGCTAACATGTGTGAGAAAGGTGAGAGAAGGAGAGACAGGTAATGTAGCAACACAGAAAGTTATTCATTCTGGAATATACGCTCTGCTGAGCAGCCTTCCTCACTACACTAACGCTCGGAGGCTTCGTTCTATCTGTCACCTAACAGTGACTATAGCTATTCGCTCTGCGCTAAATACTTGCGTACGGCAAGTGATATTATGTGTGTTTTTTTTCTATAGAAGCCTTATAACACGCAATTCTCGAGCTCGTGTCGGGAATAGTCGTTTTCGACAAATGTGCGTCGTCATCGGTGTCACTAGTAGAGACTAGTATTAAAGTCACAACCTTTAAGCCGCTGATCATCGTGTATTACTCGTTACTAAGTGCCGTGCCGCCACGGTCAACCACGTGGACATTTGTTCATTTATGTATATATATCCGAATGGTATACATTTGAATTAAACATATAAAAACCCAGGATTAATTCTAAAGATTTTAAAATACTTCAAATCATCCGTGTAAGGAACACACGAGAAATTCATCCGATTTACACTAGATTTTAATCAGTATCCAAAACCCATTCACCCAGTGAATGCTGCTCGAAAAACCTGGGTGAATCTGAACGATCTTTTAAAGTAAATTTTTTTTAGGTGAATTTATTGAATCTCTACCAGTGTTCTCCTTGCAACTGCTAAGCTCCAATCGCAGTCGTTCAGGTAGCAATGATGCATTCATGATTCTTCTACAGCTTGTAGCATGGTGGGTATTGCTTCTTGAAATGTACGCCGTACAACGTCATCATGAAAAATACTTTTTCTTGATCAAAGCATTCTCCTAAAGAGCACACTTTAGAAATTACATTCAGCAACTGCGCCATCTTGGCACTCGTATTTGTTATCTCCACATCTTAGCTAGCTTTTGGTGGAGATCCTCGCACCGTGGTTCACGCAGTCCAGTAACCGCAGCTCATAACCCCCCCCCCCCCCCCCCCCCCGTCACCAATCCGTCACTGGCAAATTCAGCCATAGCGAGCAGAAGTAGCATTTTTATTTGCGAGGTTCAAAACGTATTACGAACACTTCTTGCGTACCTCAGTTTAAAGCTTTACGTAGTAACTAAGTAGGTAAGTAAGTAAATCCTTCAAATATGCAATTTTTAAATACAATTACTGATGCTAAAAACGCGGTGAAATGGTGTGAAATTGGCTTAAATTGTGTGGACTGGTAGTGCTTAGCGGAAATACAACAATAGCATTCCAACAAGAAATAGTAGTATTCTTGCAGGGCAGCTTTAAAAAAAGGAGAAAACAGTGTGATGGATGTATGCGCTGATATAATATATAACGCTATTGATGAGATATTTACTGATCAGAAAACCTCCTCTGCAAATTGCTGATCTGTTTAGAAGGGATATTTTATATGAGACGGGATTGTCAGTTTCAAACCATCAACGAGATTCCCTTCAAATTCTACAGCGATCTCACCTACTGAGATGGTCGCTGCCCAACATGGACCATTCTTGGTCGCTGCGGTAGTGAGCGAGCTGTTGCAGCTGTTTTTTGTTACATGAACGTATCTACAAATTGTTGACCTGAGTTAGCGTTAGGGAGGAATATAGTAAGTACGTTAGAAAGCGTAGCATAAGTAATTGATAGCTATTGAAGAGTTCGTAGCTCCTCCGTGTAAAACTCGCCTTTGTGTACTGCTTTCTTTAATGTTCGGTGTAGCCTACTGCTGTCGTTCTCGAAATAGAGACGACCGTGGGCGTGTTATATTCTTTGTAGCAGATGCTACGGCTACGGTAGGAAATGCGTTGATGTGCGTATTCGGATAATTAATTGCGTGCATATCGCACTGCAACTTATTGATGGAAGTCTAAGGCATCAAAGGCAACATTCACGCCGATAAAATTACTTCGGCTAGTCGTAATTTACAGTGATGTTTCCCTTGGCCGACACAAGCAACATTGACCCGGGTCACATCAAATTAATGTAAAGGTGGTGCTTCTTTTACAACAGGTATATTAAGTGCTGAAGTAAGTTTACTCGAGTTTTAAGCTAGTAAAGTTTGGATCTAAGTATAAATAATAGCGTAGTTTTGGGTCAGAATGACCCCAGAGAATAGTAAGCTTATGGCTAAAAAATACCTTTTGTTGTGTATGAGCATGAAACGCTTTCGTAGTACCACCGCTAAGCGAAAAACGCACGCCTCTAAAAATGTTTCTTGAGAGCTCCGCCTCGCTCCTTTTCGGGGGTAAGATGCGCAGAAGTTTGCTGTCTTGGACAAAATTAGCTACCTGCAGTAGCCTTTTAAAGGGTCGACATTAACGTGCATCCCCGGAATCCCGCCAGCGTAAACTTACATTGATGTAGCTTGAGCATATTCGCAGGCGTACGTGATCCGTCTAATTAGCGCAGCCTTCTCAGTTTATAAGCACGTGAAAACGCCGCAGAAGTAGAATCTCCCTCCCTTATTTGAGAGGGTCTTTGATCGTCTCTTAGATTCGTCACGTTCTCCTTCTTCTACGGTGCTCTGTCGCTCATGTTGGGGTGATTTCTTCTTCGTTAACCGCTCGGGTGGGAGGGCAGGGACCAGTTCGGCGGGAAAGATCAAGCAATGTGTGATATTGTGCAAGTCGTATTTTCATATTTAGTGGGTATCAAACTTGACCAAAATTGTGTAGCTGAGTATAAGTGCATTTTTTACTTAGCGTAGATAGTATTTGAGAGGTTAATACTAGTATTTTTTCATACCCCCCCCCCCTCTTCCTTGACCCCAGCGAGCGATACTTTACTTGACTTGTGAATGAAAGTGTATACCCAAGCCGTTTAAACATCGAAGTGGCGTAGCACTAATACAATGCCGAAGACAATTGCTAGTTTGTATTTTGAACAATCTAAACTGCCGACGCTACTGCAAGTGCAGCATAAGGGTTGTTCTTTCCAAACAGATCCTTCACCTTAATTAAGAGGTCCGTCCCACCGTGGTGTTTAGCAAAGTATAGGGTGTAATCTTGAACCGTGCGATATATAGGGTCACTCTTTGACTACATCCTGAAATCAATCTCGTAGGGAACCCCAAACAGAATATTCAGATGATCAGGGTACCTCTCGTTCGCCACCCATCGCTGATACAGCTGGGCTTCCAGGTTTTTGGCGAGTTTGCTTAAATCGGGGATGTCCTTGATTGATTGAAAGAGTTTTGCACACGTCAACTCGTCTGAAAATCGATTCTGCTTCACCAAGAAATCGATCGCTTGGAAGTCTGTGAATGATTCATCTCCAACCCGAGTTCTGAACAGTTTGACGTATCTGAGCCATTGAATAAACATTACGTCATTATCGAGAGTCGCATCGCCAAGCTTTAAAATTTGGAATACTTCCTCTGGGCTTTCTCGGGCTGCCAGCCATGCCGCATTCACCAGTCGATGACTGGACGCAGAACTCAGAACCATGTACCGCTGAAGCTCATTCCCAACCTTTTTCATTCCTGGAACGTGTCGAAGCGACTGGAAAAGTGTCACAAGGTCTGGCTCCGATTTTGTTTTCCTCAACAAGTCATATATATCGTCCATATACCAAACAAGTTTCTGTTTTTCCTGGAAGTTTCTCGCGTACTGAAGCCACTTGATGAATTCCAGATTGCCGTCTAACTTTCCACCTTCCTTGACCACACGTAACTTTGGGAAAACAACAATCGGATTTATCTTCGCTTTCAATGCCAACTTGTAAGCCACATCATCCAAGTTCGATAGCTTGGGAATAGTCTTCTCTTCCTCGATTTTATCCGCACGATCAACTGCGTCGGTCAAAGGTTCATAGAAAGATCCTAACGATCGTTTCCAGAGTGCGGGTAAACGTTGGCTGGTGGAGCACATGTCTGAGTCTTTCAAATTCTCCACCTTTGAATTGAGCGACCAGCACGTAGTGACTCCAACAAGGAGCACGGCAGACGCGAGGTACAGGCGTATATTTACCATTAACGTCCGGAGTGTGCAAACGAAATTCAAAACTGGGAGTTGCCTGTGTAATGCCGAAAATGCTGTCTGATATATGTGCAGATGCTTATTGACCGGAACGCCACATTTTCCTGCTTTTTAATAGGTACAGATGTATGGATCCGCCAATTCTTTTTTGACTGGCTCTGGTTTAAATATACCTTCTATCCAGGTCAGTACCTAGAATTGCACGAATTGATGACGAAGCTTCTTGGTTGGTTATGACAGACATGTTTTTTTTTTCTAGGTACATGTAGTACCAGTGCCACTACTGTGTTGTACTTCAAAGTACCCATTCGGTCATTATGGACAGGAAGAAATAACCACATTCCAGCTGTTTGGACACAAAGTGGAGATACCAAAGGACAGTAAGCTCGAGCTGCGAGTCAGTGGTTAGCCCGTCGGTTTTTCTTAAGCAAAGGCAATGCATCGTGTAGAAGGCCTAGCAAAAAGGGACAAGTGATGAACCCGTGAAGTTGGTTGCACAATTCCAGCGCACAAACTTGTTCGTGATAGCAAGTACATTAATGTTATTTTGTCATCATGCAGCAACTGTACGACTTATCCAGCGGTATGCTTGTATTTCGAAGAAGCTAGGAAAGAGGCATAATGACTTACGAGGGCAATTCATTTTCTAATATATCGAGCTAGCACACGTGAGCTAATAATAGCTGATGTAATTCACAAAAATGTATATTGCGTGTCTATTCGCCCACGATACAGTATGCTGACGTAGGTAAAATTGCTATGTCGCCATAACAGCTGTTAAGAAGGCACTGAAAATGCCAATCGAGAAGTTTCGCAATCAGTGTTGATGATTGATAATGGATTGCAGTGGTTAAACTGTACCGGTTGGCACGTAGATACCGTGTATTGACAGTGCTGCAGAGCTCGGCTCCTGTATTTGAATGTACTTATACGCTCACATCGGTTTGCGTCTTTCCATCACCGAGATGTAAGCGCTTACTCAGTAAGCGCAGTAAGTTACTGGTCCTCATACAGCAGGCAAGTGTGTATCACATAGACTTTCAAGGAAGAGGTGTTTGGGCTTTAGCTTACCCTAGTCAACTTATATTGCATCCGGTTGCAGCTGAAACTATGCGCATTTACCTGGCATGCTATCAGTCGGGCTCCATTTTTTGGGGGGGTTCACTCATCCTTTTTCGTTCCGATACTTAAGCTCCAACGGCCAGTGCACAGTAGCTCTCGTGATGCGTCTGACCTCCATCTTCCTCATACATGTGGTTATTCTCACGGCTAGTAGTGGCGCTGTATCTGCTGCCACGGAATCCAAGCAGACTACGATCTCAACAGGGAACTTCATCGATGCGGGACAGTCTGATGGTCTCCAAAAGAGTGCGAGACTTCTAAGAAGCTTTGAGGTGGAAGCGGATGAGAAGGAGAAGGAGGAGGAGGAGGGAAGGGGTTACAACAACTACGCTTTCTTGGTGCCGGAACGGGCTGCTAGGGAGATGGCGAAACGAATTTCTGACGACCTGGACTCCTCCTTGATGAACAGGATTGCGGAAATATCCAACGGTGAAAAGATTTTAAAGCGCTGGAAAAATGAGGACCTAAGCCTTGCAGAGATCAAGCCTCTCCTGAAGGAAGCTGGTAAATGGTACGGTACATCTGAACAGAGCGTCTACAAGCTGCTCAAGAGCGAAGGGATCTCTTGACTTTGATTCGGTGGTCTCGTCTCTAGGATCGTCCTGGATTTATCTGACTTTAGGAAGAAAAAAATCCTCGACCGCTCTGTACTTTCCACACTCCAGTCTTCGTCGAACTCATCCTTATTTTGGAAGCCGCCTAACAAGATTACACTACATCCGCTCATCAGCCAATTAACTATGCTAGTACACGGAGTGATTGTACGGACATGGCAGTATACTTGAATGTGCGTCTGCATTTACGACGTGAATGAAATAACTTTTTCAATTACCTGCAAAATACTTCTGTACCGGTAACAACACTAACTTTTTTTTCGCCAACACAAAGAAGGCAGTATTCGTTTCATTGAAATATTTTTTTTGGCTAGAATAGGGAGGACTGCTAAACCCCTTGAGCTCTCTGCGCCCTCATCAGCCCAACAAAATTGAATATTCGAGTATAGGGTTTCAATACAAAACTTATTATGTTTTAGTATCATGTATCCCGGATAGGCGCACGTTAAACCCACCCCTGCCTATTGTTAACATGTATCTCCTTGATAATGATTGCAAACCGAAGCAAAACATTCAGTTCTAGCTTCTAACATGTATATTGAAGTCCAAAAACAGCAGGGACGTGAGATAAAAGCTTCCAGTCGTGCACAAAGACGTTGTGATATAAGCATATGCTATCCGAAAGGATGACATTGTACTGATTAATTCACTGACTCTGCGACGCGCGCTCGCTTTGGCTGGTGATCCTGACCCTCTGTCACTTCCTCAGCTGATCCTTCGACCTCGCTTGACCCCCCCCCCCCCCCCCCCCCCCCCCCCGTCATTCTCCTCAACACCATCCCCGCTTGAGGACGTTCGCGCTGGCTTCCGGGCTCGAATCTTTCGCTTATGAGCCGAGTGTGGAAGCTGGGTCCCGTTATGCCACACGTTGTGCCACAAGTCGAAGCAAGTCATGTGTATGCCGTTGTGCGTACGGCGAGCTTTATCACACAGAAAACCCTCCAAGCATTCGGCCTGGTCTTCGCCGACTTTAGCTTACAATTACTGCAGTAAGTAGACGAAACGCCACCTTTCGCGTCATCAGATCATTTAAGAAGCGAGCATACCTTGCAAGCGCGAAGTCTCCGCTTCCTTCCGGCCTGATTATTACCCGGGTGCCATTCATCGCTCTGACGGCGTGTGTGAGTGGCTTGCGATCGTGGTGGTGGTGTCGACGGAGTCGCTGCAAGGATGTCGTTGTTGAGAATACCATGCCAGTCCTCCTCGTTCAGTTGACACAGCTCCAAGTGTAGCTCTTTATAAAACCTGACGTGACATACATTTCGCTTCCCATCGGTCACACGTCCGACGTTGTAGATAGTGTAAGCTTTGGATACATCGAGATCTCCAGACCGAGGAACAGGGACTTGTAATATTTCTTGTATTTGATTGCCCACTGGATCGAGTACCTGTTACATCACGTACATACACGATAAGATTAATCTTTAATTGTATATACAACTTAGCAATAATTGGCTTTGTAGACGCAGCTGATCGTGGACGTCGACTCTCCGATTAGAGTTTAATAGGCTTTCAGCACTCTGGGGTATGCAACTTCGACCTGTGCACTGGATAGCTTGTCCCGTCTCACGACTCGATCCAGATTCACGCTTCCTCCATGTAACGGGGTACGTAACCCTAAGTGTACCCTTTTACATGAAGTGTGACTTCACACTTCAGGTGTATGACACGTCATACTCCGGGATATTTGGTACAAGGTACATGTACCAAGGTCGTTCAAAGCCAACCATTGGTCAAACGACATTGCATTTCTATAGGTAACTTATAGTTTGTATTAAACCCAAATTTAACCTACCTATAAATGTACTCAGTTTACAATCTAACTTATTTAGGTCACTTCGCTCTCTTTAAATAAAGAGGGGACCTGTGAACTGCCGTTCACTGAGAGTTTGTATACTCTCGGAAGATAACTTCCTCTAGCGCAAGGTGCTGAGTGACCCCGTCACACTTGGTAGCACTAGTAGTCAATCCACGCCACCGCGGGTAGACTACCTGAACCTCTCCGAAGTTCGTTGCCATGGATAGGAACGACTTCTCCCATATGAACGACTCTCAGTTCGAGTCGGTTGGGAAGATGGCAGGCATCTTCGGGATGGAGGCCCTGCAGAGCCTGGTGGTGTCAACACCGGCTGAGCAGCTCGGGCGCGTCAATGCATTCGACGCGTACGAGCAGGGCCTCATCGCGCATGTGCGGGAGAACCTGCAGGCTCCGGCGGCGGAAGCAAATCCGCCTCACCCGAAGCCAATACGGCTGAAGGTTAAGCCGTATGATGGGAAGGAAGGCGAGAGCCTTCACTTCTGGGTCCGAGAAGTAGAGCTCGCGATGGACGCGGCTCTGATCTCGACGGAGCAACTGCGTGTTGCCTTTGCACTCTCCAACCTTATCGGCCGTGCTAAGAGTTGGGTGTACACACGGGAAGCAACATCCCCTGGATGTTTCACATCCTGGGCTCAGCTGTGCGAACAGCTCCGAGCCGCGTTCCTCCCGGCGAACTACGAGTACCGCCAGCGTTCGCGCTTCCTCTCGTGTAAACAAGGGAGGCGCGAACTGCACGAGTATGTGCAAGAGATACGGGAGCTCACGGCGTCTCTAGTGGGAAACCCACTCAACGGGCACATCAAGATGACTGTGTTCATGGACGGCCTTCGAGTGGACCCCGCCCGCACTCAGCTGTTCCGGGCGTAGTCAAGCATCCTTGAAGAGGCGATTCAAGTGGCTCTTCAAGAAGAGTACAGCCATCGTCAGGCGCGTACGCCGGCCTCAGCGTGGCCTGGGAGTTCCATGTCGGCTCCCGGTCGAACAAGCCCCAACGGACCAGTTCCCATGGAACTCGGTTCCGCCGAACAGCGTGACATCCGCTGCTTCGGCTGCGGGAAGATGGACCACTTCAAGCGCGACTGTCCCGCGGAAAGACTCCGCAGACGATCCTTCCCCAAGCCCGTCCTCAAGGGTCGCTGGCAGAAGCCAGGATCCCGGGGACAGGGGGACGTCGGGAACCAGTAGGGGCGGGGCGCCCTACTGGGGAAGAACTAAGTCTTCGTGATGTGGTGCACGGGTGGCGCGTACCACGGGGACTTAGCCCCTAAAGTCTTCGCACTCTCGCATCGGCGAAGAGCAGCGGCGGGTTGCTCGTAGTACACGGATGTGTACGGGGATACGATCATCCCTTTAGAATCTTGATCGATTCTGGGGCGTCGAAGAATTTCGCACGCCGCCAGACGGTTGCTCGCAACAGCAACAATTTGTCCGATGTTTTGAGAGAAAGCAAGGGCAACGGGATGGTGTCAGTGCGACTGGCCGACGGGAAGATTGTCACTGTCCCCAACGTCAACGTAGATCTGGCCGGCAAGTTTGAAGACTTTGACAGCCTCGAACAGTTCACTGTTCTCGATATGGATCCATATGATATGATCCTGGGCATGCCCTGGCTTGAGAAGCACGAGCCCTGGATCGACTGGCGAGGCAAGGCAATCGGTGCCAGCCGCCCTGCGCAGTCCGACAGAGCATTGAGTCATGTTCCCACCTCTGTCAGGACCCAGGGCGCCCGCAAGGGCTGCCAGGGTACCAAAGCATTGGGCAGATGCTTGGGAGTCGTCGACGGATATGACGACTCCGAGGATGCTTTGATGGTGGCAGCACCCAGAAGAGGCGCTGGCCAAGTGGGTAACTTAGGTCCACAGGCGGGTAACTTAGTTCTGCAGACAGCTGCAGCTGTCACGAACACTGAGAACAGCGTGTTCAGAGTGGGTAACCGAGTTCCACTCACGGTCGCCCAGACCTTAACTGAAGAGGAAGACGTCGGATACGCTTCCTCTGTGGGTAACACAGTGCCACACGCGGTCGCCCAGACCTTAACTGAAGAGGGAGGCGTCGAACGCGCTTCCTGTGTGGGTACCACGGTACCACACGAGGCCACGAGTGCCTCGGATGTCGTAGCGCCGGCATCCCTAGACGTGGGCAGCAAAGATCGATGTCACGGTCGCCGTCGTTGACGTCGCCGCCGCCGCCTCAAGTCGGATCCGAACCTCGCTCCGATCGACGTCGCTTCAAGCGACTCGGAGTCCAGGGCCCGGGATCCTCCGACTAGGCCGGTGGAAGAGTGTTATCACATCTTCGATGGCGAGACCGGTATGCCCGTCAAGACATCTGGTGTCCACTTGGAACCGTTGCCAGAGGTTGCAGAGATACTGAACCTCGAGGAAATGACGGCTGAGTCTTTCCTGACCAACCTCAAGGCTGGAGAGATTGCTGAGATGGTACTCCTGAGACCTGAGACCACTCGGGAGGAGCTGCACACCTCCTCTGTCTTGCTATCGATGACTTCTTCGAGAGCCGCCGCAAGACCTGAACAAGCAGCGTCAGACGCGCTTGGGTTCTGAGATCCTTAAGAACCCCAAGGATCCGGTGTATCCTTTGGTGACGGAGTATGCGGACGTGGTGAACAAACACCCACCGACCCAACTCCCACCGGATCGAGGCGTACGGCATGGTATTGATCTCGTGCCTGGCACAAAGTATTGTGTCACGCGGCAATGGCCTCTCCCGCGCGATCAGTGCGAGGTCATTGATGCCTTCTTTGCCGCGAAAGCGAAGGCAGGCATGGTGCGGGAGTCGAAATCCCCGCACTCGACGCCGACTTTCTGCGTTCGTAAGCCGAACGAAAAGTGGCGTCTGGTTCACGCTTATAACAAGCTGAACAACGCAACGATGCCGGCCCAAACACCAATCCCACGAAAGGATGTGTTGTTGAACAACATGGCCAGGAGCGTACTGTACAGTGCGCTGGATTTGGTCGACGGATACTACCAAATCCTGATGCGAGAGATTGACATCCCGCTCACCGCAGTAAGCACTCCAAGCGGCATGCTTTGGGAGTGGCTCGTCATGCCGCAGGGCTTGTCTAACGCCCCGGCGACGTTCAATCGCCTGGTGAGGCAACTGTTCCGCCCTTTGCGTACCTTCGTACATACGTACTTCGACGACATATTCGTCCATAGCCGTGCCGAAGGAGGCAAGACGGCCATGGAGGTGCATCTAGGGCACCCTCGTCGAGTGTTGGACGTAATGCAAGCGAACAAGCTCTACGCCAACATCGACAAGTGCGTTTTCGCGTCACCAGAGATTAAAGTTCTCAGTTGCTTCGTGAGCAACGTGGGCGTTCGGGCTGACCCAGACAAGGTCAAGGCCATAGCAGCATGGCCAACGCCCCGATCCCAGAAGGATCTTCGAAAGTGGTTGGGCTTGGCCAACTACCTTTACAAGTACAGTGCAGGGTACGCGGGCTTCGCTAAGCCCTTGTCGGGCCTCCTTCAGAAGGACGTCGACTGGTGCTGGGAGCAGGAGCACCAGGATGCTTTTGACAGCATCAAGGCCAGCCTCCAAGAGGCCCCTGTCCTGGCCCTGTCGCACGAGACGAAGCCGTTTAGCGTCGTCTGCGGTGCGTCCAATTACGCCATCGGGTGTGCACAGCTGCAGGCCAACACGGCTGGACATGAACGAGTCATCTCGTTCCAGTCCAGGCTGCTCAGCGCCGCCGAACGGAGCTACCCTGTCCACGACAAGGAGCCCCTGGCAATGAAGTATGCCCTTGTGAAGTTTCGGGTTCACCTTCTGGGCTCCCGACCCTTCGTGATCTACACAGACCACGCATCCTTGAGGACGGCGACAAATTCGCCTCACCTCTCCCAACGGATGGCGAGGTGGCTGTCCCTCTTCGCGGAATGCAACTTCCCCGTCGAGTACAAGCCAGGCAAGCTAAACATGTTTGCGGACGCCCTCTCTCGGCGTCCAGACTACGAGATGGCCCACATCACACGGGTGACAACGGATCTATATGATCGGATACGCAGGGCGTATCGGGACGATGAGGCTGTCGCGCCTATCGTCAAGTTCCTCACGGCAGGAACGAGCGCGAAGTCCGACTGGCTCTCGTCGCGACAGCGCTCACGGCTCCACCGATATGAGTTGAAGGATGGCCTCCTCTTTTACCGGGTGGAGCCCAATGAAACTCCTCGGGTGGGCGTGCCCAACGACGAGGATCTGAAGCTCGATATACTCGCGAAGGCGCACGACGCGCCCTCCAGTGGCCACTTGGGCCGCGCGACGACCTTCTTGTCGGTCTCTCAGGCCTTCTGGTGGACCCACATGTACAAGTGGGTCGCCCGATACGTGAATACATGTGAAACATGTCAGCGGGTCAAACCCGCAGGGCACTCTTCGGCTCCACTACAGAGCCTGCCCGTTCCGGCTGACTGTTGGAAGTCGATGAGTCTTGACTTCATCTTTGGGCTTCCCGCCGACGGACACGGTTACACCGGAATTTTGGTGTTCGTGTGTCGGCTGAGCAAGATGGTACCGCTTGCAAGGTTTCCATTACTGTTACGGGCAAACAAACCGCGAGGCCGTTCGTCGATGGCGTGTTCCGCTATCACGGTCTCCCGGAGACGATTGCCTCGAACCGAGACCCACGGTTCACTGCTTCGTTTTGAAAAACGCTGTTCCTTTACTGGGAACTCGTCTGCAGATGTCCACTGCGGACCATCAGCAGACAGACGGTCAAACAGAGCGCGTCAATCGAGTGCTCGAGGACACTCTGCGCAGTGTGTGCGCGACAGCACCACGTACGTGGTCGACGCAGCTTCCAGTTGTTGAGTTTGCGCTCAACAACGCGGTTCACGCGTCCACGGGGTTCACGCCGTTCTACTTGAACGGCTTCCGCCACCCCAGAGTGCCTCTCACTCTTCGAGGAGACACTGACTTTTCTATTCTAAGTGGGGGAGAGGATCGGAAAGCCCTTTCCTCCCAGGTCTCGGATGTGAGACCAGTTTCGCTGCGGAAACAGGTGGAAACCTTTATATATACCAAGCTGAGCATTGTCAACAGGGTCCGCGATGCCATTGCAGCGGCCCAAGATAAACAAAAGGAGTACTCAGACAAACATGGAAGAGGCAACTTAAGTATATTTGAGGTTGGGGACTTAGTGTTGCTAGACACGAGGAGCCTACCGCTTGACACTGTCAGCTCTGTCGGCAGCAACAAGCTGAAGCACCGCTTCATCGGATCATTTGCAGTCCTTGCCAGACATGGTGCGTCGTACACCATCGACCTGCCAGAGTCAATGACGACGCACCCGACGTTCTATGTTGGACGTCTTAAGCGGTACTTTGACCCGCAGGGGGTTGCTGACTCGCAGATCCCCTTTCCCCAGCTCCTCGAAGCGAGGGCCGGTCACAGGCGTCGATGAGGGCGTCGGAGAAGGCACCCAAGTCTCGGTCGGGACGGCAAGGCTGCGGTCAAGACCGTACGCCGGAGGGCTCCATACGAACGGACCCCGGCGCCATACGCCGAGTACGCTGAGTACGCCGGGTACGCACCATACGCGTACGTCTGGGAGTGTACGGCAAGCGGCTCCGGACGTGGCAACAAAGCCTCGATCCGTCGAATCATCCGAAAGGCCTCGTCCAGATCGGACGAAGAGACCCGGCGGTCCACTCGCAGGTGCAGGCTCGCGACCTCACGCTCCAACAGGCCCAAGCGGCCTGCAAGACGAGCGAGCTCGCCCTGATTCCCGGCCTGGGCGGCCGCATCACCGCCAGTCCCAAGGCCAAGTGCAATCTCAAGCGCGAGGACACGTTGACGGAGGCGGTCAACCTCAGGGCCCTGTGTCGGACCCGCAGTCGGAGCACTCGGACGAGAGTGGCTTTCGGGAGGCGCCGAGTACTCGTACTCGTACGAGGGCACCTCCGCCCCTGCTTGACCGGAATGGAGAGGTCCACTTTCACATGGAGGGGATCCTCAAGGAGCAACGGGGTCGCGGTAAGCGACAGCTCCTCGTGAAGTGGAGGGGTTATGCCCACTCCGAGAACTCGGGGGGGGGGGGGGGGGGGGGGGGGGGGGGCGATTGAACGGCTCCTGATTGACTGCCCGAAGGCTGTCGCAATCTGGGAACAGAAGCGGCGGCAACTTCATAAGTAGTCCGGGGCTTCTTGCCCGAACGTACGGACGATGAATACATTCCGTACCCGTGCGCATTGTGAGCGCTAGAAGCCGCGCGCTTCAGGATGTCCCTTGGCAGCATGCGCTTGTTGACCAAGTGGGCAAACCTCACACGAAGATCACGCTGGTCCAGGATGCGGGACAGCAGCTGATCTTCATGGAGTTCCCGTAACTCCGTGGGTGAGTACTTGAGAGTCTCCACCCACGCCCAGAACATGTCCTCACAGGAACTCCACGTGGGACAGTTCTCGGGCATAACCCAGGGGTATCCCCAAACAGGATAGAGACCACCCCGGGTCTCGGGCTTCTTACGACAAGTCGTGAAGTCCATAAGGGGAATGCGGTGTGGCGCGAGAAGCACACACCGAGCAGCCTCCAAGTTGTCGACGAACAACTGTTCCTTCTGAACAAGGGCTCGTTCATAGATGCCCCTAGAAGTGTGGCCGCCCACAAGGCCACGAGGAGCGACGAGAAGCTCTAAGAAGAGGTCAGCCCCAGAGCTCCCCTCGGGAGGCCAAAACCCTCTTGAGTTGATGGCAGCTCCCTGGCTGACGGGCGCCACCACCGAACCCCCACGCACACGCTGGGCAGCTTGGAATTCCTCCTGCTGCTGGTCGAGGTCATTCGAGACCTCCCGGGGCTCAGCGTTAGCACCCTCCTCCTCCTCTTCTTCCTCCTTCTCCTCCTCTTCATCTGAGGAGTCGAAGATACTCTGATAGGAGTGTTGAGTCTCCTTCTCCTCGCGGAGTAGGGACTTAGAGGCTGTACGCTTCTTAGAGGGCTTGGCGCCCTCGGCTTTAGAGGCCTTAGCACGCGCAAGACCCTCGGTAAGCGAGAGACGTTCGCGAGGATTCTCTTCCTCATTGCCGCCGGCTTTGGGAGCGCCCTTAGCCTTGACGGCCGGACTCTCAGAGCGCACAGACGTCCTGGGACTGTGATCACCTTGATCACTAGCGAGCGACTGCACGCTGTCATCTTTGTGCTCACTGGGCACTGGGCTATGCCCTCCCACAGAGCCCGCAGGAGCATCGTGAGTGCTCGCGGACTCGGCATCGTCCTCACTGCCCGAGTTGAACTCACGTTCCACGAACCGAGGGTTCGGACGATTCGCTGAGGCCGAGGGCGACGGGCTGCGGCGGTTACTTGCTCGCTTGCCCACAGCCGCGTCACCCGAGGAACCGATCGCCTCGGAGGCCACCTGAGTATCCTCCTTGAGTGCCGAGCCTTTGCCGTGAGGCTTAGTGCTCTTGGCTTGCGCCTTACCGGCCGCACCCTTGGAGCGTGTCTTAGCACCGCTCTTTGCAGTACCACGAGGCATGGTAACGGTCGAATTGGAGACCTAGACGAAGAGCGCACAGGTTGCTGCTCGAGGCTCTAACTTGGAAGTGAGCCTCCGCCGCGCTCGCGCGGCCAAGTCGATGGCTTTCGACTTTGAGAATGAGAGTTTGTGATGAACACCTCTTCATTCTGATTGGTCGATAAACCGAACATAAGTGGGGGAGGATATAACGGGGTACGCAGCCCTAAGAGTACCCTGGTTACATGAAGTGTGACACTTCACACTTCAGGTGTATGACACGTCATACTCCGGGATATTTGGTACAAGGTACCAAGGTCGTTCAAAGCCAACCATTGGTCAAACGACATTGCATTTCTATAGGTAACTTATAGTTTGTATTAAACCCAAACTTAATCTACCTATAAATGTACTCAGTTTACAATCTACCTTATTTAGGTCACTTCGCTCTCTTTAAATAAAGAGGGGACCTGTGAACTGCCGTTCACTGAGAGTTTGTATACTCTCGGAAGATACCTTCCTCTAGCGCAAGGTGCTGTGTGACCCCGTCACACTCCAGCAGCAAGCATGTATACGGTCTTGTTATCCCACCAGTGAAGCGCACGGAGCTCACAGAACTGTAGATGGTCGACCACCTCAAACGCTTCCGCGCTCAATGGTACGCGGGCGGTTCTTCGGGGCCTTTTTCTTTCTCTTTCCACCCTCTTTTTTCTCTCCAACTATTGATACAGGCAGCCCCAGTCGATCGGTTTGTATTCTTTCAATAGCGTAGAAGCCCATGGTGAGCAACTGCATTGCCAACCGCACTGACATATAGAAGTGATCCATGACAACAAGTCTCATCTTCTGAGCCCCTGGCTCCGTTGGCCCGAACGCCTCTCAAAGATTTCTAGCCACTGCGGCTGGGCCGGAATTGTAATCCTACAGCACGCGTTGGTTTGGCGCTCTTGCTTTCCGCAGTATACCTCAAAACTGAACATACATCATAAGAGCCAACGTTACCATGTATGTTCACGATAATCCAACTTGAATTGCAAAAAAAGAGATCCCCCGAAGGAACACTTGATACGGTAGGCAGTCGTAGAGCAGCAAAGCATGAAAAGCTTAGTGCCCCAGCGATGAGTTTTGTCTATCATAAAGACACGCATCCTGTTGAAGCTTGACTGCAAAGGCAGCATGGCTTCACCGAACGCCATCGTTGCTGGAGGCGTCTGCCCCATCCGGAACCTCCGCTGCAACGCATCGATGACCGGGCGGAGCTTCCAGGCTCGGTCGACAGGTGCCCGCTCGTTCGCATTGTCGCTGAAGTGCAGGTTTCGCGATTGATGCATAAATCAATCGTGTACTATAAATTGAGCGAAGCACCCTCGAGGTATAGCGCCCTCATCAGTAGTTTGCCAATATTTCTCCAGTTTTTCTTTATTTGGCGCAATTGTGCCCAATGAAAACACATAGTTCTCTTGCGGGAACGTCATGAATTTGCTGAAGGCCAACTCTGATCTCTTCCAAATTTGTGCGCTCAACGTTCGGGTGTTTTTTTTTGCTCTAGCGAGTTGCTTCTTAAACACACCGCCAACCCGCTCATTCATTTTTCTTTTGAAGTAAGCGTTACTAGTAGACGTAATGGCTTCCCACAGGCTTGGTTGCATAATGAAAAAGAAAGCGCCAGATAGTGTACTAGCTGCCTTCAACGCTTCAGGGGTTGATCCTTATTCTCCATCATGCAGCCTAGGATAACTGTCTTGCATGGCTGTCGACGGCCGTGGTTCGTATGGCTCCATTAGATATTCGTAAGGCGTCTGCTTCGTAGCTTGAGACCGTCCAGATGTTGCCATCATTCTTAGCATTGCGTTAGATATACTGCCTGTAGCGATAGAGTCATTCCCACTGGCCGCTGCAATAACAGTAGCGCCAAACATCACATCTGGCTGGGGAGGTCCATCTTCATCGATACCAAAGTGCGGCTCACCTTCTCCGGAGAACTCACTGTCGTCCCAACCAGCACCTTTATCGTTATCGGAGTCAAGCGCAGCATACTTTTCCACTCCAGCAACTACCATTTCTCCGACTGCATCAGTAAGTAACCACGTACATACACGTTAGGCATAACACTTATCATGTACATACAAGAAACAACGCTCCTCGATATGTGGTTGTTTCGTCTTTCACTTTTTCGTCTGCAACTAGCGAGCGTCCAATCCGATAAGACGGACAGCTAGTCGTGTCCGTGTCAGCTGCCTCACTTATGATGTAGCTCAGATTACGTCGAGTCGGAGGGGTACGAGCTTATTGATAACAATAATATACACGATAGTGAGTAACCGGACAGTTGGAAATGTATGTTGTGACAGCACTTCGCCGTCACTTTGCCTGGGTTCCTACCTCTAGGCACGCGCCTGGAGCACGCGGTTGGTGTGTGGCAAGCGTGTGTCCTGAGGGGTCATAAGTTGAAGTTGGTCGAATGGAGCTATCTGATTGGCTGATCCCAAATGATTGGCATGGTTAATGCCAGGGTCGGATTTGTGCATATCCAGTCCACATAAAAAACTCAAGTGATTTTCGTCGCCAACGCCTATGACGAGTATAGGCGTTGCCGACGAAATGTATTTTTTGTGTATGGATTAACATGTGATTAGGAGGACTACGGAGGAAAGTAGAAAGGAGCTAGCAAAGCAAGACAAGAGCAACTAACTCAATAAAACTCACTTTCGGATTTCATTTCTTCTTAACACTTGACTACTACAAGC
The DNA here is from genome assembly GCA_011320135.1 of Phytophthora betacei. NCBI lineage: Eukaryota > Oomycota > Peronosporomycetes > Peronosporales > Peronosporaceae > Phytophthora > Phytophthora betacei. Next base: position 1,054,413 of record JAANHX010000689.1, on the reverse strand, counting down.
CTCGAACGCATACTCTCAATTGGTTATAAGCCTAAGCTTCTCCGACAACATCGACAAGCTCGTGTAAGACAACTACTTCCGCTGGAGGTTCAACATGCGGATGAAGCTGGGTCAACTCCCGCAGATCATAAAGCCCGAGCTCGACCAAGTGAGTGATCGCTCCATGGCAGAATGGAAGACCAACGATCTGAAGGCACTTGGTGTTACGCTGGAGACGTGAGTCTCACGTACCAAACTTACGTCTGTGGAGCACTGACTGTCGCTGAGGCGTGGACGATGCTCGATGAGTACTTCAACAAGAAGACGCTCGAGAACCGGCTTCTCGTCACCATGAAGTCGAAGAACTTCAAGATGGGGCCTGGTACCAAGTTCGCTTCCCACGTCGATCAGTGCAAAGAGATCGTCCTCCAAATCGAGACGATCGGTGAGACTCTGGACGAGACTCGCCAGCTCGTGTTCCGCCTTGGCTGTTTGACGGACGGGTACAGTCCTTGAGAACACGCCCAACGTGACGTTGGCCTACGCGATTGAAACACTCGCTGGTGTTCAAGCCTTGGATGAATCGTCATCGGATCAAGAGAAAGCTTTCGCTACGAAGAAGAAAGATTTCGGTGGCAAACAACGTTTCAAGGGCAAGTGCTTCTATCGAAAGAAGCAAGAGCACCGAGAGTTCGAGTGCCGTCAGAAGAAGGCCGACGAGGAACGAGGGAAAGCGGCGCGAGAGAAAGCGTCCGACTTCTCGTTTATGGCAACGAGTGCGATGACCAAGCGTGAATGGCTCGTCGACTCAGGTTCAAATTCGCACATGAACAGCGTCCGAAACAAGTTCGTGTCCATGAAGGAGCTGAAGACGCCAGTCCGTATCACAATCGCGGAAGATCGACGCAGTTGCAAAGGGCACCATCGCTATGAAGCTGATGGACGGGAAATCAGTCGCGATGTCGGATGTCCTGTACATCCCTAAGTTGAAGGAAGCCTCATCTTGGTGTCGAAGCTGGCCGAGAAAGACGTCACCGCGCAGTTCAGCAAGGCCAAGTGTGTCTTTAGTTTTGGTAGTACTACCGTAATGGAGGCGAAGCGTTGTGGAAATATCTACAAGTTGAAGACAGCGGGGGCGAGATGTGGCATGTTGCAACGAATACTCGTAAGGAGCCATGGGCTGTTGTGCACGCCCGACTTGACCACATCCCGTACAAGCGCTACGAGAAACTACTGACCATGGCAGAAGGAGCTTCGCGTCACGGGAGAAGTCCACGGGGATTACGTGTGCGCAGGCTGCTGCATGGGCAGGAAGAAGACTGACGACTACCCGAGACATCCGAAGAACCAGCAAACCACGACACCTGGTGGTTGTACGTACATCGTCTACTCACGCTACGTTACGTAAGGCCAAATCGGCAGTACTGTCGAGGCACAAAACGTACAAGACCGGAATAGAGAATGTAACCGGCAAAACAATCAAGCGCCTGCGCTCGGACAACGGCGGTGAGTACACGGGCCGGGAGTTTAAGGTCCACCTCAACCGCAGCGGCATCAAGCATGAGAAGCCGGTGCCATACACACCTCAGCAGAATGGACTGGCGGAGCGGCTGAATCGGAGCCTCGTGAAGATGGCTCGCTGCATGCTCTATCATGAGAGTGTCGACAGGAAGTGGTGGGCAGAGGCATTTAGCACTGCGGCCTGGTCATCAATCGGATCCCCAACTCGGTCAATGCGAAGACATCCTACGAGATTGTGAGTCATTCCAAACCACAACTCAAGAGCGTGAAGGTGTTCGGTGCAGTTGGATACGCTCACATCCCCGACGAGAAACGCCGCAAGCTGAATACAAAGAGCGTTCGAGTGTCGGTTAATGGGCTACGAAGACGGAGTGGAGGGGTACCGCGTCCTCAACATGGCAACAGGAAAGGTGCAAATCGTGCGCACCGTGAAGTTAATTGAGACAACTGATCCTGCGCGCTTCATGACTCACTTGGATGCGGAAGACACCACAGACGCATTGGTGCCAAACGTGGATCAGATGTCGCTGGATGACCCCACGCAAATCGTTCCCACCGATGTTGAAGTTGCTGACGCGATTCCCCTTCAACGTGACGTGAGCATGGATACGGCAATGATGCCATACGACTCGACACATCCTATGGTTACTCGTTCGCGCGTTCGGCACATTGACGAGACAACGGATCCTGAAAAGGCAAACACCAAACAGAAACAAGTCATTGATGCTTCATCGTCGAGTGGGACAAAGCGTCAGAAGATGACTCAAAAGGGACCGAGGCCATGCGGTAACGAACTCGCCATTGTTGAGAGTGGACAGTTGATGGCTGCCACCGAGGATGTCCCGAAGACGTACGCAGAGGTGATAGCTAGTGCGGACCAAGCCAACTGAAGGAAAGCGCTTTCAAGTGAGCTCAAGTCGCTAACGGACAGCGGTAGCTGGAAGTTAGTGCCAAGCCCAACGCACCAGCGGCCGATCGGTTGCCGCTGGGTGTTCGCGCTGAAGCGCAACAAGAAGGGGCAAATGACTCGACACAAAGGGTATTCACAACGACAGAGCATCGACTACGAAGAGACATACGCGCCTGTGGCTTACCTGAACTCTATCAGGGCAGTGCTGGCCAAGTGTTGCGCTGAAGGTTTCGACATCGAGCAGTGCGACGTGAATACAGCGTTTCTGTACGGGAAGCGCGGAGAAGAGATCTACATGGAGTTGGCAGAAGGTCTTCGGGAGCTACTGGCACTGGCAGAACTCAAGATGAAGATGATGTCGTCTGCATGCTACTGCAAAGCCTATATGGACTCAAGCAGGCGTTTCGTGTCTGGAACGAGACCATTGACAACCATCTCAAGACCATGGGGTTTCAGGCTGCTGACGCTGACTCGTGCATGTACGCAAGAGGTGCAGGTGATGACAAGTGCATCGTGTGTCTTTACGTGGATGACATGCTGATTGCGTCAAGAGACAAGGCCATCATCGCGTCGGTAAAGGCTGGTATCGCGGAGAAGTTCAAGATCAAGGATCGAGGACCCGCCCGTTTCATTCTCGGTATCGAGATCGACTACGACATCGGTGGCAAGATGCTTGTCGTCTCACGACGCGCATACACCGAGTCGATCACCAAGAAGTTCGGTCAAGAAAACGCGAAGCCAAGCCTAATGCCACTAGACCCAAATCTACGCTTGACTAAGGAGAACGGACCGGAAGCCGATAAAGACAAGGCTAATATGAAGTTGAAGCCGTACCGATCGCTTATTAGAAGCATCATGTACCTGGCGTGCGGCACACGACCTGACATCTCAGTTGTTGTTGCCAAGCTGAGTCGCTTCCTGATGAACCCTGGTGAGAGGTACTGGGATACTCAAATCAAGGTCATGCGCTATCTGTTGAGAACCAAAGACATGGGCATCGTGTACGACGGTTCGCAAGGAATAGATCTCGTCGCCTACTCAGATGCAGACTGGGCTGGCAACCGCGACGGCAGACGTTCGGATAGCGGGACAATGCTCATCATGTGCGGGCATCTGTGTTTTGGCGCTCTACGTTTCAGAAGACAGTCGCCCTAAGCTCGTCTGAGGCCGAGTACATGGCTCTCCATCAACAAAGTGTTGTGGATGCGTCTACTGCACAAGGACATTGGTGCTGAACAAGTGGGGGCTACGGTGATCTACGAGGACAACCAAGGGGCCATGGCGTTGGCGAAGAACGTCGGTAATCAAGCTCGTACCAATTACATCGACATTCGCTACCACTTTATTCGTAAAAAACGTTATGAGTGGTGAAGTTGAGCTGGAGTATATGGGAAGTAAGAACCAGCTCGCGGACTTCCTTACCAAAGGTCTGTCCTCGAAGACGCTACGCTACTTGATGATGAAGAGCTATTTGGTCGTCAAGCTCGAGACGTCGAATTGAGTGGGGATGTTGTGACAGCACTTCGCCGTCACTTTGCCTGGGTTCCTACCTCTAGACACGCGCCTGGAGCACGCGGTTGGTGTGTGGCAAGCGTGTGTCCTGAGGGGTCATAAGTTGAAGTTGGTCGAATGGAGCTATCTGATTGGCTGATCCCAAATGATTGGCATGGTTAATGCCAGGGTCGGATTTGTGCATATCCAGTCCACATAAAAAACTCAAGTGATTTTCGTCGCCAACGCCTATGACGAGTATAGGCGTTGCCGACGAAATGTATTTTTTGTGTATGGATTAACATGTGATTAGGAGGACTACGGAGGAAAGTAGAAAGGAGCTAGCAAAGCAAGCCAAGAGCAACTAACTCAATAAAACTCACTTTCGGATTTCATTTCTTCCTAACACTCGACTACTACAAGCCTCGGACGCATACTCTCAATTACGTGTATATACACAATTTTACCCTTCGTTGATCTCTGAGCAGCTTTATTATCAGCGCTACACTCATTATTGGCAATGTTTGTGTCGTGTGGTGAAACGGGTCGAGGAATAGGGGCAGTTTGATCGACAGGTAGAGGTGTAGCGGGACTCGCAACATGTCTGATATGATTGGATTCGCCTACTGTACACATTATCCCGACATACACGATTACTGTTAGCTTAAACGTGGAAACATTCATCATAAGAAAATCATACCCAAGCCTAAAGACTCAGTGCTCTCTTCTGCACTTGTGCTTGAGCACTTGTGACTGGGGGCCGTCTCCGACGGATTTTGGCCTTTCTTCGGCTGTGTATTGGCTGCATCAGAAGGCTCTCGTGGGCGCATGGGATGTTTATCTTGGTGCAGGGCATCAACTTGTCCGCTTTTGCGTACCTCCGCTAGAGAAATTAATCAAAGTTAGCAAGTAATGCTACAAGGCAAAAACAACTATGAAACATTACCTATGTCGACGCTGTCGAGAAGTTTCAGGAGCTCTTCTTCGGCCTCTTTCCGGGCATCAGGTACGCATAGCCGCTGGAGAGTCCGCCCGGCTTGCTTGATTTCCACCCAAGCTTTGTGAGCTCCCCCCATCTTGCCTGGAAAGCCATTTACGATCCAGCCTGCGAATCTGAAAGCGAGGGAATAAAATGAGTGGTGTACCGATCGCCTAACTGTAATTTTGAATATAAGATAGGCCGGCACATCACAGTTCCTCCATAAAATAATTGTGTAGTGGCTTTATCACGCATCCCCCGCTGTGGATTTTGTTAGGAGGGAAAGGTTAAACTCCCTAAACCTTGTTGACTAACGGTTTGTATTGGTCAATACAAACTCGCAGTCAAAAACCTTAGCGTGGACCGTACACGATAAGAAATCGTTGATATCATGTACGGTCCACGATGGTGCTCAAGGGGTTAGCAAGTGTTTACTTAAAAAAAATATGAAGTGTGCGGCGAGTGGTTAATCCGGTTTCCTTATTCATACTAGCGACCTCTAGTGCCCGCAACAGGAAGCATTTTCTAAATAAAAGTGAACGAACTTATTTCTTTACTAGTAAGTGTGGAGTGTATTAATAGTATAAACGGACGTTCGCCATTTACAAATACTTAATAACTACCAACCAAAACTAGTATTTTGTGCTGCCAATTGTAGGTAGGGTAGAAAATAGTCTAGGATAAATATGCACTATCCGAATGCGCGTTAACGAAAATTAAAAAAAAAAACTACACGTAAGACGAACTATGTGCTAAAACACGGTTTGGTCGAGACATCCTTCATACAATACTGTTGAGAGGGGAGGGTAGTAATAACCTTTAAATCTCAAAACAAGTGAAAATAATGGTAACGATGTCCGTTAAATCGGCTCTTAATAAGGGGGCAGTGTATGCTTGCTGGGCATGTCACACATCAGCGATCACCAAAGGACAGCCACTAAAGCGTTTCTAGCGTTTCGAATTTGTATTGATAGAAAAAGAATGCTATCTTTATTTGGGGTAGTATACTGTTACTGGAAGTCCGTTTACTCTAGCTTGTTTAATGGGCTCTAAATGAAACCAAGGTCGCTAATCCCTGGTCTAAATTGAAGATGCAAAAGCTATGGAGCATTGGTCTTTGCTCAGATATTGCACGTACGTACTTCATGTAATTCTTTTGACTGCAAGAGGAACAACGCCCTTCCAAGCTCGCAAAATGGTCTCTCAGTTCCATTAGAGACCCGTCGAAGGAGCTGCCTCTAATTCGGCAACTACTGCACTATAAATACCAATCTCCTTCCGAAAACCGTCCATTCCTTGTTTGTGCGGTGCTCACTCTTTAAAGTTAGTTTCTTGATCACAACTACACCCAACTTGCTGATTCACATATTCAGGTACCGACATCGCGTTAACAAGATGGTGAAACGCTGCTTGACAAAGAGTGCATCTGCAAGTCACCAGCTCGACGAAGACATGTTCAGTACATCTCGTTGGCTCTGATGCTAACTATAATGCTCATGATAGGTATCAGTAGTTTATGTTGGCTTCGAATTGACGGTCCCAGTTCAAGCATTGCCATTCTTGACCGGGACGCAACGACAACTCTAAATCTTAGTCAAGACAACAAGCCTACTGGTCTTCGGACCGGAAATCAAGACACTACACCTACTAGTCTTCCAATTGAACGCCAAGAGAAGCCACCTGCCAATCTTCAAATCGGAGATCAAGACATGACATCTCATCTGACACAGCTAGTGGACCTGAAGCCATTCGCCTACTTTTTCTACGTAACCAGCAACACGTATGCTTGTGCAGCGATGCAATTCATCCACCACCTCGTTGACGATCTCCAAATGAACTCGAGTCGCATCGATGTTGTCGTGTTGCATACCTCCCATGTCGATGCTCAGTTTCTGCATAAACTACAAGAGCGACAACACGTTCGCACTATGATCGTTGACTCTGTGCAGGCCGACGCTGCAGAACCGACCTGGAAAGAGTCACTGACAAAGCTCCGTGCATTCCAAGACTGGGGGTATAATCGCGTCGTGTTCATTGACGCAGACGCGGTGCCCCTGGCTAACCTCGACCACCTCTTCGACTTGCCACCGGCCACTTTATGCTCCGACGGCGTATTGGATCGAGCAGCCATTTTTCGCGAGTACGCTGCTAGTAATTGAGCCAAGCGATGCAATCTTCAACGATATCATTCAGTGGGCACGCGCGCGTGGAGCTGGTGCCGGCTTTGACATGGATATTCTCAATACGTACTTTGCCGATTCAGTACGATACCTGCCAGGTGTGTATACCGTGCTCAATTCGGACTTTCGTCGGGCGCCAACGGAGAGATCGACTCTATTCGAAACAACAGCGGAGCTGAAGGAGAAAACTCAATTAGTGCATTTCTCGTGCAAGCCTGACGGTTCGTACGGTAAGCCGTGGAATTGGCCGTCGCACGATTTGAGTTCACTTGACGGTCAACGATTCGATCCATTATTTCGGCAATTGTTTGTGGAATACTGGCGAGGAGAACAGGAGCTTTGCGTTAACTAAAAGCTGATACTATTAAATTAATATTATCCTAGTATTAATATCCATAATACGATGGTTGCCTTCTTTATACAAAGTTGCGCCATGCTTTGAATTTGAGAAACAATGCTCTCAGTATTGTAGTGCTGTACCAAAACCATTTATCTACACATTTAAGCCAAGATACATGTAACGACATTGACACTCTATTCGCGTCAATATAGAGAGTCCTCTGATGCGAGCAGAGTCCAACATTTTATCGGTAGACCTGCTTTTTTGCGATTGACCTTATATGTACTTCATTTTAAATACCGGATGTACATGATATATTCGCAATATCCACTACTTTGTACATCCTTAAAGGTGTCCTAAAGCCCCATTGATGGTCCGCAAACATGGCACAGCTTGCGATCATGTTTAGTCACGCTTATGAATACATCAAACTTTCACCTTTCAGCATATGATAATAAATGTACCTAGTATATTCAGCGTGACGTGCGTTTCATAAATCGTGCTAACTACATTATGTGGCTATTAATACCCCGATTGTGGACTCCACAGTAGATCAGGACATACCGTATTTGAGATCTCCTACTTCAGACCCAATATTTTTGAAGTTGTATTGTTGCAAAATACACAAGATCTGTACACGTACCGACGCATCTCTATCACGTATTATTTAAACAAAACAATTTAGTTACCAAGTTCTTCTTCGGGAACTACGAAGTTTTCTATGTCGTGACGCGTATCCACAGCATGGCGCACTACGGGCACTTCTTCCAGCAACCGTCGTAGCAGCTCCCAATCAGGTTCACTCCACAACCGAAAGCTTGTAGGCGTATGAAATGGCAACGCGCTTGAGCTTCTTGGGAGGCTTGCCAGTGCCAGAAATACGGGTTCTCCCTTTCCGTTGGCCGAGCGTGGGGGGAGTGCGCGCCATTGCAAATTTCTGGCAATGAGCTGGTGGATAGTTACAGTTTAGCATGTTTTTTGTACTCTGAATTAGGAGATCTAGACTTGTGCGCTGTTCCATTCTCGATATGTGATTGGTTGGAGGGCAGTCTGAATTAGGAGATCACTCTGAAGTAGGAGATCTCAAATACGGTACGCACATTGCCGAACCGCTCCAGATACATGTACTGTTAATCACAGCAGATCTGCACATTTCTGAATTTTACATGCTAATACAGGAGGTGAAAACTTGCTCAACGTTAAGCTAATTTTGTAGCCGTTTAGTCTGAAGACGCCCTTTCTGTTCGGCTCCATACATGTACATCCAGCTGCTTTGTATATAAAAGCGTACAACAGCATGAGTTTTGTAAACATGTACCCTGCTATGTCTGATCAAATTGTGTGAAAAAAGGCATGTAATCAATGCATGTGCTTCGCAATCAGTGATGATTTTAATAGTGGGTGCGTTATTTTTAATAATGCCTGTTACCGGAATTTGAATTCAGGACGAAGTGCAAGCCAGAACTCTATTCCAATAAGTTCGCCGCTTCGAGACTGATGGCTACTTTGTGCTAACCCGAATCATAGTTTCTAGTAATAGTTGAGTAAATGTCTTGCAAACACAACAATATCGCCTACTGACACCTTTTCATGAATGAACCGTTCCCTGTTCCGAGGTCTGAATTAGCGTTTGAAAGTGACTGTAGAGCCCGAAACAACTGCTTGTAGGCATAATATACGAATTCAGTGAACACCGATGCAACAGAGCCAATTTGGAAAGAGTCAGTGACTAAGCTCCGGACACTTCAGATCGGAAATGTCTGCCTTGACGCAGTCATCTGTCGCTCCGACGGCTTCATCCCGCCTTGTTTTGCAAATACACAGCTGGTTATCGAGCCAGGCTAAAATGTCTTCTACAAAACCATTCAGTGGACACGCAAACGCGTCTCAACATGTGTTTCGCATATTCAGTACGGGTATTCGTACATGTACCGCCCTAACTCGGAGTTTCATTGGGCCCCTCGAAAAAAAAAACAAGGGACAACCGAGCCAATGAAGAAAACTGAAGTAGTGCATTTTTCTACGATTTGGCGTTGCGAGTAGGGGTTAACCGTGAACAATTCAAATTTTCTTGGGGGCTATTGAGAATTTAGACACTTGCCAATACAAAACGGTATCCGGAGAGTGGCCTGAGTGTACGTTTGTGTTGCGTATATTGGTGGGACCGGAATTTAAGTTCATCAATAGACGTAACCTCTTTATCATAGAAAATTACAGTGTTTTGCCATGATTGATAGATCGAGCTTAAAATCATCATGACGCAGATTGAACGAACTCCAATAGTAGAAAGCCGAACCTAGTGACAAATTGAACATGACGTTGGATCTACTGTACTGCAGAAGCTCATGGCTCAATTTTAACCCTTTGAGGGCTGACACTCAAGTATAACGCATCAGGACTTAAATAGCAAGGGTATTTGTACGTACTGTATCAGTAGTTCTTATGAAAAAATGTGGTTTGCAGTCGTACAGCATGGGCAAGCTATAAGGCACACTTAATATCATAATGATTACCGTGGTTAGGACACTTTCCATGACCTTGCTTCATGCATAAACAACCTGTCGTACGTCATCAACGCGCATGCTCATCTCAGATAAGTTATCCGATTCATTGGCGCAAGAAAACTTGAGGTGCATGCGGGAGAGGCTCACCTAAACATCAACCATCTGCAAAAATAAAGATAAGTATTATAATAATAACTGGGGTGATTAAAAAAAAAAAACGACTTGAGTTTCTTGTTACCGATGCAGCGTAAAATGAAAAGTGAGAATCAAACTAAACTAGCTCTCTACATCCTTCCTGCACTGTCTACTGCAACCCTCGAATTCTAGAAGATTGGAATGACTCCGAATGTTCGATGACACAGCAAGTTGCCTTTATGTGCACCACACAATCCTGTGACGTGGTGCAGACTTCAACACTCCCCCTCAACTTGCTCTTCTTGCACTTGGTTGTTCACAACTCCGCTCGATCTCACGAGAGCAATAAACTGAGGAGTCGGTAGGGGCTTCGTCATGTAGTCGGCCAGCTGGAGCTTGGATAACACGTGCTCGAACTTAATTGTCTGCTTTTGAACGTGATCACGGACGAAGTGTACACGAAGATCAATGTGTTTGGCACGAGGAGTGTACCCGCTGTTGGTAGCCATGCTTATAGCAGCCTTGTTGCCAACTAGCACCGTCGTAGCGCTATGGATCTTGACTGTCATCTCTGTCAGTAGCTGCCCATAACACCTCTTGAACCGTGACGGCGACTGCCATATACTCAGCCTCAGCTGATGACAGCGCGACTGTAGCTTGTTTCTTGGCCTTGAACAAAACTGGTCCACCACAAATTTGAACTAGCACTCCAGAAGTTGAACGGCGCGTAGCTAAATCACTGCCCCAGTCAGCATCGCTAAATGCGACCATTTTAAACTCGGTAGCACGCATGTACTTGATTCCAGTATAAGAGGTCCCCTTGAGGTAACGCAGCACTCGCAACGCAGCTCTCCAGTGCATTTCGCACGGATTTTCAAGATGTTGAGAAAAAAATACTGACAGCGATGCAAATATCGGGTCTAGTTGCATTTGCAACGTACAGTAACGAGCCGACAAGCTCCCGATACGGGTTTTTTTAGTCCAAACGAGGGTGTTCGTCACTGGCACGTAAGTTTTGACCGACTACACTTGGGTTTCGAACTGGGTATGCACTCGCTTGCCCAAAACGCTCAAGCATCCGCAAAATATACTGCGACTGGCCCACGAACAGCTCCTCCTTCTTTAGGTCATAGTGAAGCTCCATCCCAAGTATGTATTTTGCATCTCCTAGTGACTTCAGCCGGAAATGCGTACTTAAATTCGCAGCGATACTTGACGCCTCCTCTGCTTTAGCACAACCAATAAGCAGATCGTCCACGTACAATACGACAAACACCGGACCGTGTGAGCCAACACGAACAAAAAGACACGGCTCTGATCTGCACTGCTTGAATTCCATTGCGAGAAACACTTGACGAATCGTCTTGTGCCAAACTGCTGCTGCCTGTTTTAAGCCGTAAAGGCTGCGACGTAAACGACATACCATGCCATCTTGAACTCGAATCCCTTCCGGTGGCACCATGTACACTACTTCTTCTAGATTGCCGTTTAAGAATGCTGTCTCCACATCGTATTGCTTCACCACGAAACCAAGCTGGCAACAAACCGCCAAAAATATGCGTACAGTGTTCAAACTCGCAACAGGCGAATAGGTCGACGTGTAATCCACACCAAACGTCTGAAAACAACCGAGAGCAACCAGTCTCGCCTTGTATCGGATAATGTTGCCATGTTCATCTCTTTTGAGTGCAAACACCCACTTATGGCCAATGACTCGCACACCTGGCGGGCGATACACCAAGTCCCAAGTGTGGTTTCTCGCATGAGCACGAATTTCAGCACGGCAAGCCTCCTTCCACTTGGCGGCATCAGGTGACTTCATCGCCTCCATAAACGAATTGGGAACTGACTCAACAGCAGAGAGGGCGATTTCGTATCCATCATCAATTCTTGGCCGTTTAGAGTCAGGTTCAGCAGTACTTTCATCCGACGAGTAGCCGTTTCCACGTTCATTGTCTCCATTTTCCAGTAGTAGCGACGCAGCATCATCTTGACTGTTCCTGGCTTGGCTCGGGGGTAACGCCGGATACCTGGACGGTGTTCTCGAGCTGGCTGACGGAGGTCCAGCCTCTAGAAGGCGGGGTTGGAACTGATTCGAAATACGAGCTTGGCGTGGTCTAGTCGGGCCAAATACCAGATTATCGCTCAACGAAGTATCCGGTCGACGCACTGCTTGAGATAGTGTTGGTACTACCGCCGTGGACTCTAGCGATGACGGCTGCGCGAGTTGACGAGTAGAAACAACACTTGAACTTGAATGTGATGGTAGCATCGGTGCGTGTCTTTCATCTCCCCCTCTACGAGACAACTCGTGTCCGCCACGCTGCACTTGAAGTGACATATCCGGCGCGTCGTCAACCTCCATATCCACCGTAGCATTATTATCCTCCTCCATGTCAACATCAGTCTCACCATCAGTATTAGCAGGAGGTGAAGACTGTCGCTGCAACGCATTTGCATCATCGTCAATCACCATTGGAGCTTGTTGTGTCGTGTGAATCACAGTGTGATAGCTATCAACTGGGCGTTCATCCAGTGCAACCGTCCTCGTCGTCACTAGTCGCTCATCCTCACAGTCCCAGACTCGATACGCTTTTGATCCTGGCGCATATCCGAGGAAAATGCAGCGATGCGCTTTAGCGTCCCATTTGCTCCGACGTGACTTGTCAACGTGTACAAAACCTTTCGCTCCAAATACGCGGAGATGGCTGAGATCGGGCTTGACACCGGTGAAAACTTCAAGTGGAGTGCTCTGTGGCCGTGCGGTGTTAGGAACACGGTTCACAATGTATGCTGCCGTGCATACCGCTTCGCCCCACCATCCTCGATCGAGACCGCGATGATAAACCATTGACCGGGCCATTTCAACAAGAGTGCGATTCATTCTTTCTGCAAGTCCATTTTGCTGTGGGGTTTGCGGTGTCGATGTTTGATGGACGATACCGTAAGCCACAAAGAGTTCCTCAAAGCGCTTGTTCACGTATTCTCCACCATTATCGCTTCTCAGGCAGCGAATCTTGCAACCAGTCTGCGTCTCCACTAACTGCTTGTACTCTTGAAATCGCGAAAACACCTCCGACTTCGCCTTCATCAGGTAAATGTGCACGAACCTCGAATATTCATCGACAAAAGTCACCACGTACCGGGCTCCCCCTTTCGAAAGAGGCTTCATGGGGCCCATGACATCCAAGTGAACAATGTCGAGTAAGCCTTGGGTCTTCACTGTGCTGTCAGATTGTCTTGAGAACGGATTCACAGTCATTTTTCCACACGAGCACCCAATGCATGGCTCTCCGCTAGTCACATCACTCACCGTAAAAAAAGGAATCCCGCTTGCAGCTCGCGACGCCAGAACGAGCTTTTTCTTGGATACATGGCCAAGTCGATCATGCCACAGTTCTTCAGTAGGCACCAACGCAGATGCAGCAATTTCCGCTGCTTCATCTTCGGGTTTAATCAATGTCACGCTCAACACAAATAACTTTCCACACTTTCTCACGTGTGCAACCACCTTGTCACCAAAACGAATGCTACAGCCATCTCCATCAAAACTAATCGCTGCTCCTTTTGCCACAAGAGATGGAATTGAGAGCAAGCGCCTGTCTAAATCAGACACATAGAGAACTTCAGTCACCTTGATCACAGATCCATTTCCAACAGTAAAACGAACCACTCCAGTCCCAACAGCACGCAGTCGTTGGCCACTTGCGACCACAATATCCGTCGGTTCTTGCAATGCACGGAACTCATCAAAATCAGAACGATCATGCGTCATATGCGAACTAGCTCCACTATCCAAAATCCAGGCAGGTGAGGTTTCCGTCGACGCAGCAAATACAAATTCATCACGGTCATCACTATTGGCGAGTCGCGGGCATTCACTGCGCCTGTGTCCATACTGGTGACACTCAAAACACTGACCCGAGAAACCTGAGCCTCCGCGACCCCCACGTCCTCGTTGACTTCCGTCGCCACCACGACCACCAGCACGTCGACCACCGGCTCCCCGACTACCGGAACCTCGACCACCGGAACCTCGACCACCGGAACCTCGACCACGACCACGAATCCCTGACTGTGGCCACTTACCACACCCATTGTTTCCTTGTCTGCCAACATGTGCATCTTGCGACACTGCATTAAACGCTTCCTCTTGCTTGTCACGCTTCCGCAGCGTCTCAAACTCGCGGCGCAACATCTCTTTCGCATCAATCAACGTTACCGACGAATGAGCCTCAATAATCTTCACCATCGCGTCATATTCATCCGACAAGCTCCCCAGGAGGATCACCAACTTCTCATCATCACTTAAAGCGTCACCAACAGCAGAAAGTCGTAAACAGAGGTCGTCAAACTTTAACAGGTGATCCAGCAAATCCGATCCTGGGGCCATTTGAAATTCATGCAGCTGCTTCCGAAGCATCACTCGGTTGTGCAAATACTTCTTGACAAAAAAATCACGTAGCGTCTTCCACGCTTCTTGAGCAGACGAACGTTCTCGAATCATCGTCTGATAGACTGGGCTCAACAGCTTGGAGATCACAGCCAGCGCCTTAAAGTCGGCGGCTTTCCACTCAGCAGTCTCCCGCTTCGCTGCATCTGCTGGCTTCATCCCCGTAAGATCTTGTACATGCTCTAGCAGGTCCTTCCTCGCGAGTGTCATGCGGCAGTTGAATTCCCATAGGAAGTAATTGTCCTCTCGCAAGATGTCGTTGGACTCCAACGGCAAGATTGGGCTCATATCCAAAAACGACTTGAGTTTCTTGTTACCGATGCAGCGTAAAATGAAAAGTGAGAATCAAACTAAACTAGCTCTCTACATCCTTCCTGCACTGTCTACTGCAACCCTCGAATTCTAGAAGATTGGAATGACTCCGAATGTTCGATGACACAGCAAGTTGCCTTTATGTGCACCACACAATCCTGTGACGTGGTGCAGACTTCAACAAAAATAGCTCGGGCTCGACATTCTCACTCCCCCACGTGATCGCCCAGGATCACATCACAAGTAACGATAGAAAAGTCATGACTTCGTCGGCAAGTGTGTCAGACACGGAGAATACTGAAACTTCAGCTCAGATTCAGGACTGGGCCGCCTCAACAACTGAGGCATGGGCGAGAGAGGTCAAGGCGGAAAT
This sequence comes from Phytophthora betacei, assembly GCA_011320135.1. Classification (NCBI taxonomy): domain Eukaryota; phylum Oomycota; class Peronosporomycetes; order Peronosporales; family Peronosporaceae; genus Phytophthora; species Phytophthora betacei. The sequence continues at coordinate 1,039,236 of JAANHX010000689.1, read as the reverse complement.
GAGGTTGGAACGCCGTCGGGCCTGTATCGCGCGCTGTCGTGAGAACACGAAGAACAAACTACACCAAATGCGTAAAGAACGGGATCGTCTGGAGCAAGAAGTCAAGCAATACATCACAGCTTTAAACGCCAGCACCAGCAGAAACGACGACGCACAGGCCGACGCTCATAACGTGTCGAGGGCCTTGTGCCAGCTCGCACACGAAAGTGATTCCCTCCGAGAAGAAGCTACTTCTCTCCGTGAGAGACTGCAACAGTTCCATCGTTTCTTTTCCCTCGTCCAAGAAGCTTCGACCAGCCTTGGGCAATCGACTGAGGATCTTTCGAGCTCACTTTCGGTTCGAAACGCTAGCAAGGTCTCCAAGTGGGTCGTTAGCCCCAACCATGACGAGTCCGGCTGGCAGGTGAGTTTCCCGAGTGGAGAACCATCATTCAAGTTCCATCCTTTCACTCGGGCAGAATACGAAGGCATCCTCAAGCTCTGCGACGATACTTTTGCAGCGGACCCACCCTGTATCGAAGTCGCCGGGTCACTTTTTGGCTGGACAGCTCATAGGGCACCGCTCACGCACAGAATTGAGGATGATACGATAATCTCCCATGCGAGATTTACCATGCGTGTTGCCTGTTCATTGGACGATCTGGATGCGATAATAGTCTCGTCCAGGCTCGATTCATGGCCGCTTGTATGGACACCACCGAATTGGGGGTACAACGAGCGCAAGCAAGCGTGCTGTCAAGTGCTTCAAGAGTTTGAAACGGATGCCTATGTACTCGTACACGACATCCCTGGGTCAGTGCACTCCCGCTACATCAGTTGAGCGCGTCGGTTACCATTTCGTCAGCAAAACGGGAAGAAATCCATCTCGTACGTCATGGTGATTGCAGACTCAGAGGCCAATTCGCGAAAGTGTGCAACAAAGCAGCTGGATGAGAATGTCGAGTGGGTCAATGAAGGTGGCAGCTACATCACATTCACGGAGTTGGACTCGAAATTGGTCGACGTACGGTATGACCACTGGGCTAGTTGCCACAACGAACTCCACGCTCAACATCTTTTCGTTCGTTGGGCAGAATTTGCGAGTGGTTGGTCACAGAAAATGGCACCTTCGAACTTGGTTAGATCTGAGCGCTGTAAGTGAAGCGCTGTTACTTTCGTACTTGTTGTGACTGTCTTTCTATGAGCTCGCTTCGACTAACCGCTCTTGTAAAAGTGGTGCGGAGTAAAAAAAATAGCAGACAACTACCGGTGCGCACACACATTGTCAGATAATTTTTATAAAAAAATCACATTGCACTAGATTTTGTGATCTGCCTGAACGAGATTAACTTAGTATACTTGATCTATGGACTGTACTTATATTAGCGAAGGGGGGGGGGGGTAATGTGCGTTGCCGCTATAATACCGGAGTCGAGATGTTATCCTCCATTTTGGCACCGATACCACTATTTTAACCTCAAGGTGTTATCGGCTACTAGCTTTCAGCTAGAAGAGCTGTGAGGGCGGATAAATTCGCTCCGAATAAGGCGTGTGTAACACAAGCGACTTGCAGACAACATCACCTACGTACATCTACTTGTATTAAACTTCATGGTTCCACAAAATATTCAATATCGGGGCTCCCGATTAATGCATGGGGACACCTTTAGGTATCGACAACCTTCACCGGATTTATTCCACGGTACTGCATAGCTTGTATTGCATTGGGCTTACATTTTGTTGTAAGCCGATTGTTGACCCAATGTTGAACAGTCTGATTGAAAGATATTTTTAGACTAACTCCCAGACTACACCCGTGCTCGGTCAAGTACGAGCGGAGCCGGTCTGAACCGTGAGTTTCCAAACTGGAAGAGAGCGAAGAATTCTCCCGGTCATTCACCGTTTGACACGCCAGAGCTCAAGCTATAGCGAGCCCAAGCTTAGCGCATCAGCACCAACAGAGCACACTGCTCCACGAAGACGCAGCCTGGCCGCCAGAATATTCCATGTCGTCCGTTTCCAAGCCTGTCCCTCCAAGCCAGAACCAGCCGCGCAGCGTCACTCACGCAGTAGCGCTCCGAGATCGTACCGTGCGCCTCGAAGTTCCGGATGAGCTGGATGGCCCGTGGGATGGCCCAGCTTACGCGACCCTGGGAAGCGAGCCGAAGGTTCTGAAGCCGACCGATATTGGCCCGTTCCTTGCGGAGGACGACGGCATGCGCTGCCCAGCCTGGCAGGTGTCCTTGATCATTATGCGTCACGACCATCGTCGAGTCGATCTACCTTCGGCTCTACAGAAACTTGTCGACGCTCAGTACCCTTTCTGGCGTCTGACGTCTTCCCACCGTGACCTCTCCGCTGAGCTTGATGAGCGCCCACTCTTATCCATGTTTGCTATGTACCTAAATTGTGGTCACACCACGGTGCAATACCAAGTTTCTCCGCAAGGCGTCTGACGTTATCTTGTGTGGTCAAGTGGTGTCTTACTATCCGAGATTGGCTCTGGTGGGTGACGCCGACTTATTACTCGAGCCTGGCTCCGGATATCTTTGCCGTGTGGTGATCCGTCGCTATTCTGATGTGTCCCCGTTAAATGTCGCAATCCCGGTGGCTGACGTCCGTACCCGCCACATTTCCCCGGTGGGGTACATGCTGGGTTATTACCACGGGCTGCCAGTCTTAATGACACCTCCCAGCCTCGACGGGACCTGGCCACAATCTCGTTCGCTGGCACGTCGGACGCGTGAATGATTCGATCGCGCTTGGATAATGCCGTTGTTACGCGCTCCAGTAACCCCATTCACACGATCGATCTGTACCCTAACGCAGTGGCGTACGTGCCGCCTCGCGGGGAAACACCGCACTTACGCATCTGAGGTTTGCACTCCGCATAACGGCTGTACCGAACATGGACGTTGACCAAAGCGACGTCACCCCTGAGCCAGACCTTCCTATTCTCATCGTTAAGGACACGAGGTTGGCCCCGTCATACATATTTGCCCTTCCGCCTCGGATGCTCCGGACCAGGTCACATTCGGGCAATATCACAACAGGTTCATCTCAACCAGGTCTCAGTCCCTTACCCATGCAGCCTGCATCCACTAACGCCGTGCCAGGCACCCAGTTACCCGCACCGTCCCCGATTACCGACCGTCTAATTAGTTTGCTGCTTGAGCACCAACGGGCGTTTCAAGCATCAACACAGACCTTAATGAAAAGAATAACGCAAATGACCGAGCTGGTATGTGGTCAGCGCCAGGCGTCCAACCCTTCGGTTACTGTGCTCACTCCAGCTCAACTTGCACCGGTCCTGGACCCGTCGGGCCCACCCCTGCGAACCGTTACCACACACGTGATTCCCATCCTCAGACAAGCCACGGAGATTTGGTAGCGTATGGCCAGACTAGCGCGACCCCTGGCCACAACCGCTCCACTCACGTTCCTTCCACCGAAATCGCTCCCGTTACCGCTCGCCTCCTCACTTTCAGAGGTACGCCAGGTGAGTTCGTTCCCGCTCTCGCTCCCAGTCGCTGTCTGTTGTTCGACGGTGGTCTCGGAGCCGTTCGCCCCACGATCGTGTCCGGCGTCGGCGCTCTCCGTCCTCTCTGAGAGGTCGGCGCTCTCGCTCACGACCACCCGCTCGCCGCTCACGCTCTCACGGCCGCACACCGCTCACGCTCTCACGGCCGCACGCCCCTGGGGCATCGACCAGCTGGTAACAGCCTTTTTTGTCCATCGGAGAATGAAGCTACAGTGCATAACATTGCACGCGTTGGGCCTCGTTTCGACCAGTCCTCCCAAGGTACGGATGAATTCTACCGGTTTCTCGACATGTCGATGCACGACCAGGTCGGCTCCATGCTCCAATGCGAGTGTTTCGAAACCGATACTGAGTGTCGAAAGTAACTACCAAGATGCTGCTCGCTTATCAATTAGGCAATCGACCCATCGTCCACTTGTAGTCCTCAGAGGACCCTAAGTCGTTCCAGCAGGCCCGCATAGTCATTCATGAAGACTCGCAATGGGGTGGCCTCGAACCGGGACCTCCCCTTCAGATCCGCCGGGTGGGTCAACTCCAGCATGTGCTCCATGTCATTAAAGAAGCGCCAGCGCTGTGATATCCGGTCGGTCCAACGACGGTATTCCGTACCGTTCAGGGTGTGCTGACCAAAATGGGATGCCCCCGGCCCCGCTGCAAGTTGTGCACGCGTGGTGCAACTTATACCAGACAGTGTTTAGTGAAAGTTTCACGGATATCCTTATCGGTGTAAACTGTCGCGACTTGAACACTCGTGCACTCAGAGTGCTCAGCCGTGAATCTCCGGAGCTTCAACGATACGTGCACCAGGTGCTTTACAACGCTGTTTTTCGCTCCGTTTTCGATGGACCAGGGCTGGTTTGCTCCGACACTCAACGTGCTGGAACTGATCAACAACGGCGCCGTCACGCGGGCGATTCCCGAACCCAAGGCGCCAGGCGCACCGTCGAGTCTACAGTGATCCCACCAGCAACACGAGCACCGATTCCACAGGCTAATGGCACCCAGGTGTATGTCCGTTTCCAGTTAGCATCGGACTGTTCGTTCCCGCGGTGCCGCCATGCCCATGTGCCCCGCCAGCTTCCACCGGACGGTCTTCAGTGAACTAAATTTCACCATGGAGATCTCAAAGAAGGTCATCCACAACGCGAGTGAAGGGGCTGGGAAGGATGCCAGGCATCACAACGTATTTCCCGTACTAATACGACTATGGTGTTTGATCTACCTTCTGTTATCCTCTGCGCCAAGGCTAACGATGCGCCCTACGCATCCTCGCCATCGGCTGGCACTGCGTCATATGCATGTCCGTCGGAGCTTCTTACGGGTGAAGCACAAGCTGTGATGGCATCGGTGTCTGACACTGCGTCGTCTGCGTATCCATCGGCACCTCTTGCACCTGGCGCACAACCTGCGATGCCATACGTGTATGACACTGCGTCGTATGCGTGTCGATCGCCCCTTCTTGTGCCTGCCGCACAAGCTGCGATGCCATCCGTGTCTGACACTGCGTCGTCTGCGTATCCATCGGCACTTCTTGCGGCTTGCGTACAGGCCACAATGGCTTCAGTGTCTGACGCGGTGTCGTATGCATGCTTATCGCCTCCACATGGGCCTCGCGCCTTGACCTTTTCGAACACTGCTCCGACACACTATCATGCGGACGCGATGCAAATGACCGGATTACCGGGACCAGTCTTCGTTGCCGCTTTTGATGGAGGTCATCGGATCTCCTCGGGTCGATGTGCTTACGCGTGGTGCAGTTAGTCGACGTCGTCTCGCCTTCTTCAGTGGGAAGCGCCAGCGTTCGCTGAGGCTCAAACGAACAATGTTATGGAGGCCTAGTCTGTCTAAAATGGCTCAAGTCCTCTTTCCCCAACGGAATGTTTTACGTGTTTGACGACTCGAGTCTCATCGTTCATCAGGCCCTGGGCTTGTACTCCTGCCCGCGTTTCGTCTTCGACCATGGGCTGCATCTATTTGATCATCGGGGGCGGGCATGCCCCTCATTTATTTGAGGCACATGCGTCGGGGACACAACGGCGCGCCGGATGCTCTGTGCAACTGGATCATGGATAGCGGACCACCTGCTACGGACCAGGTCCTTCGTGGGGATGTGTGGCCGTGTTGTTCAGGTTATCCTCCAGCTTACCGTCCAGCACTTTCATTACCGTTTATTCCTCCGACCCAGCCAGTAGTCGTTGTTTTGCATGCCCATGTCGTCGCCACCTATTCACTCGTTCTCCAGGAGCTCGCCACTGTGGCACATCTTATCAAGAAGCGCTTTTCCCCATCATTACCCGGCCTACCATGTCATCCGCCTGTTTCCAGCCGACCGAATCCCGCTCGAGTCAACACGACTTCGCGTGACCTTCCGTCGGAGTTTGCCACAAGGGACACGCGTCTAGGCATGATTGATGGCCCTTTGCGCTTCATCCAAGAGGACGTCTTCCTGCGCCTCAAGGCGGTGGCTGCACTCCGTGACGTGTCTTCCCCTACCGTCGCTACCTTTCGTGCGGCCCGATCAGATCCGCTGTCTGTACCAGTGGTGGATGCGAGCATCCCGGACCAAACCCCTTCACGTGGACGGTCGGATCATCCAAGATTTATCCACTTTCTTAGGTTGCTCCATCAATGACCACACCGATTCATCAGCATCTACAGATGCAACTTTGGATCCGTTTGTCGCAATCGCGCTTCGTATTTGCGACCTCCATCACCGACACCCAGGGTTTGACATCTATGCCATGGCTGCGGATATCGCTGATACCTTCCATCATGTACCAGTTCATGCTCGTCATGCTTCCGCCTATGGGCGAAACCTACCCCGCTCTACCCATGGCATTGTTTCCAGCATGGCCGTGTTCGGTTAGACATCGTCACCAGAGGTTTTCACTGTCTTCGGAAAGGCAGTTCGACACTACCAGAGAGCGCGTTCTTCCGGAATTCAAGGATACGAAGAACCCTTTTGGATATTCCAATGGGTGGGCGACATTGTCTTGATCGAGGTCGACATCGACGATCGCCTTCTGAAGGCTGAGAAACGATTACGTGACGGGGTTGAACTCACATTCGATTCCGAAGGCTGGCACGAAAGCAAGTTCACGACCTGGTCGTATATATTCCACGCAGTGGGCATCGACTGGAACACTCCAGACGAAACCATTCCGCAGAGGAAGATCGATAAGGTGCGCAGGGTGATCGGAGAGACCTTGACCAAGAAGTTTATCAATCTAAAACAACCGGGCAGTCTGGTTGGAGGTCTACGTCACGTGACCAGCTTCATCCTAGCTACAAAACCATTCATACAGCCACTGGAAGCGGTTCAGAACCGTTCTCGTAGACGACACAAGGCAGGTGTCCCAATGACGGAGTTCCTTCAGAAGGGCTTTGGTTTGGTAGAAACACCCGACGTTCGAGAGCGAGTTTGCAGGCATCCCCTTGCGACCACTCGATTACAACGACGATGTTAACGATATATGGTAGCTGCAAGCACATCAACATAGCATCTTGGCGACCAGCACGACTTTCGGAGAGCGGCTAGTGCTCACTCATAGCGACCAGTTCGAAGCTGGCGACGCTGCTGACATGACCCTCGCGATATTGACACACCTGTGGGGATCAGCGCTGGAGGTCCTTCACGCCTGGAAGAGCATCCTAATCGTTGAAAAGATGAATTGTCCGTCGGCAATTGGACAGGAGGAGCTACGTCAGAGCGTTTTGAGCCTGAGCGGCATCGTTTGCATGTTACGAAACACATTTTCAGAAGGAGCGTGGAGCGGACATCGAATTGTGATGTTCATATTAAGCCTGGCCACCGGGATGTGACGCAGACACAAAGCGACTACAACGAATCAAAAAGAAACCCCAGCAGCTCAAACGAGCATCATTTCATCCGGAAGAACGTCGCTCGAGACATTATCGTGGTGGTGTACGTGTCGACAGTGGATCAGCTTGTGGACATATTCACCAGAAGACTACGAACCAGGCGGCTCAAGTACTTTCTCGACGCGAGTGGCACAAGTGTCAACTCAGCCAAGCATTAGGGACGAGTGGGAGCGTCAATATGGAACCTGTGTATGCTTGCTGGGAATGCTACACATCAACGTTCACCTTGCGCTTTGACCGATGGACATTTACTTCTTCGGTTATTGCGAAAACAAATCGCTTTCAGTACTGGAGAGGGGTTTATCCCTTATTTATAACACGAGAACCACCCATGGCCCTTGGAAAGTTAAAGGAATCTTCGAGGCACTGTACAGTATCTAAGAAAAAAAACATCAGTTATATCGTTAAATTGTGACGCTATGAATCGCTTAAATGGCCAGCTATTAATAATAGCGCGAACTACGCGTAGGTGTGGGATGGCAAGGACACCTACAACATGTATTGCGATGGAACGACGTGACCAGTACCGGTATGGTCATCATTGCTAACAGGTTAGTAACAAGGTTTGTTTGGCCGGAAAGTGCTACTGCGATGGGATTCACACAACATTTATTATAGTACAGGAAGTTTTGTTTTTGGTGGCATGTATTCATTGAGCACGAAACTCGTTAGAGCTGCTTGTAATACCATATTGGTCTACGGTACCAAGGGATCACGACACTTGTTTGTGCCAAGATGTATTTTGTGATGGGATAAACGATTTATACAGCGAGGCAGATGTCATGCTTCATGTATTAATATGAGATATACAGAATAGCATTAGCAGTAATACTAGAAGTGGTACATCATCTATTTTCATTAATCAAATAAAACGGAACTGTATCCGGCAGCGACGTACAACCAACACCATAATACCGCCTGGAGCCCGTCGGCCTGAGATGTGTAAGAAACATTTTTGGACGACAAGATGCTCGCTAGTGCACTATTGTCTATTGGTAGTGTAATTCTAAATTTTAGCGTGGACGGCTCAGCCAAGTAGTAGCGGTATTGGTTCAGTTTACCCTTCTTGCAAACACTTGTATTGATACTGTACAGTTATTTGTTTACTTAGCTACATCCTCTATTCGCCAAAATTAGTTGTATATAATCCGAAGGATCAAGAAAGGTGCTTCGCAATCAGTGATGAGTTCAACACTAAGTCAGCACTCTACTTAAAGCCCATCGATGTCTATGTTGATTTTTTTTAATTCACTAAATGATTTTTTGTGTTAAAAAATGCGATCGGACTTTTGACGCGAGGATTTGGATATAAAAACCGGGCTAATCCAAACATTTAGTTTGCGCATGCTGTTATAATAATTCGCGGATGCTGATGAATGAAGTGTACAGTCGTTATTAATAGCCGCACCCAATACATTCTTTTTCTCTTTTCAAGCTGATAAGATATCGTCCATTCGTCACGCTAATCCCTGCAGTCAATCATGAAGCCTGTAATATTGAAAAGGTTCTGTGAACGGCTACATGTAAGGAGTGGGATGCTTGAATTCATTTGGTTTTGAAACCAAAAGAGATCACAAAGACTTCCAAATATAAAGGTCGGAAGAAATGTAATTATAAAAAAAATCTTACTTCTATCAAAGTCGTGAAAAGGATTGATTGGTGATACAGTTTGAAACGGGTAGGCTACGGCTGATTCGAAATAATAAATCTGCGTTCAGAAGATATACAGGTACGCAACAAAGCCGGGTAAACTTGCAGAATCACCTGTCCTTGCGCAGCGTATCTTTCCTATGGTGCGCAGCTGATTTATTTGAAGTTCGCTATCGTCGCTGTTGTATCTGATGGCGTTTTTTTCTGGAGCACTGCTGGTAATATGGAATCAAAAGAGTTAATGGTGCGTGTAGAAATAATAGATTCTTGTACTTTATAGACTCAGGGCCTTACACACGTGCAACTTGCGTTCTTCACAGATACCAGTGATGCCAAATGGTTCAGAATACCAGCCAACGGCTTGTTGACACCGTAAACCACCGTATGTCCCTGGGAAGTCGTTGTACTTCCTCACTCTGCATTTTACCTTCTACTCCTCAATCTTCGACCACGACGAACAACGCGAATCGATGCGCATACTCAACCTTATAATTGTAGCAACAGCCGCTGCTTTTGCACACAGTTCTACCTCCGCATTGACTGCGACTACGGCCAACGCAAAGAAGGCAAGTCTTTCCATTAGCGACCAACGCACACGAGCTCCGAGGACTTCTGATTTGGGAGATGACGACATTGACTCCAGTGAAGAGCGGGGCATGTCCGATTATTTTAAGTACCGCTTGGGCAAACTAAACCCCAAGGAGCTATACAGCTACTTAGGCCTAAATGGACTTAATGAAAAGGCGCGCGACCACCCGAATTTCAAGAAGTACCTGGCGAAGGCGAAGATTTGGCGGGACAATAACTAGATGCTTGGTCATTAGCATGAAGACCCGATCCGTGCTAAGCGAAACCAATCAGAATCAGCTAGGCTGTAAGCGTTGGTTTCAACGTGAAGTAGAAGGAATCAAAGATAAAAAACGCTCTGTCTAAGCATTGCTGAAGTTTTGCTCGACGACTTAATACTCCAAAATGACGGTATCGGTTATGACCTGCTCACGCAACGGTATTATAATATCAATTGACGAGAATTCTGCTAACTCCGCACTGATGTCGGATCGGTTGTCTAATCCGTTCTTCAGCGCAAGTCCTGCGTCTCGATGAAAGAAGCAAGAGAGCAACATGTCAATACGCTGGGGAGGATATATAGAATGCTCTGACGTGAAGAAAGAGGGCTGACCTTAGGTGCGTCTGTCGTGCTGGGCGTTTTGCTTACTAGTCATACGACATTCTGTGTGCTGTGTGGAAACAGAGTGGTTGTTTCAGGTTCTGCTTGTATGTAAAGCATACTACGTAGTATTAGAGAGAGATGTCCTGTACTAGTGACGGTAGTTGCTGGTGCATTAAAGTACAGCTTTTTTTTTATCAAAGATGCGTGGGGCCAAAATCGATCCCTGGCTGGTCAAACTGCAAGAAGACTGCACACCGCTTAAGTCAAGGATGGTCCCTTCAGCGATGCTCAGCCACTTCACCTCTCAAGTTAAGCTTTGCCACGTTGTAGAACCTGAGACACCGCCAACATTGCACAAAGGAGAGATTAGAATGTAGCCTGGGCTGATTTGGCGGAGCATGTACGCTTGCAGGATTTTTTTAATGCAAATTCTTCAGTCTCAGCAGCTTATTCATGTGTAATGGGCGTTACGGCGAGCCTTTGCGTTCTTTACTACTAGTGCCAGGGAAATGGTCGAGATTGATCGCACGAGATTTTGATTCGGAAATGTTCATATTAAAAGTATTTGCAATAATAAAAAGGAATGCAAATGCATTCGATTCAGAAAGAATTAACTAAGAAATTGAATACAAGAAAACGTTTTGGTGGATGCAGCACACCAGTACAAAATGATTATCCTGGTAGTGCTTCAGAAAGAAGTACGTACAGACCAAAAAAAGTGTGTCTGGCGGTAACATGAATGGAGGGATATCGAGTTGGCCTGCAATCTGCACGTCACGACCAGGCAGTCGCCGGTGATTGACATGATGTAAGCGTATAATAACGGATATAACTTGCGTATTTGAAATTACAGATCGTTAGTTCCCGATAGATGCTGGACGCTTAACTCGCGCAAAGGCAACTAGGTAGTCACCGGTGATTGATATTGGATCGCGTAACTTGAAATTTTTGGGCTTTTAATTGTAGATTCAAACCACTTTTCTTCATTTCACTACCCGTACAGGATTGGCCTTCCCTCCGATGTCGTATTCCTCTACCGAATTGAGCATTTTTCTCCAAGCGCTACCAGCCAAATCCTCTAGTCTGGAGTGATCATGTCATCGGTCGGAGTTAGCTTCATGCAACGGATTCGCTTTTTTCGGATGGTCGAGGGGGCCTGTTACGGTTAAACGGGTTGTATCTCTTGCCATTTCTCTCGTTTTCAACGGTGTTTGCAGCAACAGAAGCCCAGTACGCGACAATGGTGCCAAATAGAAGCAAACTCTTGAAAAAACTCATCGTTGACCGTTTATCTTACAGGATCTCGTGTCGAAATGAAAAATAAGCATCGCGGCAGGGGCAGGGGGTCTCAAGCGCCTTTTTGTCAGATTTCTGACATCATTGATGACGAAGCTGTAAATTAATGCTGTCGACGTCATCAAAATTAGACATCTGTCGACATTATCCTTCGTCGATGCCAAGCAGATGTTATCGTTATTAATTTACACCCCTTTAACAGCTGGATAGCATCACGACAAATCGTGCTGTTATTGAAATTATTGACGCGCAAATTGGTACCACATAATCAGTACATCCAATATGTGGTACTGACACGAGCTCACCACGTTTAGAAAAATGGTTTGCCACATTAAAGGGTGGCCTTGAAGAACGCACATACCCGCCAATGGCCAGCACGATGAGCACGTTCCAGCTCACAACACCATCTCGAGCCAGGAAAATGTCGTGGCTTTCGAATCGAAGCCTTCGACACCCCCGCGGCGCGTGGCACGAGCTGACTGGCGGTCTGATACCTCGACGGATCCATGATCAGGCATCGTGTGACGAGAAGATCTCGGCGAGAACGGTCATTGGCAATCAGAGCAAGATCGCACCCGGCCTACAGCGCAAGCAACGATAGGCACGTTTCATTTTTCCAGCAGCCCAGCTCTTGTCTATCAAGTTCTATCACGTGCCAACTTCCTCGAGATGGAAGAACTAGACGACGAAGTTTGGGGGCGCTTTACAACGCCTCCTCTAAAACCACGGGGAACTCCGGTTCCTCCAAGAGTACGGGGATCCAATTCGCTTCGAAGTTTAAGGTCTACGCCTCAACCCCGAGCACCTTTGGAATCTCAGTCCACAGCAGGCTCGGTCCCTTCAGTTGATGGATTGGCACCGCCAGAAAACGCTGGTATGACGTTCTTCAAAATGCCGAAACAAAGGGTTAAGGCATACTGGCAGTTTGTTGTTTGTGTTGCCGACCAGGCGTACGCAAACGTACCAACTAATGAGCTGTCTATGGACCACACGAAGCGTTTCTGGTGTTTACGCTGTAACGGCATGGTGCGCTACGAAAAGAGCAGAAGTTTCGTTGGACCGTACATGAAAACCTGTCACTTCGGAGAGGTGGATGCCTATGAAGAGAATGAGCGACAGCGCAAGGCACAAAAACACCGCATAGACTGGTTGGTCGAAATTATTCTGCTTTACACTTCACTGGGCTAGCAGATAGTTCGGAGCAGCGTTAATTTGAGGCCTTAGACGGTATGTCGAAGAAACTGCACCTTTCATCTCGTCAAGTCATCACCGAGGATATTAAGCAGGAGGCCGGTCGAGGTCGTTTGTGTCTTGTACGTAATATTGTTAAGAAGTGCAAGTTTTATTCTGTATCCGCCGATATCTGGACGTTCTTAACTGGGGAAACGTTTTATCAGTTTCACGCTGCATTTCGTAAACGATGTGTTTCACATGGTGTCGTGGACACTGAAAGTGATTAGCATTCCGGGAAAGCACGATGGTGGGTCCATCGCTCGTGTGCTTGCTAGGCTGTTTGCTAAGTGGCAGCTTGACCCCAAGAAGTGCGTGAGGTTTGTGCGAGATGGGCATCGAACATGAAGAAAGCGTGCAAGATGCCCACGTTGGCTGACATGTCCTGTGCAGCTCACTCGCTTCATTTGGTTGTTGCTGCTGCGCATATGAAGGCGCCCAAGGACACACCTAAAGAGCATGTATCTATCGGTGCTATCACTACCAATGATGGCGATGAGAACAGTCTTGATCTCAATTATACTTCTGCCAATGATGGTGACGAAAGCAATTTTGATGTCGGTGTCGACCTAGTGGGGAGTATTTTCGATGATATCTCGCTCGCTGATAAAACAGCTGTGAATTCGTGGATTGCCGTCCAAGTTAATGACGAGGTAAATCATAATGATGACAGTAACGATGACGACTCTGCAACATTTGTGACGGACGCTAACATTGATGCATTGTGTGAAAAAGTGGCAAGTTTTGTTAACTTCGCAACTTCGACGGCGGATTCGAGTAACGTCCAGCCGGTCGACATGGAGTCGGTGCGCCGAGCCGTCCGTCAGTTTCGAAAGCTGGCAGAGTACTTTCATCGTTCGCCGAAGGGTACGAACCGACATAAGGTTCTTCACCAAAGGCCAAAGCCCCAAAATGTGAAGATTGATTTACAACAGATGGAACATCACCATGGCAATGCTTCAGCGTTTCGGAGAGCTAAATACGACGGTAGTGGCGTTTCGCTACCTGCAGGTCCCAGAAGGTCTTTAGAGAGGCTTCCGCAAGAAAGCTTAAGCTTCCAACAGCAGAGAAGCGGTTTATAATTCAATGCCTAGTCCAGCTATTGGCGCCGTTTGCTGTTGCAACTAGTTTTCTTGATGCTGAAAGCTATTTCACGTTTATCGCAGTTTGCAGTTCGTTCTCTCAAGCGTCTTCTCAGCAACGAGGAGATGTTTGACCTGGTCTCGGCAAGCATGCGTAATAAGGTCTTCTGTGATCGAGCGCTGCTGACAATGCACTCCGTACGCTCAAGCTTTACCAATCTATTCGATCAGCGCTTCAAAGAAGTGCTGGATGCTGGAGCTGTTGTGGATTTGCCTACTCGACCCGTACTTGACCAACACCCAGCTCCTCACCCCAGAAGATTTTAAAACGGCTAAGAAAGCGTTGCAAGAGAAGATGGGGCCGATTTTAAAAGAATCGGCTAACGCTTATAGCGATGACGCAGAAAACGAGAGCCCGCCAAAGCCACCAATAATCCTACTGCTCGTGCCAGCGCATCGTGGTACCGCTTGATGTATGGCTCAAGCGCAAGAGTGTCAAGCCGACGAACCGATCAAGGCAGACTGTAAATTTGAGCTAGACTTATACCTGAGAAGTGCCGGAAAAGCGGAGGCTAGCAAGAACCAGCAGAAGCCACCGTCGTCTCTGGAATCGTGGAAGAAAAATAATTCATCGTACCCGACAGTTGCCGAGTTAGCCCGTAAGTGCCACTTCAGCGTCATTGCCACTTCGGTGCCGTCTGAGCGCTTTTTTCCAACCGCCGGAAACACGATTACAAAACAGTGAAGCTCCTTGAAATCTGACACTGCTGGTGACATCATCTTCATGGCTCAAAACGTAACCTGGAGGAACCTGTTTCCTTGTGAGCGTCCTGCTTGAGTACTTCTGCTCTGTTTTTTTTTCTTCTTATTTGTTGTGTCTGTGTGTCTGTGAGCGCGCAAAGTGATTCACGTGCGCACCTGCGATGCCCCACAGCTGACTTCACGTCCATTCTTCATGTTATGGCGGCTGATTGGTTTTCTAGCTATGCATTTGCCACTGACGCAAAAGAAAAATGATTCTTCTAGTATTAGTACTCGAAAGTTGTTTGCAGGTTTGCAAGTCGATGTGGAGTTAGCTTTCGCAAGCAGCTCTGTCATCTATGTATTATATTTTCTTAGTGCAGCAAATAAGTCGAGCGCGCTGAAGAGCGCTTCTGAAAGTTGCCGTCTCGTTTTGGGTTGGAATGGCTTCTTGCTGGGTAGTGGCCCATTGGGATATCCTCCGAGCGCGCTTCCTTTGTCGTCTAATTCAACGAAGCGAGGCCGTCTCTGTATATGCTCATTCTGAATGTCTTAAACGTACACACAGCTCTCGGGCACGGACAAAATGAAGGCTGAATTGCCGCATGTCGAAGCCTTGAGCAAGCGTGGGCAGCATTTCGGAACCTTGATGCTCTCATCATCTAGTGGCAATGGTGGGTAAGTTTCAGCACGACTACCATTTCGCATTGCTACGATCCGTAAACTAGAAGAAGCACTTGTCTTCTTGTACGGCGGCTGTGGCCGAGCGAGCACCGATTCGAAAACAAAGAAGTCAATCGTTTGTTAGATCGCAAAACCAGTGCCCTTATTGAGCGATAAGCATACCCCCCTGGTAGACCGAAGATGCGGTGAGCCTAAGCGCGTACGCGGTCGGAACTCAATCCCGGAGCGTACGTCTCGGAAGGTTTGGTCGAAAGGCGAGTACGTTTCTCTCATGTCGGCTGCGAGTACTGCACGTCTAAGAAATCTTATGTTGAGGGTACCAGCGGGAGTGCTTGGTTAGGAGCTGCTACACGTCACTAACGCAAACATGGCCGTGTCCACTGATGCACGCTCGCTGCCACAAGTAAAATGACATAGTGTGACCCCCTCCACATTCTACTTTCTTGCATTGCGTAAAGTGACCTGTGAGTATGTGTTTTATTACAGTGTTATCCCTCCGTTAAATATGACGCCAACTACGCTTTAACGAGATTAAGCGTTACAAAATGTGCTATTAGTAGTACACGCTTATCTCGCGATATTGTGCCGGTATACCAGTGGTTTATGATTTCCAAATGTGAAAGTTTTTTATCCTTCGAAGTAACCATTTTCTTACCCTGCAGTAAGCAAATGGAGTCAAATGTTTTTAAGAAGCTTTTAGGGAAACAGTTATTCTGAGCTAAGCGTACTTTATTTTGGTTATGCGTTGGGGTTCCGTGAACTAAAATAAAGCCTATTTGTCGTTGAGT
This sequence comes from Phytophthora betacei, assembly GCA_011320135.1. Lineage (NCBI taxonomy): Eukaryota > Oomycota > Peronosporomycetes > Peronosporales > Peronosporaceae > Phytophthora > Phytophthora betacei. The sequence continues at coordinate 1,023,192 of JAANHX010000689.1, read as the reverse complement.
TTATCATTTCAGCCGCTGCCCCCAAATAGCCATGTACGCGAGATTATAATCTGATTCTTGATGTTTTGAGGTTTCATATCTATGTTTTAGAAAGAACTCAAATGTCTCGAAGTGCTTGGCTTCCAAATTGATGAGATGTTTTCCACGCAGCAGCTAGTTCGATTGAGCTGCTAATATCAGGCAGATTTATTAAAATAGCAGTTTTCTATCGAAATTACGTACTTAAGTAGCCAGCTCGAACACGGTCTAAATGTTTGTTTTTCTTCTGTTTTGACCATTGGGCGTAGGAGGAGTACGTTAGCTATAGAGCTTTTAGCTTATAAGCGCCGCGATGACATATTCAAGCTTGTTTTTAAGTGTGTGAAACGCTTTGTGCAAATTGCACGATGCAATGCTGTATTTTGAGATTATATTTACGTTTTGATTCTGTTGGATTTTTGCCTTTGGTCACGAAGAATTATATTTAACACTCCTGATTTTCAAAACGTTTTTGGTATAAGTAAAGATTTGCGGCCAAAAAATCAAAACAAAATGCTTTCTTTAGTAGCAGTTAATTTAGCAGAAAACATTAGGAAATGAGGCTAATATTTTATCTGCGTAGCAGTGATTTTGGGCGTTCGCTCTGCATTATATTCATGAGGCGTCGCTTCTCGGTTACGACCCCCTTGTGTACGTGTTCAAGTAGAAGATGGTATTAAAGTAGCTTATCTAACACTGCTCCATGTATGTCATATCGGTGATCAAGCCCGACCACTATACGGGTGGCGCCTCTGTATGGCGCTCGCGCAAATATAAGCCCTAGTCAGCCACCAGGTACAAATACACGCTCTATTGACTCGCCACCAGAGCAACACTCTGGCTAGAACCTCTTTCTAAAGTAGCTGGAGCTCTTAAAAGATCACTAGGACACCGAAGGGCGAGCTTGTGTAATATTAGCGAGACCTGGCGATCTAGCGACATGTGGCAGATCCTGTTTTCTGACGCTAGCCTGACTCGATCTCGCGCAAGGACGGAATGTAAGCAAAGCTTAGGACCCAAAGAGGCCTCCCTGAGAGACCTAGACATTCTGTGATACGAGTATCTATGCCTTTTTACTATAACAAGATTCCTGTCGGGCTTTCACCATCATGTGTCAAACTGATGCATGAGTAGAATTGCTTTCTGGGAGGCCAGCATTAGCTGGCTGGACAGCCTAACCCATTTTATTACATTGGCGCCAAGAGTTTAATTGCGCGATCGTCACATGGGGGGAGCTTACTCGCGAGTACAAAAAGGATGATCTCCGAGTACACACACAAAAAGGATGACTTGCGAGTACAATTTGGGAAAAAGGTGGATTGGCGAGTATGGCATCATAAAAGGTGGATCACCGAGTACATTCGCAAGAACCGACAAGTTTGGTCAGTGTCACCGGAGACTATGGGATGACTCGCATACCTAGTGCGTGACTGTAGGCGACAGCAGCTGCGAGCTGTTCCACGTCCATAAGCTCCACTTTTCCGGTTGAGAACTTGACCTTCCACTGATAGCGACCGCCATTTTCGAGCCAACGGTCGACATGTCCAGGCACATGCTCACGTAGCACTTGCCCCCTGTTCTTCACACTAAACTCCTTTAGCTCCACTTTTCCGGTTGAGAACTTGACCTTCCACTGATAGCGACCGCCATTTTCGAGCCAACGGTCGACATGTCCAGGCACATGCTCACGTAGCACTTGCCCCCTGTTCTTCACACTAAACTTCTTGGTCACGTGCCAGTGTGTTGGCGCGGCGGGGCTTTCCATGAAAAGCTGCTCCAGGTGCGAGACACCGAAGAACCGCGCGTCGCTTTTGTTGAACCGCGTGCGGGCAAGCGCGCCGCGGGATTTGAACTGACCTCCCGGGCGTCGTCGAACTGGCAGCACACTCAACAACGCGTCGATGCTGATCTTCTCGAGGAGCGCCATCGTCGCGACAATGTGCTCGCACATCCATCCTGACTGGCGTGACTCAGAGCAATCGCACACATAGCACTGACGCACCATTCGGATCTAGAGTAAGAACAGTCAGAACCGTCGCTGCCATGTGGGATTGAGATGAGATCAAGTACGTACATCGTCTGCACTCCATTTTGGAGACACCTCGAACGGGTCATGCTCGCTGTTGAGTACTTGAACGCGGTAGAGTGACTGGTAGAGCAGTTGGGCCTCCGAAGCGCGTCCTCGTGGGATTGATGCGCCGACAGTCGGGTAAAGCTGGGCTCGTCGGCTGGAGGCGGGGAACCCGCGCCATCGTCGATGACTGCGAACGCCTCCGACATGGCGACTTTGAGAGTACAACTGAACACCAAGGCAGCAACAGGAAACCCACTACTCGCCCCAACAAGCCTCTACCAACCACCGGTAGCCTCTACCAGCCACCGGTAGCCACAGCCAACCATCGCTAGCGACAGGCATCAACTGGGGTGCACCACATATCCGTAAATAGCGTTTCCTAGTGAGCCATAAATAGTGTTCTCCGTGTAATCGGGAACTCGCAACTCATCCTTTTCGAGCCATGGACTCGCCAATCCACCCTTTTTCCCATTTGTACTCGCAAACCATCCTTTTTGTGTGTGTACTCGGAGATCATCCTTTTTGTACTCCGATATAATCCGCACCCCGTCACATGTGTCAATCTTCCAAAGACGGGCCCTAAGAGTGCAATAATTTTAGCGTACGCTCTGTGCTAAGTGCTGCGTGAATGTAGGAAGTGCCAGATTATCGACATATGCAACAATAGTATTAAACTAATATAAAGTCATAAAGTTCAAAAGTAAGGTGGTAAGATATGGATCGTGTACGTATCAACGTATTCTAGGTGACGTATTTTCTGTGGTTTCCGCTCGTTTCGTACAAACTTTACAGTGGGCACAGGATTCGCCCAGCCTGACATTCGCATCAAAAACGATTTAAATATGTCAAAGATATGCAGGTACTACTCATTTCCTCGCTGGTGCCGCACTGTTTTGGCCATTTAATTGGCGGCCCTCGCCTTCGCTTACCACTTACATCACTGTCGTGCCGGCGTTTTATTCGCAGATAACAGCGGGACATTGGTCAGCTTTTCGTCGAAAGTATCGAGACAGCTCTATCGTGATGTTGGCTTCGTGTGGGTACGGAAAAGTGATGATAATTGATGCCACTGGAAAGTAGTAAACTTGTGTCGGTGCTTGTATGGTGGTGGTTAATGGCACCGAACAACAATTCTGGGCTGTTTAAAACGATCGTTTGGTAGGGACGCAATGGAGCAGTCAGGGCTTTGGTCTAATTCTTCGTGTAACGGGGTACGTAGTACCCCTTGTTACATGAAGTATTACATGTCACACTACGGGATATTTGGTACAAGGTCGTCCGAGGCCAACCATTGGCTGATGATATTGCTTTTCTATAGGTGACCTATAGTTTGTATATTTAACGCAAGCTTATAAATCTACTCAGTTTACAGCCTACCTTAAATTGGTCACCTCGCTCCCTTTAGGTAATTTTTTTTGAGAGTATGCGTTCGACGCTTGTAGTAGTCGAGTGTTAAGAAGAAACGAAATTCGAAAGTGAGTTTTATTGAGTTAGCTGTTCTTGTCTTGCTTTGCTAGCTCGTTTCTACTTTCCTCCGTTGTCCTCCTAATCACATGTAGATCTATATACAAAAGATACATTTCGTCGGCAACGCCTATACTCGTCATAGGGTTGGCGACGTAAATCACTTGAATTTTGTATGTCGACTGGATATGCACAAATCCACAAATCCGACCCTGGTATTAACCACGCCAATCATTTCTGATCAGCCTATCATATAGCTCCATTCGACCCACTTCAACTTATGACCCGTCAGGGCACACGCTTGCCACGCACCAACCGCGTGCTCCAGGCGCGTGCCTAGAGGTAGGAATCCGGCGAAGTGACGGCGAAGTGCAATCACAGCACCCCCACTCAATTCGACTTTTCGAGCTAGACGACCAAATTGTTTTTCATCATCAAGTAGCGAAGCGTCTTCGACGACAGACCTTTGGTAAGGAAGTCCGCGAGCTGGTTCTTGGTTTCCATATACTCCAGCTCAACTTCACCACTCATAACGTTTTTTACGAATGAAGTGGTAGCGAATATCGATGGGCTTGGTATGAGCTTTCTGACGTTCCTCACCAGCGCCATAGTACCTTGGTTGTCCTCGTAGATCACCGTAGCCCCCACTTGTTCAGCACCAATGTCCTTGAGCAGTAGACGCATTCACACCACTTCCTTGATGCAGTCACTCAGATCCATGAACATGGCCTCGGTCGAGCTTAGGTCAACGATCGTCTGAAACGTAAAACGCCAAAGCACAGGTGCCCCGCACATCATGAGCATTGTCCCGCTATCCGAACGTCTGTCGTCGCGGTTGCCAGCCCAGTCTGCATCTGAGTAGGCGACGAGCTCTATTCCTTGCGAACCGTCGTACACGATGCCCATGTCCTTGGTTCTAAACAGATAGCGCATGTCCTTGATTCCAGTATCCCAGTACTTCTCACTAGGGTTCTCCAGGAAGCTACTCAGCTTGGCAACAGCAACCGAGATGTCAGGTCATGTGCCACACGCCAGGTACATGTTGCTTCCAATGAGCGATCGGTGTATGCGCGTTGTGAGATGCCAAGCTTCTTGCCATCGATATCGTAGTCGATCTCGAAACCGAGGATATAACGGGCGGGTCCTCGATCGTTGATCTTGAACTTCTCGGCGATGCCAGCCTTTACCGACGCGATAATGGCTTTGTCGCGTGACGCAATCAGCATGTCGTCCACGTAAAGACACACGATTCACTTGTCATCGCCTGCACCTATTGTGTAGATGCACGGGTCAGCGTCAGCAGCCTAAAACCGCATGGTCTTGAGCGGGTTGCCGATGGTCTCGTTCCAGACACGAGACGCCTGCTTGAGTCCGTACAGGCTTTGCAGTAGCATGCAGACGACATCATCTTCACCTTGAGACTCTGCCAGTGCCAGTAGTCCCCGAAGACCTTCTGGCAACTCCATGTAGATATCTTCTTCGAGCTTCTCGTACATAAACACTGTATCCACGTCGCACTGCTCGATGTTGAATCCTTCAGCACAACACTTGGCCAGCACTGCCCTGATAGAGTTCAGGTAAGCCACAGGCGCGTATGTCTCTTCGTAGTCGATGCTCTGTCGTTGTGAATACCCCTTGTGTCGAGTCATTTGCCCCTTCTTGTTGCGCTTCAGCGCGAACACCCAGCGGCAACCGATCGGCCGCTGGTGCGTTGGGCTTGGCACTAACTTCCAGCTACCGCTGTCCGTTAGCGACTTGAGCTCACTTGAAAGCGCTTTCCTTCAGTTGGCTTGGTCCGCACTAGCTATCACCTCTGCGTACGTCTTCGGGACATCCTCGGTGGCAGCCATCAACTGTCCACTCTCAACAATGGCGAGTTCGTTACCGCATGGCCTCGGTCCCTTTTGAGTCATCTTCTGACGCTTTGTCCCACTCGACGATGAAGCATCAATGACTTGTTTCTGTTTGGTGTTTGCCTTTTCAGGATCCGTTGTCTCGTCAATGTGCCGAACGCGCGAACGAGTAACCATAGGATGTGTCGAGTCGTACGGCACTATTGCAGTATCCATGCTCACGTCACATTCAAGTGGAATCATGTCAGCAACATTAACATCGGTGGGAACGATTTGCGTGGAGTTATTCAGCGACATCTGATCCACGCTTGGCACCAATGCGACTGTGTCGTCTTCTGCATCCAAGTGAGTCATAATGCGCGCAGGATCAGTTGGCTCAATAACCTTCACGGTGCGCACGATTTTGCACCTTTCGTGTTGCCATGTTGAGGACGCGGTGCCCCTTCACTCCGTCTTCGTAGCCCATGAACCGACACTTGAACGCTCTTTGCATCCAGCTTGCGGCGTTTCTTGTTGGGGATGTGAGCGTATCCAACTGCTCCGAACACCTTCATGTTCTTGAGTTGTGGTTGGGAATGACTCACAATCTCAAAGTGAGTCTTCACATTGACCGAGTTGGGGATCCGATTGATGATCCAGGCCGCAGTGCTAACTCACATGATAGAGCATGCAGCGAGCCATCCCCACGAGGCTCCGATTCATCCGCTCAGCCAGTCCATTCTGCTGAGGTGTGTACGGCACCGTCTTCTCGTGCTTGATGCCGCTGCGGTTGAGGTAGACCTTAAACTTCCGGCCCGTGTACTCACCGCCGTTGTTCGAACGCAGGCGCTTGATTGTTTTGCCGGTTGCATTCTCTATTCCGGCCTTGTACGTTTTGAACTTCGACAGTACTTCCGATTTGGCCTTCATTAAGTAGACCGTAACGTGGCGTGAGTAGTCGTCAATGAATGTGATGATGTAAGTACAGTCGCTAGCAGGGTCCGCGATGCTATGGCAGCGGCCCAGGGCAGACCAAAAGAGTATTCGGGCAAACATGGAAGAGGAAAGTAAAGTGTATTTAAGGTGGGGGGGGGGGGGGGCTTAGGGCTACTAGACACGAGGAGCCTACCGCTAGGCACTGTCAGCTCTATCGGCAGCAAGAAGTTGAAGCACCGCTTCATTAGACCATTCGCAGTCCTGGCCAGGCATGGTGCGTCGTAAACCGTCGACCTGCCTAAGTCAATGACGACGCACCCGACGTTCTACGTTGGACGTTTTAAGCGGTATCATGATCAGCAGGGGGTTGTTACCTCGCAGACCCACCTTGACTCAGCTTCTCGAAGCGAGGGCAGCCACTCACGTCGACGAGAACGTCGGAGCAGGCACCCAAGACTCGGTCTGAACAGCAAGGCTGCGGTCAAGACCGTACGCAGGAGGGGCCCCGTACGAACGGACCCCGGATCCATACGCCGAGTACGTCGGGTACGCACCATACGTGTACGACTGGGAGTGTGTCGAATGTGGCTTCGGACGTGGCAGCAGAGCTTCGATACGTTGGATCATGCGGAAGGCCTCGTCAAGATCGGACGAAGAGGCCCGCCGGTCCACCCGCAGATGCAGGCTTGCGACCTCACGCTCCAACAGGTCCAGGCGGCTCGCCAGCAAGCGATCTCGCCCCGATTCCCGGCCTGGGCGGCAGCATCTCCGCCAGGCCCAAGGCCAAGTGCAATCTCAAGCACGAGGCCGCGTTGACGAAGGCGGTCAACCTCAGGGCCCTGCATTGGACCCGCCGGAGAAACACTCGGACGAAAGTAGCGTTCGGGAGACGCCGAGTACTTGTAATCGTACGAGGGCACCTCCGCCCGTGCTTGACCAGAGTGGAGAAGCCCATTACCACGTGGAGCGGATTCTCCAGGAGCAACGGCGTCGCGGTAAGCAACAGCTCCTCGTGAAGTGGAGGGGTTATACCCACTCCGAGAACTCGTGGGAGCCGATTGAACAGCTCCTGATTGCCTGTTCTACGGCTGTCGTAATCTGGGAACAGAAGCGGCGGCAGCTTCATAAGTAGTCCGGGGCTTCTTGCCCGAACGGGGGACGGCCGTTGAAGACACTCCGTACCCGCGCTCATCGTGAGCGCTAGAAGCCACGCGCTTCAGGATGTCCCTTGGCAGCATGCGCTGGCTGACCATGTGGGCAAACCGAGCACGAAGATCACGCTGGGCCAGGATGCGGAACAGCAGCTGATCTTCATGGAGTTCCCGTAACTCCGTGGGTGAGTACTTGAGAGACTCTACCCAAGCCCAGAACGTGTCCTCACAAGAACTCCAGGTGGGACAGTTCGCGGGTAGAACCTAAGGGTAGCCCCAAAGAGGGTAGAGACCATCCCGGTTCTAGGGCTTCTTGCAACAAGTCGTAAAGTCCTTAAGAGGGGTGCGGTGTGGCGCGAGAAGCATACACCGAGCCGCCTCCAAGTTGTCAACATACAAGTGTTCCTTCGGAACAAGGGTACGCTCGTAAACGCCCCTAGAGGTGTGGCCGCCCACAAGGCCACGAGGAGCGACGAGAAGGTCTAGGAAGAGGTCAGCCCCAGAACCCTCCTCGGGAGGCCAATACCCTCTTGATTTGATGGCAGCTCCCTGGCTGACGTGTACCACCACCGAGCCCCCATGCGCACGCTAGGCAGCTTGGAAGTCCTCCTGCTGCTGGTCGAGGTCATTCCGGGGCTCAAGAATACCACCCTCTTCTTCTTTCGCCTCCTCTTCGTCCTCTTCATCCGCGTGACCGAACAGGTTCCAAATGAAGTACCCAGTCTCCTTCTCCTCGCGGAGTGGAGACTTCGAAGCCGTACGCTTCTTAGAGGGTTTGGCGCCTTCGGCTTTCGCGGCCTTAGCATGCGCAAGACCCTCGGCAAGCGAGAGACGTTTGCGAGGTCTCTCTTCCTCTTCGTCGCCAGCTTTGGGAGTGCCCTTAGCCTTGACGGCCGGGCTCTCAGAGGGCACAGACGTCCTGAGACTGTGATCACCGTGATCACTAGCGAGCTACTGCACGCTGTCGTCTATGTGCTCGCTGAGCACTGGGCTGTGCCCTCCCACAGAGCCCGCAGGGGCATCGGGCGTGCTCTCGGACTCGGCTTCGTCCTCACTGCCAGAGTTGAACTCACGTTCAGCGAATCGAGGGTCCGAACGATTGTCTGGAGAGGCCGAGGTCGACGGGCTGCAGCGCTTGCTTATTCGGTTGCCCACAGCCGCGTCACCCGATGAGCCAATCGCCTCGGAGGCCACCTGAGTAGCCCCCTGAAGTGCCGAGTCTTTGGCGTGAGGCTTAGTACTCTTCGATTGCGCCTTTCCGGCAGCAGCCTTGGAGCGTGTCTTCGTATCGCTCTTCGCAGTGCCACGAGGCATGGTAAACGGTCGAAGTGGAGACCAAGAAGAAGAGCGCATAAACTGCTGCTCGAGGCTCTAACTATGAAGTGAGCCTTCGATGCACTCGCGCGGCCAAGTCGATGTTTTTTGACTTTGAGAATGAAAGTTTGTGACGAACACTTCTTCATTCTAATTGGTCGGTAAACCGAACCTAAGTGGGGGATGATGTAGCGGGTACGTAGCCCTAAGTGTACCCCTAGCTACATGAAGTGTGACACGTCACACCTCAGAGGTATGACACGTAGATATTTGGTACAAGGCACAAGGTCATCCAAAGCCAACCATTGGCTGATGACATTGCTTTTCTATAGGTGACTTATAGTTTGTATTAAACCCAAGCTTTATCTACCTATAAATATGCTCAGTTTACATTCTACCTTAAATAGGTCACTCCGCTCCCTTTCGATAAAAGGGGACCTGTGAACTGCCGTTCACTGAGAGTTTGTATACTCTCGGAAATCAACTTCCTCTAGTGCAAGGTGCTGTGTGACCCCGTCACACTTCTGGTAGACCGTAAAGAGCGCAAAGCAACGGGCTGAAGAGGCTCCAGTTTATATCTTTAGAAGGATGGATAGGAGCAGGCGGATAATGTCCCATACACCTCAATGCAAACGGTATTCCAGCCGGGCGGACCCGGTGGGTCTAGTAGCCTCTTAGTTGGATGTTGATTTCCCCCCTTTTCCCCATGGTCTCTGCTCGTAGATGTGTCCGCATTCCTCTAGGGAACACTACGCAGCTCTTCGCTGTATTCCGATGATGGAGCTGGGTGGGGAACATGAAATGCAGAGTTGTTCCAAAGTGAAATGCAAGGACCGAGGGCAAGCGATTTATCGCTGGAAGAAGGTTGTTAGAGGGAGAAGGGTGTCACGTCTAGTGATGTTTATCGGAGTCATCGTCTATTATGCAGCTAAAAGGAAGTTTCGTGCGACACCAAAGCTTTTCCTGCGTCTCCCGAACCAAGCCGACAAAGACTAAGCAGCAAAAAAGCTTATTTTTAAATTCCAGAAGCGTCCTTCCCTCAAGGCGCTCCATCTCTACTCGTCTAAGTAACAATACTCGATAGCGACCCGCGCCTCCACGACCCCGTTACAGGGAAGATGTGCAACACGTAGGTGGAGAAGCTGGATAGCCGTTCATCGGAGAATATTACAAGCCTCACGCGTCGACGAAGGCTAGCCGACCTGGAAGCGATATCAACGCTCTTCAGAGACTCGACGTTTCACTCACCGGCTAAAACCAGCACATTAATGGCTACACCGGCAAGGCCTGCGGTCACTTTGCCGGGGGGGGGGGGGGGGGGGCAGAGGTGTACAAGCCATGAAACAACGGGCGGTTTCGGGAACTGGTCGTAGCCGAGCGGATAGCCGTTCCGGTCAAGCCGCGGGTCAAGGAAGTAGTCAGAAGTCTCCGACGCCATAACGGCCCCGAGCCTAGGCCTTATAAACGCTGTCAACAAGATTTAAGGTCAGTTGCTAAACTTGTCCAGAGGAAGTCCTATGCCGACGAACGCTACTCTGCCCGCACCCCCAGGCCTGCCATGTATGACGGGCCCCTCCTCCGATTGACCGTTAGGCGCAAGGGCAGCATGCTACCGAGGGGAAAACGAGCTCCGGATTGGCAGCAGTGTCTAACTAATCTCAAGTGAGGACAGCAATCCCTTATATCAAAACGGCACGATTGTGACGTCCCTCGAACCAGCCGGATACTACAATCCGTACTTTTCTTCGCCGAGGTGATCGCAGAATGGTTCTCCTCTTACGGCTTCCTACCAGAATGCTTGGCCTATTTGAGCATGCGACATTGCGGACAGCCTACCGTCTGAAGGCAAGGATCCGTACGGAGCCCTATAGGTCCGTTTCCTACACCCTTGACAGCAACGGCTACGCCGGACGAGCTGGTTGCATTTGAGATCGACCTCTGTCGGAGGGTCAGAATCGTTGCGTAGTACGTATTAGCAGGGAATGTCCCGCGTTTGGGAAAGCGACCCTCTCGAGAGAACATCCCGGCGGAAAACGCTTATAACTATGTTCCGGCTTTAACTGGTATGCTCTCCCACATTAAGATCGTCGTCCGGATGATACAGCCCTTCTACTCTGACGGGGCCTCTAGAAAGATAAAGATTTTCCAGAAGGCCTTCAAATCGGCCGCACTAGCACTAAGCGACCCCTGAGGCTGGGCGCCTCCCGATTCTGCCCAAAGAGCAAGGCTGCCGAAGATCTCGTATACATGACTTTGACACGCTCCGAACACGGTTCCATAACCAATTCGTGCGTCAAACCCCGGCACAAATGATTGAGCGGGTGAAGTCTACGAAGCGTTCCAAAGGCATGGCGGCGGAGATCAGGAGCTACCAAACCTCCAGCCTGTGTGGTGAACCCCAGTCCTACGACCCTCCGCCGAGATAGCAATACTTCATATCGGGCCTACGCACTAAAAACGGCGGTCAGCACTAGACACCACAATGGTGAGTTCTATACCGGAAATAGTGGTTGTACAGCTATAGAAGAACATGCACGTATCCGTCCAAGATAAATAGAAATACGATGACGCTCTCTCCAAGTCAATCCCCGCGGAGAGCGCTGTGATGCAACAGGTGCTTGCTATGATGTAGTAGACTCAAGACAGGTTGTTACAACAGCGACAGCAGGCACATACTTCGGTAAGCGAGCCGATCACCGCAGCATTACCGGTTCAAGTTCTGCGTCCCCATTCCAGTCGAGCGATAATCTACCGGTCATCCCAGAACGGGGATTTCGCTTGGGGGCCAACGCGTACAAGCAAAACGGCCTCGTGGTTTGCGGAAGATGTCACACGCTGGGCTGCAGCCGTAATTATTGCTGATGAACACGAGCTGAGTGTTCCAGCTGCCACGAGAAAGGATACGCTTTAAGAAAGTGTGACTAATCATTCTCCGTTTTAGTCACCGTCCCTGTCGCAATCTCGATCAATAAACGCTCGGAATAGCCCACAGCGTTTCGCCAGAGCGTGCGTCCTATTCAAGAAAAAAAATCACATGGTGGCTGCGAATCGTCGCCTGAAAATAAGTCGAGACCCGAGTATTAGTTGAAATGATATCAGAAAAAGCTTCCCACTACAGAAGCGGCCAAGCGGGCTCAGCGTAACTTTCACGTTGCCCCTGAAGACAAGTAGTCTCCTGTGGCCTTGCTACGTCGGTGTGCCTCGATGCGACGAGACTACTTTCCCCAAGAAGGGGGGGGGGCTTAATCGCGGGAGAATAGAGTGCGTGTCTACTTCTCCTGCTGACCAACGATCGAGCCAAGAAGCTACCAATGGTAAACCTGGTATCTTAGAGGGGCAAATTGGCCGGTGAACGTCAGAGAAGGAGAAGAACCTTAGCCTGCCTGATCCACTTAGAAATCCTAAAGCGTGTAGGTCGAAGTCAATAACCTCTGAGGGGCTACCGGGAGAATTTGAATGCATTGCCAGGGCACCCCCTTAAGATCAAGAGCATAATATACCTACTCGTCCGCTAAGGCTCGACGAATAGCGTTATTCCCTTTGGTGTCGTAAATCAACTTTACGTGAACGCCTTTTTGGGAAATGATGCGATTCAAGAATTAGGAACTGTAGTCGAATTAGGCGAGAGATTGGTGACTCTTAAGTGTACGGGGAAAATGTTCCCTTTAGGGGACCCTTGAGTTTCATTTGGCTCTCCAATAGGTCATGGAATAGCCCAGATTTGATGATCCGCATACCCTATGGAGAAATCGGGCTCTGTATCGACTTTAAAAGACTTAACGCCGTCTCTGTGAAAGGTTGCTACCCAAGATCCTTGTCGACAGGTTTTTAAACGTCCTGGGGAATGTCATTTTATTTTCACCATGGACATCGCCTCAGGCTAATGAAAGTCCGGATGGCTGAAGGGAGTATCGGTACAACGGTTTCTACATGTAAATACGGCCCTTCGAGTAGTCGCCATAACCTTTCGAACTGTGCAATGCCGTTTTGGCCTTTGATCAACTGATGGAGACCGTTCTGGTCTAATATAAATGTACAACTTGCCTCGTGTACCTGGCTGATTGCATAGTATTTATCAAAGCCCCCCCCCCCACTTGTGAAACAAGTTCTAGAACGGTTCATGGTGACGGTGTTCAAGCTAAAACACATGAAGAAGTGCAAGTGGGAGTGGGATTAGGTGGCGTTCTTTGGTCACATCATTATTTCCTTCGGAGCTTTATCCAACCTCGAAAAGTAAAGGCTGTCTTCAACGTATAGCGGCTCATGATCTACACACTATTCGCGCTTTCCTCGGGCTAACTGGTTGTTCTAGACTGAACATTATGGGTATGCCGTCATCTCTGCGCCCATAGAACGTCTCAAAATGAAACAAGATCCGATCCACTGATTGGCATATTGCGAATCGACGCTCGTTCAGCTCAAGCACAAACTAGTTAAGCCTCCAATTTTCGTGTACCTTGACTCTAAGAAGCGTTTTAAGCTGTACATGGACTCCTCAAATCGCGATGTTGGAGCTTGCTTGGTGCTAACCGTGGATGGCTGCGAGTGAGTGGTAGCAAATGCCAGAAAATTACTGGCCGGGTCCGAGAAAAAAATTGGATACGGAAAGAGAATGGTACGTCGGAGATCGAAGGCTGCGGAATAGTGTGGGCTACGAGTAGTTTCTGCAGCTACTTAGCCCGGCAAGAATATGATCTTTATACGGACCACAAAGCTCTCACGTGGGTCTTCAGCGGGACCAACCGCACCAGTAGCGCTAAACCCGTCCGCTGGACAATGAAAGCTCTCGCAGCTGAGGCGTTAAGTGATCCATTAACCGGGCACGGCAAAAGGGCCATGCGGACGGTCTATCCTGGCTCCACGCCGAAGTGATCGGGGCTATTCAATGGCCAAGTTACTAGACGACGCAGGAGACGAGAGAGATGAACCTAATTAAGTTGTGATGTCCTTGACGTCCCGCGCTGATATCGAAGTAGACCTCGCTCGCGGGGCATTTCGACCTATTAATGTTGACACTGGAACGGCAACAGATGACCCTCCCGACGAGTTGCTAGTATCACCAGAATGGATATATACCTCTGGACTCCCCAACGAAGAAGTCCAGACGCCCCAACGAAGTTCCTTCACGCTGATTGGCTAACAAATTCATGACTCGGTGAGGTCATTTACAGTCAAGCAGGTGCTGCACTACGAGGATCTCGCACCACGTCGGGATGCAGCGCGCCATCACGTGGTGAGTCTGTAAAGTTCATGTGCTAGTGAAGATGCCAAAGAGGTGCTGAAAACTAAAATGCTTTTGCTCGCACGCTACAGGTAAACTGATGCAAAACGAAATCTCGCGAGGTATGAAGCATAACTAAAGCGTGTAAGTTGTCATTTGGATTCTGCTAGCCACTCGGAGTGATCTTACTATACTCGTGATAAATGTGTGCTAGAATTAAAGTTCTTCAGCTTCCTGTGTTGGATGAACAACGCCGCAGCTGACTAACGGTGGAATCCCAAGCACATACACGCCCGGGGAGATGGAGTCTTCTCCCCTTCTTCTTGTCCGGTGTACGTGCAAGTAGTTATATTGTGCCCATCTAGCCCACACCGACTGCAATGATATGTGGGCCGCTGCTGTGGCTGTGCTGCAGATAGCTGAGACTTGAAAAACGCCTGTATAAAAGGCGTGTCGTCATGCTCGTTTAACTGAGACGGTCGCATCTCGTTCGGGGTATCCAGCTTTGCTTTAGATCGAGATGGACCAGACTCCTCGCCCCTGCTACGGATCCGTTTTTCGCCATGCTGAATGTCTGCATTCCGCTTTTTGCGGGCCCCTCCAGCTTGACGATAAATTGGAGCTGGGAGAACAGTAGGTCCTGCGCTTAAAATATTGTCGACTGGTAAGTTGATGTCCATCTCGGCTAGAGCTGCGTGGATTGTTCTAACCAAATATGCCTGATGAAAATATTCGTAGGTGCGATATAAAGGCACTGCCCCAGAGTTTTGCCGCTCTAATTCGATCAAGACAGCTTGTACGTGACGGCAGGGTATGTGAAGCTGCTCCCACACTCTGCACGACTCGCACTTACCTGAGCTCATATCTACTTTGTACATCTTTGTTGCAGATGCTACGTCTGATCGGTCAAATGGGTTGAAGACGTAAAACTCCGACAGCTTCGCGTGAACGACGGTGAGTTCTGTAACGAGTTTCTCTTCCTTATTAAAAAGTGTCATCGCATGAGGTGTGAGACCGTGATTTGATTTGATCCATTTTTGGGCTATTGCAAACAGTTTGTTGCGGGTATCGAGAGCGCGCAAGCAGTATGCACGCAGTGACCGAAACACCAGATTATTGCGAGTGCGATTCCATAACAGTCCGTTGTTGTCGCCTTCCACGCCGCTAGTAGACCGAACACCAAACAACGGTGTAGCGGTGCCATATATAGGTGCGTTTGCCCAGTTTTGTTCTAGCCAATTGAGTTCATCGGCACTCAATGTACTGTTACCAATTACAGTCCAATTGATCGGATGTATGCTACGCAGGTACGACCAAACATGCTCCTCTTTCCGTTGCCCGCCTGAACCAGTAACAACACCGGTAGGAAATGCTTTTTCTATAGCAGCAGCGTTTTGCTCGAATGCTCGAACAGTAGTGGACTTTTGCAATTGCATGATGAGTTTGTTGACACTGTCTTTAGTAACCTGCACAGATTTAAACTTGTCGACAGTATTGAAGCGGATATTAAACGCGCAGAACTTTAGATTTACCCGCACACCGACGCGAACCAGAACAGCTTGTGCAGACAGTTGCTTACCTCGATCTACGAACGTAGGTCGATCATGCATAGCGATTCCAGCAGCAATACAGTTTGAGAAAAACCAGACGAAGTTGTCAATGGTTTCTTTGTGAATAAAAGCAACTGCTACTGAAATAATCTTCTTGTTACCGTCTTTGCCAACTAAGGTAACACAAATTCCATTGTAGCGAGGGTGCTTGATGTGAGTGCCATCGCGCTCCCAAACAGGAAGTAGTGAATCTTGAATGCGAACCACAGAGCCAATGCAAAGAAAGCTGCGAAAAAATCTACCAAAACTATCTAATTGGCAGCACACTCTCGATCCTGGATTTTGGGACGCGAACAATTCCATATAAGCTGGTAGCGCTTGGAATTCATTAATATCATCACTCTCCATGTTCTTCAATGCGTCACTAATTACACGATGTAGCACGGAATGCTTCCTAGATACGTCCACACCTTCCACCTGCTTCAAATTATTAATTATTCGCGCTTTGGAGGTATTGTGACCCTCAACAATGCCAGCACGGAAAGCAGGCATGCGGGCAATTTGGTCTCCAGTCGGGTTGGCGGTACTGGGGCAGCACTGCATGTGGGTCAAATCCATCTTCGAAATATACCAGCTATTGTCCGGGACGTGGCTCAGCGAAGTCTCAGGTCTCTTACGGGTACTCTTTGGGTCCTTCCTAATGTGTTTGCGTGCGAGCGATACAAACCACTTACATTCTAGTGCCGTGCACGCCCATCGCCTGTAGTTACCGTTGTTTTTCGCGAGGCGTACACTCTTGTTGGAATTAGATGCAAAAGTAGATACAAATTTCCCACCCACATCTGCAGACGGAAAAATGGCATGTAGAACAACCTCCGAATACCCATAATCACCGACTAAGTCAATTGGCAGGCCGGCAGCTTGTTGTCAGGGAACGTCTTTGCTCAACTGCTTTCTTGCCCTAGTAGCACCTTCGTTGCACCCTAAAAATAACAGTAAAACCTATGAAAATATAGCCAATCAGCGTGAGGGAACTTCGTTGGGGCGTCTGGGCTTCTTCGTTGGGGAGTCCAGAGGTATATATCCCACCAGAATACGTCTTCGGACTCCATCTGGAGGCCTTCCTACCGTAGCAAAAGAGGACCCCTTGGATTTAAGAGACCGATAACGTGCTAAACTATGGGGCTCTAGCTGTATATCCCGACAGCGAGTAAAGCATCTTCCCATGGCTTCTAGTTATTAGGGACAAAAACGGAAAGCTAATGAGACGAGTTCATCACAAGACACGGCGGGTCCCGCAAGACCCCTCGAAGTTCCAGTCATCTCACGCCCTTTCATCGCCAAGGTATTGCACCACCGTCATACGGATGGTTTGGCGGCGCGTGTAAGTGTACCAAAGCTTTTGGGTAAGATGCGGAAGAATACCTACTGGCACGGTTGAACGCGATCCACGATGGAGTATGTGAGCGAATGAACCTCGTGCCGAAGTGAGGAAGGGTATCGTTCCTGTCGGAGTGGTCTAATGCAGAAGATTCCTACACAAGAATTGTCAGGACCTTTCTCGCTCTTAGTAGTCGACACGGTTGACATTCTCGTCTCTACCTCTCGAGAAAACATGTCCATCCTAGTATTCGCGGACTACTTCACGCGGTGTACTGAGGCGTTCCCTGTAATGTGTTTAAACACCGTAACCTCGATCGACATAATAGTCAGCAAAGCCTTTCTGTGACATAGAGTGCCCTGGACTTTGCTGAGTGACCAAGGACCGAACTTTATTTCGGGCCTTGCCTGGTCCAGCTACGAAATCTTAAAATAAAGAATCGGTTCGGTGCCGCTCAGCGCTCTTAAATACAAGGGCTGATGGAACAGGTCAACGGGACGCTCCTAACAGTGTTATGCCTGTCCGTCAGTGAGGCCCATAATACCTGGGATATATACTTGTCAGGTGTGATGTTCGTGTACTGCATTTATTTCCATGAAGTCTTCCGCGACTCTCCATTCTTAGGCGTATACGGTCGAGATCATTTGGATCTAGCCTTCCTGAACCCCACTAATGACTGGAAGGGTAGCGAAACGGCGGTTTATCAAAGGCCACGGCTCTCAATCACCAATGGATGCTGGAATGGCAGCTACGCAAAGCTCAAGAACGGCATGATAAATGACTAAGCTCATAAAAGGACGTGAAATTTGAAGAGGGCGGCCCCTTCTGGTCTATCAATACTTCCACGTCCGAAGGGGAGAACGCAAGACAAAGAAGATGGATTTCGCCTGACACGGTTCTTACCGCATAGTAGGCACTGTGGGTGAGAGCGCATATCGAGTTGCTATCGATACTCACCCCAACCGGGTGGACACTGAGAATTTGAACTGCCTAAAGAAGTTCCAAGGACGATGGTGTCAACCGTTCCCCTTGTACATACCTGGCGGCTGCGACTCGGAACAAGGGGTCGATGACGACGGTCGCCTGCTCGAGGAAGATCGACCTTCCACCAGTTACATGGGACGCCTCTCAATCAGCGGGGAAGAAACTGCTCTCTCCGGGGTCAGCTACTCAAAAGTGGATTAATCGCCCGCCGAAAGAAGAGCCGCGAAGTATAGTACTTCATTCTACTGCCTCCTACGAAACGCTATGTAGACGTAAATCGATTTTGCTACCGACGTATGCGACTCTTATCCAAGCGTTCAAAGACAATTGGATGAAAGCAAGGGTATTTCCGGATTTAAGAAGGAGCGCCCGCAGTATGGAAACGAACGCTCCCGTCGATGAAGCGGAGGTCTACTTCTAAGTCGGAAAGTCGCTATTCCTTGAACCGAACATTCCACCCATCCTGGCTAGAGCTTTTGTTGTGCTCATGGCTACGGGGAATTTGTGGCAGGCGGTCCCAGTGGTGTGTGTCCGCTCCTTGAGGACATAAATGCACCTAATATTGCGTTCCCCAGGACCGAGGCTGGTGTAATTTGCCCTTGGAATGACCCCAGCATCTTCTTACAAGCTGGTACTTATGCGCTGCGACTACGCTACGTAACGTTTCACCACTGGCTCTTGCTAGCACTAGCTGCGCTATAATAAGGTTTTGCAGAGCACTAATCTACCCGTCAAAGTGAATAACCCAATTTATGAATGGCTTCGTACCACCGAAGAGTAAGTGCTCTCTGATTTTTTAAGCGGCCGAGGTGGAAGTCCAGGATGAAGTGGACTTGTAGCCTAGCAAAATGCATCCTCGAGAAAAGAGACGTACTACCCTGGGCTGCCTAACGGCTCTCTTCCGACGCAATTTTCGTCGCCAACGTCCTGCGTGGGCTCAGAGGTCTACATCAGCTGCCTTCAGCGAGGACGGCAAATGCCTTGTCGAGGAGATCGTTCCGTTCTCAGTAATACAAGGGGTATACCTGGCGGACGGACATAGTGGGTCTAGTGCCCCTTCACCGGTTGTGTACCCCAACGCTTCTCCCCATTATTTCCGTGTGTAATTATTGCCGCATCCCTTTAGGGAACACTTTGCAGCTCTTCGCTGATGGTGCTAGGTGTCTAAATGCGGGGAACATGAGATAAAGAGTGGTTCCTGAGCGACCCGTAAGGACCAAGGGCAGGCGATTAATCGCTGGAAGAAAACTGGTAGAGGGTGTCGCGTCAAGTGATGTGTAACCGAGTCCCCGTATTTTAGTTATTTAAGAGGAGGTATCGTGCGACACCAAGGACCTCACTCGTACGTTTTTTTCTGCCGACGAAGACTAAACAATCACGAAAAGCTTTAATTTTAACTTCCAGAGGCGCCTCTCTTTACTGTCCCTTCCAGGCGCCCCATTCCTACTCGTCTAAATGAACCATACTCGATAGAAACCCACGTCTACAGCACCCCGAGATGGGTAGGGTGTGCGACAAGAAGCAGGCTGTGGAACTCGCGACGTGAGAGCTTTTGAAAAGTGCACAAAACCGCGCAGAGGAGACCAGTTAAAAATCGCTTTGTTTATGAAGGGCATTACTTGAGCTTTACATACTTGACACCACTATTTTATGCACCCACGCTTCATGTTTAATGAAGCTACTGACAAGCTCTCGATGGCCGCCATACAATAGGCAACGTGTTACGCTTTCGGTGTACGTGCAAACCGAACGTTCGCAAGCCGTGGTAGTGGTGCCAAAGTTGCTTTAGGACAAGGAGGTGACATTTATGTTGTGTTGAGGCTAACGTTTAGAGCTAAATAAGTTGTGAGCACTAGCTACTTCTTTGGTTTACTCCTTACTAGCCTCCGCCTCTCATGCCTCTTCATATGCAACGCTGGTGCCACTGGTAGCATCCAGCCATGAAAACCTTTTCGTCGTGGGGCCGTCGATGCCGTAATTCCGCCTTACCTGCCTTGTGTCATCTTTCACCATTGACTGAAAATTTCGCACAAACAGATGGCTAGAGATTTATAGCCTTTTAACAGCCTCCCGCAAAGCGGAGTCATCGAAATGGCGTGAAGCTGTAGACGCACTCGCGCAAACAGTACGCGCCGAAGCGGCTTGGTCATGATATCGGCTAATTGCTGCTGTGAAGGAGAGTATCGTTCGACAACGTTACCACGCTGGATCACATCCCGCACGAATTGATACTTAATGTTGATGTGCTTGCCCTGCTGACTCGTCACGTAGTTCTTCATGAGCTTGATCGCAGACGGATTATCCACCATCAAGATAGCCGCTTCCTTCGCAGCCCACAGGCCGATCTCAGCCATGAGCTGTCTAATTTACATGCAGTCCTTGGCTGCAGCTACATACGCCGCCCCCATCGTTGACAGGGCAACTGATTGATGCTACTTCGATACCATCCGCTCAGTGCAAAGTTTGCGACCGATACGAGTTTGCGACTGATACCGACTTGGCGTCCGCTATATTGCCAGCCTAACCGGCGTCCGTGTACATAGTGACTGACCAATTTTCTCCTGTACCTTGCCTGTCATGAATGGTATGCCGTAGCTTGATGTGCTTGTTAGGTATCGGAGAATGCTCTTGTCATGCTACCAGTGACGCAGACGAGGTTGAGCAACTAATCGGGCCAGGCAATTACCTGTCGGCGTAATATCGGGTCGCGTACAGTTAGAAATCCATGTTAGGGACCCGATCGCCTTTCTCGCTCATCACTGACATTTGCTTCAAAGCCAAATCGTTATCGAACTTCTTTGCTACGTCCATTGGAGTGTAGGTTGCCTTGGACTCAGCCATGCCCTTATTCGCTAATCGTTTTTCGATCGTGAGTTGCTGGTGCAGAATGATGCTGTCGGGGAGTGCTAAAGGAAAATATCTAAGCACTTCTCGGCTACGCCCATGTCACTGATATCAAACCTGATCTCCGGTTGCTTCATCACCCACTCACTGTCGGCCTCATCCTGGCTCACCACGACAATATCGTCCACGTAAAGCCCGAGGATAACGAGATTGCGGTTATGACGGCGAAAATACAAACAAGGATCCAGCTAATGCGAACAAACCCAGCGATAGTAGAAATGTGTTAATTTCTTTGTTCTACAGTAGGCCACTTTGCTTCAAGCCGAAAGACACTTTAGCAAGAGCCAAGTCGTCCTATCGGAGTCAGTGCCAGGCGATCCCTTCGCGGCTTCATCAAAATGGGACGATCTAGAGATGACTTGACGTAGGCGTTTAGCACATCCGGTTGGCGAAGTTTGTGTCGCCATTGCGCCGCCAATGTTGCCAAAAATCTAAGGCTCACAATCTTCAGCACAGGAGAGTAAGTCTGGAGAGTTTCTTCGAAATCAACTGCACAGTGTTGCGAGAATCCACGGGCAACCAATCGTCCCCCGACTCACCTCTGCTATGTATCTGGGCATCTGGGCAACAAGTCGTATTCTGGTGATCCTGGTGGGGCCATCGTTCCTTGGCTACATAACTCACTATGCACATGACCCACTGTGCGGCGGTGTGCTCGCTCTGCGCGAGCAATTGAGGGCATCGCCTGGGGGTATCAATGTCGTCAAAGCCGAGTCGCCCTCGGACCAGGGCACCTACTACTATGTCTTCAGTTGCTGCAGGCACCGCTTGGGCTCAGAACCTGCTGTACTAAAAGGAATTTGCCAGTGCAGTGTAGACGGCTGTGTCGATGAAAGCAAATGTCATTGAGAGCTGAACTACTTGTGAGCTAGCTACTTCTTTGGTTTGCTCCTTACTAGCCTCTGCTCCTCATGTCAGTTCATATTCAACGCTGGTGCCACCCGTAGCATCCAGCCATATAGACCTTTTCGTTGAGGGGCCGTCGATGCTGTAATTCCGACTTATCTGCACTGTGTCATCTTCAGCCCGTTTATATTTATTGACTGCAAATTTCGCACAGCCAGATGGCTGGAGATTTATAGCCTTCCAACAGCATCATCATCTTCAATAGACCATCCTTCCCCACTGAGAGTGTTGGACCGATTATGAAGGTTTAAGTCCATACGTTGCTGAGACGGAGCTGCTTGTCGGTGATGGCAAGGCTGTTATCCACATCGCGCGCCTTCGTCAGTAGGATGTTGTCCACCATTGTAGTCTTCGCTTTGTTCTCAAAGAAAATTCTTTGAATTGCCGCTCAAGCATAGCTTTTTTTAACCTGTTTTATCCGACATATTGGCGTGTAAAAGAAAACTTCGGCTAAATTGCGCCGCCTAGTATGCGTAGCACGGCTTACGTTGACCTTGAACGATGCGTATATTTTCTCCTTAAGCATGGAGTTGCTGATGAATGCGTTTTGCTTGATCTTCAGATGAGAGTTTAGCTTCTGTTCGAGTATCAAGTACTTCCGCTGTGTCATAGGGCGTCTCTTCGGTGACTTTGAATGAGAGAGAGAGAGAGAGAGAGCTAAAATCTGAGCGAAGTGAATAGAGGATCAGTTAAAAAGGTCTGGCTCGAGGTGGTTGCCAAAAATGGGCGGCTCATTTATCATTTAGACAGTTTTGCATCATTTTAGCAGCATGCACAGTTTATCCAAGTGCTGCTTTTGGCTCCTTCTTCAGGTGAGCTCCTGTTGCAGATAGAGATGATAAGGTAAGATAAACAGGTTTGAATGTTTTTATTAAATTTATTTTAAACAATATAGATGTAACGGGGTACAATCCAGTGTGCCCCATGTTACCTAAAGAGTGACCCGTCACTCTTGTGGACACCTAGTACACGGTACCAGGTGCTCTCGGAGCCAGTCAGTGCATGACTACTTAGCTCCACTATAGGTAACCTCTAGTTTGTATGAGACGCAAGCTTATCTTACTTATAAATACATCAGTCATAAATATATTCTTCTAAGTAGCAAACCGTTCCCTTTGAGGCCGGGAACACGTGGACTAACGTTCACTCGGGTAGTTAATACCCTTAAGCACTTCCTCTGTGCAAGGTGCTGTATGACCCCGTCACACTTGGTAGCACTCGTAGTCAATCCAGCACCATCGAGGGTAGATTGAACTACCTGAATCCTCTGTGCGCTCAACGTTTGAGGCAAGATGGACTAAAGCGAGTTTACTCGCTTGAACGACTCACAGTACGAGTCTGTACGGAAGATGGGAGGCATCTTTGGACAAGATGTCCTTCGCAGCTTGGCGGCGGCGACGCCTGTCGAGCAACAAGAACGCGTGACTGCGTTTGAGACCTACGAGCGTGCTCTCATCGCTCACGTCCGCGGGAGTTTGGAGGCCTCGATGGCCGCTCCCCAGGCAACCAGGCCTAAGCCGGTGTGGCTGAAGGTCCCCGCGTTTGAGGGGAAGGAAGGAGAGAACCTTCACTTCTGGGTCCGTGAGGTGGAGATCGCCATGAAGGCGGGTCTCAGCTCGGACGAGCCACTTCGGGTGGCGTTTGCCCTGTCCAACCTTGGTGGACGTGCCAAGCACTGGGCATACACCAGGGAGACGACATCGCCTGGATGTTTTGCATCTCTGGGCTCCGCTGTGCGAGCAGCTTCGAGCCGCGTTCCTACCGGCGAACAACGAGTTCCGCCAGCGCTCACGCTTTTTCGCGTGTAAGCAAGGTAAACGTGAGCTGCAGGAGTACGCGCAAGAGATGCGCACGTTGGTGGCATCTCTGGCAGGGAATCCTCTGCCTGAAGACGCCAAGACAACAGTCTTCATGGACGGCCTGATGGTCGGTCCTGCTCGCACCCAGCTATTCCGGGTGCAAGCGACAACTATGGAGGAGGCGATTCGAATCGCCCTCCAAGAAGAGTACAGCCACAAGCAGGCTGGTACTCCTCGGGAAGCGGAACATCGCCACGATGAGAATGGCGCTCCTCGGGAGGCGGAGCATCGCAGCAATGATGCTGTTGCTCCTGCTGTCACGCAGCCCGTTGATACCGGTGCGTACAGCGAGCCCGTGCCCATGGACTTAAGCTCAGCCGAGAGCTTGGTCCGCTGCTATGGATGCGGCAGACATAGACACTACCAGCGTGTGTGTCCCTCGCTAGTCCTCGGGAAGAAGACGGCCCGTGGGCCCCAAGTCCGGTGGCGCAGGCCACGGCCAGGTGGACGAAGACTCCCTGGCCACCAGTAGAGGCAGTATGCCCTACTGAAGAGCGCTAAGCCGTCGTGATGGGTGTCAGACTGTGCGCACCACGGGACTTAGCCCAGAGAGACGTGGTTCTCTCCCACCGGTGAAGGGCAGTGATGGGCTGCTGGTAGTACACTCGGTGTACGGGGGTACCGTACCCCTTGAGCGTTTGATGAGTTCTGGGGCGTTGATACGCTGCCGGAACGTCGCTTGGCATAGCGACATCCGACTGCACTCTATGTCAGAGTGGCGCTCGTGGGCTGGTCCATGGTGGACTAGCCTTTGGTACGGTGAAGGAAGTACCAATGGTCCTCAACGGACCTGAACGTTTCTGCTTGATAAACTCGCGCACCGCGGTGTCGCTCGCAGTTCTCGCCATGAATAACATGGCTGTGCCGAACATAAGGCACATCCCGGACTTTGGTGTGGCAAGGCTGAGAAGGGCCTACCAGTCCAGGTCTATGACGGAGCATTGGTGAGTCATGTTCCCACCTCCGTCATGACTGGGGCGTCTGATACAGACCGCCAGGACGCAGAAGCGTCACGGAGCTGTCAACGCGCTGAGAGCTCTGCGTTCAGCAAGACCATGCTCCGCTGCGGCAATGCCACGGGCGTGGGTCTTTTGCCCGGCGTGTGGACCTGCTACACCAGCAGCGTCCAACGCCGAAGGTCGTCGCGCCGTACGGGGTTCGACAGTGGTTATGCCTTTAAGCGCTAACCAAGTGGGTACCTTAGAACCACGCAGTCGCCCAGACTATAACTGAAGAGGAAGGCATGACCATGCTTCCTGTGTGGATAACACAGTACCACACGCAGTCGTCCAGACTATAACTGAAGAGGAAGGCATTGTCCATGCTTCCTGGGTGGGTAACACAGTGTCACACGAGGTCTCGAGTGCCTCTGATGTCGTCAATGAGACATCACGACGTGGGTAACAAAGTGCCACGTCACGTTAATCGCCGCAAGTCGGGTCTGAACCTCGTTCAGCCCGACGCCGCTTCAAGCGACTCGGGGTCCAGGGCCCGGACTCCTCTGACTCAGTCGGTGGATACCAACTCTGTCCGGTGTGTGTGCGGGTCTGCCACGTCAGCTGATCCCAACACCGAAGTTCGTCGCGCCGTATGCGCTTCGACAGTGGTGGTGCCGAGGGCATTCACCAGGTGGGTAACATAGGTCCACATTGCGGGTAACAAGTTCCGCGAGCAGTGAAGCTGCTTAAGGAGACCGACATTCGGTGCTCCGAGCGTGGGTAACAAAGTTCTACGCAAGGTCACTCAGACAATAACTGATAAGGAAGTCGCTGTATGCGCTTCCGGTGTGGGTAACAGAGTTCCACACAACCAAGGTGGGTAACAGAGTTCCACACCCAAGGCGGGTAACATAGCTCCGCACACAGAGCCATTGGCTCGAGGCGCGAGGCTGTCTTGGCCTCGCCAGACGTGAGCAACTCGCTCGACGTCAAGTCGCGCAGACTCAAACTGCTGGCGCGAAGGCTGGGTGCCTTCGGTCGACACGGCCGTCGCAGTCGTCCATACCGACGCCGTGCACAGGGCGGAGAGCCGTCGCACCTGCCAGTGGCTATCAGAAGCCACGAGAGACTCAGTAGCCTCGAGGTTAAGTGGGGGAGAGGCTCGGAAATACCTTTCCTCCCTGACTTTCTACGAGGCAGGTAGCTACCAGTGGCTATCACAAGCCACGAGAGACTCAATAGTCTCAAGTGTAAGTGGGGGAGAGGCTCGGAAATACCTTTCCTCCCTGGTCTTGAGGTAAGACCAAGTTCCTTACGGAACCAGGCGTCGATGTACATCGACTGCAGGCTGGAGGCGAACAGCCGGGCTAGAGCTGCGGTAGCTTTAGCCGAACAAGACATAGTGACGAAGAAAGCCACTGGCGCAAGGTGCCTCGGAATCGCTGAGCGAATCAGCAGTGTTGGGGTTGAAAGCAACCACACACGAGGCGAAGCGCGCGCCTAGTGCAATCAACGCACTGGTCCCTTGGTCATGAACGACCTGTCGAGTAGGGTGAACGGAACGTCTTACCCGCCGACAAAGCGGTTGCGGTACGTGATGTACGCAACGCGCCGGGTATAATGGGCCGTCGAGCCATAATCCAAGTGTGGTGCACGAGTGCACACACAACTGACCAGGTGGTGGTCGAGGCAAGGCATGCAGCCGTAACTGGTGCCGCGCCGAGCATGACACCGTGGTGATGGCAGCTTGCCTCACCATGGGTTGGTACCCGTGAGTACTCCGTGTCAATGCCAGACACCAACGCCGCAGTGGCATGGTGGTGAGATATGCCCCACCACGGTCGAGTACCATTAAGGTACATGGTGTATGTGACAGACACTGGTATGGTGCAAAGGATATGCACCATACCACGACCCGATGCGCTCTGGACGCTGTGAGTCAACGCACGTACCGTGCATCGGCACTGGCTGCCGTCGAGCAGCCTGCCAGGAGTTCCACGTAATGAGCTCGTCGTACATGGCACACATGACGTGCACGGAGCACGTATGGTAGCTGTGGTACGTGACGTACACAGCGTACCTCGTGTACGGGCCCATGGACCTGAACACTGTGCTTGCATGCGTCGTGCATGATGTGAGCACTGGCCATGAATTTGTTCAGGCGACAGCACAGCAGAAGCTGTTGCCGCCAAACATGGCAGCCTTGTGGTGGGCGTACCGCACCAAAGGTTAGTACCGTACGGTACATGGTGTCGATGGGAGACACCTACACCACGGTTGTGTACCGTCACGGTACACGGTGTCGATGAAGGACACCTTCGCGCCGTTGGTATGGTGACCAAAACGCGAAGAGGGCGTGGCAGAAGCTCCGCCCGCAAGGATGGATCCTTGCTGGAGCCAAAGGCATGGCCCGAGGTGAGCGGAGAGCTCCCTCTAGTGCTGGGGAAGGTGTTGCCCTTCTCGGTGTCGTCCCTTGCGGGAGATACCATGCTCCGGACGCGTTCGCGAGGACTGTCGTGTCCTCTGGTGCAAACTGTGGGCGAATGCCACACGTTCGGATGCTATTGCACCCTGTGCCAAAGCACTGTACGCGCGCTAGCGCAGGAGCTAAGGCAGCTCTGAGCGTAGGCTTTGCGGCCAACACAGTTGTGAGCATAGTGTGAGAATTCACCTTTTGGTGTTTTAATTCTCTCACTTCTGATTTGAGAATCAGTTGTGACTGGAGAATCAGGTGATTCTTAGTTAAGTGCGGGAGGATGTAACGGGGTACAATCCAGTGTGCCCCATGTTACATAAAGAGTGACCCGTCACTCTTGTGGACACCTGGTACACGGTACCAGGTGCTCTCGGAGCCAGTCAGTGCATGACTACTTAGCTCCACTATAGGTAACCTCTAGTTTGTAAGAGACGCAAGCTTATCTTACTTATAAATACATCAGTCTTAAATCTACTCTTCTAAGTAGCAAACCGTTCCCTTTGAGGCCGGGAACACGTGGACTAACGTTCACTCTGGTAGTTAATACCCTTAAGCACTTCCTCTGTGCAAGGTGCTGTGTGACCCCGTCACAATAGAGATTTTTCTCCAGCTTGGCAATCTATACAATACATTCGCATAACAACGGCTCTGCCGATGTGTAGACTGGGAGTTAGCCTAAAAACCCCTTAAATCAGACTGCTCAACATTGGGTCAACAATCGGCTTACAACAAAATGTAAGCCGAATGTTATGCAAGAACACCTATGCAGTACCGTGGAATAAATCCGGTGAAGGCTGTCCATACCTAAAGGTGTCCCCATGCATTAATCGGGAGCCCCAACATTGAATACTATGTCGAGCCAGGAAGTTTAATACAAGTAGATGTACGTTTGTGATGTTGTGTGGAAGTCGCTTGTGTTCCACACGCCTTATTCGGAGCGAATTTATCTGCCGTCACAGCTCTTCTAGCTGAAAGCTAGTAGCCGATAACACCTTGAGGTTAAAATAGTGGTATCGGTGCCAGAATAGAGGATAACATCTCGACTCCGGTATTATAGCGGCAACGCACATTAACCTTACTTCGCTAACACAGTCCATAGTTCAAGTATACTAAGTTCATCTTGTTCAGGCAGATCACAAAATCTAGTGCAATGTGATTTTTCTAAATGAATTATCTGACAATGTGTGTGCGCACCGGTAGTTGTCTGTGTTTTTTGTACTCCGCACCACTTTTACAAGAGCGGTTAATCGAAGCGAGCTCATAGAAAGACAGTCACAACAAGTACGAAAGTAACAGCGCTTCACTTACAGCGCTCAGATCTAACCAAGTTCGAAGGTGCCATTTTCTGTGACCAACCACTCGCAAATTCTGCCCAACGAACGAAAAGATGTTGAGCGTGGAGTTCGTTGTGGCAACTAGCCCAGTGGTCATACCGTACGTCGACCAATTTCGAGTCCAACTCCGTGAATGTGATGTAGCTGCCACCTTCATTGACCCACTCGACATTCTCATCCAGCTGCTTTGTTGCACACTTTCGCGAATTGGCCTCTGAGTCTGCAATCACCATGACGTACGAGATGGATTTCTTCCCGTTTTGCTGACGAAATGGTAACCGACGCGCTCAACTGATGTAGCGGGAGTGCACTGACCCAGGGATGTCGTGTACGAGTACATAGGCATCCGTTTCAAACTCTTGAAGCACTTGACAGCACGCTTGCTTGCGCTCGTTGTACCCCCAATTCGGTGGTGTCCATACAAGCGGCCATGAATCGAGCCTGGACGAGACTATTATCGCATCCAGATCGTCCAATGAACAGGCAACACGCATGGTAAATCTCGCATGGGAGATTATCGTATCATCCTCAATTCTGTGCGTGAGCGGTGCCCTATGAACTGTCCAGCCAAAAAGTGACCCGGCGACTTCGATACAGGGTGGGTCCGCTGCAAAAGTATCGTCGCAGAGCTTGAGGATGCCTTCGTATTCTGCCCGAGTGAAAGGATGGAACTTGAATGATGGTTCTCCACTCGGGAAACTCACCTGCCAGCCGGACTCGTCATGGTTGGGGCTAACGACCCACTTGGAGACCTTGCTAGCGTTTCGAACCGAAAGTGAGCTCGAAAGATCCTCAGTCGATTGCCCAAGGCTGGTCGAAGCTTCTTGGACGAGGGAAAAGAAACGATGGAACTGTTGCAGTCTCTCACGGAGAGAAGTAGCTTCTTCTCGGAGGGAATCACTTTCGTGTGCGAGCTGGCACAAGGCCCTCGACACGTTATGAGCGTCGGCCTGTGCGTCGTCGTTTCTGCTGGTGCTGGCGTTTAAAGCTGTGATGTATTGCTTGACTTCTTGCTCCAGACGATCCCGTTCTTTACGCATTTGGTGTAGTTTGTTCTTCGTGTTCTCACGACAGCGCGCGATACAGGCCCGACGGCGTTCCAACCTCATTTCCGCCTTGACCTCTCTCGCCCATGCCTCAGTTGTTGAGGCGGCCCAGTCCTGAATCTGAGCTGAAGTTTCAGTATTCACCGTGTCTGACACACTTGCCGACGAAGTCATGACTTTTCTATCGCTACTTGTGATGTGATCCTGGGCGATCACGTGGGGGAGTGAGAATGGCGAGCCCGGGCTATTTTTTAATCACCAATAATATCTTAATTTTGCAGATGGTTGATGTTTAGGTGAGCCTCTCCCACATGTACCTCAAGTTTTCTTGCGCAAATGAATCGGATAACTTATCTGAGATGAGCATGCGCGTTGACGACGTACAACAGGTTGTTTTTGCATGAAGCAAGGCCATGGAAAGTGTCCTAACCACAGTAATCAGTGAAACCTATGTCGTTTTTAATAATAGTACTACGTTGTAAAGTCTTTTTGAACATGATCAGCTTTCTACTACCGTATTAATAGCTCGGAGTTCGTTCAATCTGCGTCATGGTGATTTTAAGGCTCGATCTATCAGTCATGGCAAAACACTGTGATATTCTATGATAAAGAGGTTACGCGTATTGATGAACTTAAATTCCGGTCCCACCAAAGCGACGCATATACGCCACACAAACGTACACTCATCCTGATAGTACCGGATTCCATTTTTTTATTGGCAAGTGTCTAAGCGGGAATTTCACATACCTAATTTCAGGAAAAGATAAGTAAATTAAAATTTAATTGAAGAAATATAGACCACTGTAAAATTGCTACATTTTTTGTAGATGAACAGACCGAGCTGGATTTTGTTTCATTTACCAATTCTCTCAGGCGCCAATAGCCCCCAAGAAAAATTGAGTTGTTCACGGTAAACCCCTACTCGCAACGCCAAATCGTAGAAAAATGCACTACTTCAGTTTTCTTCATTAGCTCCGTTGTCCCCTAATTTTTTTCGAGGGGCCCAATGGAACTCGAGTTATTAATAGGGCGGTGCATGTTTGAACACCTGTACGAATCTGCGAAAACACGTGTTGAGACGCGTTTGCGCGTCCACTGAATGGCATGGTAGAAGATGTTTAGCCTGCCTCGATAACCAGCTGTGTATATGCAAAACAAGGCGGGATGAAGCAGTCGGAGCGACAGATCACTGCCTCAAGATAGACAAATCGTCAAATTTCCGATCTGGAGTGTCCGGAGCTTGGTCACTGACTCTTTCCAAATTGGCTCTGTTGCATCGGTGTTCACTGAATTCGTAAATTATGCCTACAAGCAGCTGTTTTGGGCTCCACAGTCACTATCAAACACCTCGAAACAGGGAGCGGTTCATTCACGAAAATGTGACAGTAGGCGAGGACCGGCCATATTGTTGTGTTTGACTCAACTATTACTAGAAAATATGATAGGGGTCAGCAAAAAGTAGCTCTCAAACTTGAAGCGGCGAACTTATTGGAGAAGCGTTCTGGCTTGCACTTCGTCCTGAATTCAGATAACAGGTATTAATACATGTACTTGTATTACATGTAATAAGGCACCCACTACATGTATTATATGAAATAAATCATTACTGATTGCGAAGCACATGCATTGATTACATGCCTTTTTTACACAATTTGATCAGACATAGCAGGGTACATGCTTACAAAACTCATGCTATTGTACGCTTTTAAATACAAAGCAGCTGGATGTACATGTATGGAGCCGAACAGAAAGGGCGTCTTCAGACTAAACGGCTACAAAATTAGCTTAACGTTGAGCAAGTTTTCACCTCCTGTATTAGCATGTAAAATTCAGAAATGTGCAGATCTGCTGTGATTAACAGTACATGTATCTGGAGCGGTTCGGCAATGTGCGTACCGTATTTGAGATCTCCTACTTCAGAGTGATCTCCTAATTCAGACTGCCCTCCAACCAATCACATATCGAGAATGGAACAGCGCACAAGTCTAGATCTCCTAATTCAGAGTACAAAAAACATGCTAAACTGTAACTATCCACCAGCTCATTGCCAGAAATTTGCAATGGCGCGCACTCCCCTCACGCTCGGCCAACGGAAAGGGAGAACCCGTATTTCTGGCACTGGCAAGCCTCCCAAGAAGCTCAAGCGCGTTGCCATTTCATACGCCTACAAGCTTTCGGTTGTGGAGTGAACCTGATTGGGAGCTGCTACGACGGTTGCTGGAAGAAGTGCCCGTAGTGCGCCATGCTGTGGATACGCGTCACGACATAGAAAACTTCGTAGTTCCCGAAGAAGAACTTGGTAACTAAATTGTTTTGTTTAAATAATACGTGATAGAGATGCGTCGGTACGTGTACAGATCTTGTGTATTTTGCAACAATACAACTTCAAAAATATTGGGTCTGAAGTAGGAGATCTCAAATACGGTATGTCCTGATCTACTGTGGAGTCCACAATCGGGGTATTAATAGCCACATAATGTAGTTAGCACGATTTATGAAACGCACGTCACGCTGAATATACTAGGTACATTTATTATCATATGCTGAAAGGTGAAAGTTTGATGTATTCATAAGCGTGACTAAACATGATCGCAAGCTGTGCCATGTTTGCGGACCATCAATGGGGCTTTAGGACACCTTTAAGGATGTACAAAGTAGTGGATATTGCGAATATATCATGTACATCCGGTATTTAAAATGAAGTACATATAAGGTCAATCGCAAAAAAGCAGGTCTACCGATAAAATGTTGGACTCTGCTCGCATCAGAGGACTCTCTATATTGACGCGAATAGAGTGTCAATGTCGTTACATGTATCTTGGCTTAAATGTGTAGATAAATGGTTTTGGTACAGCACTACAATACTGAGAGCATTGTTTCTCAAATTCAAAGCATGGCGCAACTTTGTATAAAGAAGGCAACCATCGTATTATGGATATTAATACTAGGATAATATTAATTTAATAGTATCAGCTTTTAGTTAGCGCAAAGCTCCTGTTCTCCTCGTCAGTATTCCACAAACAATTGCCGAAATAATGGATCGAATCGTTGACCGTCAAGTGAACTCAAATCGTGCGACGGCCAATTCCACGGCTTACCATACGAACCGTCAGGCTTGCACGAGAAATGCACTAATTGAGTTTTCTCCTTCAGCTCCGCTGTTGTTTCGAATAGAGTCGATCTCTCCGTTGGCGCCCGACGAAAGTCCGAATTGAGCACGGTATACACACCTGGCAGGTATCGTACTGAATCGGCAAAGTACGTATTGAGAATATCCATGTCAAAGCCGGCACCAGCTCCACGCGCGCGTGCCCACTGAATGATATCGTTGAAGATTGCATCGCTTGGCTCAATTACTAGCAGCGTACTCGCGAAAAATGGCTGCTCGATCCAATACGCCGTCGGAGCATAAAGTGGCCGGTGGCAAGTCGAAGAGGTGGTCGAGTTTAGCCAGGGGCACCGCGTCTGCGTCAATGAACACGACGCGATCATACCCCCAGTCTTGGAAAGCCCGGAGCTTTATCAGCGACTCTTTCCAGGTCGGTTCTACAGCGTCGGCCTGCACAGAGTCAACGATCATAGTGCGAACGTGGTGTCGATCTTGTAGTTTATGCAGAAACTGAGCATTGACATGGGAGGTATGCAACACGACAACATCGATGCGACTCGAGTTCATTTGGAGATCGTCAACGAGGTGGTGGGTGAATTGCATCGCTGCACATGCATACGTGTTTCTGGTTACATAGAAAAAGTAGGCGAATGACTTCAGGTCCACTTGCTGTGTCATATGAAATGTCATGTCTTGGTCTTGAATTTGAAGATTGGTAAGGGCTTCAAGACTGGTTGGCGCCTTCAGCCGATCTTCACTTTGAAGACCAGTAGGGGTATTGTCTTGATCTCCGATTTGAAGACTGGTAGGTGGCTTCTCTTGGTGTTCAATTGGAAGACTAGTAGGTGTAATGTCTTGATTTCCGGTCCGAAGACCAGTAGGCTTGTTGTCTTGACTAAGATTTAGAGTTGTCGTTGCGTCCCGGTCAAGAATGGCGATGCTTGACCTGGACCGTCAATTCGAAGCCAACATAAACCGCTGATACCTGTCATGAGCATTATAGCTAGCATCAGAGCCAACGAGTTGTACTGAACACGTCTACGTCGAGCTGGCAAGTTGGAGATGCGCTCTTTGTCAAGCAGCGTTTCGCCATCTTGTTGACGCGATGTCGGTACTACTTTTGCCCTGAACATGTGAATCAGCAAGTTGGGTGTAGCTGTGGTCAAGGAACTAACTGGAAGAGTGTGAGCGCACCGCACAAGCAATTCAATGGACGGTTTTTGAAAGGAGATTGGTATTAATACATGTAGTGCATTATTGTTAGAGGCAGCTCAGACGGGCCTCTAAAATGAGCAGAAAGACCATTTTGTGTTTCTCTTGCCCTGTGTCCGTTCAATACCTGAGCAATGACGTAGCTTCAGTATCTTTAATTTAGAGCGACACTGGTTTAATTTAAGCTATTAAACAAGTTAGAGTAAATTCAGTATTTAACCCCTAATAAAGATAGCACCCTTTTTCTTTCAAGACAATTAGAAACGTTAGAAATGCTTCAGTGGCTGGCGTCACACATCTCGAAAACTAGGCCGGAACTATGCCACGCGAGGATACGAAGCGACGTACGTTCCGCTTTCTCCCTCCTCACGCACCCTCAGTCACTCCACTTAGAATAGTCATGTAGCTGACGTTGCGCGCTATCGATTGGTGCCCTATTTCCTCCTCCAGGTACGCGTCTTGTGGACGAAGATGACGGCGAGACAGTGGAGTTCACGACGTCCAAGGACATCACCGTGTTCCCCACATTTGAGGCCATGGGGCTTAAAGAGGACCTGCTTCGAGGCATCTACTCATACGGTACGTCTCTTCTCTAACTGCTATGCACTATACATCGCCTTTGGAGTGCAAAGCACCTGGGTAATAACACTTAACTTGCGCGTTTTAACAGGCTTCGAGAAACCATCAGCCATCCAGCAACGCGCCATCAAGCCAGCAATTCAGGGCCGCGATCTGATCGCCCAGTCCCAGTCGGGAACAGGCAAAACCGCCGTGTTTTCCATCTCCATCCTGCAATCTCTGGACACCTCTAGCAACGAAACGCAAGCTCTGGTGGTCTCCCCCACCCGAGAGCTGGCGGAGCAGACGCAGAAGGTCGTTCTGGCCTTGGGCGACTTCATGAACGTGCAGTGCCACGCCTGTATTGGCGGCAAGAGTGTGGGCGAAGACATCCGTCGTCTGGACTTTGGTGTACAGGTTGTGTCCGGTACTCCAGGGCGGATATTCGACATGATCCGCCGCCGCAACTTGCGCACTCGCAACATCAAAATGCTGGTGATTGACGAGGCCGACGAGATGCTGAACAAAGGCTTCAAGGAGCAGATCTACGATATTTACCGGTATTTACCGCCGTCTACCCAAGTACTGTTGGTGTCAGCTACTATGCCCCAGGAAGTACTGGACCTGACACGTAAGTTCATGAACGAACCGGTTAAAGTACTGGTCAAGCGTGACGAGCTGACGCTGGAAGGCATCAAGCAGTTCTTTGTGGCCGTGGAGAAGGAGGAGTGGAAGTTCGACACTCTGTGCGACCTGTACGACACGCTGACCATCACTCAGGCTGTCATTTTCTGCAACACGAAGCGGAAAGTGGACTGGCTGACGTCCAAGATGCGCGAAGCCAACTTTACCGTCTCGGCCATGCACGGAGACATGCCCCAGAAGGAGCGAGACGCGATCATGCAGGAGTTCCGCTCGGGTGGCTCGCGTGTCCTCATCACCACAGACGTGTGGGGTCGCGGACTGGACGTGCAGCAGGTGTCGCTGGTGATCTGCTACGACCTGCCGAACAACCGAGAGCTGTATATCCACCGAATCGGTCGCTCGGGTCGCTTCGGGCGGAAGGGAGTGGCCATCAACTTTGTCAAGGACGACGACATCCGTATCCTGCGAGACATTGAACAGTACTATAGCACGCAGATCGACGAGATGCCCATGAACGTGGCAGACCTCATCTAAGCTATGGACTTCTCTCATTAGGCACTGAATACGTCAGCTACGTACTGAATACATCGGTTACGGTACAGCTGTTCACCAGATTACATCAGCTACGGTACTGGAGTCTTACAGCTCGTCGCGGTGAAGATTCATCTGCTCTTCGCGCTGTTCCAGGAGTGTTAGGCGTTCGTCCAGGATGGCAGAAATGGCGGCGCGGAGTGGAGCTGTGCTCTCCGGTGTGGTGAGGAGCTGACGGAGCTGCTTGGTAGGCATCTGCTGGAGCTCGTCGAGTGTTAACGTCTTTGTCACTTTCTCTGGTTGCTCCGTGTTCATTTCATTTGATTTGACTTGGGGAGCGTCTTGTTCTGCGTTTTCAAGTGTGTCTTCCCGCTCCCATTGCTCAAATAGCCCACGACGCCGTTGACGTCTGTCTTCCACCATTTTAACCCAGAAATTCTTAATAGCGTCTTCGTCCATTTCGGGAAATTCGTCGATTGCAATACTGCGAGTGACGTTAAACTTGCCGCTTGCACGTTCGTCTATACGAGGCTTGCTCTCAAGTACCATCATCTCAAAGTCCTCTTCCTGTCGTTTACTGCGGAAATAGGGCGACGATAGCGCTACCTGTAGGTGGATCACGTAATGGAAGTCTCCAAGCTGTATACAGACAGTTAAAGGGCGCTGCATATGTCCGTAAGGGTACCAAGAACACACCTCCGTCGCTGCTGCGTGAATCTTGGACAGCGACAGCGTCGTGTAGATACCAGAGTCCGACAGTGCGCGAAGCTGATCCACCGCAAACTGCCATACAGAAATTATTAAGGTCCGTCAGTACACAGACAGTGTTGCTAATCGTCGTAAGCAATTGATACATTGGCGGCGTCTGCGATCACACGGTCGTTTGATGACTGAGAGGTGCGAACACCGGAGAAATACGATAGAGGCGCAATGGAGGCGTTCGCACTGCGGATGCAAAGGACAATGGATATTGCAATGATGTAGGGGAGTATGAAGCGGTGAAGAGACAACATGGTTATCATAGCGACACTGTAGGAATGAACTTCAAGACGCAAAGATCGCAAGTGTACAGCCAAATGTGGACCACACTTTGAACCGAAGTCTTGCAAAATTTGACTTTGAACTTCAAAGTTTGAAGGCTCCAACGTCTACCGCTTCCAGGTTCACGAGGAAGGTTGGCTTGTTCCTGACTGTGCCCTGTAGACGCCCTCGTATGCATCGTCCGTGCCTAGTAGACCACGCAGGTGTCCGGGAGGAATCGTGAGGTCGAATCCTGGCATCTCAGCGACACAAGACTTGTCCATTTTCTTCAGATTGCCGCCACTTTGCACGTACGACAGGAGCAGCTTCGTCCCGCACGTTTCACTGCTCGGATCGCCCGCCACCAAATGTGTAGACGAAGTGATGCCGTGAGGAGCGTAGTCGAACGAGATCAACTCCTTATTGTCGCCTTTTAACGCTTTAATAAGGCCGTCCGCGTACTTGTGGTGCGTCTGGGGGTCTAGTTTCCCACTAAGTAGTAACACGCTGGCTTGACTCGGAATCGTAGCACTCTTGTTCCAGTACTGGTCACGCTCGTACATAATGGGATTCGCGTCGTAACTACTGAGCCCGAACATAGCGCACGTCTTCGACTTTTCCTTCGAGAATGCACAGTACACTGGGTCCATCGGATACGTCGGGTCATCCGAAAGTTTAGCGTTGACGAATCGCGCCTTCATTTCTGCCTTGGAAGGCGTCGGGATCTCCCACATTTCCGAGAATACGATCAGGTAAAAGAGCAAATTCGAGAGATACGTTTCGTCTTCGCTCTTGCCACCCAAGACACTTGTAGTTAGAGTAGTCACGAACTTCTTCAGCACGTTGATATCCTTCGGTCCGCATCGGTTTAGACGATACACCACGGGTGGGATCAGAGTGCGCATGTACGAGTCCTGAAGAAGTATACCTAGAGTATAGCGTAGAGACGACGAAGGTTTACCGTCGAGTCCTTTCTACTTGACGTTGCTTATCAACGCAGCACAGGTAGAGGAGGGCTCCTTGTCGAAGCTATTGATTAAAGCTTGCATCGTGTCATTGAGTCTCTTGGTCTGGAAATGAGCCTTGCAACTCTTGTCTTCGTCACAGAGAGCGAAAAAGGCTTCGCCAATTTCCCCGTAGTTTTTGTCCCAGTCCGAATAGTACGCGGCTTGACTCCCAGAGGCAGTGCTGACGCTGTCTAGCACGTACCCGGTTACTTCGGGTGGAGCCAAGTGGATCAGTCGTTCCACCAACATGGTACCGTAGCTGACACCGTAAATGATCGTGCTCACCCCATTCGTGTGCTTAGAGATGAACGTCTTGACGTCAGTAGCGGCGCTCGTAACGGAGAATGCTGCAAGGTCGCCACCGTATTTGAACTGTAGATCCTTAGCGCACGTAGGCACTTCAGACGCGATAAAGTCATTCCCCCAAGGAGAACCTGACGTGGTCACTTGAGCTGCCACACAGTTGAGTAGAGTGCTGCGTCCAGTACCACGGTGGTCCATTGTGTACACATTCACGGCGCCTTTCAGTTGTTGATGGAGACTAACCATGTCACTCTCCACTGTCAAGAAAATAGAGAGTCAGTTGAATGTTACATTAAGGGGGGGGGGGGGGGGGGTTGAGGAGGAACTTACTCGCAGTAGACGAGTAGCCAGGACCACCTTGAAGCAGCCAGAGATTTGAAGCCGTCTCGGGGTTGCCTGAAGTGGCTAGCAGGCGCTTCACGAAAATCTCGACTTTGGTCGACTCGATGTTATCTGGAGTCTCACAAATTCCAGGATAGCAAAGAGGTGCGATGTACAGAGCACATTCTGCGTCTTCTCCTGGTGAGGATCCCTCGTCAGCAAAAGTAAAGTCATTGCAGGGATACCAGCCATTCAAGTCGCCTTTAGATGAAGTGTTGGAAGCCGCAGAGACTTGAGCCGCAGCTACCGCGAGAGTGGCGAAGAGGTAAGACCTCATCCGTTTTTCTGCCGCTTTTGGGGCCTTTGAAGTTGCTGGTTGCCAATGAATCCGGAAATGAGGCTCGGTTAGCCACGGAGCCATACGGAGACCGGGACTCCGATCTGTCGTCACGACACATGAGCACATCACTGGGATGCGGAGAGCACTGGTTGTTTATGGGTGATTATATAATCGAGATGGTGGTACCTGAAGAAGTTCTAGTACCAAAGCTAAGGCATGACAGCCCCTTAGATGCATACAGTTCAGCGCATAACTTCGTGTTTGGTGTTTATTTAAGCTCCTAGCTCTTTTGAGAGCTTATTGCTGATATCCAAAGTATTACTGTACATTCAGTAAAAAACCTAAATTGACGTTGACCACATACTGTACGCAGCAACATTGTTGACCACATACTGTACGCGGCAACGTTGTTGACGTTGGCATGTTAAGCTTGTATCGACATCGAACGTCAACAGCGATGCCGCATAAAACTTTGGTTACCGGTAACGTTGTCCACATCAACGTCAACAACGGTGCCGCGTAATCAATACGCAGACTCCAATGATGTACAATAACACCCATTTACCAATGCATGTACCGGTAGTCTATCTGGGCAAGAATACACATACATATGAGACCACCCAAAACAAAATGATACTTATGAACCTAAGTACGAATCGCAATTTAAGCACTCGAAACGAAAGCGGGGCGTCTTCTCTATCTTTTGAGCCCTAATAAGCTACAGAATGCTTAAAACTGAAGAAGTTGTGGTCGCTCAAAAATGTTATCTCCATTTATGGGCCCTCGAAATGACGATACATTTAGGAGTGTTGTGAGCTCAATATTTTTTCAATTTTAAAAAAATTCAAGTGTTATTTAAAAGCTCTTGTTAAAAGCAAATGAATAAGGGTAGTTTTACAGTTATTTCGATGGAAGTTTACAATAAATGTCACCGTTTCGGTTAAGTGCGAAACTAAATCGGCCAACTTTAAGCTCGATTATCTCGATAACTCTCAAAGGTTCGTAAGTAACATTTTGTTTGACGCAGTCTCATATATTATATGTATTACTTTGCTGGGTGAACAAACATAACGCATCCCTGGATGACTTACCTTCCCGGCTCAAAGTTGGATTCACTCGCAGCAGATGTACGAACAGATTATTGTACTGTACCTATATTCTGGCACAGTACATGATCATGGGCAATCACGACAAAACAACGTTGATGTCATCTTGAGGAGAATCTACGGAGCGCCGGTTCCAATGTAGAGATTGTACTCGCACACGTTGCTTCCCATCGTGACAAGTGACATTACCGATATCCGACACACGCTCAAATGTGAAGAAAATATAAATGAAATATATTAATATAAGGGTGATAATAGCTTTGAATCTTCAGCTTTCATCATCACTACCGTTTTCTACAGTGTATTCAAGCGAACATATTACTGTTGCTAAAAAGTATTGACAGATTACTGTAGCCGTTGTCCAAAATGCAAAACGGAATCTGCAACTTCGTATTCAATGCACCCTCTGCAAGTGCAACAAGCGTCTGGTTAAGAAGCGTGGCACTGAGAGAGGCGAAAGATTTAAAGAAAGGCATACTACATCAGACATTAATGAAAAATTGTACTGCCACTTAGGAATCTGTCGAAGTAAGAATCCCTGATTCCAAAAGCAGCTCAAGGGGTTAAGTAAAAGTAAAGTAAGAATCCGATCAAGAACATGATTTGTTTGGTTTCAATGGATAACGAGTACAGCTTTGCTTTTAGGCTTTCACGCCAGTATCAAGTGTCGCGCAGTCGTCTTCATATTACCGGTATTAATACTTGTGAGGCACGAGATCGTCCCTCAAAGCGACCAGTCGTGCTGCGAGCAGGATTTTCAGCGCACTCGTTTACTATACCGGTACTTACATAAGTAGAAGATTTGCGTATCTTGTGTTTTGGAAAGCCAAATTGAATCTCAAACCCCAAGATGGTAGAATAGCAGCAAAGTTTGGACATGATGATTGTAACGGCAAATATTACAATAGCAATGGACCTATTGAATGTATCGAAGTTACACTTGAAATCAATGAGCGCACCCCAAATATTTTTGTATCTGGTTTGAACAAGTCGAGCATATGGTGTCCGATCAATCTACAAATATTTTATATGTCCTTACCAAAACTATTTCATTCTAATATTTCCAAAATATCGCGTCTTTTCGGACAGTTAAACGATTTAGAAAGGGTGTATGGAATGGCAGATGATACATCCCTACCAGTGATATATCGACGATGTCAACGAAGGCTCTGATCCCAGGGAACTCCCAGCGAGCGAGACTGACCGCACTTAAGGTGTTTGAGCGATTCGCTGTGTCACAAGAGATGAAAGTGAAACAGAAATGCTTATTTGTAGAATCCGATGACGCTGGTAGCGCTCTGTATACATGTACCATATTTGACAAGTTTGCGATGTTTTTGTCTTTCCAGGAAACGTCAAAGGGATCTCTGCTGTCAAAGAACACTGTACCTAGCTCCTTTAAGAATGTTAAGAGCCATCTTCTGGAGCTGTTCCCGGTTCAAGGCAGTCTTGTAGGACGGCGACTGCAGAAGATTGCTTCTATTCTTGACAAGTACTGTGCTAAACGAGGCACCAAGCTCACGCAACTAGCACTACCTTGCACGAAAAAGGATTTGGCGCTAGTCACAGCAGTGTACAAGCTCGCGGAGACGGATGATGACTACAACGATGCAGGCCTTATCAGCATGTTGTGGTCCCTACTGGGTAGGTCCTCCTACACGGCCTGCCTCTTTAAAAGTCAAGTGACGGTTCGCCCTGGTAATTGTGCTCAATATATGTAAGACTTGTGGTATATATATCTAATTTATGCTTTGATATGCAACGATTAGGTGGGTGTTTATACATTCATTTCAAGCGAATGAAGTCAGTATCGTACCAAGGTGCTTCTCTTGCTTACGATTTTAGGACCTTCATCACGTATCGTGTGCACGCGTTGGTTGTCGCGACAATAATACAGACAGTACCCCGTGTATTCCTACTGGACCAGGTGCCTCGAGACGCTGCTACAACCGAGATAACCCTTGTCACTACAAGATCTCTCCTCGAGCTACTCGAATCACTGGATCAAACTACGGTGGATAGTGGAGCTCAATGCGAGTTCCATAACGAGCGGACCGGAACTATTGCAGTACCTGGTATACAGGCATAAGTCAACCGACTTCTGCACAAGTGGGTTGTCGTATGCTTAGCAGGAAGTGTTTGCGTTACAAATGGTCTATCATCGCACTCGTTTCGGCGTGGAGCAGCGCAGAATGCAAACAGCAACAATAGTGTCAGCACTCCTTTGATTTTGGATCGTGGTGGCTGGAGTTTAGCGTATATTAGTAAGGCGTGTGAAGTGTGGAGGAAGAGCCAGGACTGCGTCCAGCTCAAACCTGAGGCTCAGGTGCCTCCAGGACGCGATGCTCGCGTCCAGAAGCCGGACTTCGACGGACCATTGGCTGGCGAGCCGCCAGCCCCATCCTACTGCTAATCCTACGAATATATGTTACCTGGTTTTTTTCCGTGTGCTGCTACACACTCGACAACTTGCGCCGTCAAGAGCAAGCAGCAGCACTCGGTTTTCTCCCCTGCTGGACTTTCAGTCCCTGCAACTTACTGTTGTTACGACTACTTCCTTCATCACAATGGTCACCACTCGGCGTAGCCGAGGAGCGACCATCACTCAAGGCGTTTAACTACATTGTCAGTACGACACAAGAAGGCCAGCAAGTTGGTAAGGTTTTGTCGGGTTGGGACTCGGAAGCTGAGCCCTGCTTACCTACGTTTCACGCATTTGACCCCATTGTACTACGAAGGGTTCACCAGCCGCAACACAGCCTCTTTCCATGTGCGTTTCGAGACCACCGCGAATCAGCAATACCCTGCCCAACTGTGACGAATCTTCTGTAGAATCATCGGCTAAGAAAGCGACACCAGCCAGACGTTCTCGTGCGAAATCATTATGTGTTGTGTGGTACGAGTGGTTCTCTATCCTATCCGTGATGCGAAGTCAAAACAGGAGACGTTATCACGAGGCGAAAGTTGTGGCTGCGCTCATGCGTCTATTCTTACTTGGAGGATACGACGTAACGGGAGACGATGCTTTAGCCAAGACACGTATACTAGAGGCTGAACAGGATGCGGAAGAGCGGATGCTTGCTTTCTTGAAAGAAAATCATATACGAACAAAGTCATACGGACCTGTGGTCAAGATCCGAAAGAGGATGCACGCACAGAGAAAGCTGAACGACTACATTGTGCAGTACCAAGCGCGATGTGCTGAAGGTCTTGTAGTGGACGCATCTCCTGATTCTGCGAAATATAAACTTCTGCCAAAGCATCCACACCAAACAG
Source organism: Phytophthora betacei (assembly GCA_011320135.1). NCBI lineage: Eukaryota > Oomycota > Peronosporomycetes > Peronosporales > Peronosporaceae > Phytophthora > Phytophthora betacei. Next base: position 980,376 of record JAANHX010000689.1, on the reverse strand, counting down.
TGTGAGCAAAGTGAGTGTGGCGACGGGGAGCATCAAGCTTTAGCGATGCACTACTAAAACACAAGGCAAAACGATTTGGTTTATTTATTAAAAGCTTTCAGCGGTAGGAATTTTACCTGGACTCTTTTTTTGACGTATCCATCGCTTTCATCTGATCGTGTTAGCCCCTCTCAGCACACGTTCATCTTCGGGGTCCTTCCGTACGGCTGTTACGCGGTGACCTTCATCCGCTGTCTGCTGCAGGACGCTACTTCCCCGGAGCCACTGCACTGTACCACCCGTCGCTCACTGTCACCTGCTGGTCCCGAAGGACACCACTTCCCTGGAGTCACTGCACCGCACACGCCGCCCGTCGTTCGCTGTCTGCTGCTGGCCCCGAGAGCCACCACATGCCCGGAGCCGAAGTCTCTGCGTCTTTCGCTCTGACTTCGTGTTTGATAATTGTTCATGTCAATAACACAACCTTTTAAAATCTTATATTTTAAATGTTAGAGGCTGTCCGAATTTCCAGACTCGGACAAAAAGTGTCCGAACCTACACAATATGGTGGAATATTGGAGGAAGTTCCACAATCCAGTAGACAAGTACTGGATTCTATGCCAGGCTGATCGGCATTTCCAAAATACAGTATGTAGTCGTTAGGTACGCAAAAGGAGCAAGTAAACTTATTTCAATTGGATTACTAGTATAATGATTTGGTGTATGGAATGATCGTTTATGAAAATTTTGGATTTCAAACCAATTTGTTGGCTATTCTTTTGTCTGAAACAGATTAGTTTCGTCTCACCCTCGAAGCTCTCAGATTGCGGTTGTGAAGTGACGGTGTTGGCTTACAGTAAATACTATGCTGGTTGGGTGGAGCGCGTCATCGAGAACAACAGTTTCAGAGTTGGAAGCATTTGGTGCTGCGTTGGCACTTACAAGCGTCACATCGATGGCGTATGTCATTCTCTTTCCACATCACGAGGAGTTTTAACTATACTCTCTGCATAGGAATTACGCAATGCAAACACTACAACCGGTTCGGTCGCTCTAGTTTTTGTCTTGTGTCTGGCGGTCGGTGCTGTGCCTTTCTTTGCTTCGATAAAAGAGCGCCTTATAATTGTTTTGACCGGTATTAGATCACGCTAATAAATAGGTGTCACGAAGAGGCAATGGTGGAGAACAAGATCCCTTTAGCTATAGCTGCGCATATTTTCTCTTTTCAATAAGCTAGGTGGCTGCAATAGAATGAGATCAAACCTTTACAGACAACGACAGTGAAATCCGCCAAAGTTGTTTTTGTCTGGGTCCATATATGGTTTTCCCACAAAAGTACACAGTTTCAGCCAATCCGTATTCGGGTGTTTTTGCGCATTTAACTCTGAATCTGTTAATTTTTGTATTGTTGCTGCTCTATTTTGAGTTGGTTTTGTACTTTGTGTTCAGCTGAACCTACTAGTTTCAACCAATCAAAACTGTGGATGGGTCTTCCTGTAGCGCGTAATACTTCTATATGAAGGATACTGTTCTGACACCGGTCTGTATAAGTAATTGTATAAACACTGGTTAATGGCTTACAGCTAGTCATACATATTGCTATCGTTAAGCTTGCAATCAGCCCAAGGCTATTTAAGGTAGCCAATAACGCTTGTATATTATAAAATCAAGTTATAATAACAGGTTGTCCTGCTGAAAAATAAATACTTTAGATACCTACTGCAGTAGTACTGAGCTTGATACTCGATAAGTGACTCATCGACTTCTAGAAGTCGGCAGACATGGGTAGGCTCTGGAACAGAGCCGAAGCGTGTCTTGCGGGTTCTACCAGCCGGCGTGTTATACATATCTACACGTACCTGGCGACCCATTTGTACATGTGTGTCCACCAGAAGACCTGGAAGGCCGACTAAAAAGTCTTCTCATGGCCTAAGTGGTCACTGGAGGGTGCATCAAGCGCCTCCTCGAGTATGTTGAACTTCACATCCTCGTCGTTGGGCACGATAATCGGGGAATATTTCCAGGATCCACCCGACAATAAACTCAGATCGGTGGGGACGGGAGCGCTGCCGTGCTCAAAACCATTCGGATTTGGCCTCCGTGCCGGCAGTGAGGAACCGGTCGACAGGCGCCACAGCCTCGTCGTCCCGATACGCCAAGCCAATCCGATCGTAAATATATGTAGTCGCCCGTGTGATGTGGACCAGCTCATTGTTTGGACGCCGCGACAGGGCGTCGGTAAGCACGTTAAACTTGCCCGGCTCGTTTTTTGGTTAACGCGGAAGCTGTACTCCGCGAAGATGGAAAGCCATCTCGCCATTCGCTGCGAGAGATGAGGCGAATTCGTCGCCGTCCGCAAGGATGCGTGGTCTGTGTAGATCACAAATGACATGGAGCCCAAAATATGTACCCGAAACGTTACAAGGGCATACTTTATAGCAAGAAACTCCTTGTCGCGAACGGTAGCTCTGTTCGACGGCTTTGAGCTGCCCTGACTGGAGCGAGATGAATCGTTCTTGTTCGTCCACATCGTTCTGCAGCAATGCGCAGCCGATCTCATAGTTGGAAGCATCGCAGACGACGCTGAACGGCTTCGTCTCGTCCCGGAAACTTGGACAGGTGCTGCTTACAGAGGCTCGGAGGCGTCTTGGTGCTCCTGCTCCAAGCGCCAGGCAGCGTCTTTATTAAAGAGAGCCGACAAAGCTTTGCGAGGCCCGCGTGCCCTGCGCAGTACCTGCGGAGGTAGTTGTCTAAGCCAAACCACTTCCCGAGATTCTTCTGGGATCAGGGCGCTCCAAGCTGCAATGACCTTGACCTTGTCTGGGTCAGCCCGAACGCCGACGTTGCTAATGAAGCCGCCGAGAGCTTCTAACGCTGGTGACGCGAAGATGCAACTCCTATTTTGGCGCAGAGCTTGTTAGCACTTACCGGAGGTGCTCGAGATACACCTCCATGGCCGTATTGCGCCTTCGGCACAGCTATGAGCGAATATGTCGGCGAAGTCCGTCTGTGCAAACGCATGCATCGGTCTGAAAAGCTGTGTAACCAAGCGATTGAATGTCGCTGGGCTCTTAGACGGGCCCATTTTGTGGCATGACGAGCCACTCCCAAAGCATGCCGCTTAAAGTGCTCACTGCGGTGACCGCGATGTTGCTCTCGCGCAGCAGAATCTGGTTGAAACCGTCCACCAGGCCAGCGCTGATTGCTCAACTCCTCTCAGACGCCATCGTCCAAACAGAGAAGGCGTTTAACACTTCCTGAGTGTCCTTTTGTCTGATGAGTACCATCTCGGCAATCCTCTCCAGCCTTGTGATTGCGATGGATTCTCTGCGGGTATTTCCTCGAGAGTCAATATCTCTGACACTTCAGGCAGCGGCTCCAAGTGGATGACATTTGTCTTGACGGGTAAACCAGTCTTGATATCGGAGATGTGATAGCACTCTTGCACCAACCGCTTCAGAGGAGCCTGTGCCCTGAACTCCGAGTCACTTGAAGCGACGTCGATCTTAATAAGGTTCAGCTCCGACTTGCGGCGGCGGCAGCGCCTTCGATACCCATGCCGTGTGATGGCGTCGTAACCACATTGGAGGCTCTCATGACCTCGTGTGGAACTGTGTTCGACATAATCTTTGGCCTACCAGTCGATGACCACGGCAACACCGGCATCACGCTGTTTGGATGTCGGTTGAGCAAGATGGTGCATCTTGCACCGGTGTTCGCTACGGCCACGGATGAACACTTCGCGAGGAAATTCATGGATGGCGTGTTTCTCTATCACGACCTCCCGGAGACGATCGTCTCGTACAGAGATCCGCGATCGCCGCTTCGTTATGGGAGGCGCTGCTCCTCTTGATTGGAACTCGTCTCGTGGTGTCCATTGCTGATCGGCGGACGGCCAGACTGTGACGGGGTCACACACCTTACACAGAGGGAGTGCTTAAGGGTATTTACTACCCAAGTGAACGCTAGTCCATGTGTTCCCGGCCTCAGTGGGAACGGTTTGCTACTTTATAGAGTAGATGTACGACTTATGTATTTATAAGTAAGCTTAGCTTGGGTTCTTTACAAACTAGAGGTCACCTTTAGTGGAGCTAAATAGTCATGCCCTGACTGTCTTCTAGAGCACCTGGTACACGGTACCAGGTGTCCACACGAGTGATGGGTCACTCTTTATGTAACCTGGGGTACACTGGATTGTACCCTGGTATACAGATGGTGTACCGCCTTACCCCTCTCATAACCGACGTTTTCTCATTACCGACAGACCATATTAGCCAATAGAAGCCTGAATGGAGTTCATATGTTGTGAGCTTCTGCCCACACTAAAACGCTATACCGACAACGCTAAAACGGAGCTGACACCCACTTGTGATTCTGCTTCGTGTCGACATCGAACATCTTGTATTTCCAGGTCTGTTATGGGGCGTCAGTGCACCACTGGAACGGGTAAGAAACCAAAACCTTACACCCGCACGCCATTTACCTACAAGCATAAGCTGGAAGTGCTTGTTTTTCTGGACGTAATTTATGATACTGGTAAAGCGATAGAAAAGTTTTATCCATCTGTGACTGACCAAGGAGAACGGAGAAAAACGATGCAGCTTATATCGGACTGGAAGTCGTCCCGTGTCCTCATCGAACTGATGTGCTTACAAGGAGAGTGTCACTATGAAAGGGCGCGCAAACTTGGCGACGGTACCATTCTCCCGGACGGTGCAGAAGAGTACATCTCGATGTGGATCAGCTCGTTAAGGCGAGAAGGTTGTCCAGTCTCGGAGCAGATGCTGCATTTTAAGGCCCGTGGGGTAGCCGCTGACCGAGGCATTCCGTCGTCGTTGTTTAGCGCATCTCATTCTTGGCGGAGGAATTTTAGGCGGCGCAACCGGTTCTCCATTCGCGCCAAAACCCGCCAGGGTCAAACGACACCCGAAGATGCACAGCTGAAGGCGAAAGAGTTCAAGAAAGAGGTGAAGGAGCTGATTCTCAAGCGCACTACAGTGCTGAATGCGGATCAGACCGCGGTGTTCTACGAGTACTTGCCTACAAAACGATCAATGCAAAAGGAGAGAGAGCGATTTGGATTAAATGTGCTGGTAAGGATAAGGAGAGAGCGACAGTTATGCTACTGGCAGACTGTAAGGATTGCACACGCAACCTTGCGTCTGCCCTGCTTGCCTGCAGCAAGCGAATCTACTTTGTGTGAACGAATACCTCCGTCCGAACGGAGCTACTGGGTGCTACCTGTATGACCGCGAATCTGATGGAGAAGGCGCGTGATTATTCTCCCTACTACTCTTCAAGATTCAAGATCGTCCTGTGGTGTGCTAGTTATATCAAATAAGTAGCGTATGAGGCCCAAGATTTAGTGGCGGACTCCTTTACTGCCTCGCAGTGTAGCCAGAGATCCAAGACTTAGTCTTAAACTGAATTCACTTTCAAATTTGCCTCGAAGGCCTCACTTCCACTTCTTACACTACCAGTCTACCCAGCTTCACTCGTCCGCACCCTCCAGCAACCTCCGATTCCTTCCAGCTCGCCGTGTCAGAACCCAACATTTGGTAGCACTTGTTGGTCAGCAGCTGAAGGAAGTGTGGACCACACTACATCGGACACCACTTCGTACCGAGCTTGATGTGGTGCACACAAAAACTCAAGTTGCAGTAAGGGTTGCGCTGAGCCTTCGTGCCCGCAGTGCTTTGTGAAGCAAGCCCCTGGAGAAAGAAGTAGGGTTGTGCCACCGTGCCCGCCTACAGAGCTGTGCTGGAAGCCCTCTGAGCGTCTGAAATCAAGATGGACGCAAATGTAGCTGCCCAATTTTTGGCAGAAGTGTCCTCAGTCCTGCACAAGCAGCAGGAGCTGATGGAAAAGATCGAGAGTAAGCCACCTGCTGAGCGTAGGGTGGAAGGCATCAGTATGCCGCACTATGGTGGATCGCTTGGTGACAGCCTAGAGCTTTTCCTGGATCAAGCCAGGTTGTTCTTTGAAGCTAAGAACATAGACTACACGCATGATGATAACCGCAAGCGTGTACTCGCTATCATGGTCTCTAACCTAACCGGACAAGCGGCTGCGTGGTATGTCACACAGCAACATGAAATCGCGGACATCACAGCGCTCGCTGCGGCTCTGCGCCGCGAGCTCATCCCGCCTGATCTGCAAGAGCGTCTGCGCGACTCTCTGTACCAGCTAAAACAGCGTGAGTGTCGTGACCTCGCCGAATATGTCACTAAGTACCGACAGCTAATCAGTCGTGTCAAAGACATGGGCGAGCTTGACAAGATTACGCTTTTCACCCGCGGTCTCGTGTCGCAGACACGAGCCGAGGTTGTGTATCGTCGGTGCAGCACTGTGCACCAAGCTATTAACGTGGCTATGGAGTACGAGCGTGCACACCCTATCCAGTTGCATGGACCTCGCGGGTTTTCCCGATCGGCAGTTCAACGAACCCGGGTCACGAATAACCGTGGCTTTGGTGGATTGGCTAGAAACCCGAATCCGTTTTCGACTCGTGGGTCACAACCCGAACCCATGGATATAGGGTTCAGTCGAATGATCTCACGGGATGAGTGCCAAAGACGTAACCTGTGCTTCTTCTGTAAGGAGCCAGGTCACCGCATGGCACAGTGTCAGAAGCGCATCGGCCAACGTGTACCTGCTCCTCAGCCTCAGCGACAACAGCAGAGCTACCAGCATCAACGCGATCGACGTTCGACCCGGAGCAACAGAGAAACTTCTACGGCCTCCAATCATCGCGTAAATGCCTACGAAGAGAAGGAGCAAGACACTGAGACTGAGTTGTTCGAGCATTTAACAATCAATGCGGCAGACTTTGGTGGAGGCACTACGGAAGATGATGTGAGTCGGTTTCACCAGCTGCTGGTTAAGAAGGGCAAGGTGAACGGTCACGCTGTAAAGGTGTTGTTGGACAGTGGTGCTGACCACAACGTCATTCGCCAAGGCCTAGCACCGAAAGTGGTTCGGCGCAAGAAGGCGGTGGCAGAGCGTTTTGATGGTACGACTACGGCACCGCAATGGATCAATGAAGTCAAGACGGACATGCAATTGGAGGGTTACGTTCTGAACAATATGCTGTTTTCGGAGTGGAACTTACCTGCGACCCACGACGTTATTTTAGGCAAGCCGTGGTTCTCTCGATTTAACCCGGTCATCAACTGGCGCACGCACGAAGTAACGCTTGATTTTGGCCTATTAAATCCAGAATGGCTGATTGAGCAAGACGAGCTCCTATTCGCAGTCATGGAGGAAGGTCAAGCCGCCGGTCGCACGGAGTGTAACGCTGATGACTTGCGCAGGGTAGCAGAGCGGAGCGACGACGGCTGTAATGGCAACAATGCGGTGGTATCAAGTCTAACAGCTAAAACGGTGCGTCAGGTTGTCGATTCTCCTTCTCCTGCTATCAGCCAATTACTGCAAGATTACGATGACTGCTTTCCAGACGAGCTGCCCAATGAGCTGCCCGTATCGCGTACGGTTGAGTTTTCTCTGACAATGAAATCAGACGCGCGCCCAAGCTCACGCGCCCCATTTCGCCTGTCCAAGACCGAGCAAGACGCGCTGAAACTCTATGTGGACGAGCTACTACGCAAGCAGTGGATCGAGGTCTCAGACTCGCCGTGGGTATCCAGTATTTTCGCTGTACCAAAGAAAGACCCAACGACAGGCAAAGCCTCATCGCGCGCGGAATGGCTTCGTTCGGAAAATGCTTCGCTACCGGTGCGTTGGGTAGTGGATTACCGGTATGTGAACTCCCAGACCGAAATTCCCAAAATCCCGCTGCCCAGAGTTGAAGAGTTATTTGATCGGATGGAGGGCTGTCGCTTTTTCTCTACGCTGGATCTAGCTCAAGGCTATCATCAAATGCTGGTGGAGCCTGCGAGTCGCAAGTATACGGCGTTCAGGACCGAGACAGAGACTTACCAGTGGTGCGTCGCCCCCATGGGATTGAGTGGAATGCCAGGCGTATGGTCAAGACTAATGCGCTTACTCTTTGGGAGTTTCGATTTTGTGGTAGTTTACTTGGACGACCTGTGTATATTCTCGAGGACGGAGCCGGAACATATCGCTCATTTAGCAGCCGTGTTCGAGGTCTTGCGCTCGCAGAAGCTGTATGCTCGCCTCTCCAAGTGCCAGTTCAGCTGCGCCATGGTGAACTTCTTAGGACACACAGTGTCTGCACAAGGTCTGTATGTTGACGAACGCAAGACACGCGCTATCGAGCAGTGGCCGGTTCCTACGTCTGCAAAGGAGCTGCAAAGTTTTCTGGGCTTATGTGGCTATTATCGACGCTTCATTGGTCGATTTGCGAATATTGTTCTTCCTCTCAGCGACTTACTTGAGAACGAGGTGGCATGGACCTGGACAGACTCTCAACAGCATGCCTTCCTACACTTGAAGGCAGCCTTGCAGCAGGCACCAGTGCTTGCTCTCCCCAACTACTCTCTACGATTTGTGGTTACCACGGATGCATCCGGATTTTGCTGTGGCGCGGTACTATCGCAAGTTCAAGATGGCATTGACCACCCAGTTGCATTTCTGTCGAAAAAACTGTCAAGACACGAAGTAAACTGGCCTACGCACGAGAAAGAGCTGTTTGCGATCAAATTAGCACTCGGGAAATGGCGTCACTATCTCTACGGGACGGAATTTGATGTGTTTACGGACAATTCAGCGTGCAAGTGGTTTCTAACTCATCCCAAAGTATCGAGTAAGTTGGCGCGTTGGTTGGACTTCTTCGGTCAATTTTCGTTTGTACTTCACCATGTCAAAGGATCAAGCAACGTGGTGGCGGATGCACTATCACGGCTTGAGACCAAGCCTGTTCGCTTTGTGCCCGTTACACCAAGCGTCTCAGCTTCACGTCTGGCGGTACACATGTGCACAACGTCGTGTACACCTCACACGATCTCGACTATGGCGCTAGGAAACCTATCAGTACGTGACCTCGGTCTGCTTTGTGGGACAGCCGATTATTTGAGGGGAGGAGTAGCTGCTGTACACAGAGTCGGTGTTCCACAAGCTGTTACCACGATAAAGTCGTCGCAGCTAACAATGGTCACAGTGCAGCTCGACGAAACTACCAAGAGAACGTTTCTTAGAGGTTATCGTCGGGACCCCCTCTATAAGGACATCATCAGGTCGTCGGCGCCAGCGCTGCAGGTCGTTTCCAACATTGACACAGTGCGCAAGCTGGACGGATTGCTGTTCGTAGTGGCGTCCGAGGAACGCGTATCGCGTCTCTGTGTACCAGCTGGTCAAGCACTTCGTACGACACTCATCGCAGAAGCGCACGACGGACCCGTGGCAGCGCATACAGGAATTCGTCGAACGCAGCAGAAATTATCGCTATGGTACTTTTGGCCTTCATTGGAGCAAGATGTAAAAGCCTATGTACAGAGTTGCCCCACGTGCGCACGCTTCAAGTCCAGTACTCTTCGCAAGAATGGACGCCTCATGCCACTACCTGTGCCATCAGAATGTTGGGAGGTCGTCGGAATGGATTTCGTGACCGGTTCACCTGTTTCCAAGGGTTATGATGCCATAATGGTAGTTGTCGACTTGCTTAGCAAACGAGCTCGATATGTACCCACTTACACGACGGCCACCGCAGCGGACACGGCTCAACTGTTTTTCGACACGGCTCAACTGTTTTTCGATATGGTTATTCGCAATCACGGGTTACCTGCCGCTATTGTGAGTGACCGAGACCCCAAGTTCACGAGCTCATTGTGGATGGAGCTAATGAAGGTTCTTGGAGTCAAGCTCCGGATGACGACTTCGTACAGGGCCCAGGCGGACGGGCAGGTTGAGAGACAAAATCGCGTGCTCGAAGATGCTCTTCGTTGCATGGTATCACTACAAGGTACTAATTGGGTTGATGTTCTTGGAACGGTGGAGTACGCGCATGCGACGTTGGTCAGCGCGTCTACCAAGTTGTCGCCATTTGAGATCGATACTGGTCGTGTAGCACGGTCTCCGATGGGTACGGCCCATAGTCGAAACAACTACGTGCAGAGCTTTGCCGATGAACGCAAGCGCATTGTGGCCCTGGCGCAACAGAACCTCCGTGACGCCCAAGAACGACAACAGCAGCAGTACGATCGGAAACGTAGCACGGTGGAGTTTGCCGAAGGTAATTTGGTATACTTGGCTACAAGAAATTTGCCACTGGCTCACGCCACGACTGGGACCAGACTCGACAAAGACAAGCTCGCTCCAAAGTATGTGGCCCTTTTCGCATTATCAAAATGATCAACAAGAATGTCGCTCGCCTGGAATTACCCCAAACCATGAGTCGTCTACACGACTCATTCAACGTTGACGTTCTCCGACACTACGTGCCGTCTCCGGACCGATTTGCGGATCGTCCGCTTCCCAAGGTGTCGCCCGTGCATTTTGCGCTGGAAATGAAGACGAGGGACTCCACATTCCAGAAGTGCTACTAAAACGACGTATTCGGAGCCGCCAACCAGAGTTTCTGGTCAAGTGGAAGGATCTGGACGAAGACGAGAGCCCTTGGGAGCGTGAACGAGACATTAAACATGTCATGCATTGGAACGCACTTCTGTGCAGCTTTCGCGAGTCTCAGCGTCAAGTCCGCCGTGGGAGGATGTAAGGATTGCACACGCAACCTTGCGTCTGCCCTGCTTGCCTGCAGCAAGCGAATCTACTTTGTGTGAACGAATACCTCCGTCCGAACGGAGCTACTGGGTGCTACCTGTATGACCGCGAATCTGATGGAGAAGGCGCGTGATTATTCTCCCTACTACTCTTCAAGATTCAAGATCGTCCTGTGGTGTGCTAGTTATATCAAATAAGTAGCGTATGAGGCCCAAGATTTAGTGGCGGACTCCTTTACTGCCTCGCAGTGTAGCCAGAGATCCAAGACTTAGTCTTAAACTGAATTCACTTTCAAATTTGCCTCGAAGGCCTCACTTCCACTTCTTACACTACCAGTCTACCCAGCTTCACTCGTCCGCACCCTCCAGCACCCTCCGATTCCTTCCAGCTCGCCGTGTCAGAACCCAACACAGACTGGCACGGCAACAAATACCCCCCCCCCCCCCCCGATAATCATCTTCAAAGCGAAGGATGAAAAAGATGAGTGCAGACAACGCAGCAACGGAGGAGAACCAGCACGGCTTTGGGCCAGTTTTGTGGCCCAAAATGGATGCTCTTCCGATGCAGCATCAGTGCCAGATCTATGGCAATTCAACGGCATGGTGGAATTCGCAGATCTCTCTCCGTTTCTTGGAGTATCACTTCGCAAACCGCCCCAACATAGAAGACAAGATGCTGCTACTCTGGGACGACTTCTCGGGGCACTGGACCCCAGAGGTCGTAGAGTATGCAGCATCTATCAACATTGCGCTGCACAAAGTACCAACACGATACACTTACGTCTGCCAGCCAGCAGACGTAGCGTGGAATCACCCGTTCAAGAGTAAATTGCACAAGTTTTGGGTCGACCGACTACGACAGCAAGTCGCAGATCATCACGCGCTTGAAGTGAGTCGGGCAGCGCAGCGTCTTGGGATCACGGCCCGTACTAATACTGCGTTTCGATTGGAGATGCAAGACGTAGCCGAGAACGCGTCGCGGACATTCAGCGGGAGGCACCGAGTTATGTCTTTCGCGTTACTCCTCCTGATAGAAATGATATTGTGTCGTGGGTCTGTTCAAGCTGGAACAGCTTGACGGCATCTATCATTGTAGGGGGGGGGGTTTGCTCGAGTTGGTATTCTTGGTGATACACGGGTACATGAAGACGAAGGTGATGAAGCTAATGATGAGATCCTGCTCTGGTCGAGAAGCTGAAGAAAGTGGGGGTGGTGCGAGAAGAGCAGGACCTTACGTGCGATGAAGATGAGGACTAGATAAAGCTTAGTGTGGTCGCATCTAAAGCGTAGTAAGATTCCCCTACCCCATTACACAAACTTGCTATCACCACAATCCCCCATGTCGGCAATGGCAGGGGCGTTGCGGTAGATGATTCAACAAGATCAGGTTGCTGTCGTGGCGCTGAGCAGAATCTCGATGGACAGTAGTTGTAAGATGAGGACACCGCGCCAGATGCGGCAGCAGGTGCTGATAGTTTTTTTGGAATCTAGCTTTTAATATTTTTGTCACTTTAAAATACTAGTTAAAAGCACTGGTACAGTAGCTCCGAGCTCCGAGTCATCACTATTCACGGCAGTACGACATGTCCATAAAAAAACATTTATTGGCGAAGCATTTTTATTTAAAAGAAAGAAACCGATTCGTTCCAAATGATTTTCTTTACTTAAGTAAGAAATTTCCTTACCAGCCGCGATGACGTCGGAATCTCTCGTCTTGATCAAGAATATCCCACACTGACTCCTTCAATGCGAGGTTGACATCAATACTCCCTGTCGTAACTCCAGTTGAACTAACCGACTGGTTTAGCTGGTCCTCTGTTGCCATAAAGTAAGTCAGTCCGTCGTGGAGTGAAGCATTCGTGAAGGGCTGAGCCACGAGTGCTGGTGGTACTTCGAATCTGGTGCTCTGGTACGTGTCGAACTTGTTCCATTGGGTCACGTACACGCCTTCTCTCTCATAGTCGCAGCAAGGCTGCACATGCCTCTTGTCAGGCTGTGCAGCAATCCACCGCAACGTCTTCAGCATTTTTGTCGCTTCTTGCGGCTGGATACCGTCGCGAATCAACACAGCGGCTGTGGACAGTGAAGTATCCAATAGTTTGGCACCAGGGGGCGATAAAACCTGAGAGAACACTGCATTGGGGAAGTATTTTGGTGGCACATCGAGTTGGTTTCGGCTGCGCAAGTTAACTGATAGCAGTATCTGAGACGATTCTTTGCTTGCTGGCACCATGCCAGTCTCATGCAGACGTGCACGGGCGCGGTAGATGCTCTGCCAGATATGAGCAGCCAAGGCGGAGAAGGTCGAGACTGATTCACCAATGTTGCTCGCGTTCGCCTCATTTTTCAGCGCTGCAAGTTCGTTTGACGAGAAGCGTAGCACACGGCCTACCACGGGTGTAGGTAGCAGCTCACTAGCCTCACTCGCCGCTTCTGGTGAGAGCTTAAAACCAACAGGCTGGCACTTTAAAGCTTCTTGGCGCTCCTTAAGCGTCATATCGTGCAGCTCCGCCATGTACGACTGGAAATGTGGTACTTTCGACAGCTCGACGCTGCTGTTATTGTTCATGAGCCCATTGTCGAAATCTCCAAAAGCTCGATACAGTTCGGCGAGGTCGCGTACGAGCTGAAAGAACCCAGCAGCATCACAAAAAATATGCCGGATGCAGAGTCCAATCGCCACTCCGCCACACCCAAACCGCGTGTGCTGCACTTTCAGTATCGGCTCATCCGAATCGATGGGTGGTAACAGCGCGTTCCCTCCCTCAGGAAGATTCGTAACCATTAGTCGAGGTTTCGATCCAGGCTCGTCGTCTTCTGCTACCGCCTCAAACGCTTCAAGTGGTTCGCTGCATTTCGCTGAGTACAACTTTCCGCCGGTACCGAGTTGTTCGATCCGAGGCGCGTTGTCTTTGTCGTCCATCACCACTCGACCCGTAAGGTGCGGGTAATAGTCCAGCAATCGCTCCAAGGCACGTCGAAGTCTCTCGATCGGTATCAGGTTTCCTGTTAAACTCTCCTTCCGACGATACACAAACGCAACCGAAACTGGCGTAAAGTTTTGTGCAATGACATCCAGCGGACCAAGCAGCACTGGCGACTCCAGCGTTTCAATCAAGCTCTTGTCCGCACAAAGCAACATATACTCCTTCACCAGATTTACTTTGTCCAAACCACTTGCCATCTTGATACCGAATTGTAAAATGATCGATCTCACTTGCTTTCGATCTTACCAAATCCTATCAGGACCCCTGGTCCAGGTGAGTTCTGTGTGGTGAGTCACCACTAAGAATGTTCTTTGCGGCGATTCACCATCGCAACTTCTGTGCAGTCCACAAAATCGGTGATTTGTGGCGACAAAACAAAATGGTCTTCTAATTAGCTCTTGCCACATTCTAAAAAGAAGTAGGATGACGTGGATGAACTTGGTGTTTCAACAAGGGCCTAAAAAATATCAATTTTACTATTTCCGGAGCTAACAATAAATTATTTAGCTCGGCTCACAAAAGCTATTTAACTTTTTGAGAAAGAAGAATCGCATATTTTAAGGAAACCCCTTATTTTTTCTTTCAGGTCTGCAACGCTGGCTTTCGGGAAAGCTCATAAGCGGTTTGATGTCCAACCACTGTAAGACGACAAGACGCAAGTTTTCATAAAAAAAACTAAAACTCACGAGCTGTACGCTTTTATACTTTTTATTATTATTATTTATTTTTGCAAATTGGCCCTGGTTTTAGCCTGTCGTTAGGAATGGCTTTCCATTTTGGCTTAACCAATTATCAGTATGGCTGCGCTGTCCGGTGGCCATTTTGGGGGTGTTGCCACTGTTTTACTGGAATTTTGCTCCGGCCACTGGAAGTGTTGACAAATCGAACTCTTTCGCTTATTTCCGATTTCACTTTTCGCAGGTGATTTGCTAATTATCCATCAAAACTGTTGCCTTTTCGGCCCCAAGCACCCTCGGCACTGTGCGACGCACAGTGTGCGTCAAACCTTTCGGCCATGAGTGGCAACGCGAAGGTGGCGGTGCCCGAGGCGCTCGAGTCCCCCACACAGCTGGCGACAGATATGGCAACGCAGTGGCTGGCGTCTATGGACGAGATGCACGACGACGACGACGAGACAGAGACGCCGAGTGACATTTCACCCAGTGCAGACTCGAGCCCTGTGTGCAAGAAGCGTGAACTGAATGAGTCGCAGAAAGACAACGAAGACGAGACACCGGGAGCTCAGAGCAAAAGACCCAAGCGGAAGTACCGCAAGTCCACCATCAACGTGCGCAAGGTAAGCAAAAAAGGAAACATTGTGGGGAACTGGGTTTTATCAACGACTGAATTGGGTTTTATCAGGAGGAGAAGGCACATTTGCTAGAGGAGCTGGCAGAGCTTCACACCAAGATGGAGCAGATCAAGGCACGTGCATTTGCCACGTGTGTGGGCGTGGAGGCACGAACGCCAAGCGAAATGCAGAGCGCCAATAGGGTGCTGAGACGGGCGATCCAGAAGCAACAACTGGAATGCACCAAAATCCACGCACTCATGTCCGAGTACTCTTTATTTGTAAGGTTTTTCAACATTTCTATTTTTATGGGTACATTTCTAACTAAATTTTGCCCTGACAGAACATTCGAGTGGGCAGTCCAATTCATCATCCAATTCACTTAGAGAAGGACACACATGCACGACGAGCAACTTTGTTGGCCTTAAAGAGCAAAGTATTGGCGGATGGAGCCATGTTCTTAAATGACCGACGACCCCGCGTAGACCCTTTGAAACCTATGCGAGAAGATCATGGCTACGAAGCCTCAAACGGAGATTTTTACGCGACTTACATTTCTACGATGCAATTCGAGAACACAGTGAAGCAAGTGTATGATATCTTACTGGGATATTTCAGTAGTATCGAGATTAGTGTGTCGGAGAAGCTGGGGAACATCACAATCCGAGAAGACGACGACAATATGGCTCCAGGAATCACACAGAATCGCCTGGTGTCGACTACCATTGGAGGTCTACGGATGGAGTCGAACACCGTGTATTTCTCACGGTACGCGCCAGGAGACGAGGACGCAGGACATCAAAATGGCTACGGTATCTTTGTGGCGGACTACGTAGACCACGACGAGTTAAACCCGTATCATCCGCATGAACGTATTCGTCGTGACTTCACCGCAGTGCTGGAGCTCACGTCGTATACGATTAGACATGGGGTGCGTACGAGATCTAAGAACACGAGCGAAGGACGCGTTGTTGTGCTCACAAGATGGGTACACAGCAAGGTGTACCACCCTGAATACGAGATCCCGCAGTCCGGCTGGCATGAGATGCGTGACAATACTGAGCGATGGATACAAACACTGCACCATACCATGATGAAGCGGTTGTCCCCGGTAGTCTGCTGTAGAAGGTAAAAAGACAGATGGCTACAATAAACTCTCTCTTTTTAGCTGATGGCTACACGGTTTTGGTCTCATTAGTCGCCCCCAGAGGTATGATTTTGATTGGTGGAATTTGAAGTAGATTGTGGCTCAACTGTACCATATATCGGGTACATTTGGCCCGTCACCATCACTTGCTTGTTTGCGAGCCATTTGACAAGATGACGATGAATGACCACGTTGAGCGATGCAATGGTGACGCCACCGAGCGGCAAGGACGACCGACGCGTATTATGGGTGACCGTCATCCAGTAGTCGCAAGCTGCCTCTTGGCGCCGAGCTTCCCGCAGGCGCAGACGCCGTTCCAGACGCTGAACGCAATGCCCGCTCTGCTACGGGGCGCAGCGGTCTTTAATGCGCGTACCTCAGCTGTAAGTGGTGCGAGCATGACGAAACCCTGGGTGGCACATATATCAGAAACAGAGGCAGCGATAATAACGAGGGTGGAGCCATATAACCGAGGCAACGAGGTGAGCTACACGACGAAAAGGAGAAGCATCGACGAGGTACCAAAGCTGCTGAGCACGAGTAGTGATGAGGGAGAGACTTGCAGCTCAGTAGCGACTGCGGAGAAACCCAAGCGAAAGCGAAAGTACCGCAAGGCGACACACACGATACGGAAGGTTAGACTCAAAAACGCAGGATAAATTCTGCATGATATCTGTTAGTTAAATTGTGGGTTTTATTCTGGACGGTGCAGGAGGAGATAGAGACGTTGGAGAAAGAGGTGGAAGCTCTCGAAGCTCAGATCGCAGACTTGCGTAGTTTAAAGAATGATCCATTGGACGAGAACGAGGAGTTTGTCAAGAGGAAGCTCGAGACCACAAGAGTTCTGCGCCAAAACGTTCACCAGCGTCAACAAACGTTCACTCAGCTCTCCTCTATCATGTCGGAGTACACCTTAAGCGTACGTATCATCAGTGTTGTCTCGGGGTATCAATTGCTGACAGTACTATTTTATTTGCAGACCATCCAATCCGGGAGTCCCCTGCAAGACTTTATACACCTAAAGACCGATGAACAGTCCAGACGTGAGACGTTGGCAGCGATCAAAGTCAAGAAGATGGAGAAGGCACAGAGATTCATGGCAATGCGTCGTCCCAACCTCGATCCATGCAACACGCTGGGCGAGGAACGTCGCTACGAGGCAGAAAATGGCGATTTCTGCTCCACTCGCTTCACAGTTACGCAGTTCGAAGACGCAACGAGTGTCAAGCAAGTCTTCGATTTGTTGCTCTATTATTTCTGCAATATTGAGATCAGTATCTCGGAAAAGATCGGCCACATTACCATACGAGAAGATGACGGAGGTGACGATGAAGGCATCGTACAGAATAGATTGGTGTCGACCACACACAAACACGTCAAGATGGAGTCGAATACAGTCCTGTTCTCACAGTACTATGGCCACAGTACGGACAAGAGACACGGCTCAGCAGACAGTAGCTACGGGATCATCGTCGCTGACTTCGTAGACGAAGATGAGAGACATCCATATGTTCCTAGTCAACGTGTACGTCGAGATGTGAATGCTGTGCTGGAGATACGCGAGTTTAAGCAGCAACGTTCGAAGAACGTGACGGGTGATGCGTCACGTAAGTCGGTGGTTGTGCTGAGTCGATGGGTGCAGAATCGAATGCATTACCCAAAGTTCCTTGTATGCACGGACGGGTGGTACGAGCTTCGAGATAATATGGATCTGTGGGGGCGCGCACTTCATCGAACGATAGCAGAGAATCTTCGTGGCCGACCATAGCCTTGGTAAATGTAATTTAAATCTGCATTGGTGTTGCTGTTGCCTTTGACAGTGCATCTATCCCAAGTGTACAACTCGTAGAGGCATAAGTTATGCCATAACGGGGGAAATGTTTCGCTAGTCGTTCTCGAATCGTACTTAGATGAGAATCGGCGCGCAATCATTTGATCCATGATTACACGTCTCCAAATGAGACGTTGACACGCACAAAGCAAATTCTGGTGCTTTAGTACAGAAGTATACAGCAGGTGTTGTAGCATTCCTACCGCACAAGACGAGCGTGTAATGGGGGAGAAAGCCACAGACACAGCTACTATTAATAGTGTAGCATCTCCACGAGTTCTGGGGAAGAGACACGCAGCGACTGCCCCCGTGGGGCACGACGAAGTGCTAAAGCTGAGCGTGCAAAGCACGAAGATAGGTGAACACGATGCAGTTAGCTATGCTTATTGAAAGAGACTACTGTAAACTCTCATCGTCCGCGGAAGCACCGGAAGTCGACGCACGTTGCTCGAAAGGTAAGACAATCGTTGCATAGATGAAGAAAGGTGCAGGTTCTGATGAAGCTGTATTAATACGTTGAAGGGGGAGAAGGAGCGACTTCTAGAGGAAATAACCATACTGAATACGCAGTTGGAGGGTTTGAAACAGCAAGCCATGGCGAGGATGGGTCATGCAGACCAAGTGACGACCAGAAGTCTTCAGGTTGGACATGAATTGCGCCGTAATATACACGAAAACCAGCAGAAGTTCGGTCAAGCTGCGTCCATTATGGCCGAGTTTTCGATATGTGTACGCACGTCTATTAAACTCATCCCCAGTATGTAGGTCGCTAAATTGTCTTGATTTGTGCTATCCAGAACGCACAAGCTGGGTCACCAATGCATGATCCTATCCTCTTAAAAAGAGACCAGAAATCTCGACGGAAGGTACTGAGAGAGATGAAAACAAGCAAACTATCAAAGGCCGAGCACTTCTTACGACTACGGGCGTACAGTACAAGGCATCTGAGGCTGGTCGAGTATTGGATAAGGCGGAGCCTCTTGATATTTTGATGGCGTGCCTGGCCTGCGATAAACATGGCATACCAGAGACCCAGAAACGACTGTCGGGGGCTCTCGTAAAGTATACTCAAGCCAACAATAATTGTAGGAACGACTCCGACAGCAGAGAGGTGAGTATCTTCAATATTTTCAGTGCTGTCGCTACTTCCAATGTCGGCCGATTCATCCGTCTTGAGATCTTGCTTCTTAGGGACATCAGCTTTTTATTTAGTTTGTTTAGCACCTGATGTTGATTTGAAGCCTTGGTGAGCATTTATTCACTGAAATAATTCGAACTGTAGCATCTCCGCAAATTCTGGGTCGTCAGATAGGTCCCGCTAGCTCAGATGCAAAGAGATGCGTCGCTCTCACAGCTTCTTTATATCTCTCTGCATGAGTGTAAGCTCTCGTTTTGCCAGCCGATAATCCGTCTACGTCGAATGTCGGATACTGTAGTTGCTTTACCGGTCGCAGATTAGCTATCGGACTGGTCCATCTATAACAAATTTGATAAATCATGAATTAATCCCGATATGATCCTGTATCCATTAATTGGTTGGACTCGCCTTTCGTCTACCGCATCGCCTCTATCCTAAGCGAAGTTTTGTCCTAAGCAAACTTTGATTATGACCAATGACAGCGCTTTATTTTAAACAGATGATTGCACGTTAATGTGTCCTTCAGCGAGCTAATTTTAGGAGGGGTTGAAAAAGAGGCAAAATGAAGAGCGACAGCGTACAACTAGGTAAAGCTGATAGACCGAAATGCTATTAGCAGATCTCACACGTGGACCACTGTGGCGTTAATGGAGGCAGGTCATTGACAAACCGAATAATTAACTGGATCAGCTTGGGGTAATTTTTAATTTTTAGCGCTAATTATGAGATTTGTTAGTAATCTTACTCGTAAACGTCGAACATGGGCGTTCGCTTAGGACAGCGGCGATGCGGTATACAGCTTCAAGGAATCGCAGAGCTGGCGATACGGTTATAACTTCTGTACGCAATTGAGCGACGACACGGAAGCCGCATAGATATGGCGAAGTCATAGACGCATCTCCAATCCTTCACATTAAACTGGTGATATTGCGTCATTCTACGGACAACGACGATTCTCGGTATCACAAGTACTTTGTTCAGACTTGTAGGAGTTTGTCTTCGATAGCACTGCTGCATATTGAGGCTCGATCTACTCAGCTACATAGTGAGTCGTAAATCTCAAGATGTTGGACATATCTTCGTCATTGTTAGTGCTCACAAACTGCCCAACACGAGACAAACGGTACTTGTAGTCATTTTTTGTGCCTGGCGATCACTTGCGACTGAGGTTTGCACACTGTGACATGCTCATGTTGCTGTTGATGACGTTCTACAGTTTCCCAAAATAACTCTCCAAGTGGTTATCGATGTGATTCTTGAAGTGAGGCAGTTTGGCTCGATGATGCATAGCCCACATCTCCTGGCACGAATCCCAGTTACGAGTGAAGTAATAATTAATTTTTGTTAATCCAATCCTGATTCACAATCGTTTGAGAGAATCACGTGTGAAACCATACTCTTTTTGAATAGTTGAGTAGACCATTTTGCTAGCCGCTGCATCTAACTGAGATGCATCATCAGCTGCTAGTTTCACAAATTATGGCTGGGAACGCTTCTCTTTAAGGTATTTGATAGCGTAAAAATGGCAAACTAAGACACGTTTCCTCAGCAAAGTGAGATTGCAACACTCGCACTTCGTTCAAATCCTTGTTTACGGTGATCACTCGCTGCATTTTGATATCATCCGGGTGAGCTCACTTGAATGCTCGATAGCACGGTTCATATGCCAGTGGCCGTTTGCTTCCAAAAGAGAATGCTGCGCAACAACGCATTCGTCAGACTCATTCACTTTCATAAAGGTCATAAGTTGATAGTTATATCTGCTCAGAAATAATTTCTGGATTAATTTTGCAATACGCTTATGTAAGTCCTGAATTATTACCTGTTCATTTTGTGAGTGCAGTCCACCAACAAAACTTCCCCAAACCGACTGAATATATTCTTCATCTACGAAGAAGATAGCGACAACACGTCAGTCTCCCCGCTCTCAGTTTCAGAAAATGCTCGTGCAATTCATGGGATCTGCAGACACTAGAGCGGCTACTTCTGCGGCAGTAGCATCATTATCTTTGAGGGATGACACCGTCTTCCCGAAGTCTTGCACCATGTTGTCGACGTCAGCTCTTATCACGTTCTGATCATATTCCAGCAAATAGTCGTACATCCTGGACCACTTGACTACGTGCGAGGCAGAAAACGAGATCCAAGGGCAGACACGGAAGTAAATATGGCCTTTCGGCAAAAATATCTTGCAAACAAAACGTCAAATCTTACAGCACGCATATATCCTAAAGTAACTGAAGTCTATTTAGACGAGAGTTATTGTGATGTTAATCACGTCGCAGGCGCAACATGGATACTCAAGAACTCAGCTCGTTACATGGCATGTGGAGCAGGATAACGATATTGAATCGTTGGCGCGGAGCTGTCATGGTGAAGAATGGCGGGCTGTCACAGAATGGGTGCGTGTTCAATTCGGACATGGCCCTTGCACATGAAGGCGGACGGAAACTCGGGCTACCACGGTAACTTCACGGGTGAGCTTTTCGATAGGTGGCTCGAAGAACGCTGCTGTCTATTACAGCATTGGTACGGACCGCGCCGTATCCACATCGATGTCGCGGCGTACCACAAGGTCATAAAAGACCCTGCTCCTTCGAGTTTCATGTCCAAAACCGCCTGGTAGCGGGGCTGCATGGTCGAGGCGTGACAGTTTCTAAAGATGACTACACCAAGAAGCAGCTGAAGCGTCTCATTGCCCAGGTAAGTAAGACATGAATACTCTTCAGATTCTTGAACTGATTGTTCTGTGCTATTAATAGGCAAAACCTCCCACTACGTATAAAGCCGTACTAAAGCTCGACGATACACACATGAGGTCCTGTACACGCCCCCATATCATCCCGAGTTGCAGCCAATCGCGATGATGGGGGGGGGGGGGGGGGGGCTCAAGAATAGGAACGCCATGGAACCAGCGTCCTCGGTGGCCGACCTGGGGAACAAGATCGCTGCTGGTTTGGAGGCCATTACGTCTCAAGAATGGCTCGGGGCCTACAAGAAGGTGATAACGCAAGAGAAAACGTCCATGAATCTGGTGCCACCTCCTCAAACAACCCCTGTACCGTCGGTTCAGGAGCTGCAAGACTTGAGCACCGCTGACGTTACAGACACGCAGAATGCGGTAAGCATCGAAAAGCTGGAGGAGTACCGCATTTCTCCTATATATTTATAGAGGTGTTTACATTGGTCAGGATATTAAATATGCGAGATCTTGTAAATTACAACAGAAAGCCTTTACAAGCAGCTGTTGTACATAGTCTTGACAAGATTGTTTCAGTGCCAATCGATTTCAGGACACGTGTGTTTTGCTTAAGTATATCTCCACCAGGCCACCACATCACACGCACATCCAGGTTTTCCAGATACCATTTAGCTACTCTGGCCGTATGGATCGACGCATTATCTTGCTGAAATTCAAAATCCAAGCCGTGATAAAGGTGCGCAAACTGGAATAGGTAGTCACCCAACGTGTCAATGTACTTCTCTGCGTTCTGCTTACCCTCCAGGAACGCCAGCTCGGACTTACCTTTGACACTAAAGGCGCCAGAAACGAACACGCTGCCCCCACCGAACTGACGGCTCGAATAAATTTGCTTCTCTTTTCTTAGATCTCTCCAATAGTACTGGTATCCATCGGGTCCGTCTAAATTAAACTTTTCTCATCTGAGAACACCACAGAGTTCCAGTTGCGGCCATGCTCCACATGCTGTTCGGCCCACTTCAGTCTGTTCGTAATGTGCTCGGGTTTGAGCACTGGACATGCAACCCGCTTCTCATGCACCATATTCTCTGAGTCGTGCAGCACTTCCTGTACCCTACGAACAGAGATAGGTAGCTGCAGCGAATCTTTTAGAGCTCTAGCGCTAACACCAGTCTTAGATGCCTCACGAAGCAGTCGACGCTCGACCGTAGGCGTCAGCTTCTTCGGCCTCCCAGGACTTTTTTTGTGCCGTACGTCTCTGGGTTGCTTAAAAAGGCCGTGTACAACCTTCCACGAGCGACCGATGCGCTTCGCAAAAGCATTTTCCTTTTTGTCTTCCTCCTTCAGTGCCAAAATTTGATCTTTCTCGAAGTCTGTCAGTGGCTTGCCTCGCCCCATCTAAATAAACAAACGTTTTGGAAAATAAAAACATGTAGAGGTTTGTCAATGCCCTCTCTCTGGTGTGCATTGAGCTGCACTCCCCCAGACCCCTTCAAAGAGATATAAATGTCTTCCTTACCCACTTCGTCTATGTTTTCCGCGCTGCACCTACGCAGCCAAAGGCAATTTTTTGAGAGAATCTCGAGTGTCAGTTGTCGGATAGAGGCAAGAAGCACCGCAAACGAATCGTTTTAACAAGCTATTTATTGGCTAAAATTCATTTGGATAGAGCTTGAGATTGGAAGAAAAAATGGTGAAAAACGACGCGTGCACTGTAGGCTCTGCCTTCGAGATCCCGTCGTTTTGATTTTTTTTTACATTTTTCGCCAAAAGCAAAAAAAATGGTCTTGTAATACCGCCTTGAACTTTGCCCGTCGACCTGCACCCTGCATGACCTACTCACCTCGCACCGACGCTGGCGAGTCATCGACGTCCGTCCCCCCCTTTGGGCTCTATATACAAAGTCTCTTCCCTCGTCACTGCCAGCAACCGATAGCCCCTCGATCGGCCTGCCAGGCATACGTGCCAATACGCGTACCGGCGTTGCTGCGACATTGTCGATGAGTCCCCGTTCAGAGCGCTCATGGCCTCAGCCGAGTCACGATAAGCGATCAAGAAACAGAACACAAAGAATGGCGACTAGGGACGCAGCTTGGGAGACAATGGAGTCGACCAGGGTGCGACGTAGCAAGAGAACGCAAGCGCAAGATGAGCGAGAAAGTAGCTACAGTGACCACCATGACGACGATACTGCGAGTACCCAATCGACGGCAGAAGAGGAGGTGGCGCCCGTTGCCAAGCGCAAGAGAAAACGTGGATACCGCAAGGCCACACACGCCATCCGCAAGGTACGAACCGCGAAGCCTTGTCTTCATAGATGAGTGTCATCGTTTAATTAACCCATTCATATGACTACTATAATAGGAGGAAATTGAACATCTTTGAGCAGAGTTATCGGAGCTCCAGGCTCGGATGGCTGAGCTGCAGCGAAAGGCATTCGCCCCGAGTCGTGATGATCGGAATGCTGAGGATAATCAGCTGTACACAAACGTACTGCACAACGCAGTGAAGAAACACCAGGAGACTTTTGTAGAGATCCAGTCGGCCATGACTGGCTACGCAGCTTGTGTACGTGTTGCAATCTTACCCAGATACTTTATATATTTTTTGGGGCAACGTTCACGTCCGGGTATTTCGGACCAGGTATTTTCCAAATATTACATCAGGTATCGACCAGGTTTTTTTATTACCGATTTTCGTTCGGTATTTTATTTTCGTCGATCTCCCAGCCACTCATCCGGGGAGAAGAAGCCACGCGGCAGCTCTTCCTCTCGCGGCGAACGCGTACAGCGCCATGGCTCGCACCCACAAGACAGCGCATATCAAGCAGCAAAAGGCGGAGGAGGCGCTAAGAGAAGAGGAGGCCCGCGCGGCAGCGGCAGTCCGAGAGGAGGCTGCTGGTGAGGATACCATGCATCGTGTTAACATCGGAAACGCCCGCACTAGGTCCGAGAAAGCAGTAGCCATTCAACGCGCAAGGGAGAGCCGAGCAGAGACAACGACGCCGTTATTTGGCCCCCATGGAGTCGGTCAAGATGACCAAGAAGTTGATGAGCTGGAAGGCGACGGTGATGAAGGCCAAGCAAACGATGACGACGAAGCAGGCGATAACGAGGGCGCCACCGCTTCACAACCGGAGGCTGTGCAGAAAGGGGAAGAGAAGACTGAACAAGAAGTCACTGATAATAGGCGGAGCAATGTGGCGATGAGCGACAAGCCGTCTCCACGGCAAGAGAAGAAGCGCTCGGTTGCAGACGTTGATGACGATTTGTTCGTTTCCGTTCCGCCGTTTGAGGAGGAGCATACTACCTGGGCAGCATTCGAGCAAGGGCTCAAGATGTATATGCGGGCGACACGACAAGTGCTTGTCGTGAAGGAGGTGATAAGTGTCGCTCGGCGTAACTCAGCACTCAAGAACCAGCTCCAGTACAAAGATCTCCCGGAAGAGGAGATCCCACTCGTCCCAGAGAACATGGGTCCGTATCAGCGCAAGTACATTTGTACTCACGGGTGGCCTACGCGTGAGCGGTCGACAGGCAAGCACACGTCGCACAACCTTCGGCGGACCGAATGTCCTTTCCAGTTTCTCGCGCAGGTTAATCGCATGGATAATGGTTCGTGGGGAATAGCTCTCAAGCGCGAAATTTAATCTCACAACCACCTGGTTTCTCCAGAGATTTACCAGCACTACCCAGGTATTCGACAGGTATCTACGCAGTCCCCGTTGGTCCCTGGCGTTGAGCTACTGATGCAATCGCAGGCCACGACATCAAGTATCTACGAATACATTCGCGAAAACTCAGAGCACCGCGTGACAATGACAGACGTCCGAAATTTGATCGCCCGCTTGCGTCGCTCCGGTAAGTGTTTGGTGTGTTCGTAAGTTTGATTGCTTTATGGTGATCACGTACTAATGATTACTTTGATTACCTTAGGTGTAGAACTGTCCGATGATGACGCAGTAGCTGAAACCATCGTGAACTTTAACATGGAGTCTCCGCAGAACGTGTCGTCGGTATACCAGAGTGCGCGTGGAAACACCGGGGTCATTTCAATCACGACGGGGCACATGCGATCCATGTTGGACAGCTTTCCTGAGGTCCTTCAAATGGACTGCACGCACAAGACGAACAAGTAAGTCATAGCTGTTTTTTTAGTTCCATGTATTGTCCATGTTTTTTCCAGGTATTTATCTTTTTTTCTTCCATTACTAGATACAACTATCAGTTACTCTCGATGGTTGCGATGGACCAGTTTGGCAATGGACAGCCTGTCCAGTATTCTTTGTTAGAGACGAACGGCGACTGGCAGATGGCAAAGAGCATTGACCATTTCAAGCGTGCAAATGAGCACTGGCGTTTTGTGCGGATTGTGATTGTGGATAAGGATATGCGAGAGGTGGAAGTTCTGCGGCAGAAGTTGCCGGAGGCGCGTATTTTGCTATGCCACTTTCACGTAATCAAATGGCTACATGACACGATTCGGATGTCGAGTAAATACGGAGCTTATGAAGCGGACGTGCTGGCCCAAATGAAAACACACGATCACGAACATGACCTACGCTAGGACGGAAGCAGATTACGTGACTCACCGTGACGAGTTTAAGTGTTTGTCGCTTAGAGGAGGACGGCAAGATTTGTGGGATTATTTTCAAAAGAATTGGGAAAATTGCAAGGACATGTGGGTCATGACGTATCGTGTTGCTTTGCCTCACTTTCAGAATCACACAAACAACCGTGTAGAGAGCTTGTTCGGCAAAGTGAAGCAGCAGATCAAGGGCCATTTCTCTATGAATTCCAGCTTAAAAGCGCTACTATCATACCAGTGGCGAAAGGAGGATGAATACTACGCCAAGGTGGAGATGCCAGGAACGTTACGTGATACTACATACACGGAGGAGATGAACGTTGTGCTGGGCATGACGACGCGATGGGTAGCTGCTGCTATAAAGACACAATATGATGTTGCCGTGCACCAGGACGTGGTGAGCAGTTACGCTATTGTAGACAACGGAGATACGGTGACTTTACGGCGGGAGGAGCAAGAATACATGCTGGAAAAGGAGTCCTGGCAGTGTGACTGCGAGTTCGCGCAGACTATGAAGCTTCCGTGCCGACATGCAATGGTCTACAAGAAGTCAACAGGAAGTCCGTTCGTGGTTCCGTACGCTGCAATTGGTTCCAGGTATGTCCATGTATTTCCAATTTCCATGTTTCATCCAGGTTTTGGATGAAATGTACAGGTATTATCCAGATATTAACCATGTTTTATTGGCTGTGACTGTATTTCTCTCTCTAGATGGTATGGACAGAGTCGTTTGTCTACGCAAGATTTATCGGCAGTGGCCAAACCGTTCGTGACCAAGCTTTTAAGCAGCCACAGGTCTCTGCAGAGAAACGATCTGAGCAAGAGAAGTATCGGCGTGCCCAGCAAGCATTTAGTCGGATCAGTGGAGAGCTAGCACAGTTTGACGACGTCGAGTTTGATAGTGCAATATCTCAGTTTGACGAATGGTGGCATAATTTGCGGCAAGGACATGTTGAGATTCCGCCACCTCAATCCCGTGGCAATATTGAACACCATGGTCAAAAGGAAGGAGATGGAGATAGAGGTGGAGATGCATGTGAAAGTGCTGGCCGTAGCGGAGACCCAAGCTGTGGGGAATTTTGTGAAGATGGTTCTGGTGCTGGTGATTCTGGTGCTGGTGATTCCGGTGGTGGTATTTCCGGTGGTGGTGATGTCGGTGGTAATGATGCTGTCAGTGAAAGGGCTGACGATCCCGATGAAGTACCGCCTACTCAACAATCGCTCGAACAGCCAGTTGTGTCGGCTGAACGACTTTCGCGCGCGTCAGGAGATAGTGCTCCTCTGAATATCAAGTTGAACGAAAGGATTGTGCCAGTCGGGCGCCCTCGACTGAATCGTAAGAAAGTGCGAGCGAAAGCTAAGTCTGACTTGAAAGAATACAATCAAGGTATCAAGTTGCGTGGTTTGTTGCGCGAAAGAGATGTGTGTGAAGTGGTTGCTTCGCTGAAGGAGATCCAGCCGGGCCTGCGTGAGATCGGGTCGTTCCTTGCGACTTTTCAGGTGCTCGGAAAAGCCGTGGGGAAACCACTTTCGTGGTCTGTGGACCCAAATTTTGTTCCCGATAATGTGCGCTACAGGCTCCCTGAGCCGACGATCGACCGTGCACTTGAACAACTGCGTGAAAGGTTACGTGGAGAGCAGATTGAGATTCAGATCGATAGTGACGGGGAAAGTGGTGATTCAGATGACTATGTGGTGGCAATTGAGACTATAGGTGCCTACACCAGAGAGCAGGTGGAAAACATGAAGTGGTTGTGGAACTTGCAGACCACGTGCCAACGTGGCGTTGCATTATGCACTTGGCTTAATAACGAGGTGAAACAACTTGTGGACAAAACACCTCCAGTGGTTGCTGCAGTTGATGAAATTCTGAATACCTCGCCATACAAAACTCTGCCAGGTTTCGGAATTGACATCACAATGGCCGACATCTATTGTGTTCGAGGGTCCATGTGGCTCAACGATGGCGCCATGCACGCCTTTTCGGTCTTTCTACAGCGCTACAAGAACAATGCCACGGTGACGATGCCTCCACTTAAGAAGCAAGCAAGAAAAAAACCAGCTAATGTGGAGCCGGTGCTTCCGGAGAAGAAACGTTTGGAGATTTGCGCTTCTGTAGCCGTTTGTCAGTTTGTGTTGGTGCCTGTCAATTTTGAGGGAGTTCACTGGGGCTGCTTAGTGATCGACGGCAGTTCGAAGGTGATTCACCTGTACGACAGCCTGAATTCTGCCAAGAACGTTAAACGTCTTGAAGGCATTACGAGCGAGGTTGCATCGGCAATGCAGGAAGTGTTCCAGGTGAATCACGTTAAAGAACCTGTTCAGAAAGATGGTGATAGTTGTGGAGTTCTTGTGTGACTCCACATGTGGAAGTGCGTGTCCAGCGAGGCGCCAAGTGATGTAACCTCTTCTGGCATTACGAAGTTACGTTGGGCAATGCTACTCGAAATTCTGAAGATCAAACGTCGTTCGTAGCTGCAGCATGTGTCGTGGTAAGAGGTAACTTGACAAATACATGGCATTTACCTGGTCAATACCTGGCTGCTGACAAGAAGATACCCATTCAAGCTCTTGACTCCCCGTGGGTTTGCCATGCCGACAAGACAACTTCTTCATCACTTCGACTTTTACCCAAGTAGCGCACACATGACTATTCCAGGTATCCAGGCTCTCGATACCTGCGTAATATTTGGACGGGAATTTATTTCATAAATTACCTGCCAGAAGTCGAAACCTGAAGGAGTACTGGACGTGAACCTGAAGATACCTGCATCTGAGTAAACCTAATCACTAAATAGATATCTGGGAAACCTGGACTCGAACGCCGTCCTATTGTTTTCTTATGTTCACGTTTGTACGTACATGTACATATTTTTACAGAATATCCAAGCTGGAAGTCCCATTCAGCGAACGATCATCTTAGACAAAGACGAACAGTCCAGACGACACACGTTACGTGCTATGAAAGCTTTAAAGCTACAAGATGCACGTGACCTTCTCAATAGAAGACTCTCCCATTTAAACCCGCTCAAGTCGATGTCAGAAGACTATCGATTTGAGAACGAGAGTGGCGATTACTGGGCTGTCCGCTTCGCCACGTCCCAATTCGAACCTGCGAAAAGCGCTAAGCAAGTGTTCGATCTGGTGGTGTATAGCTTGTGCAACATCGAGATCAGTGTCTCCGAGAAAATCGGCCACCTCACAGTTCGCGAGGACGACGACAACGGAGAGGAAGGGATCACTCAAAACCGTCTGTCATCCATGACTGGCAAAGGGCTGCACATGGAGTCCAACACTGTCGTCTTCTCCGAGTATGTCAGTGCAGGCCCAGAGGATCAAGATGGCCATGGACTTATCGTCGCTGACTTTGTGGATGAAGACGAGCGTCACCCGTACAGACCATCAGAACGTATTCGTAAGGACGTGAATACTGTCATGGAAGTGCGAGCGTACACTCAGCCACGATCTCAGCACGATGGAGGGACAGACAAGGAGCAAGAGAAAGTTGTGGTACTTACGCGATGGTCGCACTCTCGTCTCCGTCATCCGAGCTTCCGTGTCCGAAAGGATGGATGGCACGAACTGCGTGAGAATATGGACCGCTGGAGTCAGAATATGCACGAGACGATCAGAGAGAGCTTGGATCCAAACAATGGCTGCTCACCGACATGGAGACTCTAAAACTTAGCGAAATATATCCCCGACTTGAAAATTTAGCCTCATTTCAGTGGTCGCTTTGCATGGGTTAAATTATTTATCCCAAACGGCTTTTAATCAGTTCACCCGTCTCATTTCGCTATTCGCCAAATAGTGTCGATGGCGTTGAACGCTTCTCGAGAGGAGATTCGAGACGATCGCTACTATCGCTCGTTGCTGCTTGGGCCCCGCATGTCCTCAGCTACGCCTTCGACGTCCTCTTCAGCCAGTAGTCCGTCACACAGCGTCGAAGATGGGTCCGCGCACACGCTTCTAGCGCTAAAAACGTCCGGATCAAACCCATTTGCCACCCAATTAGACGAGAAAACCCCATCATGGAATTCGACGGAGCCCCTGGAGCTAAAGAAGCGCAAACGCAAATACCGCAAAGCCACCCACACCATTCGGAAGGAGGAAAAAGAGCGGCTTCAAAATGAGCTGGAGACTCTGCAAGCCCGCATGGAAGAGCTCAAACAACAAGCAATGGTCTCTTTTGGCAAACCGGGACAGAACGACAAGGACAGAGTCATTACCAGCAAAGTTCTACGCGACGCTGTCCAGCGACAGCAACTTGAATTCGCCACTATCCAAGGAATCATGTCAGAATACGCACTTTCAGTAAGTTTGTTTATTTTTAAAGATTTTATTTTGTTTTTATTAAAATTAACAAATTTCTTAGACGATTCAAGCAGGTAGTCCCTTGCAGAGATTTATCCATTTAAGTCAAGACGAAGGATCTAGGAGAGATACACTGCTGGCATTGAAGCCTTTGAAGCTGAAGGATGCGGATTATTTCTTAACCCAACGACGACCCAATGTGGATCCGTGCAAACCCATGTGTGAAGACCGTCGCTACGAATTGCCGAACGGAGATTTCTGCTCCACACGCTTCGCCACAATCCAATTTCACGGTGTGGAGAGTGTGAAACAAGTCTTTGATACGCTGGTGGAGTACTTTTGTAACATCGAAATTAGTATCTCCGAGAAACTGGGTCATATTACGATCCGCGAAGACGACGACAGTGGCGACAAAGGGGTGACGCAGAATCGATTGGTGTTGACGACCATTAACGGGCTACTAATGGAGTCGAATACAGTGCTCTTCTCGCAGTTTTTCGAGCCCGACAAGGAGCCAGGCCACGAGAGAGGACGAGGATTGATCGTGGCGGACTTTGTGGATGAGGATGAACGACACCCCTATCGCCCGTATGAACGTATTAGACGTAACATCAACGCTATACTGGAGCTGACGTCATACACACGTAAGGTTACGCCTATTGGAGTACACGCTATTGAGGGTACTTTTGGTGAAGAACTTCATGCAAGAGAAGAGAGCGTTGTGGTGCTAACCCGATGGGTCTTTTCCCAATTAAATCGACCTTCGTTTGCGATATCGACGGACAATTGGGACGAATTGCGAGACAACATGGATCGATGGGGCGAAACTATGCACCGCTCGATGATTGAAAGTCTCACGCCGAGAGGTTGAGATAAAGAGTTTGCGTTGACATACACCCCTCCCGTCAAAGACTACTATAGGGAAGCCACGATGTGTTACCGTTTACCTAAGTATTGCGCTGGTGATAAAGCAGCACGAATACCATGTTGATGAAAAAAAAAATACAATCTCGCTCCGATTTTAAGGCCACATAATTTTTTGCTGAGCCCACAGAGTATCTGCAAATATCAAAAGCCACACGTACAGTAAGTACATCATTAATAGTATTGAAGTCTCTACCACTTCACAAAACAACGATCCTGCCCGCAGCTACTAACTTAAGACCCTACAAAAAGTCAGTTCTTAAACCAGTAAAACACGAAACATGACAAATGGATTGCACATTACAGCACTCAGACCATACAAACTCAAGAACACAGCGCCGATGCTGGTACTCAAAGGCAGCGACACAGAGAGGAGATGCAGCGATTAGGATATCTAATTTAAGCCTGAACGAGAAGATTCAGATGGGACCCGGATCAACGTGTTTGCTCATGCTCTCGCTAACGCACATCCTCTCAACTCCCGTTGGGACTTGCTGTAGAAGAGTTGAGAGAGGTTGCGTAGCGAGAGCGTGAGCAAACACTGGTACCAGTCATTAAAAAGAAGTCGGCGGTTCGACCCGGTACTTCCACTTTACCATCATTCTTGCTCAGTATTTTCCTGAGAACAGGCAGTCATTTGCCAACATGCCGCCGGCTAAGAAACGTAAGGCCACGAACACGGTGCGACGTGAGGAAGCCGAGGCGCTTAGAAAGCAGATCGTCGTCCTACAACACCAAGTGCAGGAGCTGCAAGCTCAAGCCGAGCAAGCCTTCATGACTCCACGCGACCACTTGCAGCTGCTCACGCGAACTAAAATTGTGCTCCAGGAACTACTTCAGGACCAAAAATTGGTCTTTGCCGGCGCTCAATCCGAACTCATGGATTACCAGGTAATTAAAGCTAAGTTTCTTTTTTGATATTTGTTTTACAATTGTATTATTACTATTGACCGTAGGAGAAGCAAGTTATGAATCCGCTGTACACGTACATTCACCTACCCAAGTGCTGGGAGAAAAGGAAGCAAATATTGATGGAGCTCAAAGACGACAAGCTGACTACTGCACTCCAGTACATCCTCGCGCGATCACAGAATATGAACTTGGAGAACAGAAACAACTCGGAGCATCGCTTCGAAGACGTCGACGGCAACTTCTGCTGTACTCGGTTTGAGGTGAACCACTTGGTTGGTGTCAAATCGCTGAAGGAGGTTTACGAGGCAGCCAAATTCTTCCTGACAAACTTGGAGATCAGCACGACGGAGGCGCTGGGGAACATCACGGTGAGAGAAGACTACGATACAGTCGGAGATGACGAATCGATTGCCAGCTTTCGATTGATCTCAGCACGTCAGGGTGGGATCGTTACGGAGTCCAACAAGGTGTTGTATGACAAGTACTATGACCACCACAGCCTTTTGGGTGGTCGGGCCGTGTGTGGTTATGGCGACAGACACTGTGGATAGAGATGACTTGCACCCATACGACCCCAAATCGAGAGTTCGACTGGATGTGAGCGCGGTCTTAATCTTCATGCTGGAAACGAGGCAGAAGAAAGAGTTTATGAGCAGGGAGGAAGACGTCGGGAGCAGCCAAGACTCTGACGATAAAGACGTGAATGTGGTCATGCAATCTGCAGTCTTCATGAAGGCTCAAACTCCAGAGTTCGACGTCCCCGCAGATGCACTTAGTGCAATTGGAGACGGAACGACGAACTGGATCCGAGTCATGCGCCAATCGATACGCGAGTTTATTGACGCCTTGTAGGGCGTACATGTTAAAGCGAGTGAACTACTGCATTTGAGCGTCAATTATATCTCGAATGGTCTGGATCATCACCTTCGGCCACTGGGTGATGCGCTCGCTCATATCGCTCAGAGCGTTCTCCGGAGCTTCAAATTTCGGATTGTGAATCTTCATGAACGCGACTCGACGCATAACAACCACTCTTTCCTCTTCGTCTTCGTCTTGACTTTCCTCTTGACTCCAATCGCTGCTATTTCGTTTTGGGCGCTCTTCAGTCAATAATACAGCAGCAGAGACGTCACGGCGGATGAATTCCTGGGAGTTGTATGGGTGCAGGTCGTCCTCATCGACAGCATCCGTCGCTAACATCGCACACGACGAGCTGTGGAATGGGTTCGGCCCTTCGAAATACTGAGCAAACGAGACGGTGTTGACCTCTGATGTCACGAACTCGTGGTTCGACACAAACCGATGGTTCGAGATATACGCGCCATTATCGACGCTGTCATAGTCCTCTCGAACTGTGATATCACCCAGTGTCTCCGAGACACTGATCTCCAGATTAAACATAAAGAACACGAGTGCGTCGTATACCTGTCTGAGCGACTTCACCCCACGTTAGTGAGTCACGTCGAACGGTTGCCAGATGAGGTTCCCGCTTGCGTCCTCGTATTGATCACTGGCAAAGTGGTCCTTGGTCAGATTCAAGTTGCGGCTTCGTGCGCTTAAGTACGCAAAACATTGGCGGAACTTGTCATCCTTCATGTTGACGAGTGTCTCTCGTCTACCTGCCCATTGTTTGGGCAAATGGATGTGCGTTTTAATGGGTTATCTGGTTGACTGGAGAGATGGTTGAACATCATAGCGCTAGTGGACGCAATTGCGAGCTCTTGTGCTCGCAGATGTTCTCTCAACTTTTGATTGTTGGCAGCGACAAGTGTGACGCTGGCATCGTCCTTGGCGTCTTGGAGAGCTGTGAGCTGTTTCTGTAGCGTTTGCACTTCCTTCTTCAAAGCGCGGGTTTCGGCTTTACGTACGATGTAGGTCGGGACCCTCTTCTTGGGGCGAGGGTTGTCGTCACGGCTTGGACTTCGTTGGTGACTCGCCATGGGAGTTGACGCAAGACACTCGAGGCCTAACGATACAAATGCGGACTGCTGACCTTTATAGTCGAACAAAAAAACCCAGCAAACGGCATCAACATTGCGTGTCAAAGCCAGGGATTACACCACAATGGTAACTTACCCAAGAAGTTATTAAAATAACTTCGTAAGGTACTATATTTTACGACTATATTTTACTTTCCAAAGCCAGGGATTACACCACAATGGTAACTTACCCAAGAAGTTATTAAAATAACTTCGTAAGGTATTATATTTTACGACTTTATTTTACTTTCCACATGTACAATCATCACCTTGTATTACGCGTTTACTGCCCCTCGAATCGACTGCACCTCGACTTCTCCCCAGCTCGCGATGCCTTCCTTCAGCGACCTCATGGCACTTTTCGAGATGTCAAACTCAGGTTTGTGCATCTTCATAAAAGCCGCACGCTGCATCACAACCACGAGCTCTTCATCGTCCAATGCCTCATCTCCATCGGAGACTTTCCCTTCGTCATCACCAGATTCCTTAGCTCCTTCACTCTCCGTCGACATGGACCGCTTGTGTTTCTTGCGTCTCATTTCCGTCAGCACAGTCGTGGCACTGATATCTCTCCGTACACGCTCTTTTGGGTTATAAGGATACAAGTCGTCGACGTCGACGCTATCTGTGACCACCACAGCGCACGGCTCTCCTCCCATCTGCACGGACTGATCAAAGAACTCTGTCAGAACCACTTTGTTTACCTCTGATGTGATCCCATGACTATCTGTGGATAGCAACCGATAGTTCCAGAGTGACGTCCCGTCGTCCACCGTATCGTAGTCTTCCCGAACTGTCGTGTGCCCTAGAGCTTCTGAGATAGTGATTTCCATATTAAGCATGAAATATTTAATAGCTTCGAACACTTGCTTGATGGACTGGACGCCTGTGAAGTGGAAGAACTCGAATCTCTCGCAGCAGAAATTGCCCTGGGCGTCCTCGTATCGATGATCCATGAGCTGGGGCTTCATTAGGTCTAGATGCTGACTACGAGCCACTACGTACTGGCAGCCTCTTGTGATCATGTCACTCTTGAGACTCAGCAGCACTTGACGTCGTTCCCACCACTCTCGAGGCAGGTGGATGTGTCTGCACAAGGGACTTCCACTCTGTCGCTCCTAACAAGCAGTTCACGTGACGCTATTTAGTTGAATAAGAGCACAATATACAGAGGGATATATGACGTTAGTATCCTTACCTGCATCCCGGCCAACATGGACCGAGCTCCTGCCACAGCTAGCTGCTGACCGTGTATTACATCTCGGAGGGAATTGTTGACGCCCACAACGTCCTGGATCTGGGCCTTCGCACTCCGTGGACGAGCCTGTAGACGCCTAAGCTGCATATCAAGAACGTGCAGCTGCGTCTGGAGCCGCTTCATCTCGTCCTGCCGCACCAGGTATGACGGTCTGCGGCCACCTCGACGCTCATGCCTCTCTGTCATCGTTTCAAACTAGGGTTCGCGGTAATCATCTTTCAAAGATGACCCAGTGCAATCGTGGGTGTTTTTAGGATCAAAAGCTCGGCCAACCCAACTACATGTACTTGTTGTACATGTACTTAAGTACAGTGTTGTGCTACAGTACATGTACTAATACTCACAAGCTCTCCTTGTACATCTTTAACCCTTTGTTTTTAGCTAAAGTAATGGGGTTAAATATAACTTTCGCCTTTTAGAGACTTTTTTTAATAAAATTGTTCTGAAACATTTATTTGAAAAAAAATAAATAAATAAAAAGATGGACACGACGCAAAAGACGCTGGCCGAGGCGACAAGCGCCACTGTTGGTAGCGTATCTTATAGTAAGGCTGCGAAGCCGACACCGAGACGCAAGAGAAAATCCACGGTGACTCGACGTAAGGTGTGTACCAATACAATCTCATTGATGCATCCACTGCCATTGAGGCTCTAATGACATGTGATGAATACTGTAGGAGGAAATCGAGGAACTGGAACACGAAGTGAAGGTGTTGCAAGCTCAAATTGCTGTCTATCAGAAGAATGCGCAGACAGCAACCAGTCGTTCCGAATTAGAGCAGGATTTACTCGAAATGAGCTTCATTCGACAGTCAGTACTACAGCAACAAGCGTCGCTAGTAAATGTCCAGTCCGCTCTATCCCGACTGACAGTACGCGCTACAAACAGTGTTTTTTTTGCTATTTGCCAATGCTGAAACGCTGTGTTAAGTAGATGACACAACCAGGTGCCCCTCACGCGTCGAGTATCCGTCTTGGAACGGACCTCGAAGCTCGCTGGAAGACGTTGACGGAGATGAAGCCAATCAAACTGCAAGCAGCGCAGTATTACCTCAAAGAAAGAGGGCGTTATGTAGACGATACGAGTGCATTCTCGTACTCTACGCGCTTCGTAGAGCAGAGCGGCTGCTACTGCGGTCAGATCTACGACGTCGTGCCGTTTGAAGGCGTCAGCTCCGTTAAACAGGTGTTCGACGCTCTGCATTACTATTTTTCCAACATGGAAATCCGAGTTACAGAGAGTCTGGGGGATATTACTATTCGAGAAGATGACGGTAGCTCCGAGCCGGGGATTTCGCAGTGCCGTTTTGTGTCGTACTTGACTAGCGGCCCGCTGCTCGAGATGAACAGCGTCATTTGTTCCGAGTATAGAGAGACAGACGACGAGTACGGCGACGGCGGCCCAGTGGGGATTTTTACGGAGGACTTTGTGGACCAGGACGATCTGTATCCATATTTCCCAGAAGAGCGGGTTCGGCAAGATGCCACAGTCGTGACGCAGGTTCGGTCACATAAGACGAAGGTCAAAAACGCTGAAGGAGTCGAAGAGGAACGATCGATTGTCGTGATGCAACGCTGGGCCCATTGCCGAGTCCACAAGCCTAAATTGCCATTGTCACCTGAAATCCTTCACGAGATCCGAGAAAAGAGTTCGCATTGGGGCGACGTCAAGCTGATTGCTGTCAGGGAGATGGTTTACCGCGCCACAACGTCAACTCATTCCTGATAAACATGACACGAGGTACCTTTCTGAGCGCAGTACACAAGGACTATGAATATATGCGCTGAGTATTGATACTTCGAAGTATAAAGTTGCTGAAACCGGTACAGTACAACCCATAGCCGAATGTCGTAAGACCACCCGCAATAATAGCAGTATTCAATTAACCCCCCGAAAGCGAACGCCTGTACACGATTGCACGGAAAGTTTATCCTGTATTAGACATGATAAGGAAATAGACTTATATTTAGTATTGAAGTTTACAATCCTTCTGCCAGCTAGGGGAAGGTGTCGTGAAGACTGGCACGAACTAACGTACAAAAACATGCCAGCGTCATGGACGTGTGCAAATTTAATTTTCTAAATATCAATTGACAGAGTATTTGAAAGCGCCAGCTCCCGCCATAAGGGATTATCCGTTTGCTGGCATCCTAGAATTTGGCACAGAGGGAAAAGATGGCGGCAGCATTTGGAGCTGTGTAGTCCCAGCTACTAAAGGAGTGGTGGGCATCCAGCAGGCCAAGGGGGTTGGAGATCGACTATATATACCTTCGACCCGGCAAGACGAAGGCAGATGTACGGGGCGTTAATTACCTTGTAGGCGGCGAGGAAATGCTGAAGTATTTGGACGGGCTAGCCCTCGGTACTTGTACTATATGCTTATAAAACCGTGTATTATTCTAACCTGCTTGCGATTAAAAATATAGCTGAAGCAGAAGAATGCAAAAGCCCACGCTCTCCTACCAGCATCGTCTTCTACGGCGGAGGAGCTGGTACGTGTTTCTCTTGCTAATCATGTACAGTACCTTCGAAGCGGTTGTCTCTATCATGTACAATACAGGAGGAGATGGAGAAGCCGCAAGTATGACTGGTGACGACGAGGCTGCCAACCTTACCAGAGCCGAGAAACATTCAGGCCCGGTGCCGAGGATCTCTGGTGGTACGTCGAAGATGTGAACTCTACCTTGAATTGCACACTTCTAACTAAGTCTGTAACATGTATTATACAGGAACAACGACTGTGGAAGTACCCACCGCAGCAACAGGATAAGCGCCCCTCATCGGATGCATTATGGCTGAAGTTTCCTTTATGATGATGCAGTAGCTGATGCAGATGTCCCCCAGCACCAGCGCAGCTTGAACGCAGAATTTGCTGAAGTGGCCTCTGAAGGTATACAGTACTGGGCGTACGGGTATACTCTAAGCTGTGTATGAACAACACAGCATGAAGAGCTTGG
Organism: Phytophthora betacei; assembly: GCA_011320135.1. Lineage (NCBI taxonomy): Eukaryota > Oomycota > Peronosporomycetes > Peronosporales > Peronosporaceae > Phytophthora > Phytophthora betacei. The sequence continues at coordinate 941,733 of JAANHX010000689.1, read as the reverse complement.
TGCCGTACTTGTGTGGTTTGGCTTTGATGTATACCCGCATTCGGTTGAACGATGATCACAATGGAAGCATGGCTTCATCGAAAGCCATGATCGGTGGGGGGATGCATCCTTCTTGGTGCCGAGTTTGTAGCTTGTCGATGATCGGTCAAAGCTTCAAAGTACGATAATCACCGGCACTTCTCGCTGCTCAAGCTACCGGAATTAACGGTATTTTTGCAACCGAACAATTTTTTGCAACCAGTGGCCCGTAAAAAATCTGCAGCACCAACAAAATTAACCAGTTTGGCATCAAAACAGTGTCCCAGTTAAAGCGCGCTATTGCTTACAGTATTGTGAGCAAAGCGACGGTTTCAAATGGACAGGAGTATCTTGTGCGAGATTTTACGCCTTCCGCCGTTCTTACGGTTTTGTCTTGAAAGGTACTTTTTACACGGTTGCAGAAAACACGTTAATTCCGGTACTGTCTTGGATATATGATGATTTAGGACAGGTTGCAGCAGCGATGGTGGGGAGGGGGGGGGGCGTCGAATGTGAGCGACTGACGAGCGCACATGACCCATGATATCGGCGACTCGTGCATCCCTTCCCGAGTCGTCAGGTACGCGATGAGCTTGTGTCCAGCGAGGTCGCTGTCGGCCGGAAATTGCCACGCACGCGGTGGGCTGGGGGCGGAAAGTGCTCGGCGCGTAGGTTACAGATGGACAAAGGCGGGAGCACGCGCTTGCTGCTTGGTAATAGCCAAGTGTACTGGGGCGGAGTCGCCACTGGCGACAAGGCTGAAGGTCAAAACGCATGTGAGGGCGAAGGGCTAGCGTAGCCAATAGCGGTTGGTTTGTTACTCAGGAAACTAAGCAATTCATTTAGCACATGAGTAAAATTGGGCTCACATCAGTCTTGTACCCAGCTGTGGCTGCGGTGTCTGGGGCGCTATAAGGGTCGACGCCACCGGTAGCCGGATTGGTGCCGGCGTAGCCGGCGGTGTCGGCAGACGACGGCGAGGTGAGCAACGGTGTGCTCGCTCTCTCCGGTGTTAGCGTTAGACTGGTGGCTGATGCTCCCTGCAGGACCGGGGACCGCGCCGTGTGGTCTGCGCGGTAGAGCGTCCCGGGCGTGGAGCTGTTTAGGGAACTCGAAAGCGTTGAAGAGCGATCTACCCCAAATAGCCCTCGCGGGGTGGGCCACGTGGTTGAGGCCGCGTGCCCGTGTGCTATCAACTGGAGCAGGCGGAGATGGTGCCGCTGTCGCAACTGCCCCCTCGGAGGGAGGCACCGCGAGTGAAAAGCAAGACAGAGCGGCCGCCGGCACAGCATGTCTGTCGAAGGCAGTTGGAGTCGACTGAGAAAACATCGGGAGCCAACGAGCCGGACTGTTTACGCGCAATGTCATACCCATCCGAGGGGACTGTGGTGGTGGCGGTGCTCGGAATGCTATGGCCCTCCTGCTGCACGCCGGCCGATGAGTCCCTTGGGATTGCGTAGTGAAACGATTGCCGCCTTCTCCGCCGCTACCGACTTCTTGGCGTGCTCTCTTCTACGGTTTTGATGTCGCTGGCGCCTTACCCTTGGCACGCCGTTTAGGTCGCCGTAGAAGACAAAGTGATACCAGCCGGGACCGACGCGGCCACCGCGGTAGTCAAAAGTGCCGCCAAGAAATGAGGAGCCATCAGACCGGCTCCCGCCGTTGCCGATCCTGCTACAGCCGGCACGTATTCGATGGAAAGAATGCCAACGCTGCAGCGGCCGAGGCCGCCGCAGCAAAGCGCGTGGGTTTGCCTGCCGGAGTCGTGGCCGTGAACGTCGCCTGAGAGTCCGTTGTTGGCTGCCCCGCGTGGGAAACGGATGTCGCCAACGGAGCAACCTTGAAGTTGTCGAGGAGTCCAAGGTCGGCTTCGACGCAGAGGGGCTCGAACCGGTGGTCGTTGATCCGGACGCGACGGTCTCTATGAACAATACAGATCGGCGGTTTTGGCGGCGGATCTCTGCCAGTCCCAACGCTGATTGCTTGCGCTCAGCCAGGCGGGAGCTGGCCCGAGAAGGACCCGATGCGGCGGCGACCGCAGGGTCGATCGGGATGTTGGCGATCGGTGCCGTGGTTGCTGCACCGGGGCTCACGGTGGGGGACCCCACAGCCGGGCAGCCAGGACAGCGGCTGCTCCGCTAAAGCCACACGTTCTGGTGAGCTGGGAGGCGTCATCATAGTTGGAATTGGCGGAGAGGATGAAGCCGTTCTCGCTCGGCCAGAGATCGAAGCGTGAACTCTGGTTGCACGATCTGCTGGTGCCTCCTCGTAACGTCGTGAGCTTTGGCGTCTCTTCGGGTGCGCGGCTCCAAGTCGTGGTTAACTATGTTTCAGAATCTTGAAACGTCGATCACTGGTTTTCCTCCTAGTGCTCCAAGCTTCTCTTAATTTTCTACTGCTGCTGTTTATTAGCGTTGTTATGCTCCTCGCTGTCCCAGCTTGAAATACTTTTAATATCAATGAAAGAAGATCACAGTAGATGATGCGTCTGCAAATTAGTCGCAGATGATGCGTGGTGTCGAGAAAATCGATTTAGCGGCTTGCATCAGGTTTGCCATATAACCTTTAGAGCTAAGCGTGTATTCTACCCGGTCACTTTGCCCATTATACTACTCAATCTTTGCGCTAGATACTAGATTGAAATTAAACTAGACGCCCATTTGCATTAGCGTAACGCTTCAGCTTCTACTTGACGCATTAGGTCTCATAATGTCTCGGGTTTCTCTGTTTGGACCTTTACGAATGAAATGCGTATTTTCTATCAGAGCGCTTACAGAATAACGTCCTATGGACTGTCTCAGCTTTTTATTAGCTCTGAATCCTCCAGCTCCAATTTACGACTTACTACTACCGTCTTACCCCGCATATAAGGCATATGTGTTCTAAATAAAATACGGGATTCGCTCGACATCTAGCTTAAACCTCATTATGACCACCTACCTAGTTAGAACACATGTGGCTGTAACCTACTTGAAACACAAGGCTTTACCAACCAATGAATATGCTTGAGAGCTCCCAATCAACCACCCTTCTGAACAAACTTGCCGGTGCTGCTGTTACTTGGCTTTAATTCTCGTATTTGATAATTTACACAGCCATGAGTGCTGAGCGACGTAGCTATAATATCCACGAGAAACTCACTGTTCTAGCAGACTGTCGGAAAGGCGTGAAAGGTCACGGCTTTGCTGCTCTTAGCAAGAAGCACAGCGTGGCGGTTGCGACCACTCGCGGGTGGCATCAGATCGAAGACAAACTCATAGCCACCCTCAAGGACCGTACACGTGTTTCTCGAATGCTGTGGCTGAGTGGAGGCGGCCGTAAACCTGCCCACTCAGAGCTGGAAAGAGCGGCTTTTTGACTGGGCAACAGCTTGTAATGCTAAGGGCCTACTCGTCAAGGGCGCATACCTTCGTCTACAAGCCAAGAACATATATCGGCGTTGAATCAAGATAACGCAACGGACTTTGAGGCAGCTAGCCAGGTTTAAGCGTCGTAGAAACCTCGTCTCACGTCGTCAGACAACTTCAAGATCACTTCTTGCGAATGCACCACAGATTTGCCGCGATTTCATTCAACAGGCTCAGAATCTCATCGAAAAGAACAGTATTCAAAGCAAAATATCATTAATATGGACCAGGTTCCGCGGTACTTCGAGACGGAGCCAAAGTCAACAATAACGAGTCGAGGCTCCCGTGAGATTCTGCTTCGAAAAGGAGGGTCAAGTCATCGTCGCTTTACGGCTATCTTTACGATCACTGGGGATGGAAATATGTTGCCTCCTCATCTTCTCTTTTCAAAGCTAAAAAACAACCCTACATGCCCTCCTAGTATTATGGCCGACGTTAACCATACTGAAATGTGGAGTGCCGATATTCTCTTGTAACATGCTCGCAAGGTGGTGTGCGACCGAAGAGAGACGCAGCTTTACCGCGATCCCGTGCTATACCTCATCGACTCTTACGCGTGCCACGTGAAGCTCGCTGATTCCAAGAAACTTAAAGCGTACAACGTTTTTGTACTTATCGTACCACCGAATCTGACGAATCTTCTACAACCGCTCGACGTAGCAGCCAACCGTAGCTACCAATAGTACTACAGAGGTCGGTATGATACCTATCTAGGGCAGGCGTTGGTGGACCCAGTGCTCCAGACGAAGGCCAGCAACCCGAAGGTCCCTTGATATGACATGGTGGCGCAGTGGAATCTGGACTGGATTGCTACAAGAGATGCTTCTAGCATCGTGAGAGCGTTCGCGCTGTGTGGCCTTGTTCGTAAAGAAGACTTCAACGTGAAGGTACTTCATCCACCTCTGCGTGATTTACTTGCTGCAGATGTAGACATGGATCGTTGGAACCAGCAGTACAGCGACCTTGTTGCCGCTGACGACAGGGAGCAACCGGATATAGCAGCACCATCCTGGTATTTGCCGGACGACATCACGTCCAGCTTATTCTGCTGCCTTCTACACGGCATTGGGACACATCTTTGGACTACACAGAGCAGCTCACGATGTACATGGAGACACTAAAAGATCTGGAAGGTCTTTTTGATGGCCGCTACTTGGATAGAATTCGAAACAGGAGGTGAACTGGAGCTCTATGCTGCTGCACATACGCACAACTGGGACATTGAGGTAAAGTACTGTTGACAAGGACAATAAGCTGGTGTCCAAATTCTCGTACACGGTTGAAAATCCTCTGAAAACGCTGTGCTTGGTTCACTCCGGATCATATTTCGCAGTGAAAGTAGATGGATAGATAATATAATACACGTGATTACATGTAATGCATTTGTGCAAACGATTCTTATTAAAAGATAAAAACAATAATAGAATTCATAATATTAACAAGCAAAACCTCCGTATACAACGCAGCCACAACAGAAAGAAAAAAACCGTTACCAATCACAACATCATGTGAGCTGCACGCAGGCGGGTTTGAACCCAAGCCGATCGCGTAGGAGGGTCAAGCCTAAACGATCAAGCCAGATTCCAGGACTCACAAACTTGCTTCTTCAAAGTCAAAGAAATTGCTCGTTGTACAACACATAGGCTTTTAAACGAATATAACACACAAGCAGTGTTGTACTCATTTACATCACATATGCCTTATATGCGGGGTAAGACGGTAGTAGTAGCACTTAGCTGGAGCCAGTTATACATCCCAAACTGTTCCAAATGTCCCGCATTTGAATCTTTTTTGCACGATGTTGAGGCATTTTGGGACCAAATTAACGATATATTTTTGTAATACAGCTCAGCTCAAAACAACACCAAAGTAGATTGAGAGCGGCTACGAGGGCGAATCTATGGCTGTTCGATGCAAGTGAGCGAAGCAAACGCTGCAACCAGATTTATTTCGTTCTTCAACACAGCGCATGGTCGAGAAGGGCGATGTGCTGAGTGACCATGAACAATATCATATTATTCTCGATGTCATATACTGTAAAGAATAGAGTTTTCGAGGAAAACGAGGTGTTTGGTACCCCAAAAGATCCCGTTTACTAAATAGATTTTAAATTGATTCGGTTCAGCTGGACAATTTGACTAAATACCCTTCTCGCTGTCAAACACGACCGCCAATCGCGCAATTCACTTGTTTGACTATGGAGCCTTTCTAAGTACGATTATGGGCGGAGCAAATGTTTTACCAAGATGTGCGATTGGTTTGTGACTTGATTTTGTAAGTGGAGGTTTTGAAAGGTTTGCTTTACCGCTCAGAGTGTTCGCCTTTGTGAGAAATTCACAATATGCTATTGCCAGCATCATTAAACTATACTTACTCATAATACCCCGCCCGAGTATTTTTGATATCCATTGCTCATAAAATACCTTAATCGTCTCGGTACTGCCTCTGAACACCATGTTCAGGCGTTCAATTATTTGCATTTGGAAGAACTATGCTAGATGCCGTGAAAAGTTTGTACCTCAGCAAAGGTGCGCAATTAGCGGTGTTGCCATTGAAGCAAGTTAAAAGTATGTTGTCTTGCAGCATTACGCCAACTAAACAAAGTTGCACAGCCAGCGATGTTTGTCATTTTAGCAGCTTAGGACCTTAAAAAGTTTGCCGTCCTCCAGCATCACACCAACTAAACAAAGCTACGCAACCAGCAGTGTTTGCCTGCCTTTTTACAGTGTCATCCAACAACATTACTTCATATATTCAATGTCGCAAAACCCAGATAAATTGGTTTGTTTTTCTGCATCATCGTGCAAACATAACGAAGTTGCGAAGCCGTCCATGTTAGACAGTCCGTTTATATAAATAGTAAAGTGCTCGTCAACTCACCGACAAAGGACCTGCACTTTGGCCACAAGGAAATGTATAACACCGCATGCTCTGCTCGAAGTTCGTCAAAGACTACTCAATATATTAAGCTTTATTATCTCTACGTCTAGTTTGCGTTACCCACATCATCTTAAAATAAGCGTCGTGAGATTCGGAGCATGAAACTCAATAGCAGGTATATTCTAAATATAATTAATATGTATTAAAAATTCAGCTCGTAAAACCATGCAATTTCAGGCGATCACGTATTAACCCTTTCGCGACCAAAAGGGTCAAAATGCTCCTGTTGACAACATTTCGACTATGTAACATTATAATAATTAATGAAAAGGGGCAAACAGGTCCTTTTCGCGGTTTCTGCCAATAAGAATGCTTAACCAACCACCAATTTCTCGCTGAAATATTTGCAACTTTTTATTTTAAAGTAAACGCCCGCTAAAACAGCTTTCACCCCACAATCGAAAAGCGCGCCAAAAAGCCCCCCCTCCCCTCGCGGCGGGGGGGGGGGGGGGGGGGGGAGCGCTGATGGTAAGCCGTGTGCGTGGGTGCTGGACAGTGAGAAGGTGGCTAAGCTAATGCTGTGGGTGTTGTGGCTCGCGTACAGGTTGGCGATCTGGACACGATCGAGTCGCACGTAGCTGTGGCAGTCATTCCCGAGGCGAATTGCCTTTGATTTGGAAGATGGCTACTGGGAAACAAGCTTCAAGAAGATGTGGCTTTGGCTAGCGTGGACAACGAAGTACTTTCCTATTTATTGATGCGTTTATATACGTATGTTTGATTGGTTTCGTCGTCCAACATGCAGACCCACGATTCACTTGTTGCATCTTCCATTTGGCGCAAAAGCTACTCCTACAAGAAGGTCGATGCCTTGTGCAATACGCTTCTGTCGATATAACAATCCGGCAACGAGGAAGCAAGCACAGCTTGCTCAATACAAACATCATTACTTCGTCAACGAAGCGAAAGATGTTTAAGTACACGGTCGATGCATGGCAAAATGAAGGCTGCGTAGATAAACCACAGGTTTTTGCGTCATTGTTCTTGAGCAACACTTTCTTGAGCAATGACTCTACATTTGAGTATCTCTTGATCAATTGACTGCCAAGATTCGTTAACTCGAAACGGATTTCCACACCAGTCGATAGTTGAACTGGCGTCTGAAGTGCGATTTGAGCAACAATGTTACCAATTCCACTGCCACATCGAGAAAAATATCTTCAGCTACGCCGGGACCGATCGTTCTTAAAATCGCAGCCACCGCCTTTGCAAGAGCCTCACTAGCGTTTTCATGTATTACACCGACCTTCTGTCGAACATCAGCTTTAGTAACCGATCCAAAGATGGATGAAAGGAGGCGCGATGCTGCCTGAAAATCAAGAACGCGGGTACTTGGTGGCATTGGTGCTGCTCTGATAGCACGGCGGTTCGGCCCTCCGTAGAAACAAGGAGTAAATTTCGACAGGTATGAGCACGCTTAAGCGTTCGGAGCCGCGTCTCCAGTTCCTTGGCCGACTTGTTGATGCGATTCCTGTGGAGATTTCGTGCGACGTCAGACCACACGTCCCGCCGTTTCTGCAGGGTATATCCGTAGGCACACTGAACTACTGTACTCGTCACAAGTCCTTGGACCAGAATATAGCCATCAGTTATGAGGATTCAACATCCCAAATTCTACAGCAACAGTTAGATATAAGGGGTAAAATCGGGCGTAGATTTCAAAAACGTGGTTAGAACTAGCTGATTCGCAGTCGTTTTTGGGCTACAAGACTATTTTAAACTCTTTCCAGATGCCCCAGGATTACGGGAAACGGGTTGCCTTTGAGGCAGTCATTTGATTGGGCAATTCTCAAAACCACATGGATTTGCGCAAGAAAGTACAAGAAAGTACGCAACTGAACAGCAGCAAATCCGATTACGATTGTAACGATTTGAGTGCAAGGAAAAAACAAATATTTATTAACTTATCCTGGGTCACAATCACGCTTCCTTCCGCGTTGAGTTCACATATAATATAATAGAGGTTAACGTTAATTAGCTGATAAGGAACATGCACCGCTAAATTGATGATGTGCACCTCAAAATTGGTCTCATTGTCGGCTCTGTAGGTGCTCGTCACAGTCTTAACAGTGCCGTGCTATCTGTAGACACTCAGCAACCAGATCCCAGGTTCGCTGCCCTCTGAAGAGGCCATCTTCCTTGGCTTTGGACATGAAGTCAAAGCACCGTACTACGTAATTCTTCTGGCCTGGCGTCAGCTCTTGCTGCGAGGTGCTTGGCTCGGACATGTTAGTAAGGACGCAAATAGCTCACTAAGTGCACGAGATGCTAAGGAACATTTACGTAGGCTCTTTGTTCTCTTTTGGTGCCAACTCGGGGAGTTTCGCCAATTCAAATGGCATGCTAAAATAATCTGGCCCAACGTTCAATGACGAGTACAATAAAAGCTTATCCGCTTCGTCAGACAACGTTGGGTGCATGGGGGAACCAATGGTGTAGAAGTGACTCATAATCTATAGAGGTATTGATTATCAAAGAAGATTGCACGGATCCAGATGATACAAAAATTTCAGCACGCTATAGAAACCTCATGGCAAAAATGCATACTTTAATTAAGTTTTTACACGGTTCAATCAGGCCAGCCTTGCCTGTGTTGTCATCAGTGCTGATTGCTTCGCTATTACATACAGTTTAAATCGCACAATTGTTTGATGTCTTCAGGTGTTGGCTGTAGATACGGAGCCGTTATTAAGGAGTAAGGAGTTGTACAAATACGAACCCGGACTGACGGGTGGGTAGTAAAAGCTTATATCACTTTCTAACATTAAAAATACCTCGTTCTAGCTGCTAACAATTTGAAAAAAGTAGATTTGACTATACCACGATTAGATGTCTTGTTTCGTGGTCTAGAGAGCCTCTTGCCTCACAGCAGATCTACCTTGCTCACGAGTTGCTTAAGGCTGCTGCTGTAAACTAAGTTTGAGTTGGTAAAATTGAGATGTCTTCCACAGTCGTCCTTTCGTAGAGAATAATTGCTTCCGGAGATAAAACCGGTGATATTTCACACAGCACGTCCATGTTGCTTGTGGACACACGTATGGTGCTGGATCGGAGTCAAAATAGCCTTTTTACAGACAAACAGCGTGAGTAGCGCAATAATCCGTTACTTCGATTGGATACCTGCCTTCCCACCGGCAGATAATGCATTGACGATGCTTGCGCTTTGAGTCGCTGAAAACCGCTTAGATTCGACTGCTGTGCACGTCGTTTTAGGGCTGTCAAACGGTGAGCTTTGTACATTCGCGGGCTTATTGGAGCTGGTACCTGTATCTCCATAGAGGTAGGATTGGTGTTGGAATACAGAATTTTAGCCTCATTTGGTGCATCCGATTCCGCTACCAACTCCATCAGGTGCGGATCGCGATTATTGGACGGGGTGTACACCATTCTCCGAGCCAGGTATGTATTGCATCAAGCGACATCAACCAGAGCTATCGCTATCTTTTTGTGCCACTTTTGGATTGAATGACCATCCACAATTGAAAATTGAGCTCGAAGTTGACCCAACTGATCGACTCCCCGCATATGTGTCTTGTAGTTCTTCACGCACGCTGGGGCCTCGAATTTTTGACGCACACTGGAGACCAGACGTCGAGCAGTGGTTGCCTCCGAGGCATCAGCGCTAGATACAATACTAACAATACTGCCGTCACACCAAGATGCTACAAGTATTTGGTGGTACACGGACACGCCCTGGCGGTACTCGCCTCTTGCACTCGAATATTTTTCCAACATCACGTGCTTTGGAAAGTGTTTGCTCGATCTACGAACCGTTCCTCGCCCAAACAGGCCCTTTAGCTTCAGGGCTTGTAGTAGCTGCACGGAGCTGTAGAAACTATCAGTGTTGACCACTCTGTTAATGAATATATCGGTCGGACAACCTGCATCCACTTACGTCGGAGGATATGACATGTTAAACAGCACTTGACGTAGGAGGCGACATGTAAAAAAAACAAGTTAAAAAAACTAACTTGTGCCAAAGATTAGAATTTGTGTGACGTAGTCGTGCAGCGAGAGATAAAAAAATGTGAAATTTTATAAATGCACATGCGGTATGGTAGTGCAGCAACCGCTTTATATGACAGCCGGTTTCGCTTCGTTGGTGAGGCAGCAGTGGTCACATCAAGTTAAGGCAGTCAGCAAGTAGCGGCGAATCGTCAGGACGGAAGTCATCACGTGCAGTGCGATCCTCTCTCCAGACTTCAAGTCTGGACTATGCTCGCAGCCTGAAGCTGACTTTGAAGAGACCTTTATATGCACGTATATGGGATGTAACATCACGTTCTACCGACCGATGTCGAGGTCCTCATGGATATTATCTAGATGGTACATGTTCCTGTCGCTTGATCAGGCTTCACAACTCCCTACCTCCATTGCAGCGCGTTATATCTTCTCAAGCAACGAGGTGCTATTAGCAATTTCAGCAATATATATGTAATGTAAGCCTACACACAAGCTTGGACATCACCTCGCAGCAACTTTGCAAGCATACCCTCCTGACCTATATTTTTATCACGGAGAATACGTTGCTGTAATGGCTGATAATTCAAGCGCAATAGGACTAAAATACATTTTATTTTTCAAAAATGCATGTGGCAAATCAAACTGTGCGAGGTCACTTGAGTACTCCACTCACATATCCAGCGTGGTGCTGAGTCCAGGTCGCCGTGCCATAATATATTTTGACGTCTCGCCGATGACGCTGGAGACGATCATCTTCATGAAAATGAACCCTACGTGACCACGGTAGAACACTGCATGTACTAGCAATATAACAATATTTTACTATTGTGTTTGTACTTAGTTATTTATTTGTACTTTCAAGTGTTATGTATTTCTTCTCAAACATTCCAATTCACATGTCATTCTTTTCATCGTGTTTTGGCCATCCCTGGTGCAAAACCATTGTGCTCGTGCCAAACAAGGTGAACCTCGTGGCCGAAGGGACCGTCAAGGAAGTTACCGTGTACAACAAGGCGTGGCTCCTAAGATCGAGACCTGTCACGTCAGTATGTAGCGGTGCTTCAAGCAACATCGTGCAGTACTTGTTCCCCAAGGGCGTGGATCTCACGCTTGTGCTCTACGAATACGGCTTTTTCAACAGTGAGCTGTAGTACGACGGTATCTTCATCCGTAACGGCCCTGGTGACCCACCACGCCCATCGAGAGCATCCGCTGGTCCATCAACGGTTGCTTCAACTAGGATAACTCCAAGCCTATTTTCAGTGGGTAATTAGATTCTGGTTCTGGCACCACATACAAGGTGAAGTATGGCAATGGCGGTCAGGTGTGCTTCGACATGCTCACTACACGCTGCTACATCACGCAGCATAACCATGGATACGCTCTGGGGTCGACCGCTATGCCTGAGGATGAAAGCCCTTCTTTATGAACGCCAACGACAAGTCGAACAAGGGTATTACATGCATCCACGATCACAAGCCTTTATTCTTGTCGAGACGTTCTCGAAGCAGCTCCCCCCGGACGCCTGCGGTGGCCCCACGGACACAGCCTTCCTCTTTGAAATACACCAGGAAGAAGGTCAACATCTCCCAGCCACGGACACGACTCTGTACGTCCGTTCGACGTTCTCCAAGGTGAGACCACCAGAACCGAGCAGCAGACCACTATCGACCTGGCTGGAGAGTTCGCATACGGGACTCCCGTAACGGGAGTCATTAAAGTATTCCAAAAAGAAAGACAAGGCTAAATTGACGGAAGGTATGCTTTCAGAGTGCGCAATTTGGTGAAAACATTTTCCCGGCCTTCTCTAATCAATAGCGATTTTGAAGATTTACCGTGACACCCGTCCTGTAATTACCTGCGGGAACAAAAACTTGATACAGGTTTATTATCATCTTTTTTGGGATAACGTATGTGACAGGTATATTAGCCATAGTGGTACACCACTGAACCCGTACATCACCACGGTGCAGATGTCCAACATTCCATCCTGCAAGGTGTACTTCGTGCCTGTGCGTGCCGAGACGGTGCTGGAGATCATCGATAGGGAGAAGGCGGATGAAATCCTGGTGAGTATGTCGCAGACGGCTCTGGCCGTCGGCATCAGGCTGTACCTGAACGACGACCTGGAGAGTCACAACGTTCGCGTCAGGGGCGCGCGATCGTCGACACAGAGGATAACGAGAAGTTGGCGGCCAAGATAACGGAGATTGGCGAGACGATTGCGCCGAGTCAGTCGAAGGCGCGTTGAAGGCTGCAGATCGGCTTCTGTGCTGGTGCGTTCTGCTATCGCTCTTGGCTTCCTGGGTTCGATTTTCGCTGCCAATGACGAAGAGCAGCGTGTGCTGGCCACAAGGCGCTGCACGGCTCGGCGTCGAGGCCAGATCAAGCAGATTCTGATCGATCAGGATCTGCACAGGTCGAGTACGAGTTAGTGCGTGACACCAAGGAGAGCTGTATCACGGTCGAACAGCAAGTACTTCAAGCTCCGCTCGACAGCGCAGAAGTTTGTGCGTCACTTTGGCATTATGGGCGAGTGTAATATCCCGAAGCGTGACGGCATCATCGAGGTGAGCGCTCGTTTGTCTCGTTCTAATGGCCTCGCCTCCAACGCCACGGGCTACCCGCGCTTGCCTACATAGCCATCAAGATCTCTCTGGGTATTAACCCAAGAACAGCGTGACCAAGACAACACGGCCTACTTTGGGGCAAAGTCTGGACTACTGTGTGGTCAAGATGCCGCGTTGGGACCGGAAGACGTATGTCCAACGACCTGCGCGGCTACGTGCTGTCCGTGGGCGAGTTTATGTTTGTCGGCCGCAGCTTCGGGGAGTGCATCCAGAAGACTGTGCAATGCTGAACCCAAACCTGGCCGGTCTGGACGGCTGTGCCGCCGGAGGTGCGGGCGCGCGTCTGAGCTCCCCCGACGGATGAGCGCCTGTTCAGCGTCATCTCTGCTCTTGACGCCGGCTACACGATCAACCACGTGCACGAGCTGACCAAGATCGACAACGGGTTTCTGTCCAAGCGGCCGCGCATTTCGTGACTGCGCTAGTCAGTATACCCCAGATTCACGTTAGACACGCGGAAAGAGAACATCGGGCGTACATTGAAGGTGAACGGTCACCAATCTGCCCAACGCCACAGGCATGCAGGAACGTAGGCGGTTGGGTGTTGTGCCGTGTGTCAAACAGATCCATACGCTGGCTGATGAGTTCCCGGCTCAGACCAACAACCTGAACATGACGAACAGCGGCTTCGGAGGAGCCATCGTGGTGCGACGCGAACTGCATCGGCTTGTCTGTGGAGTTTGAATGGTGTGTCACAGATGTGAGCTGGTCACACCAGAGAAAAAGATAAAAAGGATCCACAGGAAGGGTGTGGATCAGGAGGAAGAGGTGACTGTTTTATGCATAAGGAGTGACGTTTTACGTGCGTACTGTGCGCAAGGTGCGTGAGCTGGACAAGGCGGCGATCTTGGTCAACAATAACCCGGAGACGGTGAGCACGGACCCCGACGAGAGCGACCATCCATGCACTTCGACGAGCCGAGTATAGAGCGCGTTCTGAGCTGACATCTGGGGCCGCGAGAGCCCGGAGGATGTGATCGTGTCTGTGGGTGGCCAGATCCCGAACAACCAGGTCATGCCGCTGTCCCGGCCGGCGTCATCATCTTCTGAGCACGTCGCCGGAGAGCGTCGACCAGTGCGAGGACCGCAATAAATTCTCTGCTTTTCTGGACACACTGAACGTGGACTAGTCGCGTTGGACGGAGGTCACAGACCTGAACTACGCTCTTGAGTTCGTGCTGGAGGCGCAGTACCACGGGCTAGTCCGTCCCACCTGCCTTTTGTCGGATGCTGGTACGATTGTGGCTTCGGACGAGAGCCACTAACCCCACTGCGTGCAGATTGCAATCCCACATAAAAAAACCGTGCGCTTAGCATCGTCGCGTTCTTTCAGTCGCCCGATACTCGATAAAATGTTGGAAACGTGCCGTACAATAGAAACCATGCTGGGTAAAAGAGTACGGCCAGCTATAAACATAAGTTGACCGCGTGATAGCTCCGTTTCATCGTCCGTCGATCCCTTCACGCGCATCGCGTCTGTAACGGATTCAGAAACCGAACGAAGCCACCCTGCCTTCCAGCCACGATCCGTTTCTTCACGTTCCATCCAGCCTCTCGGGATCTAACGAGGCACACGGATCACGTCAATAGCGAAAGTTGGGTTGCTGTGGTGCAATCACCTTGGCAGGCGTTCTCCACGTGCTCCGACATGGCGTGGCTGAGGATGGAGCCGTCCTTGGCTAGATAGTCCCTCAAGTGGCGAATGTTTCAGAAATGCCGCCGCAAGAAGTACCTGCACGCCTTGGTGGCGGTTTTTTTAACGATATTTTTGGCTTTTTTTCTATGTCATGTCATTTCGGCTTCTGTTTATGACATTTTGGTTTTTTATATTAATTGAATGTTGGGGGCTTGATTGTATGAAGGAGTGTTTCCATGCAAGGGTTTTCTGTTTTTTTTGGGTGATTGTATAGTTTTCCTGTTTGACGTTTCTAGACTAATTATGCGTTATACATGCAGCTGCTGACCTGTAACGTAGTACGCCTCTAGTTGGGTACAATAATGTGTCCCATCTAATAAAAGTAGTTAAATCGATCTTGCCAGTTCTTCAACCCCCAAGGCGCTGGCTTCCTCTCCTTCCTCGAATTCGATGCTCCAGTATCGTTTACCGCCTTTTATGAAAGGTGGCTTAGCTATCCCAACGTGGTTGAGCTCTGTTCCTTCGCCTTCGTCGTTAGTTTATGATCGGCCATCCGAATGCTCCAGTAGATGACACTAGCGGGCTTATCCACCGACCTCTTGATCAGCGAGTACACAGCATACTGCGCCTTTCGAGGTCTGTCATGATCCAGGCATCTTGTTATTTTCCGACGCCGTCCAGGTTGCTTTCGAACCGGTAGGTTTCGTAGCATACCCTGTAGGTCTAGGGAGTCTACAAGATGTAGCCATGTCAAAACGTGAGCGCGGATCCAGCCGGTTTGGCAAAACGGCTTACAGTCGCACTTGAACTTACGACGAATCATTGTGTTCTCGTCGTTGCTCCAGGAAGGGTTGCCCCAATCGTGCTGGAACATAATTCGCTTTAAAAATTTCCACGCCGTGAATCGACAAATAGCGCAGCTGGATGTTCTTCACCTTCTCGTTTTGCTTGAGCTTACATCCGAGCGAGGCTATGTGCGTTTTGGCTCGATTGTCTTTAAGCTTAAGGCCGTGGAGGTTGTCATCGCGTACGATGTAGTGTTTGGCGTTGAAAACAAATTCTTTGATGCTGTTAACCGCCCGTCCGGACTTTCGTCTATGAGTAGGGTAGTGATTGCCTTCTTCGCTTATAGCCACATCCATCTGCAAATCTTGTGTGCTCACTGGGCCAGACGCATAATGCCTGATATGCTCAGCGTTGACGTCCATAGCACATTCGACCAAGCTTTTAGGCAACGTTCCAGCCAGAACGTGCCCCGTCGCTGCTCGATGATGACTTACTACCGTGGTCTTAATTGTTCAATTATGGGATTCAATCGGACTTTGGTTTGGCAGCGCCCCAGCAGTGTCACTTGCAGTATAGAATCACAAATCCCAGGGGTCTGTCAGCTATTCATCTCTAAGCCACTGTGCGTACTCGGCTTCCCCCAGAGTCTCCCAGTTCTTGACCACTAGCTCGGATAAAACCTCGAGCCGGCCAAGCGAGCGCGCTTCGCTAAGATATTATAGTTGCGGCTGAATGATTGCTTGGTAGCGCTTACTTAAAGACAAAAAAACATTTTTGCCTCTGGCATTGCGATACCAATGTGGCCAGCAGTTCAGAAGTTTAATGACAGGCCAGACTTCGTGAAAAGGCAAGACACTTGCGATAGCGGCAGAGTGATCCATTGATCCGTAGTTAAGCTCCAAAGCTCCACTAAAAACCGAATCACATTTGTCCCTGCAGACTGTAAAGATCCGTGTTTACGCGAACGCGGTTTCCGTCCGAGTAAACATGAACGCCATTGGGTAGAACTTCTGTTGATACTTGTTCAGTGCCGAGTAACGAACCCCAACGGTACCGAACAAAACTAATGTTCATCCGCTAAAATGGATTTTATAAGTACCATCCGTCACACCAACCTCTTCCGGGGATCTGGCGATCAAACGTTGGCCTAGTACTTGTCTAGAAGCAGTCCTGAACAATCGCCTGGACGTGAAGATAATCCCGACAGAAACCTTTCCATTCTCTAGAGGATCTGTAAAGCAATACAGCACAAGTAGCTCGTGCTGAAAGTTGAATGACTGCTGACAAAACTACAATACATCTGTGCCCATATCATACTTGAGGTGCTAGTCAAATTGCTCAAGCGTTGTGCACATTCTCGGAGAGGCCCACTCCATCACGTCGGCGTATTTTGTGATTGAAAAATCTTCAGGTCTTTTTGGTCTCTGTGGCCGATTCTTCAGTTGCTTGACATTAGGAACCATCGCAAGCCGACCTGGCGAATTCCTATATCGAACTTGAAGTGTTGTCAGACATTGTTTTCGACCTTGTCCGGAGTCGATGTCCCTTCCGTCTCTTAATCGAATTTAGCCTCTGATTTCGAGAAAAAATGGGATCGCGGGATGACGATCTGAATGTCGTGACGTCGCGACGGCGAGTATGTGCTCTGCGGCTTCTAGCTCGGCCCTAACCCGGTCAAGTGCAAGTGCTGTACGGTCTAAAGAGACCCAAATACGCTTGAACAGGCGCATCGAAGACAAATTAAAGAGTGCGTTATGCGGGAAGGCTTAGAAAACTCCGTACGATAGGCTTACCTTTTCTAGATTTTTAATTTTCTAAGTTTTATCGCCTGGAATAGGGCGCTACCTACTCTAATACTGAAACAACCGTCAGATCGTAGTAGACAGTGCACTAAATAGAGCGCTATATCCTCTATTACAGAAAATACCGTCGGGTTAATGTCGTCAATACAATACATAGAGCCATACCTGCTCCTTCTCTAAAAATAACGTCAGCTTATTATAGTCAGCAATACGAAACCATACGTAACGACCCTATTACTGCAAATATTGCCAGCTCCTAGTGAACAATACAAATCAAAAGAGCGCAAATAACTTCATTTCATAGAACGCATCTGTCGATAATACAAAGAAGCCTCTTGAATATAATTGGTCCCCCTGAATATAAAATAGCCTTTTTGCTCATAGGAAAAAAGCTTTTCCCGCACGCCTTTATTACCATTGGCGACGAGATAGGCTAGCCCATTGCCACGCAGGGCGTTCAGTCGTCGAGGGAAATGTCCTTGAATGTGTACTGTGTGCTCGGGTCGATCAAGCAGCGTTTAGCTGAACTTACGTCACCACGCTGCATTTCGCAGAAGCACCTGCTGACAGCAACATCATTGACGTTTGTGTGATCATCAATGAGATTGACGCTGTTCCGGACAATACACTTATGTCGAACCAACCCTTGCTGGTCAAGTTGAGGGAGCAACATAAGTACCGGGTTTTGTTTTATCTGCTTACCGACAAACTGGAGGTACTGGTAACGGTGTTAAGTACTACCGACGAGCTGGAAGCACTGAGAACACAGCTTGATAAATCTTGCGATGATGTAGACTCAGCTTCTAGTTGCTTTTCAGTCTTCCGTCGTCGATGAGGCCGGAGAAGCTTCGACATTGTGCTGCATCAACAAGTATTCGATTGATAAACCTAGGCGCAAAACGTTGCAACACCGACGTCCTGATCGGACATAAATCATTTATGTTTGCTGCAGTATCACATCTGCTGCACATTTTCTCTGCGTGCAGACCGCCCATCGCGTCGTGCTGCATCATTTGCAATCCGGTGCTCTCGCCGAATCTGATCGGCGTGGACTCTCGTTGGTGGCCACTCAACATTATAATCGTCATCTGCTGTTCCGGCATATTGAGATCCGTCCGGAAGCGTAACTGTGTCAAGGCAGATCTCGTGTTTACTGCTAAAAGATTGATCTAGCACCATTTCTTCGGCATGTGTTGATTCTCCAAGTCTCAGCTGGCTGAGTGGTACAGCTGTCCGCTGCCAATGAGCAACGGGCATAAAACATCCTTCAAACTGTAGCGAAAGTTTGATTAAGTGCATGCATACTCGCCATCTTGTAATTCGAGGCTATCGAGAGCATCTTCTTCGGCTAATTCGAAAGCGAGTGGTGGTGTGTTGCTCGTCACGTCGTCTACCATGCCCTCTGGAAATAGTGCATCATCTTCGTGGTCTGAAAGTGGTGATCCATCTACTAATGGTCGTACCATGTCTTGGGCGTGCGCAAAAAGTGGCGATCCGATATTGCTGCTACCTTGTGGTGGCGCGTCCACTAGATCATCTTCGTTTCAATTTGCGGAACGTGATCTTGCGTTGACTCCTCTTGACCTGAAAGTTGTGATCCATCTACCACAGCTTCATATTCATGTTCATGAGCGTCCCTCTCTTTTCACGTCCGGAGGCAAGAACCTCGTTATCTGCACCATCTTCATAATTTGCTGAAGGTGCTTCAGCGCTGAGGACTAAATTCCGCGCAGCCCTACGAAACTCGGTGTCACCACGAGCAGAGTTGATGTACCCCTGCGTTTTAGAAAAGAAAGCTCTAAGCTCCTCGTAAACGTTGTCTCTAATGTCGATAAAGAGCTGTCGAAGCTTATTCGATGCCCCCTACCAAAAATAGTAACAGCCTCCTTCAACCCGGTTGCCAAAGCGTAGAACTTGGATCGGATCGGATAGTGCATCATTCTTGTTCGTTTTTTTGAGTGGAGAAACATTTTACGAGGGGTCCCATAATTATTCCAACTAAACACATCCACTCAACATCAAAATTCATGACGGTTCAAACTCACCTAGTGGTACCGATAGTTGATGTTCCGGTGGTCGACACTGCAGGCGATCCTCTCAGTATTGATAACGTCGGGAGGTCGCATTTATTAGTATATAGAGGAACCATTATTCCGAGTTATACACAGTATACGGTACGCACAGCACTGACCGGCCGATGTTGAGGTTCGTTAATTACGAAGTGGCTCGACGGGTGCCGGCTTTCGGTGGCATTTATCAATTTTTAACCCAAGACTGCAATGCCGCTTACACCTTCGCTCATTAAGACCCCTCTCACGTCGCGAAACGGGCTGACAAATGCACAGCAACGACAGATCTGCCGCCACATAGCTGACACTCCATTCTTGAGCTAGTTCCAGCTTGGGCTGTCGGCTCAAAACATGTTTCAGCTACTGCGCTCTTTATCACAGGCAACGATTAGAAACATCCTGAAGCAGGAATACCTACTTGAAGTTATAACATTGCAAGCTCTGACTACAAAGTCGCACCGTTCGTTCGGTCGCACCGTTCGTCGATGTGACGCAGCCCCCACCTTATGCTTGCTGGGACCAGTATCTCCGTCGGCACACAGAAAGCGAAGCAGATACCGTGACAATATCATAACAACAAGGAAAGACGCGGTCCAGTGCTTCATCGACCAAGCCAAAAGGACGACCAATCAACGCAAGCACGCGGAATGTATCGAGTGAATCAGTGGAAGCTGCAAGCACTGTTTCAAACGCAGCTGTTGCTGCAGATAACTCCGTCCTCGCTAGTCGTGCTGCTCTAAATGACTTGCAACATGCTAACGCACACACGTTGTCCCTGGCTCGACGACTTCTATCCATGGATGATTCGATACAGGCCGAACGGAGCGCAAACAGCACTGTATGACTGCTGTAAATTGAGGCATGTTCTATGTCCTTCGAGCAAAATCCGAGAATCTTATCTTGTAGATCTATTCTTCCAGAAGCGATTCTACGAAGCGCACATGGCTGGGTCATATGATCCTTGTAAAAGCTCTAGCCCTGCTGCACTAGTCGAATCATGGACTAGCTTTGCCGAATCAATGAGAGCAGCATCTAAAAGCAATGAGTGGATTCAAAGACTGGACAAGCTCCGAGACAAGTTTTCCGAGCAAAATATCGAAGAGCAAAAATTAAGGTTCGTCAAAAGTCTATTAGTGAGGGACACACCCTGTGCGGTGCTGCTTACGGCGCGAGCCAAGGTGCCTTATGTGTTATTCAGACTCCGCTAAAGCATCAGTGCCAACTCTCACCGGTAAGAATGGACGTATCAGTTGCGAGCTGTATCCACTTGCCAGAGACTTCGAACATCTCTGGAGCGACGAAGTCAAGAAAACGAGACGAGGCGCTTGTCGAGAAACTAGCTCTTGACAGTGAGGCGATATTTCTTGGTTTAGTGGACCAGGCATGGATTGAACAGCGCATGCGCAACACGGATGTCGAAGTGTTTAAGGTGTATACCATGAACCTTCAATTGAGTAGGGCATTGAATGATGTATCGACTCGCGAACAATGCACGAACGACATGGTTGCCGAGCTCAAAGAGGTTTTGGCCGAAATCAACAAACCTCTCGCTGAAGCTGGGATTATACGACGTCGGCGGCTAGATTAGTTTAGCATCTGCGGAACAGAGACAAATATAACTGCGTTCTATTGCTTTTCATTGTGGATAACATCCAATCGTGCTAGATTAATTCTCCAAGTCGAATGCAGCAGCCTTTATAATTGTGCCAATGTAGAGATACTCGCAGCGACGGAAGCGGCCTACTCTGAGTAATTCTAGGGAACGTGCATAGCTACATGCGGTACTCGTTTGGACTGATACTGGTGCTGATCTTGTCCATTACGCAATTCCAGTGATAGCGCAATGTGTCAGCCCTCAGAGCCATGCTTCAAGTTTTGAGTGTGACAATGACTCGAGTACTTGAACCTGACAGGTCCTCATCAGCATTAAAGTCTGTGCTGCAGCTACATTAGATAGGTGTGAGCTTTGAGGTGAAGCTCTAACGGATCGCAGCGCTCCTGAAACGAAGCGAAGGTGGTTGACACAAGCTATACGACAGCGAAATGGTGATGATAGCGAAGATGAAATTGGAGAAAACTAGTGACCAACGTGTGCTGTACTAGATCATATGTACTAGACAAACAACGGCATAACCACACAGTCGAAATTATGAGTCCGTTAGTCGTCGACGTGGTGGAAATGACAACGAGTCTGATGATATTTTGAGCAACAAGACGCATGATGTTTTTGCAACAGTAATCAAGGTGAGCATGTTATAGTAGCATGACAAAAACATTTTTGATTCACTGAAAACCTGCGGTGCGATTACATTTCCATTGGGGTTTCTGAATTGCAACGTCTTGTCTGATGGGAGGGGGGGGGGGGGGGGGGGGGGGGGGGGGGGACTTACCGCATTCCCAATCGTCATGCCAGATCGAGTTACAAGACTTCCACTTGCTATACCACTGATATCGCATAGTTTGACACAGGTACACACTAACCATGAAAACAAATAACGATGTAAGGTGTAGGTAGTTATGAATCATATGAAGTGACGTACCCGCCAACGTAGCCCTCAGAACACGCTTCACAATACCATTTGGTATTGTTTCAACGTTTTCCCTTCCCAGATAAAACGCTGCATATCTTGCAAGCCCGAGTCACCCGTTTCCGCTGTGGGCCTCCCAGAGGCCTGGTAAACGCCTCCGTCTGTTTTGGGGTATGATTGCCTCCTTGGCTATGGCTATGGCGATGGCGGACTGGTGGTTGCAAGACCTCGCTCGGCTATCAGCAAAATATACAGCTTATTGGCTGCATAGCTTATCTGGTAAAAATGAGAAGAACGAACTACCTCAGTGGTAAAATCCATGTCCTCTACCTTAACCGCCAGTGATATAGCGTGAGGGGTTGTGAGGAATTCAGCGTGGGTCAAGCCTTGTTTTCCTAGACCAGCATAATAAGTACGATGCACAACATACGCGTTAACGAGCGCAACGTCCAGGAGTCCCAGGAACAGTCTTAACCGCGCAACACATAATGTCAACTTTTGTAAGCTGTAAAACATCACAGATAACAATCCAAACGTACGTTTTGTAGTACGTTTTGAAGGTCATCGCCAATTGGACCGAATACCGCTGCAACCGAAGCTGGACAGGGACGTCGATCCCACACAAGTTGTGGTGGTAGTCCTTGACCAACTTCGGACAAGGTATAATAGATGCTTCATGACCAACGTACGCATTTCTGACTGTGTAAAAGAGTTAGTTATATGTTGGTGGAGCTGAATTGTGCCTTGATACCCACCGATAGTCATCGCTTGTGTACTCGCACCCGTTGCAAGTAATGCGCGGGCTTTGAATCCCACCAACAACACGAAATAAGTTAAGGGACAGTCATCAGTCTTGCTATGCGGCACGATCCCCAAAATACCATTTGCGGGTCACTTCTTCCGTTTGTCCTTAAGAGCGAGCGTTAAGCCGATATGTCTAGGTTGGATCGTTCCGACCGTAAAGATTTTGTCTGCAAGCAATTCCAGCGCAAGCGCCACCGACGTGTAAAATCTATCAATCACGACGAGATGATATGATTGGCGGGTTTCAGGAAGTACCTTGCCAAGATTACGAAGAGCAGTCGCTGGGCTGGATTTGTCGTCTATTGTTTGGGGGCCTCCCAAGTGCGCTTTTTTCACAGTAAATATCTAACGTACACTGTGCATGAGCTTGTTAGAGCGCAGTTTAGATCGCGTTTCGCCCCTACGCCATAGCGTAGATAAACGCCGTCGATGAGGCCATATCATGCGAGCTATTAGTACCCCAAAGAGGTGAGCGTAATCACACAGCTCCAACGTTTTCATGGAACGAAGCCGTTCTCAATATTTTAAGCGCCTCGACATCCTTGTCTCGCTTGCGCGATGCAGGTTTGTGACTTGTTTGTCTCTGATCACTCTCGCCCGTGTCACAACGGTTTGAGCAGCATAGCAATTACTTTCATTCGCGATCGCCTGGAGTAGTTTCTTCGAAACGAATTACCAAAACAATTCAATCGGGGATTCAGCTTTTTCCAAGACCCCCCGGGCTGGCCGTAATTGTCCTTGAAACAGACCTTGGTATTCGGGCTCTTGGGTACTGCTAATGGGGACTGCACGTAAGCAAACAGTACGGTTAGACACCCGGCACTACTAACGTCCCTCAACCACGACATTACCTTCGTCCCACCCGTTCTGTTCCCAGCTTTTTATTTCATTTCGTGTTTTGGATAGTTTAAGGAAGGCATCATCATCATTTATGTCTCCACCGACTACCGCCATGAAATCAGCAATAGCAGAATCAGTCCAGTTAGCGCTTGTGGCTACGAAGCGAATTTGTTCATCGATTTCTGAGCCTAACTCTACGTCTTCATTAGACAGACCATCCGAATCTAGTGCATCGAATCCGGATTGATCACCATTGACACAAATGTTGATATCCGCTGTTGCGCTTCCTGTCGAATTCGAGGTTTCGTCTTCCAGGTTTCACTGGGCGTTTTCCTTATCATAGCGCTCGTTGATTACGTATTTGTCACTATATTCCCCATCTTCTCCGATATTTTTATCTTCACTGGTATCGTTAGATGATGGATCGGTGTCTTTCAAAGAGAATATTGTTATGTGCTCCATCTTGCTGAGACTTGCGGGATAGCTTGTTACGATGGTGGGGGCTCCACCGACAGCTTCATAAGTCGAAAGCATATAGCTTGCTTCATGAGATACTGTACTTATTGACGATCGATGTTTATTTTGTCCTCAAATTAGCATCGTTCATCGCCTGCGGGAGCTTTTTTTCTCGCCACATCTGCGGTATTATGATTCTGCCACGACCCCATACGTTGCGTCGTCTTCGTCCGGCGGGCCGTCCTGGGTTGTTTCTCTGCACTACCACCAGTTTCGTACGCCGAGGCTTGGCCTGCTGACCGTTCATCTACTGCCAACAGTGCGTCCGTTGTCTTGTTCCTTGCCCTACACTTTATGCCGTCTTCGTCCGGCGGGCCGTCCTGAGCTGCTTTTCTGCATTACTACCATTTTCATACGCCGAGGCTATGACTGCTGACTGTTCATCTACTGCCAACAGTGTGTCCGGTGTCTTCTTTCTTGTTCTCCTACTTTGTGTCGTCTTCGTCCGACGGATAGTCTTGGCTTGATTTCCTGCACTGTCACAATATTAGACGCCTCTCTTGCAACAGTAGACTCCGAATCGATTGCCACCGATGCGCCTGCTGACCGTTTTCTGGACCTCACACTTCGTGTGCCATCAGTCACTTCACCTGTCGTCGATGAGAATTATTCCCTTGTCCTGGAAAGCTGCGTTGCTTGCTTTCGTTGAACTAGCATATCAGTGCCCTTGATCAGTGTTCCTAATGTAGCCGTTTTCGTTATTTCGTGATGTCCGTTTGATAGGGGCATGCTATCACCAACCAAACGAACAGGTACACTGTACCACATCACAACACCACGTCGTACACCACACAGTGGCAGACGGTGGCAAAATCCCACTGGCTCGCCCAACAGCAGCACCCGCATAGCGGCAAGAGCTCGCCCCCTGAAACACGTCGCATATCATAGAGCGCGGAGCGGTGGCAAAAGCTCACCGACAATTCCGCCAAGTATTACCCGCATAGCGGCAAAAGCTCGCCAATGCATCGCGGCGCACAGCACCAGAGCTGGTGCACAGTGGCAACAGCTCACCGACACTTTCCCCAAACATCATTCACATCGCGGCAGAAGCTCGCCAGCGCATCGCACGGTGGCAAAATCTCACCGGCGTTGGCTTCTTTTTCTTCTGACTTTCGCCAATGCTTGACCTGGCTTAACGTGCTGATAACGTGAAAAGTTACTTATCTTTTGTTGTTTGCACGATTTCACTATTAATAATCTAAAACACAAACTGTAGTCGAAGAAAGATGTCACAGATAACGTGGGAATTACCTCTAGATGAATCGTAGATTTCTGACCGGTATGAACAAGCATGAAGTATGATATCGAGTGTTTTTTTTTTCAGAATCGGTAAGAATACTGTATTGCAAATGATGCAGCACGACGCGATGGGCGGTCTGCACGCAGAGCAAATGTGCAGCAGATATGATACTGCAGCAAACATAAATGATTTATGTCCGATCAGGACGTCGGTGTTGCAACGTTTTGCGCCTAGGTTTATCAATCGAATACTTGTTGATGCAGCACAATGTCGAAGCTTCTCCGGCCTCATCGACGACGGAAGACTGAAAAGCAACTAGAAGCTGAGTCTACATCATCGCAAGATTTATCAAGCTGTGTTCTCAGTGCTTCCAGCTCGTCGGTAGTACTTAACACCGTTACCAGTACCTCCAGTTTGTCGGTAAGCAGATAAAACAAAACCCGGTACTTATGTTGCTCCCTCAACTTGACCAGCAAGGGTTGGTTCGACATAAGTGTATTGTCCGGAACAGCGTCAATCTCATTGATGATCACACAAACGTCAATGATGTTGCTGTCAGCAGGTGCTTCTGCGAAATGCAGCGTGGTGACGTAAGTTCAGCTAAACGCTGCTTGATCGACCCGAGCACACAGTACACATTCAAGGACATTTCCCTCGACGACTGAACGCCCTGCGTGGCAATGGGCTAGCCTATCTCGTCGCCAATGGTAATAAAGGCGTGCGGGAAAAGCTTTTTTCCTATGAGCAAAAAGGCTATTTTATATTCAGGGGGACCAATTATATTCAAGAGGCTTCTTTGTATTATCGACAGATGCGTTCTATGAAATGAAGTTATTTGCGCTCTTTTGATTTGTATTGTTCACTAGGAGCTGGCAATATTTGCAGTAATAGGGTCGTTACGTATGGTTTCGTATTGCTGACTATAATAAGCTGACGTTATTTTTAGAGAAGGAGCAGGTATGGCTCTATGTATTGTATTGACGACATTAACCCGACGGTATTTTCTGTAATAGAGGATATAGCGCTCTATTTAGTGCACTGTCTACTACGATCTGACGGTTGTTTCAGTATTAGAGTAGGTAGCGCCCTATTCCAGGCGATAAAACTTAGAAAATTAAAAATCTAGAAAAGGTAAGCCTATCGTACGGAGTTTTCTAAGCCTTCCCGCATAACGCACTCTTTAATTTGTCTTCGATGCGCCTGTTCAAGCGTATTTGGGTCTCTTTAGACCGTACAGCACTTGCACTTGACCGGGTTAGGGCCGAGCTAGAAGCCGCAGAGCACATACTCGCCGTCGCGACGTCACGACATTCAGATCGTCATCCCGCGATCCCATTTTTTCTCGAAATCAGAGGCTAAATTCGATTAAGAGACGGAAGGGACATCGACTCCGGACAAGGTCGAAAACAATGTCTGACAACACTTCAAGTTCGATATAGGAATTCGCCAGGTCGGCTTGCGATGGTTCCTAATGTCAAGCAACTGAAGAATCGGCCACAGAGACCAAAAAGACCTGAAGATTTTTCAATCACAAAATACGCCGACGTGATGGAGTGGGCCTCTCCGAGAATGTGCACAACGCTTGAGCAATTTGACTAGCACCTCAAGTATGATATGGGCACAGATGTATTGTAGTTTTGTCAGCAGTCATTCAACTTTCAGCACGAGCTACTTGTGCTGTATTGCTTTACAGATCCTCTAGAGAATGGAAAGGTTTCTGTCGGGATTATCTTCACGTCCAGGCGATTGTTCAGGACTGCTTCTAGGCAAGTACTAGGCCAACGTTTGATCGCCAGATCCCCGGAAGAGGTTGGTGTGACGGATGGTACTTATAAAATCCATTTTAGCGGATGAACATTAGTTTTGTTCGGTACCGTTGGGGTTCGTTACTCGGCACTGAACAAGTATCAACAGAAGTTCTACCCAATGGCGTTCATGTTTACTCGGACGGAAACCGCGTTCGCGTAAACACGGATCTTTACAGTCTGCAGGGACAAATGTGATTCGGTTTTTAGTGGAGCTTTGGAGCTTAACTACGGATCAATGGATCACTCTGCCGCTATCGCAAGTGTCTTGCCTTTTCACGAAGTCTGGCCTGTCATTAAACTTCTGAACTGCTGGCCACATTGGTATCGCAATGCCAGAGGCAAAAATGTTTTTTTGTCTTTAAGTAAGCGCTACCAAGCAATCATTCAGCCGCAACTATAATATCTTAGCGAAGCGCGCTCGCTTGGCCGGCTCGAGGTTTTATCCGAGCTAGTGGTCAAGAACTGGGAGACTCTGGGGGAAGCCGAGTACGCACAGTGGCTTAGAGATGAATAGCTGACAGACCCCTGGGATTTGTGATTCTATACTGCAAGTGACACTGCTGGGGCGCTGCCAAACCAAAGTCCGATTGAATCCCATAATTGAACAATTAAGACCACGGTAGTAAGTCATCATCGAGCAGCGACGGGGCACGTTCTGGCTGGAACTTTGCCTAAAAGCTTGGTCGAATGTGCTATGGACGTCAACGCTGAGCATATCAGGCATTATGCGTCTGGCCCAGTGAGCACACAAGATTTGCAGATGGATGTGGCTATAAGCGAAGAAGGCAATCACTACCCTACTCATAGACGAAAGTCCGGACGGGCGGTTAACAGCATCAAAGAATTTGTTTTCAACGCCAAACACTACATCGTACGCGATGACAACCTCCACGGCCTTAAGCTTAAAGACAATCGAGCCAAAACGCACATAGCCTCGCTCGGATGTAAGCTCAAGCAAAACGAGAAGGTGAAGAACATCCAGCTGCGCTATTTGTCGATTCACGGCGTGGAAATTTTTAAAGCGAATTATGTTCCAGCACGATTGGGGCAACCCTTCCTGGAGCAACGACGAGAACACAATGATTCGTCGTAAGTTCAAGTGCGACTGTAAGCCGTTTTGCCAAACCGGCTGGATCCGCGCTCACGTTTTGACATGGCTACATCTTGTAGACTCCCTAGACCTACAGGGTATGCTACGAAACCTACCGGTTCGAAAGCAACCTGGACGGCGTCGGAAAATAACAAGATGCCTGGATCATGACAGACCTCGAAAGGCGCAGTATGCTGTGTACTCGCTGATCAAGAGGTCGGTGGATAAGCCCGCTAGTGTCATCTACTGGAGCATTCGGATGGCCGATCATAAACTAACGACGAAGGCGAAGGAACAGAGCTCAACCACGTTGGGATAGCTAAGCCACCTTTCATAAAAGGCGGTAAACGATACTGGAGCATCGAATTCGAGGAAGGAGAGGAAGCCAGCGCCTTGGGGGTTGAAGAACTGGCAAGATCGATTTAACTACTTTTATTAGATGGGACACATTATTGTACCCAACTAGAGGCGTACTACGTTACAGGTCAGCAGCTGCATGTATAACGCATAATTAGTCTAGAAACGTCAAACAGGAAAACTATACAATCACCCAAAAAAAACAGAAAACCCTTGCATGGAAACACTCCTTCATACAATCAAGCCCCCAACATTCAATTAATATAAAAAACCAAAATGTCATAAACAGAAGCCGAAATGACATGACATAGAAAAAAGCCAAAAATATCGTTAAAAAAACCGCCACCAAGGCGTGCAGGTACTTCTTGCGGCGGCATTTCTGAAACATTCGCCACTTGAGGGACTATCTAGCCAAGGACGGCTCCATCCTCAGCCACGCCATGTCGGAGCACGTGGAGAACGCCTGCCAAGGTGATTGCACCACAGCAACCCAACTTTCGCTATTGACGTGATCCGTGTGCCTCGTTAGATCCCGAGAGGCTGGATGGAACGTGAAGAAACGGATCGTGGCTGGAAGGCAGGGTGGCTTCGTTCGGTTTCTGAATCCGTTACAGACGCGATGCGCGTGAAGGGATCGACGGACGATGAAACGGAGCTATCACGCGGTCAACTTATGTTTATAGCTGGCCGTACTCTTTTACCCAGCATGGTTTCTATTGTACGGCACGTTTCCAACATTTTATCGAGTATCGGGCGACTGAAAGAACGCGACGATGCTAAGCGCACGGTTTTTTATGTGGGATTGCAATCTGCACGCAGTGGGGTTAGTGGCTCTCGTCCGAAGCCACAATCGTACCAGCATCCGACAAAAGGCAGGTGGGACGGACTAGCCCGTGGTACTGCGCCTCCAGCACGAACTCAAGAGCGTAGTTCAGGTCTGTGACCTCCGTCCAACGCGACTAGTCCACGTTCAGTGTGTCCAGAAAAGCAGAGAATTTATTGCGGTCCTCGCACTGGTCGACGCTCTCCGGCGACGTGCTCAGAAGATGATGACGCCGGCCGGGACAGCGGCATGACCTGGTTGTTCGGGATCTGGCCACCCACAGACACGATCACATCCTCCGGGCTCTCGCGGCCCCAGATGTCAGCTCAGAACGCGCTCTATACTCGGCTCGTCGAAGTGCATGGATGGTCGCTCTCGTCGGGGTCCGTGCTCACCGTCTCCGGGTTATTGTTGACCAAGATCGCCGCCTTGTCCAGCTCACGCACCTTGCGCACAGTACGCACGTAAAACGTCACTCCTTATGCATAAAACAGTCACCTCTTCCTCCTGATCCACACCCTTCCTGTGGATCCTTTTTATCTTTTTCTCTGGTGTGACCAGCTCACATCTGTGACACACCATTCAAACTCCACAGACAAGCCGATGCAGTTCGCGTCGCACCACGATGGCTCCTCCGAAGCCGCTGTTCGTCATGTTCAGGTTGTTGGTCTGAGCCGGGAACTCATCAGCCAGCGTATGGATCTGTTTGACACACGGCACAACACCCAACCGCCTACGTTCCTGCATGCCTGTGGCGTTGGGCAGATTGGTGACCGTTCACCTTCAATGTACGCCCGATGTTCTCTTTCCGCGTGTCTAACGTGAATCTGGGGTATACTGACTAGCGCAGTCACGAAATGCGCGGCCGCTTGGACAGAAACCCGTTGTCGATCTTGGTCAGCTCGTGCACGTGGTTGATCGTGTAGCCGGCGTCAAGAGCAGAGATGACGCTGAACAGGCGCTCATCCGTCGGGGGAGCTCAGACGCGCGCCCGCACCTCCGGCGGCACAGCCGTCCAGACCGGCCAGGTTTGGGTTCAGCATTGCACAGTCTTCTGGATGCACTCCCCGAAGCTGCGGCCGACAAACATAAACTCGCCCACGGACAGCACGTAGCCGCGCAGGTCGTTGGACATACGTCTTCCGGTCCCAACGCGGCATCTTGACCACACAGTAGTCCAGACTTTGCCCCAAAGTAGGCCGTGTTGTCTTGGTCACGCTGTTCTTGGGTTAATACCCAGAGAGATCTTGATGGCTATGTAGGCAAGCGCGGGTAGCCCGTGGCGTTGGAGGCGAGGCCATTAGAACGAGACAAACGAGCGCTCACCTCGATGATGCCGTCACGCTTCGGGATATTACACTCGCCCATAATGCCAAAGTGACGCACAAACTTCTGCGCTGTCGAGCGGAGCTTGAAGTACTTGCTGTTCGACCGTGATACAGCTCTCCTTGGTGTCACGCACTAACTCGTACTCGACCTGTGCAGATCCTGATCGATCAGAATCTGCTTGATCTGGCCTCGACGCCGAGCCGTGCAGCGCCTTGTGGCCAGCACACGCTGCTCTTCGTCATTGGCAGCGAAAATCGAACCCAGGAAGCCAAGAGCGATAGCAGAACGCACCAGCACAGAAGCCGATCTGCAGCCTTCAACGCGCCTTCGACTGACTCGGCGCAATCGTCTCGCCAATCTCCGTTATCTTGGCCGCCAACTTCTCGTTATCCTCTGTGTCGACGATCGCGCGCCCCTGACGCGAACGTTGTGACTCTCCAGGTCGTCGTTCAGGTACAGCCTGATGCCGACGGCCAGAGCCGTCTGCGACATACTCACCAGGATTTCATCCGCCTTCTCCCTATCGATGATCTCCAGCACCGTCTCGGCACGCACAGGCACGAAGTACACCTTGCAGGATGGAATGTTGGACATCTGCACCGTGGTGATGTACGGGTTCAGTGGTGTACCACTATGGCTAATATACCTGTCACATACGTTATCCCAAAAAAGATGATAATAAACCTGTATCAAGTTTTTGTTCCCGCAGGTAATTGCAGGACGGGTGTCACGGTAAATCTTCAAAATCGCTATTGATTAGAGAAGGCCGGGAAAATGTTTTCACCAAATTGCGCACTCTGAAAGCATACACTGGGAGCGTAGGCGTCAATTTAACCTTGCCTTTTAATGAGTCCCGTAGGCGAACTCTCCAGCCAGGTCGATAGTGGTCTGGTGCTCGGTTCTGGTGGTCTCACCTTGGAGAACGTCGAACGGACGTACAGAGTCGTGTCCGTGGATGTGAGATGTTGACCTTCTTCCTGGTGTATTTCAAAGAGGAAGGCTGTGTCCGTGGGGCCACCGCAGGCCTCCGGGTGGAGCTGCTTCGAGGACATCTCGACGTGAAGTAAGCCTTGTGCTCCTGGATACATGTTATACTCTTGTTCGACTTGTCATTGGCGCTCATGAAGGATGGCTTCCATCCTCAGACAGAGAGCTCGAGTCCAGCGCGTATCCGTGGTTGGGCTGCGTGATGTAGCAGCCTGTAGTGCGCATGTCGAAGCACTCCTGGATCGTACCGCGGTTGCCGTACTTTATCTTGTATGTGGTGGTACTGACGGCCACAGCCAGGATCCGGTTACCCACCGAAGATATACCTGAAGTTATCCTGGTTTGAAGCAACCGTTGATGGCCCAGCTGATACTCGCTGCGGTCGTGGTGGGTCACCAGGGCCGTTACTGATGAAGAGACCGACGTACGACAGCTCACTGTTGAGCAAGTCGTGGTCGCAGAGCACAAGCGTGAAATCCACGCCCTTGGGGACAAGTACTGCACGATGCTGCTTGAAGCACTGCCGCAAACCAAAGTGAGAGGCCACGATCTTGGAAGCCACGTCCTTGTTGTACACGGTCACTTCCGTGACGGCCCCCTCGGCCACGAGGTTTACCTTGTTTGGCCACGTGCTCAGTGGTTTGGCACTCAACCTCGATCTTGCACCGAGCGACGGTCGGGGCGAGTGAGTTACTGACCGCCAACCTTTATCTGCCCCGTTCTTGTGTGATGCTGCATCAGCTCTGTTTTGCATCTGTTTGCGACACTAAGCTTGCTCGTCGCCGCCTCCGACAATTTTTACGACACTTCAATAAAAAATAATTAATTCGGATGTCGGATGCATGTCAGAGGTTTACGTATCAAAACACGTGCATAAACCTAACGAGCATGTCGTACTTATTTGGGCTTAATACAAAATAGCAAATTAACGCTTGACAGAGGATCTGACATGTTTACTTGTGGTATGCGATCACTATCTAACATTAAAAAGACCTCGTTCTAGCTGCTAACAATTTGAAAAAAGTAGTGTTGACTATACCACGATTAGATGTCTTGTTTCGTGGTCTAGTGAGCCTCTTGCCTCACAGCAGATCTACCTTGCTCACGAGTTGCTTGAGGCTGCTGCTGTAAACTAAGTTTGAGTTGGTAAAATTGAGATGTCTTCCACAGTCGTCCTTTCGTAGAGAATAATTGCTTCCGGAGATAAAACCGGTGATATTTCACACAGCACGTCCATGTTGCTTGTGGACACACGTATGGTGCTGGATCGGAGTCAAAATAGCCTTTTTACAGACAAACAGCGTGAGTAGCGCAATAATCCGTTACTTCGATTGGATACCTGCCTTCCCACCGGCAGATAATGCATTGACGATGCTTGCGCTTTGAGTCGCTGAAAACCGCTTAGATTCGACTGCTGTGCACGTCGTTTTAGGGCTGTCGAGCAGCTAGCTTCGTGCATACGCGGGCTTATTGGTGCTGGTACCTGTATTTCCATAGAGGTAGCATTGGTGTTGGATTGCAGGATTTTAGCCTCACTTGGTGCATCCGACCATTTCCCAGAGATAAGTTCCGCTACCAACTCCATCATGAAGCTTCGGTGCGAATCGCGATTATTGAAAGGGATGCGCACCATTCTCCGAGTCAGATATGCATTGCATCGGGCGACATTAACCAGAGCTATCGCTATCTTTTTGGGCCACTTTTGGCATGAATGACCATCCACAATTTAAAATTGAGCTCAAAGTTGATCCAACCGATCGCCTCCCTGCATATGTGTGTTGTAGTTTTTCACGCACGCTGGGGTCTCGAATGACTGATCCTCACTAGAGAACAGACGTTGAACAGTGGTTGCCTCCGAGGCATCAGCGTTAGATACAATACTAACAATACTGCCGTCACACCAAGATACTGCAAGTATTTGGTGGTACACGGACACGCCCTGGCGGTACTCGCCTCTTGTGCTCGAATATTTTTCCAACGTCGCGTGCTTTGGAAAGTGTTTGCTCGCTCCACGAACCGTTTCTCGTCCAAACAGACCCTTTAGCTTCGGGGCTTGTAGTAGCTGCACGGAGGCGTAGAAATTATCAGTGTCGACCACTCTATTTGACGAATATATCAGTCGGACAACCTCCAGTACAACCTGACGAGCCTGAGCTCCATGGGAAAGCTCACTGCCAAGATCTTGAGCCTCAGTTGGATGTGCCACACCTCTCAAGCGATCCGCCAGTACGTTTTCACAGTAAAGTCTATAATTCACAGCAATCCACCTTGTAGCGCAACACATCATATACAACCTGTGTGATATTTGCCATTAGGCTTGGGAGGATTGTAAACAATTAAATGCCGGCCATATCGAGATCGGCAAGCAACACTTGCTTTATCGAGCGCCACATCGTGGCCTAGGTCAATGTACTTGCCTCCTGTCACTTTCAAAACATTCAGTAAGGTGCGAATTCTTGCAGCCGGGCCACGTTGAATACTCTCCACAGAAACTTCGCTGTGGAAAGAAAACGATTGGTGAAGGGGTTTCAACCTCTACAGCGGCATGACGTTTTCGAGGTCGAGGCTCGGGACGCCAAACATGTCTTCTTCGGCCTGACGGCCCAATAATGTGCATACTATCCTTTCACCGTGATCTCCACGTAAAACAGGATGCCCCAAAACGTCATAATTTCTAGCAGAACGAACGGATCGCCAATGGACAACTGGTTTACCTGTGCATACGCATTCGTCTCGTGCAACACTTGTTGCCAAAAGTATAGTGGTAGGTAGGCAACAAAACTCGGCGAATCAGAATGCTCGAAGATGTATTGAAATTCATCTCGAAGCTTGGTGCCTGTTGATCCGTCCGCACGCTGAAATGAAGTATCTGGTTTGCCCATGGATGCAACTGGATCAAACCGGATGCTCTTCTTAGCTTCTACCTCTGCCAAACGTGTGGAAACCAACCGCTCAGGGTAATTGGGAACTGGTCCTTCTTGGAGCTTGTCAATAGAATCATCAATAGCTAGTGCATCATCGCCAGCTTCGCAAAGCGTTTGCCATTACAATGTGCCCTAGCCTGCATTGAGCAGATTGTAATTGGCGAGACCTTTTTTGCACCAAATTTATCGATGTATTCTCCTGCTCAGACTGAAACTGCGAATCGATCCAACGCGCTTGGAACAGCAGTGGTGCTCGCTGGTTCGATGAACTTTTGCTTTGTTTTTTCTTACCTCCTTTTTTTACTTGACGGTTGTGCAGATGCGACCAACAATATATGCTGTTCCAACCTTTTTGTAGACATTCGCCTTCATCCAACTTTCACGAGAAGGAGAAAACGCTAAGAGCGTGTTAACGTATAGGGATGGTACAAAGACCGCGGGTTCACGACTAGCACGAGGTGGTGGAGATAATAGCGATATTACCCCGTCGGAGTTTGGCATCCCTGCTAGAAAAAGTGAAGCAATAGTATATGAGCTGTAAGCACATCTATGACGTAAATATGAACCAAAGCATTACCTCCCATAGTGGAGATGGCGCTACCATTGAGTGGGTTGATTGCTTCTTCGGTAAAAACCCTTCCGCCATTGCTAGCGCACTCTGAGGCCCGTTGTGGTGTCGCTTGGATGTGTACAACCCAGATTCATGAATTACCCCTCCAAGTGTTGGCAGTCGATGATATTCGTTTACTGGAACATCTGCATTAGACGTAGCATTCATATCGGTTATCGATGAGCGAAATAGTATCCGTTTGGGACTTTCAAGGCAAAATTCAAACTTTGTTAGCTTGTTCCTAGTGACCCTGGTGTCAGTCGTACATTCCCGATACGGTATAGATTGAGCTCTGTCCATTTGCCCACCATCAACTACTCGTCTGCCATTGTCGTCCACACTCTGTTGAAAACGTACTGCTGGGTCTCGCCTCCACTAGCCCGATGAGAGACTGTGACAGCGTCGTGACTTTGGTTTACTTCGCTATGGTCGATTTGGGTCCGCAAACCTGACGGAGCTTCTAATTGCGTGTTTCGATTCGAAACGGCACTATAACTTGGTAACGTTGGCTTTAATCCACTGTTAGCCCCTCCTTTTGAACGCAGGCTCATGATCTCGCTGTGAAGACTAGTGTAAACCTTTAGAACGCTTGGGCCACCGCTGCGTACATCTCCTATATTGTGCGGGAGCAGAAGTCCCCTGATAAACGTATCTCGCACTTCATTTACCGCTTGATACCGGATCATTGGGATTGAAGAAATTACAGACAAATCACCAGATCGCTTTGATTGCCCTATGCAAATTTATCAGCCGGCCCCCTACGCTAATTAAAAATACATTATGTGTGTCGTTTCTTGAACATTCTCAGCCACCTGTCAAAAAGGAAAGTATGGTACCTTCAACACCTCACTAATTTAGCGTGCTTATTGCATGCAGTTGGTGAATGATTGACGCTGATAGGACTTATGGTCACGCATAGCCTTTGCGAAAAAAATTCTGGATTGGTTCGAGATCGCCAACTGTGCTTATGGTTTTACCAGCTTACTAGTACCACTTATTATACGGTACACTTATGTGGGATCCAACTGACATGTCTGCTTGTTTTACTCGAAATATTTTGAGTATTTGCCCCTTTAATTTCCCCTCGACAAATCTTCATGAAGAGCTTCGTCAGCAGTGTTTAATAGCAGATACTGATATTCATGGATAGCTTCGTCAGCAATGGTGATTTGCAGATATCCATGAATTCCTTCGTCAACAATGATGATTCGCAGATATGCATTTATGCGTAGTTTCGTCAGAAAACTATGATAATCTCAGCAAATTTGATTCGGCTTTTTAACATCCATAATTAAGCTCTTTCCTCTCTGTACATGTAATCACAAGTTATCGATCACAACGACGTGCTTCCCCATAACAAAATATGTCGGAATGGAGGATCTTATCGGACTTATTTATAGGGAAAAACTATGGAGCTCAAGATTAGGGAGCTCGGGGTACCCAAATTTAGAAATAAAGCTATTTGATGTACCCCAAAAAATGATCGAAAGGTATCGCTGTACTACAGCCTGTGTAGTGTTTGGCGCGCGGTGGCAGGAATCTTTGCAAGCCTTACATCATACCTTTATGAATAAAATGTGGTCATAATGCTTCTTAGGTTTGTGCATTTGAGTTTGCACTTTATGCATTTGAATTGGGATTGGGTGCGTTTAGTTTTGTTCCTGATGAATTTGGTTTTGTTCGTTGTGAACTTGGACTGGAAAAGGTGTATGTTTAAAACACAAAATGTATTTGGGTACATCAAATAGGCCTATTTCTAAATTTAGGTACCTCGAACTCCCTAAGCTAGTTTTCCTATTAATAGTACACAGTTTATCTCAGATGGGTATAAGGTTTAGGGGGGAGATACTTGATGTGAAATGACGTAAAATGCCAAAGCATGGCCATATAGAATGTTCATTGACGGCAGGAAATGGGCCTCTGGGTGAGAAAATCGCTATTTTGTTTTTTTTTCAATGCATGTTTGGCATCTCATGAGCTATCAAATTTAACAATGAGACAGAATCGCCACAATCGTCCGGATAATGTTGCCTCTGTTCGGTAAATAATGATTGACGACAGCCAATTATCATAGCCGTTATTGCTTATTTGTTGCAAGTAAAACCGTGTCACCTGTATTTGCGTTAGAATACAGGTATCGAATGGTTTGTAGCCTCTCACTTTCAGTCAATCCGTCACCGACGGCTCACGCTGGCAGTCATGCTTACGTTTTGAGCGCAACTACGCTGATCTTCCGTATGGGTTGCATGGGCTTCCAAGCCGTTAGGTCGCCTCTGACCCCCCCCCCCCCCCCCACCTCACCCCTTCGTACGGTGTAGCTCAACTGGGAGAGCGCAAGGTGTTGGCCTTGAGGATGTCTATTCAAATCGGGCCATTGTTATTGCTTGAGTTAGAGGTCTTGTGGTGAAGATCAAGTTTCAAGGACGGCTCAGATCAGCAAGAAAACTGCCTGCATACGTGTGCTGATGTCGACATGACTTAATGCTGTGTGAATGCATTCGAATCTAGTTTGTTTGTCCTACTTACTAACCTCCTCCAAGAGCCTCCTGCTTGTAGCCAAGGGGGGTTTGAATTCCAGTTGTCTGGATCAGCTGACGGTGGCGTTGGATCTTCACATTTAACTCGCCGGCATTGTGGACCCCCTGAAGGTGCTTGATGACCGCGCTCGATCCCCAAAAATTGGTGCTGTGTTTGCCTTTCAAGTACGTGAGTACAGCATTCTGGACGCGCTTCCACAGCTCCAGAACTCGATCGCAGTAGCTTGCTGGCGTTTGGTTGACCACGAAGCCGACGTCGAGAAACACCTTCATGTACGTGACTAGCAGCTTGGCCTTCGAGCGCTGCTGCTTCGGTGCTTCAACGTATCAGCGTAGCTCTTCCGCGTACCAGGTAAAGCAAGTCGCGTAAAGGTAGATAGCTGACCCTCTACGCTGTTTTAGCTTGAGCTTGCTCACATCTGTGCCGTCGTTATCTTGAATGCTTCTTTTTCGCGTTTCAGCTACAGGATCGCCGTTCCGCTTAGCCTCAAGGATATCCATGCGGACGTATTTGCGCTTGGAATTCTCGATAAGGAGTTTAATGGCAGCGGCCTGGTGGTCAGTGATCTTCTTTGCCTTGCTTCGATTGGCATGGATGGTGAGGTAGATACTTCTATGCTGTCCTTACAGGAATGGTTTGCTCCTGTAAGATGCGTCGACCCGTCTGAGAGGTCCCGTAGCGTACGTCCAGCTTGAGTAACACAAGTATCGATTCGCTGCATCGCAAGACTGTTGGGATTTAAGAACTTTACGACGGGATATTGCCTAACGACGCAAGCGGTTAGGACGTCCATAACCTCCCTGTTAAAATTGAAGCTATCCGTCTCTAGTTGATAGCAAGCTGCGAACAAGACTCGTTGGAGCTCGGCAATCGCGTCAACCGTGTCTGCGTCAAAGCCGGATAGGTATTGGAGAGGGCCAACGTCCTCGAGGTTTCTATCCACGCAATTCCTTGGCAATCATGTGGCCTTCTCTACTTGCGTTGAAAATGTAGTTGAACCCTTTGTTTATGGTGCTTAGGTTCCAAGATCTGCGATTAACGATCCAGCGCACGATCATCTTCTCGATGTTGTTGGCATGTTGGGCCCCACCACGATGGAAGGAGTGCGACGTGAGAGCAGCTGACACACCGGTGGCAAGAGCGACGCGATCAAGCACACAGTTGACGTGTGCGTGATTGTCGGGTCCGCAGCCGTACGAGTAGGAGGAGCAGGCGTAGCAACACGAGAGGTCGCTGGTGGTTTGTTTAGGAGCTCCACGAGCGGCAAGTCAGATGATAGTGTGGTCTGCGCTTGCTGCACATGGTCGGGCAGGCTCCCAATGAGTGTTGGGCATGGTGCAGCTTGGACGGAGAGGGCAAAGCAACAGCGAGCAAGTGGCACGCTGCGAAGGCGGCGACGGGGAAGTGAGACAAGCCATATTCTTCCGACGTCTTCACACGGACCAAGCGAAGGAAGAAGACACGAGCGGCAGCTTTAGAGATGTTCCGCTTCTTAATCATCGACAGGTCCGAAGCCCGCCCGAACAGGTACCAGAGCAGACACAGAAGAGCAGCATCTTGGTAATCACTTTCAGAACATGCATTGACATACAAATACACTACCATTTGTTTTCAAGTCAGCATTTGCGCATGGTGGAGCTTTTGCAACGAAGCCACCACCATTTCTTTTCAGACAAAAGCTGTCTAGCGAAAGACAATAAGCAGCCGCGATTCTAGCGAAGATCAATGCTGAGGAAATTGCTCTAGGAGCCAAATTTGGTTTGGCGATAGTACCGCATTGCCGTGTTTAGCAATTTACCCTTTTTTTCTTCAGTAAACGCAATATACATTGCAAACGTATCCATGACGCGCACAAAGCTCTTGCCCCTCCCTTCCGCCTCAATATATTTCTTTACGTATTTCTCCCCAACATCTTCACCTCTAGCACTTGGAAAATGCTGCGACAGCAGTTTCCTTAGCCCGCGAAGTGATGCCAGGTTGTAATTCCTTCAAACCAGTCCAACAAAGAGAAATATGAAAGTGATACGTCCAGCTGAATGAATATACACATATTTTAAATCTTTATCGGACTTGATACGTCCGATGGGGTGGCTTAGATAATTTACCAAGACCTACTACACGCCTGATCACAATGATACGGCCACCTCGTCGAGTGACCATAACTCAGTCAAATTTTATTATTTACGGTGCGGTTTTTACACAAGTTGCAAAGCATGCTTCAAATTAGCAAGGATGTGCTAACGCTCGCGTTTTGCACTTTATAAGGAAGCTCACATACAAAAAGAGATTTGTCAAGCTCGACACAATTTACGGCTACCATCGGCCCAATAAAAAAACTATAGATTTTATATAGGTTCTTGTATTGGGCCGATGGTGGCCGTAAATTGGGTCCAGTTTGACAAATCTCTACTGTTTTATTTTATATAGGTTTTTGTATTGGGCCGATGGTGGCCGTAAATTGTGTCCAGCTTGACAAATCTCTTTTTGTATGTGAGCCTCCCTATAAAGTGCGAAAACGCGGGCTTTAGCACATCCCTGCTATTTTGAAGCATGTTTTGCAACTTGTGTGAAAACCGTACCGTCAAAATATAATAAAATTTGACTGAGTTATGGGCACTCGACGAGTTGGTCGTATCATTGTGTCAATGAGTGTACATCCGATTCCTTAAAATCATGATTTTAATTTGCTGTGATTGGCTGGTGATTTTTTCTGACAGGAATTTGGCAGTATCTACCCATACCAAAATCCAAGTATGGTCCAATAAACCATCATGTTTATCCATAAATATATAAAACCACAGACTTGAACACGACAATACAGCGAATTGAGATACCAGAAGCTTTTTTGGTATTTTACTAACAAACTTCCAGCAATTGGGGCAAATAAGTGGGAATTGAGTCTTGAGTTTGCAGGCTGTTTGGAGTCGAACCTTACTCGCCGCTTTGCACGGACTGCATCTTTTCCTTACGGGCTTTAAGTTCGCGCCAAAATTGCAGTTCAAAACACAAACACCATAAGCGTAAAGTCAGCCTGAGTTTTGACAACCACTCAGCATTTTGACAGGGCTTCCGAACGCAATGCGGGATGTTGGCGTACAAGTCATCACCGTGGACGTACACCCTGTCGAGAGAGAGTATTACGCTGCCTGCGTGATGAAATCTCTTATTCGACGATTTACCCCGGTCTAAGATATCGTAGCCGCGCTTCAGTAGAGAGGCAACGGCTGCGTCATTCGCGGCAAAGACGCGGGAAAGTTCCTGGGCTGAAGTCCTCCGTTTTGACTTTTTTCTCGTCTTCTGATCAGGAAGCCAACATACCACTGAGCCGGTCAAGTCTGCTGATCTGGTTGGGGTTGGTCGCACTGTGGTGACGCGCTTTTTTCCAGCCATTTCCGGCTGCATTTCGCGCCAAAATGAATGAATCGATATCGCACTTCCCGATGATACAATTTGGAGGTTTGCAGCTAAAAAATGTCGCTATTGCGCCTAAGATCGCACACACTTTTTATTTTACTTTTCGGCTTCAAACTCAGGATTCAAAATCGCACTTGTTTGCCACATTATGTGGTGCTGTGTTGTACATGTATTGTGAACATAGTGCGTCTTTTTCTCATGACTTGCGTGTTGTAATACTACCTCCGTGCGGAAAATAAATCACCTTGCCGATCATTTTACAGTCTACGCAAATTAAAATCACCTCTAACTGTGCTAATCTCGTGCACATACACATAAACATCGTAGCACAGCAGCGGAGGCCATATAGTGAACGATGCGTTGAAGAAACAAATGGGGGAAGAGGGCTTTGATTGTTCTAGAAGGATGTCAATGTACGCTCGCGAGAGTGATTGTATAGCGCACATACAAAAGTTACACGGGAGACGTTGATATTGGCTCGTGACTAAATAAAAGCAACACCCCTAATATTTTTCTCGAAGGCGGATTTGGCAGTAGCTTCGCATTGTGGTGTCCACGCTTTCTTCGACAAGCTGACTCCGCACGGGAAGGAGTTCCCTGTGTTCTCTGACGACGATGTCCAACTCGGTCACATTCTCAACACCCTGGAGTGTGCCTTTCGTCTCAACAGTGCTCCGTAAGACAAGGCACGCTGTGAGGTCACTGACAGCAAGGAAAAGGATAATGCAGCTACGGATGGGACTGCGAGTGTGGCTCATCTAATTGAGCTCATCCGACTGGGACGATGAATGCTCACCAACTTCCATCAGATGAACACGTTCATGTTTGTCTCGCACCATTTCATCGCCACGATTATCCTTGCGATTTTGTTTCCCCTTCTAAGGCGATATATTCCCTTTGAGACTGTTGGCTGTCTGCCCAATGCGTTCACTCAATAGCAGGACAGAGGAAACAGAGGAGGGACGTCGCTGGCGCCTGCGGTGGCAAATGAAGAGCCCCCACTGCTAATCGTTCGTGGACAAGGATGGGGAGCCGGCAGGGCATCGGGGTCTTCGTTGCGCTGATTCTAATAGTTTCGTCTTGGAAGGTGTGTTGGTACTACCAACTTGGTAGGCGCTGGTGTGAACGAGAATACTTATGAAAAGAGAGAAGGTCTGACAAATAGCACTATTAGCGCCTAGACACAGTCCCATAATGAAGTCACTGCCCATGCGAGAGTGAAGGCGTGGAGGACCTGCCATTCTTGTGCTTTGGCGTCGAAGGAGCGTGAGGTCTCCTAGCGCACAGCTCTCTGCTGTCGCTGGGAAGCAAGTGGAAGCATATATAGAAGCTGGACGTCCCTGCGGCATTCGTGCATGTGTGTGTTGGCATTTGTCGGCGTAATCTGACGTCCAAAAGTAAGTCTCAAGCCCTAACAGCTAAGATGGCGGAACAAGAACGACAGCAGCTACGTGGAACAAGCACACCCGCAGTCGAAACGTTTTTTTTGTCTGTTCCGTACTCCGCAGTAGACCAAAACCACTTGACTACTCTCAAGGACAATAGCTCCACGTAAACCTTATAGCCCAAATAAAAACGAGACAGAAGGTGCATTATATTCCGTATGAAGGTAGTACAAAGCCTATAGCAACCAGGAATGTAGCCCGAGATGTCTGTCGTACCGATAAAGCAGTGTTGATGCTTATTTCTTCTCTTTCTTGGGTAAGTGTTGGAATTGCTTGAAGTAGTTCATATTATAGTAGGATGTATCCAAACCAAGCGCTGCTTTAACGTAAGAGTCTGATCTCTTGGCATTTTTCCAAGTTCGAATGCTTGCCAAATACTGACCCTTTCGTTGGGTCCCGTAGATAGTCCAGAGGTACGAAATGGTGCCTTCGTCGTATTGCCTCTTCACTGACTGATCGAACCTTTTCATGAAGCGCAAGTAGGTCTCGTACGCTTTAGTGGACTTTAATTTGTCCACGGGAACATTGGTCAGTCCCAAACGATGCCAAACAGTGTCCATGTTATCCCCACAAATCACCCAGTTGTCGAGCATTTTTCATTCCATATAGTACCTGTATTTTTGCAAGTACTCGTAATTGGCATGCTTCTTTTGCGCCGCAATCGATAACCCTTTCAGTCCCAGTATCTCCATGACATCGTCTTCTTTTTTGCCTGTCATTGACCAGTATTTGTGTTTTGTCCACGAAGACAACTTGAAGGGCAGAGCTCTGTCTTCTCCACCAATTCCTTCTGGTACGGGCTCGTTCTCGTTCTGCTGGGTTCGTGGTATTGTCCCATCGCGGATGTCAGAGTGGACACTGCGCACCGCTGTTGAATCGTTGCTTTGCTGAAGCTCGAAAGGCGTTGCGAGTGTTTCTCTGCTGACCAAGAGAAGAAGCACCATCCTTAATAGGTTGTTGTAAACCGACATGGTGTGGCTGGGCTAAGTCTAGGAAGTAGCACGCAAAATACCAAATGAAAAGATATGGATCAAACGCAGCGATTTCCTTGTACCTATGAGCCATTTGATCGGAAAACAGGTGTAAAACCGGACATTTTATAGGGATTAATGAGTATGGATCCGCTGTGCATTTTAACAATCTTAAGAGGTATTCCCCACCAAAATCACGGAGCCTTCAAACTTATGAACAGATCGCCCTTTTTAAACTCAAGCTATTTATGTAGACTGCAAATCTTTAGATCAACTGGATAGATAGCGATGCAGGCACAGGCGGGATTCCCATTACCACTGGTAATACCAGTACCCCGGGTAAATCTACAGTACCGAAAGTGAGGTATCACCATGAATTTTGACGTGGCCTTGATATCTTTACCGATACTCATATTAGCGTTAATGTGAATTAACCCTCGACTTAACTTAACCTTAACTCGGGCGAGTTAATCTGAATCGGCCCTCGACTCAACTTAACTCGCGCGAGTAAACGTGAATCTTTTGAATCCACATTAGTTGTTTACTATCAATTCTACTTAGCTTTTCTTGCTACACTGAGTTTAAAATGTGGCTAAGACAGCTAATTCGTGGAATAGTGTCGCAGATGTTTCTTTAGTGCCGTAGGTGCTTCTTCGGCATTCATTTCAAGCGCAGCCTTTCCCTGCTCAAGGTGAAGCTGTGCGTGCGTTTCAGGAGCAGTAGCAGTGTATTATTGCGGTTCGCCATGCACCTATGTGAGACGATGCCGCACTGGAAGGCGGGGGGGAACATAGTGAATGAAGCGGAATGCTGCGGGGCTTGCAGTAGTATGGTATACTGTTTTGATATCCT
Organism: Phytophthora betacei; assembly: GCA_011320135.1. NCBI lineage: Eukaryota > Oomycota > Peronosporomycetes > Peronosporales > Peronosporaceae > Phytophthora > Phytophthora betacei. The sequence goes on along the minus strand of JAANHX010000689.1, from coordinate 897,406 downwards.
ATTGAGAACACTGCTCACTCATTGTTAGCACCTGTTATCGTGGACTGGTTCTGCACTGGTACTTTCCAATCATAAGTCCGAAATAGGCGATCTGTTAATAAGTTAGATGGCTCTGTGATTATCGTCTCCCGTGCTTATTAATAACTAATAACTGTACACATCCCAGTTGTCTGTCCGTCCGTATGGCGGAAGGACATACTATGTATACATGTAGCCTTGTGCAAATCTCCATTTGAAACCACATGGATTTTCTAATGTAACTGTCGCCCCAATGCGAACTCTTTTCTCGGATCTCATAAAGAATTTTTGGCGACAATGGCAATTTACATGTAGGCTTGTGGACTCGACAATGAGCCCAACGTTGCATCACGACAATCGATCGTTCCTCTTCGTCTCCTGCGGTTTTTTTTTACCTTCGTCTTATGTGACCGAATTTGCGTCACGACTGTGGCATCTTGGCGAATGCGCTCTTCTGGGAACTATGGATACAGGTCGTCCTGGTCGAGAAAGTCCTCCGTAAAAATCCCCACTGGGCCGCCGTCGGGAAACCAACCGGGGGCACCCAAACAATCCCAGGAATAAAAAAATCATTTGACAAGCGTTCATTAAGGGGAAGACCTACCGAATTTATTTAGTAATGACACTCAGAAAAGTGTTCACACATAGACCAGAAATTGCATGCACTGTCTCTACAAAGTATTAATCCCAAAAAAAATATTATTGTGGATTAATATCTGCAACGGCTCGGAAGCCGATACCCGGCGGTAGTTTAGTTTTAGTTTTATTAATATTTGCTTTGCACTTCGGCGGGATAATTATTAAAAAAAACTGCTGAACCTCTGTGTGCCTAAATCGTTTTTATTTAATTTTATTAATCTGGGTTATCATTTCATATTTCCTGATTGAAATAATTGTTCTAATGATCTTGAATCAATATTCGTCATGCGATATTTTAATTATTGTTAGCTATCACTGTATCTTCATCTTCCACCCAAAACCACCTGCACTTCAAAAAACATTTATACGAACGCTACACAATATCTTTACTTTTGCGTCGTGCTCGATATCACGAACCATTTCTGAGCTCACATGATAGTAAGGCACTCGTTGCATCCACCAACTATTTCGCCATAAAATGGACGAAATCTGAAAAAAAAACATGTGAGCTTAGGGTTAGAAGGTACCGGTATGACTGTCGGTATGAATCTCTACGAGTTGGTTTTTCCTACAATTGGTCCCCAGACCAACTATAAACCAATTTAAGTATATTACATAGGTGACGCATACATGTTTTTTTTTTGTCAACAATGTCAAATAAGTTTTATTCGAACATAGGAAATGTGTCGGAATCCCCAACGTTATAGTGCAGACTGATACACGCAAAAGGAGAAGTAGGATTAGAAGAAGAAGGGTGGGGGCGGGCGCTTTAATATAGATTAAGCCGTTTTTTACTAGAAAGTAGGCATTAAAAAGTAAAAAGAATCCATTTTTCTTTGTAGTTACTTAGAAGTATTCTTGATTTGCATCCCGAAGAGTACATAGCAGAAGATCTTGTAGCGAATTATCTCCAGTTCTTTCTCTGACAATGGTTCCGTATCAGTAGATACAATCTTGTCTGAGGACAATATGTATGTTGACACGTAGTAGTCGAACCAGTGAGCCACATATACGCCACAACTGAATCCGTCTTGTTGAAGCCACGCGCGAAATTCTCGAATCTCCAATTTGTAGGCTGGGTCGACTAGCTCCAAAAATACATTTACCACCTTCCTTTTCACCTCATCTTCGTGTTTCTTCTTGTGAAAGGGGTCGTAGATCCAGATCACGCGTCTCTCAATATCAATTATAACTCCACACCAATGTCCGTAGTCGATATTAATGTAGATTGGACACAACATTGCTAAACCATCGTGACTTTTGCTGAAAAGCTGGCTCTTTGTGTCTAAGAGTCGATTGCGCTGGTCATCATCCTCGAAATACGAAAACGTCGGGTTGATTACGTGAATATTTGGAGGGGGATTACACGATGCCTCTGATGCAAATCGTTGCGTTGCGCTCATCAGACACTGATCACTGAGCCATCCGTCGTTGCCAAATCTAGCAAGCTCGGCAAATTCCACGGACACTCCACCAGAATTAACAGACCCACGTAGATCTAACTCTAAAACAGTCTCCACAATCGCATTTCTCTCTTTCTCCTCATCAGGATTTTCAAGCTTCACACTTTTAATCCGTGATATTAGCGCCTTTGCTCCACGAACAACGGATGCCATGGAATGCCATTGCAGCATAATTGCTATATCGTTTGCCCGAAACGTCCCCACCTTCAAAACCACCACGGCAACATCATCATGGGAGACATCCCTCCCATTGTTTGCTTTCTCGCGGAGTATCACGTTTTCAATTGCAGTGATACACCTCTTAACTAGCGCAACGGACGAATTGCTTCGTTCAAGTTAACCGCGGGCAGACGCGCCATGCGTCTCATATGACTCGTCTGGAAGGCAATACAACTCGTTAGCTAAGAGTCAGAGTCTCGGTAAATCCTCACCACGTTACCGGGGCCCTCGCAGAAGTCCTGTAGTAGCTCCGTAACGCGAATGTTGTCGTCAGGCGAGGTGTAGGACTCACGTCTCATCTCCGCGATCATGTTGTTTACATCTTGCGTTTGAATCGGCTTTCCAGAAACATATTTCAGGTATCGGAGGATTTTTTTTCTCTTGGCTCCACCTTCATAAAAACAATCGTAATAATACATAAATAATAAAACAATTTCCTGGTTGCTTGCGGCGTACCTTGCCACATTGTCCGAACGACGCTCCGAGTACCAGGTGACGTGATCTTCCGCGTCTCTGCGTATGTATTAAATACGTTCTCGCCGATGGCGTGGTTGTGCGTGGAATCGTGCAGCTTCACGCGCACGCGAAAAGAACCATTCTCGTCGACAAACAACAATGCATTCAGCTTCACAGGACACTGAATTCGACGTGTTGTGTGATTCGTACGCCCCCCCTGCCCTTTAGGCTTGAATTAACCTCCGTGAGTGCATGTCCAGCCCTTCGTGTAGTACCGCAGTGATTCTTTTCATAACTTTGGCTGCGTTCCACGAGCCTCCGCTTGCCGAACACGAGTTCGATTGCGATCTCTAATTGAGTTGCTCGTCCGCAGTTTGTAGACTTGGAATGTATCGCGTTGATAGCTAGGAGCAAAATAGAATTGACCAATTAAAACAAAATTAATATATAAAATTAATTGCAAATAATTGTACATACCCGCTGAATGCCGCCTCCATATCATCCCACGAGTCGAATACCCCAGCGAAGGGCTCATACATCACACGAACTACGGCGGGATCAGTGTCGTCTGGATCGCGGAAGTTTCCGTCAACTGGCGGTATGACATCAGCGTCGCGACGCTCCTCTTCGTCTTTTTGGCTGGTCGATGCGTGCTGACCTCTGGTGACTCCACGCCGCTGCCCCCCGGTGTCTTCTCGTCACTTCCCTCAGCAAGCGTCTCGTTATGCGCGGTGTCTCCCTCGTTGCTGCGCCCGCCTCCTGCCGTCTGCGCGCGCTTGGCCTTCTTTGCGTCCTCCATTTCAGCGAACGGGGGATAAGAAATGAGCGGCCAGGAACGGTTTGAAATGTCAAAACTTTTAAAATCCGAATAATCTAGTTTGTGGTTAGGTTAAAGTCGGTATCTTGGATTGTACTTTTTCTACAAAAATAGTTGGTGGATGTAGGCACTTTCTGATAGTAATGGTCTGTCCAGGTTGCATTTCTTACCCACTTGTACTGCCTATTTGAGCTAAGTAACTAAATACTGTTCACTTCTCACACAAAACTCAATGAAAGCTAGAAAATTTAAAAATTGTAATCTATTTTATGCATGCAGCGATCATTTTGTGCTGATTCAGAATTAGTCATTAGACACTCGATTCTGTGCCAGTTATGATTAAAGCATTTGGATATTGTGTCGCGATGCGCCGTGTTGTTGTTGACGGCTGTGTTTTTTTATTTGATGGTTTAACGAAGATTTCTGGATGGTTAAACGTTATTGAGGCACCAAGAGTTATCGACGGGGTCTACTTAACCAGTTATAATTTACACCTCTCGTTTTTGTTGTTGTTTTACCGCTTCATTTAAAATCGTCATCTACGCCCTTGACGACGACACGTCCGCCCGCTATGTAGTATCGGATTTTGCTGTCTAAACAACTCTGAAAAAACAATGGCTTGCAGCAGTAGAGCATATGTGTTTTTTTTGCTTAATTTAAAACTTTCTATCGTTATGGCTCAAGTGAGAATGTTTATTAGCGCAGCGCTGTTTTTACGGCCTGCTTCTGTTGTACATGTACTACTATTTGGCAGCTCAGTCAGTTACATCACCTTCAGATATATGCTTAATATTTCTACAGAAAAAACTGTTCTTTTAGTCATTGTTTCTTGCACAAACTATTAAGAACATATTATACAGTGTATTAATAGTATGACCTCGAAACACGCATTGCTTCGTGTACGCTAAACATCTAGCAGCATTGGAAGCGTCGTTAGCGCTAATCCATTTGAGAATAAGTAGCACTCAAATCTTAAAAGTATTAAATATATTATAGTATTCGTAGTATTAAACCGACTCGAATAATGGATAGTATTGTGCAAATCTTCTCTGTGAACCACATAAATTTACTAATGTAAGCTTCATAATTCAGTTTTAACCAATTAGAGCCGCCTTCACTCCGCTCGACAGCCAATGATAAAGCTCAACAATCTGAGAGTTTCGTGTGACGGACGGACCGACACCGTGCTAGCGTTGATAGTTTAGGATACACACTACCGTCTTACCCCGCACAAAGCGCCCAGGCGTACTAAAAAATATTATGATGTGGTTTAGAACAGTGTGTAACCTCGATTACAACGTAAAGTAGAATACAAGGACACACCGCGGGAAGGGTTCTATTAAATTAATGAATTCTAAGCCAATGCTTTTAGAACGACTCTAATGCTTGTAGAAATCTACTCTCCACCAATTCTTTTATTGTAGTTGAGACCATCAACGCTCAACTGCTCATTCTAAAAATAATTGAACAAGCTTTGACATACCTTTTGTGTGCGGGGCATTACATGGAACGAGGTTTAGCTCGCGACAACCCTCTTCCCTGATGGCCCTCAATTGACACAACCAGAACAGATCCACGGACCAGCAGTATGCCAATCCATGCTTCGACCAATTGAGCCGTCAGCACATAATAAAGTGACGTGCATGTATATATAGTTGTAGCTGTATAATCTCCACCTGACCTGTGCGTTCTTCAAAGTTACGAAATTTGTTCGTAGAATAGCGCCTAGGCACTCAAAACGAATAAAGCGCTCACTGGGCGCTATATTTTATTAGTATGCCTGGGCGCTCTGTGCGGGGTAAGACGGTAGCGCTCTGGGTACCCGCTCCGCAGACGCTAGAGCCAGGTTGGCTGGTGTAGTGTGGGTAGACCACCTTCGCTGCGCTGCGGTGGGCTCAGTGTTTTTACGTAGAGCGAAGATACATATAATATAAATGTATACTATCTACTTATGTTACGTTCCAAAAAAAACACCGCACATAAAATCCTTAGTGTTTACGTGTAGTGGTAGGCATGTCCAGGGTTTAGCGTGATCTGCAAGATCAGCACCAACTTACCCGGGAAGGTTTTGTCTATCTTCTCAGCTGAGCGCATGGCTACCCAAATGACACGAATCGGAGACGCTCGTGGTTGCAAAGTTTATGTATACTGTTCAGAAGCCGTGTCAGTATCAACGGTGAACTTATATTGGCATAAATCGGTGAGGAATCCCAGTTTAGCTGGCGTAAATACGCCTACTCAAACATAATACCATCTGTCACGTCATCTCCGTGAGGCAGTCGACACCATATCATTGATTAGGACGATCTATTAGAGCAAGATTTGGTCAGCTCCTCGCACGAAGTATCTTTTGGACCGGTAGGTTTTGCCGATGGTCGCCGCAAACACCAATAGTATGCCTTGAACCTGTTCCGCTGAGCTCTTTATGATATTACTCATGGATCTTTCCACTATCTTCTGCATGCATTGATCTTACTTGTATAGTTGACGAACTTACTGACTTATTTGCATAGCTACTGACTGACAGAGTGGCGTAGAACCTTTCGAGTGACATTTACTGGCTCCGACATATATGACGAACATACGAAGCCACATGGCTGTTGGTAGATTATCAGATCGTAGTGGTGTTTAGACGTGACTCGAATAGTAGTTCATGTACATAAGGTGACGTACTTTCGCTGCCAACTTATCCGCTTGGCGTGTATTTTGATGTATCCATGCATATCTGGCAATGTATCGAATTGGTGTGTGTCACGTGGCCTTGATACCCAACACCCATGCATTGGGTCACTACTGCGTTCTCGGTGTTTTTGCATCATGGTGCTAGCTTACTGCGCCTACGCTTCTTATGGGTCAGTCTGTCTGGCCAAGCGCGTCACTAACTGGGCATAGGTCATTTAGCGGTGTTACAGGCAAGCTGACCACGCGTCTGTAGGTAGTAGTCAACGCGATATTTAGGCGCGTGGCGGGTATACCTTAGCACCTTATGTCCATTCGCTACTTTACCGAGCTCTAATCTCGAGCACTATGCGCAGGGCGCTAAAGTACAGTACAGCGTACGGCCACATCGACTTGCGACGGCCACCTGTATGGTCATCACTACCGCAGACATGCTTGGGGCTATGTAGACAGCAACTTATTCGTCGCGCATAGTGCTCACTCAATACTGTAGTTTACATTCGTGAGTAGACGTGCTTGGGTATATGTAGACAGCAACTTATTCGTCGCGCATAGTGCTCACTCAATACTGTAGTTTACATTCGTGAGCGCACATTAGTGAATATACGCTGTAAACGTTGACGGTACATATAGCGTGTTCTTGCCTTTGTATAAGTGAGCGAGTGTACGTGTGACGCGATAGGGACGGCCAGTTTGCGCCGGCCAAAAGTAGATATCATGTGCTAATTATTAAATGAAACGCGCTACGCTCTGTAGGTGCGTCAACACTCTTAACAGCGCATAGGCAGCTTATAGTATGTGCAACCCCAAGCCTCACACTGTCCGCCAGCATTAAAAACACAAAGATATGCGGGGTAAGGGGCTATAAGGATGTATTATCCAAATTAGCTGCTCTGCTGCTGCCTTTTTGCTTGATGTACTTGGTGTTTCGGGCGGTCAGCTTGCGAGGGCGGCTGCGCTTATTCTTCGTCATTTTGGGGCGCCAGTCATGACGTATTGCCTTCTTGACGTTTGCCAGGCTTTCCTCGCGTCGCACTTCGACGGAATCAGGTTGTGGGGCTTTTCCTCCCCGAACACAACCGCTTTTGAGCTGTTCTAGCAGGCAATATAGCGCCGCACGATGTCGCACCCGCTGATAGCACCATATACAGCGCGCCCCTGGGTCTGTTGTAGACCGCTGCCGATTCAGCAGAAGCAGTTCAATATTGGTCTTGTACGTGGGCCTCACCACGTTGCACACTGTGAAGAAACCATTAGAACTAACCTGCGTAAAAATATTGTGATGCCTCGAGCCTTGTTGGTGCTGTGCGCGGCGGTGGCTCTTTTGTCCGACATTCCGTGTGAGGTATTCTGACGGATATTTACTGCTGGGTGTATTTTATCAAACGAAATATTAAATTGTATAATTATATTTTAAACATGATATTGTTTTAACCAAAAATACGAAACAGTATTTGCCAATACACGACCATTTAATACTAGTTTTCAATTTTAATCAAAGTTATTTATTTATAATATTTTGCAATCGCTTAAACAATGCTTTTTCATATTTTTTTCGGGCAGAACATACTTTAAAGCAATAACAATGACTTTAAACACTACCACGAGGTATTATGAGCGCATGCAGCTCGATGCCCGGATGCTACTAGCGCAAAAAGGTCGTGAAGCCTTCTTTAATAATAATATAATAATATGGATAGTATTATCGTCTCTACTTTGAAAAGTGTGTGGAAAATAACATCGCAGAGCGCTTTAAAAATAAAGTGGGTACTGTGCCCGATTCGCAATACACACGACAGGTTTTGCGTAGCTAAATGTAAATACGCAATCGTCAGCACAGCTCGCCTTGGTGCTAACATCCAATCGGTGTTTAATGCGCGGCAGAAATGTTTTCCTTAAGTACAATCGCGAGGGTGAGAAACGGTCTAATCGTGCGACAGATTCAGTAAGTGTCGCAGGTCGGCAAACATTGACCAATGCGCGCGCGAGTTAATTGTGTAACTGTAACGGGGTAAGCGATACCGTCACTAGCTTACACTATAGTGTGGAGGAAGCTCGCAATAGTAAAACCAAGTCTTAGGTTTGTGTCAAATTCAACTCTGATTTATTTTGGACTAGGGCGGCTACCCCTGGCCTCGTGTGAACCACTCAAACACATGTCTATATCTGATTGGTCAATACGTGGGTCTGGCTCCTCACTATCAACCAATCAGATGATGACACCTTGGCACACGCTACCCGTGTGCCACTTTGCCTACTTATGTAATAACTAAAGAAATATCTACCTACTTATGTAATTGGAGTAGGGCCCATTACATCACCCTCCTCTCTAAGTTGCGCTTACGCAACATAAGCGCACCGAACACATTTGAAGAAAACTCGAAAACCGACAAGGCGGAGACATCGGAGACAGCGCGAAGGGCGGCAGCGCCAGCGCGTCGCCGGCGGTAGTAACAAGGGCAAGCCCAGGGTCGACAGGTGCGCCACAAGCTCTGGATGTACTGCAAGGACCGTCACAGCGCGTCTCGGCTCCCAGGACACACATCGACGAAGTGCCCAGCGTACATGCGACTCAGAAGACTCCGAGCTGGAGGCACTTGGATCACGGACACAAGGAACCTCACGAAGCCGACTTCGTGGCGCAATGCATGGGGCTTCCAGTCAGAACGCCAAGGTTCGATTCCCACCAGGCGCATTCACTCACGCACACGCGAGTGTTGTTTTGCTGCCGGAACGCAATAGCTTGTCGACGGAAGTCAACCACTTGAGCAACCGAAGTGAGCATCACGTTGTCACCACTGGTGTCACCAGAATCAGGTACTTGTTGGCCACCGTGTCGCCGCTGGTAATTCAAGTCGTTTCGGCGCCGTCCTAGCGTGTCGGGTTGACAGCCCACTGGTCACCGGTTCGATGTCGTCGGTGGTTTCTTGTTTTCATTCTTGCACTGACAAGTTGTGTCAGTGTTCGCTGCGGCTCACGCCGACGTTGCACGCGTCGGAGCGCGGCGTCGTTGTCGCCTCCTCGTGCGGGTCGTTCTCATGGCCGTTCTCGATCTCGTTTATAGTCTCCGCGGGGTGACCCGCGGAATTCTTCATCTCAAGCTGCATGGTCTCATACTCGTGGACCACGTCCGGAACGTCGCGGAGAAGATTGGCGCGGGGCTCCCACGTACCATGCTCTGGAGGGTAACCGAGCCAATGTACCAAATAGAGGCGCGCGGCTGGAACCGCGCGAATGAGACGACTACGGACGTTACATTGGTCGGTCGAGCTGTGGGGATCCTCGTGGTCAACGATACGCTCCACAATCCAGCGCGCATCACCCACCGAGTCAATTATCGGTGGTGGGCCTTTACGATGATACGGCGTACGCCCTGTACGTTCAGGGCGAGGTGGAGACTGTTTCGAACCGTGGGTTGGAAACTCAGATTGGAGCTGAGCGGGCGGAAGATCGTGCCTGGCCGACGCGTCAGGCTCGTCGGGCTGGTCGCCCGACGCATGCTCCGTCTGCTGGCTCGGGTCAGGAATCGTTGCAGGGAAGTACCGCTTGAGTCGCCCGACGTAAAAAGTCGGGTGACGTCTAAGTGACGACGGGATGTCCAGTGTGTAGGCGTCGCCCACAGACTTCGTTACTCGAAAAGGACCGATGAAGCGTGGAGCAAGTTTGTTGGCGCCGAGGCTGGTTACGGCAGAAGCTCGGATTCCCTCGGTCGATAGGAAAACGCGATCTCCTATCTTAAATACATTCACGTTCTTTCGACCGTGCTTATCAGCTTGTTCATTTTGCTTGTCCACTGCATTCTGCAGTGCGTCGCGGACGAACCTTGAGATGGATTGCCTTTGCATGATGAATTCCGCAACTGCCGAGCAATCGGCAGGAAGCACCGAGGGTTTCGGTGTATAATTGGCCGTGGTAACTGCCTGCTCGCAATTTCGCTGCCTGGATCGATCTGCTGCCTGGATCGATCACGTTCTGCGACGCCCATCTCGTTATCGGAGATGCAGTACGCCGAGGAGGCTCGATGGACTGCTCGGACGGAGAGCGAGTCAAGGCGTTCACACTGGCTACACCCGAAGATAACCCTGAAGTCAAGTGCGCTGGCAGGCCTGTTGGCACCGGTGAGGCTACCGGTGCGTACTGAGACACCGGTTCACGTACCGGTGATGACCACGACACGGACTCGTTGTCCGCAGGACTGACCGCAACTTTGGCATCCATGTCGACCGAATGAAATCCTCCCCCACTAAGGGTGGAGCCTCCAGCATCCGTGGGGTGGCCCACGGCGAGAAGTGCCGGAACACGTGGGTGTCGAGCGTTGTTCACGAAGAACGGTGTCATGCCCGTCGAGGTGTGCTCGGCGTTGTTGTGTGCGAACTCGGCTAGCGGTAGAAACGAGCTCCAGCTCGTGTAAGAAGTCGCGTAGCTGCGGAGAACGTTTTCAAGGACTCGGTTGACGCGTTCTGTTTGTCCATCCGTCTCCGGATGTGCCGCAGTCGACATCAGCAATTTTTTTCCCAAGAGCTCGAAGAGGCGTGATCAGAACGCGGATGTAAACAGCGGGTCGCGGTCGGACACGATTGACTCCGGCAGACCATGGTGACGAAAAATCACGTCGACGAAGTGGGACGCAGACTCTTCCGCGGTGATTGAGGCTGCCACCGGAACGAGATGGACCATCTTGCTGAAACGATCGACGAACACAAGTACATTCGTGCGCCCGGCTGTATCGGGCGGAAGACCGAAGATGAAGTCCATCGAAATGGAAGGCCAGGCTTCCTTGGCGACTGGAAGAGGGCGCAATGGGGCCTGAGACGTCGAAGACGGTTTGACTCGCTGGCAAGTTTCACATGTGCGGACCCACTTGCGTACACACTTGTACATGCGCGGCCAATAGAAGTCTCTCGACAGAGCCGCGTACGTCTTCTCGCGACCGAGATGTCCTCCAGTTGGGGCGTCATGGTACTCGTGGATTATGCGCGCACGTAGATCAGCGTCGTTTGGGACGACGACTCGAGGCCCATCCAACCTGTCGATGCTGTACTTGAGCAGATTGCCGTCCAGTCGATATCGATCGATCTGATTCCGCGTGGTCCTTGACAGGGCACTTAGCGTGTCACTACTAGGAGCACGCAGGTGCTTCATGATGGCACCGTATATAGGGTCATCATCGTACGCTGTAGCAATCTCGTCGCTCGGCGGGAGCGTGGGCGTGGTCAACGTCAAGTTGATGCCTGACGACACGCAGACCGCACATTCATCGTCGTCCTCATCAGCCAACTGATGTCCTAGCGCTTCACGGGGATCGTGGTCCGGATATCGAGACAGCGCATCGGCGAGAATGTTATTCTTGCCCGGCTTGTAGTGAACAACGAAGTTGTTCTCGGAGAAGAAGGACAGCCAACGGGCCATCCGTTGCGACAAGTGAGGGCTCTTCATAGCTGTCCGCAGCGATGCGTGATTAGTGTAAACCGCGAACGACTGTTCACCGAGCAAGTACACTCTGAATTTGATCAGAGCGTACCGCATTGCCAGGAGCTCCTTGTCGTGGACTGGGTAATTCTTCTCGGCTGGCTTCAGTTGACGCGACTGATACCTGATAACGCGTTCATGTTCGTCATCATCGAACTGCATCAGCGCACAGCCGATGGCAAAATCGCTCGCGTCGTAGACGACGTGGAATGGCATTGAGTCATCAGCGAGCTTCTGGATCGGCGCAGACGCCAAGCTCTTCTCCACCGAGTCGAATGCAGCTTGGTGGTCCGGTTTCCACTTCCAAATCACGTTCTTCTTCAGCAGCGAGGACAGCGGCTGGATCAACCCAGCGTAATTCTTCGTGAACTTGTACAAGTAATTGGCCATGCCAAGCCACTGACGCAATTCAGTGGGGATTGTCGGCGTTGGCCAAACACAGATAGACGATACCTTCTCGGGATCCGCGCGCACACCGTTCTTGCTCACGTAGCATCCCAACACCGGAATCTCCGGTGCGCAGAAGACACATTTCTTCAGGTTTGCGTAGTGCTGGTTCTCTCGCATCACCTGGAAGACTTGTCTCAGGTGTTTCAGATGTACTTCCACGGCACTGAGGTTGCCCTCAGCGCGGCTGTGCACGAAGATGTCGTCGAAGTAACTCGGCGCGAACTCTCGAAGCGGGCGAAGCACATGGGAGACCATGCGATTGAAGGTGGCAGGCGCGTTCTTCAGACCCTGTGGCATCACGAGCTACTCCCAGAGCATCCCGCTCGGTGTACTTACGGCGGTGAGAGGTACATCAGATGCTCTCATCAGGATCTGATAGAATCCATCGGTCAGGTCGATGGCGCTGTAGATGACGCTGCCAGCCATGTAGTCCAGTACCATGTCCTTCCGAGGGATCGGAGTCTGCGGGGGGATGGTGGCATCATTCAACTTGTTGAATGCGTGAACAATACGCCATCCCCCTGACGTTTTCTTCACACAGAACGTTGGACTGGAATGGGGAGAGGTACTCTCACGCACGTGACCCGCTTTTCGGCGGCCCTCGAAAAAGTCATCGATCGCTTTCACTTGATCACGAGGAAGTGGCCATTGTCTGGTGACGCCGTACTTCGTACCTGGCGCGAGGTCGATCTCATGCTGAACCCCACGATCCGCCGGTAGCTCGGCGGGGATCTTATCCGGGAATACGTCGGCGTACTCGCAGGCGGTATCGTATACGGGATTCGCTGACTCCCGCAAGGCCTCCCAGGATTGTCTTTGGAATCGTTTCTCTCGAGCCGATTTAGGTTCAGCTCCTAGGGGACGTGAGCGTACACTGTCCGTTGCGACCGCATTTGCTGACACATCCACCGGGACTCCCTCGGTGACCAAGCATACTTGCTCGACGTCTCCAGCCTTGAGGTCTCGAAGAAAGTTCTTCCAGGACAAGACTGGAAGGCGTGAGATCGCCGCCGCTTCGCGAGAAGCGGACTCGCGATTGCGATAGTACGCGACCGATTCGGACCTCCTTCCACGTACTCCAGCGCGCTGACCGATTCCATCGGCGGGCTATCGCTGGTCGTGGAGTCTCGACGAGGTTTCAGGCGTCGTCTCTTCGACTTCTTCTTCGACTTCCTCGAGCTTACGCTCGAGTCTGACTCACTACTACTCGACGATGCATCACCCTCCTCTAGGCACGGGAGACCGTACTCGACCGGGCCGGGAACACGCGGGAGCCCCTGCTCAGCCGCGGCATCGTTTGACGAGAGCCCAATCTGCTCGACCGCCGAATCGTTTGGCAGGAACCTCTGCTCGACCGCCGTCTCGTTGTGTGGGAGCCCCTGCTCGACCACTGTCTCGTATTGTGGGAGCCGCTGCTCGACCATCATCTCGTGTTGTGGGAGTCCCTGCTCGACCACCATCTTGTACTGTGGGAGCCCCTGCTCAACCACTTCATAATCTACCTCGCGAAACCGCGAGGGCTCTTCGTCCAACAACGTAGCACAGGCCATGCAGAGAGGGGCATCGCTCCCTCTGTGCACTGCCTGTGTCGCTGCTGTTTTGGCCACGACTGTGACGTGGGGCCAGTCTCTTGGTGCCACCAAGAGGTGTGTGAAGACCTCGCTCACGTCGAATCCACGCCGACGCTTGACTGATTGGGCCAGCCAGTCAATCGCTGGCGGATATCGCGCAAGCCAAGGGATGCCCAGGATGCAGTCAAACGCGTAGTTCATCTCGATCACCAAGAAGTCGTCCTTGCTACGGAAGCCGTCGAACGTGTACGACAAGGACACGTCACGTCGCGCAACGCGGCGAGCCTTACCATCGGCGAGTTTGACTTGAATCTCGCCTGGACCATTCCGGACGCGGACGTTCTTGGGTAGTACCGACAAACACGACGCGCGAAAGAAGTTGTTGGTCGTTCCTGAGTCAAGGAGCGCGCGCAGTGGTCGCCTACGTGGAGGCTAACGATGATCAGTCTCGAGTCGCCCGGCGTAGTGGTAGCATTGCTGCCACCGGAGGGCCCGGTCCTTCGTCAAAGCCAGTAGGGCGCCCCGCACCTACTGGTCCTGGTCGTTTTTTGAATGAACGACCGAGGAATGTTCCACATCGGCGTGAGCGACAACGGGAGCTGGCGCGCGGCACTCCGCCGTGCAATGACCTTTCTTCCCACAGCGGAAGCAACTGAGGGAACGACTGCTTCGTCCAGCGCTACCGCGGTAGGACCCGCGACGTTGATCGCTCGACGCGTTAATGGCGTCGATCTCCATGGGCTCGGGGGTAGACTCTCGGGCTTCCGCAGGTATGGTTGCGGCGTACGATGCAGCGACCATGTAATCCTCGCGAATCGCGAGTGCAAATGCCTCCGCGAGAGAGGAGGGCTCAGCTCTGGTGAGGCAGTAGCGGGTCATACCCTCGCGCATGCCGAACACAAATACGTGGACTTGCGAGACCAGGGCGATTGGCTTGGTCACGATGCATGACGCCAGATGTCGCGTCTTTTGGAAGTAATCACGCATAGACATCTGCCCTTGCCGAACAGCGAAGAACTCTGCGCGAACGCGAGACTCATCTTGCGGGGGGTCGAACGCGAGGCGGAAGTCGCTATGGAGAGCTTCCAGAGTCGGAAGAGCCTCGGGGTCGACAACCAGCTTCCCAAGGGCCCATTCTTTGGCCTTCCTGGTTAACCGGGAGAGGAGGAAGTTCATCTTGGCGGATGACGCCTCGATTCGTCGCGAGGCGATAGCGATGTCGATCTCGCGGAACCACCGGTTTAACAGGAGCCGGCTTTCACCGGCGCCAGAATACGTAGACGTCTCCAACTTGACGACGTCATTCTGGGATGAACGCGAGGGAGTTGACACCCGCCGATTCGCATCGGCGAGCTCGCGCTCCATGAACTCTTGTGCTGCAAGACGTTGCTGGTCGGGCGTCGCTGAGCTCAGCAGCGATGCGACAACGGCATCTCCGGACGCCGCCACGAGGCGGTGAAGCGCTTCCCACTCCACGCGAGTGAGATAGGGGAATGCAGCATTCTCCAGGGTTGCCCCGGAGATCTGGACTTGGCTCATCGTAGACTTGGTCGTTGGAAGGACTACTAAGTGCTACCAGGTGTAACGGTGTAAGAGATACCGTCACTAGCTTACACTATAGTGTGGAGGAAGCTTGCAATAGTAAAACCAAGTCTTAGGTTTGTGTCAAATTCAACTCTGATTTATTTTGGACTAGGGCGGCTACCCCTGGCCTCGTGTGAACCACTCAAACACATGTCTATATCTGAATGGTCAATAAGTGGGTCTGGCTCCTCACTATCAACCAATCAGATGATGACACCTTGGCACACGCTACCCGTGTGCCACTTTGCCTACTTATGTAATAACTAAAGAAATATCTACCTACTTATGTGATTGGAGTTGGCCCCATTATAGTAACGCTTTTGGATATATTTGTAATTTTTGCATAGCTAGGTCGAGTCAGAAAGTTAGGCGCGGTCGGTAAGAAGGGACGTAAATGTATTAGCCAGGCCGAGTGTAGCCATGCGAAAAGGAAGGAACATTCAGCAAGAAAGGAAAAGGACGGACGGATTGACAGACGGACAAGTTACAAGGTTTGGAGGCGGGAACATGCAATATTAAAATAGTAAATATAACATTTAACATGTAGTATTAGACTGATGCCGCCTTCAGATAATGGATAGTCTTGTGCAAATCTTCATATGTGCTCTGTGAATCACATAAAGTTACTGATGTAAACTGCATAATTCAATTGGAGCCGCCATCGCTCCGCTCGACAGCCAATGATAAGCTTAAGAACCTGAGCGTTTCGTGTGACGGACGGACAGACACCGTGCTATCGTTGATAGTTTTGGACTAGCCAGAGTGCCATGGTTTGTTGTCGATATGGGGGCCGCAAATCTAAGTGCTTCTTAGTGTCGCGTGCTTTGTGAGCGTCACCCATCCCAGTACGTCGTGGCTTCGTGTACTACACCACTTACCATCCCGTAGTGTCATGTGGACCCGTACAATATCGTGGTTTGGTTCGGTTCTGTTACCTCGTACTAACGTTTTTCGTGGCTGTTGGCATCCCATCGCCGGTTCTCTAACCCAAGGGTGCTATTCCGTTGTTTGGTGTCTCCACGCAATCGTGTTGCTGCGTCGCCCATGTAGTGTGCTCTTCTGGTGAAGTATAATCGACCGCGTTATCGAGCTATCATGCAATCGCGGAGTGGCTCTGCTGTCATATGCTATCGTGCTCGCGTAGTCTATCTGCTTTGCCCGCGTATCGTGCTCAACAATGGTATCGTGCTCCGCGGTGTGCAATCGTGAGACCCCGAATCGTTCCCCTGTGATTTCGTGGCTGGTACGCCGTCCGTGCAATCGTGTTATAATGTACTACGGTCTTCCGGGGCTCGGTAAGCTCGTATTTTACACTGGTATCGTATTACGTGGCTCGGTGATCCCGCCTAAAGCTCCAGTGTCTGCTTGTTTTTCATGGTTTAGTGGTTGGGCCACCGTCCGTGGTATCGTGTTATCCTGTGGTGTCGCCATCGGTTGTCGTCCGTTCAATCGTGAGCTACCGTAACATCGTGCAGCCTGGATCGGTGATATCCGGGTCTACCCTGGTATCGTGTTCCAGTGCTCGGCGGTCTCCCGCTTATGGCCTCCCGCGGATTAATGTTTGGTCCTTTGACTGTGCTGTTCTACCGTGGTGTTTTTTTAGAACTGTTTTTGTGCCCTCTTACGTTTTACCATGGCTTCAAACGTGCGTGCTCTTTCGTAGCCCATGCATTTCAGCTTGCTGGGGTGTCAATATTTCAGCTCCCTGCCGTGACCCGTACGCTTCCGTCATATTCCTATCCTCCCCAGTATTCATGGTAGCGTGCTCGTCCGTGGTTCGTGTTTTTCAGAATCGCTAGTGCCTTCACTGATTTAGTCCTCTTTCATCGTCCGTGGCCATCCGTGCTTCGTATTGCTCCTTCAATCCCATCGTGAATATAGCCTGTCTCAGTGTTCCTCCGTGTTTTGTACTCTCGTTTAATCACGTGCCGCCGTGCTAATCTAATTACAAACGCTGCTCCCAGAGCCTTGAATCCACGCTACATATCGAGTTGGAAAGTGAGCACATTCTCTAAGGGTCGCCCACGACGCGCATATACACAGAATGGCGTTCTATGATTTGCGTAAATACCATTTTATAGTGTGTTGGTGTAGAGAACCCCCTATAGTCAAAATTTAAAAGGTTTCTAGTAGTAAATAATATTTATAAATTTATCCGCCACCTAAACTTGCGGCCTCTCCGTCCGTCTGTCAATAAGTCCGTCCGTTTCCTTTCGTGCTGCTTTTTCTTGCTTTTTCGCATGGCTACATCTGGCCTTTCTAATACATGTTCGTCCCATCTTACCGACCGCGCCTATCTTTCTGCCTCGACCTAGCTATGCAGAAATTACAATTATACTCAACAGCGTCACACAATTAACTCGCGCCCTGATTTTCTGACTCATTTTTCATTCAAACACAAAATTGGATTTTCTAGCGACGGCGCGGCGAGGGCAAGGTGCGATGGCTGTATAATAGCAGCAGGGTAGGTTTAGATGTATATGCATGTATGTACGGGCGTGGGGCACCTTGCCCTACTTTATATTCAAGAGAGACCTCTCAGGATACAGTCTGAGGTTTGCTCCGATAGTCCACAGTGGTATGGCAGTTGGTAGCGATAGCAATCAGGTTGGGGTGGGTGTGACTGGGAGCGTCATGCACGTGCCTCGAGGTCCTAGACCCACCGCGAGTGTCCTCCAAAAGCGGGTGGCGCGTGCTGCCAATCGGCCAAACCGAAGTTGCAGCCACATGCGAAAGCTTCGTTACGGGCCCGCAATACAGAGGTGCTCTTAAAGTGTGAGCTCCCACATCAAAACCCACTTTGCGAGAGCACTTCTGGCGGGACGGAAAGGAATGCAGCAGTCGGTCTCACAAGCGCAAGGAGCCCAAGACCAAGTGCAAGGACAGCTCAAGAACAAGAGATCAAGAAAAAATCACTTTAAGAGCGTGAGTGAGCCCCGCGCATGTACACTTAAATAGCATAACATCAGATTAGACAGTTGCAGAGCGTTTTCGGAACTGTGTGGGCCCCGTGAGGGGCTGGGTCGTTCTCGGACATCCTGCGCATACTACTGCCATGACCTGAAGGGCTGGACGGTATCGAACAGACTGGGCAACCACTCGACAGGGCTGAGGCACCAGCTTTGACGTACCCGAGAGGCAACAGCGCGATGCGGCGTCTAAATTACATTTACAGCTGCTTGGTCCACAGCCGTGCAAGGTAATTTGAACCCACGCAACGTGAGCTGAGAACTGTAACACGTCGGCCGGGGAGGGGGGAGGAGGGGGTCAAAGCAAAAGCTGACTGGACCAACAAGCCGCCTGGAGTGACGATACCCCTAAGTTGTTTGTAATCCGAGGAGCCGGGATGGAAATGACAGTGGTGTGTTCTATTTACAGAGGGCTTCTGGATTAGTACTGAAAAGGAAAGTTCGGGGCTCTATTCGAATACCACGTTGCTTAAGCTACCGTGTCCATGTTCTGGCGCTTATATTCATGAAATAGCTTTAGAATAGTTTCCAGTGCACTTAGACTTTCGAGTCTAACAGCCAATGTGATTTTGCTCTATCTAAATCAGGCGGCAGTCTAGTTCAAGATACGAGGACATGGCAAGAGCCCCGAGGAAATGAAAAAGGGTTCCCAACAACTGACTTAGCAGGCTTTGCTGTAGAAATAACTCGTCTAACTCTGTCCTACGATTAGAATTACCCGCGAAAAACTAGATGATCGCGTTCAACGAGCCCGGCGTGAGAACGAATCCCAATCCCACAAAAAGTCGCGTAAGGAAGGACAACTACGTAAAGAGAGGCTTCGTAACGCAGAGGCCCGCTACCGCAAGGCAATCCAAGAATTGGAGCAGCTCGCGTTAGTTGAAACCCCAGCACCAACTGAATCCGGACAGATGAGACTTTCTGGTCCGGCGGTAAAGTGTGGGGAGAAGACAGAAGAAGATGGTCCTGCGGAGCATCAACGACGATTCAAGGAGGAGACGCGTCACGAGGGGCAACACGATACCCACGAAGTTCAAATTGGAATGTCAGGAACTTCGGTCGATGATAGCCCAGCAGCTACACATGCGCGTGATGCAGAAAGAGTCCGCATCAGGCGAGCTGCTATGACGGGTTCACAAAACAACAAGGACGAGATAAAGACGCGGAGAGGAAGCCCATATGCAGAGCTAACAGGAAAAAATCCCAGGTTATTTGAGACCGAGGCCGAAATGCCGAACAAGCGAGGGTCCGATGGGGTCGACTGGAGCCATAAGTCCTCTCAGTTAATAGAGCATATAACCGCGGCGGGCAAGCCATCCACAGAGCCACAAGACCAGAGGATGCCAGTCAAAATACAAGGATTCGGGATGCAGTGGAACACGAAGCTCGCGGGGAAGGCATGTCGGATGAGCAGCGTCAATCTGAGCGCGATCAAAATACAGCTTCACGGAGTGACCACAGAGGGGACATGACGGATGAGCAGCGTCAAGCAAAGCGTGAGCTGAGCGCAGCCGCTCACAGAGCTTGCAGAAAAGTCTTGACGGAAGAACAAAGGGAGTATCGGAAAAAAAATAGCGGTTCCGCCGGCGGCCTCGGCAGTATAAGAAGGGCCTCGCACACCACGAATGTTTTTACCCTTCCAGAGTTTCCGGGGGGCGTCACTACTTCACGCGTTACACGGACGTCAATCGGGAGAACGAGCGGGTTTGTCAATACTGCAACGCTCCGAAGTTTCGCAAAGAGACAGATGGATGCTGCTGTCGTAACGGACTGGTGTTCGTTTCATTCTCGCTAACAGCTCCTGATGCTATTCGAACTATTTTTGAAAACTCAACCTTCATGCGGTCAAACCGAGCCTACAACAACGTATTCGCGTTTACGTCCATCGGAGCTTTGCGGTCTCGCCCTCTTAATGTCGATGAAAGCATGACACGAAATGGTGTCTACAACTTCTGTGTACAAGAGTCAGCGTGCCACCGCATGGGACCGTTACTACCTCTTGCCTTCGGTCGCTCCATGCCCAAGTTTACTTTAACGATCCAGACATGGACGCACGTGTGCGAAGCCGTACGAACATAAAAAAAGGCCTAGATCGCGCAATTATGGAAACGATTGACCAGCTGATGGTGGCGCACAACACATACACAAGAATTTACCAACGCGCGTAGAATTTATGTACAGCACGGCTGGGAGGCGTATGCAGCAGCCATCAAGGAGCACGATCGACGCCGAGCAGAAGGGAAAAAATGTTGATGACCATGATCCGTCGTTAGCCTTGAGCAATTTTCTTCCGAAGGGGAATCACCTTAAGCTGCGTCTGCACGTCACACGGAGTGTGAATCCGGGTACGCATAACACCCCAACTGCATCAGAGGTGGCGGCCGTTGTGATCGACCCAAACGCGGCTGAGCATCGGTATATTATCCTACACACGACAGGAGGAGGTTTCAAGCGCAGCGTTGAGACTAGCGTTACCTACGGCCCGCTGCAGTACCCTTTACTCTTTCCGTACGGGGAGAATGGCTGGACTTACGATATCCCCTACGTTGGTAATCCCGTCGATCGCCACGGTGACCCCTTAACCATGTCCGTTCGGGAATATGAGGCGTATCTGCGTTATGACCGGACGATTAGTAGTTCTTACATCCTGCGTGGTGGCCGACTGACTCAGCAATACTGCGTTGACAATGGGCCCAATGCGAACAAGAACGCCTGCGTTTCATCAAGAAGAACCAGCCCCAGTATCGTTTGGAACCCCTCCAGGGGCTATAGGACGCGTTGCGTGGCGAGTCTGTTGAAATCCACAGAATGGCAGCTGACGACGAGGCGGCCATTTGTAGGACTCGGCGTGGGAGTAATACGGAGCAGGCGTCGGCGGAGCCAGATGCGGGTGATCTTGGACGCAAGATCATCATATCTCCAAAGTTTACAGGTGGTCCCCGCTACATGTACCAACGCCTCTTGGATGCCATGGCTATCGTCCGTAAAACAGGAGCCTCTAACCTGTTCATTACGATGCCCTGCAACCCCAACTGGCCTGAGATCAAGGAAAATTAACGCAGTGGGGAAAGCGCGTCCGACCAGCTCGGCATTGTGGCTCGAGTGTTCATGGAGAAACTAAAAGCTCTTAACAAGGATCTCGATGAGGTTGTGCTGGGGATTCAAGCCGCTCGAGTCCGTATAGTGGAATATCAGAAGCGTGGTCTTCCCCACGCCCACACTGCTTATCCTGCGTCCGGAGGACAAGCCCACTACCAAGGAAGACGTCGATAAGCTGGTGTCCGCTGAGCTCCCGGATAAAGAGAACTACCCCGAGCTGTATGATACGGTGATTTCCAATATGCTGCATGGACTGTGTGGTCAACAGAACCCGAAGTGCCCGTGCATGAAGAACGGAAGGTGTTCCAAGAGGTTTCCAAAGGCGCTCGCGGACGAAACGGTGATGACCCCCGACAACTACCCCACGTACAAGCGTGGTCGTCGTCCGGATGGAATTTTGTGCCATAAGGTGAACGTATGGGACAACGCGACCATCAATCAATGGGTGGTCCCGTACAATCCGTTCCTGTCGCAGAAGTACAGCTGCCACATCAACGTCGAGGTTTGTGCCACAAACAAAGCCATTAAGTACATCTTCAAGTACATCTATAAGGGATCGAACATGACGACAATCGCGATTGAAGGCGAAGAGATTCGGGCGAACGAAATTCTTCAGTATCTCCTCGGCAGGTATATTTCGCCAGTAGAAGCTTACATGCGGCTATCCATGCATCCAACACTAGGATCAACACATTATGTTGTGACGCTACCTATCCATTTGGAAGTAATGAGCATGGTTGCTTATCGCGACCAAGCGACAACCCCCCCCCCCCCCCCCCAGCTTCACAACTTGATTAACCGCGGGGACAGATCAATGCTGACGGTGTTTTTCAAGCTGTGCGCGCGTAACCCACTGGCTACGGTCAATCTACTGTACAAGGATGTACTACGGAAATACAGGTGGACGGAACACAAGACGTGGGAACCGTACAATATGTACGTTGCTTCTCTGGGACGCTTGGTACACGTATCTCCGCAGGACCCGGAACGCTTCTACTTGCGACTTCTCCTGTGTAACCGACGCTCGCCTAAGTTCTTTGCGGATCTTCGAACGGTTGATGGTACGGAACATCCTACATATCAGCAAGCCGCTTTGGCGCTTGGGTATTTGGAAAATGACGACGAGTGGATACATTGCTTACGCGAAGCCGCCGAGGTCAAGATGCCGTACCAGCTACGCCAACTCTTCGGCATCATTTTGGTTTACTCCATGCCTGGTAATGCCAAAGATCTATGGGACAGGTTCAAGAAGGATATGTCAGAGGATTATGCACGAAGCATTGAGGTTAGAGACGCAGACCTGCATGATGTACGCGAAGAGGAGGTGCGTCTTCGAATGGCGGAGTACAAGGAGTTGAAGAACTTGGATGATTACTTGGCTTCAAAACAAAAGTCCATCGATACGTACGGCCTTTCACTGCTAGCCGATTACGACGATGTATCTGCTCACGTGGGCATCCAGGCTACAGTGTCTGTCGACATTGTCCAGCAAGATATTGACGCGTACAGCCAAAACGAGCTGGAGCATGTTGAGGAGCAGGCGGACCACTTAAATAGCAACCAGAGGGACATTTTTGTCCAAGTTATCGCTGCTGTGAGCGGCCCGGTTGGAGGGGAGAAACTATTATTTTTGGATGGTCCGGGTGGAACAGGGAAGTCGTTTCTACTCGAGCAAATACTCGCTCACGTTCGAAGGTTGCCATCGCGGTTGCATCGAGTGGGATTGCAGCCACTCTGTTAAGGGGAGGACATACCGCGCATTCGACGTTCCGGATTCTCCTCAAGCTTTCAGAGACGTCGACGTGCAGCCTTTCGTGGCAGAACCAGAAAGTCGAATTGATTCTTAGCGCGAGTTGGATCATTTGGGACGAAGCGCCGATTCCGAACCGAGCTTGATTTGATGCTGTTGACAGGTCGCTTCGGAATATTATGAAGAACGAGCTGGAACCGCTCTGGTTAAAGGTAACGGCATTCAGCTGTGATCAGCGCCAGATGCTACCTGTACGGAAGGCTGGTACGCGTACGGAGCGATTCAAGCTTGCTTCAAGTCTTCGCCGCTATAGGAGCATTTGCGTCAAGTGCAGCTGACCGAGAACTTGGGTGTCCGCACCGCCCCAGACGCGGCAAGTGCGGCTGAGTTAGCAGAATGCTCTGACTTTTTTCTTCAAATCGGAGAAGGCCGTTATCCGGTCAACCATGAGATCAGTGATGGCGACACATGCCTTTCACGCGACATGTGTATCATTCCAGAACGACGGGTACAACAAATGACCTCTGATGAAGAAGACGCGGATATGGAGCCTCCTCCAAGGTTCAGGTAACTCCCTCCGGTGGACGAGGAACACGAGCGAGACTTAGACGAAGTTGAAGAAGACAGACGAGTCCGCAACGTCACCAGCCATATTGTGTACAGTGAGATCTTTGGGACGCGGACTTGGTAGGGCACGTAATACATATAATACATGTAGTTTTGATTTCATAATGTTCTTTAATCCGCCGCAGCGCAGCGGAGGCGGCCAGCCCACACTACACCAACCAACCATGCCCTAGCGTCCGCGGAGCGGGCGCCCAGAGCGCTAGTGTGTATCCTAAACTATCAACGCTAGCACGGTGTCTGTTCCTCCGTCACACGAAACGCTCAGGTTTTTGAGCTTTACTATCGGCTGTCGAGCGGGGCAAAGGCGGCTCCTATTGGCTAAAACTGAATTATGTAGCTTACATCAGTAAATACATGTGGTTCACAGAGCACATATGGAGATTTGCACAAGAATGTCCATTATCCGAGTCGTTTTAATACTACGAATATTATTATATATTTACTATTTTAATATTGCATGCTACTTTTAATATTTGTGTGCTACTTATTCTCAAATAAAATAGCCCCTAAAGACGCTTCCTCTGCTGAAAGGTTCTTTGCGTACACGTAGGAATGCGAGTTTTCGATGCCATACTATAATATACGTAATACGCTGTAGTTAATAGTTTCTGCAAGCTACAATGGCTATAATACCTACAGCTGTTCTGATGTAGAAATATTAATAAATTGTCTGAGAGTGAGGTAACTGACTGAGCTACGAAATCGTAGTAGATGTAGAAGTAAGTACAACGCTGCTAAAAAACGTTGTTACTTGAGCCATCAAGATAGATAGTTTTAGATTGAATAAAATGAACTCATATGTGTTACGCCGTAAACCGTTGTTTCTAAGAGTTGTTTAGACAGCAAAATCCCATACTACTTAACTGGCGGACGTGTCGTCGACAGGGGGGTAGGATACGATTTTAAATGGAGCGGCAACACAACAACAAAACACGAGAGGTGTGAATTATAGTTGGTTAAGCAGCACAATATTCAAATGTTTCAATCATGACTGGCACAGATTCGAGTGCTAATTCTGAATCAGCACAAAATGAACGCTACATACATTAAAAATAGTACAATTGAGTTGTTTTTTTTAGCTTTCATTGAGTTTGATATGAGAAGTGAATAATCGTAAGTGATTTACAAAATTAAACATTAAGTACAAGTGAGTAAGAAGTGCAAGCTGGACACGCCATTACTATCTTTTGCGTTGATGTGAGCTAAGTTTCATGGCTTAGAAACGGCCCGTCGTATCGAGCCCGACGCTAAACTAAACATATTGTGTAGCGTTTTTAAAAAAAATATTTGAAGTGCTGGTGTTTTTGGGTGGAAGATGAAGATACAGTGATAAAAAAGAGATTGCATCAAGAATCTTAATTTACGAGAGGTGAAATTTAAAGTTGGTTATACAGACCCATAAAGAAACATGAATAAACTTTAAGCTGAAACGACTTTTAGCCATCCTGAAATCATCGTTATACTATATAAAAAAAACACCGCCGTCAACAAGAACAACAGCAAGGCGTTATGGTTTGGTATGAGAACTGATCAATCTTCAGTTAATTACAAGCTCAAACAGGCCGTACAAGCGGGTAATTAGTGGAAACGGGACATGCGATTACAATAATATCATTTGCATTGATGCGAGCTGAGTTTCATAGCGGCTCAGAAACGGCCTATTATATCGAGCACGACGCAAAGCTAGATATATTGTGTGGCGTTTGTAGACATGCTATTTGAAGTGCAGGTGATTCTGACAGTGATAGCTAACAATAATAAAGAGACTGTGTCAAGATCACTACATGTAGAGTAATATATTTTAAGCATGGTAAGTATGATGCTAGGGGCACAGGGTTTTGTAGAATAATTGCATGGTTGACTGGGAGCTCAGCATTTTGTAGCGAATGGTCTAAGTTAAACTTAAATTTATGAAATTAAAGAAGTCGATTTATGCACATAGGGGTTCACAGTTTTTGGAATAATTATCAACCCGAAGCGAAGCGGAGGCGCGAAGGCAAACACCTTGAATAAAACCTAAACTAACGGCGCGTGCGCTCGGCTAGTTTGTATCTAACGAAATATAATAGCTTTATGTTCTTCTGCTACAAACGAATGCAAGCAAACATATGAAATACATTAAGAATAGTACTATGCAAAACAATCTTGTAAGTAATATTATTATAAACGTACTACAAATCTCAAAAAATCATATTTGCAAGCTATAAGTACTACAATGACTATTTAAGACGAAATGTGCGTCACCAGGTCCTACAAATTTAGCTATCAGCTCATAAGAACGTATAATACGTGTCTGCAAGTCGGTGAAGCCAACCAATGCAAACTAACCCGCGCACAGGGAGCGCTCTTTGCGTGGCCTGGTGAACTGCAGCCGAAAATGAGGGCAAAATGAAAATTAAACGGTGCGTTTAGGTATGATGTGTAGACCACATAGAATGTGTACGCCACATAATGCGATTTTTATCCAATTAGGGCCGCCGTCGCAGCCCTCGGCAGCCAGTAGAGCGCAGGTACTTGCGTCACATTTTAGAACCCTAGCCCGTTACGGACGGACTAGCAGTCGGTCAGACACCAGAAACCACTTAAGGGAGGGGGGGGGGGGGGGGGGGGGGGACAGGTCGGCCGCCGCCGCTACGCGGCGGTGGTGGCAGGCTTTAGTCCCAGGGTAAATGGGCTCCCGCTTTCGCTGCGCTCCGGCGTAAACGTGTTTTATCTAAACGTGATGTATTAAAAATATATGAAATTGAACATCCTACTCCGAACCAAAGATCTGCCTGCAGACAATGCTCTGGGTGTAGACCACATCCTTCTCCTCCAGTTTTGGGTACTCGACCAGCGATTTAAATCTTTATCTTGAAGTAACTCGCGACATCGAACGTACAGCTGCCCGTGGGAGAAGCAAGGCGTAGCCCCACATTGTTTTCATCAGTGGCAGAGACATTTGGAGCTTTCCGTTTCACTTGAGATGCAAACCGTTTCCTGTCCAACCGGCCTTTGCGATGACGATTAACAAGGCGCAAGGACAAACGGTGCAGCGCTTGGAGAGTGGCTACGTACACAGAAATTAAAAAGCCCAATAGAGTGGTACCATGTATCCATTCATAATCCCAACCGAATGTATCCCACCCAGGACCATCACTCTGGACAATGCAAATTCGTGGTGATAAATCTTCCCCTACAATTTCAAAAATCAGCAGGGCTGCTAACCGCTTTTGGAGCTCCAGCCACGAGGATGTCGCGGCGACCATCCAGCGTCCCAAGCATGTCCGACGAGAATGGGGGCATGAGGGAGAGTCGTATCTGGGTGGTAAGTAGCCCCAGCAGTTCCAGTAGCCCCAGTAGTCCCAGTAGCTCCAGTAGTCCCAGCAGCTCCGGTATCAACAGCTATGAAGACACGGATAGCCCAGCACCTCCACAAAAGAAGAAAAGGAAAAGGGGGTTGCGCAGGAAGCCATGGACAGGGGGTCGGTATTCCCGTAAAAAGTGACAGAAGAAAATAGTTAGTAGACGGACCCCTTGCTCAAGCTCCGACGATCAGAAATCTCCGTCAGCTTTGACTAGCAGCAGTCGCTCTGGCAACGAGGAAATCACTCTAAGTCGTTCAAACATGTTGCCGTCAAGACTGTTTCTTAATTTTTCGCTCTGAGGTGTAGTTGTATACATGGAACAAGCTGCATAATTTACAGACGGTGTAAAACAAGTCTGCTGGTTCCAAAAGTAATTTTAGTGCTTGAAGCAGGCTGCTAGGATTTGGTATCAAATGCTGGGCGATAATCTGGTGCAGAGCCGATTTAGGCGATGTGGGCCTCTACGTAAAATGTAGATGGTAAAATAGTGATGATCAAAATTTTCGTTGACGCCATGGTGTCCATTGAGAAACCAAGTAAGATCGATGAGATGGTCGCAGGCGCATGCGAAACGCTCGTGATAACAGTCTTGGAGTGTTTTCGTCATTTGCTGAGGATGAAGAGAGGCCTCGATCCTGGCGCGGTGCACTGTCTACTGCCGTCTGCCCATAATGTCAGATGAGTAAATTCGTACAATGGACCCCCTGCGTATTCACAAGTCTGCGTAACACCGGATTGCCGGTGGGTCGCCAGCCACCGTGCTTGCTGCGAGTGCGCGCCCAGGTTCGACGCCATCGCACTTAATCCAGACTGCTGTAGACCGCCTATCAATTAATATCACAATAGCGCAGCACTTTACTTCGCCACTCGCTCGTCTCATTGTGCTCTGACCTCTTCGTTCAAAGACTTCTCGCTTGATCCGTCTCCTGTGAAGACGTTTCACGCGAGACCCCCACCGTCCGTCCGGCTAACACTCGACCGCACCCAAAGGTTCCTTGCACGCAAAGCCTTTTCTCTCAGCAATGGTCCGGGATTCCTCGTCCAGATCAGATACCGCTAGACACCGCGCGCCAACGCGAAGACTTCTCTCGCCAAAGGCCTGGGATTCTATATTTACTGTCACCTCTATTAGACAATGCGCGTAACCTTCAGACGTAGTCGAATGTACCCACGTCCGTCCAGCCGTAGCCAGTCCCCTTCTGCCTAGTTTGTCGCCAGGCGCTGTCCAATGCCAAGTGCCCCGCACTCACGAGCGTCTGCACTCGTCACCTGCTCCGCACTGATCCTGGTTCCGGGCGCCCGCTTTCGCTCCAACAACTTGTTCACTAGGTCGCAGATTTCAAAGTGAGCGACCAGCAGATCACCCGCCAGCCGCCACCGACATTCACCCTGTGTACCGCCTGCACCCATAATACAATATAGGCACATTGTATGTTGCTCATTAAAGCCTGGTGGGAAAGCTTTGTCCCACTCACTTGGCACTGTTCGACGATCTAGCCGCTGTCGTTCAGAATCGCGCGGCTGGTTTCCACCCTTCGACCGACTGCTGGCCTCCTACCGCAATTCTTGGACCCCTTTGTAGTGATCTTCGTCTACTTCAACCGGTACGTTGTCATCGCCTGGCGACGTTACCGTCACTCCGCTACAAAGCGATGGTGCGTGACAAGAGCACGATCAACGATTCATGCATTCCTTTTGGTACATTGTTGGCAAGCTACATTTTTTAGTCACCGATTTTAAGTGCGGTACGTCACCTTGGTCTTCACGTCGGAGCATACCCGAAGGCAACTTCCACGAGCGCCAGCCGGGTGTTTCATATGCTTTGGGTAAGGAATTTGATTGAAGAGATAAGTTTGAAGGATATTATCCCGGAGCTGTACTGTGATAATCAGAGGATGTTTGAAGTATGCAATATATGCCTAAAACGTTACGACGGCGTAACGTAACTTGGAAAACCGAGCCAAAAGATTGCTGAGTACATTGAGGACAAGAGGTTATCGATGAATACATTGATAAACTGATGACAGGTTTGCTTTGCTATTTAAGCGGATGAGCAGCTTGGTGTGGATTACGTTGCCGGCGCTGTTTCAATTACATATATACAATAGGATTTATGAGGTGTGGGGGGGATGGATTCGATAGGCCTTTCTTCTTTTTTCTTCGCGCATGCACTGGCTGTGTTCGGGGTTGATACAAGTGCTGGGACATGCCTGCTCAACATATCGCCTAAATGGCCAAATGATTGTTTGGTATGGCACGTGTTGCTGAATATCATTTTGAGAGTTCCTCTCAAATACACCAAGATATCATCTATGTGCTTACACTCAGCGCTCACTCCACACTGACTCACAGCGCTAGATCTGTTACTTTAAAGTACCCCGCATGCTTTGCTAAGATTGAACCTGAAAAACTATTCATGATTTTGAAACATCTTAAAATAAAAAATAACATTTAAAACGATCGCATTACTATTGCTTTAGCCGAAATTTCTTGCCAACTAATACGAAAGCTCTTCGGTAGCTCATAAATACTAAAATGCAGAATTAACTACCTTTAAAGACCTGGAGTCTGGGCATGTTGTATCCAGTTTTTGTATCAATTTACAATGACATGTTTATATTGTAAATATGTATTGCCAAAACCGATTAAAAAGCCCATCTTGGGGACATTTAAATATTTGTCAAAAGCATTTATAAAAATGAGCTCACGTTCCATGTAAAACGGACTAAAATTTCGACCTCGAAAAACGGGATGGACTCAATGATGCGCTACGCATGGTCAACGAGAGGTGAGAGAGCTGTCGTAAGGGTGTCTTAAGGGTGCCGTTCACGCGAGGCAAGCGTGTATCAATCTTGGCGGTATGCGATGTGCGCGGCATTGTAGAGTGGGCGATTACGCGAGGAGCCTTCAGTCGCATGCGCTTACACCAAGATTGATAAACGCTTGCCTCGATTACACCGAGCGATCGTCAGACAAATCGTGGAGCACCTTAACCCGTGGCCGCTACCGAGATCCATTGTGGTCATGGATAACGCTGTCATTCACATGTACAAGGAGGTTGAAGAAGCCGTGCACAGGTGCGGACCACTACTACTGTCTCTCGCTTCGTATTGCCCGCACCAGAACCCAATTGAGGTAACGTTCAGCAGCCTCAAGAGCTGGATACAGCGATACGCTAATCTGGTCTTCTCCCATTACCCAGAGCTCGTTTTGAAGGTGGCTATGAAGCAAGCGTAGCGAGACAATTTTCAGATTTAATGCACTGTCTCCACTTAAATTGAATGTGATGGAGTGCTAATCACTGGCGTGGCCAAGGCCTTCGACGTCTGCGTCTGGCTCCTGTGGAGGCACAAAGGAGGAAACGACTCCGCTCGCCAATAGGTTGTAGTTGGGCAACTGTATAACTCTGCGAAGCTCTTGTATGTTAAGTGTGATTGGAATTTCTCGCGACCCATTAATCCGTACATTGACTGTGTCGTACTCGCTCTCCTCTTCAACCTTCTCTTCGGCCAACATAGCGTCGAGATGCTGAGATTGAGCGGTGTAAAGGTAGAGCCCTCAGGCAGGCCGGCATGGGAGATTGACCAGTGAGCTCTAGCAATCTCTCCAACTTGGAGCTCGGGCCTCTGTGCCAAGTACCCATTGATATTAGCTGAAGCTTCTTGAATTCTTATTAGAGTAGCACGTCGGGTCCCTGGGAGCGTGCGGCGCTCCTTCTTCGCAGCGAGCACAAACACTTCAATTTTAAAGGGGCCGGAGTCCTTTGTACGCTTCTGGTATTAGTATAGGCTGAAGCAACTAGTGGCGCAAAATTGTCTGCTGTCAGTGCAACCCATCTCGCTTGCGTGTAGTCTGACTTGGCTAATATAGATGCTCATGTCAGTCGTGATAGTATTTTTCGGTTAAGCTCGCAAACGCTCTACTGCTCTCTCTACAACCTTACTGCTGAAAGTATCGTAGCTATCTCTTTCGTTTTCAAAGGATAATATGGGGTCCCTCACTTGCACTTTGTTCTGTTGGACTTTGGGATCTCTCCTATTTTAACTCTTAAACGGACTGGGGTCGGCATAGCTGAGTGCTGGGACGAACGCCGTTGTGGAAATGGGCATTCTTCCCTCAGCACAGGTAAAGCTTGCTGCTACTATAAATAGATCGCGTTATTACGTGAATAAATCTAAGTATGCCGAGGGTTTTTTAGTATGCTAACCAATTTAGTTATTTTCAGGTTAATAAATCGACGAATAAATCAACTGATCTAGAAACTATAAAGGCAAAACAGCCTGTTCTTACAATAAAACTTACGACCGATATCGATCTTCGTAAACTGTAGCGTTAAATGTAATTTTTTATTTCAGAATGGGTGAATGCTGAACTAGTCGAACGAGAACGACGATGTAAGCCAAGTTTGAAGACGATGGTAACACACAGACCACGGGTGAAACTCAGAATCCGAGTCCACTAACATCAGTATATAGGGAATTCAAAGCAAAGAAAAAGTATATGCCAATTACTGGTCGGTGACCAGTTACCGGTAATGGCCAAAATCGTCTAGCCAATAGGTAATTCAAAATGTCAAATAATATGCTTTCATCGGTCAGTTCTTAGCCATCATATAAAGACACAGCTTAGTAGTAAAATTAAGCCTGTCGTTAAAAGGGGTTAACCCCTTGGCTACCAACTTCGTAAGTTACGACATAGCGAAAACACTAAGTCGTAGCTTACGACTTAATGTGTAAGATCAGCAGGGAAATCTTAGATGCGGCGATCCAATAACTTAATCAAGTATGTTTCGCGGCAAAAAAATTATATAAGCTTGGCAAGGTAGTCCGCGACAGGGGAGCAAAAGGCGGTGGTTGGATACACTGTCCCACTATCTGGGAGCTGTACGTTTGGTGGTGGATATACTCCACCAGTTCAGAATTTGCGGGCTCGAGGGAAGATGCCGGTCAGAACAAGCAAGCGGTCAAAAGCTCAAGCGGAGCCTCTATCAACAATCTACGTGCGAGATGTGGATTTCGGTCATCTTTGGCGTCAGCTCGTTCGTGTCGGATTGACGTCAAAGAGGCCAACGCGGCTGTCCAACTTGCACTCATACTACCCCCCCCCCCCCCCCCCCAACGATGCAAAGGAACCACGCGTCGAGGGTGTGAACATGTTTGTGGGTAAGTCTTTCGTGATTGTTCTACTACATTGTATCTGATCATGTTTTGTGCTGTGTACACGGAGGAGTACACGCGGTAGTACAATATACGCTTGAGCAGGGCATCATCGGTGCTGAAGAGGGAAGTGCAAGTGACGACAAAGAGGACCAGAGGGAAGAAGATCAGCCAGACGATCCTGCGGTGTGTGAGAGGGTAACAGCGTCTCAGATTGACGCTAGTGTTGCTCTCTCAGCAAACACCGTGGGTGCATTGCTCGGATACGAGAGCGAGGAAAGTGATGAGGCTGCGGAACGCCCGCTATGCGCCCCACATCCGCACGTAGAGGACGAGATAACGAGGTTGTCGCAAATAGACACAAGTATTGCGCTGTCGGCAACCGTTTTCAGATCACTGGGCTATGACTGATGATGGCGCGCTTTGGGGTTTTGGCAATTTTTTCCTCGAAATATGTGACGGGGTCACACAGCACCTTGCGCTAGAGGAAGTTAGCTTCCGAGGGTTTACAAACTCACAGTGAACGGCAGTTCACAGGCCCCCTCTTTAGTTAAAAGAGAGCGAAGTGACCTAATTAAGGTAGAATGTTAACTGAGTATACTTATAGGTAGATAAAGCTTGGGTTTAATACAAACTATAAGTCACCTATAGAAATGCAATGTCGTCAACCAATGGTTGGCTTTGAACGACCTTGGTACTTTGTACCAAATATCCCGAAGTATGACGTGTCATACTCCTGAAGTGTGAAGCGTCACACTTCATGTAACCAGGGTACACTTAGGGCTACGTACCCCGTTACAAAATCGCTGTACTTCTATTCTACGAGACCTACATTTCTGCAACAATGATACGGCAAACAAGAGGGACAAGTTGTGGAAGTTGCGAGCTGTCGTTGACGTTCTTCAATGGAAATCCCTAGCTGCATGGTCGGTGGCTAATACCATCTCATTCGATGAAGGTGTGCTTCCTGCAATGTCCAAGCGCACCGGTACTGGAATGTTTATACCAGACAAGCCGCATCGCTATGGCACCAAGATGCGCATGACGTGCGACGCAGTGTCTGCATACTGCCACAGGCGCGCTTTGTTTTTTTTTTTAAGTTTTGCAAAGTCGTAAGTTGCGACTTGATGGTCTGACACTTACATTATGATGTCAGTTACGACTTTAGATTCGACATATATGTAGGCAAGCGTCTAAACCATCAAAGGGCAAATCAGGCATTTAATCGCAAGACACTGACCTGGTACACTGCGCCCTTCGCGAATAAACCGTGCAAGTTCTTGACGCGCCTTTTCATCGAGGTGTGACCTTTTGTATTGGTTTGGCTCGCTCGTGATGAATGTCAACAGGTCCGTTGGCATGAAATATATTAGCAATTCCACTGGCGAGGCCTTTTTAGCACGGAGCGCTTCCACTGGTCTAGCCGCTTGATCCCTCGTACCCTTGAACGCGTTGTTGTCGGTTTCATACTCGGAGGTACAAGGGCCCATGCCATGGAACGTAGTGTTTCTTTGCGCATGTCTTCGATAGATAGGAATTACCGAAGCAATCAATAAACGCTGCATCCTGTAGCGCCTCTTCTTCATAGGATGACAGGTCATCATCAACTTGCCTGAGCACAACATCACCATCGTCATCTGATTAACAGCCATCCGACTCTGAGTCCATGCTCTCGTTCTCATCTGCATTGTCCTCGTCCTTCATGACGGTCACATTCTCTTGTAGCCAGCCACAAACTACTTCCGAGTTTGTTCGCACCACCTCCCCGGTGACGGTATCTCCAGGAGCACCATTTCGACCGACGCATGCCGATACATCCGGGTCTTCCCCTCCAAATATATCGTTTGTAAGCCCGATCACATAAGATCGGCTAACTTGTATCTGCGAACTTGTAAGCTAGTGATGCTGAGGTGCGTCGTTAGTGTCACGATGTAGAAATCAGAAACCTCTTCATAACTTATAGTCCCATCTCAATGATAAGCCGAGTGGCTTTTAAAAACTCCTAAATAATTGTATGCTGTAAGTTATGACGTAAAATAAGGCGTGACCCGAATCCGCGGTATTAAAGGGGTTAATTTTGGCTAATTTTATAATTATGTAACAAGCATTCAATGCTGAATATTCTTTTTGGTCATTTGTAACGGGGTACGTAGCCCCAAGTGTACCCTGGTTACATGAAGTGTGACGCTTCATACTTCGGGATATTTGGTACAAAGTACCAAGGTCGTTCAAAGCCAACCATTGGTTAGCGACATTGCATTTCTATAGGTGACTTATAGTTTGTATTAAACCCAAGCTTTATCTGCCTATAAATATACTCAGTTTACATTCTACCTTAATTAGGTCACTTCGCTCTCTTTTAACTAAAGAGGGGACCTGTGAACTGCCGTTCACTGAGAGTTTGTATACTCTCAGAAGATAACTTCCTTTAGCGCAAGGTGCTGTGTGACCCCGTCAGACTTGGTAGGACTCGTAGTCAATCCACGCCACCGCGGGTAGACTACCTGAACCTCTCCGAAGTTCGTTGCCATGGATAGGAACGACTTCTCCCATATGAGCGACTCTCAGCTCGAGTCGGTTCGGAAGATGGCAGACTTCGGTATGGAGGCCCTGCAGAGCCTGGTGGTGTCAACACCGGCTGAGCAGCTCGAGCGCGTCAATGCGTTCGACGCGTACGAGCAGGGCCTCATCGCGCATGTGCGAGAAAACCTGCAGGCTCCGGCGGCGGAAGCAAATCCGCCTCACCCGAAGCCAATACGGCTGAAGGTTAAGCCGTACGAAAGGAAGGAAGGCGAGAATCTTCACTTCTGGGTCCGAGAAGTAGAGCTGGTGATGGACGCGGCTCTGATCTCGACCGAGCAACTTCGTGTTGCTTTTGCACTCTCCAACCTTAGCGGCCGTGCTAAGAGTTGGGTGTACACACGGGAAGCAACATCCCCTGGATGTTTCACATCCTGGGCTTGCCGACCTGCTGACGAAGGCGCTACCGGCGCCACGGGTGAAGGAGCTACGGGAGAAGATCGGACTCGTCGACATCGAGTGCTTCAGGAACCCCGAGGCTCTGGGGAGTGTTGGACATTGATGTAAGAGCCAGCCAACGGGCCGGAAGCCAGACCCCCAAGGACCTTTACGTAAGTGTCGAGTCGACAATGTTGAAGGTATGACATTTTGACTTGGTTTCAAGAGGTTTCGAGCCGCGTTCCTCCCGTCGAACTACGAGTACCGCCAGCGTTCGCGCTTCCTCTCGTGTAAACAAGGGAGGCGCAAACCGCACGAGTACGTGCAAGAGATACGGGAGCTCACGGCGTCCCTAGTGGGAAACCCAATCAACGAACACATCAAGATAACTGTGTTCATGGACGGCCTTCGAGTGGGCCCCGCACGCA
The DNA here is from genome assembly GCA_011320135.1 of Phytophthora betacei. NCBI lineage: Eukaryota > Oomycota > Peronosporomycetes > Peronosporales > Peronosporaceae > Phytophthora > Phytophthora betacei. The sequence continues at coordinate 861,707 of JAANHX010000689.1, read as the reverse complement.
CTCAGCTGTTCCGGGTGCAGTCAAGCACCCTTGAAGAGGCGATTCAAGTGGCTCTTCAAAAAGAGTACAGCCATCGCTAGGCGCGTACGCCGGCCTCAGCATGGCCTGGGAGTTCCTTGTCGGCTCCCGGTCGAACAAGCCCCAACGGACCAGTTCACATGGAATTCGGGTCCGCCGAACAGCGTGACATCCGCTGCTTCGGCTGCGGGAAGATGGGCCACTTCAAGTGCGACTGTCCCGCGGAAAGACTCCGCAGACGGTCCTTCCCCAAGCCCGTCCTCAAGGGTCGCTGGCAGAAGCCAGGATCCCGGGGACAGGGGAACGCCGGGAACCAGTAGGGGCGGGGCGCCCTACTGGGGAAGAACTAAGTCTTCGTGATGGGTGCGCGGGTGGCGCGTACCACAGGGACTTAGCCCCTGAGAGTCTTCGCACGCTCGAATCGGCGAAGAGCAGCGGCGGGTTGATCGTAGTACACGGATGTGTACGGGGATACGATCATCCCTTTAGAATCTTGATCAATTCTGGGGCATCGAAGCATTTCGCACGCCGCCAGACGGCAGTTCGCAACAGCAACAAGTTGTCTGATGCTTTGAGAGAAAGTAAGGGCAACGGGACGGTGTCAGTGCGACTGGCCGACGGGAAGGTCGTCACTGTCCCCAACGTCCAAGTGGATCTGGCCGTCAAGTTTGAAGACTTTGACAGCCTCGAACAGCTCACTGTTCTCGATATGGATCCATATGATATGATCCTGGGCATGCCCTGGCTAGAGAAGCATGAGCCCTGGATCGACTGGCGAGGCAAGGCAATCGGTGCCAGCCGCCCTGCGCAGTTCGACAGAGCATTGGTGAGTCATGTTCCCACCTCTGTCAGGACCCGGGGCGCTCGCTAGGGCTGCCAGGGTATCAAAGCATCCGGCAGATGCTTGGGAGTCGTCGACGTATATGACGACTCCGAGGATGTTTTGATGGTGGCAGCGCCCAGAAGTGGCGCTGGCCAAGTGGGTAACTTAGGTCCACAGGCGGGTAACTTAGTTCCCCAGACAGCTGCAGCTGTCACGAACACTGAGAACAGCGTGTTCAGAGTGGGTAACAGAGTTCCACTCACGGTCGCCCAGACCTTAACTGAGGAGGAAGACGTCGGATACGCTTCCTGTGTGGGTAACACAGTGCCACACGCGGTCGCCCAGACCTTAACTGAAGAGGAAGGCGTCGAACACGCTTCCTGTGTGGGTACCACAGTACCACACGAGGCCACGAGTGCCTCGGATGTCGTAGCGACGACATCCCTAGACGTGGACAGCAAAGCTCCAAGTCACGGTCGCCGTCGTCAACAACGCCGTCGCCGCCTCAAGTCGGATCCGAGCTTCGTTCCGATCGACGTCGCTTCAAGCGACTCGGAGGCTAGGGCCCGGGCTCCTCCGACAAGGCCGGTGGAAGAGTGTTATCACATCTTCGATGGCGAGACCGGTTTACCCGTCAAGACATCTGGTGTCCACTTGGAACCGTTGCCAGAGGTTGCAGAGATACTGAACCTCGAGGAAATAACGGCTGAGTCTTTCCTGTCTAACCTCAAGGCTGGAGAGATTGCCGAGATGGTGCTCATGAGACCTGAGACCACTCGGGAGGAGCTGAACTCCTCCTCGGTCTCGGACGAGAACGTCCTGGAAGACCTAAACAAGCAGCGTCAGACGCGCTTGGGTGTTGAGATTCTTAAGAACCCCAAGGATCCGGTGTATCCTTTGGTGACGGAGTATGCGGACGTGATAAGAAAACACCAACCGACCCAACTCCCACCGGATCGAGGCGTACGGCATGAGATTGATCTCGTGCCCGGCACAATGTATTGTGTCACGAGGCAATGACCTCTCCCGCGCGAACAGTGCGAGGTCATTGATGCCTTCTTCGCCGCGAAAGCGAAGGCAGACATGGTGCGGGAGTCGAGATTCCCGCACTCGACGCCAACTTTCTGCGTTCGGAAGCCGAACGGAAAGTGGCGTCTGGTTCACGCTTATAACAAGCTGAACAACGCAACGGTGCCGGCCTAAACACCAATCCCACGAAAGGATGTGTTGTTGAACAACATGGCCGGGAGTGTACTGTACAGTGCGCTGGATTTGGTAGACGGATACTACCAAATCCTGATGCGAGAGAGCGACATCCCGCTCACCGCGGTAAACACCCCAAGCGGCATGCTTTGGGAGTGGCTCGTCATGCCACAGGACTTGTCTAACGCCCCGGCGACGTTCAATCGCCTGGTGACGCAATTGTTCCGCCCTTTGCGCACCTTCGTACAGACGTACTTCGACGACATATTCGTCCATAGCCGTGCCGAGGGAGGCAAGACGGCCATGGAGGTGCATCTAGGACACCTCCGTCGAGTGTTGGACGTGATGCGGGCGAACAAGCTGTACGTTAATATCGACAAGAGCGTTTTCGCGTCACCAGATATTAAAGTTCTCGGTTGCTTTGTAAGCAACGTGGGCGTTCGAGCTGACCCAGACAAGGTCAAGGCCATAACAGCATGGCCGACGCCCCGATCCCAAAAGGATCTACCTTCACAAGTACAGCACAGGGTACGCGGGCTTCGCTAAGCACTTGTCGAGCCTCCTTCAAAAGGACGTCGACTGGCGCTGGAAGCAAGAGCACCAGGATGCTTTTGACAGCATCAAGGCCAGTCTCCAAGAGGCCCCTATCCTGGCCCTGCCGGACGAGACGAAGCCGTTTAGAGTCGTCTGCGATGCCTCCGATTACGCCATCGCATGTGCATTGCTGCAGGCCGACACGGCTGGGCACGAACGAGTCATCTCATTCCAGTCCAGGCAGCTCAAAGCCGCCGAGCGGAACTACCCTGTCCACGACAAGGAGCTCCTGGCAATGAAATATGCCCTTGTGAAGTTTCGTGTTCACATTCTGGGCTCTAGGCCCTTTGTGATCTACACAGACCACGCGTCCTTGAGGACGGCGACTAACTCGCCTCACCTCTCCCAAAGGATGGCGAGGTGGCTGTCCTTCTTCGCGGAATACAACTTCCGCCTCGAATACAAGCCGGGCAAGCTCAACGTGCTTGCGGACGCCCTCTCTCGGCGTCCTGACTATGAGTTGGCCCACATCACGCGGGTGACAACGGATCTATATGATCGGATACGCATGGCGTATCGGGACGATGAGGCTGTCGCGCCTATCGTCAAGTTCCTTATGGCAGGAACGAGCGCGAAGTCCGACTGGCTCTCGTCGCGACAGCGCTCACGGCTCCACCGATATGAGTTGAAGGATGGCCTTCTCTATTACCGGGTGGAGCCCAATGATCCTCCACGGGTGGTCGTACCCAACGACGAGAATCTGAAGTTCGATATCCTCGCAGAGGCGCACGACGCGTCCTCCAGCGGCCACTTGGGCCGCGAGAAGACCTTTCCGTCGGTCTCTCAGCCCTTCTGGTGGACCCACATGTACAAGTGGGTCGCCCGGTACGTTAAGACATGCGAAACATGGCAGCGGGTCAAACCCGCAGGGCACTCTTCGGCCCCACTCCAGAGCCTGCCCGTACCGGCTGCCTGTTAAGAATCGATGAGTCTTGACTTCATCTTTGGGCTTCTCGCCGACGGACACGGCAACACCGGAATTTTGGTGTTCGTGTGTCGGCTGAGCAAGATGGTACATCTTGCTCCGGTTCCCGTCACTGTTACCGGCGAACAAACCGCAAGGCTGTTCGTTGATGGCGTGTTCCGCTATCACGGTCTCCCGGAGACGATTGTCTCGGACCGAGACCCGCGGTTCACGGCTGCGTTTTGGAAAACGCTGTTCCCTTTGCTGGGACCTCGTCTGCCGATGTCCACTGCGGACCATCCGCAGACAGACGGTCAGACAGATCGCGTCAATCGAGTGCTCGAGGACACACGGCGCAGTGTGTGCGCGGCAGCACCACGTACGTGGTCGACGCAGCTTCCAGTTGTTGGGTTTGCGCTCAACAACGCGGTGCACGCGTCCACGGGGCTCACGCCGTTCTACTTGAACGGTTTCCGTCACCCCAGAGTGCCTCACACTCTTCGAGGAGACACTGACTCCTCTATTCTAAGTGGGGGAGAGGCTCGGAAAGCCCTTTCCTCCCAGGTCTCGGATGTGAGACCAGTTTCGCTGCGGAAACAAGTGGAAACCTTTATGGATACCAAGCTGAGCGTTGTCAGCAGGGTCCGCGATGCCATGGCAGCGGCCCAAGATAAACTAAAGGAGTACTCCGACAAACATGGAGGAGGAAACTTAAGTATTTTTAAGGTGGGGGACTTAGTGTTGCTAGACACGAGGGACCTACCTTTTGACACTGTCAGCTCTGTCGGCAGCAACAAGCTGAAGCACCGCTTCATCGGACCATTTGCAGTCCTGGCCAGACATGGTGCGTCGTACACCATCGACCTGCCAAAGTCAATGACGACGCACCCGACGTTCTATGCTGGACGTCTTAAGCAGTACTTTGATCCGCAGGGGGTTGCTGACTCGCAGACCCACCTTGACCCAGCTCCTCAAAGCGAGGGCCGGTCACAGACGTCGACGACGAGGGCGTCGGAGCAGGCACCCAAGCCTCGGTCGGAACGGCAAGGCTGCGATCTAGACCGTACGCCGGAGGGGCTCCGTACGAACGGACCCCGGCGCCATACGCCGAGTACGCTGAGTACGCCGGGTACGCACCATACGCGTACGTCTGGGAGTTTGCCGCAGGCGGCTCCGGACGTGACAGCAGAGCCTCGATCCGTCGGATCATGCGAAAGGCCTCGTCCAGATCGGACGAAGAGGCCCGGCGATCCACCCGCAGATGCAGGCTCCGACCTCTCGCTCCACCAGGTCCAGGCGGCCCGCAAGACGAGCGAGCTCGCCCTGATTCCCGGCCTGGGCGGCAGCATCACCGCCAGTCCCAAGGCCAAGTGCAATCTCAAGCACGAGGACACGTTGACGGAGGCGGTCAACCTCAGGGCCCTGTGTCGGACCCGCAGTCGGAGCACTCGGACGAGAGTGGCTTTCTGGAGGCGCCTAGTACTCGTACTCATACGAGGGCACCTCCGCCCCTGCTTGACTGGAATGGAGAAGTCCACTTCCACGTGGAGTGGATCCTCCAGGAGCAACGGCGTCGCAGTAAGCGACACTCCTCGTGAAGAGGAGGTGCTATGCCCACTCCGAGAACTCGTGGGAGCTGATTGAACGGCACCTGATTGACTGCCCGAAGGCTGTCGCAATCTGGGAACAGAAACGGCGGCAGCTTCATAAGTAGTCCGTGGCTTCTTGCCCGAACGGGGTACGGACGATGAATACATTCCGTACCCGCGCTCATCGTGAGCGCTGGAAGCCGCACGCTTCAGGGTGTCCCTTAGCAGCATGCGCTTGCTGAACAAGTGGACAAACCTCACACGGAGATCACGCTGGTCCAGGATGCGGGGCAGCAGCTGATCTTCAAGGAGTTCCCGTAACTCCGTGGGTGAGTACTTAAGAGACTCCACCCATGCCCAGAACATGTCCTCACAAGAACTCCAAGTGGGACAGTTCTCGGGCACAACCCAGGGGTATCCCCAAAGAGGATAGAGACCACCCCGGATGTCGGGCTTCTTACGACAAGTCCTGAAGTCCTTAAGGGGGATGCGGTGTGGCGCGAGAAGCACACACCGAGCAGCCTCCAAGTTGTCAACGAACAGCTGTTCTTTCTGAGCAAGGGCATGTTCGTAGATGCCCCTAGAAGTGTGGCCGCCCACAATGCCACGAGGAGCGACGACAAGCTCTAAGAAGAGGTCAACCCCAGAGCTCTCCTCGGGAGGCCAAGACCCTCTTGAGTTGATGGCAGCTCCCGGGCTGACGGGTGCCACCACCGAGCCCCCACACACACGCTGGGCAGCTTGGAAATTCTCCTGCTGCTGGTCGAGGTCATTCGAGACCTCCCGGGGCTCAGCGACAGCACCTTCCTCCTCCTCTTCCTCCTTCTCCTCCTCTTCATCCGAGGAGTCGAAGATACTCTGATAGGAGTGTTGAGTCTCCTTCTCCTCGCGGAGTGGAGGCTTAGAGGCTGTACGCTTCTTTGAAGGCTTGGCGCCTTCGGCTTTAGAGGCCTTAGCACGCAGAAGACCCTCGACAAGCGAGAGACGTTTGCGAGGATTCACTTCCTCATCGCCACCAGCTTTGGGAATGCCCTTAGCCTTGGCGGCCGGACTCTCAGAGTGCACAGACGTCCTGGGACTGTGATCACCTTGATCACTAGCGAGCGACTGCACGCTGTCATCCTTGTGCTCACTGGGCACTGGGTTGTGCCCTCCCTTAGAGCCCGCAGGAGCATCGTGCGTGATCTCGGACTCGGCTTCGTCCTCACTGCCAGAGTTGAATTCACGTTCTACAAACCGAGGGTTCGGACGATTGTCTGAGGCCGAGGGCGACGGGCTGCGGTGCTTGCTTGTTCGCTTGCCCACAGCCGCGTCACCATAGGAACCGATCGCCTCGGAGGCCACCTGGGTAGCCTCCTTAGTGCCGAGCCTTTACCGTGAGGCTTAGTGCTCTTGGCTTGCGCCTTTCCGGCAGCAGCCTTGGAGCGTGTCTTCGCACCGCTCTTAGCAGTGCCACGAGGCATGATTAACGGTAGAAGTGGAGACCCAGAAGAAGAGCGCACAGGTTGCTGCTCGAGGCTCTAACTGTGAAGTGAGCTATCGCCGCGCTCGCGCGGCCAAGTCAATGGTTTTCGACTTTGAGAATGAGAGTTTGTGACGAACACCTCTGCATTCGGATTGGTCGGTAAACCGAACCTAAGCGGGGGAGGATATAACGGGGTACGTAGCCCTAAGTGTACCCTGGCTACATGAAGTGTGACACTTCACACTTCACGAGTATGACACGTCATACTTCGGGATATTTGGTACAAAGTACCAAGGTCGTTCAAAGCCAACCATTGGCTAACGACATTGCATTTCTATAGGTGACTTATAGTTTGTATTAAACCCAAGCTTTATCTACCTATAAATATACTCAGTTTACATTCTACCTTAATTAGGTCACTTCGCTCTCTTTTAACTAAAGAGGGGACCTGTGAACTGCCGTTCACTGAGAGTTTGTAAACTCTCGGAAGATAACTTCCTCTAGCGCAAGGTGCTGTGTGACCCCGTCAGATCATTTCTTATAGCAGCACTAAGTTGGCTACCCCCGTCCCCTGTACGAGTTTTAACGCAAGGGAGGGTTGTTTGGAATGCAAACGCAACGTAACCAAAGTACATACAACGAGCAGCTTCAGTTATTTAAGCTTCTCGAACCGCTTATTAATTGCCCCTCGGTAAACAGAAGCTGAGTCTCTCGATATAAAGAAGATACCAAATAGACAAGCACCTCGCAAGAGCGGCTTTCTTGGCCTTTTGAAAACGGTTATGATAGCGAAAGAAATGCTTTTACCATGAGACCTTTCTTCAATACCCAGAGCTTCCCTGGTAACGCATGGTATTAATAGAACGCTGTTATTAATAATAGAAGTATTACGTTTTCCATTCGATTACAGCAGTAGAAACTTGCTATTAATAGACTGCAGTGTGGAAAATGTGAAGCGTTTTTTTGTTAGCTACTACTTTTAGTAACTGCCACAACAATCATCCACATACTTTTTGTAGGAAAGACGTTAAGGTGCTTTTGTGGCAGATACCTGGAATAACAGAAACTACGGCCTTAAACAGTAGTCTAAAGAGAAGACATGCACTATTTTTCTTAAATCCCTAAATCAATTCACTGCAGTGGTTTACCCTCGTAGTATTTCTTAAACTGGCTCACCACGTCCTTCTGGATCCTGGAAGCGCTGGCCTCATCCGTTTTGAATATTTCCCAAAAAATGTTTGTCGGATTGATTTTTTTGTCCTCCTTCCATACCTGGAACTGCCTCGTCTGTAGTGCTGTGGCCTTCGCATTCGTCTCAACGGCCACTCTCGCTTGCAAAAGCTTCGTCGCCAACTCGTTTTCACCTCGAAAGCCTCTCGCCAACGTGCCCATCAAGGTTTCATGTTTTGATTTCGCTTTGTTGTAGATGGAAATATATTCGCTTAGGGCATCCACACTTCGGCCATAAACAGCTCCTTCGACCTCCATGAGCTTCAAGCGCGTGAACACATCGTCCACAGTCAATCCATCGTCCAGCCAGCGTTGGTGCTGTTGCTTCTGCAATCTTTCAGAGACCCACGCCGAGTTCCCATGCGCCTTCCCATCTAAAACCGCCTTTGCCACGCCAGCCTCTCCGAACTTTGACGTCAGTACTCCCAGCAACGTCACCTGGTCGGTTGGGTTGTTTCTGTTAAGCTCTGCTATGTACTTTTCCAATGTCCGTAGGTTATCGCTTTTCAACACGTCGTCGACATTATTGTCCAGTTTCAGCAGCTTCATGACACTTTCCGGCGTCACGTTTCCTTGTCGCCACTGCCCAATCAGCTCGTTCTCCATCTTCCTCGCCGTCGTAGCTACATATGGGTCGCGTTTCGCTGCCGCTAACATCGCAACCAGCTGGTCTTCGCCTTTAAACCCTTTGATGAAGGTCTGGAGCAACGTTACATCGTCTTTGTTCTTGGCGTTGTACTTAGCGATGTACTCTTCCAGTACCATAAATTTTCTGTTCTCGAGTGCTTCGACCCCATTGCTCTTGAGTTTAAGTCGCGTGAAGACATCATCGACACTTTGACCGCCGTTTAGCCAGCCAGTGAGCTGGTCACCTCGCAGCTTCGACGCCAGGCTCACCATGTCGGGGGAGATAGAGTGTTTTTCCAAATACACTCAAGTTTTCGCCACAGCATCATCTCCGTAGTGCGCTGAGAGAATCCCGACCAACGAGATGGGCTCGTCCGCGTGTTTATTGTTAAACATTCTGATGTACTTGTTCAGTTTCTCGAGTTTCGCGTGGTTCAACGCACTCGCCACGTCATCACCGAGTTGCAGACTTTTCAGAACGTCAACTCCATCGTTCTTTTATTCAAAAATGCCTTCAGATCGACCTTTTTCCTTTTAAAGAAATTCAAGATGAGGCCTCCTCGTTCTTCAGTAGTTGTGTAGGCTCTCAAGTACCTCTGGCTTGGATCAGCGTATTGGCGATGGACTACAACGTTTGCGAGCGCCACGGGGGTGACATCTCCCGAGGAATGGTCGAAGCACGATAAGAAGACGAAGGTTGACGGCAATAAGATGGAGTGGAGGCGCATCGTCGTGGTTTACGCGTTGTCACGTGGGTGCCTGTGGTTGTTGAATGGCTACGAGGGCTGGCAAGTTTTATGATGGGTTCTTATTGTAGAAGCCGTGACTCGACACGAGAAGTTTATTAATAGAACTATTTCTTATAAAATAGTGAACATGTATTCAGTTCTCACTATCATGGACTTGATCCTGGATGCGAATTGGGATCGTGGAATCGACTGGTTGACATAGGAGTACTACTTACGATTTGATACTACAGTACCAAATTGCCAACACACTGGAAGCTAGAGTTCTGTATTGATAGTAAGAGAACACTGTTAATACGTGTAGTAGAGAAAAACGATGGGGGCCGTAAGAGTATTACGACCTATCGCAGTAGAGCAACACTTCGATAGCAGTTACACGTAGATAATGATATTGTTGATATCCAGAATTTGCTAAAAGAAGATTCCAGTTAAAAAAGGTAGTTTATTTTAGTAAATAATAAACTAGAGCAAGTTAGATCTAAAACTTATATTTTTAACATACGTATGCGTATTCTGTTTTGCTGGGCTTAAAGAGGCTAACATCTCCTCCTGACCTTTTGGTGCCTCTGCTATTTAGCGCGTGCTCACTATCATCATACTGCAGTCGCACCGTTTTATTTGTGGACAGTTTCACCCTGTTTTGTAAACAGCTGCTAAGAAAACTAATACCGGTACAGTACTGCACCCCGTTTTCGCGCCCTTGGACCTTGATAAACTTCCGGATGTGATGATCATGAATGCAAATGAACTATTGTTTCTATGCTAATATCGGATTTAATTGCAGATCCTATATGGTCCACCCCCGCGAAAACGGGGTGCAGTACTGTACAACTTCGAAGAACATACCACATGTTTTAAAATCAATCTTGGTTCCCAAACCTTCAATGTGCTGGCTCTTTCTTGGTACACAATTCAGTACCAGGAGCTTAGCACTTGATAGGTAAAAAGAGACTTTGACGTGAAAGGCGAATATTCTGAAACCTTCTAGGCTATCATAGAGAGTTTTGCCTTCTGTCTCCCCTTCTAGTAATGCGCACACTTCAACTTATAATTACCACCCTCATTGCTCTCCTCATCTGCACGAAGCCCAGCTCGGCGACCGAACCTTCCAGCATTGGGATGATCACTGCTGATCTGAGTCGATGGCTGCGGACTGATAATCCGGTTGCTTGAAGTGTTTGACAGTGGATTCACGTACAAGTGTGGCTGGAGCTGGGGACGTCGGGCCCATATATCAGGAAGGCGCTGGAGCTGCGTGGACAGGGCGATGCAGCACTCAAGACCCACAAAAACTACAGGTACTATGAGTTCTTGATCAAAAAAGCTTTAGAATACCGACTCCGTATTTTTAAGGCCAGCGAATGTCATGTGCTCAGCTTATAAGGAATGCAGGATCGTAAATTCTTAAAGTGAGGCTGACGATCGCATCGGCAGAAAATATAATAGCATAATACACTGTGTTGCCATTTACATAAATAGATGTAGGAGTACTGTACCTCATGTGTTAATACCGTACCTCACAAAAGAAATGCTTAACAGATAAATTGCCAAAACACAAAATTGAAGCGTTTTGTTTCATTTAAAAACTATTTATTAGCACCAAGAAAAGAAACGATGATTTTCATAAGGTCTCGAGGGCAATGCTTCTAATAATAGGAATCAGACTGGCATCTGGAACTCATTTCTGTTCATGCAAGACACTATGAAGCGGTTTCTGCTACAGGATGCATCTAACGCTGGTTGGGTTAAAGCTCAAGAAGCACGTACTCAGATTAACACAGCCAGCGCCCAGATCAGACTTCAAGCATATCCAGAGCTGTCAACAAAATCTCGCTCAAGTATTGACCTCAAAATTGCACAAGAAAAGGTGAATCAGCTGCAAATACGCAGGGTGTGTCAAGACATTGCTCTTTCGACCATCGACATGACATTGGCGCAACTTTTTCCCGTTGACGACAAAGATATCTCTCGAATTCGGTCTAAAGCCCTTCACTATAATACACTGACCTGGAAGGAGCGATCGGTAGTTATCTTTTACTACCTCCACCCTCTGCTTGGGAACAAGGATGCAGAGGTGACGTGCAGGGTATTTGGAGTTCGACATGCAAGCTTCACCAATTGGGTAACGAAGCACTCATATTATCCAAAGTGGGTTCCATTTGTTGAGTTTATGACAGTGCGTACCGCTCTCAATTCAATTCCAGTCGAATTTCGAGCAATTTTTGATGCGTCACAGCTCGACGTGGAGTCAGGTGTCTCAATACCAGTTAAATTCAGGACACCAACAACTAAACGCTATGTCACTGCAACCTCTCACCCTCAGCTGTCGCGTCAGAAAGTGGTGAAAATTGCCAAAAAGAGCGAGGGAGTGAAGTATTTAACACTTCAGTCAGGACAGTAAGTGTTGGACGCAGTCTGAAGTACCCTACATAGACAAACTTTCTTCTGGATGAAGTTAAGAAAGGTTGGGAATCCGGTAATCCAAAGTCTCGCAACGAGATTTATCTGCGACTCATACAACAGTTTGGAAATGATGGCATTTTGGGACCGCCTAGCGAGTTTTGCAGTGTGATGAAGCTTAACGGCGGAGGAATATCGCCTGCGCTAGCGCAGTGGGTTCGTAGGCGCCTCGAAGGTGCCAACTGGAGCATTCGCAAAGAGAGTGTGTCTCAAAAGGTGCCAACTGATTGGGTTTCAATTGCTCTTGTAGCCTCACAGAAGATTCGCACCAAGCTGGACGGGTGTACAGTTTTAATCAATGCCGACGAGGTGTTTATCAAGTTCGTCCCTAGAGACACAGAGTTTGTGGTACCTATTGGAACGCAACGAGTTGGATCTAATGTGGCTTCAGATGCCAAAAAGGGATGCACAGTGATGGTTTCTGCAGAAACGTACTCCTCGAAGGTCCTTCCTCCCTTTATTGTGATGACCGCGACTCACAATGGCACCCTTGCTAGACGTTTTGCTACGTGTCGTGATGAAGGAGGTGATGCAAGCGTTCATTTTCAACCTTCACACTAGATGGACACGCCAACCGCAAAAAAGTACGCGGACTTTTTGGTTAGTCTATACCCGGGTCAAAAAATTGGTCTCATTTGGGATGCAGCTTCAGCTCACATTTGTCAGGAAATGATTGACTACTTGAACGAGAAAGGTATCATGTATGAGTTTATTCCCGCTGGATTAACTTCTATCATGCAAATCTGCGATCTCTACGTCAACCGACCTTTGAAAGCCGCTATTAAGAAAAACGTTATGCGATGGAAGGTGTCACAAACCATCCCATCCGGTGGTAAGTACAAAGTTGATCGAGTCCAAGTGATTCAATGGGTCGAATAGGCCGTTTCAATGGTAAATAAAAAGCAGAACTCTGACAGGAAGATTGAGTACATGTTCAAGCGACTCGGCCAGGATCCACGACAGCCCAGTAACCAGACTTTTCAAGAACACATAGGCCTGCTACAAGAAAACGAAGTCAACAACTCACTTCTGCTGAACCAGACAGCAGAAAACCTTGTGTAGTGGAGAGATTGGGCGAGTCTTAATTTTGAAATTTCTAAGCTAAATATTAACACGAAGATTGCATATTTGCTTCGCCAGCCCGCTTTTAAACGGTAAGATGAGTGCCATTTCCCGATGACCAAAATCATTTCTTTTGTGAGGTACGGTAGGAGCTTTTGCAAAATAGTGCAGTTTGCCGATACAGTATGTTAGGTCAATACCGTAAAAAACAAGAACGCGCGACCGCTGCAAGTTCCTTTAGCCACAGAAACTGAATGCAGGATTTAGAACAGAGTTTTATGGATTCAGCTATATCAGCGTAAACGGAGACCCGGGTAAGAACACATCGAATGGCGTTAGAGCACCATTCCCTTATCGCACTGCGGCTCCAGTTTTACACCGTTAATAACGAGAATAAATTACTAACAATTAAGCGTAAAGAGGCGAAGTTTCACAATAGTGACATCGCCAGTGAGAGTTTTACAACAGGGACATATCGAATTTTCAGTTTCTTTTAAGATAAGCTTACAAATACAAGCGCGAGCCATAGAAGAGTGTCGGCATGGATCAGCAATTATTGGTACATGAGCTCCTGCGCTCCAGAGCCCACGATCTTCAACAGCTTCAAGACAAAGTGCACACGATGACGGAGGCGCTAAATGACCTGATGTTCGCTCGCGAGGAGCTTGAAGAGATGCTCGTACGAGAAACAGAGGCAATCAACGAGCTGACTGCAAGCGTCGGAGAGACCCCTGGGCGAAGTGGATACACTCCATCTTATGGAGTTCTGCTAGGGCAAGTGGTCAGGCTACAACGGCGTCATCCTTCAGGGCAGTGAATCAGTAGCATATGATAAACAATCGGATTTTCAGAGTTTGTATGAAGAGTGCAGTTTTGTTTTCTTTAAGATTATGATCTCACTGCTGTCTGTTGAGCTCTTGCTCATTTTGCTGACATAACCTTGCTAATTGCTTCATCTGGTTCCTGCATTTTCTTGATGTTCTCTTCGCTAGGCGTAGCCCTCTTTGTTGTGCACAACAGTAGCCACGCAAGTCTCAATCTCATAGTTCGTGTGTACGCCTCCGTGATACGATGACGCTGGAACCTGTGGGCGTTACGCACGAACGCGTAAACCATTCCAAGAATCATAAGACCGTAGCTTGAGCCGTCGGGCTGCGCAGGTTTGTTAACCCACCTCTTAATAATATCTTTTGGGAATGACCCCTTGGCTCCACTTTCTGAGTGTCAATTCTGCAAATACGGTAGCAACTTGTCCTTCCACACATTTTTTTATTTCTGCCTGATATCGCTGCTGGTGGGGTGGTTCGCTGAAATTAACCCTTAGCGTCGTAGGGAATGCCACCTCCACAATGACAACACCCCGTGTATTCTGCTAAGATGTAATGGTAGAATCGCGAACGGTGTCTCAGACAGATATATCTTTGTATAATTAGGCCATACCATGAGCGAGGACAACGCTACACACCCTTCGACACAATCCGCAAACCTATTGATGCCCATATCGATCACTGCATCATTCATCATCACGTCGCGGGGTAATCCAGCAGCAACATCAATAAATTTGATAAACGAAGACCCCGACTTAGTCTTCAATATGGTCATGAGCGTAGTGAAGAGTACTTCTTCAGAACATCTTTCGCCAGCGCTTCATGCATTCTTGCACTATCAGAATGCAGCAATCCACTTGTTTTTTTTGTCTCCAACGAGAAGGGTTCGACAGGGTGGGCTTGAACTGTGCGCCACTCTTGCTTGGGCCACTTTGTATTTTCAATAAACCCCGTTGCTTTTGCCTTTAGTATGTAGAACTGCTTCATTCTGTTGAGAAAAAAAACTAAGGCAAAATTGCAAAGTGAGACAGAGACAATTAAAAAGAGAAAAAATGGAGCACCCGTATTTCTAGTGAAGCACCCTTAATACGACAACAAAAGGTTCCACATACCTGTACAGAGCAAGGTTTTTCGATCCAAACGAAACCAGCAAGCCCCTAGGGGCATCCTCCTCTTTCTTCGCGAGTGAATCCTTCTTTTGCTGAAACGCCGCATCAGCTTTTTTTTCAGTAAAGCTTCTGGAATAACAAAAGGTTGATCAATGACCTTGTTCTCGCTGTCTTGATGCGCAACCTCACAAGTAACAGGACAAGTTTGTAAAAACTTGTCTGTCATCCTAACTGGGTATTGGGCGAGTACATTTGAAACCCTCTGCACATTTGGACAAAAGCTAGTCCATTGTATGATTTGAGTCAAAGTCGTGGCGATCTCCGATGACATCAAAATTGCAGCAAACTTGGGCTGAGGTGTGATCCATCCTTGTTTCAGTTTCTTTCGGGCTCGGGGTTTCGGAGGTGGCAATCGAAGCACTTTTACACACCGAGTTTCGGAATCTGGTTTCAGTTTGAGTTATGCTTCATCACGCACGATCTTAGTTGACAGACCCTCGAGGCTATCGCCGTTCTTCACGTCTGACGTAACAGTCTTTGCTGAATTCTGTGTCGCCGCCACTTCAAAGTCATCAGAAATTTCTTTAAGAGGGTCATCGCTTGTTTGTCTTACCTCGTTCTGGCCACGCGCTATATGTTCGAGCGATTCGTGCTTCATTTCCAGATCCTGGTCAACGTCCATTTCAGCCAGAAGATCAGAGTAATCTAGCTGGTCAAAAACGCTATCGGAATCGCTTTCAGGATCCACACCAGCTGAGCCATCCTCGGGGGATAGCGTCGTGGCTCCTGTTTGACCAACTTCATTCTCAATAACAAATTTCCACTTGGCCATTTGTTGATAAAAATCAACAGTAGATAGCCCAGTCGGCGATTCTACCTCGGGTTCGAAGAGAGCCTGAGCCCTTGCATATTTTTCAGCATCTGAGAGCACGACCATATTGGCTTGTTCTTCTCTTCGTAGGCGGACATACTCAACGGAGTGCTTGTGTATTGGCTGTGCCGTGAGGTTTCCCGAGGTTAAAGGTGCTTCAAGTGACTTGGGCGCCCTTACTTGTCCAACTCGAGATTTAACCAAACTGGTAACTTGCCGAATCGAATCCAACCCTTTCTCCAGCGAATCGAACAGTTCTTCTGTCTTTTCCATGCCCCATCGCTCTGGTATTGATGCTGCCGGTAGATTTCTGAATTTGTGACCCTTGCTCGCAACAACCATGATATGTTGACAAGGGAGCCGACGGGACTTGTAAAAAGAGCAGCTATTGAAAAGGTCGTCAACACTGAACTCGTGCCTGGACACACAAACTTGCCACTCGGATTGAGTTGGACCCACTTGTGTGGTGAAGTGCTTTCTCAGAAATAAGAGAATGGACCTGACGCGGGGTCACTATCCCGAATCAGTGACAATTTCAAGTGATTAGAGAGGAGTTGGGTTGTCTGGCACGGATGCAAGTTGCCTGTGGTGGATTAGCCATGACGAGCAACACCCCGTATGAAATGACGGTGGATCTGGTATGAGCGATGTACAAGAAGGCAAGATCCACCAAGACTTATCTCGGATCTACCCTTACCTGGATTCACTTAGTTGGATATGGGATATACTATATAAGAGCGGATCGAGTGTGGACCCTATGAACGAAGGATGGTAGGTGCCCTCTGAAGGTGGATCTAGTAGCCACGGCTAACAAGAAGTCAGGATCTACCGCGAGGTGTCCCGGATCCCATACTTCCGAGTTCGGATCCAAGGAGGAAGGATCCCGCATAGAGGGACCTGGATCCAGGGTACAGGGATGATGGATGCGGTGGATCTCGAACTTTCGTGGGACAATGGAGATCACAGACAGTTGCGAGATGATGTTGGATGACTGGAGAGCTCAGATCCACGACGAGTGTACACTTACAGTGAAGTGAATCCAAGCGACCTGGATCCGGATGAGTTTACCCATAATAGGGTGACCATAATGATTACGCCATGGATCCGGTGGATCTGAAGATAATACAGCTGGGATGATGGGTCAAGGGAAGAAGGGACATGCAGCCGAGTCTGGCAAGGAATTTAACAAGTGAAAGACATAGAAGGTAGAAATCCAGGCAGGTATAGGCTTAAGTATCAATACAGAACCTAATTTGCACAGTATCCCGCAAGTGCCTTCCTGCCCTCAAGAACCGGAACTACATTGGCCGTACGAGCTCGGAGAAGGTTGGGGATTGCGAGTCTAGTGTTGGTAGTGATAACTGGATAATACATTGGCCAGATCCTACAACCTAGTGAGCTTTTCCTTTACTTGTGCAGACCCGACAGGTTAACCGAATTTACTACTTGGTCGGTTATACCCCCGAGGTTCTCAACTCTCAAGATCCCGTCACAGGAGGCGGCAAGTACGACGCAAAGGCAAGGGACACACCCGCAAGGCAACCCTACGGCCAGATCCACGATCTAGGCCCCGGATCCATAAGCTCGAATATTTGCTTAGGATTCGGAACCATCCACGGACGCAGAGTGAAGATTTTCCACTGCTGCTCCACCCCATCCCCACGTCTCGCCAAGACAGTCAAGCTTCACCACTTGAACGCTTCGGAAGTTACCGAGAGAGCAAGATCCCGCCCTACCGACGGGTACACAAGGTGAGGAAAGTTCAGCAGAACACGGATCATCGGGGGACCCCTCCGTTAGTCGGTGTCTGGGCGCAGTTGGTAAGTTGGATCTGGCAATCTCGCAGATTTTGCTGATTCCGCTACACCACACTTGGGCACACGTGGCCTCTATCTTGTTTACCATAAAAAGATCCCACTGTGATGAGACCTTCGCAATCGCGTCATTAGATAGGTATGCAGCAACCAGCTGCAAGAAAGGAGGTATCAAATCTACTCTTCGAGACTGGGTAGTAAACTTCCGGAGAGACGAAAGCAAATGATTCACGATATTCACTTGGTTCTGGAGCAGTCCTGCGATCGTTCTGTCGATTCTCGTTTTTCTCCTCAGAAGACGTTTTAGCTGATTCCAATTGGTCTCAATCCGGTTTGTTGTTCTGTTCCCGGTGGTCAAGTACTGCCCACGCCCATGGTTTGTCCACATTTCACTACAACAGTCCCAGTTATCCTGGAAATACTCAAGTATTTTAGGACATGACTCCTTGGAAATATCAGGACACTCTCCGTTGCAGAAGGTTTCAAATTTGTCTCTCGCGTTATTGTAGGCAGCAGTTGTAGACCCGTACACCATCTGCCTAATTGAAATTTCCAAAGCATCTCGTTGGGTCCCGGAGAGATTGTACTGCGATCTCTTCACGACCAGTTCGCCATTGTGTGAAATTGACACAGCAGCACGGTCGCCTGGGGAAACCATTTTCCAATACTCGCCACTCTTTAAAGTCCTTATCGATAACAAAAGTCTCGTTCTCTTCCCACTTCTTGTTCTTCCTCTTAAAGAAATCTAGAATTGCCTCCATAGTCGTCATCCTTTCACCCAGCGCAATGAATTCCAGAACTGGAACGGCGCGCCCCGTTGCACTTGTAACCAGGAGACTTCCTGCGTTTTACAAAAAACAAAAACATGAGTTAAAGGTGCCGCTACAGTGATAAAGGTGCAGCATGGCGGGTAAAAGCAACTCAATATAAAAACGGTCCTTACCGAGAAGAAATCCCAAATTTTTTGTACCATACGTCCAATCCATGCAAAGGCTTTCACCCCAAGGCTCAAAAGCTAGTTTCTACACCGCAGTCTGGATCACAACTGCACTTGTCACGTCATTTTGATTCCTGAGAACGAAAATCTCGTGGTCGTCAAAATCCGCAAGTGTATCCAGCATACAGGAGAGCTTGTTGGCCGCTGAAGTGCTTTTCAATACTCTGCGGACAATGTTGCGCGCTTGCTGTGGTGTTACTTGGCGATCCAAGACACCTGATAGAAACCCTTGCTCAGTGTTGGCATCAGTAAGAAGCCCAACTTGCTCAAATACCAGACTATTTTCTTGAATTGATCCAGCACTAAAGTAGCTCGCGTAGATCGTCGCATCTGCACGGTGGTTGTGTCTCCAGGTCTAGGCAGTAATATTACGTTAGGTGATATTATGTTTCATCGTTACGCATGCTAATGCTTACCCCGTTTCGTAAAACAACGCGCCAATCTTCAACCTGTCCTTCCTCTGCCATATTCTTCACAGTAGGAGTAAAGCGAGCCTTGCATCTGGTGTATCGACTAGGAGTACTACGCTGACCTTTACTGCGAGATTTCTGCGGACTGCCATGAGATCAGCGAAACACCTTGAAGCTGTGCTCCATCTTTAGAGGAATTTGAAGATCGCTCAAACTAGAACAGTCATATCAACTCGTCAGTGTAAATAAAAATAACGTTATTAAAATATAGACTCACGTATTGTGTTTCCTCACTGTTCTAGTATCTCGGGCTCTGTACAACAGGAAATTTTCGCGGCAGTATTCTTCAAAACGATCGTTAAGCTCCTTCCACGACGAAAAAAACAAGCATCGGCATCGGAGGAATCTTGATCACAACGCCCACTCGAGACATCTCCATCGCCACTCGCTCTGGATACGATTCCGTGTGCCTAACGCGGGGTGTGCGGTCATGACTTGGGTCTTGGACGCGCACATCCACGCCTTGGCCTGGATGTGCGCGTCCAAGCTGGTCACCACAATGCCCTTCATCGCTTGGTGGCAGAGACAAAGTCTCCGCGACGTTTTCTCCGGCACAACCAGTAGTCTTCCCGCAGAATCGACGTCTCCGACGTTTCTCCGGCCTTGTCACTCGCTGTGCCCGACTCTTTTTCCGCTTGGACGCTTGATTTTTTGGTCTATGATGTGAGCGTGGAGCTGAAACAAAGTTTAATCGCAATTAGTCATAGCGCATGCAATGTCTTCAAATCAAGCGCATAGAGGAACGAACCTCGCCCATGGCGTCGTGCAGGGGTACCATCTATTCGTAAAAAAGATCGATATAGTGAGCTTGGGTCAGAATTTTGCAAACGCCAAATCAAGACTCATACCAATTTCGTCCAGAATGCCCTGCAAAGTGTCGCTCGAATCGCTCGCAGGCTCGAAGTCTTCGTCGCGGTCGTCGTCACTGGAAGACGAGCTATGCTTGAATAGGTCGTCGAGGTCGTCTCTAAATGGTAACAACACGTGTTGGCAAACCTCAAATAAACCAAACAAGGTGCTAGATGTACGTACCGTCAGACATTGTTTGCGGAGTGCACTTCCAAGGGTCAGTTTCGCGTTGCGATCTTTAAGTGAATGGCGATTAACCTTCGCGGGAAAAGCGCTAAAACGTTCGCGCGATGGCTTCTGACGCGTAACGCGTTTTCTCGAATGAGCTCCTAAAATTCAACGGCTATGATTTGTCGTAACTAGTTGAGACTGTACTGTACGCGTCGGTTATTTTCGGCGAACCTAAAATTTGACGGTAATTTTTACACACTCGAAAAATCAACGAAAACGTTAAGGGTGCTTTAAAATTAAAGCACCCTTATTGGTACTTTTCAATGCAAATCCCTAATGGCGCTCGAACAGCTTCGGAACACAGCTCAACAAAAAAGGGGAAATATTTAAATGAGGCGGCGACTCGGTACTTTTGTCAGGTGCCCAAAGAAACGAAATACCTATAAAATCCGGAAGATCGGTTAAGTGTGGCTGGAGCGCTCAGTATATCTGATAGTACTAGGTAACAAAACCAAGTAGTGGATATTTCACTAAATTACTGCTCTTGTTTGCAATAGATCGAGGCTTTTATGATTAACTTGTCTTTTTGAGCATTAGGTATTGAAATATCAGCTCATCGATGGCGAGCTCTAATGGATAGGTATTGTTCAGTCATCAGTATATTTGCGATTAAACTGTGTAACTATTTAGTTTGCTACGCTTACTGTCTCATTAAGTATCCTCAAAATCCTAATGCGAGTTCGCTGACGAGAACGACGGTGAGAACGACGGTGAGAGCGACAGCCTCGTTCGGATGTTTTGGTCAGCAGCCAAGCGTGCGTCACGGGGACGATGATAGCGTCGCTGGATGGATGCAAGCTTTGAATGTTCTAGCTCCGCCTTCGAGGCGTATTAGCCCATCACGGACGGGTAAAATCGGCCATTGTCAGCCCGGAATAGTGTAAAAGTTTGTTAATGCAAAGCACGTTCGTGCAAACGAGTCAACGACGACTCGCTCCACTTGAACGTGCAGTGCATGATTCTACACAGGCGGCACACGCGCCCGAAAACGTTCTCCACTAGCACTCGATCCGATGAGACCCGAGCATTGCGAGCGAGCGCATCCGACGTCAGCTCGCTGTTGCGTGGCTTTTCCTTTGGGTGGACCACACGCAGCATTGTAGCACCGCCTTCTGGGCGTGGACTAAGGCACTGTCCTCGACGAGACGCCGCAGAAGCTCTGCAGCAGGAATGGGGGTGGGACTTCGAGCCATTTGCAGTAGGTTGCCGAATGAGACTTCGTAAACTTGCCCAACTATTCCATCAGAACGCTTTCTACCAACCAGCAGATTGGTTTGGTGATCATTTGATCTAGCAAAGTAGCTGCTGACAATTTACTGTGGTGTAGATAGTAATACTGAATCTCAATTATTAGGAAAGTGCTCCATTCAGGGCAGGGGTAACTGATCATTTTGTGGATAGCTCGTTGAATACACAGTTATATTTTTTAAAAAGTCCAGAATTGTTTTATTTGCCACAGTAGCTCATCAATTGGTAGGTGACTGGTTTTGGGGTCTACTGAATTAAACGGGACAACAGTTATGACAGTTACACTAATAATATTTTTAAAAAAAGTCGCTGCAAACGCTGATTGCCGACTGAAACGTCATACGCTCCAGGAATCACAGCGAGGAGCAGATAGCATACAACGGTGGCTGGATAGTGTCTTCTAGCTCAAAAAGTAGCTGTATAACTATTTATTAGTTGTATAGGAGGAGTGTACTTTTTGTATTACAAGTAATATATGATTATTTAGCTGGAGCTAGAGCTTGCAGTTCGGTTTCACCCCGCCATCCTTTGGCACTATAAATCAGGGGCATCATTGATCCAGTCGATTCAGATTGCGCAACAGGGTTTTGGTAGCTAGAACCAGTCAGCTGTGCTTATTTATTGGTCGTCTATAAATTTCTGCAAATCAAGCGAAAAAAACGTTAAAAAGTTTTTATTGGTCTAAAATCACCGTCCTTATGAGCAACATACCCTTTCACTTAAACTTTAATAAGCATTTCTTATGCTTTAATAAGGTCTGGGCTGAAAATACCTGACTAAAATAAAATTCGATTAATTTGTTATTGTAAATGAAGCGTACCTATCTATAGCTGTGCTATCACGGTTACTACTAATATATAGAAGCCACGGTTTCAGTCGCTAAAGTGCTCAGCAAAACATCGGTATATTTTCGTTTAACCCTGCTATTTGAAGATCACAGCTAAGAGGTAAGCCGCTGGTGATGCTTTTTGTGACGTCGGTCCGCAAATCTAAAACTTCCTCTGTTCGTAAAAATATAAGGTCACGTATTGAAAGTTAAGACCAAACATGATATTAACACTAGTATTTTAAAATTGGCATCCATTCATTACAAATAGAGGCTCAACAAGCGTGCATAAATTTAGCACTTCCTTCATAGGTACAATTATTTCTGGTATAAGTACGGTTATTCGTCTCGTCCACAGCGCACCAAATCGATCTAATATTTTTTTTAAAATAAATCAGGTGGCCTTATATTTCGGGACGTAGTTAGGTGCTACCTGGTCATATATTTCTGGACAGAGGAAGCACAATACTCATTTACGCACCTGCGCTTCGCGATGGAGGGAGTTTCCGCCCAGGGATCGGACAAAGTATATTTAAAATGGATTGTCGGTGAGGAGCCCTTATACAAAATTCGGTGGAAAATTGTAACGGGGTACTATCCAGTGTACCCAGGTTACATAAAGAGTGACCCGCCACTCTTGTGGACACCTGATACACGGTACCAGGTGCTCTAGGAGCCAGTCAGGCCATGACTACTTAGCTCCTCTATAGGTAACCTCTAGTTTGTATAGAATCCACGAAGCTTACTCAAAATACATCAGTCTTACATCTACTACTCTAAGTATCAAACCGTTCCCATTGAGGCCGGGAATACGTGGACTAACATCCGCTCGGGTAGTAAATACCTTTAAGCACTTCCTCTGTGCAAAGTGCTGTGTAACCCCGTCACAAAAATAGTCCAGAAAAGTCACTTGTTGTTCACATTTCCGAAATAATAAACGTAGCTCATGTGCGACGAAAGGCGTGAGTATTGCGGATATCTACTCCTTTTTCTCCTACTGTTTAATGTTTTGGCGTTGTGGCATGTTGGAAGGCTATCAACACGGCCGAGATCCCGATAAGACGAAGTATAACGCCGCAGCGGACGATTCTACGAGGCTCGACTACACGAGCAGCACGGCGCTGATCTGGCAAGCATACGTCAACTACAAAAATACAACAAAAAAGATTCATAAGAAGCAGGTTAGTGAAGTGAGTTAACCAGGTAATAAAGCAAGCTTGCTTTACATTCTTCATCCTCGAGCACAACGGCATCTTGCGTAAGGTCATGTGCCCAAGCGGTGACGTCGGCACATCGGCAGGCCAAGTTCCGGCGGCTACATCTTCGGCTCACGAAGGAGTGTGGTGGCCAAAACGATAAGTCAAGCCTAACCGCGGTCGCTTTCCTCGACGCCATCAAACAACGGACCTCTCCCATCAACGTGATTAAGCGAGCCATTACTCCACGTCAAGTTGGTATCGCTCCGAACCAACAACTTCGCCAGAGCAGTATTATCCGAAAAAGCGCCAAGCACGGAAGCCTCGGACTGCAACGGATGCAGATCGACAAGCTGGTCGACGCCGATAAACGAGGGGTGCCGCCTGGACGAGGTGAAGCTCAACAAGCTAGCTGAGCCTTGGACTGGCAGGGCAGGACGTCTTTACCCGAGCTAGATGGTACGTGGTGTGCAGTTTGTCCATTTCTGCTTTTCACTGCTGAGCAAACAAACGCAACTTTTACCGCTCGTTTGTCGATGGAAGACTCTGCCCGAGTCTTTGCAGGAGAGAAAGGCCCCTCTCAGTGGCGGAATGAACCCCACTTGTATCGTATTTCTCTGATGAGAATACCATGCGCCACACCTCACCAAGGTTTAGCCCACGCTCCGATCGCTACGACGAATGTCGCGGCAATTCAATTCTTCACCTTCAAAAACTTGTCCATTTTGCTCAGCGACTTGGCCGTGGGTCGTCCAATCGTAAGTCGACAGGAAGTACGTAGTGGCTGCGATCGGAGACTTGAAGAAGATGGATTCTCGGAAGTGTTACAGCTGCCAATACGTCGGTCACATTTCGCGCGACGGTCCTCAATCGAAGAGTTAGCAGCACAGCTGGAGGGAAAGAGCGAAGAAGACAGCGTGGGCTCTTACAGGCAATGTCGCCAACTTCGGTGAAAAGCCCTCAAACGACACCTGAATCGTCGACAGTCGAGTGATCCAGATCTCGTGAATGATGTTTATCTCCTGTGTAACGTTGAAATGTACGAGCCAACTGATGCGCTCAATATGCTCAATGACAGCGGGATAAGTGTGACCAAGAAAGGATCGGTTACGCAAGAGAGGGTGGTCGGCACGGATGAGACAGAAATCGTTTTAAGCGATGTAAACTACTCGCTAACGCTGGGCCGAAACTTGGGGTAAGCTACTGAATCCCGGGTACTGTCTAGTCAAGACTAGCGGGGCTTAGCCATCGTCAGTGGGAAGGAAAAACCTGTTCTCTTGGGAGCACGATAATGACGTTCATTTTACTGAACTTAAGGCTATACGCAAGTAGGCGATGGTATCGGCTGGCTACGCGATAGACAATTTGGCGAAAGGACTGCCGATGATGTCAGTGCAACACGACACGCTTATGATCTTCCACAAGCGTTTTGCATTTTGTATACGCCACAGTGGAGTGGTTAGCGCGTCACCCGGAATCTGGTGTCACATTCGTAAAGTATATATTACGTGCGCTGAGCGGAAGCAAACAAAGTACAGGGAGACTAAGAATGATACGGACACGAGGCGCCGATGGATCGAGTGGGTGGCGTCATTTGCAGCTACTTGAAAGGTCTGATGGCCGCCATGGAAGCTGATACCTTGTCAACTTTATCGATTTCAAGATTAATTACTTTCGCATTTTCGTGGTAAAGTCGAAGGACGAATCGGCACTGAAGTTACCGTATTTTTGGTCGTTTTGAGAAGGAAAGATTCATGTGTTTCCCTTAGACGCCGGAGAAGAATATTGCAGCGTAGACGTTTTCAAGAGAGAGGTAGGTGTATCACGACAGGTCCGATAGGCGTCGAACCAAGCTCTGAAAGGCAGAACTAAGCGCATGCACCGAATTACTTTTAACATGGCCAGATGCATGATATTTAATGCAGACTAGGAGCCACGTTTCTGCAGTGACACCATTAAATATGAAACTTCCATCTTGAATAGAAGTCCGACCCGAGCCAACGAGGGGGCGCCAAACATCGATCGAAATATTTACCACCAAGGTGCAGAGTCTATGAGACATGGTGATATTCCGCGGCAAGAGTGCTGTGCGTCGCGGTCAGAAAAAGATATCCGTTTAGAAGCAATCTGTTAGCAGACGAGATTACGAAAGAATATAGTGTGTATTTGACTTCCGATCAAGTTGTGGTGACCACACAACATATCGAAATGCTTCGAGGAGCCAGTATATATTAATAAGACGTCCACTCACCACGAAATCAGCCTAAACGAAAAAGGATACACAGCGATCTCAGTCGCCCAGGATCATCAAGATAATCAAGCAATAGTAGAACTACGACGACTGCGACGTTCGACTAGGAAGTGAAGTAAGTCCAGCTAGCCGAAAAAGGCCGGAAGACACAGTGTAAGCACTCTTTATCCTCCTGCTAGGCTGATCATCGGGACTTGGAAAGACGACAGCGCCGCGATTGCTTCACTCCAGAGGACGATAAGGGGGGGGGGGGGGTATGTAATGGTGCTACGGGGTACCCAGAGAGCTAACAAATTATCAGTACATAATTTGGAGAGTTAGCAAAGGCCTCTCGGTACGCTGGCTAAAACCACATGTTGTGTATTAAATTTAGTTTAACTATGCTAAATCGTTAACCAGATATATTTATCTAGGTGGGTAGACCGCAATACAAGTGAAGAAAAAGAACACTTCTGGTAAAGCTACGCTTTTAACTTTGAGCCCTGTGGGCTGAAAGTGTCCTTTAACAATGAACCTGAGTACTAGCGACACTTTGAGTTGAACGTCTTCCTCTGACGCTAAATCTACGGCAGCCCCGCTAAATTGGATATGATTGTTGGCAATCCCTCTCCTGGGTCGATTACTTTATCCTTTGCGAGGATGGAATCTGCCAGTGCTCGTGAAATTGCCCCTGGAGCAGCAAGACGCGCTTACTAAGCTTGTTTGTATGTTTGTCCCGGTGGGCGCTGCTCATCTTGTGTCACAAGGTCCTGAGGCAGTCCGCCAGCCTGGAATCGTTTTCTCGTTACTTGGGCTCGCTTAATCATGGCCAAGAGAAGATGTGCGCCGCAGCGGCGGCGGAGGCGATGACGCATGTCGGTTCTGTGGGACCGAAGCCGCTCATGGTGAGCGTAAAAGGCTTTGAAGGCAAGGATAGAGAAAGTCACCTTCTCTGGACCTGCGAGGTTGAGATATCCATGGAATCGACCCTGCTCCGGTCTGATCATCAGCGCGTGGCGCTAGCTATCGCCAAGCTTGGAAGTCGCGCTGGCGAGTGGGCGCTAACGTGAGGCACGTCTGTCGACACTGCACTTTCCACTTGGGATTAGCCGAAGCAGCGGCTTTCGCGCGTGTTTGCGCCGCCTAATTTGGCGTATTCGGTCAAAACGCCTTGTTATGCGGCAGCGTAAGAAGGCGTTGTTGGACTTGTCCAAGTGTTGAAAAACCTGATTGCCGGAATGGCGGCGGATCCTCTTCCGGAACTGGTCACCGTGACCGTGTTCATGGAGGGACTTCGCGTGAGCGCAGCCTCGACGAAAGGGTTTCATGTACACCCTAACCCTTTCATAGAGCCAATAGATGTGGCATCGAATGCCGAGCATAGCTTCAGGTCGTCTTAATCTGGTTGGAGCACGGACAGCGCGAGCTCTTTGAGCGGTCCGGAGGCGATGGGCTCCTCCATCTATGCTGTAGATGAAGAGTTGGGCTTCTTGCTGTAGAGTAGGGCACCGGCATCCGTCGATGCTTTGTGTGCAAGAGCACTAAAAACGTTCGGTCTTATCCCCTCTGCGCAAAATGAGCTAGACTCCTGTGAGTCAACCCTCCCGGTAGGCGCGGAACGGCCTACTGGGGAAGAACTGTTTCTTTGTGCCTCGAGGAGGTAGAGGACAACGTGTTTAAGTCCCGAAGAGATCGGAGTTCTCTTTCGAGAATTGAGTGCGCAAGCTAGGCTTGCTGGTCGCTCAAGATAACGTGAAGCGCTTTAGGAGAGCGTGGAGAGCTCTGATTGGGTCGGGAGCCTCGAGCAACTACGCCCATCGCTCCACCCTGGAAGGGGTACAGCTGTATGCTGAGGCACTGGAAGTGCTAGGGAGAGGTACAATTTGTATTCGCTTCGCGACGGGGACACTGGTGAATGTGTTAAAAAGCTCTGCTGCCGTTTTGTGAAGTTTGAAAACTTTGATAGCGGGATGGCTGTTTGGTCTTAGACCCGGATGCGAGCGCTGACCTTATCTTTGGCATGACATGGCTGGAGCTACGAGGCCACCTTAAAGGCTAGGTGATTAGTGAGCGTTGGAAGGCGAGTGCTGCAAACAAAGTATCGATGTACGCTAGCCGACTTCGAAGATTGTTTTCATATGTTACTCAAAACGAACATTTAAAAAATCAGTCAAAAAATCATTTTTAACTTTTTTCGGTTTGACTTTCGGTGATCTGTCAGCGACCGATCGACACGCTTTATAGTTAGGATCGGAGCTTCTCGTGGCGGCTACATTTGGAGGCGATCCAAGCAACCGCGGTACCAAACGTCACAAACACTCTGACCACAGACAAGGAATGCCAACTACGTAGCCTTTTGCACTATCAGTCGTCGATCTACTGGGTATCCAGTAAAGTGACGGTAATCGCAAATGGGCTTCACGGCCTTCTCTAAAAGCAGAGGCTTTGACCTCCGTCATAATACGGTATAATATCATTGCGAATGAGGATACCGTTTCACCACCCTCCTCACTTGTTGGCTCGACAAAAGTGGACAAAGGCCGTGATTCGTGCACGTTCTGATTGGGACCGCGTTATACACAGACGAGAAGCAATTTACGTTTGACCGTTAGGTTGGCTATCGATACTACTGGCATTATCTAGGGGCCAAGAAAGACATTTTATAAGTGGACATAAGGTGATAGGTCGGTAATGATTTGGGGTGAATTCTCGTCGAATGAGATGACTGACATAGCATTTC
Organism: Phytophthora betacei; assembly: GCA_011320135.1. Taxonomy (NCBI): domain Eukaryota; phylum Oomycota; class Peronosporomycetes; order Peronosporales; family Peronosporaceae; genus Phytophthora; species Phytophthora betacei. The sequence continues at coordinate 833,578 of JAANHX010000689.1, read as the reverse complement.
TATCTGGGCGTCAAAATTTCTTAAATTACCAGGCGACTCTTACTAGCTGCCCTTTGGTGAGGACGTGTACTATGGAAGCTACATCTTCGAGCAAGCCAACGCCAGCATACACTCGTCGAAGAGAAGAGAGCCGTTCTTGAAGGACCTTAAAGTGTATTTCTGTACTCGCTTTCACGTGACTTGGGTCCTATTGAAAACATTTGGGGTATGCTCGCTCGTGACTTTTATCGCGGTGGGTAGTGGTACGTGTCGATTGAAGAGCTTAAGATCGCTAGTCGCCGAGCATGGGATCGTATCAGTCTGGAAGGACTGCACAGGCAAATCGAATTGATACCAGCTCACTCCAGCGCCGTTCTAGGAAACAAAGAAAAAAAAAAGCACAACGAGGACTCTTGAGCACATCGGTGCTTCATAATGTATAGACTTCCGCGTGCGCACAGGCTTCTGACCAGTGGCAGAGTGATTGTCGCCGTTGTAATCGCTAAACAAAAATAGACTCCGCGACACAGCAAATTACCCGGGGTGCTTTTGGACTATAACTCTGTCAATGCTTAGAGTTACGCGACGCTGTTTATATATGTTACAACTGCGATTGGTAGTAGTTGGGCTCTTGTGCTAACGGGTTTGTTGCGAATTTTACTAATTATAAATATGGTCTTGAAACTAGTGTAAAACTAAAGTACAGAAGGAAAAGAAGGCGGGAAGGTTCCGTAGTGTTGGCTGAGAATTAGCTGAGAATGCAAGAATTGTCTAAATGTGGATTTTACCGTCCTGTGACTGTGTCGACTTAAATCGACTTGCTACCTACTCTGCATATGCTCGTGCTAGCAATCTGTAGTGACCGGGCAATCTACAAGAGAGCTCAATGTCGCAGTTTGTGGGGGACTTCCCATACAGCTTTCCGATTGCGCCACCATGACATAATAATCACCATCAGATTGGATATAAAAATCAAGTTCAAAATTATGAAGGTTTAGTTTAGAAAATGAGTAACATGCGCAAGCAGTGCTGCCGTAAACGCTACCTTCATTTTGCAATATGCACGCAACGAAGAAGCCCCCTTCTAAGAAGAAGAATTCCCGATTACCCGACCGCGAATGGGAGAAGATTGAGGGGCTTCACGTGGTCGGCCCCAGTTTCGACACCATCTCCAAGAAGTTCAAACGCTGTGCTCAGACAGTGAGACGTGCTGTGATCTCGTCCAGACCCTCGGCCCCACCCAACAAAACCTAGCCTCTAGGTCGTGCCCCTGTTCTATCCAACCGCGAGACTCGAAGCCTTGTTCGCACCGCTGCAATGGGCAATCTTTCCGCCATCAAACTCAAGAAATTGCTTGGGCACCTTATTACGGTGAGGTTCGTTCAGTGCATCGCAGCTAAGGTGGAGTGGATTGTCTACACTAAGATGGTGAACTCAATACCGCTAAAACAGGAGGTCATGCTACGGCTCAAGGCTTTTGAGCTGGGGCCATGCCGCCATGAAAGGATTCAGGGACTGTCTGGGATTTGTTTATTTCCTCGGATGAGAAGAAATGTAGCCCAGGCGGCTTCCAACATTACTGTCAGGAGCTGCGTGGACCTCCACTCCACACTAAGCGACGTCACGCAGGCGGTGGATCTGCGATGGTGTAGTCTGCATATAGCGTTCAGGGCAAGTCCCCGCTTGTTGTTCTATCGGGGAAGCAGAACTCAGACGATTTCGTCTATACAATTCCGGAGAATCTTCTTCCCTTTCCACACCTCAGCTACGTCACTGACTGATTTTTCAACAAGATAATGCGAGCATCCATGTTTCTCTCTGGAAGAAGGAGTGTTTTGGAAAGCAAGAAATAGCCGTTGTAGATTAACCTTCTAAGTCGCCTGATCTCAATCCAATCGAGAACCTATGGCCAATCATGGGACAGAAGATTTCTGCTGATGGGAAGCAATTCTAGAGCGTGTCTGGGTTGAGAGTAGCGCTTTATAGGACATATGACGACATTTCAATAGCCTTGGTAGAGTCCTTCGTCAAACCCATGCGTCGTTGCTGCTTGGAAGTTACTGATACGAAGGGAAACAAACCTCACTACGGATTTGGCCACCATTCTTTTAAACTTGATTTTTTGTAAATTAATTTTGTAGGATTTATTGTCTCATAGTGGCACAATCAGAAAGTTATTTGGGACCCCCCCCCACACACACACTGCGAAATTGAGATCGTTAGCACAAGAGCCCATGTTTCTGCTCATTTCCAAGAAACTTGTTCATCTGTCAATCAGTCCATCGCTTTCCGTCTCTTCCCTACTTTTCGGATGGCTACAATCGGACTTTCTAAAATATTTCCCTCCCATCTTATCGACCACGTATATCTTTCGGAGGTGACCATACTACGCAAAATTACAATTATACCCAAAGCGTTAACTCGCGACCTAATTGGTCGATATGCTCTGACCTGTGACAATGACTTGATCTGTCGAACGATCTGAATGTCTCTCGCCTGGTCGATTGGATGTGAGGTAAGCTTTTTTGAAGAGCACGAAACGCATCGATTGGATGCAAACACTAAGCCATCCACAACTCAACCGAGCTCTCAACATGAACGCTATGAACGGGACACTAAAGTACAGTACTGCGTACAGACACATCGCTTGCCACGTCCACCTGTATGGTCTGCACTATTGCACACGTGCTGGTGTCTATGTAGACAGGAACTTATTCGTCGCGTGTAGTGCTCAGTCAATACTGTAGTTTCAATTTGTCAGCACGATTTAGTGAACTAAGAAGACACTTCTGAGTGCCCCAAAACGTGCCCGAAGTGCCCGAACGCACCTAAACAATCTAGCTTAATTATCGGCAAAACAAATCTCTAAAGACCGATCCGTTTGGGACCAAACAGTGCCATACACATGGCGCCCTGTTACTTAAAATCTAAAATCATTGTAATTTACTGATTTGATAGCACAAGCAACAAATAGTATCGACCAATTAAGGCGAGCGGGTGCGAGGCGGGTTCAGCGACGAGCTCACCGGCGAGCCGGTCATTGTATGCACCAGCACATTCTATCTTTATCTTGCGAGCGAAACCAGCCATGGAGGCGCCGAATATGCGCCCATCCAAGCAAAGGGCCGCCTGGTCACTCATCTCCGTAAATCATCAGATGGTTCTTCCAAATCGGTATTAAAATAGGCTAACTCGGTTGGACATATTTGGGCACTTTAAGCTCGTTTTTGGGTACCAAAAGCGGGCTCTAGTGGCATATACACTGCGGCATTGATAGTACAGCTTTCATGGCTCTGTTTGTGTCCAAGTAAGCGAGTGTACTTGCCATTTACGGCGATGCGTTTGCAGATAGGGACGGTCGGCTTGCGGTACACAATAGATACCCTGTGCTAAATATTTTATGCAGCGCACTACACTCTACAGTTGCATTAGCTCATGGAATTTGTTCGTGTATCGGCACTATTTGCAGCGCCGTGCTCAGTTTACCATATCCATATGTATGACACCAGGCCTCACCAAGATGTCCATTAACATAATACAAATAGCGGTTGGGTAATGGGAGCCTACCTGATTTGACCAAAGTGCACCACCTGGAACGCCTGGTGAATGTCAAGAAGGCGATGGATCCCGACTAGTACCCTAAGAAGAAAACGAGGAGCAGACGTCCTTGCGAACGGACCGCCCGAAACGCCAAGTACACTGAGCATAAGAAGCAGTAGAAGCGCAAGTAATTTGAAATATACACCATAATGGGGGCTTTCCTCCCAGAATCATTAGCCCGTTGCTAAAAGCAATACAGCGTCACGCGATGTATCGCCCGCTGATTGTACTGAGCGCGTAGCCGTATTGCAGCCTTCTGAAGTAGGCGCAGCGCGCCCGTGGATCCGTCGTAAGCTGCTGCAAATTTAGCCGGAGCAGGTCAATCGTCGCCTTGCACTGCTCACACATAGAGGCAACCATATTGAAAACTGTGGGCTACCAAAAAAGGTTTTTAACCAATACGTGCGACAACATATTAGCCAATAGCACGGTCATGAAAATGCTGGTACTTATTATAATACAAAACTTCAAAATGTTTTATTTATTAATGCATTGTAATTGCTGTAGTAATACTATTTTCAAATTAACATCACTTTATAAGCAATAACAATGCCTTTATACACTACGTACCGTGCGCACATGCGCTCATCGCGTGCGATGTACGGGAGCAGATAACGCAATGGATGTGGCGCCGCGCGCCTTCATTGCACCGTGGCAGTGGCTGGTGCTAGGCGAGGTAAAATAAAACACTTACATGGCTTTTACAAAAAGCAGTAGCTACCGTGCCCGATTCTAAACGCATACGACAGTTTTTGCATGGCCAAATGTAAATAATTAATCGTCAGCACTACTCGTAAAAGGTGTACCCGCCGGTCGCGTTTATATCTCAATTGACTACTGCTAACAGACGCGCGGTCAGCTTGCCTGTATAGCTGCGGTATGACTAGTGCCCACTTAATGACGCACTTGGTCATGCAGACTGATGCATCAGAAGCGTTAACACATTAAGCTAGCACGAAGATGCAAAAGTACCAAGAAAGCAACAGTGACTCCATGTATAGGTTTTGGTTATCACGGGCAGGTGACATTTACACTTATTGCCAGATATGGACGGATACCTCAAATAGCACGCCGAGCGGATAAGTAGGCAGCGAAAGTACTCCATCTAATGTACATTAGCGGCTATTCGATTCAATTCTAAACAGCACTACGATCTGATAATCTGCTAACCGCCATGTGGTTTCGTATGTTTGTCATATCGGAGTTAGTAAATGATACTCGGAAAGGATCTACGCCACTCTGTCAGTCCGTCTGTCAGTCAGTAACTACGGTAAGTAAGTCAATGGCCTTCATCCTATCATGCCAGATTGCTTAGACGGAATTGATTACTAATATGAATCTGATTAATTGAGACGAGTCAGCAAAGATCAAGTACAGTCCCTTCAGTGATATCATGATATTATGAAGAGCTCAGCGAGCCATGTAGAGGGGGGAATTAATGATTTTGGTGAACATCGTCAGATTCTAGTGCTTCTAAGCCATACTTTGCATGCGGAGATGATCAAAGCTTGCTCTCGCTGACAGTCGCAATCAACGGTATGGTAAGAAATACATCTCGGTCAGACGAAGTAGTACCTGTCGCTCAATTCACTCGATGAAGTGGGAACCCAACACGCTTTGGTATGTGTCTATACTGTCGCTAGACTTATCTGGAATCTCCTCACCGATTTATGTTGAGGTTTGGCTCACTAATGATAATGACCCAGCCACCTTCTGAACAACAGAGGGTGACTTTGCCATAACGTGCACCGCAAAGTGGTGTCATTTCTGGAGCGAAGCGCTCAACCGAGAATTAAGCCAAAAACCTTCCAGAGTAAGATGGAGTTCATCTTGCCGATCACTTTAAACCCTGATGACAACGGCGTATACTTCCTCTTCGCAGCGATTTACAGTCATGTCTAACTTGACCATGACGATCAACAATATATTATCCGAGCTAGGTCTGTCACGCGATTACATATCTGTAACAGCCAGCTGTCACGCATATATAACTACATGTGATGTTGTCTATGTCAATAGTGACGTCATTGTAGAAATAAAAGTTGTAGGTGGAGGGGCGGTTGGTGAGGCAGAACATGTGAGCAGTAAGAATACTGTGTACGGTGTTTTTTGGAACGCCAAAATAGTAGAACACGGCAAACATTTATCATATGTAGCTTCGCGTTAAGAAAACAAGCCCACTGCGGTGCAGCTGGGGTGGTCAGCACTCTCTACACCAACCAACCATTCCCTTGAGCCCGCGGAGCGGGTGCCCAGAGCGCTGTAACCTGTCTGGCCGTCCGTCTGTCAATCAGTCCGTCGATTTCCTTTCTTCTTGCTTCGACCGTACGTTTTCGTATGGCTACACCCGACCTTTCTAATACATTTTCCTCCCATCTCATTGACCCCGCCCATCTTTCTGGCTCGATTGAGCGACGGCGCGGCAAGGAGAAGGTGAGCTGGCTGTATAATAGCAGTAGGGTAATTTGAGCTGTATCGGCATGTTTGTACGGGCGTGGGGCTTCTTTCCCTACCATGTATTCAAGAGAGGCCTATCAGGATAGAGGTTGCGGCTTGGCCCGAGACTTCAAAATGGTATGGTAGTTGATAGGGATATCAATCAAGTTGGGGTGGGTGTGCCTGGGAGCCTCTACCGTTGTGCACGCGCCTAAGAGTCGTAGCCCTACCGCGAGTGCTCACGTTCCAAAAGCGAGTAACGCGTGCAGCCAATGACCAAGCCCAAGTTGCAGCCACCTGCGGAATAACTGTTACAGTTCCGCAACACCGAGGTGCTCTTAAAGTGTAAGCTCCCACCTCAAAACTCCCTTTGCGAGAGCACTTCTGGTGGGGCAGAAAGGAATGCAGCAGTCGGTCTTACAAGAGCAAGGAGTCCAAGACCAAGGACACATAGGGAAAATAGTTCAAGAGCAAGCGACCAAGCAAAAACAAATACTTCAAGCGCATAAGTGAGACCCCGCGTCACTTAAATAGCATTCGACAGTTTTAGAACATTTTGAGGAGCTGTGTGAGTCCCGTGAGGCGCTGTGTTGTTCTCAGACACCCTGTGCATACTGACCTAGGCAACAGCTTTGACGTCCCCGAGAGGCAATAGCGCGAAGCGGCGTCTGGGTTATCATGTACTGTTGCTTGGTCACCAGTGGTGTAATGTAATTTGGAGCCGTGGAGCGCGAGCTGGGGGAGGGCCTCAGAAAAAGCTGACTAACCAACATGCTGACTGGGGTGACGATGCCCCTCAGTTTTTTTTTAAATCCAAGGAGCCGGGATGGAAGTAAAAGTGGTTCTTACTATTCACAAAGGACTTCTGGATTAGTACTGAAATCGGAGGTTCGTGGTTTCTATCCGTGCACGACGCTGATTAAGCAACCGTGTCCATGGTTTGGTGCTTGCATTTATGAAATAGTGTAGAATAGGTCGCAGTACACTTAGACTTTCGAGTCTAATCGCCAATATAATTATGATCCATCTGCATCAGGCGATAGTCATGTTCAAGATCGGGCAACATGGCAAGGTGCCCAAGAAAGAGAAATGGTTTCCTATTAACAATATAGCGGTTTTTGGTGCAGAATAAACTCAACAAATGTGACTAATGATTAAAATTACCCGCGTGGAGCTGGATGAGCGTGTACAACATGCCCGGCGAGAGAAAATATCACCATCGCAGCAGGAATTGTGAAAAGAAAGGCAACTCCGCAAAAAAGGCTTCGTGAAGCAGAGGCATGCTTTCGTAAGGAAATCCGACAGTTAAAGCAGATCAAAGCAGCTGAATCTCCACGCAACTAGATCCGGACAGCTGCGCGTATCTCGGTTAGCTACTGAACATGAGGTTAAGACAGAAAAAGATGACCCCGCGGTGCATCAACGTCGATTTAAAGAAGAGCCGCATCAATTAGAACCTGTCGAAGATGCCCGCGTTTTCCAGATTGGGGCGTCACGACCCGTAGCAGACGGTAGAGCTGCGGCTAAACATGCGCGCTATGCAAAAAGAGTCCGGGCTAGGCAACCTGTCATGATGATTTCCCAAATACAACGGGTAACGAACGAAGGACGCGGAGAGAAAACGAATACGTAGAGCTAACAGATCCGAATCCCGGATCGCCCAGAACCGCGGGCAAGATGCCTGCTAAGCAAGGGTACGACACGATTAAATGGCTCCAGAAGTCCTCGAAGATTAACAAGTATATAATCGATACGCGCATGTCAAACGCAGAGCTACAAGAACAGAAGAGGTCATTTAAAATTCAAATATTTGTGATGCAGTAGAACACGACTTTCGCAGGGAAGGCGAATCAGAATAACAGCGCCAGGTGTAGCGTGGCCAAAATGCAGATGCACACCTATATCGCAAGGAAGGCATGTCAAATGGGCAGCGTCAAGCTGAGTGCGATCAAAATGCAGCAGCGTGGAGAAATCACAGATGGGGCATGACGGATGAGCAGCATCAAGTAGATCGCGATGATATTACAGCTGCACGGAGAGGCTACAGAGGGGATATGAAGAATGAGCACCGTCAAATAGAGCTCAACCGGGCACCCGAGTTCAGGTAGTGGAATATCAGAAGTGTGGTCGCCCTTACGCCCATATACTACTTATCCTGCATTTCAGAGGACAAGCGCGTTACCGACGAGGACGTGGTTTCGGTGGAGCCCAGATAAAGAGAAGTACCCCCAGCCGAAGGATACGGTGATTTCCAACATGCTGAATGGACCCTGTGGTCCACATAACCCAACTTTCCGTGTATGAAGATCAGAAGGTGCTCCAACAAGTTCCCAAAGGCGCTCGCGAACGAAACGGTGATGGCCCCCGACATATACCTCGCCTACAAGCGTGGCCGCCGTCCGGATACAAGTTTGTGCCAGAAGGGGGGAGTATGGGACAGCGCGACCATCCGTAAATAGGTGGTCCCGCACAACCCGTTCCTGTCGCAGAAGTACAGCTGCCACATCAACGTAGAGGTTTGTGCCACGAGCGAGGTCATCAAGTGCATCTACAAGTACGTCTAGGATCGGGCATCACGACATTCGTGATTGAGTACGAAGAGATTCAGGCGAACGAATTTTTTCAGTATCTGCTCGGGAGGTTTGTTTCTTCAGTAGAGGCTTGCATGTGACTATTCCGGCATCCAACACAAGAATCAACGCATTCCGTTGTGACGCTATCTATCCATTTGGAAGGTATTAGCATGGTTGCTTACCGCGACCAAGTGACGACTCCACCATCTTTACGACTTGGTGTACCGCGGGGTCAGAAAGATGCTGACAGAGTTTTTCAAGCTGTGTGCGCGTAACCCAGAAGCCACAGCCAATATAGTGTACAAGTATGGACCGCGGAAGTATGGGTGGACAGAGCACAAGACGTGGGAGCCGTACAAGAAGCTCGTCGCTTCTCTATGACGCATGGTCCACGTATCTCCGCAAGAACCGAAACGCTTCTACTTGCGACTTCTCCTGTGTAACCGACGCTCGCCTAAGTCCTTTGTGGATATTCGAGCGGTTGATGGTGTTGGGCATCCAACATATGAACAAGCAGCTTTTGCGCTTGGAAATTTGAAGAATGACGACGAGTGGATACACTGTTTTCGCAAAGGCTTCGACATCAAGGTGCCGTACCAGTGTACGTCAATGGCTCGGCATCATTATAATATACTCGATGTCTGACAATGGCAAAGATCGGTGGGACAATTCCAGAAGGATGTGGCAGAGGGTTACGCACGAAGAAATGAGTAAAGAGACGCGGACCTTCAAATTGGACGCAAAGAGAAGGTGCGTCTTCAAATGGCGGAGTACGAGACGTTAAAGAGTTTGGTTGAATACTTGGCTTCAAATCGATAGTCATTGAATACGTATGGCCTTCCTCTGTTAGCGGATTTCGACGATGTGTCTGCTCAAGTGGACGGCCAGGGAACAGCGTCAGTTGATGTTGCTCAGCAAGATATTGCCACGTACCCCCCCCCCCCCCCCCCCAGAACGAACTAAAGCATGTTGCGGAGCAGGCGGGCCGCGTTAGCTGCAACGAGACAGAGGATTTGACCGAGTTATTGCGGCTGTGAGCAGACCGATTGGGGGGGGGGGGGGCTTTGCGATTTGGTTGGTAAGGGCGGAATAGGAAAAGCGTATCTACTAGAGCAAATAAGCGCTCACGTTTGGATGCAACGTAAGGTTGCCGTCGCGTCGAGTGAAATTGTAGCCTCTCTGTTAGCTGGAGGCCATACCGCGAATCCAACGCTCCTGGTTCCTCTCAAACTTATAGAGACGTCGACGTGCAGCATTTCGTAACAGAGTTAGAAAGCCAAACTAATTTGAAGTGCGAGTTTGATCAGCGTCGATGAAGAACCGAGCTTGCTTCGAGGCTGATGACACGTCGCCTCGGGATATTTTGAATAGCGAGCCGGAACCGCTTGAAGGAAAGGTAATGGTGTTCAGCGTTGATCACCGCCTAACGCTACCTGTACTGAAGGATGCTACACGTGCGGAGACAATTTAAGCTTGCTTCAAGTCTTCGCCGCGATTGGAGAATTTGCGTCAAGTGCGGCTGATCGAGAGCATGCGTGTCCGCACCGTCCCAGACGCGACCAGTGCAGCTGAGCTAGCAGAATTCTCTATGTTTATTTCAAATCGAAAAAGGCCGTTGTCCAGTAAGCCTTGAGATCGGTGACGACGACGTATGCCTTTCACAAGCCATGTGTGTCATTCCAGAACGACGGGTACAACAAATGGCCTCTGATAAAGAAGACGTGGATATGGAACCTTCCCCAATTTTCAGGCTACTACCTTCGGCGGACGAGGAGCACGAGCGAGACAAATACGAAGTAGAAAAAAGACCGACGAATTCGAAACATCGCTGATAGTGAAAATGCACCCGATTAATACTTCGTTCAGCGAGCCATACTGGCTCCCAGAAATGCGAGTGTTGGGTGTATCAACGACATGGTTGCGGAACGAATGTCTGGTGAAACGAAGGAGTGTCTCTCCTCGGACAGCCTCGAAGGGGTCGCGGGTGCAAATATGTTTGAGCTCTTAACCGCTTCGATATCCCCCCGCACAGGATTGTTCTGAAGGCTGGAACGCCCTCGTACTCGCAAACCTCAGGGTACTCCATACGTTTCAGGTACTGTCCCTTTGCAGCAAAATCCTTCAGCTGATCAATAATTTGATCAGTATAATATTTCGAGGTTTAGTAGTACCATACCATATGGATGAATATCGTTAAGCCTCCGACAATACTAGAGCTCACTATTACATTATTGACCAATCATCAGGCTTTAATATAAATTCAGCGAATCAAAAAAAGAAAAAGCACTATTTTGACCAATCCAATGCGATTTGAGCTTGTAAACAACAGCTCCAGCATATCTGGTCGGAGCCATACTAGCTGTTATTGATGTTCCCATACAAAATTTAACTCATTTGCATATTTGCAAAACCCAACCTCTCCGATCCACCATGAGCCTCACAGACCTCGCACCCACCAACACAAAGCGTGCGTGCGAGAGCGCGTCTCGTTCCTTCAAGGTTTATCTCATTGAGAAAGGCGTGACAGGATAGTACCTGGAGGTGTGCATGAAGCGCGACAACGCTGCTACCGTGCTGGAGGCAGTGGTAGACAAGTTCGGCATGCATTTAGCTTTCAAGAAAGACTGCAACGGCCAGCTCTTGGCTAGACATTTGGTGATGCAGTATTACCGACAGGGCAAGAACTGGCTGCTAGTGCAGTTTTCACTGCTTCGACCAGCGACGGAGACGAATCTGCTGAAAAGGGGGGGGGGGGTCCTGAAGCTGTGGACTCGAGTGGTAGTGATAGCGAGGACAATCAAGAAGACGACGTGGAGGAGCGTCGACAACATCGCGACGACAACGATCTGTCTGACAAAGAGATGAAGTTGGTTGACGAAGCGTTTCTGGAGTCACTTGGTGGATCGCTATCGATGGAAAACATCGATAAGGACGCTTTGCATGCAACGTCATGGTGTATGCCGTTCTCTTCGCTCGAGGTTGGCAACCAAAGCTGTCCAGGTCTATCCGACGAGATCGTAACTCCAACACAAGCGTTTCAAGCTATTGCGACTTCACCTCTGAGTTCACTGTTCTACTTTGGAACGATATTACATGAAACGCGAGTCCGCTACTTTTGTAAACAAGGCGCCCGCATGCACGAAAGCAACTCTGAAGAAAATGACGACGTATCAGTATTCAACTGCTGTTACGGCTTCCGACTATCAAGGTGCGGAAATTCTGTGTCTGCTTTGGTTTCTCTTTGGACGAGCGTCTGGCCTCACGCTACTGCGAAAAGAGAAAATATCGATCGGCTCGGGGAATATCTTCTTCGTCCGCTGCATTCGAGTGAAGACATCCGAAGAGCAGAGTCTCTCTCTTTTCCCGGACGAGAACTTTACCACTTGCCCCTGGTGGCCATTGCGCTATCCTTGGCAATGCAATCGGCACCGACAACTTCTCTCCTGAGCCAGTTTCCCGAGCCGTATACTGTGTCCAGTGCAGGCTTGACCCCACAGCCCCTCCATCGACTTAATGGATCATCCGGGCGTCGTGGCACCGCTCCATCCTTCTTCGGAGAAGAGGAAGTCAAATGAAGGTGCGCCAGGTATCCACAGCTACGTCAACCGTGGCTTTGGGAAAGTTGCAACAAAAGCCGGTGTCACAGAGCGTTTGACATCTCATTCATTTCGTCGGGGTGGGGGTCAACATGCCAACGGCGCTGGGATGTGTGTGCAGTGGACCCCTGACCGTGGTGCTTGGAACATAACGTCGACGAACAAGGTCTTCGCGTACGTCTTCAATACCCCTGCAGAAGATCATAAAGTTGCTCGTGCTCTCAGCAATCGCGACACTGAAGAAGCCGTCGCCCTGATAGACCTCGATTCCTTTTATTCTACCACGAAAGTCATCATTCGATCTGTTGCTTCAGCGCTGTTCATGTCTTCGTCGGGACACGCCTCGGAACAGTACAATCAATGTCAACGCGCACGTTCTGGACACCCTCATGACCTACATACTCCCCCACTACCCAGCACTTAAGTCCCTTGAAGCTGACACTCCTGAAATTCAACGTCTGGAGGCGTGTGCCATTGAGAGAAGGCTCTCCATCAATGATCTTCTCGCTTCGTCGTCATACCTTGCCTATGTTTCCTCCAGAAACCTGACACCTCAGTCGAACAAAACACAACGGCCGACGTTACAAAGCACACCGTGTTTCTGCATCAGACAGCCTTAATCGAACAGTTAATACAGGTGAACAAGACTCTAGATACCCGGTAGTCTGTGATGGGAGCCAAGATCTGATACAAACATCCACGAACACCAACACTGCAACAGACAGGTGAGTGTCAAAAGAGCGAACAACCACGCAAGCGACGACGTACCTCTATGGCTTCGAGCTGGCAAACGCTTGGTTCACTTGGTACACTCAAGAACCGCGGATGTGGAGATCGACGGGCCCAGAGACTAAGCATGCGCGATCAACAGCGAAACAGGTATTCGCTTTTCTCAAACTGTTCCTTGAAGGCGGTTTCAAAATTGATGAGAGTTTCCCGCGATATCGTGTCCTGAAGGTTGGTGAGACCGCGCTATTCGCGTTCTTGAACCAGCACAACATCACAGCCCGTGGTGCGCAGAATGTCCTGAAGTTCATGCGTAAACTTCACAAAGGTGGTAGTCTAAACAAGCACATTATCCGCTATCAGCAACTATAAGCGTCAGGTCACATTCTTGATCTAGCTCCTTCACACACAACAAAACGCCTTTGAGGTAGTTCCTGGCAAGTAAATTCATAAAGTGTTACCTATTCAGGTGGTCCAGTCAATGCTTCCGTAATCAAGTGCCTTACGTTTGCCGCCACTCAGTTTGCAATCCGCACCCAAGCCGACACAACGCCGTCCTCATGACATCGCTCAAACCAACCAAGAACGCTGTCGGCGCTTACAAGGAGTTCAAGTCTTGCTGCATTGCTACATCAAAAAGCACAATTTTCGAACTATTGATGAGGCAATCCGCCACCTACGACTTACCATAAACACGACTGTAGCCTCCGAGGTCCTGCTGCCTGAAGCCATCGACGTTATTTGAGCTTCACTGTCCGAGAGGAAGACACGCCGCGCGATTCTGGAGGATGTACGCGAGTGGCTGGTCGAGCCATCTCCTGCTGAGCACGAAGACGAAACTACAGAAGGCGAACAGAAGTACCACGTCCGCAAGCTGCTAAATTGGAAGCGCCAGAACCGAGAGACGTACTACCTCGTCAGTTGGGAGCCAACGTGGGAGCCGCGTCATCACCTCCATGCCTCTGTTGTTGCTGCTTTCGAAAAAGAGTGCCGTCTTCTTGTGCGCAAGAAGTTCTTTGAGGGCGAAGCTGTGGAAGACAACACGCTCAACGAGACTGAAGCATAAGGATAAGCATGACTTAAGGGGCTAATACAGCGTGTATTACAAGTTAATCAGCCGTAGTTATCATATAAATTGGTAGGCCAGTATTGAACACTAAGCTTAACCTACGTGTGAAACAGAAAAGTAAACCTCATTACAGAGCACACAAAAACATTTTATGAATTGTGTCGAACACAAAGCTTAACCTCCTTGCGGAACATAAATGCTAACCTCAACGCAAGCAAGCACACTAGCATGAAAAGCAGAGGAGGCCGCACATCGTACAAACACGTTATAATGCAAAAATATAGCATACCGTGGTAGCTTCACATTAGACCGAACAGTAGAGAGGGTGTCTCTTGTGCCTTGCAAATAAAATCAATACTGCCACTGAGTTTGGCTTGGCGGCACTCACAAACGCCAGTCGCTAAAAAAAACTTGTTTTAAGGGTCTTACCTACATTTCTAGTGTGGGCCACAGTGCCTGTTTCGTAATTACGCGTACGAAATATGTAAAAAGGCAGCGAGTGCTCCTAATACTGGACCCCGATTTCAGGGGCAGAGCCTCATTTTTCAATCTACCATGGAGCGTGCTCTCCTGGCTAGTTGGAGCCAAAACTATGCATTTTTAGTTTTTTGCACTCTTCGCAGCTCACGCGCCTTTGAATGCGGCAATAAATTTGGTAAAAAGCATTCTTTGACACGACGGCTGACATCTCACATCCCAAAACTACATCCTTAGCCACTTATAAAATTTCAACATAAAATTATGTTATTTATTTTAAATTACCTTTCTATGGGCTCGGTCGGAGCTGTCGGAGGTCGGAGGGTTTTTGGTATGGTATATTATCCCCTACATTTCAACCGATACATGTTTATGCAACCACACACTAGCACCATTTTCCGTATTTCAACCAATCCTCGTTAACAAAGCGCTTATGTTACACCAATGGAAGAAGCATCTGGATAGAAGCAGGTCTCCAACCATTCTGATCATATTTAGTTGGAATCTTTGAAAAATATTGTCTGTCGGATACTGACTTTCATATAAAGTCATATTCTAAGAATATCCTGAAGTTTCTGATGGTAGCCAGCAGCAGGGGTTTCTGTACAGAATAAAATTGCGGAGTATCAGCCATGTCGATAGCATCCTTGGCCCCTGGTAACAGCAAGAAGGCGCGGGCGACAGCGTTGGACTCCTTCATCACGTTTCTGGGTGCCGAAGGCATGACACTTTCAGCTGTGCACAAGCTTATCGATGCTGATAAGACGGGTAAAGTGCTTCGTATTTTGCTTGACAAGTATGCATATTCACTAGCAAGGTCTCAGGCCAAAATTTAGCTACCAATACATGTCTTGCATATTATGCAAACGTAAAACAAAATGGTTGGCAGATAAATACCCGCTACAGAGC
This sequence comes from Phytophthora betacei, assembly GCA_011320135.1. Classification (NCBI taxonomy): domain Eukaryota; phylum Oomycota; class Peronosporomycetes; order Peronosporales; family Peronosporaceae; genus Phytophthora; species Phytophthora betacei. The sequence continues at coordinate 818,213 of JAANHX010000689.1, read as the reverse complement.
GGGTCAGTAAAGCCTCACCTACAAAAGATTCTATCGGGACTCGGAAGATACTGCACAAATCGAGAAGAAAGTGGTAACGAACGAGTCGCTCCCAGGTGCTCAAAACAAGATTTAGAAGCAATTGTGCGAATAGTATACACTACGGGATCAAATGAGAGCGAATATCTTGATTCCGCTCTCGTTGTTATGATGTGGTACTTGTATGGTCGTAGTTCGGACACAGAACAAGTCGAGAAACAGCAACTGTCCATCCTCCCGGGTACGTAACAATTGGTCTGACAAACAATTTTACGTTCTAACTAGATTTTAATTAAGTAGGCGGTGTTTTATTCATTCGCTTTAAGCGCGTTAAAAAGCATTGCTCCAGGACATGTCCTCGTTGAAAGATCTCAACAATTTTCTAACAAGCCCTCTCAATGCAATAGTTGTAGCGATGGTGATGCAGAACGCTCCATGCAAACGATTGCATTCTCCATTTCTTAAAAAGAAGCGAAGCGCCATGAGCGTTCAAGATCTGGAGGAATTGTCTCTCGTTGGGCTTGTGGAGACAGAGGACGACCACATTTTCATGCCAGAATCTTCGAACTCAGCAGCCGCGTCACTGTCTGGGGCCCAAGCCTACGTTAGCAGTCTGCTATTTAGGGCTAGAGATAATGCCTAGCTTCATAATATCCGGACCACCCCTGGCCTCTCCTCTCTCGTTTCGCCGCGGTGGGGATATGCACGCAAATGACGGGACCTTTGCTGAAAACTGGATCATCGAACGTGGAGGCTGGCAGCTCGACCGTGTGAACAAAGCGTTTGGCTATATGCTTGGGACGACACAAGTGGGTCAGCAGGTATCTCGAGTCTTGAGCGGGTGGAAGCCTAAGGATGGGGTACGTTTGCCTTCACTTTCAGCACTTGACACACCGGTCCTTGGTCGGGCAATCAAACTCGAGGCGCCGATATTCTCGAACACTCTGGGGTTTGCTGACGAAGCCCTCATTCTTGACGAAGACGTAGATGAAGTCCTGACTGCCACACTCATCTTGCACAACCCTGATATGCTGCGCCTCTGTGACCGCAGCCCGTACGTCACAAAGATGTGAGAGGCAATGGCTGCTCGCTCCATCACTGAATCCGAGCTGCTAGTCTGGATATTAACGTCCGCCGTGCCTTCATACCACCTCTTGAGCCAAACCCGGCACCGCCGGATAGGGAAGATCGTCTTGCTTCGCTGTTGGAACTGGCTCAGCACCAAACCGAGCAGCTCGACGTGCTCATTCCGCAAAAAAAAAAAGCAACTGGAACAGCGCTTGGTAGCAGCGGAAGGCCAACTCCGCTCGACAGCCAGCACGACAACCCAAGCAGCAACCACGATCGACCCTTCATATTCCGCAACGACCCCTTAAGCACCACCACAGCCTGGAGCCAGAGCAGCTGGAGCAAAAAAGAAGGAGGTACAGTCGCTGGCAGCCACGTGGTTCGTGTGGTTTACGGCGTAGCGTCGCAATCTGTAAGAAAGGCAACGCTGAACGAGTTTAGACACGCCGCAGAGTACATGATGTTTTCTTACCGACTGGATTCGCACTAGATGCAGCGTCTACAGCGTTCAAGAGCGAGGTGCTAGCCCTGGGCGAGAAGACGCAAGAAAATGCGCTAGCATTCTCGAAAGAAAATGGGTCCTCAGCAGCTGCATCCGGTACAGCGCTGAAAGCTTTTTGTAAGCTCCATAAGGCCGGGAAGCTCGACGCGCACCTAGCCCAGTTCCATGACCGTGTTGAGCGCGGTGACGTGATTAACCCTACTCCAACGGCTGCCATATCATATGTTTTTCGCTTGGGGCGCCTTGGGTGCTAGTCTGTAGAAAAAACCCAAAGAATATCATCCACAACCACGGACTACAAAGCACAGGTAGTAAACACCCGATAGACTTAGATGCATTTCGCGCACTAAATCATTTACAATATACTACAGCATAGCTACAAGAACAAGTTAGATGACACATACCGACTCAAGTAATGATATAGAAAACACTTACCATATACCTGAGTAGTATAAAGCCCGAGGAAGCCGCAAGTACCACCGCTCCGTGATTATACACCTCCGGCAGCATACCGCCCACCTTGCCGTGTCATTTTACACCACAGCAACGGACTTGGGAAGCGGCAAGAGTGGGAGCGGCAGGCGGCGTGTCTTGGTCAGCCGCGCGGTGCCCTCAAGGGGTCGAAGAATGGCTTGTCGCCGCAGTATAGCCGGCGTTCCGCGCGCCATCTTCTGTGCCGTCGCGGTGGCGATTGTGTTTGGAGAATGCATGTGTGGCCTGAGAGAGCAGGGATTTATAACCCCTCCAACCCGGAGCGATTTTTGTTTTTTCTAAATTGCATATGCAACTTACCATGCCTTGATGTTTGTAAATAAAGGGTTGGGCCACTGGCGGTAAACGGGGTAAAGTCAGTCGTGAATGGGTATGGACCAGCGTAAACTGTTCATAAGGTGCTTTTGGGAGCTGAATTGACCTGGACGGTCTGCATAATGCAGCATTACAGGACCGGACATAGACAGACGCTGTACAGATACGAGCCATCCGCATCGGTCTGTGTATTTGGTAGAGTTTTCATTTTTAGAAATTTTGAGGTGAAAACTTACCATACAAAGTGTCATAGTGTCCGATGGGGGGTCACCCACAGAAAGTAACACAATGCAGTTTACCAGCTAATTGTCCGTCCTACGTCGCTTTTCTCTACTAGCCGGATCCAGTGGTGTGAGAGGCGTGACAGGCGTTTCAGGCGTTGACGGAGCTCCACTCGACGTGTCTGCAGCTCGACGCACTCTGATATTTCTTCCAGCGTCGACCGCAACCAACTTGCCGTTCATCCACTCTCGGTGCCAGATATCCCAGCATGTCATAGCTACTCCACGGATCTATCGGGCGGCTTCATACACAGGAACATTGGCCCCGTGCTGCTGTATTCTTGACAAAACAACGATGTTGTTGTCGCGCGTTTGTCCGCAACAAGGAGAAGCGAGCAGACTTTGCACGCGCGCTGTCGGCGCTTCGGCTGCGTCGTCGTATTGCACCACTCATCAAGCTGGCGGACAGCGTGATTAGTTGCATACCTCCAGATCCTGGAACGGAAGCGCCTTGTGAGGGTTCGTGTGTACCAAACGTGTTGCCTTCATACATGTCGGACGCCTGCAGCTGCGAGAGCTGCAAATGCAGCTTCTTCATGTACTTCACATGCGTGAATGGGCGAGACGACTTCTGCTTGTAGTAGGCTTTGTGGACAATGTAGCCATTCACAATTGCTAAATCAATTAATCCCAACACCAGCGACTTGTAGTACTTTTTGAACCGCACGGCCCGCGGAATAGAGTACCGCTGCAAACGTAACTGGTCGTGGACATCCACGCCCCCCATGAAGGCGTGGTAGTCCTTCACGACCCGTGGGCAAGGAACTTCGACTTTATCTGCGAATTCTTGGCGAGCAACTCGATACATCTCTAGACTCCCGCCAGTGCACAAGAAGTGAAGCGGACGCGCGTCCCACCAGCTAACAGCAGTCATGTTTGGCACTAATCTTGATCTTGAAACTTTGAGAGATCCGCGAGCAATATTAGCAGGTCTAGACTTATTTTTTTCAACGACTCCTTTGCAATAGCCCAGCCGGTTTGTCATAATAGTCCAAACATAGTAGAATCCCATGAGCAGCAATTGAATTGCCAATGCCACCGACGTATAGAACCGATCCACTACAACAAGTCTCATTCCATTCATCCGAGAATCTGGCCCAAACACAGCGAGGAGATTGCGGACTACTGCAGCAGGTCCATACTTCATATATGTCTTGTGTGCATCACTGGAGTGCTGTTTCTTACCGCAGTAAACCTCGAACCTGCATAAATGCAGCATACACATAGCAAAATATCCAGCTTTAGTCTGCATTATTCAGCATAAGAAAACCTTAGAACCAAAACAAAATACCTGATGCAGTAGGCGGTCACCGTACTGCACAGCATAAAGAGCTTCGTGCCCCACTTGTGGGGTTTGTCTTTCATATAGACACGCATCTTGTTGAACGACGAGCGGCTAGGAAGCATCGCTTCATCAAAAGCCAAGTGCGCTGAAGCCACGTACCCTCGCTCTAATGTCCTTTGTAGAACTTCCACAACTTTGCGAATCTTCCATGCTCTATCTGTGACCGCCCTCGGATCAGAGTTTGGGTTGAAATGTAGGTTTCGAGAAATCTCCATAAATCTATCGCGACGCAGCACGGATCCAAATGCTCCACGTGGAATACCGCCTTCATCAGTAGATTTCCAATGGTTTGCAGTTTTTCGCGGCTGGGGGCAATCGTGCGTGCAATTAGGAGGACGAGAAAGCGACAAAGCTCGTGAGGTGGTATCGGTTTCGCGCCTTCTAGCTCTGTCTGGATGTCTCGCTTGGTCTTCTTTGGTAGTTGACGATTGAGCCGGCACTTGCTACGGTAGCGTTTGTACCGTTCATCAACACGAAGGGGTGCCATTTCACGGCCATACTCGTTTGAGCACACCGCAATGTGCTACCACAACACTACTGGTAGAAAGAGAAAGAAAAGCGCAAGCGGAGAGTCAGCATTGCGCAGTGCATCAGCTGTGGGACCCGAATACCCTTGCCGTAGCCCAGGGTAGCTTCGTGTGTTGTCCGTAGGCTCGTACGGCGTGTTCATGTAGTCATACGTATCTGGTTCCTCCACATCTTCCCAACCAGTCGCAGCCATTTCACGTAGAACATCGTTCTTGAGGTTACCAGCTAACCCTGCGTCTTCTCCTCCAAAACTATCTAGAAATCGCTCCACGAATAGAACTTCAGCGTTAATCTCAGTCTCAGAAGCTTCAGATTCGTCTTTATCAGCTGGAATGTACGTATCAGCGCATTCGTCATCTTCTCCACTGTCTTCATCCATAATCAAATCGTCTTTTGCAGCAGCATCACCAGATTCCATGGCAGTGTACTCGGCAGAGTCGTCTCCATCACACACCGTATTGAGCAAGTCGTCTTTATCAACAAGTAGCTCACTGCTCACTCCTCCATCGTCAACTCTATCTTCATCTTCATCGTCAACTCCATCTCCAAGACTACCATCTCTAAAGCAACGAACCAAACACAAATCAGTGAAATGCACCACAAGATGCGGCACTATATGCAGCACAAGATGCAGCATAATATAAAACATACCAGGCTGGTAATAGCTTCCTTCCTGGCCGATTCCACCGATACATCGTCCACAGTCTCCACGGCTTCAAACTCGGAGTCGTCGCCCAAGTTGTCCGGACTACCAATGCTGACAAGGGGTGACGTAGTAATCAGTGTCGTGTGTGGCGGAGGTGTAGCCGCCATAGGAATCTCAGTATCAGCCAATGAGCGCCGCGTAGGGCGCGAAGACCGTCGACCAGCTCCAGGACTAGACGGTGGGGTTGTAGGGGCACTTGCAGGGACATTAGGAGGTGCACTTCGAGGCGGTGAAAGCATTTAAGATGGTTACGGAGGCTGTAAGACGCTCTCAGCTTCGTTGCGACCACTTGTGCCTTCAAATAGGTGGCCGTAGGTTTCGCGAACGACTTGAGCAGTGCGCTCTAGCTCAGCATCACCACGGGTAGGCAGACTGGATGTTCGCGCTCGAGTACGTAGTACTGTGTATGTAAACATGTAACGTTAGTTACCAATTGATAATAACATCACTAAAGTACCTTACTGTTCGCATAATACTCCAGCACTGCTTTTTCTCCCAGGAAATCGTCGACTCCTTCGACTCCGTCGGGGTTGCATCCGGGACGGACGTAGCGATATCTGTCGTCAAGGTCACGGCTTGACGGACGCTTGTTAGTCCAGCCTTGGTCTCTCAGCTCACGCCACACTGACCGCCAGGAAAGGTCACTCGACGTCACATCGGCGTCATGAACTTGTTTGTATCGGGCTCGCACCATCTTGGGTCTCCACTTGTGTCCTTGGCGCGCAAAATCTCGAATGGAAAAAATATCCCTCTGTCGGCGAGTGGCTGTCAGCCGTTACCTGTCAAATCTGCTGATGCGCATCAAAATCGTTTGTCTCAATTTTCTAAAATATGAGCGACTTTCTCTTACCAGAAGACTGATCGGGGGTATGTAACAGAAAAAGGTCATTTTGCCAAGATCGCTTATCTTAAAGTTTGTACAACCGCTGGCGAGGAAAAATACGCTCCTTACAAATTGCAAGTCTAAATTGCTCTTATGTAGCATAATGCAGTTTATGAAAAAAAATAAACTGCATGATGCAGCACGTCGGTTAATTTAAAATTTATTATGAGTATTCCCACGGGATGTCCCATGGGTAGCCCACGGGTCACGGCTAAGTTCGATTTTAAACCAGACGTTTATTCCGGTATTGGTTGGAACCCCGGTCGGACTTGTACCCATTAAAACATATTTCAGAATTAGGGCTAACTGGTTAAACAGGTGGGTCTACTTCTGAATTGGGGAAGAGAGCTTGCTTCCTAGAGCAGTTTTTTTACATAATGAATACTTAATATAAACTAAATAGACATATTCTGACAGTGAAATGTACTAGCACGTACCAGAAAAAGAAACGTCGACACCCAAACTGTCAAAGTGGCCTAAATTGCCTTAAAATCTGGAATCTCTCACTTGAAAGCTCGGCTTGCTGCGAAGCTCGGCGATGAATCGCTTACGCAAAACCTGGTTAACAAATTTTAGAAGAGTAAAGCTTACGACAGAAACTTTCCTTCCAAGAACGCATTTATGCTAACCAAGCGACTCCACATCGCTTGATCCCAATAAATGCCCCACAATGCCGGTGAATATCAGTAAACGTAGGGCAGAAAAAGAGAAGGGCTGCGTGAGAAGCTGTTTATGGAGCTTGCCGTTGGACTCGAATTTACCAAATGCGTGTTGTCATTAGGTCATTTGCAATACCTGCGTGTGTATTAGTGTGTGACAAGTAGATACGGATTATATGCACGTTGTCGTGTGTGAATAGTTTTATCCAAGATTAGAACACAACATTTTTAACGTTCCAGGTCCGAAATCGGGGAAATCGTCAACGAACTCAGAAATTAACAACAGCAGCTGACCGAAGCGGAAGATAATACGACCGCTTCTCAAGACAGCAATATTTTACGTATGTGGACGGGCATGTGGCGAATTCATAAGCAAGTGTAGACGAGGAACATTACAACTTCATAGCTAGCTGCTTCGAGGCCTCCTACCGCCGCTCTCGAAGAAGAAACTCGCTTACAATGATTAATAGATTATCTCGTCATACAACGCAATATTTACAGCAAGAATTTTTAACTTTTAACATCCTTTCATTAATCGAAGTAATAAATAGCTTCTAGCTAAAGTTTTGTATTAGAGAGCTTTAGGTTGAATAGAGACCTTTAGTTTCTGGAACAACACAGGCTTTGAATTAAGAATTTTCTTCGTCCAGAAATATGTTCAAGTGGAGCGTTATTCCACTGGAATAAAATAAAGGAATATCAATCGGTAATCTATCCGTCATTTATTCAATTTTTATCCAGATAGGGAAACGACCAATTTGGGGCCGGTTTGCACGAAGTGTCTTTAGGGCGGAGCTGTGAGAACACTGGTGAAGAAGAGCACAAAATATGACAGGTCCTGGAAGCCCACGTTTTGCGCTTTCTAGGAAGGCTGAAACCTCAACCCGATTGAGTATTGTCGTATTCGAGGCCGCGATTCAAACCGACGGCTCGAAATGCGACCGGAATTTCGACTTGCATTATGTATGCTGTGTAGCTCGCCATCGAAAGGGCTAGGATAATCATTATATGACATATTTGGGCTTGCGAAGCATATTGGATAGGTTATTTTTTCTCAAGGCTGTAGCCACTTTTATAAAAACGCCACAAACGGGAAAGATCTCCACGGCGCACACGACACGGCACGGATCGCCGGCCTCCCTGGGCCCGCGAAGACGTCTTCGCCTCCCCACGCGCGTCACACACCTGCCCAAGGGATGTGGCTCGAACCCCCTGTTTTCCGCTGCTCCAAGGCCCCCTCCTGTGATGAGCTAGTACCCGAAAGGGCGGGGCCATGCTGTCAGATTCAAAAACGCAAGAAAGCGCACGAGAATCGACGGTAGCGGGGCAGTTAATGTCGCTCTCGTTTTGGTAAGTGATGTAATTCTTCGGTTGCAAACACGTCAGCTAACCATCCACTTTATTTGCTGTGCAGCCCACACGCCTACACTAGTACGGACTCGATGATCTCAGTAGCACAGTCAGTCGTCGATGGGGCTGGATTTGGCTGTCGGCGCTTCTTCGTAGAATGAGCGGCATTGGAAGCTTGAACTTGCTGCAGCACCTCGTGAGTGAGAAGGCGCCCACCAACAGAGACCCGCTTCCGCTTCTTGTCGTCGTTCTTGCGCGGTGCAGCCGGTAGTTTTAGAATCTCACCCTTAACGACAGCTCGTATTTGTAGCCATGTGGCAAGCTGCACGTGCCGCGGAGCGCCATTGCGGGAAAAGTTTTCCAGGCGTGCGCCCATCTTGACTAGCGAAAGTGGATACAATCCGCAGGCCTTAAAACCCCTCGAGACGTTGCGACCCACCTTCGCTCCTTTCCACGCGAGGCAAGACACCTGGATAGCATCATCTTTGCTGATATTGAAGTAGCCATTGTCGTCTTCTTCTACCAGTTCGCTGATGAGTTTGCGAATCTTGCTCTTAAGTGTTGCGAATACAGCTACATCGAGGGGCTGGAGAAGGTGGGTTGCATTTGGAGGAAGAAAAACCAGCATCACATTCAAATCTGCAGCAGTGTCGACCACTGAAGCTGAGTGGTGAGATCCACACCCGTCCAGAATTAGCAACAGCGGGCGTGGCGTAGAGCTAGGCACTGAGTGTGATTTCGACCAATGCGTAGTTGCAGTTTTGTGTCTCTGTCTCTAATTCATAGAAATCAGCTAAAGTACGAAACCCATACAATTTGACGAGCCCAAACTTGGCGGGAACATGGTTGGTTACCGCGGGAAGGCAATTTTGAACAAAGCTCACTTCCAAAACGCGCGCGATGGTCAAAATCTACACTGCAACAGAAAAGCAAGCTATAATCGCTGAAGTACAAGCAGGCGAGACGATTGTTGCGGTCTCTGAGTCTTCAGGAGCACATGAGCGAACAATCAGGAAGTGGATAAAGACATTCAAGGAGGGGAGCTCCCTGGCCGCTGCTCGAAAGGAACCAAAAACGTTCTTTCCTCAAGAAGTGGAGCAGCATCTCTACGATTGGATTGTTGGACGGCAGCTTGTTGGCCGTCCGGTTGGCCGCTCTGACATTATATACAAGGCACAAGAGATAGCGTTGCTGGGTTGTGGCCAAGATGTTGGGGAGTGTTGGTACAAGCGCTTCAAGGCTCGCTTTTCTGCGCTTACAGGACGAACAGCCCAATCGCTTTCTTTAAAGCGGAACTGCGTTATCCCTGCAGATCTTACTACCCTTTTCAACACGCTAGCTAAACTAATGATAGAACTGAAATTGGACAGCTCTCGAGTGTTCAATATGGATGAAACCGAGTTTCAAAAGCAGCTCAAGAGCAAAAAGTGGTTGCGGTGCGTGGCTCAAGTAATGTGTGGAATACTGAGCCTACTGCTAACTTCCATCTTACTATCGTTGCATGTGGAAATGCTGGTGGGTTTGTGGTACCACCAGCTTTTATTCTGCCTGGAAAAACGGTTTCCTCCCGGCTGCTGGAAAACAGCGGCCTCCCTGGGTCGGCTGTCTCGACGTCTCCTTCGGGATTTATGAACACCGGGCTCTTTGAAGAATGGCTGAAGTTTTTCGCACACCGGCCCCAAACTGATCAACCGGCCCCAAATTGGTCGTTTCCCTTAATCGTTATTCCAAGCTTGCGTTATTCCAGAGTTCTCTAATATCTAACCTCTCCCTCATGTCCTTGAGCTCCCGGGTCGGTAATGATATCTCAATTAGAAAAATCCATTGATTCCCCGTGCCATTCTTGTAATGGAACCAGTGTTTCTAGCTACATGGCTTGTCAGTTTTAGGACCTGCTGTACTGATGCTCAAAACGAAACTACTACCAAAGAGCTGCAGATGTGGCTAGGACTGCCAATTTGTACCAATTCGGATAATAAACTTGCAGTGCTAAAACTAAAAAAATATTAAAATTAAACAGACACCTGTGCGATCCGGTGGCCTCCACAAGGAATGCTGGCCTCGTCACTTGCACAGCAGCAGCTCGTCGTATCACCCGTACACGAGCACCCCGTATCACTATGTTGCAGTACGCGGTCCACAACGAGCCTCTTCATGCTGTCGTGGGAATGAAACAAGCTCCGGAAGAAGTCATCTTGTTGTTTCTCAGAGACCTTATGCGGGTACATGTGCAGCTTGGCCATCAAATATCTCTTCATCACGACGAATCTCTTGCCGTCTGCATCTTCGTGCGCTGTGAGCACCACACCGCTCGACATATCCTTCCGAATGCGATTCAACTCGTCGTATGGATGTAGCTCATCGTGGTCAACGTAGTCGGTAGCTAGCACTGCTAACTTATCTCCAAACCGACAGTAAAAAACGCCATTCGACTCCATGTCGGGCATTCTACTGTCGATTTTCCGTCTTGCAATAATACGCTGGTGCATGAAGTTGCACTTGAGCGTACCAGTTGACTGCGATAACATAAAATTAAAGTTAACTATTCGCTATAAAAAAAATTTAAAAAAACTACTTACCTCGCGCGACGCAGTGATTCCTAGCGCTTCATTCAGCGCTTCGTCTATTTCTGTGAGTTGATTGTAGATACCGCGTGCTACTTGGTAGATGCTGACTTCGTCGTATCTGGAGATGGTGAAATTCACACAGTAATGTTTGCCAAATTTGTCGAACATGTCCGAGAATTCGTGAGGGTGGGAGCAGTCCATCCCTAGTGTCTTGTGCTCAATGAACTTGTACGTCATGTCCAGTTTCTCCTTGCGTAGCGACAGAATCGTCTTTCTCCGCTCGTCTAGGTCGTTCCCAAGACGAATATACGACTCCAAGGGCGTCATCAGTGACATTCGCTGCTCACAGACAGCACAACTTACTTAGTCTACAAATATTACACTAGAATGACCCATTTTCAGCTCACCAGGTCGTTCACCGGTGCAAAAGCCAACAAGGCCTTAAAATTGTCCGCATACATTTTCTGCTGCATGGCGAGGCCGTTCAAAAACTGATTGTTCTCCTGACTTTTGAGCAACATCTTCAACTCCGTCGTGATGTCTCGTCTTTTCTTGACATTTGGGCGTCGTGGCGTCTCTTTCTTCTCTTTAAATTCCAAAAATTCCTTCTGCGCCGTCAAATATTTCATCTCTCTTTTCAACAATTCTGTCTCCTTGTCTTCTTGAGGACAGTCGCTACTATCAGAATATTCATCTGATTCGACCGATGATGACGAATCACAGGGCGTCAGTCTTAACGGAGACACTGGAAGTGGAGTCAACTGCTGTACAGCCAGCGGACTCTCCAGCTCCTCGTCGGTATGACACGACGCAGACGGAGAATCGGGCAGCGCGTCGAGCCACGAGGTGGCACGTGGACTTAAAGGCAGCATCATGACCAGGTCTGGTAGAGTGATTGCATCATCATGTTGCTCCATGTCCTTTAGAAATAGCTCGTCTTCCAGTAGAAATTCATTCAATTTCGGAGACTGCGCAGGAGAAGAAGCGGTAGAGCTCGTGTCGTCGCTCATGGGGCAGTCTGCGAGTATTTCTTGCTCTAAAGAGGAGAGCGGAGATGTCGGTGACATTCTTTTGCTGCTGGGGGCGTCGTCGTCCACGTCCAGGAGCTGCAACATGTCGTAGTCGCGCACCAAGTCGGCAGGAAGCTCCACACCCATTGTCAATTTTAATTATGAGACAAAGACAGATAATCTTATTGGTGCATTCTTACGACAAAGTGCTCTAATTGGTCGAAATAAAATAAAAAGTCGAGGTAAGTAAATAAAGTACTTCGAAGAAAAGACAAAAAAAAACGAGAATAGAGGTTTTATTCGTCAAAGTAATCGCTTGTCAGCGCTGTCATGAGCCATGCAGACATCTCGTCACACGGTGAGTAAGGAGCGCTTTTCAGCAGCTGCCACGTTATTACCGGTAGTCATTCACTCCAGGTAACCAGCTCGTCCCCCTTGGCTCGGCTTCAGCGAGGGACCATGACGTGGACCGATGTGCGAAAAGAAAAAAAAAGAAAGCCGAAGAAAACGGCACATAGCAGAGGCTCAGCTGTCTGCCTGTAAGTCTCCGGAGTGTCACGCTTAGCTTATAAGCCTCCCACTCAGTCATCACCTGCACATGGACAGCCCGTCTCATTGCGTTGAAGACGGTCGACGATCAAAGTCTTCATCGTGTCGTGACACTTGGGCATACTGGCGAAAAAGCGATCTTGCTGTTCCTGCGACACCTTGTGGGGGTACATGTGGTACTTGGCCATCAAATATCGCTTCATGACGACGAACTTCTTACCGTCCGCATCTGTGTGGCCAGACAACACGACGCCACTCGAAACATCCTTGCGGATGCGGTTTGACGTGTCGTACGGGTGCAGATCGTCCTGGTCGATGTAATCTGTGGCTAAAACGGCAGAGTTGTCTCCAAATCGGCAATAGAAAATGGCATTCGACTCCATATCCGGCATCTTCTCGGCATCTGCGCCTTCGTTCTCGCCCTCCCAGTTCATACTCGACACAATGCGTTGGTGCATGAAGTTACACTTGATCGTATCGAACGATTCACGGATCGTCGTGCTCCCCATAGCGTTGTTCAGAGCCTCGTCCTTGCCTGCAATCTGTTCGTAGATCGCACGTCCCACCTGGAAGACACTCACGCCGTCGTACTTGGAAATGGAAAAGTTGACGCAGTAGTGTTTGCCGAACTTCTCGAACATGTCCGAGTACTGGTACGGCTGGTTGAAGTCCAGCCCTGCAGCCTTCTGCTCAATGAACTTGTACGTCATGTCCAGTTTCTCCTCTCGTAGTGACAAAATGGTTTTTCTCCGCTCGTTAAAGTCCTTACCCAGACGAATATACGACTCCATCGGGGTCATCAGAGCCATACGCTGTACCCACAACAGCACAAACATAACAGTTAATAACCCAGATAACACGGTTACATGAGCATAACAACGTAGACGTACCACATCGTTCACAGGAGCGAACGCGAGCATGGCCTTAAAGTTGTCTTGGTAGACTTTTTGTTGTGTAACCAGGTCGTTCAGAAGCTGATTGTTTTCCTGACTCTGAACCAGTTGTTTCGTCTGTTCTGTGTCTCGTGGACGGCGCTGCTTAATGCTCTTCCTCTGCGGACGACTGGACTTGGCGCGAGACTGCAGGAAATCCCTCTGCGCATCCAGATACTTGGCTTCTTTCTCAAGCAAATCCATCTCGTCCTACAGGCAACAGCATTAGCAATCTTTGCAGCACACTTTCAGACATGTCTCACGTACTTCCATGGCTTCTTCCTCCATCTCCTCGTCCTCTTCTTCATGTGTCTCCAAGTACTCCGGCTGGTTTGCACTCTCTTCGGGCATAGACGGCAAAGGTGACGCCGTCACACTGCCGTCTGTCGTGTGTCCTAGCGACGACGTGTCCGACAGCGTTGAATCTGTGTGTGGGAGTCTCCGAGGGGACATGGGAGGCAACACGTGGCCCATCAGAGCCTCGTGATATTTCTTAGCCGCCTCCTGCTCCTGAGCCAGCAACGGACACTCAACGTCGAGCTCGTCCACGTCCGTCTTACATGGAGACCCATCGATTATGCTGGGACACGTGCTGGGCGCGCTCGGACAGGGCGAAGGCAGCATATCCAGGTCCGTGAAGGCATCCAAGTCGATGGCACCATCACTCTGCTCAAGTGCTGTCTGATTCTTCTGATTCTCGTCCGAGTCTATTTTTACCACTTTCTCCATGTCACGAAGAAATTGCTCGCCGTCCAATAGGAACTCGGCAAATTCGTCCTGAATGATGGTCTCTGCTTCTGGGGATTTCGTGGCGGTGGCAGACGAGCAACCGGCGCCGCCGGAGGCACATGCTGACGACGCACACGACGTCTTGGAGGCTGCTGCAGCCTCCGCAGTCGAAGTGGAGATACTCACACCCACTGAGCAGTTGGCAAGTAGATCCTCGACGTTCGACGAGGCTGCAGGGGACGCTGGAGTGTCCAGGAAGCTGGTAGAGACGTTGTCGTCGCCGTCCACGAGCTGTAGCATGTCGTACTCGAGCACGAGGTCGTCTGGAAGTCCCGCTGCCATGGCTGTGATTCTGTAGATCTCTGTGTGTTACCTGGTGGTCGGGCACTACACTAACAAGGCTGATAGACCGCTCAAGGTCGATTTGATTCCTCGCGCGTTCAACGGGCTTGTCACTTCTTAGTGACTGCGGACTTATGTTGGAACAGTGTTCTCGAACGATGGAAGGAAAGTCTAAACAAGGTATGATTGGTGAAAAAAAAGGTTTTTTGGCGAATGAATAAAGAGGTGGAACATTCTCCCGTGTAAGTTGCGGTCCGCCGTTGCACTAAATTGCTTGCTAAAATAAAGAAGCTAAAGCAAATCTTATGATCTAATGATTGGGGAATGGTGATTTCATCGGGAGAAAGAAAACATTTGAATCCCTCATTTGATTGGTTTAAATAAAACTTAGAATGAATGATTGGTTGAAAACAGAGCAAACGGCGCAATCTTTCTGATTCTGTCGCCATTATCGGATGCGATTTGAGCCAGTACCCACTGTGTGGTACACGCTAGTGAGACATGATTGACCAGTGCACTTCAACTAGGGCAACTTCTAAAAGATAAATTATAATTTTAATTATTAAAATAATTCTGTAAGGACAGGAAATGTCATTTAAATGTGTGCATGCTGAAATTTGTATTGGCTAACCCTCAACGACGACGTCTTATCGGCCCAATATATCTGAGACGATCACAGCACGATCAAAACACCAGGTATTCATAGAATGTGCTTTATAATTAGTGCTTTATGGGATACCCCAGAATCACCACAGATACACGACATCGGTGGTCTCCATTTCCAGCGTTGGAGCATAGAATGACGAGCGATGTTGGCACGAATATTCACCAGTTCTGGTCATGGTCCATGATTCTGCTCTCGTACTTGATCGCCACAACAGGGAGCTACTGCAGTGAGTACATCCACTTCAATGCTTCGAAAAATGAAAAACAAGACGCTCATCTTGCATAAATCGTTACATCACAGCAATTCAGCTTATGGAGAACTGGCGTCGTGTAGACGATGTCGTGCACAAGCGGATTATGCTGGCGCTCTCTGCTCTTTCCCTGGGTGGGTGTGGGATTTGGTGCACGCACTTCACGGGCATGACAGCGATCAAGCTAGAATTTGAGGACGGAACAGCTCTCGAAATGGACTTCGAATTGGGTCTTACGATCTTGTCCTTCATTTTCGCGGTGCTGGGTGTCCTCATTGGTCTAAAAATTGCGTCCATGGATCCGTACTTCCTTGAAATGGAAGCAGCCAGACGCAAGGAGATGCTGGTAAGAATGTCTCTATCGTGATCTCTGCTGTTCGTACGTCTGAACCTCATGCTGCGTAAATAACTGGTAGGCTGCCAATCTAAAAAACATGAAAATGTCTGCCGTTGTGAACCGAAGTGCAGTCACCCGCCGCATCAAAGTGAGTCATACCACTCACAAAGTTTATGTGTTCCGGTTTATGCTAGCGCTGACATGGTTCTTGTATTTGCTCAGATTATTGCTCTTTTTTCACGGCTTTGGCTTATTATGCTTGGAGGAGCATTCGCAGCTCTTGGAGTTCTAGGAATGCACTACTTGGGTATGATGGCACAGCGTACGAACGCCATAATGGAACTGAACGCGGGAATTGTAGTGCTGTCGGTTTTCATCGCTTTCTTCACCGCCAACGCTGCATTTTGGATCCTTTTCCGAGCTGTAAGTGATGGTAGAAACGGTCTAATGCGTTGTTCTTTTACTAACATCCCGTCTGTTATAGCTGACTTTTATGCCAGATAGCGAGCTGCTACGACTTGGAAGTGCGTTGATCATGGGTGTCGCAGTTTGTGCAACGCACTATTGTGGTATGGGAGCAGCGTCATACACGCTCAGTGAGGAAAACTTTTCGGATACGACTCGATATATCATTAATCGCTCCGAAGCTGCGATCGTTGCATCACATGGAGCACTATTGACTTGCTACTGGCTAGCTAGCTTTAGTGTGGTACGCAGTGTACGTATTGCTGAGATGACTGCGACTGCAACGACCATACGAGAAGGTGTATCTCGAACAGACAAGTCAAAGAGTCGAAAGAACAGCAACCAGAGAATTCATGTGGCGCGGTAAAAAAACTGTAGATACCGCTAAGTTAGTGAGTGTATTTTGCTACCCAATCTAAAAATACAAACTACTTTTAAGTTTCAGTATTAATAAAAGTGGTCGCTTCAAGAAGTCTACAAGTTTCTCGGTACGCACCTGTGAAATAATGCTCGGCGCAGCAATGTCCAGCGACGTGGAAGAGATTTCACAGCACTGGTTGGTGTCCAAGATCTTCTTGTCGTACCTGATTGCTATCACTGGGAGTTTCTGCAGTACGTACATCATTTATTCCTACCTTGGTATTTCTATTTGATTCACCCGCTCACTTCACTTGCAGCGATCCAGTTGATGGAGAAATGGCGTAGTGCTATTGACACGAGGGACAAGTTAATACTCATGCTGTTATCGTCGATTGCTTTGGGTGGCTGTGGCATTTGGTGCATGCACTTCACGGGCATGAACGCGCTCGAGCTGACGCGAGATGATGGCTCGGTGCTCACTGTGGACTTCGAGGCTGGTCTGACGATACTTTCGTTCATCTGTGCGGTTGGTGGCGTCTTCGTTGGTCTCAAGATCGCGTCTGCTGACCCCTTTTTCCTTGAACTGGAGCAGGAGAAGCGCAAGAACATTTTGGTAGGTACATACTATTGCGTGGTTCAGAAGGCTTTTATGCTCAATTATTTTATAGGTGAAAGACTTGGCCTCAACTGCTATGGCAGACGTTGTCAACAAGCAGAAAGTTGCCAAGCGCATCAAATTTATCGCCTTGTTCTCGCGTCTCCCCAGAATTGCCGGTGGAGGACTCTTCGCCGCACTTGGCGTTCTCGTCATGCATTATCTGGGTATGATGGCCCAGCGAACGCACGCTGACATGACCTTAACTGCTGGGCTTGTGGTATTGTCTGTGCTCATCGCATTCTTCACGGCGACGGCTGCGTTCTGGATCCTGTTCCGAGCCGTAAGTTGTGTCAACTAAGTACGATACTTGCCAACTAACGCTGTTAATTTTTCAGCTGACATTTTTCCAGGACAGTGAATTGCTTCGACTGGGAAGTGCTCTTATCATGGGCATAGCTGTTTGTGGAACTCATTACTCGGGTATGGGGGCAGCCAGCTACACTTTCAATGCTGAAGGGATGGGAGACGGCGGTCTGGTGATGAAAGGATCCCAAGCAGCTATCCTGGCATCTCATGGTTCATTGCTCTTCTGCTACTGGGTGATGACTTGGAGTGTTGCTTCCAGTGTGCGCAACATCGCTTCGATGACGTCGAACTTGAGCAAGGTTAGCAAGCAGGACCACGGTCCAGGAGGAGCACGCAAGATTGTCGTTGGCAAAGCAAAGGTGGCCGACAGCAATAACCGAGCGAACGAGAACGGCCCCAAGCCCAGCGCACCAGCCCCTGATGTGTCGTTGGCTCGTCAAGAATCCGTTGTCGATATGGATAAATCCTCGGTTAGCGAGTTCGTTGAAGTGTAGACTTTGCATTTACAGTATCTCAGTAACTTCATACTTTATTTTATCTCGTGCCTTGGTTTCTCTGCTTGCTTTTAAACTGGTTCAAGCTCATGACTTATCTCTGTCAAAACTCTGCTTGGCTGGCGTCAATTCGACAAAGACGCGCGCCATCACCGACTGCCAGTTTTGCAGTCTGCAACGCAAAATGTAGAGTGTATACAGTGGAATTGAATATCGAAAGTGTCGTACGATTCGCACTTGTAGCGGCGACTGATGTCGGTCAAGAGAAACGAGCTGGTGTTTTCACTGCAACTAGTGCATAGCCCTCTCGAGGCGAGCGCTCACGAGTATTCAAACACCCCCGAAGCATTACACCTCCCATTTCAATACCGACAAAGTTGCTAGATAGTCTCCAGCACCGGCATTGCGTCGATGGCAAATTCGAAACCACAGGAGAGCATGTTTGAAAACTGATGCATAGATACGAAAGCTGAAGTTGAGGCTGCGCATAATCACCAAATCAAATTTAAACGTTATTGTGGTTTTCATCCATTTTGGCAAACCGGAGGTCTCTTATCCCGAGATAAGGGGTCCAAAATAGCGAGCAGCTCCGATATGGCAAGCACGATGGTGCGAAATGTGATAGGCGAATAGGTGAAGAGAGCGATTTCAGGCCAGTTTTGTAGAGAAGTCTCCATTTTGCCGTTTCAAAACGGTATAAGTAAGCGCCTTGCAGCCTCAGCCTCATCCTCAGCCTCAGCCCTCCCCCGGCATTGCAGTTCTTACAGTTGCCAAAAGACACGTTTGATAATTGCAAGCTCCTTTATGACCTACGGCGATGACTTTCGATGGCGTGCGGTGGCACTGATGCATGTCTACGACGTGCCAACTGTATACGTATCTGATCTATTCGGTCCTAAGCAGCGCACCCTTCGCCGATGGTACGCGCTGTTCCTCCGGAAAGGCATTGTCAATGAAAAGCAGCCTCGTCAGACCTGCACACGCTGGCCACCTGACGTACTTGCTGCTGTCGAAGCTTACGTACAAGTTCACCCCACGTTTTTCATCGAAGAGCTACGTGAGCACATTGTCAAGAATTTTCCAGCAATAACTACAGTCTCGACAGCGACAATTTGTCGCGTACTCAATTTTGATCTCAAGCTCAGCCGAAAAGTGTTGTCCAAGGCCGCACGAGAAGCCGTCCCTACGGAAATTGAAGCCTACCGCGCCAAGCTTCTTCCACTTTTTTCTTTTGCAGAGCAACTCGTATTTTTGGACGAGACTGCTAAGGACGGACGCCATTCTCAACGACGCTATGGGTGGTCGAAACGAAATACCCAAGCAATTGCGAAAATGCCGTTCCGAAGAGGAACGCGACTATCAATTCTAGCCGCGCTTGATGTGCGAGGATTTTTTGCATGGAAGTGGACTGAAGGAACATTCACGCGAGATAAGTTCCACGAGGCGTTTGTGGAGCATATTATTCCAACTTTGAACCCGTGGCCCCTTCCTCGCTCCATTGTTGTGATGGATAACGCCAAAATCCATGCCTACCCAGAGCTCCAAGAAGCCATACACCAGTGTGGAGCTAGACTAATATTTTTACCGCCCTATTGCCCACAGCTCAACCCGATAGAGCCGTGCTTTGGCTTTCTAAAACGTTGGCTTCAAAGGCGTGCTAATCTCGTTTTTTCCATTGTATCCAGATCAGGTTCTGGATGTTGCAATGCGAGCGTGTACGCGTCTCGAAGATAAAGGTTGTTTTGGCACTTTTCGTCACTGTGGTTACATGGCTACTGGAATAAGAGACCAAGTTTTTGACGATCTAATTCGAAGAAGTGCAGATTATGAGTAGCTTAATTTTGTAATGATGAATATTATTCGATACATGCATCTCGTACTGCACTAAGCTCGCGTTTTCTTCTAGCTCATGGGCTCGTCATCGGCATGGTCCTCGTCGTTCATCATTCCATTGGTTGGCTGAGTGGGTGAGAATTCATGGTAGATACCGCGAGAGAATATATCGTGGTCTGGCAGTCGTAATGCACGCCGAAGTGACAGAATGTCGACCTCCAGAGGCATCCATAAACCATTGACCCTAATGCTCACAATTGCTGTATCCGGTATGGCCTGTTCATCGGCTTCCTGCTGCTGCAGAGCCTCTCGCTGTCGGTCTAATTCCATTGCTTGTGCAGTTGTGTTATCCTCAGGAACTTCAAATGGAGTCGACTCCGGCCTTCTTGCATGCACAACATCAAGATGGTGCGAAGTGATTGCTCCAAACTGCACTGCATTGGCTGTCTCGTAAGCTATCCTTTGTACTCGAGCATTGGCAATGCGACCCGCGGTAGCACGGTGAAATTGCTCTGGTTGAGCTGCCCGCTTGACGTAGAGGAACGCCTCAAAGCGAAAGTCTCCAATGTGGCGGAGATCATCGGTTGTGAGTAGTTTCCATCGGTATTGAAGTGTTGTCAAAAAGTTATCAGACGTCAGCTCGATAAACTTGGCTTGAGTATCGTTCCTCGCACGCCGCAAGTAAACGGATGAGTCGTCTGGTAGTACGAGAGGCTTTTTTGATACTTCAGGAGACGCCACGAGCGCAGTATATTTTGCAATACACTTCTGCTTAAAAACTGCATAGCCTTCAGAAACTTCGAAATTGACATCACTCTTCCAGCCACCACGAGCGCGGCCAAGCGGTTCTCCCACTCGTATAGTCAGTATTGCATCAGCTCGACTTGGCAACGGCGGAGGGCCAGCATCGGGCGGCCCGAGAGCATCGACTGCCCATGGAGCGGAGGACGACGTAGCCCCTGTAGACGCACCGGCACCAGGCACGATACTGCTGTCGCTCGATCCATCGAAACCGCTAGTCGACATGACAGCAAAACTCTAAATGTTCACATGCTAGGCGATACGAATTCAAGTTGTCCATACAAATTATTGCAGTGCTTGCTCGTCCTCAGTATTAGGCTTTATTATAGACCAATATGATGTCCGTAGTGTATGAGGGCCTTCGCTTCTTATCTAGGCATTAGACCAGAGTCATAATTAGCACAGCGATCCTTCAAGCCTGCTACTCAATAGCCGACGACTAACAATGCAACTGCAACTTACCTATAAATTTACCGACAAGATTGATATATATCCTTCGCATTCTGTGCGCCATTATGAGGAGTACGAAGTCAGTCAGTTAGCATTGATCAAAAGCAGTAAAGAGACCGTACCTGTGCGTTAGCGTGCATGCCTCGTGAGCACGGCGTCCCAAGCCGCTTCACGCATATTTCCTTCTCCTGCGGCTGCCAACCCTCGATGTCCGTGGGCTCCTCGGGTCTTCTCTGGCCTTCTTCTTATCCAGCATTCTGTACAGACTAGGTGTAGTTATAAATGTGCATTTCCCGCCAAGTAATGCGCTTATAGCTTACCGACGGCGTGCGCCCCTGGTTACCTCGCTGCCTGCTCCGCTGCTTTGCTGTCTCCGTGACCAGTGAGGATGTCACTCAGTTGGCCCTCCGAAATAATTCAACCTATCCCTATAAGAGGTCAGTTTTACAAATCGGACCCCCTCAGAGATGCGTAGCTAAAACGGGCGGCAAAAAGGCTGAAAACCACAATACCGGTACAGTACTCAAAATTGGTCCATAAAACGACAAGCAAATGATATTTATAGTTTGCAGCTTGAACCAGTGCTTCAGTTCAACGCCACGTACCCAATCAGTACACGTAGCAACAATACAGCGATTTGAATGTCGACCTCATTCCCAAATCTTCATTCTAGAGCACAAGACGTACGACAACTACTCAAGCATCATGACGACCGACCTCATCATGTCCGGAGACTGCGGCGGCACCAACACGCGTCTGTCGCTGTGGAACATCCCTAAGGACTCCAAGCACATCAAGGGTGACATCGCCCCAGGCTCAATGCTCTTCTCCAAGAAATACTTGAACGAAGACTACGCCAGCTTCGCCGAGGTGTGTCATCTGTTCCTAAACGAGGCCAAGCTCGTGGACCAGATCCCCAAAGCCTGCGTACTCGCTTGCGCTGGCCCAATCCTGAAAAATACGGTAGACTTCACCAATGTAGCGTTTGGTTGGAAGATCGACGGTCCAGGTCTGGAGAAGGAATTGGGCATCAAGAAAGTGCGACTTATCAACGACTTCGCCGCCATGGGCTACGGTCTACTGACCCTGCGTCCTCATGAGTACATTGTCCTTAACGACGCTCCTAAAGATGAGACCGCTCCTATGGCTACTATTGGAGCTGGTACCGGTCTTGGAGAGTGCTTTTTGACCCCCGGTATGGACGGTCAGTACTCGTGCTTCGCCTGTGAAGGTGGCCACACTGACTTCGCCCCCGCGGATGAGATCGAGATCGAACTGTACAATGAGATCAAGGCCAAACTGGGTTGCAGTCAGCGTTTCTCGGTGGAGCGTATTGTGTCTGGTCCTGGTCTGGCGACGATCTACGAGTTCTTGGCCAAGAAGTTCCCTGAGAAGGTGGACCCGAAGGTGCACGAGGAATTCCTCAAGGCCAACACGCAACAGGGCAAGGTGATTGGCGAGAACGCCAAGACGAACGAGCTGTGCAACAAGACTCTGGAGATCTTCGTGGGAGCGTACGGCCGTGAGGCTGGTAACGCGATGCTGAAGTATCTGCCTCGTGGTGGCTTCTACATCACTGGTGGTCTTGCTCCTAAGAACCTGGACTACTTCACCAAGAAGGACACTTTCCTCAATTCTGTGTTCGACAAGGGCCGTGTGAGTCCTGCCATTAAGGCCTGCCCGATCTACCTTGTTCTAAATGAGGACCTGGGCGAACGTGGGGCCCATTATTACGCGTACCAGTTGCTGAAAGAGGCGCAGTGATCTAGATTTGTTGCAGTGACGACCTTTGTAGGTGTTTTGTGGTGACTGATAAGATTCGTTAAAAGCATTTTTGATAATAGCTTTTAGGCTCAGCCTTGTTGCAATGTGTCGTAACTACATATGTGGTCAATTGCAGGGCCTCGCTCATTCGCTACTACGACATGTATCTACCTACAACACGTTGTAGAAGCACAAATAGTAGGCGAAGAAGTGCGTGTAGCAAAAACCCACAAGACTGCAGCAAAAACGAGATAGAAACGATAGAAATGCATTTTTTTGCCCTTTTTGTCACAGAACTTGAAGCTGTCTAAGAATTAGAAATCAACTCAATTCCCAAAGTTACGCGGTCCAAATACACAAGATACACCTGCTAACCCGCGATTTGAAAGATAAGACAAACACCTCGCATTCTTGAATCAACGTCCGAGGGAGCAAGCAGATAACCTCTCACCTTACGCCACAGCAACCATGGCTCCGTATGCTTGCCCAAAATGTCTTAACGCTGTTACACCCGTTCTAATCCTCATTGTCGCGAATATTTAGCTGGCTTGGATGCTGCTCCGATGAATCAACTGTCAATATTGTCGAAGTCCCTGCTGTGGCTGCTGCACCCACTTACGACTTGATCATGTCGGGCGACTGCGGTGGCACCAATACTCGCCTGGCGCTGTGGAACATCCCCAAGAGCTCAGTGTATACAAAGGGCGACATCGCTCCGGGTGAGATGTTGTTCTCCAAGAAATATCTGAACGAAGAGCACGGAAGCTTCAACGAGGTATGTCACCTCTTTTTAAACGAAGCCAAACTCGTGAACGAGGTGCCTGCTGCATGCGTATTAGCCTGCGCCGGTCCCATCCTTAACAACACGGTGGACTTCACCAATGTGGAGTCAGGCTGGAAGATCGACGGTACTAGTCTCGAAAAAGAACTCGGAATTAGGACCGTGCGTCTGATCAACGACTTTGCTGCCATGGGCTACGGTCTACTGACCCTGCGTCCTCATGAGTACATTGTCCTTAACGACGCTCCTAAGGACGAGACGGCTCCTATGGCTACCATTGGAGCTGGTACCGGTCTTGGAGAGTGCTTTTTGACCCCCGGTATGGACGGTCAGTACTCGTGCTTCGCCTGTGAAGGTGGCCACACTGACTTCGCCCCCGCGGATGAGATCGAGATCGAACTGTACAATGAGATCAAGGCCAAACTGGGTTGCAGTCAGCGTTTCTCGGTGGAGCGTATTGTGTCTGGTCCTGGTCTGGCGACGATCTACGAGTTCTTGGCCAAGAAGTTCCCTGAGAAGGTGGACCCGAAGGTGCACGAGGAATTCCTCAAGGCCAACACGCAACAGGGCAAGGTGATTGGCGAGAACGCCAAGACGAACGAGCTGTGCAACAAGACTCTGGAGATCTTCGTGGGAGCGTACGGCCGTGAGGCTGGTAACGCGATGCTGAAGTATCTGCCTCGTGGTGGCTTCTACATCACTGGTGGTCTTGCTCCTAAGAACCTGGACTACTTCACCAAGAAGGACACTTTCCTCAACTCTGTGTTCGACAAGGGCCGTGTGAGTCCTGCCATTAAGGCATGCCCAATCTACCTGGTACTTACCGAGGACCTGGGCGAGCGTGGTGCTCACTTCTTCGCCTATCAGCTACTAGGCCAGTGCGAATAATGGGTGACGATCACTCCTCTAACTTGCAAATTGGACACGTCTCTGCTTTTTATCACATTTTAATGCTCGACTCCCCTGCTAGAATAAATAGTATTATTTGACACCCATATTATAATACTTAGATGGGCATTTCCTCATCAATTTAGAAAGTGCCACAATTCTCTTAAGCACGTTGAATGAGTTGTTGTTCACACACTGTATTGTGCGTTCTATTCGAAATTTCCGCGGGCGTCTGAGAGACACGACCAGCCCAATCGCGCACCCAATCGTGTAGCCTATCATACAGAATGCGTTTTGGCGCTAATACAGAATAATCCTCTGACTCGCCATCTTCATTCATGACAAGTGCGCGGAGTCTTCAGTGCGAGATGCGCTGTCACTTTAACTTCAACGTGTATCTGGTATCTTATTGGATAATAAAAAAGGTTTTCTTAATTTTGACCTCTAACAACGCAGCGTCGATTCGCCGTTCGCTTCGCGCCTTTCTCCGAATCGTCCCGCTTCGGCAAATTGGGGCGGAATTGACAATACCAGGAACTTACTTCTTCACATACTCCACTGACGGACTGAACATCACTTTTTTTTTTTACTGTATTAAGCTTCACGCCTCATTCTCTGAGGCATAACGTCGAGAATACTATGGTTTCATCCGTTTCGCGGGGAGGCGCGCTGCTTGGTTTAGCACACGCAGCTTTTTTTGTTTATTACTGGTATTGTGCTACTGACTCTGTCGGAGCTCTAATACCTAGCACACGCAAATTTTACTAGTTCACTTCATCCGACGACATGCTCATTGCTGTCTGTAGAATCTTGGGGAGCATAGCATGCGCCGTCCTACGCATCTTCTGTTCGCAAGTAGTGCTGCACATATATTTCAGGCGCCGTCAGGTTAAATGGGGCCATGTCGTTAGCGCATGACCTGTCTAGACGACTTAATTCGGCTCCATTACTTCAATGTACGTCAGTACGAACGCATGCAGTGGACTGAGGACCTGCGTACCAAGCGATTAATTATTTGTCGATGAGGCATTAGACAGACCTGCGGCTTGACAAGCTACTCTCTAATCATGCCGCTTGGACTTTTCACCGCGGTGAGCGCGATCTCGAGCATCACGATCTGGTAGTAACCGCCCACAAGATCCAGCGCGCTACAGCACACAGCCGGCCATGTTGTTCAGCAACACACCCTTTCGTGGATTCGGTGTCTGGGCCGGCATCGTCACGTTGTTTAGCTTGTTATAAGCGTGGACCAGACGTCACTTTCCGTTCGGCTTCCGAACGCAGAAGGTCGGCGCTGAGTGCGCGGACGTTTATTCCCGCACGATGTCTACCTTCGTCTTCGCAGCGAAGAAGGCATCAAATGACCTCGCACTGCTCGCGAGAGAGATGTCAGTGTCTTGTGATACAGTACATCGCTACAGACACAAGGTCAACCTCGTGCCGTACTCTTCGACCCGGTGGGAGTTGGGTCGGTGGATTATTCGTCACCACGTCCGCATTCTCCGCCACCAAAGAAACCAAGCACGATCGGCGCTGCTGGCTAAACTTCTCTAGGACACCCTCGTCCAAACATAGGAGAATTTTTAATCCTTCTGAGTGGCCTTTTGTTTGAAGAGTACAATATCAGCAATCTCTCCAGTCTTGAGGCTGACCAAAAAATCTTCACCGGCATTTCCTCGAGGGCCAATATCTCTGACACCACAGGCAGCGACTCCAAGTGGATGCCGGATGCCTTGACGGGTAATCCGATCTCGCCATCGAAGATGTGATAACACTTTTCCACCGACCGCGTCGACAGAGCCCGAGCCCTTCACTCCGATTCGGTTGAAGCCCCGTCGGTCTAAACAAGGTTCAGATTTGACTTGCGGTAGGGGCGGCGTCATTGGCGGCGACCGCGACGCGCAAATTTGCTACCCACGCCGTGTGATGTCTTGGTAGCGACATCTGAGGCACTTATGACCTCATGTGGAGAGAGTTCCTGAAACACTACTTCGACACCAAGCTTGATCAATTTGTGAGAAAAGCAGGAGCAGACGCTCGGGGTTGTTGACGCATATGACGGCTCCTCAGAGAAATCGAAGATGGCGGTGCCGAGAGACGCCGGCCAAGTGGGTAACTTAGGTCCGCAAGCGGGTAGCTTAATACCGCAGACAGCTGTAGCTGTCAAAAATGCTGGTATTAGCGAGCTTAGGGTATGTAACATAGCTCCACAAGCGGCCGTCCAGAACTTAGCTAAAGAGGAAGGCATTGTCATTGCTTTCTGTGTGGATAACACAGTGCCACACGCGGGCGCCCATACCTTAACTGAACTGGAAAAAGCAGAGTGCGCTTCCCGTGGAGCACTGGTAGCAAGACATCGTACTAAATTGAAAACGAAAATTATGATTAACTCCTATCTACAAATATAATTAGAAAACGAACTGAGACCGATGCGTATGAGGGCGATGCGTGGGCAAGTATAAGGACGATGTGTGTGTGTGTGTGTGTGTGTCTGGGGGGGGGGGGGGGGGGGGGGGGGGGGGCTGAATAGACCTACATACCAAATATCACCGTCCCTCTAGCGCAAGAGCCAAGCTGAAAGTTCATTGCCACGAGCCCGTAGTTCAGTGACGACGCCAATCACAAGTTGCTACCTACGCCCCCATGGCTGCGGAGCGTTACACAAAGGTCGTAAGCTTCGTGAAAGAACATCGACATCAAGCACTGTCAATGCTGGACATACACATGGCCCAAGCTGCAGTACGCTACGTATACTACCTCGCCATCCGCAAGAGTGGTGGACAGAAACCCAGATGGGCGGATGTGAGTAGACGCGTGACGCGGCTTTTAAGCGATCCCAACCCACTTTTACTGTGTGTGAAGCACCTTCTGGGCCTCTGACGAAATACAGGTTTCCCTCGCGCCCTCAAATAAGGAATATCATGTCTGTTTGATAACTCGCATATCGCGCATTCACTCGTCAGTGCAAGTGCATGCTCGAATGCGACGCGAGTCGCGTATGAGCACTGGTGCCCGTGATGTAATGGCGCTCGCTTACAAAATATGATGTTATACTGGGAGATAGGTAGCGTAAACTAGCTATTGGAAACCCAACCAAGATTGTTTTGTCGTCAGCGGAGTCAACGGGAAACTAACATAAACATGTAGTTCACATCATGATGTTCTGAGCATTATCCCAAGGTGAGATTGCTAATCAGTACCAAGCCGCAATTGGGTAAGCACAGAGAGAGAGATACGATTGGCTGCTATAATTTAGCGTTTGATGCGCATCTTTGCATTCATGATGTCAGGTTTCAGTACTGTCTGGATACACAAAGTAATGAGGGGTCAACACGAGGAACATTCAAGTCGTAGTATTGATTTCATTATATTAAAGCCTGATAAACTTCCTCTGTCCGAGAATGATCACAAGAATGACATATGACAGTGGGTCAGCTTGATGTTGTATGCAAACGTAATACAAGCGGCATTAATAGTTTAAACGGAAAATTTATTTAAATAGTACTTGACATAATCACTCGAGCAAGAACGGTCTCAGTATCTGCATCACATACAAAACTCGTATGGAGTTTACCTTCACGCTAAGCTTGTCTTTACCAATGTGTGGCAATTTGTAGTCGTGACTATCGTTCGTCCTCAGAATACACCCCACGCACTTTTGCAGTGTCAGAATAAATTATCGAGTGTGTCTTCTTCCATGGCCTGATATGCATCTTGAACTACCTCGTTGCGAGCCTCGATGCCATGTACAGATGTTCGTAGCTTGGAGGGACGCGAACAGACCCAAATCCAATACACTTGTGTATGGAAAGCTGGCTGGATGATAAAAAAGCCGGATGTTCCACCCGTCAGCAGTGCCAGCGGCTAAGATATCAGGATCGGCTGGATTGATATGGGTCTTCGCGTTATCTTGCTGAATAAGAATGACGTGGTGTCTCTCACGCGGCCACTTTGACTTCATAGCCGGTATCACATGGTCCAACAGGTATCCTTTGTAAGCTCCACGGGTGTTCAAATCAATTTTTTCGTGCATTCCGCTCCCCTTGCGCGATACTTGCTTCTTCGAAGTGTTTTGTATTGTTCAGTTAGTGACCACAACCCAATTTTACCTTCTTATTTACGTTTTGTGTGTAGATCCCAGCTGTTTATATTCAATATTAGCTGTAACTCAGTTTAAAATTTAAAGATTACAGCTTTTAAGAGTACTCACCGTGGGCGTGCTACAGCATGAAGGAACATGGTCTTCGGGATAAAGTTCTTACTCTAGCGGCTCATCATGGTATAAGATCCGTCCACAAATAGCTAACACGATCGCTTGTTGATATCCTCGTAGAATCATTTTTCAGCGACGTGAACTTCGTTGAACAAGGTTTCGTGTTCAAAGCCGTCCAGGGTTGATGTTTGCCAGTCCATGCTCCATGCGACGAAATTTGTTTTCTTCTGTGAGAAAAGGTCTCATGCGTGTCGTGTGCATTTTTAAAACCCCTTCACGAGTCACTGTGCTCACGCAATGCTTGGAGATGCCTGTGGTGGTCGCAATATGTCACATAGGCATTCCTTCTCCCACACGACTACTCTGATCTGAGCGGCGACTGTGTCTCGGTCCTTCTTTACCCTGCCCGAGTTTATTCCTTGATGCGACTCCTCCACTCTTCAACGCCGTCTCAAGAAAACGCAGCTACAGACGGTTAATAGAGGCGTCAGAACAGCAAACGCCTCTTGCAATTGGCGGCTTGTACACCACGCCACCACGCCGTCTACACTTATCTTCATGAGCTCGTCGGCGATTTGGCGCCGCTTGGACATCAGTTAAATTTGCTTTGGAGATCCTTCAGAGCGCTTGGAGCTTAACTGCACGTGTGAAAAAATTGGTAAGTAAAGGCAACGTGCTTATCCGGTCGTTGTGACTGCATTAGATCTCGGACTGAAACGCGCTTAACCGCAATCGATGGCGGAGATGATCTACTTTGTTTTGGCCGGATGGTTTTTAATTCCGCTTCGCCTTAGCTAATAAAGACGCATTGTTTACTTTCTTGCGTTCATTGTCGGACAGAGGAAGTATGTGGTAGCAAAAGCAACCAGTAGTGTGTACCCAGGGAAACGTTTTCCAACCTAATGCTGAAATACAATATTGAATTGATACGAAGCCAATATCACCTGTTAAGCACAACCTTTTGTATTGCGTATCGGTGTTTCCTTATGCATTTCCTTGTCGAGAGCACCAACTGTTTTGCTTGGTATCGATTTGCAATTTCCATCGAAAGTTAGTACCCATTCGTTGGCTTTGTACATAGTATTCCTCGAACACACATCAAACCGGAACTCAAATCACCTTTTCAATAGCAGCGACAGGGATTATTTATTAAAACGCTTTCTGTCTGCCTTATGCATAGGTTCTGGTGTGGTCAATTTCGAAACCTAGAAGCGCAAATTAGACTAAACTTTGTGATCAAACATGTAAATTTGAAAACGGGGTACAGGCTTGTGTACCCAGGTATCAGAAATAGTGACATGTCACTCTTCGAAATGCCTAATGGTACCAGGGGGTTAATAAGCCTACTGCTGGAAAGCTACATAGCTTCA
Source organism: Phytophthora betacei (assembly GCA_011320135.1). NCBI lineage: Eukaryota > Oomycota > Peronosporomycetes > Peronosporales > Peronosporaceae > Phytophthora > Phytophthora betacei. The sequence goes on along the minus strand of JAANHX010000689.1, from coordinate 788,300 downwards.
CTACTGGTATCTTATAGTTTGTATTGAAACTATCGCTTAGCCTTTCTATAAATACTCGCTGTCGGAAACTACATTTAACTGGTTATTTCGCTCCCTATGACAGGGGACTTGTGAAGTATTGTTCCCAAATAGATTGTATACTCTCGAAAGCCAGCTTCCTCAGCGCAAGGTGCTGTGTGTCGTCCCGTCACACTTGGTAGCACTCGTAGTCAATAGCAGCCAACGCGGGTAGACTACCTGACCCTATGAAGCTCTGCCGCCATGGATAAGAACCATTCTCCTCACCTGAACGACTGCAGTTCCAGTCGGTTGGGAAGATGGCTGGTATCGTCGGGATGGAGGCCTTGTTGAGCCTGGTGGCGTCAACACTGGTCGAGCAGGTCGAACGTGTCAATGCGTACGACACTTACGAGTAAAACGCTTATCGCGCATGTGCCGCGATCTTTGAAGGCTCCGATGGCAGGTGCAAAGCCGCCATGTTAGAAGCCATTACGGCTAAATGTGGAGGAAGAAGGGTGAGAACATTCATATCGAGGGGTACCGGTTGGAGACGGTAAGTACCCATAAACCGGTAGCCAAACCGGCCCAACACGATCCCGCCATGATTACAATACGTTGATTACGCTATCGATGATTAGACGATTAGGATGATTGGATGAGTGTTGGTGATTGGATGCACCAATTGTTTGGATGACCTAGGTAGTGAGGACAGTGTAAGGAGAAAACGTTATAAACACCCGATAGGATCTGATCAGCACAACAACCCCAGCACAAAAATACAGAGACGCTGTCTAGAATCTGGCCCTTTTAAATGCACAGCGCTTGTGCTGCAGGTCGCATCTGCTTAGTCGATGACGCCCCAAAAGTAGTACCAAAAGCTCGAAGTAGCTCTAAGTGAAAGTAGCTCTTATTTTAAAGCTACTTATGAAAGCTTCATTTCAACTTTTCAAACCGGAACCCGCAGCACCAACTGCGGGACGTCGCAGCGCTCGGCTCCCCTCAGCACCTCCGCCTCAGGCATGGTAGGACTTAGCGCCTGGGAGCTACCCCCGGCGACTCTGTCCGCTGGTGATACAATCGAGTATTTCTCGCGTGCGTTTGTGCTGTTCGATTCGCGCGGGCACCGGACTACAATCGTGCTTCGTGTTGCTCCTGACGACGACCCCGACTACCCAGTCACTGTGGACACCGGGGAGCCGTTCCCACTAGGCATGTGGTGCAGGCTGGTGTCGGACCGAGCCGGCAACAAGTACAAGCCGAGCTACGCACTTTGGCGCACGTTGAGGACCTACTCATTGCGACCAGCGACGTTCGACGCCCCCCACGCGGTCCACAACGCTACGGACAGCACTACAAGATGCGCTCAATGATGCATTTAAGTATACGCGCCGCAGCTTCGCTTAGAAAGCGAGGGTTTTGCGAACACCCACGATGATGAGGGTAACGATGACTAGGCCGCGGTGGAGTCAGGTACTTCGACGTCCAGAACAGCTACTATGCAGAGCCAAGTGCCTCCGAGTGGCTATATAGGCGACAGAGAGACCGACGAAGATCACCCATGCGAGGAAACCACAGTGGGGAGATCCAGAGCTGGTGGCGTTGCAGAAAATTTCATTATTCCAGCTGAATCCATTTTTTGATGTCCAGCATATCTATTTTTCCCGCTAGAGCTACAGAAAGTGGTGCACCAAGTGCAGAGCTGTCTATACCAGCGTATCCATTCGAGGGTTCCGCCGACGAGACTGCAGGAGGAGACATCGCGGCTGATGTAGAGCCACTATTTGATCCGGCCTCCAGCACAGTCATTCCTGACCAGACGTCTTCTGCAAATGATTCTTCTCGTGCTGTGGCATGTGCAGAAGAACGGTCACGCGAGGGTATTGGCGCTGAGCAAGCCAAAGTCCAACCAGCAGTACTCACTGCTTCTGCTGCTGCTATGACCACCACGGATGAAGACATTCTGGACACCAATGAGTACTTAAAGACAATACCGACGCGTTATATGCGCGATAAGATTCGTCACCAAGCCAAGAAACGGGCTAATGCGTGGAGCCAACCGAGGTCACGTAAACGTCATCACCAGGCACGATGCGGCGCCACTCGTAGCGGCACCCATCTGTACCACGTCAAGTCCCTGAAAGCTCGCAAAGTGCAAGGTTTTCTAGAGCTACCCGGTGTGCTTGATCGTCTTAATATACTTCATCAATACCACCCAGCGTATGTGGAGCCTCTGGTTGACGCCGATCACGAAGCGGAGGGGCTACCGTGGACCGATGGATGCAAGCAAATCGTTTCCTGCTTCAGCACCAAAGGTGTTCTATTCAAGGAAATTGGCGAGTTTGATAAGTGCGGATGTATTGGAGATTGGTTCTTAGATACGTGCGATAACGTTGCTTCGGCAGTGTACTGCACGCCTGAGTGCTGCAGATTGAATGTTGTATGCAGTAACGTTCCTGTGGACCGAAAGACTTTACGACTATTTGATACTGGACGTGTGGGCATTGGACTTATAACTACCACAGACTTGGAAGTCGGAGACATTGTCGGGGAGTATGCTGGTGTCCTCCTTGAGTTGGATGGATTGTGAGAATGGCAGCCTATACAAGCGGTAACGCAGGACAGTGGATATACGATGCTATACAGCATTAAGTCCGTAAAGAACTGGTTTGTGTACGTGGAGGCACTAAAGTTTGGTGCCGTGACGCGTTTTATTAGTCACGCCTGTGAACCAAACGCTGTATTCGTGGAAGTACAGAACCGCAGTACGGTGAAGATGTTTGTACGCATGATACGCAGTGTGAAATCGGGAGCCCAGATTACAGTGCACTATGGTGGTGTGGTTTAAGTGTGCTTGTGACAAGTGCTGGAAGGACGAAAACCATGTACAAGCCGAGTAGTGTACAATTCTCTCGTATGTAGGATATAGCTAAACACTTCAATGAAGAGATTGACCATTCAGTTGTTGCGGATCGTAGCTAACTTTAGTTCTAGCTAGTCATTAGTGTACCTCCTGACTGTAATGTACGAAGTGGATACGAGGAAGATGCTAAAGCACCATGAATGTGCGTGTAGGAATGCGTTTTGAAGATATCTTCGGTCAAAGAATAAGTTTGTATCATGTGTAAATGTATAGAGCTATTTGCCCGGTACTAAAACATCAATGTCTAGTTGCTGGACACCAAAATGTAAGTGCTGACCCGATTGAACGTGGGCGTCCTCCGTTTGTTCCTGCGACGGGTTCTTGTCGTTTTCGCTTGGTGCGATTGACTAGTACTTGCCTTCCCTGAGAATCACACTTTCAGTAATGCGAAGGGCGTACACAACGTGAACACACACGCCGAAAGCGTAGCAGTATTCGCAAGGGCACCAGCGAAAGCTCAACATCTACTGGCCTTCCGCCCCACGGCTGCCCTTGTACCTCCCTACGAACGTAGTTTGCGCCCATCTGCGCAGACATCGCAATACCGGCCTCGGATCTCTTGTGTGGGGCAACAGTCACTCTGTTAGCCATGCTGGATACTATGTAAACCGTATTGGAGCGTACAGCACACGCAAAAGGTGGAATAGCACCGGTCCAACACTCCTATTAGGGACTCTTTGATCATCTCGGACACTCTGCGTGTGAGGGATTGCACCACCGCGATCTCGTAGCTGAAGGGACGCATACTCGACGAAACATCGTGACAACAGGCCGATAACTCTCGCAGGAGCTTACCCATTTTGAGGCGGCGTCGAAGCGTGTATTCCCGTTTTAGTCGCGCGTTAAAAGTCTCCACCGTAATATTCGTAGCAGCAAAACCTGGCAGTGTGAAAAAGCGCTGCCATCTCTAGAACCGCCCGTACAGCCACTGGTCAGTCATGTACTGCGCGAATCTAACAGTGTAAGGATTTTCCAACCACGTCGCTAAAAGGTGCTCCCGAAGTCGCTAAAAGTCTAACTCGGATCGCGAGAAGTGTAAATCGTACACCTCACGTATTAAGCTAGCCGATACAACCGAGGATAGCTCTTAATCGCCTTGTATATGTTCTTGACAACATGGAAAAAGCACATAAGGAATGTAAATCCCTGCGTCTGGCCAAACATCGAGTTGAGTGCGTTATACTGGGCTTAGTCTGCGTCTGCCATTGCGTATCGAACTACCGGATTCTTGTGCGTAATAAAGTAGAATAAGCGCTGCAGTGACAGTAGCACAGCCTCGAAAACTTCCTGGGTTTCTTGAGAAACCACAAACAATGCCACTAGATGAAAAGCCCGTGCACGGTCAGACACACCAACGACAATAACCGGGTAACCACGGTGATTCATCTTGTACGTGGCATCTACGTGCAAGATGAAGCCGTCCGGTGGCATCAACAGCTGCATCATCAAGCCCTTCGTCGACATTTCCACAATAAACGGTCGTTCGTCGGAGCCGTCCCCCACTTTAGGGAGTCCCTGAGCATCGGCCTCCCAGCAAAACGTGAATGTCTGGTCCTTATCTTCCCTTCCGCTGTAATTCCTCGCGTGCACCCATTTACGAAGGTAGTCTACTCTATCATGGCTGTCAAGATAGGTGCGACTGTAGTGGTTTACAAAGTTCTGGACGACGCTCAAATCTGGAAGGTCCTCTAGCGGGGTGGAGAACTTGCGGGACATGCCGCGTCGGATCCGCAGCGGCCGGATGTGATCGTCGGCCTTCTCTCTGCAATACGTCTTCTGTGCAGTAGTTAGCTTCTTCTTCTTCGGCGAAGACACCTCAGTAGCGTGCGCACCATAGTCGTAGATAGAAACGCGCTGCGTTGCCTCGCATGACAGCAGCTTGCCTCGCCAGCTGCAGGGCGACGACTGGCCCTCGCCGCATAATGAAGAGCTACACTCTAGCAGTCTATAGCGCATCTTGTGCTGCTCCGCTCCCATACACACAGTGCACGCCCTGACGTGACTCTTAACAACGTCGAAGGACTTCACCCCGTCCAGAAACGCGTCTGCGACGGACTCCTCGACCGCGAAGGCCTTCTGCTGCCACGGGATACGCTTTGGCATTTGGATGAGTGCCAGACGGCCACCATGCAGGTTCTGGAAGCCCCCCGTCGAGTGGTCCACACACTTTCTGCCGACGCACACTGTGTCACGCTCCTGACGCCTCCCTATGCCAAGATCTCATTGGCTTCTTCCTATCCTCTGCCTTCAACTCGATGCACAGCCACAGAACGGCCACAGATTTCATAGAACCCACTTTTAATTGTGTTGCTACCGTAACGTGTTGTGTTCCCCAACTTTTGAGGTGCTGCCGCAGATCTAAGGTTCCGAAACGTAGTGTAGTGTGAAATTGACGCGTTCTCCAGTGTAAGCTCCGATAAATCAATCACTTCGGAATCTTCCATCTTCCCCTTAAGTGTCTTCGCTCCGGTCTTCTCCCCGAGTAGTAACTCTTCCCTTCCCTCCGTACAAGCCTAACGTTGCCTAAAACCCGTGACCTCTATCAGGTTATGAGCCCAAGTAACATGTCCTTTGCGCAAGACGTTTCAACTAAGGTCTCCATCGACAAGTTTAACGGTGATATCTACGCGACGTGGAGCCGCTACATGCGTGGTGTGTTCCTGACCAAGTCAGTATGCCATGGCGTGAACCGAGAGACGACTTCAAGCTTCACGGACCCTCGTGCGAAGGACGAGTATGTCAAGTCGAGCAACATAGCGTTCGGATAGATGCTGCTTCACATGGATGCGGACTACCACCACGTGGTCGAAAACTGCGAGGAAGCGTGGACCGCGTGGGCGCGCTTGAAGACGTTGTACGGTGGATTGCAGAAGTCTGGTCGTATTTACCTGAAGCGACAGCTCTTCAGCATGGAGATGTCTGAAAATGCGAATGTGTTGCATCACTGCAATAAAGTTCTTAACATCAGCGCCAGGCTTAGTAGCATCGGCGCCAAGATGGAGGATGAGGACGTTTCGATCTGCTTGTTGCGCAGTCTCCCTAAGAGCTACGATAACGTCGTGCTTCATCTGGAGATGAGTACTGCTGAGCTAAAGACACAAGACGTTGTGAAGGTGCTCACGAATGAGCATATCAAGCGACAAGGCGAAAAGACCTCTGCAGTGAAAACTGAAGACGCGGCGAAGGCTTTCAGTACCGAGAGGGAGTCTCGCCAGCGTACTTACTGCGGGAAATTGGGGCACGTGATCGAGAAGTGCTGGACCAAGCAGAAGGATGAGAATCGAGGAGGCCGACGCGGTGGAAACAGTCGTGGACCCGGGGCCAACAATGCCCAGTTGCGAAACGACGACTACGACTACGGCTATGATCGCGTGGCGTTTGCGGTTTCGTTGAAATGTAGAGTTTTGACGGGCGAAAGTATGGCCGGGCTGTGGGCAGTCGATAGCGGTGCGATGCACCATATCTGCAATGACAAGATTAAGTTCGCCATGCTGAACTAACGAGCTGAAGGCGAGCTGAAGGTCACTGATGACACTAACGTTGTTATCAAGGGTGTGGGGACCGTCATCGAGCGCTTGGTTCTGCCCAACGGCGATGAGCGCGAGATCGAGATCAACAACGCGCTCTACGTGCCGAAGATGAAGAAGAACTTGCTATCAATGCCGCAGATTAACAAAAGCGGCAAATTTCAAGTGGTGTTCGACGGTGAAACATGCACGTTGTGCGCAAGGATTCGAAGGAAGTGGTGTCTACAGCAGATCTCGTGGGCGGTCTTTACTGGTTGCGCACACCACTATGCTCGGTAAACGCAGTGACTTCGAAGTCGAACGTTGACTTGCACGCACGCATGGGCCATGCTCCTATCGACGTGCTACGCAAGATGGCCAACTACGGCATGATCAAGGATGCCAAGGCACCTTTGAAGTCAACTGGGGAAAGTGTCTGCCGCGGGTGTCAGCAAGGGAAAATGGTCCAGAAGCCGCTCCCCAGTAACCGCGACAAACGCAGCTTCGACACGTTCGAGTTGCTTCATTTCGACATCTGCGGCCCCATGGAAGAGGAATCGTTGGGTGAGAGCAAGTACTTGCTGCTCATCGTCGACGAAGCCAGTGGATGCACGAAGGGTTTCTGCTTACGAGCCAAGTCGAAGGCTGAAGAATGCCTCAAGAGCTACATCACGAAGGCACAGACGTAATTTGGCAAGCGGGTCAGGCTCGAACGCCATGACGGAGCTCGTGAGTTCGCGACAAACTCACTCAAGGTGTTCTACGAAGATCAAGGCATCGAACAGCAGACCACGGTTCCGTACGCAAACCAGACGAACGGCACTGCAGAACTAGCTATCAGGACTATCGTCACGATTGGTCGCAGCATGTTGCACCATGCCAAGTTGGAGAAGTGTTTCTGGGGCGAAGCAGCGATGACCTTTATCTACGCTAGGAACCGCCTACCGTCACCCAATACCGAAAACAGGACTGCATATGAGATCGTGTACAAGTCCAGCCAAGTGTGAAGCACATGCGTGTGTTTGGTTGGCGGACGTACTTCCAAACTCCGAGGGAAAAGAGACCCAAGTGGGATCCGAAGGCTCGCGAAGGGTTGTTCATGGGCTATGAAGAAGTGTCGACGGCGTATCGAGTTTATGACATCGAGGCGGGGCAGGTGGTGATCAGTCACGATGTCAATTTCGACGAATCAAGCTTTGGGTTTTCGACGGCTAGTCCAAGCGACGACGACGCAGATTCTGATCTCGACCTCGACTCTCTCAGCATCAACGATACTGAAACTGCGGGTCCAACGGAATTTAAGCAGGGGGGAAACGCAAGTTCCGCACAAGTAACGTTCACGGCATGACTACGAGATCGCGCGCTACACAGCAGGCTACCGGTCTGGAAGAAGCTAGTGCTCCAGAAACCTCGTTTGGGCGTCAAACAAAGCGCCGATCAGGTGTGCGAAATGGCTGTGATGTGGCCGAAGAAGAAGAAAAAGACGCCGAGGATCAAGACGACGATGACGCAACTCCGCCTGTATTTTGGCGAGCATGTGCCAACGCAGTGGAAGCTGGTGATTTAGCTGAGCCGGTAGCGTTTTAAAAAGCGGTGAACGGGCCAGATCAAGTGCATTGGCGCAAGACCATCCGTGCCAAACTTAAGTCGATGCGACTTCGCGGTGTGTTTTGAGCTGCCAAGTTACCGGACGGTCAACGGGCCATCGGTACGAAGTGGGTGTCCAAGATCAAACGCAAAGCGGATGGTTCAATCGAGAAGTACAAGGCGCGCCTTGTGGCGAAAGTCTTCAAGCAGAGGTATGGCATTGACTACACGGAAACGTTTTCGCCCATGGTGAAGTATGTGACGCTGCGCATGATCATTGCTTTGGTCCTGTACCTTGGCTGGCCCCTGGACCAACTGGACGTGGTGACAGCATTTATGTATGGCATAATGAAGGAGGTACTGTTCTGCTTGGTGCCAGAAGGTGTCGAACTTGATGGTGACTTCGACTGCCTGGAGCTGGTGAAGGCGATCTACGGTCTCAAGCAAGCATCGCGCGTGTGGAACGAGACCTTCGACGGCTACGTGGGCTCCATCGGATTTCAAACTTCAGCATACGACTCGTGTCATTACATCAAGATTGTGGGTGGTCACTGTGTGCTTCTGCTGATCTACGTAGACGACGTTTTGGTGACTGGTAGCTCGGCCGAGTTAGCTGCAACCACCAAGAGCGATATCAAGAAGCACTTCGAGATGACCGACAGTGGCAAGTGTGCGTTCGTACTGGGAATCGAATTAGTGTACAACGCTGACGGGAGAGTGACGATGTGCCAGCGCCAATATGTCGCCGACATCCTTAAGCGTTTTGGTATGGATGCGTGCAAGGCGGTGGTGAGTCCAGCTGATTTGAGCTCTCGACTAGCTCCAAGCAGCGCATCGACCAAGGTGAACGCTCCGTTCCGCGAGGCTGTAGCCGCACTCATGCACTTGATGACCGCGACACGACCGGACATTGCCTTTGCCGTGGACTACGTTTCTCGCTTCATGGAGAACCCACAAGTCGAGCACTGAGCTGCTGTGAAGCGCATCTTTCGCTATCTACAAGGAACTAAGTCGCATGAAATATGCTTTAAACCTGGTGACAAAGTGGATTTCCGCGGGTACTCTGACGCAGACTGGGCTGGTGACCACTCCGACCGCAAGTTAACTGGGGCTACACGTTTCTTTTCATGAGCGCCCCCGTGAGTTGGGGGAGCAAAAAGCAGTCAAGTGTGCTGTTGTCAACAAGCGAGGCAGAATACATCGCGCTAAGTTTAGCTATTCAAGAAGCCAAATGGGTTCACCGCCAACTTTGCGAGATTTTGACGGCAGCTTGGGAATCGGGACCAGAGCTCAAGATCCTCGAAGACAACCAGTCATGCACCAAGATGACTAAGAACTCAGTGAACCATGGTCGAGCCAAGCACATCGACATCAAGTACCATCACATTCGTGATGAGGTCAAGCGCGGTGAGGTCAAGCTGGAATACTGCGAGACCTCTGTGATGCTGGCGGACATCATGACGAAGATGCTTCCGGGGCCACGTCACAAGGAACTTACAACGGCGCTCGGAGTCAACGCGTGTTCACATTGAGGGGGCGTATTGAGGGGTACCGGTTTGAGACGGTAAGTACCCATAAACCGGTAACCAAACCCGCCCAACACGATCCCGCCATGATTACGGTACGTTGATTACGCTATCGATGATTAGACGAGTAGAATGATTGGCCGAGTGTTGGTGATTGTATGCACCAATTGAATGGATGACCTAGGTAGCGAGGACAGTGTAAGCTCCAATAAATCAATCACTTCAGAATTTTCCATCTTCCCCTTAAGTGTCTTCGCTCCGGTCTTCTCCCCGAGTGGTGACTCCTCCCTTCGCTCCGTACAAGCCTTACATTTCTTAGAACTCGTTACTTCAATCAATTCACTTCTGGGTTCAAGAAGTAGAACTTGCTATGGACGCGAGTCAGATCTCGCCCGAGCAACACCGAGTTGATTTCGCACTTTCCAACCTTAGCGGTCGTGTCAAGCGTTTGGCGCAAACGCGGGAGGCAAACTCCCCCAGGATGTTAATGCATCCTGGGGTCAGTTGTGCGAGCAGCTCCGAGCCGCATTTTAACTGGCGAACTGCGAATACCGCCAGCGCTCGCGATTTACTCTCGTGCTGACAAGGGAAGCGTAAACTACATGAGTACACCCAGGAGAAGCGGGAGTCCACGGCATTCCTAGTGAGAAATTCACTGAACGAGCACATCAAAGTGACGGTGTTCATGGACGGACTTCGTGTGGTACCGGCGCGAACCCAGTTGATCCGGGTGCAGTCAAGCTTATGTGGCTCTTCCGGAAGGGTATAGCCACCGCCCGGCGCATTCGCCGGCCTCAGCGTGGTCAGGGAGTCTAGTGTCGAATCCGAATCGGGCGAGCCCAACCGGACCAGTTCCTATGGAGCTTGGGTCCGCCCAGCAGCACGACATTCGCTGCTTCGGCTGTGCAAAACAGGACTGTTTCGCGATGGATCTGGCTGTCAAGGTTGTAGACTCTGACAGCTTGAAAAACGTTACTGTTTTTAACATGGATCCATACGATTTGATCCTAGGTATGCCCTGGTTCGAGCAGCACGTGCACTGGATCGACGGGCGAGGTAATGCAACTCGTGCCAGCCGCCCTACGGTGTCCGCCTGAGAGCTGGTGAGTCATGTCCCACGTAAGCCAGGACCCAGGGTGATCGCAGGGGCCACCAGAGTACCGAAGCATTTTGGCCATAATAAATTCAACGCCGCTCGGTGTGTTGCTCGAAATCTATGACGCTGCAACAAGCGCCAAGCCTATCGCTACTAGCACTTCAGAAGTTGGTGTAGAAAACAACCAGCCTCCAGGCCGACCAAGCTCGCCAACTGCAGCACGGGGAGCGACATGGGATCTAGATTCTATTGCAGAGTGCCTGACATACTTTGCTTACACGCAGTGCTGCCGCGCTTTTGGACGGAGTGCATGCTGGCCCAATCGAGGCGCGCGATGACAGAGCTGCCTGCCGGCATGTCGAGGCCCCATAACAAATAAGGGGCTAGTAGCTGATACATCTCAGCTTGGTCTACATCAATTTCCAGCTGATGTGCAGACTGTACGCACCACGGACCGCTTCCGGTGTCTTCTTTCCAAGTCCGACCACCACGGCCTTTAATTTAGAGCTTTCCCTTAATGATAATGACAGCGACTTATAATAGTACATTATTGTTTTACATGTTAATGAACCTATATATATCAGGTTAATTGTCTAAAGAGGATTAAATCGGAAGATTTCACATGATATCGAAATACAATACCACGATTGGCAACGGTCAAACACACCATAATGAGATATTGAAGCCAGGGCTAGATAAGTGAAGAACATATGTAATTAGGCGGTACAGTACTGCACCCCGTTTTCGCGGGAATGGATCATATAGGATTTGCAAATAAATCAGATTTAAGCATACAACTTAAATAGCTCATTTGGATTTTGAATCATCACATCCGGAAATTAATCAAAGGTCCAAGGGCGCGAAAACGGGGTGCAGTACTGTACACGCAATGGTGGTCCCACCTTTGGTACGTGAAAAATCTAAGCCAAAGCGTGGTGTATTTGATTTAATGCTGATACTTTAGAGGACCTCCATTTAGGGAGAAACTAACGAGGGCCCTCATCGGGAGGACCCTCGCACAAAATGTATACGGTTGGGATAGGCAGATGAGATAGTCAGTAAGTACCAGTATCGTGCAGGTATTAAAAACCGTTCTCGTTTCAAAAATCGTTCCCGTTACAAATCGCGTTCCCGTTACATCTACCACTCTCAGATCTCCCTTCAAAGCCTCAAATGGAGAAACGTGAGTACGAAGAAGGTGAGTACAAATGCGAGGTGTGCGATAAGGTGTTCAAGCACCAGAGCTCGCTACGAGTCCACAAGATGAGGAAACACTGCGCTTGGAGTTGAGACGTATGGTAATCTTAAACGGATGGAAGATGAAAAGCCCACCTGACTGGACAAAATTATGCTTATTCGTTTTTAATTGGTCGAGGTCTTCAACTTGGGTACAGCGTTCCCGTTACAATATTCTTTTTAATATAAAAACTACCTATCTTCTCTGCGGTTTTTTTTAGCGTGCCATCCACAATGTATTGATGGGATTACGAAGGTTTTTTACACAACGCATATTCATCTCCTTCACTCTGATCTAAGTAAGGTGCTCTTTCTGCATACCTCGCTGGTAAAAAGGGTGATTCGAATGGAGGTGTAGCCGGGTGATTTTTGTCGATTCGCTCACTATATGTCGGGTCGCGGCCGGCCCCTGTACTTGGTTTGCTAGCCGCGTTCTGCGCGTGCTTTTCTTGGACCTACAATGTTGCAGTGTAGCAGGGTCTTGAATTTTTGAAGGCGCAGTCCTGTTGTCGCGGTAAATCCACCAGTGTTTGTCGAAATGATCCGGGGTGAGGTACTTCCTTCCATTCGACATTATGACTGCAAAAATCTCGTGGAGACAAGGGGACCAGGGACAGCACGAAATTTCCCATAACAAAGATTACGTTCAATTCGATCATTGACAATTTTCTCCGCATCCATTCACAACCTCTCAGTGTATCAAAGCGTTTCTCGTGATCCTCCTGACAACTCGATTGTATCTGCTCTTTTGCAGCAACTGAGGCGCAATCGTTGTATGTTGAGCTATGAGCAAACTTGTTTCGGAAGCAGCAATTGTCCACCATCTACACAGCTTCTTGAAACCTGTGTACAAGTTGCCTTGGCTTGATTTCAATTTGGCTTTGATCTTGGCATGCGTTCCCTCGACTGTAGATGTGTCTCGGACACCGAAGTGGGTGTACTTGCGTGTGCAGTATCGCACAACTCGCGACTTGTACTTCCACCAATGTAGATCCAGATAGTCTGACACCACCTTGCTCTTTGAGGCAAGGACCGTGCATTTTTCTTCAAACTCTGCTTCTGAAATTGCCCCCGCCGCTTCAAAGAACGTAGCCATGAAGGAATTGGTTTTCCCAGAGCTCTCCCTTTTTGCTGTCCCGGGGCTGGATTCTCGACGTCTACTTGGCCTAGGTGTTTTCTGGACATACTTTTCACGTTCTTCTTCGAGTAGCATTTCTTGTGTTGGCGATGGTTTTGGCGACCACAAGAGAGTCTGGATCGGCACTTACAAACGTGGCTTAAATGGTTGAAACGGCAATTCCTGCTGCAGTCTGGAGTTCCACCAGGTCTGACGTGGTCACCGACGTTTGTTCCTGATATCTTTGAGCAGCACGGCGCCTGACAGCAGCATGAGCACAAATGTCCCGGGACGGTTCGTGGTTATGGTGAGCGCTCCGTGCCGTGTGAACAGCCTTCCAATCCCCGTCGGTTTCTGTCTTGCTGACAGAATGTAGTGTAATGCGCATTGGGCATCCTGAGCGTTTTAAACCTCGCATGGTGCGCGCTCGGGTCTGTGCTGAGTGTTCTTCACGGCTCTGGAGCGATCGCACTCATAGTTCCGTGCCCACACCTTCCTGTCAGCGTCGTCTGTGTACCGAACTCGGCGACGTGAAAGATTGAACCCGTGATCTTTAACCCACTGATGCAACGCTTCTTCAGCTATGTCATGCGAGGCGTACACAGATTGGGTGGAGGTAAGATGACAACACGTTGAGGACCGGTATTACTCATTGGTGAACTCTTTGTATTTGACAACCTTTTGTGGTTCGTCTACAGCTCGTCAACATTTATTTAAACTGGTACGAACTGGTACTTACTGACTAACTCATCTGCCTATCCCAGCCGTGTACTTTTTGTGCGAGGGCCCTCGAGGAATTAACTTTAGCAAGTAGGTTGGATCCAAAATGGAATCAGTAAGTAGATTGACTAACCTACTTGTAAGTAGGTATAATTAGGAATAAGAAGTTGAGGGTTAGATCAGATATTAAGACGTCTTACAAGACGATGCAGCAACACAGCAAAAAGTTATCGATGTAAGTAGGTTTATTAATCTATCTACGATGTCCGAGCGAGTCGCTTGCCCTGTTTGCGGTCGAGTTCTGTCAGCACATAGCCTCAGAAAGCATGTCGGTCGCCAAGTCTGCCTGGAGCAGCATGACCCTACTCTCAAGGCCCGCCGACTTCAGGAAGGTCGAGCAGCCAAGCTTGCTTACGACCGTCGATTTTCAAGAGCTCGGCGTGGGGCTCTCGAGCAGCTTGCGCTGCGGTTGGTCCAGCGTCAAGATCCTAGTCCTTCTCCACCCATCCAAGGCTCTACGAGGTCAGTTCCAGCAGCAGTACCAGTTCCTGTCGTAGAATTAAGAGGGTCGACACCAACAGAGCCCCCCCCCCCCCCCCCCCCCCCCCCCCCCCTCCACCGTTTGAAGAACCCCCAGCAACAAGAAGATCGCGGCGTGTGCAGCCTGCGGTTCCTGTCATCATCGAAATATCTGATGACGATGATGACGTGCCACTTGTCGCGACACGAATGGAAAACCCAGCTTGACTAGCAAACTCTCGACATCGTTGTAGCAGTACTGCTTTCGTCCCAAATGACTCTGGTGCAACGTTATTCCCTCGATCGACAACGGATCCATACGTCTCAAGGTCGTTTTGTTCCAGACCCACGTCCAAGTCACTTCGTAGTAGCTCCAGGTGTCGGAGAATTGAAGTATCCTCCAGCTCAACACAACTAACGCGCAACGATTCGTGACGATCGGGTGTGTTGCTCTTCGACTTTGATGCACTCGATTTCTTGGAAGTAGTGGTGCTAGGTACAGTCACATTCAACGGTGCAGGTGTATCGTCTCGACTCCTTGAGTTAGATGGCATTAGCTGGTCTCTTTCAGAAAATGGTGACACGTTTGCAGTTTCCGACATTTTGGCTTGGCTAACAGTGCACGTAAGGAGTCTTTGCTAGAGCGCAACATATGATGAATGAAGGGACGTGAGCACCTCGTCCTGGCAAGGCGATGGGGTTTCAAAACTTATTAGCCAGGAGAAGTTGCGAAACGGACTGGCTGTAGAACGGTCATGTCTTCTTTTAGCTCGATCAAGTGGAGAATGTTTCCTGGGTGTGAGCCACTGAAAATACTAGGTAGTACTAGCAGTAGCAATAATAAGTATTATCGTACGATTGGGCCTGTGTGGCCTTGTGCGGGTCGTACGATATTACTTTTAAGACTTTGATATATGCTCTTAAATTTTAAACGGTCTTTTTAAATTTGGCTATTTGTTATGCATTAGGTATATTTTTGGTGTCAGTCTACTTATTTTTGAAAAAGGCACCTACTTACTGATTCCATTTTGGATCCAACCTACTTGCTAAAGTTAATTCCTCGAGGGCCCTCCCTATAAGGGCCCTCGTTAGATTCTCCCCTCCATTTAGTGACATGTAGCCAAAATGCTTAGCCAAAATAACTGGCGCTAGGTTACACAAGTTACACTCGTAACCCTCATAGCTTCAAAAACTACAGCTCTCTTCAGCATAATTAATGCCTACCGTATGTGGAGAACTAGCTTCATTTTACAAAATTGGCCGCGTCAGACCAATACTGTACTGTACACGAAACACCTCTGCTGACTACCCAAACCAACTTCAATGCTTTAGCGTACACGCTCCCTAGCTGACGAAGTTTTGCGTCTTCCTCAAGTCAGCCAACTTCTCACATCCAAACTCACCGTCTCGAGCTCAACTAACTACTTACGCATCATGGCTACTGACCTCATCATGTCCGGAGACTGCGGCGGCACCAACACGCGTCTGTCGCTGTGGAACATCCCTAAGGACTCCAAGCACATCAAGGGTGACATCGCCCCAGGCTCGATGCTCTTCTCCAAGAAATACTTGAACGAAGACTATGCCAGCTTCGCCGAGGTGTGTCATCTATTCCTCAACGAGGCCAAGCTCGTGGACCAGATCCCCGAAGCCTGCGTACTCGCTTGCGCTGGCCCAATCCTGAAAAACACGGTAGACTTCACGAACGTCGAGTTCGGATGGAAGATTGATGGTCCTTGTATTGAGAGAGAATTGGGCATCAAGAAGGTGCGACTGATCAACGACTTTGCTGCAATGGGCTACGGTCAGGGAACCCGAAAAAATAATATGCGTAAAAATTAATCCCAATTTTTTAATTTAATTATTAATTTATGGCTGCCAGCAACGGGAACGACCCCAATTTTGAGTAAGGTCTAGTCAAGTTACAGCGTGGGGACGCGCTGAACGTCGCGGAAAAATTAGCCTGCGCTGAATTTAGGTCGCCTGATCTCGAACGGTCGTCTTCAAGAGCCGCCGAAGAGCGTTCTATTGTGAGAGCGGCGTTCAAGAAACGCAATTGCGCACTACGTCGACGTCGAGTACATCCCGCCAACGTCTAACGAGTGTGAGCGCTTCTTCTCTCTCGCTAAGCTGGTACTGTCTGATCTACGGAAGCGAATGTCTCCAGCCAGGCTCCAGATGATAATGTTTCTGAACTACAATCGTGACTTACGATGTTTTGCAAATAATTGAATTATTAATTTTCTCAGCTCACATCGATGTATTAATCTAAGTATTGCATTTTCGGGTTCCCTGGCTCACATCGATGTATTAATCTAAGTATTGCATTTTCGGGTTCCCTGGCTACGGTCTACTGACCCTGCGTCCCCATGAGTACATTGTCCTTAACGACGCTCCTAAGGACGAGACGGCTCCTATGGCTACCATTGGAGCTGGTACCGGTCTTGGAGAGTGCTTTTTGACCCCCGGTATGGACGGTCAGTACTCGTGCTTCGCCTGTGAAGGTGGCCACACTGACTTCGCCCCCGCGGATGAGATCGAGATCGAACTGTACAATGAGATCAAGGCCAAACTGGGTTGCAGTCAGCGTTTCTCGGTGGAGCGTATTGTGTCTGGTCCTGGTCTGGCGACGATCTACGAGTTCTTGGCCAAGAAGTTCCCTGAGAAGGTGGACCCGAAGGTGCACGAGGAATTCCTCAAGGCCAACACGCAACAGGGCAAGGTGATTGGCGAGAACGCCAAGACGAACGAGCTGTGCAACAAGACTCTGGAGATCTTCGTGGGAGCGTACGGCCGTGAGGCTGGTAACGCGATGCTGAAGTATCTGCCTCGTGGTGGCTTCTACATCACTGGTGGTCTTGCTCCTAAGAACCTGGACTACTTCACCAAGAAGGACACTTTCCTCAATTCTGTGTTCGACAAGGGCCGTGTGACTCCTGCCATTAAGGCCTGCCCGATCTACCTTGTTCTAAATGAGGACCTGGGCGAACGTGGTGCCCACTTCTACGCGTACCAGCTCTTGCACTCGAGCGCGTAGGCTCTTGTCGCATCGCGAGCAAGTGCTGCTGAGGTGTAGACGTGGCTGTTGTCGTGGACTAACTCCACGTGTAGGTCGACAGTGCGAGTAGCGTTCGGAGTTGCCAGAGTAACTTCATTGTGTAAGAAATCTTCTTTCGTATTAATTCGATCCTCTTCGCTTGTTCTTTTTCGTTAAGTATTATAATATATCGGTGCCATTTATCGGTAGTTGGCTCAAAATTTGCGGCGGCGAGCTGTCACATCCGAGCATACCGGTAACATGCCTATGCAAGGCAACAATCCAACACCAGCCATTGTCCAACTGGATACCTGTTGTCATCTGCTCCGACTTAATCGTAGACTAGAACTTCTGCAACTTACAACGGGTGGCAGATTTTGCACTTGCCAAGGAAGTCAATCACTTGATCTGATAATGGCTACAGTGCGATACGCAACTTTGTAGCTGCTTCTGGGCACCGTATCCTTCATGTTGCATCAATGTTGCTCTAATAATATCTTGAAGTGGGCAAGTGAAAAGCTTATCATTTTCCGAATCTTCTCTCAAGCCAAACGTCTTTCATGTCGTATGTCCAAGCTCCCTCATTTTTAACCCTCCCCCACCTATTCTAACTCTATTTGCATTAGAGGTGACCTCATTATCTCTGGAGACTGCGGCGGCACCAACACGCGGCTGACGCTATGGCTCATCCCCAGGGGCTCCGTTGCCTTCACCGGCTCCGTCGCCCCCGGTGAGATCACGTTCGCCAGGAAGTACCACAACGAGAATTACGGGAGCTTCTCAGAGGTCTGCCACCTCTTCATGAAGGAGGCCAGGATGCGAGAGAGACTCCCCGTGGCTTGCGTTCTGGCCTGCGCCGGTCCGATCCTAAACAACACCGTCGAGTACGTCGGTCCAAAATTGACCAATAAGGGTATCCGACCATTTAGAAATGACTGTAACTCTATTTTTCTTATAGATTTACCAACATCAAAGATGGCTGGAAAATCGACGGTCCCGGTTTGGAAAAAGAGCTGGGGATCACCACAGTGAAGCTCATCAACGACTTTGCTGCAATGGGGTACGGGCTCCTCACTCTGAAGCCTCATGAGTACATTGTACTCAATGAGGCTGAGAAGGAAGAAGGGATGCCCATAGCCACAATTGGAGCAGGGACGGGTCTGGGGGAGTGCTATCTCACCGCCGACAAACACGGCGAGTACTCGTGCTACGCCTGTGAAGGAGGCCACACAGATTTCGCCCCCGCCGACGAGATAGAAATCGAGCTATACAATTCCATTAAAGAGGAACTGGGCTGCAGCCGACGTTTCTCGGTCGAGCGCATTGTCAGTGGCCCTGGATTGGCCACAATTTACAAGTTTCTGGCCAAGAAATTCCCCGACAAAGTGGACAAGAAGGTGCACGACGCCTTCGTGCGCGCCAAGTCGCTTCAAGGGAAGATCGTGGGCGACAATGCCAAGACGAACGAGCTATGTAACCAAGCCATGGAGATCTTCGTCGAGTACGTATATTTTTTTGGTTTTTTATTTTTTTTTTAGTAGCTAATATTTTTTTTAGTGCTTATGGACGCGAAGCTGGATGTGCCATGCTGAAATATCTACCTCGTGGTGGATTTTACATCACCGGCGGTTTAGCACCCAAGAACTTGGATTATTTCACCCAGAGGGACATTTTCCTTAAGGCGTGTTTTAACAAGGGACGGGTGAGTCCGGCGTTGAAGGCCATCCCGATCTACCTCGTACTTACGGAAGATCTGGGCGAACGAGGCGCGCACTACTACGCGTATCAGCTGCTGCAGACGTACAACAACAGCTTGCTGGGCAACATCGTCCAACGTGAACGTGTGCAGCGCAAGTTTGCCACGATGGACCACTTGGCGCTGTACTCGACCGTCGGAGCTGTGGGTGTGGCTGCGGGTGTTGTTCTCGGGAATTTACTGCGAAAGTAAGCGATTTCCCGAAGTTAAGTTTTGCAAGAGGCAAGACTTGTTTTTTCTTACAAAATTGAAAAAAAAATACTTGGAAGAATGAAAAAGTTATTTTTTTAGTCACGTTGGTTCGACTCTGGGTCGAGAAAAAGTCCTTGTTCTTTCAACAGATCGAACACTTCGCAGCCTTCGAGCATTCGTCGGCTGGTCACCGCTTCCTGCATCGCTCGTTTAAAGTCCCGTACGTGAGTTTTTAACTCGTTTAATTCTTTTTCCAGCGAAAAATGCAGTTTTTTACGTTGTTCGAGCTCTCGATGCGTAGCGTACACATTTTCTGTAACTCCGTAAAGTTTCCGTCGAACTGCGTACTGGTTACTGATGATCTCGTCCGCGGTCGTCCAGACGTGGCTACATTCTCGTTTTAGCTTCCGAACTGCTCGTTCTTCCAGAGTTTGATGTGCTTCGTATTTTTCCTTCAGTTGCGTTAAAATTTCCTTCTCTAGAGGCAGTTTAGCTCGACGATAAAGCTCGTCCATCGGGTTACGTCGAGCTTCCAGTCTGCCCAGCAGAGAGCGATCGTGTTGCTCTTTGGCCTTGAGAGCAGCCGCAGCTCTACCGATTTCAAATAATTTTCTGGCTTGCCGAGATCGATAAATATTCTGAAGTTTCGAGGCTGCACTAGACTTGGCCTGGAGAATCCGAGCGTAGCGTTTGCGTCCAAGTCGACCTCGATATATTCTCTGAATCAGTATTGCAGCCTCAAGATAACGTTGGCGACGTCTTTCTGCCTTATAATACACACGACCTTGATGCCCACGAAATATACGTTGAATTTCAGCAACGGCGTGAATTTTAACTTCCCGCTTGCAGCTTAATCGCAATTTTTTGATCCACGCCTTCATGTAGCGTTGGATGCACTGTACAGCTAGAAAATATCTCCATTTCTTGATTTTCAGCATTCTTCGACGAGCGTTTACACTGCGAATCCAGTGTTGAATACAGAGTGCAGCTCCTTTACTGATGAATTTTCGTTGAAGTAAAGCTTGCGTCGCATTTTGACCTTTCCGTGCATATTTCGCATTGCGAATTTTACGAAACAACAGTGCACGTTTTCGTCCAATCAAGCCGCGGAAACAGCGTTGGATGCGCAAAGCAGCCTCGTTGTGGTGCTCGGCTACAGCTTGACGGACGATTTCTCTTAGTCTCCTCACAACTCGAGCATATCGGATCATTTTCTGAGTGAGAAAAATCAAATTTCGTTGATACAAGTACAACTTTCGTGCCCGGTATCGTCGCCATTGTGACTGAATCACAATTGCGGTATTTGTGGCAATTGTTCGGTAAAAAGCGACGCGTATTCGAGCCAAATGTCCTCGAAAAACTCGCTGGATTGTGAGCGCCGCAGTGTTCATTTCTAAGCGCATGGAAGACACGTGATTGATCGCCAATTTTCGCCTCCACACGCTCTGGATCTTGATA
This sequence comes from Phytophthora betacei, assembly GCA_011320135.1. Taxonomy (NCBI): domain Eukaryota; phylum Oomycota; class Peronosporomycetes; order Peronosporales; family Peronosporaceae; genus Phytophthora; species Phytophthora betacei. Next base: position 767,630 of record JAANHX010000689.1, on the reverse strand, counting down.
GCTGCATTGCGATAATAAGCCATGTATTTGGTGAAATTCTGTCGACGTTTGTACTTGCGCCATTGGCCTTGAATGCTGTAGATTTTCTCGACTAGCCATCGAGATCGAGCTTGAAATTCTCGATAAGTGAGGCATTTTCGATACCATTGCCAAATTTTACCTCCACATTTAAGTTTGCGTTCGTAGATAAGTTGGTGGTATCTTTGACGGCCAAGATACCCACGGTACACTCGCTGAATTTCACGAGCGCTGTAATTGCGATTTTTCAGTCGAAAAATGTAGTGTGGCCGATAGAATTTTTGAATTCGTCGAGCTGCAAAATTTGCAGTAAAGCACCAAGTTCGAAATTTTCGTCGACCTCGGTTACCACGAGCATGCGCTTGTACCAACGCAATCTTTGCCACACTTTCTTTAAGCGAGAGCAAGTGTAGAAAGCGACGCCAAGATAAGAAATCTCGAACGCAGTTTTGAATTTTTCGAGCTGCTCTGGTTTCACGCAATAATCGACGATTTGCCAAGAAATGTATTGTGAAATTCTTGTTTTGCCACTTGCGGAATCGATTCTGCAAGACGACAGCAGCTTCATACTGCATCTGCAGCAGCTGAAGTAGCTCGATGTGCACTTTCGGCAATGGTTCGAGCACCATGGCCGAGTTTCCACCTCCCGTAGCAAGTGTTTTAGCCAATGAAACAGCGGTAAACGGCTTAGTAAAGGGCAGGAGGTTATCGTTACAGCGCTTGACTACTTTTTGAGATAGTCGATCACAGCCTTTAAGACGCAATTCCTGGATCTGCTGACAGCCGCTACACAATACGAGAAGACCTTCGTCTGTTACGCGTGTGTTGCCACTCAAGTCGAGAATTTCCAGCGGAATTTTTGTGAACGCCAGTGCCGTCAGAGTCCTATCAGTGATGCCACGCGCGTTGGCTAAGAGGAGAATTCTGAGCTGGAAACACCGTGAAGCAAGCGCTTCAGCTGCAAAATCCGTGATCTGAGCACACTATTTTAACCCCAAAAATATCAGTATTAAAATTTTACATTAATTTCCGAAAAATCTTACCTTGGACAAATTAATGCTTTCCAATTGCCGACAAGCAGACGCCAGTAAGGTCACTCCTGCATCACACACATTTGTGGCGCTCAAATCGATTCGTAGCAGTGGATGCACTCTTGATACAAGATGCAGAAAACACGCTGGAGACTCTAGGTCTCGTCGCCTAGAAATGTCCAAAACTTGCAGTTTCCGACACAATTTTCCGAGTAATTTAAACGTTTGTACTGTTATATATCTCCCAGAAAGCGACATTTTCTTCAGCAACGGACAGCCTTTAGCAAGTTCCATTATTCCTCGATCCGACACTTTTCGAAGCCCTTTCAGGTTGAGTTTGATCAGATTTCCACCGTATTTCCCAATTAAAACCATGGCGTCATCTCCAATATTTAAACAGTTTTTCAGATTTAGAAATGCCAAATTCGTTGGTAAAATCTCATCGTCGTCTTGATTCTTCTCTTCCTCGAGAGAAAAGAGGTTCTTGATGCCTGTGTTGGTGATAAGGGGACATTCTTGCAAGTTGAGCTTGATAAACCGAGGCGAGGAGATCAAAGGAGCCATGAGTAGTAGGGCAAAATCCGATAATACTTTACATCGTGCAACGTTGAGACACTGTAAAGACGCTCCACAGCCTTTAACGATCCAACTTATCGCCGTCTCGTCGACTCCAAGTCCACTCAAGCTCAATGATGTGAGGGAGCGAAGACCCGTCTCGAACCCAAAGAAAGCTATGTTGTCCACACCAAGACAGTCATCCACAGCCAGGTAATTTATTTTCATATCTTTCAAGGACGAGTTGGCGAGATAGGAAATTCCAGACGAAGTTAAATTTTTGCACTGGCGAACATCCAGTGACCGAAGATTTGCCTCAGATGATCGCTTTGTGGTTGCTAGACATTGCAAGAATGCGTCGGTGACGCCTGGACACCCTCGAACTGATAGAGAGTGAAGACGCTTGCAATCTTTCCAAATATTACAGAGAACAGCACTGGAAAAATGATAACATTCGTCAAGGTGCAATGTCTGCAGTGAGCTCAGTTGACGTCGAATGGTGTTCAAGCCTGCATCGGTCAGTGCGTGGCAACTGAGGAAGATAAAATACATTGCAATAAATTACCAAAGCACATCTGGAAAAGAGGTTTCTAGCGTACCCAGAGACGTCGAGACTCGTCAGAGACTTGAGTTTGCTCAGATGTACAATACCGCTGTCGGTAATAGACGTTCCTGCCAGTACAAGCGTCCGAAAAGTGCCAGAACCTATTGATAAAAATAATAAATATTGCCTTGTTGTATCTTTCAAAAGTGATTCGAATTTTACCACTTGCAGCAGGAAGTGACGCAATAGCAAGCAGCCATTCATTGGAGACACAGGAGAAGTTACGCAAGTCAACTTCTTGTTTCGTCTTCAAGCCTCTGGCATCCTATCGGTCCAAACTATCAAAATGTCGATCTAATTTGTCGTAATAGAAGGTCTCTTTTTCTTACCTGACAGAGCAGCTCAATTGGAGGCATCGTCAAGTTCTTTGCATCGCCTCGGCAATGAAGTGTAGCTCGTCGGATCTACCACAGTGGCACGCAAGATTAAAAAACAAAATGGTAAGAAATGATCTAGCCGTCTATTCGTCAGGCTCTGTGAAAATTTAAGCGTACGCGCTCCATGAGATTATTGGACAGCTGGCTGGCCATATTACGCTGCTTCTCGAGCCGAAGATGCTTCGCTTTCGCCTCCAAAGCCCCATGTTCATACGCAGCGTTCATCGATGCGTTTGGTTCAATTTGTGACCCTTCAATAAAAAAAAGTATCAAATATTAAAAAAACTAAAACAACACTTTTTCAAAGAATTAAAATATTTATTTAAAGAAGTGCTTGCCAAATGATTCATACTGTAGTATTAATTGTTTTTTAAACAGCACGGGAAGTCATACCGTACAAGCGGGCGGTTAACATGCAAACACTTTGAAGAACTGCTAACGTTATTTACATGTACAGTGATGTTGACACCCGTAAAGTTCCAAGACCATTATTGCATTCAACGGTCGCTGTCAGTGCTCGATCTCAACTGTATAGCTCCATATTGTCTGCGCGGCAGTTGCGCACTAGCTGGAGGCTGCGACTCTGAGCTTCGCGTCGTAGCAGCTTCATCTACCTGGTGTTTTACAAACTCTCGAAGAAGAATGCAAGCCAAGAGACTACATGTAGTGCCCTTTGAGAAGCTCGCGCTCTTCTCCGCGGACATATGCAGCATGGCTGTACTGGCGGCTTAGACATAGCACCCAGAAGCCCGTCCCGCCAAGAACAACTTCGAAGTTATTAATTAAGATGAGATCACCGCCACATACGACCGCTAAGCGATAACCCCCTGCCACAGCCTTTTGCCATTAGTAACAGAACGCGGCATAACGACACTCACAAGGAACTGTCAAAACTGAAACGATACGAAGTATATGTTGTTGGAGTTGCCTTACAGGTCATCCGGACCCACACATCGAGCCCGCAGTCCCAGTGACATGCTCGAGCTTCCCCATCGCGGGGCTTAAGTGTTCGGATCGGACAAGAGCTTGGCCTATCCATCGGGAAGCCATTAACGCACAAATGTTACATTAGGCACCGCAAAATGCCAAACCTGCATTTTTGGATGGATTTTCGCGAAGGAAAAGCACCACAAGAGTATTTACCAGATGTGGGCTCCATGCCGGGAGTGACGTCAGTGTGTCCACCATGTGCCTCAAGCCGAGAGCACCAGGATTCTTACATCTGCAGCCTCAGGAGACAAAAAGATGCAAAATTTGGCCTTCAGCTGCGGCACTGGCAGGTAAAATTGTCAAACCTTCTGACTTAAAAATCACGGAAAGCACACGGTCACCAACTCGATAGCAGCGATCGCCGCGTGGCCATCTCCTGCTACAAACGCCTTCGACCAACGATGCATTTATCTTTGAAGTTACAGGCCGTCCAACGCCGGACATAGAGTCAAACTGCATGACGCGCTATAGCCCCGATCATACGACGGCGAGTACATGAGCAACGTCAAAGAGCGGGGCAGATAAGCTACAAGCGATACCTTCTTTGAACTTGCAGCAGCGAAACGTGTGGTGCCGACCTTTTCGGGCTATTCAAATTCAATTTCTGTTGTCATGCAGAGAATTGCTTCGTTGCCTATCAGCAGTTTTCCTATGCTGGTGACTCGCAACAATATGTGTACGGCAGCAGTCTTGCAGCTTTTAAAAAAACGCTAGCCGGTATATATCTGCAAACGCTGATGTTTTGACGGTGTTGCAAGCTCAGCGTCAAGTTTTCAATCTCTTCGTAAGTAATGCTTTTACCCGAATCCTGCGATTATCGATCGAATTCAGAGAAACATATTCTCTCGGATATTAGATGTGCCTCCGATGCATCCGTGTAGTTATTTTCGAAGCGGCTGCAATTTTCCATCGTTTTATACAGGGTATATGTTTTACCGATCCACAGAAAACTCCTAAAGCACAAACGCTTTGGTGATGACGGAGAGGCAAGTTTACCTCACAGAACTCACGACGTGCACCCAGTCCCCTGGCGCCAGACTCGGGGTGCACCGTATCAGCATGGCGTGCCTTCTCTGATTTGCTTCTCCGGCCGGTGCGCCTATGCCTCGCTAAATGCTACTACTGGTGCTATTCGACGGTATGAGCTCGACACCATGGTACGATGGTTGGTCCGCCGTCAATGCAAACAGGCTATGGAGCTCTTGCCCTTATCGGCGCCTGTTTACTGGAGGAGGTACATTTTGACTCAGGCTCGGTCTTATATCTGCCCACAATAGCGGGATGGGATGCCTACAATTTCGAGAATCCGCAGGACTTCCAGCCCGGTGTTATAGACAGGTGGCTCATGTCGGCGGTGTGTGCTGGCTGCTGGAATAGACGATTGGACTTGAGCGGGATTTGTGTATCCCAAGACCGTGCCACACAACGTCCCAGTGGGACGAGAAGGGGTGTCAACCTTACAGGTCATCCCAATATCCCGCAAACTAGATCGCTGATTGGTCCGTCCCTCTTTTGGGACGATATAAGACTGAGCCTCACAAGAGTTGGGATCAAATCGATACGTATTCGAGGATGCATCCACTTTTATCCATGTTTTGATCTGAACCCTGATTTTCCGGTTCTAGAATACCTATCAGGTATTAATACTTTTATATTACTGCGTTGCGCTATTCGTAACTTGCCAATTGCAGCGGGCATCAGATGCAGAGGCAAACTCCTTGCATTGTAATGTACCTATCTTGACTATAGCGAGTGTAGTGCCGCAGATAGGGGAGTTGGCGACTTGTTGCCAAAGTCTCTTCAGGGCTCCAAGCTCGGAGCTCATCGGTCCGTATGACACGTGCACTCAGTGCACTGCACTGCCACCAGCCGAGCCGCACGAAAGCAGCGAGAGCAGGGCAAATAAAGTGGCGAGACGACAACCGCGACATCGATTCTGCTTCACAAGAGCCGAGCGCCTCGGCACGCCTAGCCGCAATTGCAACTGCAATTCAAAATTGTGGCTAGAGGCCAATGTTTGTCAAATGTTCTGGGATTCCGGGACATTCTCGTTCACAAACACCAAGTCAAAAAAGAAGGAACCCCAACAGCCGATTTTGAAAATCCACTTTTCCACATTTTAACTGCCGAAGCTGTCGACCAGGTGCGCCCTTCCTCGATTGTCGGTCACAGTCCCATCAGGATTAGCTGTCGTCTGTCTGTTGGCGCTAGAACTCATCGGTGCGAGGCAACTTGGCTGCCATTGCACATTTCGATCACTCTGCAGCAACAAACGTTCAGTCCGCAGCAAAGTCAAGCAGGCACTTAGCAACACACAAGCTAGCAGCACTGCCCCATACTTCCACCACCTACACTACTCCTTATCTTCAGTACACTTCCAACACCGCAAGCATGCCGTACGAGAGCTTCATGCCGCAGCAGCAGGTGGAGATCACCGAAGTCGTGCAGGACACGACCACCAGCGCGTGGATGTACGTGCTGCGCGTACAGCGCGGCAACACGAGCACATACTCGTCGCCACGCGGACCCGTGGAGGAGGGTTTCAGTCACGAGTACATTATCAGTCGTCGCTTCAGCGAGTTCAAGCAGCTCCACACGGCGCTGGTTTCCGTCATGGGCGACGCATTGACGCCGTTGCCGGCCGACGGTCTCATGACACTCATCATGGCAGACAACCAGGCGCTACTGGACGAGCGTCGTGAGGTGCTGGCCCAGATCGTCATGGACATTCTGAACCACCCGGTGGCGCGCGATCTACCGGACGTACTGGAATTCCTTGGCCATGAGTCTATCAGTGCAAAGGTGATGGCTCCGCTCTCAGGCCAATGCACGGGATCGATCCGCAAGACTTCGTGTCCGGCGTGGACTGCGCCGTGCCGGACGTCCGTCATGTCGTCGTAAGAGGAGCATCGCATATTCTCTCGACCGTGTTTTGACACGCGAGTGATGAACAACCGCCAATGCAGAGGCGAGCGGGTTCGATCGCGCGAGCGATAGTATTTAACCAAGACAAGAATGTAGAATAGCAATAGACAAGCAAGCATCAATAAATGAAGTCAACTATTGTGCGTTCTATTCGAAATTTCCGCGGGCGTCTGAGAGACACGACCAGCCCAATCGCGCACCCAATCGTGTAGCCTATCATACAGAATGCGTTTTGGCGCTAATACAGAATAATCCTCTGACTCGCCATTTTCATTCATGACAAGTGCGCGGAATCTTCAGTGCGAGATGCGCTGTCACTTTAACTTCAACGTGTATCTGGTATCTTATTGGATAATAAAAACTGTTTTCATAATTTTGACCTCTAACAACGCAGCGTCGATTCGCCGTTCGCTTCGCGCCTTTCTCCGAATCGTCCCGCTTCGGCAAATTGGGGCGGAATTGACAATAATTTGATTCGATAAGGGTGGTGACTCGTTTCTCGGTTGTAAAAAAAATGTTTCATCATTCGTACATGTACTGTACAATAGTACAATTTCTGTTTGTCGATCGTATAATGTTTTCTATCGGTCCCTGTCACACTAGCCTCCAAGAATATTATACATGTAGCTTGTCCCGACATGTCCAAGATCTTCTTGTCACCGCGCTACAATTCTACTTTTGGACTCGAACATATTTGCTGCTTTCAAACCATATATAAACCAAGTTCTACTTTTGTAGTGGGTGCAACCAACCGAAGCGAGACGAAGGATAAAAGGAGGATACCAGTGGTTGTACTCACGCAGCGGCTGACGGCCTTCACTTCGCGAAGCAGAACTTTCACGCATGTGGAGGAACGTTCTTGTTTGGTGGAACGTTCAAGAAGTTAGTGCGGCTGCTGAGTCGTTGGCTGGGGTGTCTTTGAAGAGCGAGTCGTCTTCAAATGAAGCGACGGCTTCCTCGCCCATATTTGCGTAATTCAGCCGTCTCCATCATGCGCACGTAAGTCTCCAGTCTCTCGAAGCACGTAAGTCTCCAGTTTCTCGAAGCTCCCAACCGACGGCGCTATTATCAGCGACAAGACCGAAAGGATAATTCGAACCAGCCTGATTGCCAGGTGCGTGTACTGTAGGTCACGCTCTTCGTTTTGGCGTTGCAGTGGGAGCTCTGGTGTCAACATGGGTACATGTAACCTGCAACGCTGAAAGTTTTGCTGCTTTTGTCGAGCATGTATGTCACTCGACTGCACATACCCAAGTGCTCTCTCTCTCTCTCTCTGTTAACGCTTGCGAGCGCGTAGGCTCCGCCGCCTTTGGATGACAGCAAGGCAATGCCACGTGCGACGAGAAGCTCACTCGCGACTGTGTGGCGATAGCAATCGCCGCGATGAGCAACGTCGAGAAGGGGCACGCAAACCTAAGCAGAAGTACAAGTATCTGGACTTTTCCGTTTCAATGGACTCCTCGGCCGCATAACGCGGGTGAGCGTCCCGTGCTCAGCGATAGAACTCGAAGTAAACGCCGCCACGTTGGCAACGAAAAGGTCTACAACAACGAAGTGTTCATGGCAATGCCAAGTCGGCCGACTCTGTCTGCGCGGCGCCGACCGGCGTCGGACGGGGCGGGGCGATCGACGCCTCTCGGTGAAGTCTCAGGTGAGCTCCGGTGTCGTGCGCGTTCCAGATTTGAGCGAGAAATCAGCTCCGGAGCCCGCGCTCCACTCCTGGTGCCAGATCCGCACGCCAGCACGAGAGCAGTGGTCTATGTGAGCCAGAGTCAGCCACTTCAACGCCACTGACCTGCGTCGAGTCAACACGGCCCGACCATGCGCCCCCGGCATGATTTCGAGGCTCCGCCAATGCCGGAAGGCTCAGCCTTAGCTCGACGACAGTCATCGAGTCAATGATCGACGCCTTGCCATCGATGCGCGAGATAAATTCTACACGACAGCGTTAACCAAAACGCCAAGCGCACGGATACAGTACTGACTCACGTCACATCGCCTGTCGGCCGAAAAACGCTGACCAAGCTTTTCGAGTCTCGAAAGGCGATCTACGATTTGCTTCTGCGTTCGAGCAAACGAGTCGAACCCCCGAGAGGCTACAGTGGGAGGTTCGACGCACGCTCCCGGATCTCGTCCGAATCGTGCGACAAGCAGCTTCACTCCTCCGAGACTGGAGCAGGCTTTGGGGCCATTATCGCATTTGCACTCACCTCGAGAGACCGTCCCGCGTCCCGATGCCGTACGAGAGCTTCAAGAGTTCGCAGCTCGTGTCCATCCGCGGACTCGTACAGGATCGCAAGACCGGCACGTGGCGATTTCTGCTGCAAGTCACGCGTCACATGCAGGACGACACATTCGAGAACGTCCGTCGCCCAAGCACCAAAAAGAGCGACGGCACGTCCGCCTTCGCCACGCGTCCGTGCACGACGCAGTCGTACACGATCCGTCGCAGTTTCGAGGACTTCAAGCGGCTCCACGAGGCGGTCGCGCCGCTCATGACGAAAGGTGGCAAGTCCCAACTTCCCAAGCTGCCGAACGACAGCCTTCTGACGTTCTTCGTGGGGGAGACGCAGACGGCGCTACAGAAAAAACGCCACACGCTGGAGCGCGTCCTGGCGGCCATTGAGGCACACCTGGATGCCAGTGAGGCGCCCGAGTACCTGGAATTCTTGGCCAACCTCAACTCGTACGACGAGGTGGCCAAGACCCCTCTGTCGCCCAGTATCAGCTCACGTAGCAGCTTCAGCTTCAGCGAGGACGGGACCGTCACCCCACGAGACTTCGTGGGCCCCAACATGCTCACCACGTCGAGATCGGCCAACGCCCTGCGACGAGCGTATTACCAAAACGACGGAGCTGAGCGCGAGAACCACGTGCCGTTCTCGCACTTCAGCATGACCTGAAGCAACCAATTTTTCAACAAGGCCCAAGTAAAGTGAAGCGTGCATGTACAGAAATACCCAAAGTTAGAACGTTTTTAGATCCATTAAAAGGAACTCGTAAATTATGCCATCGGACGCTCCGAGTTGACTTGATCCAAACCTTCGTGCAGCTTACGCACCATCCGCAAGACGTGCGGGATGGATCGGTACCCGAGTCCACAGTTGGCGTTGCTGGCTTTAGCCTCGCAACTTGGCGGTGTCATACGTTTCCAGAAGTTGGAGATCAGAAGACGCGCGTACTCGAGCGTGGCCAGCATGTAGTGCCGCTGGAAGGCTTGGAACGGGTAGTCCGCCGTGACGCCGAGCGCCTGCAGTCTCTCGTGCAGACGCTCGTAGTAAAAATGCAGCAGTTCCAGCTCCTTCTCGTCGCTGAGCAGAGAGATGCTCACCGACGTGTTGAGCAGGTTTGCGACGTCCATGGCGCCGAGACCCACGCCAGTCCATTGCCAGTCGAACGCGATGACCTCTCGAGATTGCGTTTCAAAGAACAGGTTGGCGCTCTTGAAGTCGCCATGTACTACAGTACTCAACGCAGCGTTGGTGTCAGTATCCACGGACAGACAACGACTGATATACGCGGCATGTTCGATCATGCGTTCTCCCAGTATTTCGAGCTCTGCAGTCGACGGCAAAGACGAGTCAGCCTCCAAGACGGTCTTCCAGTTGCTAAGCATCTGCGGCCAAATGTCGGATGCTTGCGCGAGCTCCTTGTCGCCTCGCTTCGGAAACGCCCACCAGCACGCCGCCGACCAGAGCTCAGAGCCAGCTCTTTCAACCAATTCCTCTTGTCCCCATGCTGACGCGTGCAATGTAGCGAGGTACGTCAAAGCCTGTCGGGTGTCATCGAGTTCAAGGCAATCTGATGCCTCGTACTTGCCAAGTGAGGAGTCAGAGGACGTTGAACCGAGACACTCTAGCAACATCATGAAGTTTACAGGCTTCGAACACGTCGCTACCTGCTCCTGCTCTGTATCGCTAGCAACCATGTTACTGGTATAACAGCCAGCAGCATCACTCTGGAACACTGCGAGCGGTCGGACGAGAGATACACCACGAGACTGTAGCGACGTCGCGAACTTGGCGTAAAACGTCGCTTCGGTGCGATGTGAGGCGATGTCGCGCTTCCAGTGTGCCTCCGATCTCGCCGGCAGCTCGTTCCTCGCGGATTTCTTAAGAAACAGCGTCGTCTTGCTGTCATTATCAGTGAATTGCACCTCCAACTTGGCCACAGCAGAGTGTGTGCCTCGGTGGATCGAACCGGACACCACATCGACACCCGACACTTGCCGTCCGGGGAAAACATAGTCTTGAAACCACTGCGACGTCATCTGTCGACCGTCCAGTGCACTGGCAGGACAAGACGCCGCAGATGAGCACACACTGTTGTATTTTGGATGATAGCGCTAGAGCTAAATAGTAAGAAAGAGGAAGAGATAAAGAACTACCTCGTGAGAGTAACCTTGGCCATGACGTTCAATACGCTCTTGTGGGCCTTCGCTTCCACGCACGCGATCAGTCCGCGCTCGTTGTCAAAGTCGGGCGCGTTAGCGTTATGGTCGTACACGTACACGTTGCCCTGCGTGTCGGTCAGTTTGCCGCCGAGTGCCTCGATCAACGGCTCGACTGCACAGATATCCCACTTGCGAGTGGCTGCTTTAAACCGGAAGAAGACGTCGCTGTGGCCGGTGATGACGCCGAGCACCATGGTGCCGGTCGCGCCACCCGTCAAGACAGTAGCGGGCGCTAGTAACCGCAAAGCACTGTTCACCTGGTCGCAGTTAGTGGATGACACCGTGCAGACTAGCGGACGCTCTGGGAACATTGGCGACGGCTTTGAGAACTTGGCGTGCGTCGTCTGAGCCTCCGTCTCCTCGTGTTCGCTGCGGAAAACACCAACGCCCGGACCACCTGCGTAGAATCATTATAAACTACTATTAGTACTTGAGTTTTAATGCTTGGAGCAAATGGGGGTGAGCCGTTTTCGTACCCCAATAGGTGACGCCGTGTTTGCCATGAAACGGAAGATGTACGACGCCTGCGATGGGACGCATCTTGTACGTGATGCCGATGAGCACGGACACCTCGTCGTACATCTTATCGGCGAAGCGTTTGGTGCCGTCTAGTGGGTCAACCCACAGCACGAGGTCGTCCCAGTTCAGTGTTTCGTCGCCGTCGAAGGTGACGCCATCGAGAGCCTTGAGGTCGCACTGCACCACGTCTTTCGGTGCTGGAGGAGCGAGCTCGCCCTCTTCGCCCACAATGGTGAGCTGAGGGAAAGCCTCACGTAATGCATAGATAATTCGTTGCTGTGAGCGGCGGTCGGCTACCGTCTGCGGATCGTACGCGCCCTCCTGTTTGTTGACCATGTCGAGCGCAACTTGCTGCTGCACCACCTCACGAATGACGCACCCGCCATGCACACTGGCGGAGAAGCAGGCAGCCAGCAACGGGCGCAACAAAGGACCGGACGTTGCGGCGGTCATGACGATGAAGAGAGGAAGGCGGGGGACGTCCAGAGCTCAATCCGGAATGGCTGGCTGGTTCAGCATTAGACTGCGATGATGATCGGAAGCTCACACGTCACAGGCGACCGGCCACGTACGTCGCGTCAATCATGTCTATATTTAATAGCGTGAGATTGGTCGAAAACTGATTAAAATAGGATTTGATTGGCGAAAAACAAGATTAATGGGGGTCGAATGCTAATTAAAAGAAACAGATGGACAGGCGCAGCAAATTTGCACGTCGTTTCCTGCGATCTCGAAGCACGTCGAGGTTTTTTTTTGCGATTCACTCCATGACTCGTTGGCGATCTGCGGCAGATGTTGCATTGCAACCCGCTTTCAAGGAGAGTGAGTGGCAGCACATACTTAAGTATTCGAGACGCGCTTTGGAGTGAGGAGCAACGGTGAATCGTGAGAACTTTGGCGTAGTTAAAGCGTACTTGAATAAATATTATTATTAAATAATCCCTTCTGGGATAAATTTATTGCCTATGCCAGAAATTCTGGCTCATTCTTCTGGCAGAATTGCGCAATTGACTTAAAAGAATCGCTCGTTTTTTTCAGACACAGATGGCGTTATCTGACAGCGGAAATTATGGCAACCTTATCACTATTATAAAGCAAACCTCTAGCAGCCTTACCCAGCCAAAAGCAACCACAGAAAAAATGCAATCTTTAATAAAATACAAGTAATTGCTGATGTGGATCACATCATGAGTGGTTTCGATATCTTTTTCTAAAATTAAAGAAATCACGTAAGTTTGCACCAAATCACACTTACAGAAAGAAGCACTCTCATAAAGCAAAGCAAGCTAAAAAAATCCGACCTCATAGACAACGTCTCCTGAACGACGCCTCGCTGGCGCACGAGTTGGTGCGCGCTCGCTTGTCGAAATTGCGACGGTGAGAGAAAAATTGGACGAGATCAGCGCTGGATTGGAAATGGTCATGCAGGCCCAGCTAGAGTTTCAGGCCTTGGTCGACGAGCACGAAGAGTGCAGCTAGGAGCTGCTGGACACTGTAGGCGAAGAAGCTTAGGAACTGCCAACACACAGCCGCTGTCGTTTGATATGCTACTGGAGATACTGGTGAACAAGCTTAGCAGCTACGCACAAATAAGCATCACTGAGGTAGCAATATGCATTAAGACGTTAGCCAATTAGCTTTTACCTCTCATAGTTGCTTCTGCAGCTGTTGGTGAATTCGGCTAGCCTTGTCTGCTTCAAACGCGGAGATTGAACGCTCGCGGGAATGGCACACTACCATTCAGAACTTTCTGAGGCGCATGACACTGACATCTCTCTTTGACACTCTGAGCTCTTGTAGTTGCATACTTCCTGTAAGATAGCTGTATCTTTGTGCTACGACAAGGGCACCACAGCTGACGGCGTCAGGCTGCTGTGGCCTCTCAATCCACTCTGTCGGGCTAATGGCTTAGCTCGTAACTACTGGTGGAAGCCGCATGTCAGCGTTTCACAAAGCCAATAAGGCCCTCGCTCACTTCCCCGTCACTCCCTTCCACATCCTTCATAGCACCTTCCTACACCGCATCAATTTGTTCTCGATGCTCTCCATCGACAAGCGACTCTTACATGAGCACACTTACCCGTAGCATTTTAGCCGCAACATCGTGATACTGACACACCATAATTAGATCCCAGTGATTCGCATTCAAATTCACTGGGTAAACAATGAACGTTGGCTCAAGTATTTGTGTCTTGGGGATTGTTGGCCAGCCCACCACTCCAAATAAGGTTGAAAGCATTAGGGTCTGTCCGATTGACCCTCTGGCGAGACGGCTAGGACACGCCTGGTCCACCTTGGTTGCTGTGGTCAGTGCTTGCACCGATCTAGCTAGATCATCAGGAATGACACTTGTGTTCATGTAGTCCGACGGTCGTACAACTTCCCAGTGACACTCCATCAAGTCCATTGTAAGTGTCTCCCGTCACTGCTTAAACATTAACTTCTGCACCTTGTTCTGCATTACGACTCCACATGTGACATCCATCTGGTCCTGCATGACGGGAACGTCATTGCCTTTCAGTTGCACCAGAGGGTAAATAATATTTTTAAAACGCTCCTTTGCCGAGTCTTGACCGATGATGCTGCAAAATAGATTGCGGGTTTGTTGTGGTGTGATTCTGCAGCCTGTTAGCATCCAATACAAATTAGAATTATTTTTTTCTTCTTTTTTTAAATTAAGCCTTCTCACCAATGCGGTCTTTGAGGAAGCTGGTAATTTGCTTTGACGACACTCGGGTGTTGGCAAGCGTCTTAACATCTTTAATATCTTGCTCATCAATTGGCAACGTATTCGTTGTCAGGTATGATGCAGCCTCTGTGCGCGTCGTGCGACGCGAGTGAGTGTGATTCTAAAAGGTAGTAAGGAAAAAACAAAATTAGTGGATAAATAAATGTAGCAGTAAGAGAAAGCGTATCTCAATTCTGATAAAAATAAATCTGGTATGTTCCGTCTTCCATTTTCATAACTGTCGGTGTGAAGTGCGCCGGGCGTCCGCAGTACCGCGCTTTGCGATTGCGCTGCCCAGTAGATCGCGAATTTTGTGAGACACCATGCGTATAGCGAAACATCCTGTAGCTTCAACGAATGCTTGTATGCCGTGATTTCTACAAATAAAAACAGCACCAGCAACACCAGCACGTATTTGCTCGCTAGATCGACTCAATTTATTTTTAAACTTTAGTACACCAACCTGTTGTGTGCTACCGATGATTCGGAGCTAGGAACGCGGAAGTGGAGGTTCTTGGCCTTCGTGTAGGATTAAAGTGTGGTGTCAGATTCAGACCACGACGTGATTGGTACCTGGGAAAATAGGGCAACGACATTCACATTTTTTGCCGTTGATTTGCCATAGAATCATGCTCAGCAATATGATTGCTAGCTCGTTTGCGAGGCTGGTACCCGTCGTTATCGCCTTTATCTATAGCCATTGTATGGTCTGATTCTACGGCGTCAGAAACTTGGACTTGCATCGAAGATGCGTGCTTTTCCGACGCCTCTCCGGTCGCTCCAGTATCCGATATTCGCGGAGCCTTTACTTTCTCGAACGTCGCCTCTGTCTCCACAGTCTCCGACATCTCTGCACCCCCCCCCCCCCCCCCTCCACATCCATCTCCTTCATATCGAACATATCCTGTGTGTCATCACTCTCCGCATTTGCTACAGTCGTCTCGACAGACTTCTGTGTCTCCACAGTCTCCGCAGTTTCGAGCGTCGACTGCTTCTCCACAATTTCAGACATGACCTGCGTCTCCGCAGTCTTCGACGCATCCAGCGTCGTCGCATTCTCCCCATTCACCGACGTCTCCGCAATAGCCACTGTCTCCGCACTCTCCGCTTTCTTCAACGTTGTCGACTCTTGTCTCTTCTTGGGATTTCTCTGCCTGGATCCGTCATCTTTGGAAGTGCGCGGGTGCTTGTTTTTGTCCTGTGAACCTGCCTTTATCGACGCAGTCTTGGTATCTACAAACGTGGTAGGTAAGCAAATAAATTTTAATTGTACGTCAGCTCTTGCAATCATACAACAACCACAAAGCAAATGTACAGTACGACGACCATGAAGCAACTTTGCCGTACGGCGACAGTACAGCAACTTTGTCGTACAGGTATCCATGGCAGTCGATGATGTAAAATGCGAACGTACCCGACGTCTAGCTGCCCCCCCCCCCCCCCCCCTCGCCTATATTCCAGCGTTTCTTTCCTTCCGTGGCGGGCTTGTGTTCTCTCTTTTCCGTGCTAAATACCCGGCATTCAGAAAAGCTGTAAGCAAAGCGATATCTGTCAGCGCAATTAATATATCGTACCGTTATGTTTTTTTGTTTTTTTTATTCCTCACCTTCATCGAGGGCAGCGTCTTCGTTGCATGGTGTGAAGTACTCATCGCTAGAGTCAGCTGGGCATAATGTGGCCCATCACTGCTTCGTAAGCGTCGACCTGCGAGAAAACTCAGCTGTGTCAGTAAAATGAATCGAGAACAAAGTCCTTGCTTCCGAAGCTTACCGCTCATTTCTGCCAGCACTCTCTATTGCCCTACATTGGGCTAAAGGTGCTTTCGGCGCTGCGCGCCTTGTATTCCCCCGCACCGCGTGTCGAGCTTGTTTCTCGGATTATGGAAATTGGTGGGTCTGAATTGTCGCACCTAGAAAAGAGCTTGTGGTAATTGCGTACTTAGTAGCCAAAATGCGAACTTAAAGATCGTGTAAATTTTGAAAAGTATTTTACTCCGAAATTTTTTAAATTCAATAAAAGCAACCTTACATGTCTCATATCTAAGGTTGCGGTAACCACTCCGGACACCGACGGAGATATCAGGCATCATCACCAGCAGAAATAAATGATATTGCATAAGTAAACAGTAAGCCTAAATTGATGTAGCATTTACTGTAAATGATAGTAGTGAGGTTGTCATAACGAATACACATCTCAAATTAAACCCTCCTTTTATTCCAACCCCAAAGGGTGGGAATTAAAGCGATCATAAAATGTGATTCATAATTGCTTACAGCGCTACCTATTAGGCCCTGATTTCTAAATCGGCGTCTGGCTGTCTGGTATATAGTTATGCCACCCCATTGGGTCTGGGAGCTTTAATTTTCACCCACAATGGGGTGGCATAACTATATTTCGAGATGTGTATTCATTATGACAGCCTCATCACAATCATTTCCAGTCAACCCCACATCAATTGAAGCATACTTTTTAATTGTACAGTATATCATTTATTTCTGCCGCTTAATCAATTTCCTGGCAACTCTTGAGAGCAATTCTGGCTTAGCCAATAGAATAGCTCACATTTCATTCCCAGATGTCCAAGCTTTAATCAAGCCATGCTTTTTACCATTTGTGTCCGTCTATCCGTTAACATACGGGCCCACCAAACCCATAACGATCTGGAAGTGAACGGGGAGAAGGCACGCAGGGCTCACACGTGCACCCAAATACATGTACAGAAGCGCACCCGGACACCATACTTTCATGTTATTGTTTTTACGAAGAAGACTAATATGTTCTAGAAAAATAGTAAAATAGTATTGTTCATACATTAAATAGCGTACCCCAAATGTGAGCAAGCTTATTAACTTTAGTAGCATCAACGGATAAGTTTTAATTTCATATACGAGCTACCTACTTGGGCTATTAAACGATTACTATCGTTTTAAAGGAATCACACCAAGATGTGACATCTGACACAGTAGTATGGACCATGCAAAAACCTGCTGAATAAGCAATGAATTTACAGTATTTAGTGTTAGAAGAAAAAAATGTATTATTTTAAAAAGACGAAGAGGTAATTGGGTAATACATACTCTTCATTAACGGTTTGTTGAGCTAAACAATAAATGTTGCTAAGGAATCAATCCGCAAACGAAACATTTTGAGCAAAAATTGGCCGTGCTGTCGCCCACAGAAAGCTTCAGGAGCGCAACACCGTTGATTGGATAAAAATAAAGTTTTCTATTGAGCAAACTTAATATTTTTCTTGTGCACGTATTGAGTGAGCGCAACAGCACCTGTGACCTTAGTGGAAGATGCGAACTTACCATAACAGGATGTGCCTACAGTAAACACACCTAAAGCATGATGTACGGTAAGGCGGAGGCACGTAACGACACAACACCGAAGATGACTAAATCAATGAAGACACGGGACCACGGAAGAACACCATACCACGAAATTGCAGGAGTGCACGCAACCGTGGGAAGACACAGAGCACGATACCACGGTAAAAAAATGATACCACAGACGACGTAACCCTGCTATGACACCACGATATCACGGAGACGCACGGAACCACGGAAGAGCATGCAAGCATTCAACTATGTGAGAACACGTAGCAACGGGTCCATGGACGGGAAGTGACCGAGTCAAGGAGCAATGTACAATGATGAACCGAAGGTCACCAAGCTACGAAGCACAAGTCGGCGATAGTTTTCGATAGCACGGAAGGCGGACCGACGAAACCACGGAGAGCACCTTAAGAGACCACGATTTCACACCGCACCACTGTAGAACGCGATAGCACGTGCATATACACTTGGTGATCACGAAAGCATTGACGACAGAGCTCCACTTCGACACTTCGACGCCGCGATAGCACGATAGCGCGATAACGCTGTAGATTGAGACACACCAGGAGAGCACGATGCAAGGTCGACGGATTGACACAGCTACGTGAAGACACCGAGTCCACGAAAGAACACCCATGGGCCAGGTACATGCGATGGGACACCATGGGCCACGAAATATGATGCTCCACGAAACGTGTGAAATTCACGATAAATGATTGTGAACACGGACTATTTAGAAGCCACGAAAGGGGGCTCAATACGGGAGCATGGAACCAAATTAGAGAGCACGTAGCTGCAAAACAGTATGAGCTACGAGTGAGGAGGGAACTACAAAGCCAGAAAGAACACGGAAGAGCACGGTTCACGGAAGAACACGAGATTTTAGCCTGTTTTTCGTAGCAACAGAAGCGTAAAAACACGATGTTGTACCCCCATAAGGTAAGTCTTTGGCTTCGTATCCATTTTGACTTCTCTGTTGAAAACCCAGGAGTACATTCAGACACTCTCTCATAGCTGCTGAACTTTCTAGATTTAGTTTCAACTTTCCAAAATTCGACTGAGTCGATTGTTGGTGTGATTGCGAAAAGCGGTAGACGAGATCGACCAAACATTATCCACATCAAAGTAGTAGCCATCGAATATTTCTGAAAGTAATCTTAAAAGGAGGTATTCTTATGTGCGCATGCAACTTTCTGTAGCAGCTTTGATTGGACTACGAAATCAGCTTTAGAAGCTGAAAAAACGAGATTATGGAGCACATGCTCCATGGATTCGTATTCGTCACGAGAATAACGACCATTCGTGGCATTATTTACAGTCGCACGAAGATACTTCAGAACATGAAAGTGACACAACAGCAGCGTTGCATCGGGTAAGCTCTCGCGTATTATGTCTACCTCTTTCATGTCCTTGTCAATCATGACAGCCTTTATTTCACTCCAGGTTGCATATACGTTTTTGAAGTGGCTGATCACTTTGCGAAGAATCCATTCAGAATTGGTTTCAATAAAGAAATGCTGAATAAACTGTCCGGCTCCAGACGCATGATACTGCACAATTGATAATCGTATCTACAGTCATATGCAAAAGGAACCGAGTTTAATTAACAAAACTAATACTTCAAAAAGCAAAGCTCACCTAATAGCTTTGTGTGTAAAATAGATCATCAACAATTCCGGAAAGTCCCGAAACACTCGACGCATGTGGCTTGTTGTAAGTGAAATCGCCCCTGCTGACCCAGTTACAGATTCGTCGACACTGGACACGTTATCATGATCGTGGTCGTTAAGTTCGAGAAGGAACTCAGTTACAGCCACATTGTCGCTGGCTTCATCGCGTAGATCCGAACGAATCCGAGCGATCAAATTTTGTACATCTTTCATTGTAACCTTGTAAATCGAATGGTTCCGAATGTATTCGTAGATGCTAAGGCTCTTGCCTCCTACGCGATATATCAGACGAACATCATCAAAAATTGACTCACACTGTGGAATTTGCCTGTTTTGTGGGTAGCTGTCGAGCTGAAATGTTGATAAGACGTGAATGTGCTTGAACACTGGATACCTGATCTGAACGCGCCATGTGCCATCGATAAAGCAACTCTCGGTCATAAAACGTACAGGACACGAGCTACCCCAGAGTTTTTGCGGCGGGCGGACACCAGTCCCACGTGATTTCCTACGTCAGCCGTGAGTGCAAATATAGCGTTTCCTCCAATAGGGTATTTCATCAGGCAAATATGCAACTCTTTACCTTCCCGCCTATTTTTGGAGCTTAGTAGCTGCTTGTTTTGGGGTAGCGATATTCTCCGTTGCCTTTGTCACTAGAAGCGCCAAAGTTCGCCTTTCGTAGTCCTTGTGGTAGACATCCCACGAGACCCAATCGTTGTGAGCCACCTGCAATGGATCAGCGACAAATTAGTGAATTCGTAGATGAGAGTCAAAACCAAGCCTCGTCTCTCCGTAGCCACCAGGTCCTCCCGTCGCGCGACTGTCGGTGGCCATATTTTCATTGATGTCTTCTCTCTCGCGCTTGTGATATCGCTCTTGAGTAGGATCCACTTCCATCCTGTCAAGATTTGAGCAGCACGTGCGGTTAATTCTCTTCCTTTAGATGTAATTTCAACTAAAACTAAATGGCTAGAAAAAGAAAAACGAATAACCTGTTTTGCAACCTGCTTAACAATAAAACTACGGAGCACTGAACTTCGGAGCACCGGGACATAAATAGAAACAACAGTTGTGACACAAATACGCCATATTTGCAAACACGACGTAGTTAATTATTCTAGGCAATATCTACGCATAAACCACCCATTTGTCTAAGCGTAAAGTTGTGATAATCATCCTGGAGCCTCGACGTTCTACTCTGCCAGCCCATGCATCCTCTGTCCCGGATCCAACTCCTGACGAATCTGTTGAAGAGAGCGTGTAGTTAATGCTCACTACGTCCACTGCGGACGAGCCTACGGGCTTAACGACTGGTTCTCTCGAGTCCGCATCTTCGCCACTTTTTGAAAGGAGACCGCCTTTTGATTCGGAAGTACTGTTGCAGGCTATATCGTTCAACGCACAGTCGGTACCCACGGGAGCAACACTCCATGAGGCTTCTGCATGCCACAGTCAAACCTAAGTATTGTGTTAGCTCCGCTGTCGTCGGGAGATGGATCAACTGAGTCGTGCGTTCTCGAATCTCCAATCGCATCGATACCAATCGAACCTACAACAGACGCAGCGGTACCAACCAACTTTCAGCTAAGACCACCTCCTGAGGAAGAATATTTGAGTGAAGCGCATGCAGAAGCTGCTATTCATGCGTGGACTGCCCAACATGGCTACAACGTAACTAAAAATCAACTAGAGACAAAAATGGAGACGTGATATACAGACTATTTGCGTGTGATCAATGGGGTAAGCCCAAGAGTGCTCGACATCTGCGAGATCAAGATCGTGTACGCACCAATCGACGCTCCGATCGGTTCAAATGTCCTATGAGCATAGCTGTTGATGGTACGAATCCTACAGGACCATGGAAGATCATGTACACTCGAGATGGCTATCATATCCATAATCACCCACCTTCTCGCGATATCTGCGTGCACGTCAATCATCGTCAACGTGCAGTCAAGATCGATCAACCTGGTAAAAATCAAAACGTAAATGAGCTCATTTTCGCACATGAAGCCACTGGTATCTCCACTTCTAGGATGTTTGCTACACTGCTTCACTCTGATAAAGATAAGTTGATCATTCCAAAGACATTTTCTAACAAAAAGGCAACGCATCGACGGAATCCGCTTACATCCGCTAGTTCAATCGACGTTCTACTTCAAGTTCTCCAAAACATAAATTCGAATATCGCTATGAAGTGGAGAGCGGAAGTAACCGACTACGTTATCTCGTACAAGTACCCGTTACCCAACATCACCACGGTGACAGGAATGAACACTATTTTACCACTGGCTCAGTGTTGGTTGCCTGGTGAGGCTGAGCGTAACTACTCACGGGCTCTATCGACTCTAAATACAATCCTAATGCAGAATGATATAGATCTTCCTCACGTGTTAGTAGCAGATAGGGCTCGTGCGTGCATGAATGCTACGGATATTGTACTCCCGTCGGCTGCCAAACTTATTTGCCGGTGGCATGTAAATTGATATGTGGAGGCCCGGGTGAGGAAAGGTTTTGAAGAAATTAAGCTATCTAAACTTGATTTATTTGGGAGAACGCGAATGAACACGTGTAAGACGAACGCGTTTCTCGAAGAATATTACTCGGCCTTACAAGCGAAAACTGAAGAAAGTTTAACGAGAAGCTGTATCACCCTTCGTAAAATGGACATTTCATTGGCAGACTATCTCGACAGCACCTGGTGGACACACAAGGAGAATTTGTTTAAGTATTGGACAGATAAACACTTGCACTTTGAGATTCTCGACACATCTACGGTTGAGGGACTCACGCAAAGATCAAGTCGTGGTTGGGCTCGTCAAGCAATGATCTGCTCACTATTTTCCGAAGACTTCTACCGTGGTGGGAATCAGCGGTTAACTCGTATTAGTTGAATGCACAGCGTGATGCCAGCAGAGTAGCCCGATCCGGCATTTTCAAACGTGGTGAAGATTGTGACTGCGTACGCACTTAATGAAACTTATCAGTTGTGGAAAGTGGTTATTAAACATGTTCACGAGATGGTCAAAGACCCAACAAAGGGGTGAGCAACGCAGCCATGTACTGGGAAATTCCGCCGCTGCAACAGAAGCCCATGCGTACACGAACAGATTCATGTGTACCAGTTTGACGGTACTAAACTTCGTCAGCCTAGTGATTTTGATCGCCATCGGTGGGCTCGAAACGGCGGGATCGAGCAAGTTGGTGAAGTTTTGGTACCAGTTATATGAACGGCTATACGGAAAGTAACCTATAAAAGAGCTTCACACCAAGCAGGGGAGGGCGCCAACAGCACGAGACGTCTCACTTTGAAAGGATGCTGAGGCGAGTTTCACAGATAGCTGGACGGATATGGACGCGTATCCGCCTCCTCAGTGATGGGGATATGCGAGATTAAATTGAAGCTTGACGACATAGTAAAAAAGTTGAACACAGTTTACATATTGACAATTATATATAATATATAGTTTACAGAAGTGTAACAGTTTTGTAAAATTCAAAGCTTACAGAAGTGATACCATTCTGTTTAAATGTTACTTTTACTGTTATAGCTCGTAAAAATGCGAATTCTCCAGCAGTGTTGCTATTTTGTAAAGTTGCAGAACCATTGCAGTTTGGAAAACTATGAAGTTTACATTAGTGTAACACTTCTGTAATTAAACTGCATAAATGCTTTCGATTGAAAAGCAGGTATATCTACCTTCAACCAAAATAGTAGTGTGTTCTTGCTCTCTTCCGTACACATGCGCGAGGTTTGCTTTATACCGTGTCCGCAGCGCTGCACTCACCTCTTTTTCCGCTATCATTAGCTTCACCATCACTCGAAATCAAATTGTCTGCAGACCCGCTGTCTCCTCGCGGACCTTCATCTACGTCTCCATGGCTTTGACGCGCAGTAGACCCCCCCCCCCCCTTTTCACACCAAGAGAAGAGTCGCTCATGTTTTCGTCGCACGCTGTTAGCTCGTTTATTTGCCCTTCAACACCATCGATTCCATCCATATCAATCCAAGATAATTCGTTCAGGTATCGCGTAGCAGTGGGTCTGATAATTTGTCGCTCTCGATATAGAGACCTGAAGTGCGAATTTGATTTTTTGCGTTGCTTATAAACGCTATGAGCACAGTATTAGCTTCAACGACCGCAGCATCCGTGGCCGTAACAGTTTCCTTGGCTTCCAAGTCTGTGTGTAATCCGTTATGAAGCTCCAATCTCGTAGCTCCCATCGAACCACTCACGTCGTGAATAAAGCTCAAAATTTTCAGTCGAGCCATAGCAGTTAGCTCCGCCGTTAGGGCAGAATTTATCACTTTGCTAGTTAATTCGTCATGTAACTGGATGGCTTGGCCAAACGCTCGGTCGGTTGGTACCTCTGAGCCGGTCCAGGCCGGTAGGATAGAAGCAGCGTCTTGAAGAACGGTAGGTATGTCTGCAGGCCTTCTCCTGTACGGGTAACAGGACGGATCACTGCGGCTGTCTTGGATGCCCTGTGGGTAATCGTCGAAATTGAAACCATGGTCCTCACCACC
Source organism: Phytophthora betacei (assembly GCA_011320135.1). Classification (NCBI taxonomy): domain Eukaryota; phylum Oomycota; class Peronosporomycetes; order Peronosporales; family Peronosporaceae; genus Phytophthora; species Phytophthora betacei. The sequence goes on along the minus strand of JAANHX010000689.1, from coordinate 743,894 downwards.
TTGTAAATGGAGGTCACGCTCTGACTGTGACAGGCCTCGCCACTTCTGCCTTAGAGATTTCCCTTGGCGATCCCGCAGCCATCTCTCCATCGTTACGCGCTCGTGGGATCCATTGATCTCTTCTGTAGCGAAATGATTCCCTCGAAACGATACGGCTGACGGCGACAGCGTTGTTATCTAGTTATAAAAGCCTTTATGCACCCGCATGGAGACCACCCCCTCCACGTCGTGCTTGCAAATTTGGTGTGTTAGTGACTTATCTATTGCTTGTTTTATGTCTCGGTGCTCTGAAGTTCGGTGCTCCGTAGTTTCTCCGCTGTTTAACCTGCTACAACCTGGTCTTGGATGTATCACACGAAAAAATGAGTTTGACTTTTTTAATAGTTAAGTGTGATCCAATGTCCAACCGGTTGTCAGCTTGTTCAGCCTGTAATGTAGCATTCTGATTCAAATTATGTGTCCAACCTGTTACCAACCTGTTACCAGGCTGTCCATAACTATTTGTCCTGCTACCAACCTGTTCGACCTGGTGGCAACCTCGCCCATCATGCTTTCAGCCTGTTCATCTAAGAAGCTACCTGATCAGAAATAATTGCTCAACCTGATACCAATCCGCCTAATATGGCGGTAGCCTGGTCATGACCTGCTCATCATGTCCGAAGCTTGCCAACCTGCTCATATGTTTTCTCGGCTAAACGGCTAGCCCAACCGGTTTGAAATACTGCCAGACTCTTGTTCAACCTGGTAGCAACCTGTTCAGCCCCCTTTCAACCTGTTTAGTTGACTATATGTTTTTGCAACCTGGCTGTCGACCTGCCAACCTGTTACAAACCTGTTCATAAGCAACTTGGCCTGTAGCTTTTACGTTATTTTTACTTCAAACAAGATATTTGTTTCACCTAATCATCTTCAAGCAACGTTTGCTGTGAATGGGTTTGATATTACCCGTGGCCGCCACAGGCTACATTCTTCTGTGCTTTTGTGATGTCCACAGGATGTTGGCTATTAGAGACTTTAGTTTATGAAATAACGAAACTTGGAACAACGAGTTTCTAGATAAAATCTGAATAAATGACGGATAGATTACCAATCGGTTTTGAATATTTTTTTTCAAGTGGAATAACGCGACCCTTCGCTATTCCACTGGAATATTTTTCTGTACGAAGAAAATTCTTATTCCAAAACCTGGGTTATTCCAGAATCTAAAGCTCTCTATTAGAGAGCTTTTGTTTCTGGGATTATGCAAGGCTTTAATAAAAGGAAGTGAGTATTTTGCCCGACTGGCTAACCGACTATACAATTATACTCCCCAACATGCATAAAATGGACTTAGCCGACGGTCTTGGCAACACTCGCTCGGAATTAATTTCTAATCCCAGACACAGCGCCTTGCCGAGTCGAGGTCTTAGAGGCCGGGGTGGGGCAGGCCGCGCAGCGGCGCCGAGCGCAGCGCAGCAAGCGAAGAGAGGGGCGGGCCCACGGCTATAAGCCCGCGGACGAGTGCAAACGCGCTAGTGTCCTACCTTTACTCCAATGTAACCGTACTATACTATCTGTACACGTATAAAAGTCGATGCTATGCTACCTCAGTCGGGCAGTGCCTTAATAAAAAGCGATTATCTGAGTAAAATCTGAATAACTGACGGATAGATTACCGATCGATATTCTATTAATTCATTCCATTGCAGAAACTAAAATTATCAATTGGCTACTTCGTAGTAAAACCTATAAGAGGTCAAATGATTTATTTTAGGTATCAAGTGGTGCATTCATTTACGAATGGGTACGTCCAACGAGACCATATTTATTTGTGATATAAGAAATGAAACAGGAGATAACAAATAATAGAGGACTGAAGAAACAATGTTCTTCCAGGGCAAGTCCTTACTAATGAATCACATAAAAAGTTGGAGTTTTTCTTTGGTTGAGTGCCGTATCTGGAGAAACTCTGGATTAAAATCCAGAGAATTGACTCCAACGCCCACCACTAACTCCAACAAGACCTGCCTGCTCTAGTCGAGCTGATGGAACTATCTAAACGTGTCTGTGGAAATACTCTTAGTAGCAGCTTTCGCTGCTTTTGCCAAACCGAAAAACATCTGAGCTCTTTCTTTAGCAGATTGGTGTGACTTTATTTATTGATGCTTGCTTGTCTATTGCTATTCTACATTCTTGTCTTGGTTAAATACTATCGCTCGCGCGATCAGCCCCGCTCGTCTCTGCATTGGCGGTTGTTCATCACTCGCGTGTCAAAACACGGTCGAGAGAATATGCGATGCTCCTCTTACGACGACATGACGGACGCCCGGCACGGCGCCGTCCACGCCGGACACGAAGTCTTGCGGATCGATCCCGTGCATTGGCCTGAGAGCGGAGCCATCACCTTTGCACTGATAGACTCATGGCCAAGGAATTCCAGTACGTCCGGTAGATCGCGCGCCACCGGGTGGTTCAGAATGTTCATGACGATCTGGGCCAGCACCTCACGACGCTCGTCCAGTAGCGCCTGGTTGTCTGCCATGATGAGTGTCATGAGACCGTCGGCCGGCAACGGCGTCAATGCGTCGCCCATGACGGAAACCAGCGCCGTGTGGAGCTGCTTGAACTCGCTGAAGCGACGACTGATAATGTACTCGTGACTGAAACCCTCCTCCACGGGTCCGCGTGGCGACGAGTATGTGCTCGTGTTGCCGCGCTGTACGCGCAGCACGTACATCCACGCGCTGGTGGTCGTGTCCTGCACGACTTCGGTGATCTCCACCTGCTGCTGCGGCATGAAGCTCTCGTACGGCATGCTTGCGGTGTTGGAAGTGTACTGAAGATAAGGAGTAGTGTAGGTGGTGGAAGTATGGGGCAGTGCTGCTAGCTTGTGTGTTGCTAAGTGCCTGCTTGACTTTGCTGCGGACTGAACGTTTGTTGCTGCAGAGTGATCGAAATGTGCAATGGCAGCCAAGTTGCCTCGCACCGATGAGTTCTAGCGCCAACAGACAGACGACAGCTAATCCTGATGGGACTGTGACCGACAATCGAGGAAGGGCGCACCTGGTCGACAGCTTCGGCAGTTAAAATGTGGAAAAGTGGATTTTCAAAATCGGCTGTTGGGGTTCCTTCTTTTTTGACTTGGTGTTTGTGAACGAGAATGTCCCGGAATCCCAGAACATTTGACAAACATTGGCCTCTAGCCACAATTTTGAATTGCAGTTGCAATTGCGGCTAGGCGTGCCGAGGCGCTCGGCTCTTGTGAAGCAGAATCGATGTCGCGGTTGTCGTCTCGCCACTTTATTTGCCCTGCTCTCGCTGCTTTCGTGCGGCTCGGCTGGTGGCAGTGCAGTGCACTGAGTGCACGTGTCATACGGACCGATGAGCTCCGAGCTTGGAGCCCTGAAGAGACTTTGGCAACAAGTCGCCAACTCCCCTATCTGCGGCACTACACTCGCTATAGTCAAGATAGGTACATTACAATGCAAGGAGTTTGCCTCTGCATCTGATGCCCGCTGCAATTGGCAAGTTACGAATAGCGCAACGCAGTAATATAAAAGTATTAATACCTGATAGGTATTCTAGAACCGGAAAATCAGGGTTCAGATCAAAACATGGATAAAAGTGGATGCATCCTCGAATACGTATCGATTTGATCCCAACTCTTGTGAGGCTCAGTCTTATATCGTCCCAAAAGAGGGACGGACCAATCAGCGATCTAGTTTGCGGGATATTGGGATGACCTGTAAGGTTGACACCCCTTCTCGTCCCACTGGGACGTTGTGTGGCACGGTCTTGGGATACACAAATCCCGCTCAAGTCCAATCGTCTATTCCAGCAGCCAGCACACACCGCCGACATGAGCCACCTGTCTATAACACCGGGCTGGAAGTCCTGCGGATTCTCGAAATTGTAGGCATCCCATCCCGCTATTGTGGGCAGATATAAGACCGAGCCTGAGTCAAAATGTACCTCCTCCAGTAAACAGGCGCCGATAAGGGCAAGAGCTCCATAGCCTGTTTGCATTGACGGCGGACCAACCATCGTACCATGGTGTCGAGCTCATACCGTCGAATAGCACCAGTAGTAGCATTTAGCGAGGCATAGGCGCACCGGCCGGAGAAGCAAATCAGAGAAGGCACGCCATGCTGATACGGTGCACCCCGAGTCTGGCGCCAGGGGACTGGGTGCACGTCGTGAGTTCTGTGAGGTAAACTTGCCTCTCCGTCATCACCAAAGCGTTTGTGCTTTAGGAGTTTTCTGTGGATCGGTAAAACATATACCCTGTATAAAACGATGGAAAATTGCAGCCGCTTCGAAAATAACTACACGGATGCATCGGAGGCACATCTAATATCCGAGAGAATATGTTTCTCTGAATTCGATCGATAATCGCAGGATTCGGGTAAAAGCATTACTTACGAAGAGATTGAAAACTTGACGCTGAGCTTGCAACACCGTCAAAACATCAGCGTTTGCAGATATATACCGGCTAGCGTTTTTTTAAAAGCTGCAAGACTGCTGCCGTACACATATTGTTGCGAGTCACCAGCATAGGAAAACTGCTGATAGGCAACGAAGCAATTCTCTGCATGACAACAGAAATTGAATTTGAATAGCCCGAAAAGGTCGGCACCACACGTTTCGCTGCTGCAAGTTCAAAGAAGGTATCGCTTGTAGCTTATCTGCCCCGCTCTTTGACGTTGCTCATGTACTCGCCGTCGTATGATCGGGGCTATAGCGCGTCATGCAGTTTGACTCTATGTCCGGCGTTGGACGGCCTGTAACTTCAAAGATAAATGCATCGTTGGTCGAAGGCGTTTGTAGCAGGAGATGGCCACGCGGCGATCGCTGCTATCGAGTTGGTGACGGTGTGCTTTCCTTGATTTTTAGTCAGAAGGTTTGACAATTTTACCGGCATTTTGAGCGGTGCCAGTGCCGCAGCTGAAGGCCAAATTTTGCTTCTTTTTGTCTCCTGAGGCTGCAGATGTAAGAATCCTGGTGCTCTCGGCTTGAGGCACATGGTGGACACACTGACGTCACTCCCGGCATGGAGCCCACATCTGGCAAATGCTCTGGTGGTGCTTTTCCTTCACGAAAATCCATCCAAAAATGCAGGTTTGACATTTTGCGCTGCCTATTGTAACATTTGTGCTTTAACGGTTTTCCGATAGATAGGCCAAGCTCTTGTCCGATCCGGACACTTAAGCCCCGCGATGGGGACACTCGAGCATGTCACTGGGACTGCGGGCTCGATGTGTGGGTCCGGATGGCTCCGTTTCCAACCTGCATCCTGCCTGTCCAAAACGAGCCAAAGTACAGGTACAAGACAACCCCAACAGCATATCCTTTGTATCGTTACAGTTTTGACAGTTCCTGGTGCGTGTCGTTATGGCGCGTTCTGTTACTAATGGCAAAAGGCTGTGGCACTGCCACTGGCAGGGGGTTTCTCGCTTACCGGCCGTATGTGGCGGTGATTTCAACTTGTAGTTCTTGGCGAGACGGGTTATTGGGTGCTATGCCCAAGCCGCCAGCACAGCCATGCTGCAGATGCCCGCGGAGAAGAGCGCAAGCTTCTCAAAGGCATTAGTCTCTTGGCTTGCGTTCTCCTCCGAAAGTTCGTGGAACGCCAGGTAGATGAAGCTGCCGGACGCGATGCTCAGAGCCACAGCCTCCATAGTCAACGCGCTGCTGCCGCGCAAGGAATCGGACAGTACCATACCCAGAAAAATTCCCAGCGGCGTCATGCAGCTATACAGCGTGAGCACTGCAATGGACCGTTGGTGTGCAATGCTGCTCTTGGCCTTAGCGAAATTCGCACCAACAGACATGGCCTCGATAAACTGAAAAAGTTGGACAAACGTCAGCAAGTTGAAGTGTTTTTCACTTCATTCACTTCAATACCACACAGTCGTACCTTGTGGCTGAAAATGGCGACGGTGGTGGCAACTGCTGTCCGATCCATTGAGTGGTTTACTCCCAATGCAAAACCCGCAATTAAAGAATGCACCGAGAAGAGTGCTGCTAATAAATAGGGAAGGAAATAGCTGTCGCCAGAGAACACAGTGTGCTCGCTAACTGTAGCTTCCGCGTCATTGTGATGATGCGCTTCTTCTAGAAGCCCCGTGGCAGCCGTTTCGTACTCCATCACTCGCGTCGGCGCCTCGTTCACAACCTAATAATTGTCAGCTTGTAAGCACGACTCGTATTAATGCCACCGCAAACACTATCAACGAACCTTGACTCCATTCGGTGTAAGCAGACACGTGTTCTCCTCCATCTTAGCTGCACGGTGGAACATCGACGGCGACGGCACACTGCCACACGTGCAAGAGTAGAACTGTTCCTTGCCGTCCACCGACATCGATCGACTTCTCCATCCGAACGACGTCACGGACGGAATCTGTACTCTGTACATACCAGTCCCATGGTCTGGACGTGCGGCACTAGCCACAGCCATGAGTTTGCCCGAGTTGCCCATGTTCAGTAGGTCCACACTCCAGACGATGGAGCAGCCCAGTGCACACAACAAATAGACGCTTGGGAACGCAGTCATCCAGTGTGATGGAGTGTCCATCCTCGCCACCACTTCGTCGTACAGTTTGACGGCGTCCGGGAGTAAATGCAGCAGCCCGGAGCCCAGAAACACGCCGGCAGTGGCGAATGGCAGCTTCCGACTCAGCAGGTTCTGCGCCGTTCGGGTGCCACGACTGGACACCCACAACGGCAGCAAAGCCGACGCCACCGTGATCACCAACAGCACCAGCATCGCCGTGTACTTGAACACCCGCACGGTCTCCATTGCCGCGGCGTCCACTTCCGTCGCTGCCATGGCTAGAATGTGAGTCACAGCTATCGACCAGGATTGGCAGAGGTTGGCTTCGGGATGGATGTGGAGACGGCAGGTGCTGGGTATCTAGTAAATGGGTTTAACGACCTGTAAAGTTAAAAAAATCTAAAAAATATAAACGGGATAAAAGTCCGTACCAGGAAACAAATATTTAACCAGCCCACTCTCACCAGAAAGAACACGGGTTAATGCCCTGACACGCGTGTGCGACAGAAGATCGCTAGTTGAACGACCGTTCATTCGATCCCCGTCGCACGGTCCGCCGACATTCTTCGACCAGCAAGAATGAGGTTTGGGTGGTTGGTGTTGGGGGCGTTGCTGGCGCAGGGGAGAGACGGTAGGGCCACTGCCTTCCACTGGTGAAGCTAGATGCCGGTATTGACGACCTTGTCTTGTGCTCTAGCGCTGCGTTCGTGCACCAAAACGGGGCAGTTACGCGTGCCGTGCGAGGACCAACTGCTGCTGGGGAAGGCCGACCGCTTCCTGCTCACGCTGTACGGACACACGTGCTACACGATGAATATCGTATCGCCCCAGCCACTAGAAGTGCTGTTCTACGACTCGAGGGACTTAAAAAGCGGCCAAAGCGTGCGCAAACTGGAAGACGCTGCGAACGGGACGGACGCATTGGCAGCGCTAGGAGACAGCGGCTGCCAAAATGTACTGAGCTGTGTGCAACTACAAGAAGGGCTGTCCAAGGCATCGGTATACAATCTAATGATCTCGCGCTGGGCTAATGTGACGGAGGAAGGGGACGGTCCCATACCGGTCGATATCCTGCTGGAACACTGCGACCCGGTTTCGCCGTGGCACTACGTCGGTAGGTTAATGAATTATCCTGTCTCTAAAACTGTATGCATGGTACTGATGTGCTGTTTAGGTCTCGTGGTAGTTGGCAGCATTGGGTTTACATCAACCATGTTGCTGCTGTGCGTCGTGGGCGAGTTTGTGCTGGGGTTACGGACGATCACTAAGCTGCAGAAAGCAGCACAGCGAGATCAATTTGTGGAGCTCGCACAGATTGACCCACTTAAGACTAAAAGCTGCGAGAAGGAAGAGGCCGACGAGGACTCGGAGGAACCGACTGCACCGCTCATGACAACGATGATATCATCGGATTCGGGGGTAACGGGGAAGACGACAACGGAATCAGAGAAAGAATCTTCAGCATAAGGGGGCATTCTTATGTTGTTTTAGTATGGTTAATGAATGTGACGTTCACTCAGTAACCTGCCTGAACATGTATTAATACATGTACTACATTTTAGAGCTTCGTCTTGTTGAAAAGTGATTTCACCCACGCATCACTGATGTGTGGTTCGATGTGCTGCAAACTCACCAGAAAGAATCCGAGTCTTCAACCCGAGGAGGTTCGTTTCTTCTCCCTCAAACTGAAGTCGTTTCTGGGCCTTCATGTGAATTCGCATCTCGTCCTGGTTGGTCTCGTCGATCTTAAGACCTTTGTCAATCGACTTGAACTTGTTGTTGTCATCCAGATTAAGTACCGTAAAGTAGCTAGCACACACGTTTAACAGTCAGTTTAAGAGCATCGAGTGTGGATGCATAGAACGTAAGCCTCGACGATACCCGCTGTGTGACTTGCGTTCTCCTCCGTTGATAATAGAGTGGATGAACACCTCCACTTCAACTTCCACGTGGAAATGACTGGCAGCAGCAGGATAAGTAAGCTTATCCGAAATCTTAACCTGTATCTTCGATACCAACGTACTCAACGTGAACAACGCGAGCTCGCATCCGGACCATGTCGAGCATCCGAATCGGCAACTTGAAAAGCACCCGGTTCATGGCGATGGTCACCATTTTCTCGGATCTGGTAAACTTTTGCGCACAGTGCAACGCAACTTTATCCTGACGTAGCAATACAGTTTTAGACCATATCCGCGTTACCACAGGATATGCACATACCATCCAGACTAGTAGATCGCCCCCAAAAACTGTATCGTGCGGGTTAAGATTGCGGGGCAGGAAACAGTTGCGTACTTCGACCGTCGTATCACTCACTGCAGCATTTTCAGCTTTATTCTCCACTGCCGTCACATCCGACTTCTTGATAAACGGCAGTTCATTCACTGCATCCTGCTCGTGTCTCCACTGGAAGGAGAGATCTTTGCGTTGCTTTGCCAATTCGCTCACTTTTAAACAGTAATTCGCACGATCCGGATCGAACAACACTGGTAGACATTCTCTTGGTCGTCCAAAGCGATTGATCGCCACCATCGTGATGATCGCATCGTGAGTGTGCTGCAAAGTGTCTGCCGTTAGATCATGCCGAAATACGCTCACTTGCACTGCCATGGACGATTTTCCGAGTCCAATAACTTCTCCTTCCAGCCGAACGTGGTCTCCATGGAATACCGGTTTAACCATGTCCACACGGTCGAATGAGATCGTCGCTGCAGCTCCCATCGACAGTCTGACAATCGTCCGAGCGTCAGACCAAAGTTGTTGTTGGAATTTGGGACTTTAAGACTGTACCGATACGAAATAGTCCCTGCCACTACGTCCATGAGTGCTAGAATGGGCCCCGCGTTCAGTAACTTTCCCTTCTGGCTTTCATCGCCCTGTTACCATACGATCAAAGATCGATAACACACCTTTAATTCAAAACAGTAGTATGTGCCGCACAATAATGTCGGTGATGACCGAGCGCGTGTCTTGCGGTCGCACTTGAGAAGGCATTGAGCGCGTGCGCCATAGATCTTTAACGGTGCCCACTAACGCTTTTAAAGACATGGATTAGTGTGTGTCGAGGGCCGCACGTTGGGTTCTGTTGTTCGTCAATACTTGGAAAGCGTGACGTAACGTTTCTTAACGTGACGAATCAGGATAGTGTCAGTGTAAATTATGTTTTACAAGAATGATTTTTAACGTTTATGGCGACCAAAGCGGATGATAAGGACAGCGATGCCTGCGAGTTGTAGACCCGCAGCGTATGCTACGAGGATGAGCATATTACGAGAAACGTCGACCTTCTCCATGCCGTAACTTTTGAGCAGATCCCAGGCTTCTTCGGTGTCAACCTGGGAGAAATGCTCGTACATGAAGGACTCGAACGAGTACGTGTGGAAGGCCAAATAGTAGCCCCATTTCCAATACGTCGGGATAGCTGCGAACGGAACCATGAAACCTTCGCACAGCATAAACATACCAAAGAGTCCGGCGCCTAGAGCGATACCCATGATGTAGTGCGGCACAGCGGCGCCCAGTAGATGCATCATCGACTCCGAAGTGACGAGTGACAGCGTCAAGTTGAGAAGAAATGACCCGAACGAGTGGACGCGAGCGAAGTACACAACGATAATTGAGGCTAATAACGAGATAAATGTGATGCCAGGCAGCGCACCAAGCAAGTTAGCAGTCGTGTAACTTGCCAGATGCAGCGAATGGGAGCGAACTTCACGTTCTAGGACAGCGCGTTGCTCCAGTAGCGCTGGAAGTGCAGCAACCGACATGAAAACCAAGAAAGCTTGCACGTAGAATAGCAGTGGGACCATCGCAGAACTGGTGATCTCACTGTTCGAGCTCAGATACATTGTGCCGACCATGAAGGACAGCAACATGTACATGAGCACACGTAGATAGAAAACCCCGGGGTGGCGCCAATTGTTGGTCAAGTTTCGATGCAGCAGAACAGAGAACTGATCAAGTCTCGAAGGACGCATCGCTCGTAGCAAATCATAGTTGATGAGGTTCATTTCTCCGAGATAGCGATCACGAGCTATTTCCACGCGTAGACGCTGTGGCTCTGAGCCGTCTTCCAAGGCTCGAACGAATGGGTCGAGACCCAAATCTGCGTGGAAGTCTTTGTTCACCAAGTGGACAAAGTACTCAGCTGGATTAGAGTACGTTGGGCACACGTAACCTAGCGAGAAAAAGTGGTTTAAAGCGGCCGATGCTGCTCCAAAATACACGAGCTGGCCGTCACTTAGAATCGCTAGATTTGTCAGCATTTCAAACACCGAAGACGATGGCTGGTGGATCGTACAGATGACGTTCTTGCCACTCTCTTGACACAGCCGTTCGATATGTTGCATCACACTTCGAGCCGACGACGCGTCGAGGCCTGAAGTGGGTTCATCAAGTAGAAGTAGAGCTGGATCAGAGAGCAACTCCACAGCGATACCGAGTCGTTTACGTTGACCTGACGAAATCCCTTTGTGGAAGACATCGCCAACATTCGCGTACATGCAGGACCGTAATCCCATTGCGTCGATCACGTCTTGAACACGAGATTCACGGGTTAAGGGAGGTACGTGGGATGGTAGCCCAAGACCTGCAGCGATCTGTAGTGTCTCTAGAACGGAGAAAGATCCAAGGAACGCCATGTCTTGTGACACATAATTCATGATCGAGTGGAAGGAGCGTGGATCTCGAGGTCGTCCGTTCACGTCCACTATCCCCTCCACACGTACACCTTGTCCTCCGTGAGGAACTCGGTCTGCTAGGACGTCGAGTAACGTGGTTTTACCTGCTCCGGAAGGACCGATGATAGCTGTTAGATCCCCGGGACCAGATCGCCCCCATACGTTGTTTAGGATCTTGCGAGGCTTTAGATCAATTAGGTTCTGCTTCTTGTTGCGCCTGAATCGTCCTGGCACCCACGATTTCTTTGGCTGAATAATGTACGAAACGTGTTGCCAATTGACGGTGCAGAGCTGCAAGAGTCCGCGTTGTCGACGTTGAGCAGCTTCGAACTCGGCCGTGAAGTCAATCGACTTGTCCTTGGACTTGCTTCCTGCACTCAAACCACGAAGATAAATGTCTGCGGTGACAGTGTCCAGGCAGCCGTAGTGGGCGTCGCGACCGGATGCAGGCGATCTCAGTTCACTTGTCGGTGTTGTGAGACTGCATCGGTGCCCAGCTTCACAGTCAGCGATGTCAATGGCGTCTCCGACACCTGATGAAGTGATCGAGTTGTCGTCCGACGGATCGTTCGGGGTCGGTGTGAGTGGCGTATTGCTAGAGAGGCAAGTGTCGACCATAGACCCTGCTAGTCGCCCCCGCATACTGACCGGGAGATGTGCCAATGAGGCTACGTTTTCGACAGTGGTCACCTCTCCGAAAGTCGCTGCCCTGGCATCTGGCGCTCACTTGATCGGTGCTATTGCTGCTGGATTCATGGTCGGTGCTCTCGTAGAATGAGCGAAAAGCACATGCGCGGAAGGGCGCGGCGCTGACTACAGCTCAGCACTTTAAGACGCTGGTTGGGGCTCTTTCTGGGGAAACCAAGGCGTTACGACGGACTCTGATAATATCTGCACCCTCTATCACTGTCGCGTGGTTGGAAGATTCGATAATCTGCACCAGAATAGATGCCAATCAAGCTGGTTGGGTTCGAATAGAACTGCCATCGTCACGACTTGGTAAACCTCGTTAACACTCTTGATGCGTCCTGCCTCAGCCTCAGGCCTGAGGCTCAGGCACATGATACTGTGGGTATTGATAAAAGTATCTGCGACGTGGAGGCTTTTAAAGCCAGCATTAAAATGCTACGGTCGAAATATGGATATTGCGTTTGTGGACGAAGGGCATGTATTTCGACGATGTTCGACGCATTGTGGTTGCAACGGCACTGACGACCAACTGGGCGCTGAATCAATTAGCGTTTCTTCTCAACTTAATGGTCTCGTTATTACGTGCTGTGTACCGGTAATCAATCGACTGCACTCGTTGTGGACAGAGGGGATCACTTCTCGAGCACGAGTTGAAGCGCAACAAGTATCACAACCGACCTATTCGCTATCCACCTGTAATTGGCTAAAAACTAAAAATTACGGGGTGGTAATTAGTCGAGACTCTCGAGAGATCCATTCTCATCGTACAGTAGACATCCTAGAGATCCAGGAGACAGTCCCAGGTGGGCATGAACAACGACCTCACGAGCGACCCAGCGACCAGAATACAAGGCAAACAGACTGCGTGGTGCCACAGCAATGCTGTGTGTGCTGTGACAGCATGCACTTGAACGGCTTCGTCGGGAGAGCAAAGTCCATTCAGACTGAATAGACTTTCAGTCGAATGGAGCCTTTCCATCTTTCAGAAACTCGTAAAGGGAGCCCGGTGTTTTCGACTAAGTTACCATGAGACATGCCCGAAGCTTCACTGACGAGCTTCAGCTGAACAAGTCGTCACGTAAACGAAAAGTCGTACTGTGGCAAACCTCTTTATTTACATTAAATTACTTTTAAGAAACTTTTGAATTAATCATGTCTGTGAACATTTATCAAACGCACACATGTACTTCGAAGTGCAGCTTAGCAAAAAAAAACAAATATATAAAGGGTCTGTGAAAGACGATACAATCGCACGTCGTCTGCACAACATTCCGCCCCAGCTCTCATCACTTCACACTTCGACGGTAGAAACTCAAGCGCGAAGACTGTCGCCATCGCTGGCATGGGGGCTGGCGAACGCCTCGCAATGCCTCGCTTCCTGCGCGAAACTTCCCGCGATAATCGCACGCCCGACGTGGCGCCGTCCTCTTCTTCTTCCTCGTCTCCGTCGCCGGCGTCGCCTGGCGCGGGCGAGTCGGAGTCCTTATCGATGGCCGAGGAGCTCCAGCGCCGCAAAGCCGCCTTCTTGGCGCATTTCAAGAGCAACAGCGCGCCTATCTCCAACAGCGAGGACGCACCTGCGATCACGGCCTCGGACTTTGGCAGCACGCGGTCACTCGACGGCGGAATGGGCCCACACTGCGCGGACTCCAAGTGTCACGTGTGCAATGCGCCGCTCCGTCTTTTGCGGCTTCGGGTGGGTTTTATTGAGTACTGTTTGGGTGTTATTGAATGCAAATGACGGGACTTTTTCTCGCAGCATCGATGCCGGAACTGCGGACAGGCCGTGTGTGGCGTACACAGCAAGAATCAAGTGCCGCTGCCGCACCTGGGCATCATGAAGGAGGTGCGTGTGTGCGACTTGTGCACGAGACAATTAGTGCAGCGTCGAGCTGGATATCGCAGTCCCAAGAGCTCGAGAAGTAGACAGAACTCGAACCCGAACTATGCGGAGATAGAGAGCGACCCAGAGTTGTCGCCGGTGGCTGGAGAGAAGATGGCGCTGCCGTTGCTACTTCCGGCCCCTGGGAAGGACCGAAACCCGTCGGTGGACGGCGTGTTGGACGCGATCGGGACGCCAGACGTGAGTAGTCGAGGAAGCTTCAGCTTGAACACGCTGGGCGGCGGTCTGACGAGTAGCAGCGCCCACGCCATGCCCGGTATCCTGTACAGCTGCTTGTTGGAGGAGCAGGACAATACGATGGACGAGATTTTGTATCTGGGCACCTTCACGATGGGTGGACGGTCCCTAGCGAGTCGTCGAATGAGCGCGAACGTGGCGCTGTGGAAGTGGCGGATTTTCATGCTCACGACGGCCGAGATGCTGTGCTTCAAGGCCACCGGTTCCATCCCCGAGGAGGATTCGGCTTCCATGTCGGCGATGGCGTTGGGAGAGGTGCGCTCGTCGGTTCATCTGTCGGATATTCTGCACATTGAAGTGAACGATCAGTTCCCACGGATTCTCACGGTCATCCGCTCGGATGGACGAGTGTTCAGGGTACGAGCGCGTACGCCGGAGCAGTGTACGGAGATCGCTGTGACTCTGCGGAAGGCCATGCAGCTCTTCCAGGACGCCCTGTTCAAGCTTCAGCGTGGGCCCCAACCGGAAGATAATTCCATCAGCTGCGTGAGTGTCCAGCACGAATCTTCACTGCCCGAGTTGGTTGTTGTGAGCAATCCAGCCGTGGGGGAAGCCTTCCAAGTGGACATGTACCCTTCAAGTATTCTTCGATTCTACGTGAATGGTCCATCGGCTAATGGGACGGCACTTTTCTCGCGTGAGATGCTGACTCGTGACAAGAAGGAAGGAGTCGCCCCTATTGTCGTCGAGGCGGAGCCATTGGGGAACGGTCCTCGTGATGATCATGTGCTTCATGTTGCGGTGAAGACGGAGAAGGCAGTTGGGAGCTTGGAAGGTGCCGAGGAGACCAACAGACGCTTCTGGGGACTCACGTCTTTCCTGGCTGCTGTGGCTGCTGTCATGAACTCGATGGACAACGGCTCGTTCGAACTTCTGGCTTGGCTATCAGCGCTGGTGCTTTTCCTTACTCGCTTCCACGAGCGCATCAGCTTGTTGCTCACAACCAGGAGGTTCTCTCGGGCTCAACCGCTACGAGTGGAATGTGTTAGCGTCACGATGGGCAAAAGCGAAGGACCATCCGAGGGTGACGAAGAGGAACATGGCGAGGAACTTGAAGTGGATACTCGATTCCTTGCCGGCTGTGAAGGCGACGTGGAGGAAGCAAAGGAGCGACATGCGGCTACGATGAAGTGGCGGAAAGAGAACGACGTCGACACGATTCTGCTGCGTCCGTCGCACGTGTTCACGGACATGAAGGAGTGCTTCACCCACTTTACGCACAAGAAGGATCGACTGGGTCATCCCATTTCTTTCGAGTTCCTGGGCGGCCAACGGAAGGCGCTGCATGACTTTACAGCTCGCGGAGTTACGGAAGATGAAGCCATTATGCACCACGTCCGAATGATGGAGTTCATGTGGAACGTGATCGACCCGCGGCCATTCCCGGAAGGCAACATGCTGAAAATCTACGATATCAAGGGCATTTCCATGGCTGATATGTCGAGCGATGTGGTCAACTACACCAAAAAGTGGGGGGAGGTGATCGCAACGTACAACCCAGAGCGTGTCTACCAGGTCTTCATCATCAATCCGCCTGCGTGGTTTAACCTCATCTGGAAGCTGGTGTCGCCCCTTGTGAACCCCAAAACGCGTGAGCGAATCCACGTGCTTCGTGGACACAAGGACATCACCAAAGCACTGCTCGAGTTCGTCGCACCAGAAAACCTACCAAAAGAATACGGCGGAGAGTGTCAGTGTGAGGGTGGCTGTTTCACACACTCCCCCGAAGAAAATGATATTCGCCAGTGGACCGAGTTTGTGAACGCGAACTACCAGGGGGACGCAAACGATCCAGTCCTCGTCGACGCCTACAACGAACTATGTGAAAAGTACCGCAAGCAATTGTCACCTCCAGGCTCCAGCACCAACGCCACTCCTGTACTCCCGGGACAACACCTAGAAACTACCGGTAGATAATTATTCACATAGTTCGAAGTAGTTACATTGAAGCGGCTTGCAGGACGAACCTTAGGCTTATGCGCTTGACTACACGAATTTAATTGCTGTCATTGCTGTCTTCGAGATGCATGAGATCAACCAAGTGACGGAGAGTCGGTCGCCTGTACGAATTCAGAGCGCACGTTAGACACCACGGGTTGTATGTCTAGACAATGCATAGCGTACCCATGCGGACAATTCCACGGCTGGTCCAGTCCAGAGAGGTTTCGAACAATCTGGAGCAGCAAAAAATGGCACGATCGTACTGCGTCAACGACGGTCTGTGAGTATTACAAACTATGGCCTCCCTACCTTCTGCATTTCCTCTTTGTGAAGAGCAGTTCCAATCATGATGGAGCTTCTGCACGCTCGGGACGCAAACATCGCCATCACTTTTGGCAGGCGGATAGTTGAGGTATTCAGAGGCGCATCCATGAGGAGCGACGCCAGCTCTCGAATATCTGTAGCATAGAATTACAATAAGCCAATCCTACTTCGGCCGGGTCATAAAACAGTTAGCGCAATACCTTCAGTACCGAACTGCGTGTGCTTCGTGAAAGGCAGCGATAGCAGCTTTAGCTTCTTTGTAGCCGGAGCGTCCTTGTCGACCAGGAAGGTGAAGCCATTCTTCGTAAACACGCCTAAGTGATCTAAGATAACCATTTCTTCTCCAGCTGTCAATTCTAGCCTTAGCGGACGGACCAAAGGTTGCTGGTGCATGACTGTAGTCTGCTGAAGCGTTTCGTAGTTGAATTTTTCGTCGCTGGCGTGCTGATCGATAATGAACAGGTCATTGCCCAGCTTCCCAATAATAAAGCCGAGGTTGAACTGGCCAAGAACTTGCATGCGCTTGAAGTCCTCTTTCTTGAGCACGCGCTGCAATGCTGCTGCAGCAACTTCATTGTCTGTTTCAAGCGCGTTATCATCCACAGAAGTCGAGCACGTCTTCCAAACCTTGAGGCGGTTAGTCTTCCGTTTCCGCTCATACTCCACTTCTTCCTCGAAATATTGTTGTCGCTGCTTGATCATTTCGTCAAATGACCACACATTCTCTTCAGGTGTTGAAAGGGTTGCTTGTGACGGCATAGGAGAATAAAGCTTCTGTCTTTTAGCAGACTTTCGCAAGTCCAACAGGATCTGTTCGGGAGACGATGGCGCAGATGCGACACCCGTCTTCGATGACACAGGTAGCTTCGGTTCTACGGCCGCTTTGGGTTTATCTTCCGCTTTATCACCGACATGATCTGAGCTTTCACCCCGTTGAATCCTTGGTTGGAGTATTTCAACGATAACATGCTTTGGTTTCTGCTCCTCAGCTTCTGTAGTTACCTTATCATCTTGCGATTGTTCACTTTGCACGACAGAATTCGTTGGCACATCATCCTCATTACAGCTTTCCACGACAGGGAAGCGCTCTGGTTGCTTGGAAATTTCATTTTCTGATGTTGTCGAAATAACCTCCTTGGCACGCTCTTCTGTCTTACTTGCACGAGCAAACGCTGTCAACAATGGCTGAACTGTAAATGTTCCTCGACTTGGTTCGTAAAGCTTGTTTAAGCCCGTCTTAAATGCATCAATAATCTCTGCTTCCTGCAAGTCATCACACGTAGTGGTGAGATGTCTACTCCTGCCAGGGTCTCAGGATGCAGAACTTACATGCTTCACAAACGTCTCTCGCTTGTCTGGAGTAACGTTCACGTCGTAGTCTCCCAGAGGCAGCAGAAAGTTAAGGATGCATGCTGGCTTTTGCTTCATTTCATATTGCCTCCAAACTTCGTTCAGTGTCTTCGCCATCTAGCAGAACAAAAGCATCGCACGTCAGTAAAACACACTTCCATAGCTCCGTTGATTATTCATCCTACAAACCTTTGGTAGATCAAACGGGCGGCCATTAATGAAGAAGAACTGCCGGTCGTTGTCACTTCGGCCGACACCTGCGCCGACTTTAGAGACGTATCCCTCCACCTTGCGCTCTTGTCCACTTAGATTATTTTCAGTTTCCGTAGTAGAGCTCTTTTGTTCACCATCACTGTCACCCTCATCACTTGTACCACCTTTTTCTTTCTTCACATTGTTCTTCAGCTCACAGTCCACGCGTATTAGTGTCCTAAAAAACTTGGTACCGAACACATTGGCAATGTTCTCTCCCATCGTCTGATGCGCCTGAGTAGCCAGCACGACATGACGACTGGAGTTCTTTCCTGTTATATTGAACACACAGATCTTGACATTGGCACAGCTCACAGCGTACGCCTGCAGCACCTTAAGCAACTTGGCATAATGCTTCTTGATGTTTCGCTTGAAGTCCTTGTATCGGACAGCCAATGGCTACCATGAAGCACATTACAAACATTTGTAAAGGTCCTTTTTACCAGCCGAGCTTCAGTCTGTACCTTAAAGAGCTCTTCTACCGCCACGGTGGTCCCCGTAGGCCTTGCTTTCTTGGTCTCTTTCACGAGCGCCCCGCTCGCGTCGTACATCAGCAACGTTCCCACCGCATCTTTCTGCGTCCTTGTACACACTGTAAAGCTTGCAGCGAGCTCGCATATTGAGCTCAGCGCTTCACCGCTGGAAAGAAAAATGATAAGTTTTTTCACGTAATGAATAACAATCCTCTCTACCGCTACCAAGGGCCGCACCGGAAGCCGAAGGACGCGACGGTCTCGATGTCCTCGAAGCTGCTAATCTTGCTGGTGTAGTGTTTGCGCGCAAGCGAAGCGTAGTTTTCGGGAGCGACGCCGGCACCATTGTCACTCACCTCGAAGGCGTCGCGCCCAAACTCCTTTAGCTTCACTTCGATCTGCGTCGCGCCAGCGTCTAGTGCATTCTCCACTAGCTCCTTCACGGCCGTCGCAAGGTCTACCACCGATTGTCCACTGCATATACGCTGTACGTCGCGCCGGTCCAGCACGTGCAGCGCCGATGTCGAGGCCATGGCTGCGAGTGCGGAATTCGAAGAGTGATTGTCAGTTCAACCCAGTTTTTTAGAAATTGCAGATATTTTGAAGTGCTAATTATGTTAGAAACCGATTCTGTCCATTGAGTTGGTAAGCGGAAGGATGGTGCTGCTCAAGAAGCTCATGGGCACGGCGCAGGATATGTGGCGTATGCGCCGCATGCCCGCTCAAGTGCGCGCTAAGGATACGCGACTAGCATTTACTGACATTATTGTACGTATAGAATTATCAATATATGATTGCAATTTGACACTAACTCTGATGTGTTCTAGGGTGAGGACAGCCAAAAGGGTCGCTGGCTGCGTACCGGTCCCATCCTGGAGTTGATGGACGTGCTGGCTGGGACCGTCTCATCGCGGGTATCACTAGGACCTACTGCCACCATCTCGTTCGACCGTGTGGACTTGGTCAAGCCCGTGTTTCACGGCGACTTGGTGCGCGTAGAGGGCGAAGTTATCGGTCTCAGCAACTCGTCCATGGCTGTACAGGTCAGTGGCTATCGCCATGATGTTCCCACTGGCACGTTCCAGCACACACACGACGCTATCATCACGATGGTGGCCATTAATCGCTTCGGGCGACCTAGGAAGGGGCTCCCGCAGCTCTTTGATGCCGACCAAGCCGACTACTGTCTCAAGATGAGGGAGCTGGCTAATCAACGCAAGAAGCTCGCAAAGCGATGGCAAAAAGAACAAGAAGCGGTGGATAACATTCCCTTCATTAAGAGCAACGACCTGCTGCCCGGAGAGACCAAGCAAGAGTACGTCTCCGTGAGCGAGACGGAGATCGAAGTGCGCAATTGGTTCTTGCCGCGTAACCTCAACATCAATGAGACGGTCTTCGGTGGAGATTTACTCGCTTGGATGGTATACTTGAAGTCTATTTTGGTATGATATGGTAACATGGGAAGGCTTACGTTGATAAATCCTTGGTGCTTCAGGACCGAGCCGCCTTGTACTGTGCTGAGAACTTTACGAAGTCCGAGAAAATGGTGACTATTGCTATGAATCGTGTGCTGTTCAAGCTACCGATCTCGATCTCGGATATCGTCACTGCACGCGCCCGTGTCGTCAACGTTCGGTGAGTTACCAGCAGCCAATAAACAAGTGTTTGAATTACCATCATATGCTTACAATATTTTGTGATTGGGATGTACTTCAACTACAGTCGTTACCGTCTCGAGGTTGAGGTTGAGGTGTTTATTCAGTCGGTTGTAGACGGTGGCGAACGCAAGTCCCACAGCGGGTACGTCATTTTTTTTCTTAGTGAGGGGTTGCAATTGTGTCCTCACTTTCCCTTGGTGTGTTTTTCTGCTACATAATAGCTACTTTACGGTGCTGAATCTGGATGAAAAGGACGCGTTCAAACCGATCGACAAGGGGCTCAAGATAGACGAGGACAACCAACGTGAGATGCGGATACTGATGAAAGCTCAGAAGCGTCTGGAGTTTGCCGAAGAAGACAAGAACCTGCACTCATTGAAGACGCTGGAACCTCGCCTGTGATTTTGAAGCACCACCCACCAGCAGTTGGATGACTGCTACGTTAGACAAATACCGTCGAATGGATTGACTCATATCAACCTAAACGGCAAAAAGATTAACCCAAACGGCTTACTGTAGAAGAACGAAAGCGTTCACCGGTCATGAAGTACTGTGGTCTGTTGCTTGGTTTCAGGCGAATTGTCGTACCAGGTACACCGGTATTATCCGATATATCCGCGTGACCCAACAATCGAACGCAAGCAAGCCGGACGGGAGTTCCTGCTGTCTCCGAGACAGCAGGAACTGCACATGCATGTGCTGTACCTTTCATGTTGAGTTTTCAGTTCCTTTTTTTGTTTTGCTTCGAGCAAGACTTGAGGTCGGGCAGCGTTCAAGATTTGCGCGAAGGTGGTGAAATCGGTGAATTGCCTGGCCCTTCTTCCACCGTCACTTGACGCAAAGACGCTGTCGTCGTCGCGAATCATGATTCGTGTCGTGGAGAAGGCTTCTTCTTTTCTTCTTTTAGAAAAATTACCATCTTCATATCCACCTCGTGCATGATACTGTACTGCGTGAATCTTACGACACAGCCCGTGTAACACAGGTCGCCGCGACCGTCGCGACCATCGCGCCATCTAAGGATTCTTTGAGGCAGCTCTTGTAGATCAGCAGAGGTGGACCACCGACCATTTGAAGTTCAAATGGTCACCAATTTACCAGTACAGTATGTACCAAGTTGGTAGGATGCCAAGACACGAGGAAGATCCGGTAACATTACCTTTAAATGGAGTCTACATGTACACCGGTCACTGGAGCAATCGGTTGAATTTCAAATATTTGCGTCGATGGGATTCGACACAACAGCGTACAGTACGAATCGTACTACGATGGGTCACTGTCAGGCTGACAGTGTCAGCTTTATCTTGTACTTGGACAGTGCGGCAGTCGTGCGAGTCTCGAGAACTTCCCGAGACGGGGAAGCCCCGTCAGTTGCATGTATTACTGCACTAAATAAAGATTTCTGCCACAACCGCCACTAACCAGTGCTGCACGCGACGATGTCTTCCGGCTTGAATCTCGGGGTGACGGCCGTGGGCCAGGCCTCAAGGCTCGACCACTATGTGTAAGCTGACATGTATGCATTACATTACACATTGTGTAATGGGACACAAAGAGGGCATGGAATACTGAAAGAACTCTTCCAGCAAAACTTAGCGGCGGCGACCGTAGTAGTCTAGCCAAAGTTATCACCCCAATTGAGAAAAACGGTATGTGCTGGACATGGAGCACAGATCGACGACATTTGATCAGCTGGAAGCACAGCAACACCCGCTTCTCAGCTTTGTGACGGGTCTAACTTACTGTGCCCCCATGCTTTTGCTTCAAGGTGCTTCGACATATTGCTGTACACATCGATTCCTAGAGCCCAGTTCGCTTGCACTATAAATAACCACATTGGTGTATTATAAAAGCTTTCTCGCCTATCCTAAATTATAGTCGCTGATTTCCGGCACCGGATGAAATATACCGGTGTCAGTGAAGGCCCCTCACTGACTCAATGAGAGACCCCTCACGTGATTCACGGCAAGGGCAACGACACCAGGAGAGTACAGTACGCATCGTTGACGGCACTATTAATAAGTGGAACGGTATTTCTTTCGGCAAGCAGACTCCATCACGAAGCGATCCCATCCAGTCCACCATTCAACTTGTGCCTCTACCCCTCCTGCGGCGCCACCGTCGTTTGATCTGCTCGGGCTTCTGTAGCAACGGTGGAAGTCGAGACTTTGCTAAGCTGAGACTTTGACAACCCGTCGAGGCTAGGCACCGGGCGAACGTCACATCAACTCCCACGTGTTCGGGACCGGCGCATCTGTCGCCGACCTCGGCCCCATCCACACTCAACCTGTCTTTACCATGGGCACACACCCGCCTTGCTCAAAAGAGATGATGTGAGGCGCTCACAACGGAAAAGACCATCTCGGAGAGAGTGTCCGACAAACTTTCAGTTGTCGACTCGACAGAACTTGAAAACATGGACGGCAGACCCGTGCTCCGTCAGGTCTCGACTTCGAGCCATACGCCCATGAGCTCCGACGGATCGGAGCCTACGGCGGTGCTCGGCGCCCCGATGTCGCGCAACGAGCTTGAACGCAGTCGTACACAGCAAAACCAGAGTGGAATGATGTCGCCAGGTACGGCATTTGAAAACCTCGACACCATCAAAGGACCGGCACCACACACGTTCAGTAACAACAATATCCCGGTGAAGCCCAAGGTGGCGCTCTTCGATGGCGACTCACAGCTGTCAACCGAGGGATTCCGCCAACGCGCAGCACTGCAGACGTGCTCCATCAGTTGGCAGCACATTTCGTATTTCATTCAACCGAAGGAAAAGGCACTCGGACGCCTCCGTAACAACAGCAAGCGCGGTTCGGGTCCGTCCGGGCTAGAGGCGCAGTTCGAGCGTCAGCAACCACGCAAGATCCTCAACAATATATGGGGGCGATCAGGGCCGGGCGAGTTGACGGCCATTTTGGGTCCGTCCGGTGCCGGTAAGACCACACTTCTTGATATGCTCGCGGACCGAGTGCCGTCGGGAGGCTCGGGTGTGCATCTGGAAGGACTTGTGGAGGTGAACGGTCAACCACGCGACCTCCGCACTTTCCACTCTATTATGAACTACGTGTCTGAAGACATGGCGTTCTTGGGAGCTTTCACGGTGCTCGAAACGTTGCAGATCGGGGCTGGTCTGAGTCTACCCGGTCACATGCCCCCCGTGCAGCGTGAGGCCCGTGTTCAAGATGTTATCGATGCCATGGGCTTGCGGTCATGTTCGAACGCTCGTGTAGGCGATGTTTTCCACAAAGGCATCTCCTCTGGCCAGCGTAAACGTCTCGGCATCGCACTGGAACTTCTGTCGGATCCTGCTCTTCTGCTCCTGGATGAACCGACGTCGGGCTTGGACTCGTCCTCCGCTCGCGGTGTCATGCAGTACATTGAGCGGTTGTGCCAGGAAGGTGGAAAGAACGTCGTGTGTACGATCCACCAGCCTTCTTCGTCCATCTACGGCATGCTTACGAACCTCATTATCCTCAGTGGTGGTGAGTTAGTGTACAGCGGTCCTACAAACGCTGCTATCGCCCACTTCTTCTCCATGGGCTACGTATGCCCCATGTACACCAACCCGGCGGAATACTTCGTTCACCTGGTCAACACAAACTTCCACGACGGCTTGAAACTCGAGCCCTTTATCCGTGCACTCAAGGAAGGTGCCGAGCCGCAGCGTCTCCGTGCCGATGTTGTCAGAGATCGTTCCCGTCGCGATCATCTGGCCAATCCGGAACTCTTGAAGGCTATGCGACCGTGGCCGATGGACCAGTTCTTCGTGCTGGTGAAGCGTAATATGACGAACAACTGGCGGCACCCGGGTGTCTTCTGGCTGCGTGTGCTCATGTACGTGCTGCTGTCGCTCATGGTGGGTACAATGTACCTGAGCTCCAATGACGGTATCAAGGACATCTCGATGGTGTCGCTGCTCTTCTACGTGCAAGCTTTCCTCGTCTTCATGTCCGTCGCCGCTCTGCCAGCTTTGCTGGAGCACCGTGCAGTCATGGAGCGGGAGATGCGAGCGTACGCGCTGTCATTGACCGGCTACACGATGTCTAACCTGCTGGCTGCGTTGCCGGGTATCCTGCTCATCTCCGTGTTGGCGTCGACGATCGTGGTCTTCCTGGCTCACGTGCGCTCTTTCCCGACGTTCTTACTCAATCTGACGCTGTCGCTTATCGCCTCCGAGTCGCTCATGCACTTGCTAGGAGCTGCCGTGCCTCACTACATTATGGGTATTGCCTTGGGCGCCGGTCTCTTCGGTATGTTTATGCTCTGCGAAGGCTTCATGGTGCCATTCGAAGACATGCCCGTGTATTGGAGATGGGGCTACTACATCGCCTTCCACACGTACTCGTTCGAGTCCTTCATGTACGAGCACTTCTCCAAAGTCAACACGAAGGAGGCGTGGGAGATACTCCGAGGTTACGGCATGGAAAAGGTCAACGTCTGGCAGGACATGATCATCCTGGCCTGCTACTCGGTCGTACTGCAGCTGCTCGTCATCGGAGCGCTATTTCTTCGTTTCAACCGGCACCGTCGCCGCTAAGCGTAATGCGTCTCTTTATTAACGTTTGCATAAGCAATAAAACATGAAAGTATTCATGTTACATGTACCATCCAGTACGGATGAACATCAGGTCATACAACCTACATGTAGCAGCCGCAACTACGTGCATACATAATATGTGTGCATGAGACTGGGGAATTTTTTTTTCCTATGAGCAAAAAAGCTATTTTATATTCAAATAAATTCAAGGGGCTTCTTTGTATTATCGACAGATGCTTTCTTTGAAATGAAATTATTTGCGCTCTTTTGTTTTGTAGGAGCTGACAATATTTGCAGTAATAAGGTCGTTACATGTGGTTTCGTATTGCTGACTACAATAAGCTGACGTTATTTCCAGTGAAAGAGCATGTATTGCTCTGTACATTGTATTGACGACATTAACCAGACGGTTTTTTTTGTTAGGGAGGAGATATCACTCTATTTAGTGAACTGTCTATTATAATCTGACGTTATTTTCAGTATTAGAGTAGGTAGCGCTCTATTCCAGGCGAGCAAATTTTAAATCTAGAAAAAGTAAGCCTATCGTACGGAGTTTTCTAAGCCTTCCCGCATAACTCACTCTTTAATTTGTCTTTGATGCGCCCGTTCAAGCGTCTTGGGGTCTCTTTAGACTGTGCAGCACTCGCTATTGACTGGCTTAGGGTCAAGCTAGAAGCGCAGAGCGCATGCTCGCCGTCAAGACGTCACGACATTCAGATGGGCACCGTTCGTCATCCCCCGGTCCTTTTTTTGTTTCTCGGAATCTGAGTCTGAATTCGATTGGAAGACGGAAGGGACATCGACTCCGGCGAAGGTCCAAATAAATGTTTGACAGCACTTCAAGTTCGATATAAGAATTCGCCAGATCGGCTTGCGATGTTCCCTTGTGTCAAGCAGCTGAAGAATCGGTCACAGAGACTAAAAAGACGTGACGCTTTTTCAATCACAAAATACGCCGACGTGATGGAGTGGACCTCTCCAAGAATGCGCACAACGCTTGAGCAATTTCAGAAGCACCACGAGTATAATTTGGGCTCGGATGCATTGTGGTTTTGTCAGCAGTCATTCAACTTTCAGCACAAGCTACTTGTACTGTATTCCTTCATAGATTCTCTAGAGAATGGAGAGGTTTCTGTCGGGATTATCTTCACGTCCAGGCGATTGTCAGGATTGCTCCTAGGCAAGTACTACGCCAACCTTTGATCGACGTATCCCCGGAAGAGCTTGGTGTGACGGATGGTACTTATAATATCCATTTTGGCGGATGGACACCAGTTTTGTTCGGTACCGTTGGGGTGCGTTACGCGGAACAGAACAAGTATCAACAGAATTTCTACCCAATGGCGTTCATGTTCACGCGGACAGAAACAGCTATCGCGTATACACGGCGTTTTACTGTCTGCAGGGACAAATGTGATTTGGATTTTAATGGAGCTTTGGAGCTTAGCTACGGATCAATGGATCACTCTGCCTCTATCGCAAGTGCCTTTCGCCAAGTCTGGCCTGACATTATACTTCTGAGCTGCTGGCCACATTGGTATCACAATGCCAGAGGCAAAAAGTATTTTTTTTGTCTTCAAGTAAGCGCTACCAAGAAATCATTCAGACGCAACCAGAATACCTCAGCGATGCGCGCTCGCTTGACCAGTTCGAAGTTTTATCCGAGCTATTGGTCAAGAACTGGGAGACGCTGGGTGAAGCCGAGTACGCACACTGTCTTAGCGATGAATACCTGACAGACCCCTGGGATTTGTGGTTCTATACTGCAAGTGACACTGCTAGAGTGCTGCCAAACCAAAATCCGATTGAATCCCATAATTGAATAATCAAGGCCACGGTAGTAAGTCATCTTCGAGCAGCGACGGTGCACGTTCTAAATTTTGCCTAAACTCTTGTTCGAAAGTGCTATGGACATCGACTCTGAGCCTATCAGGCATTATGCGTCTGGCCCAGTGAGCGCACAAGATTTGCAGATGGCTGTGGCTCTATGCGAAGAAGGCAATCACTACCCTACTCACATACGAAAGCTCAGACGGGCGGTTAACAGCATCCAAGAATATTTTTTTAACGCCGAGCACTACATCGTTCCCGATGACAACGTCCACGGCAACGGCAATCGAACCAAACGCACAACGCCTCGCACAGAGGTAAGCTCAAGCAAAACGAGAAGGTGGAGAACATCCAGTTGCGCTATTTGTCGATTCACGTCGTGGAAATTTTGGAGCGGAATCCGTTCAACCACTATTGAGACAACCATTCCTGGAGCAACGACGAGATCAAAATGATTCGACGTAAGTTCAAGTGCGACTGTAAGCGGTTTTACCAAACCGGCTGGCTCTGCGCTCACGTTTTGACATGTCTACATCTCGTAGACTCCCTAGACCTACAGGTTATGCTACGAAACCTACCGGCTCGAAAGCCACCTGGACGGCCTCGGAAAATGACAAGATGCCTGGATCGTGACAGGCTTCGAAAGTCGCAGTATGCTGTGTACTCGCTGATCAAGAGGTCGGTGGATAAGCCCGCTAGTGTCATCTACTGGAGCATTATGATGGCCGATCATAGAACTAATGACGAAGGCGAAGGAACAGAGCTCAACCACGTTGGGAACGCTAAACAACCTTTCATGAAGCCGGTAAACGATACTGGAGCATCGAATTCGAGGAAGCCAGCGCCTTGGGGGTTGAAGCACTGGCAAGAGCGATTATCTATTCTTAGCAGATGGGACAGCGCTTTGCACCCAACTAAAAGCGTACTACGTTGCAGGCCAGCAGCTGCATGTATAATACATATTTAGTCTAGAAACATCGAGCAGAAAAACTATAAAGTCACCCAAAAAATTGAGCAAAACCTTGCGAGGAAACACTTGCATTCCTAGCAGCATACAATTAAGCCCCTCAACATACAATTAATTCTCTGACTTATAAAAAAGCCAAAATTTCATAAACAGAAGACGAAATGACATGACATAGAAAATAGCCAAACATATCATAAAAAAACCGCTCACATGAGACTGCGTCAAACGAAATGATAATTTAGAGTTATTGAGATAAAGGGTTAACCCTTTGTGAGCTGAAGTACAGCTTATGTGAGCTGAAGTACAGCTTATCGTGAGCTGGGGAGATACAGCTATTCCAGTGCCGTGAGATGCAGTACTGCCAGTGTCCAGTATAAGACACATCCAGATCAAGACAAACCTGCACATCACGGTACTGTTCATGAGCGTGGAGCCACACGCGGCATTGCAGAACCAAACACCGCGTACGGACTATCCCACACACTGCTGTAGACTTGACTACAGTATGCAGTGGTGAACTGATGGCTGTGAGCAAGCTGCGCTTGCTCACATTAGACTTAGATTGATTATCGGTATATTAAGTTACGTGCTACCTAATATACTGACTGCGGCGGGTGAATGGCATGAAGTCTCTGCCACACACTTACTTCGGAACTTGACGCCTGCGGCTCAAGTGGAGAGACTTCACTGCGCCGGATCATCACCTCGCCTGTCGTGGCGTTCTGCCTCGGCACTCACGTGTTTATACTAAGTGTCTTATTAGGGGTACACATATCTTACTGTACTGTAGTTATCTACTATGACTGCTACACGCAGCCAAGGAACTCGTGCTACCTCACCGATGACGCATGACGCGTCCTTACTGGTTATGAGCCCAATAAGAGAGCAGAACGAGTCGAAAGAAGACGATGATTCGCCAGAAGTCTTGCGGCATGAAGACGAAGCCCCCGTTCAAGCCATTCAGCCGCCTGCAGGTCACTCAAACGAGTCGATCTTGCTAGCAGAAGAGTTTGGACGCCGATTGGCTGCAATGCCACACGGAGTCGAACTCCTCACCCTATTGGTGGAAGATTCTCACCGTCGGTTGGTAAACCGAGTGAGAAATCAGAACTCAAGAGACCGAGAACTGGACAGACGCCTTCGCGAAGAAGCTGCCGCCCCCCGTGCTCCTCAAGATCCGCCGGTGCCCAGCGAACCAAGTGAGCCGAGTGAACCCAGTGAACAAGGAGGAAGTGGACCCCGAGACGACACGCGCAGTCGAGCATCATCACACGGGACCAGCATGCTGGACAACCAGTTTGGCGCCAGTTATGATGATGTGGAGCTCGGTCGACACACAGCGAAGATGCTAGGCAAGGAGGTGCCCCTGCCCAAGCTGTCCGATAATAAGAAGGACTATGAAAAATGGAAGAATGAGGTAACATTGCGTTTCCCCACTTACAAGCTGAGCGCGATCACGTATGGTGAGGAGCGCTACAACTCTGTAGCAGGACTCAACAGCCAGAAGTATCATACTTGGTATGACACGCGTCGATCCATGGCGTTCACGGCCATGGCGCTGTCATTGGACATGAACCTGCGAGAAATGTTCAAGGTGGACGAGCTCAGGGACCAGATGGAAGCCCCATCATTGCTCTGGGACCGCGTTACGGCGCACTTCACCAGAGGCGACGGCGTGAACCCTGATTACATCCTGCGAGATGTACTAAACCATGAGCTGAAGCCGGGCCAAACCGTGGATGCCTACGTAATCAAGAGCGAGGAATTGGTGCGACAACTGCGACAAGCCAATGGTCAGCTGGAGGAGTGGGAGCATGCAAGCTTACTGATCTCCAACTCGCAGCGTGTGTTTCGTGAGCTGGCGGAACAGCACACGGTCTGGTGCAGCAAGAACGACCGACGTTTGCTGACACGTGCTGAAGCTACGCGTCGCCTACGACAAGATGAACAAGCTCGAATGCAAGTTGACAACTTGCAGTCAACAGTGGCAGCGCCACGTGCTGCTCAAGTAAGCTACGTAACGCAAGGACGCAAAATGGGTAAGAAGAAACGGAGTGCAGGCAAGGACGATGAGCTGATGAAGAAGAAGGCCCGTACTAAGTGTAGCAATTGCAACATGGTTGGACATTGGTATGCCGAGTGCACTACCATTACCGGCCAGCGGTTGAAGCCAGAATTGGCTGAGAAGTTGAAGACCAAGGGCAAGCGTTCTGCGACCTCTTTCGTTGGTCATGTTGGTATTGATCACCAAGACCGCATGGTCCGACGTATCGGTTCAACTACTACTACGACTGAATCTCCTGTTTATTCCCCTACGTCACCAGCCAGTCCTGAACTTGCTGGACCTGGTGTCGTTTCGAGAATTGTACCTACTGCACCTCAGCAGCTGCATCTGCGAGGTGATCAAGACTATCGTCGTGCCCAAGACGACAGTAGGCAACAACAGCGTACGTCTGCGACGTACCCAGTTCGTCACTACCAAGATTATGATCGACGTGAGCCGACGCCTACGTCATGTATGAACTCACCTCATGTTAAGGAGAGTCATTACGGACCACCACGCGGTGGTAATTTTGATCGAGGATTTAGTGACGACTACCAGAGACGTGATGACCGTGCGTGGTCACCGCGTCGCACTGACAATCGTGGAGGATCACCATCTCGCTTCAATGGTCGAGGACGTTCCCCATCGTGGGGCCCATACAATGGCCATGATCAAGGTTATCGTGGAGATAACCACCGACCAATGCCGCCACGTTACCAAGGCTATGGACACCAGCGTTTGTCACCACCACGAGAAAGAGGCAGGTCGCCATGGCGCAGTGAGCGTCGTGGCCCCTCGCCTCCTCGCTACAGCGAACGGCGTGTTTTTGACGGTGCTCGTCGGGACGAGCCTCGTATGGTGAATGCAGTCCGCCGGAATGAAGTTCTGTATTGCTTCACGTATGCAATCAGGTCACTGGTAAGCTGGAGGACAAACTGCTGGATGAAGTGATCTACATACCAACTGCGAAGGTCAACATCATCAGTCTCGGATACATGCAGATGGTTGGAGGGTTCAAGCTTAACTGTTCGGACGACCAACGAACTGCGTGGCTAACTAAGACTGGCTGTGCCTTGCGATTTGATATGCGGGATCACATCTACCGTCTACGTGTTGCACACGTTGCTGGAGTCATGGTGAATGCGGTGCAAAAGAAGGAAGCGAGTTGCGAGAACGTGATGGAACTGCTACATCAACGTTTCGGCCACTTGAGCATGGACACGGTGAAAATGATGTCGAACAAGTTGAATGTTGGAGTTAAGATTAATGGAAAAGATCTGAGCTCTTACGACTGTGTTGCGTGCAATTCAAGTAAAGCTAAGAGGATGCATCATGCGCGGCGACCGGTGCGGAAGCTGCGGCCACTATCTATGCTGGTGATGGACATTTGCTCAATAACTGAGCCTACTGCGAGTGGAGCAACGATGTTTCTCTTTGTGATCGATGAAGCAACCAGATTTAAGTGGGTGTATTTGCTTGAAAGGAAGAGGGAAGCTACTGCTTTTATCATGAAGTTATTGAATGAGTTGCAGACTCAGTTCAAAGACTATCGCGTGCAGCGACTGCATGCTGACCAAGGTGGTGAATTTGCCAGTAATGAATTGCGAGATTTGTGTGAACAACGTGGAGTCATTCAGCAGTTCACGAACGCATATGCGCCCCAAGAAAACGGCATTGCAGAGCGTGCAAATGGTGTTGTGTTGCCACGCATCAGGGCTATGCTAACGTCTACGCGCCTACCCAACTTGCTGTGGGGTGAGGCACTGCTGCATGTGGTGCACACGTTGAACGTGTTGCCTACTACATCACTTGGATTTGTGTCGCCACACTCCAAGCTGTATGGAGAGGTACCAGACCTCAGTGTCTTGCGGACATGGGGGTGTCTTGCGTGGGTTCGCATTCCACCGGAGTCTCGACAAAGGAAGGAAAAGCTGAGCTCACGTGCAAGACTGAGTTTTTTGTTGGGTTACAGCGGCTCAACTAAAGGCTACAAGTTCATGGATTTGTCTACTTGCCAAGTGATCACTGCGCAGGGAGGTAATGTTCGCTTTCACGAAGCATTCACTGCGGATAGAGACTATGTGAAACACTTGCTGGAGAACGTGTACCAATGATGTGACCATGAACTACCATCGACAGTGCCTGTTGATCGGATTAAGACTACAATGGAGACTTATACTACGACTATTGCTACTGGACTAGTACCAACAAACTTGGATCTGCTTGAAGCCGATGCTGTTCCAGTGGGAGTTGCGTGTGCGTCTGGTGGGCCTTCGACTGCTGTTGCAAGTGCAGCCAAGGCCAGTGGGAGAATTGTGACCTCCAGTGGGAGTGCAAGCTCACACAACCAGACAAGTGATGTTAGTGACAAGTCTCCTAGTACGAAACGACCAGCTCCTACTACTTCACCTGCGAAGAAGAGTGGCAAGATACGCAAGCGCAGTGCGCGTAAGCGTACTCAGGTTTCCGAGAAACCAACGAGTGGATTTGCGATCTGCTCTCCTCCTGTGGAACCGTGTCTGAAGAGGCCAAGGCGGACACAGAAACCGAATGTACGACTACTTGACTATGTCGTTGGCCATGTACAGACTGTGCATGAAGCCATCCAGATCCCTACGACATATAAGCAGGCACGTGCAAGTACACACTGGCCTCAATGGAAGGCAGCTATGCTGTCTGAACTACAATCACTCAAAGGGCACAGAACGTGGAGACTAGTACCGCGTGCTGTTGTCAAGAAAGTGAAGGTCATTACGTGCAGATGGGTATTCGCTGTGAAAAGAAATGAACGTGGACGAGTAACGAGATTCAAAGCTCGGCTTGTGATTCATGGCTTTAAGCAGCAGCATGGGGTGAACTACAGCGAGACGTTTGCTCCTGTCATCAGATTTGAGACGATTCGAGCGGCCATTTACTATGCAGTGCAGCGCGGCTGGGCCGTGCTGCAGTATGGTGTGAAGACTGCCTTTCTCTATGGAGATTTAACTGAGACTATCTTCATGGAGCAGCCGCCCGGCTTTCAGACAAACGGCCCTGATTTTGTGTGCAGACTTTTGAAGAGTCTGTACGGGCTGAAGCAAGCACCTCACATCTGGAACAAGACTTTACATGCAAAGCTTGTGGTGATGGGGTTTGTGCGTCTGGACTCAGACTTTGGATTGTATGCACTGAAGACTGATGACGAAGTTAAGATGCTCTTAACAGTGTATGTTGACGACTTACTGCTGATGGGAACTCCCGAGCTTTGCGAGGCAACTGCTGCCAAATTGAAAGAGTCATTTGAGCTGACAACAATGGGAAATGTGAAGTACCTGCTCGGTGTGGAGATCCTGATAGATCGCTTGCAGCGACAAATCATCTATTCG
The DNA here is from genome assembly GCA_011320135.1 of Phytophthora betacei. Classification (NCBI taxonomy): domain Eukaryota; phylum Oomycota; class Peronosporomycetes; order Peronosporales; family Peronosporaceae; genus Phytophthora; species Phytophthora betacei. The sequence continues at coordinate 711,106 of JAANHX010000689.1, read as the reverse complement.
CAGCAGCAGTACGTTCGAGATGTGTTAAAAGCTTATCACATGTCAACATGCAATGGGTGTGCGACCCCGGAAGCTACATCGCCATCCAAGGTTGTGCTACCTGAAACCAAGGAGAAGCTGCCCTACCGTGAAGTGGTGGGTTCGGGTAATGAGTGCGTCCAGGCCAGATATCGCACATGCTACTCGCCACCTTGGCAAGTTCCTGGCCTGCTTCGATCACACACACTATGCTCAAGCTAAGCGGGTGCTGCGCTACCTGCAAGCAACGAAGGACTTCGGCCTAGTGATGGACGTGTCCAGCGGAACATCGGTTGAACTGATGACTTACTCCGATGCTGATTATGCGAATGATCCTGCGGATCGTAGAAGCGTTAGCGGCTACGTGACGATGCTCGACGGTAATGTGATATCGTATGCCTCAAGGGAGCAAGAGATCAATGCGACCAGTACATGCGAGGCAGAGTATGTGGCCATGTCCGAAGCTGCGAAGGATATCTTGTGGCTACAGGGCTTATGCAAAGAGTTGGTCTGGCAGCATCCAGTACCACTCATGCGAGGAGACAATGAGGGTGCCATCTCATTGAGTGCTAAACCCGGCAAGCATTCCAAGACCAAGCACATTGACAACAAGTATCACATGGTGAGGCGTAATGTGGAGTTGAAGCAGTTAACGGTGAAACATTGTGGAACTGACGACATGGTTGCCGACATTATGACGAAGGCGTTGGGAGCTGTTAAGTTTGCTCGTTTTCGGAAGTTGATGAAGGTGTTGCCTGTTGTTACTGCTGACAACAACATTGCTGATGCTACTGCGGCAGAAGCTGCGTCTACTACGACTACAGCTGCGTTGAAGTCTGATCATGTTGAAGACGCTGTTGAAGTGTGAAAGTGCGTGTGTTGTGCGAGGCAAAACAAGTTAAGGTTGTTTGCATGGTTGCACTATGACATGTACTGCTATGGTGGGATGCTGTGCGAGTGGGAGTGCGGTTGCTACTGCGGGCACAAACTGCTCTTCAACTTTACGTGGATGAACGCAACGACTTCCAGAAGATCGTTGAGTTCAAGTGGGAGTGTGAGCTGAAGTACAGCTTATCGTGAGCTGGGGAGATACAGCTATTCCAGTGCCGTGAGATGCAGTACTGCCAGTGTCCAGTATAAGACACATCCAGATCAAGACAAACCTGCACATCACGGTACTGTTCATGAGCGTGGAGCCACACGCGGCATTGCAGAACCAAACACCGCGTACGGACTATCCCACACACTGCTGTAGACTTGACTACAGTATGCAGTGGTGAACTGATGGCTGTGAGCAAGCTGCGCTTGCTCACATTAGACTTAGATTGATTATCGGTATATTAAGTTACGTGCTACCTAATATACTGACTGCGGCGGGTGGTGTCTGGCATGAAGTCTCTGCCACACACTTACTTCGGAACTTGACGCCTGCGGCTCAAGCGGAGAGACTTCACTGCGCCGGATCATCACCTCGCCTGTCGTGGCGTTCTGCCTCGGCACTCACGTGTTTATACTAAGTGTCTTATTAGGGGTACACATATCTTACTGTACTGTAGTTATCTACTATGACTGCTACACGCAGCCAAGGAACTCGTGCTACCTCACCGATGACGCATGACGCGTCCTCACTCCCTTTACCAGGCCAATTGATTTTCGCACTTAAGCGAGCTTTTTATCGTAAACTTCCATCGAAAACACTGTAAAAGTACCCTTATTCAATTGCTTTTAGCAGAGGGCTTTTAAATAACGCTTGAATCTCTCAAATTGAAAAATAATATTGAGCTCACAACACTCTCAAATGTATCGCCATTTCGAGGGCCCATAAATGGCGATAATATTTTTGGGCGACCACAACTTCTCCTAGTTTTAAGCGTTATGTAGCTTATATGGGCTCAAGAGATAGAGGATTCGCCCCGCTTTCGTTTAGATTGCCTAAGTCGCGTTTCGTACTTTGCTTCGTGAGTATCGTTTTGTTTGACGTAGTCTCATTTGTTGACCTCCACTAATTTTACTCCATGTCAGGAAAACCGGCTTTCTCCGCTTTTTACTGGCGACCACTTATTACTTACACTCGATTATAGCCACTCAAATCACTTTATCGAAATCCTCCACTTGTTACTGACAACTTCTGAAAATGGAATCTCCATAGTACAGCACATATGAACTGGATTTGTGCGTAAAAATAAGATAAATTTGTGCACTGTTAGCAGTACATACTAAGTGCGCTGCGAGCTTAAGATTCACTACGGCTGAAGGCTGCTATCCGCGCGCTACGCCGCTAGAAGTTTTCTTTTTCTCGATGGGCGCTTTCGTCCCCTTCTAGACTGACAGCCACCGAAGTCGATAGTCTCCTTCTCGAAATCCACCTTTAGCTTCCAGGCGAGGTTGTGGACGGGCTCCCAGGTGAGTTCAACCATTGGATAAGATAAAACTCAAAATTATTTACCCAGCGTTTTGCGTACACTTTTTCGGCGTCAAACCTTCGTTCTCCTCGACCTCGTCTTGCTCGGTTGCTGGCAAATAGACCACCGCCACTGCCGATCGACGTTCTGGCTTCTTCGGTTCTTGGTGAACAATTCGTAATATTAGGATTGATAGTATGCCGATAGAAAGAGCCGTATAGCCTGCGTTCCATGTTTCGGACATGTTTCTTCCTCTTATTAGAGGGTGACATTGACTTCACCCCCATTAAAGTAGAATTTCACTTAATCGTTTCTGTTTTTATTTCTAAATAGGAAATCGCACATTCACCGACGGCTTAGTATTAACGATGGTTTTGTAGAGATGTATCTTCTTCTTCAACTTTACGCCTTCACGTATGCAATTTCTGTAAGGCATCGGTCAAGAGAACTACTGGATTAGAATTTATTACCTCTTAATATGAGCCTGCCGAAAAGGACAAAAACCATGTCCAATTTTGTGCTATAAAATGTCATTTAAATAGGAAAATCGGAAAATGAAAATGAGGGGATAAATTTTTGGATGAAAAGTAGCCACATTTCTGCAAAAATCAGACTAGTTTCTTTCCTTCGCGCTTGTTTTCGATTATGTTTCGGCTTGGGTCCCGGCTTAAGTCCACGCTTATCGATACGTGCTGATTCTACCAGATGATGCAGAATACTTAGTGCAGTGTCAGCTGTTAGAGTCACGCTTGTAGGCCATGGTCTAAACAGAAAGGTGAGTGTATTGCGATGGTGCCCTATCGACGTTTGTGTAGAGTCGCTCAGCAATTCGATACGCTTCCCGTAGCACAGATTGTGTAACGGGGTCCGTAGCCCTAAGTGTACCCCTAGTTACATGAAGTGTGACACGTCATACTTCGGGATATTTGGTACAAGATACCAAGGTCGTCCAAAGCCAACCATTGGCTGATGACTTTGCTTTTCTATAGGTGACTCATAGTTTGTATTTAACTCAAGCTTTATAATATACTCAGTTTACATTCTACCTTAAATAGGTCGCTTCGCTCCCTTTTCAATAAAAGGGGGCCTGTGAACTGCCGTTTACTAAGCATTTGTATACTCTCGGAAGCCAGCTTCCTCTAGCGCAAAGTGCTGTGTGACCCCGTCGCACTTGGTAGCACTCGTAGTCAATCCACGCCACCGCGGGTAGACTACCTGAATCTCTCCCAAGTTCGTTGCCCTGGATAGGAACGACTTCTTTCATATGGATGACTCACAGTTCGAGTCGGTTCGGAAGATGGCAGGCATCTTCGGGATGGAGGCCCTGCAGAGCCTGGTGGTGTCAACACCGGCCGAGCAGCTCGAGCGCGTCAATGCGTTTGACGCGTACGAGCAGGGGCTCATCGCGCATGTGCGGGAGAGCCTGCAGGCTCCGGCGGCGGAAACAAAACCGCCACCCGAAGCCAATACGACTGAAGGTTAAGCCGTATGAAGGGAAAGAAGGTGAGAACCTTCACTTCTGGGTCCGAGAAGTAGAGCTCGCGATGGACGCGGCTCTGATCTCGACCGAGCAACTTCGTGTTGATTTTGCACTGTCTAACCTTAGCGGTCGTGCTAAGAGTTGGGTGTACACGCGGGAGGCAACATCCCCTGGATGTTTCACATCCTGGGCTCAGCTGTATGAACAGCTCCGAGCAGCGCTCCTCCCGGCGAACTACGAGTACCGCCAGTGCTCGCGCTTCCTCTCGTGCAAACAAGGGAGGCGTGAGCTGCACGAGTACGTGCAAGAGATACGGGAGCTCACGGCGTCCCTAGTAGGAAACCCACTCAGCAAACACATCAAGATGACTGTGCTCATGGACGGCCTTCAAGTGGGCCACGCGCGCACTCAGCTGTTCCGGGTGCAGGCAAACACCCTTGAAGAGGCGATTCAAGTGGCTCTTCAGAAAGAATACAGCCATCGCCAGGCGCGTACGCCGGCCTCAGCATTGCCTGGGAGTTCTTTGCTCTTTGCCGACTCCCGGTCGAGCGAGCCCCAACGGGTCATTTCCCCATGGAGCTCGGGTCCGCCGAGCAGCGTGACATCGGCTGCTTCGGCTGCGGGAAGATGGGCCACTTCAAGCGCGACTGTCCCGCGGAAAGACTCCGCAGACGGCCTTTCCCCAAGACCGTCCTCAAGGGTCGCTGGCAGAAGCCAGGATCCCGGGGACAGGGGAACGCCGGAAACCAGTAGGGGCAGGGCGCCCTACTGGGGAAGAACTAAGGCTTCGTGAAGGGTGCGCGGGTAGCGCGTACCATAGGGACTTAGCCCCTGAGAGGCTTCGCACTCTCGAACCGGCGAAGAGCAGCGGCGGGCTACTCGTAGTACACGGATGGGTACGGGGATACGATCATCCCTTTAGAATCTTGATCGATTCTGGGGCGTCGAAGAATTTCGCACGCCGTCAGACAGTTGCTCGTAATAGCAACACGCTGTCCGATGCTTTGAGGAAAAGCAAGGACAACGGGACGGTGTCAGTGCGACTGGCCGACGGGAAGGTCATCACTGTCCCCAACGTCCAAGTGGATCTGGCCGTCAAGTTTGAGGACTTTGACAGCGACGAACAGTTCACTGTTCTTGACATGGATCCATACGATATGACCCTGGGCATGCCCTGGCTTGAGAAGCACGAGCCCTGGATCGACTGGCGAGGCAAGGAAATTGGTGCCAACCGCCCTGCGAAGTCCGACAGAGCATTGGTGAGTCATGTTCCCACCTCTGTCAGGACCAGTGGCGCCCTCAAGGGTTGTCAGGGTACCAAAACATCAGTAGATGCTTGGGGAGTCGTCGACGAATATGAAGACTCCGAGGATGTTTTGATGGTGGCGGCGCCCAGAGGAGGCGCTGGCCAAGTGGGTAACTTAGGTCCACAAGCGGGTAATTTAGTTCCGCAGACAGCTGCAGCTGTCACGAACACTGCCAATAGCGTGTTCAAGGTGGGTAACAGAGTGCCACACGCGGTCGCCCGGACCTTAACTGAAGAGGAAGGCGTCGGGCGCTCTTCCTGTGTGGGTAGCACAGTACCACACGAGGCCACGAGTGCCTCGGATGTCGGCGCTCCGACATCCCCAGACGTGGGTAACAAAGATCCACGTCTCGGTCGCCGTCGACGACGGCGCCTCCGCCGCCACAAGTCGGATCTGAACTTCGTTCAGATCAACGTCGCTTCAAGCGACTCGGAGTCCAGGGCCCGGGCTCCTCCGCCAAGGCTGGTGGAAGAGTGTTATCACATCTTCGATGGCGAGACCGGTTTACCCGTCAAGGCATCTGGTGCTCATATGGAACCGTTGCCCGAGATTACAGATATACTGAACCTCGAGGAAATGACGGTCGAGGCTTTCCTAACCAACCTCAAGGCTGGAAAGGTTGCCGAGCTCATAAGACCTGAGACCACTCGGGAGGAGCTGAACTCCTCCTCTATCTTGAACGAGGACGTTCTGGAAGACTTGAACAAGCAGCGTCAAGCGCGCTTAGGTTCCGAAATTCTTAAGAACCCCAAGGATCCGGTGTATCCTTTGGTGACGGAGTATGCGGACGTGGTGAAGCAACACTCACCGACCAAGCTCTCACCAGATCGAGGCGTACGGCATGTGATTGATCTCGTGCCTGGCACAAAGTACTGTGTCACGAGGTAATGGCCTCTTCCGCGGGAACAGTGCGAGGTCATTGATGCCTTCTTCGCTGCAAAAGCGAAGGCAGGCATGGTACGGGATTCGACGTCCCCGTACTCGACGCCAACTTTCTGCGTTCAGAAGCCGAACGGAAAGTGGCGTCTAGCTCATGCTTATAACAAGCTGAACAACGCGACGGTACCGGCCCAAACACCAATCCCACGGAAGGATGTGTTGATAAGCAACATGGCCGGAAGCGTACTGAGCTGTGCGCTGGATTTGGTAGACGGATACTACCAGATCCTGATGCGAGAGAGCGACATCCCGCTCACCGCGGTAAACACCCCAAGCGGCATGCTTTGGGAGTGTCTCGTCATCCCGCAGGGCTTGGCTAACGCCCCGGCGACGTTCAACCGCCTGGTGACGCAATTGTTCCGGCCATTACGTGCCTTCGTACAGACATACTTCGACGACATATTCGTTCATAGCCGTGCCGGGGGAGGCAAGACGGCCATGGAGGTGCATCTAGGACACCCCCGTCGAGTGTTGAACGTAATGCGAGCAAACAAGCTCTACGCCAACATCGACAAGTGCGTCTTCGCGTCACCAGAGATTAAAGTTCTCTGTTGCTTCGTAAGCAACACGGGCGTTCGGGCCGACCCAGACAAGGTCAAGGCCATAGCAGCATGACCAACGCCCCGATCCCAGAAGGATCTTCGAAAGTGGTTGGGCTTGGCCAACTACCTTCACAAGTACAGCGCAGAGTACGCGGGCTTTGCTAAGCCCTTGTCGGGCCTCCTTCAGAAGGATGTCGACTGGCGCTGGGAGCAAGAGCGCCAGGATGCCTTTGACAGCATCAAGGCTAGTCTCCAAGAGCCCCCTGCCCTGGCCCTGCCGGACGAGACGAAGCCGTTTAGCGTCGTCTGCGTTGCCTCCGATTACGTCATCGGGTGTGCATTGCTGCAGGTCGACACGGCTGGACATGAACGAGTCATCTCGTTCCAGTCCAGGCAGCTCAAAGCTGCCAAACGGAACTACCCTGTCCACGACAAGGAGCTCCTGGCAATGAAGTATGCCCTTGTGAAGTTTCGGGTTCACCTTTTGGGCTCCCGGCCCTTTGTATCTACACAGACCACGCATCCTTGAGGACGGCGACAAATTCTCCTCACCTCTCCCAAAGGATGGCGAGGTGGCGGTCCTTCTTCGCGGAGTACAACTTCCGCGTCGAGTACAAGCCGGGCAAACTCAACGTGCTTGCGGACGCCCTCTCTCGGCGTTCAGACTACGGGTAGGCCCACATCACACGGGTGACAACGGATCTTATATGATCGAATTCGCATGACGTATCGGGACGATGAGGCTGTCGACGATGAGGCTGTCGCGCCTATCGTCAAGTTCCTCACGACAGGAACGAGCGCGAAGCCCGACTGACTTTCGTCGCGACAGCATTCCCGGCTCCACCGATATGAGTTGAAGGATGGCCTCCTCTATTACCTGGTGGAGCCCACCGAACCTCCACGGGTGGTCGTACCCAATGACGAGGATCGGAACTTCGATATTCTCGCGGAGGCGCACGACGCGCCCTCCAGCGGCCACCTGGGCCGCGAGAAGACCTCCTTGTCGATTTCTCAGGCCTTCTGGTGGACCCACATGTACAAGTGGGTCGCCCGATACGTGAAGACATGTGACACATGCCAGCGGGTCAAACCCGCAGGGCACTCTTCGGCCCCATTACAGAGCCTGCCCGTACCGGCTGACTGTTGGAAGGCGATGAGTCTTGACTTCATCTTTGGGCTTACCGCCGAAGGACACGGCAACACCGGAAATTTGGTGTGCGTGTGTCGGCTGAGCAAGATGGTACTTCTTGCTCCGGTTCCCGTCGCTGTTACGGGCGAGCAAACCGCAAGGCGGCTCGTCGATGGCATGTTTCGCTATCACGGTCTCCCGGAGACGATTGTCTTGGACCGAGACCCGCGGTTCACTGCTGCGTTTTGGAAAACGCTGTTTCCTTTACTGGGAACTCGTCTGCCGATGTCCACTGCGGACCATGTACAGACAGACGGCCAGAAAGAGCGCGTCAATCGAGTGCTCAAGGACACTCTGCGCAGTGTGTGCGCGGAAGCACCACGTACATGGTCGAAGCAGCTTCCAGTTGTTGAGTTTGCGCTCAACAACGCGGTGCACGCATCCACGGGGCTCACGCCGTTCTACTCGAACGGCTTCCGTCACCCCAGAGTGCCTCTCACTCTTCGAGGAGACACTGACTCCTCTATTCTAAGTGGGGGAGAGGCTCGGAAAGCCCTTTCCTCCCAGGTCTCGGATGGGAGACCGGTTTCGTTGCGGAAACAAGTGAGTTCCTTTATGGATACCAAGCTGAGCGCTGTCAGCAGAGTCCGCGATGCCATGGCAGCGGCCCAGGATAGACAAAAGGAGTACTCAGACAAACATGGAAGAGGAAGCTTAAGTGTATTTAAAGCGGGGGACTTAGTGCTATTAGACACGAGGAACCTACCTCATGACACTGTCAGCTCTGTCGGCAGCAACAAGCTGAAGATCCGCTTCATCGGACCATTTGCAGTCCTGACCAGACATGGTGCGTCGTACACCATCGACCTGCCTAAGCCAATGACGACGCACCCGACGTTCTATGCTGGACGTCTTAAGCGGTACTTTGATCCGCTGGGGGTTGCTGACTCGCCGACCCACCTTGGACCAGATCCTCGAAGCGAGGGCCGACCACAGACGTCAACGGGGGCGTCGGAGCAGGCACCCAAGCCTCGGTCTGAACGGCAAAGCTGCGATTTAGACCGTACGCAGGAGGGGCTCCGTACGAACGGACCCCGGATCCATACACTGAGTACGCCGGGTACGCACCATACGCGTATATCTAGGAGTGCGTCGAAGGCGGCTCCGGGCGTGGCAGCAGAGCCTCGATCCGTCGGAGCATGCGGAAAGGCCTCGTCCAGATCGGACGAAGAGGCCCGTCGGTCCACCCGCAGATGCAGACTCGCGACCTCACGCTCCAACAGGTCCAGGCGACCCGCAAGACGAGCGAGCTCGCCCTGATTCCCGGCCTGGGCGGCAGCATCACCGCCAGCCCCATGGCCAAGTGCAATCGCAACCACGAGGACACGTTGACGGAGGCGGTCAACCACAGAGCCCTGTATCGGACCCGCAGGAGAAGCACTCGGACGAGAGTGGCGTTCGGGAGGCGCCGAGTACTCGTACTCGTACGAGGGTACCTCCGCCCCTGCTTGACCAGAATGGAGAAGTTCACTACCACGTGGAGCGGATCCTCCAGGAGCAACGGCGTCGCGGTAAGCGACAGCTCTTCGTAAAGTGGGGGGGGGGGGGGGGGGGGGGGGGTTATGCCCACTCCGAGAACTCGTGGGCGCCGACTGCACGGCTCCTGATTGACTGCCCAAAGGCTGTCGCAATCTGGGAACAGAAGCGGCGGTAGCTTCATAAGTAATCCGGGGCTTCTTGTCCGAACGGGGTACGGACGTTGACGCCACTCCGTACCCGCGATCTTCATGAGCGCTAGAAGCCGCGCGCTTCAGGATATTCCTTGGCAGCATGCGCTTGCCGACCATGTGAGCAAACCGAACACGAAGATCGCGCTGGTCCAGGACGCGTGACAGCAGCTGATCTTCATGGAGTTCCCGTAACTCCGAGGGTGAGTACTTGCGAGACTCCACCCAAGCCCAGAACATGTCCTCACAAGAACTCCAGTTGGGACAGCTATCGGGGAGAACCCAGGGGTAACCCCAAAGAGGATAGAGACCACCCCGGTTCTCGAGCTTCTTGCGACAAGTCGTAAAGTCCTTAAGAGGGACACGGTGTGGCGCGAGAAGCACACACCGAGCCGCCTCCATGTTGTCGACAAACAATTGTACCTTCTGGACAAGGGTGCGCTCGTAAATGCCCATAGAGGTGTGACCGTCCACAAGGCCACGAGGAGCGACGAGAAGCTCCAGGAAGGGGTCAGCCCCAGAGCTCTCCTCGGGAGGCCAATGCCCTCTTAAGCTGATAGCAGCTGCCTGGCTGACGGGTGCCACCACCGAGCCCCCGCGCGAACGCTGGGCAGCTTGGAAGTCCTCCTGCCGCTGGTCGAGGTCATTCGTGATCTATCGGGGCTCAGAAATAGCACCCTCTTCCTCTTTCTCCTCCTTCTCGTCCTCTTCATCCGAGGAGTCGAAGAGGCCCCGATGGGAGTACCGAGTCTCCTTCTCCTCGCGGAGTGGAGACTTTGAAGCCGTACGCTTCTTAGAGGGCTTGGCGCCTTCGGCTTTAGCGGCCTTAACACGCGCAATACCCTCGGCAAGCAAGACGTTTGCGAGGTTTCTCTTCCTCATTGTCACCAGCTTTGGTAGTGCCCTTAGCCTTGACGGTCGGACTCTAAGAGCTCACAGACGACCTGGGACTGTGATCACCGTGATCACTAGCGCGCGACGGCACGCTGTCGTCTTTGTGCTCGCTGGGCACTGGGATGTGCCCTCCCGTAGAGCCCACAGGAGCATCCTGCGTGCTTCCGGACTCGGCTTCTTCCTCACTGCCTGAGTCGAACTCACGTTCAGCGAACCGAGGGTTTGGACGGCTGTCTCGGGAGGCCGAGGGTGACGGACTGCGGCGCTTGCTCGCACGCTTGCCCACAGCCGCATCACCAAATGAGCCGATCACCTTGGAGGCCACCATAGTAGCCCCCTGGAGTGCCGAGCCTTTACCGTGAGGCTTAGTGCTCTTGGCTTGCGCCTTTCCGGCAACAGCCCTGGCGCGTGTCTTCGTACCGCTCTTCGCAGTGCCACGAGGAATGACAAACGATCGAGGTGGATACCAAGAAGAGGAGCGCACAGACTGCTGACCGAGGCTCTAACTGTGAAGTGAGCCTCCGCCGCTCTCGCGCGGCCGAGTCGATGTTTTTCGACTTTGAGAATGAAAGTTTGTCACGTACACTTCTTCATTCTGATTGGTCGGTAAACCGAGCCAAAGTGGGGGAGGATGTAACGGGGTACGTAGCCCTAAGTGTAACCCTAGTTACATGAAGTGTGACACGTCACACTTCGGGATATTTGGTACAAGGTACCAAGGTCGTCCAAAGCCAACCATTGGCTAATGACATTGCTTTTCTGTAGGTGGCTTATAGTTTGTATTTAACTCAAGCTTTATCTACCTATAAATATACTCAGTTTACAATCTACCTTTAATTGATCACTTCGCTCCCTTTCGGTAAAAGGGGACCTGTGAGCTGCCGTTCACTGAGAGTTTGTATACCCTCGGAAGCCAACTTCCTCTAGCGCAAGGTGCTGTGTGACCCCGTCACAGATTGCGTGGATACAAGGAAATTCTTCATCTATCCACCCGCCGCAGGTACATTCTGAATCGGGTAGGTTGACGAGGCGTCAGGTGTGACTGTATCCGTGTCGCAATTGGGGGCCATCCATCAGGGTTTTTCATGCTTTCAACACCTTAAACACAGGCAAAAGTTATCTAATTTATCAAACTTCATGCTCTAATTACATGTTATACAGTACAAGTATTCACAAGGCGTGGAGTTCAAAAATATATGAGCATTTTGAATGGAGAGTAATGAGAAATTTTTACTTTCTAACGATCTGATCAGCCCCTATCATTTACTCGCATACGTACTTAGTAATGAACTGGTTTTCTAGAAATGCGAGCTTATTAACTAAGGCTATCTGTGTACTGTGTGCTTCCACTTTGTATGGTAATGTTTTTAAAAGATTGGAATTAGCCCAGTACATATGTACATGTACTGTATTATGGAATTGCCTCTGTGAAAATGCAATGGAGTATCGCACGAAGGATAATGCGTCCTAAGACACGTCCTAACGTGTCCTATTTGTCCTAAATTTTACATGGAGATTTTTGAGATATGTCCTAAAAAGCGACTAATCCTTCGCTACAGAATAATATAATTTATGTCCTCCAGATTGCCTTGAAACTCAAATATTGATTTCCGGACTATCTACGTAACTTTACATAAGAGTTACTTAATACTCTCATTAGCATTACTTATTGTCCTGAGGCACACTACCAACCATTTCTCAATATCCACCACGACAGCTAAGCACCATGGACCTTCGCGGCTACTCCTTTTACATCAAGCGCTCGTGTCCTGAAACAAGCACGGTTTACCACGTCTGCAAGAGGTTCCACAAAGGATGCAAGGCTAAGATAGCTGTCCGATCAGATGCGTTTGTAGCAGACGGAGTTCAACATACGTGCGACGAGGCGGTGCCACAAGTCATTGATGTGCGCAGCTAAATGAGCCTAGAGCTACAGCGACGCAACGTCAGCAACACGGCTACCCCTCCACCAGTTGTACGGTAAGAGGTGTACGACGGGATCAAGCGGCACCACGCTGGCGACGACGCCACGCTCACTATCATTCCATGCGCACCTGTCGTCTTTATAGTGAAGCAGACACTTATGAAGAGTACGGGTGGTGATGTATACCAGGCTATACTGTACGCTGTGTAAGCGTCAAGGACCTCAGGTCCTTTCTACAGTTTAGTGTGGCGTACCCCACACAGGCGACCACCGGAATCCATCGCATGATCGGTTTGGGGCACCCTGATTTCGGTCTCACAGGATACTGCAGTATCCGAAGATTACCCTTTCCATAGACGACACCTTTTCGGTGGTACTCAAACCTTTCGACCAATGCCTGAATGTGATGGCGCTGTCAATCTCTACGTACCCATTTGCTACGTGTTGGCGCTAGGCAAGTCATAAGATATGTACTGGCGGGTGCTAAATGACTTCATCATTTTGAGCAAGAGGCAGTTGGAGCCCAAAACGTCGCATGTGACTTCGAAGTGACGTTAATTAACGCAGTTCTAAATCCGTTTTCCCGGTGCCAAAGTCGTAGGATGCCGGCTTCCAGTGAAACAGGCACTACGTCGTAAAATGGTCGATCTACGCATTCCAGACTACCAAATAAAGAGCACGCTCAGACCCGGCAAACTTGACACGCTTGCTGTCATCCTAGTGGACCAAATCGCAAAAAAGGAAAGGCTATTATATTTTATCATATCTATTTACAGCATAAATCTGACCTTTTTGATGTTAATATATTTTGGATCTCATTTTTTGCAATTTGTTTAGGATGTTAGATACGTCCGCAGTATTGTCGACGTGTGTGAGGCTGTACGCTGTACGCTGTATCCGGCGTATCGAGAATATCAAACACCTCCGCCAGACAGCCCCTCAGCATGCCCCACCAGCGAAACTGGATATTTCTGAAGACAACAAAAGCTTTGAGTAGATGCAGATAGAATTAAGGTGGTAACCTACTAATACAATATCCCCTTGTGTAATTGCTGTTGTGTTGTTATAGTTGAAAATTATTAAAGTTGAATTCATTGATAAGACAGTAAGAAGCTAGTAGCGTTGTCCTAGCCCATCTAAGACGAAGCTTTATTCTGTATCATACAAAATTAAAATACTGTTGATTAAAGTATTACCTCGGCAACTACAAGCATTTCCTTCATTCTAGTTCTTTCGTAGCTGGAGTGTGAGAGTCCCTACTAAATGGCACAAAACATCTACGAGGCTATTCAGAAACGCGTTGTTTGAAGTTGAAACGCAATTTAATTGGCTGAGAGACGAGTATAAAACTCGCTTATACCGGTGAAGTTGATTTCCCGTTGAATATGGTCGGCACTAGCAAATATGCGCGCGAACTTCGAGCGCCAATTTGAATGGCTGCGCCACGTGCCGCGCAATGCGCGACGCTCACCATTTTTTCGGCCAGTTCCTAACTGCAGAGACACTAGTAGAGAAGAACCGACCAAAACATTTGGTGTGTTGCCAAACTGGTAAGTGCTCCAGCGATCTATAGATTCCGTTCCCTGTGCTTATCACGCTACTGCTTGCTCATCACTAGACCCATCCACATGTTTGCACTTCCTAAAACGTAGGTTCTTTTTTTTGGCGGGGTGGAATGAGCGTGCCGTTGCCCCAGGTCGTGTGCCAGATTTGGCTGCACATGAGATCGTTACCAGCTTCCTCACGACGGACACGGTTGCAGAGCGGTACGTAACCGTTAAAGGCATCGCAGCAGGCCTTGCAGAGATATCGCGTCTCCCTTCCTTTGTATATTGAAGGTGCCAGCACGCGGAGATGCTGACGCCGCTTGCCGTGGTATAGGTGCTCATTGTTTTCCAGGACGTGCTCGTGTGTAGGCATCGGGATGGTCGCTAAATTCATGGCGCTCACGTTGGTTTGAAACGTGGCTGCCGTGACTTTAAGCAGTTCAATCTGAATTCGGCGCATGCTCTCAGCATGAGTGGGCACGGGTTCGTTTCTCTTTGCCATCACCAGCTTGTGGATTATGAGCCCATTGACTATCGCCACGTCTACGAAGGCGAGAATGAGCTGCTTGTAGTATTTTCTAAAGACGACACACCGCTGAAGGGAGTAGCTGTGGAGACGTAGTTGGCCAAGCGAGTCGGTAGTGGTTTCTCGCTAAGTTAGGCACGGTAGTAGCACATCCGGTGACAATAATCTTTACTGGCTTGCCGTCCATCCAGGCAACGGCTACTACCGTAGCTTTGGATGTATCGCCGAGTGCGCAGTTCGGTAAGTTCCGCGCAACATCCAAGCTGGTTGTTTCGTTTGTATAAAGCGGATTTTTTTGGGTGCTCCCAAGCGGTCGCTGCGGTGTGTCCCGACAAAGTAGTAGCCCAACAGGGTCAGTGCCAGTGCACACGAGCTGTAGAAGCTGTTGGCAACGATAAGTCGCTTCCAGGCTGCCCCTCAAATGCATTTGAGATGCTGCGAATGACAGCCTTTTGCGCCACTCCCTTTGCTTTCTTTTTGTCCTTCTCGGCCCCTAAGTACACTTCAACTCTGTAGCATACAGAAAAACATCCGTAGCAACGTACATAATAACATTGTCACTAATACGTTTCTTCTGTATAAAACAACTTACATTGATTCTCTTGAATACTGAATAGCCGTCGTATTGTCGTACCTTGAGCAATAGCCCGTTTTAGCGCAACACGTCGTATAGATTTTCGTGCCATACTTATGTGGTTTATCCTTATTGTAAACACGGATAGGATTGAGCTAACTTCGATTTGGGATCGTGCCTTCGTCGACACTCACTCGAGGGGCCATCCGATAGCCACGGCGAAACGTCTTCTCGATGATTTGCAAGACCGGCCGCATTTTCAAGCATTAGCACCTGACGCTGGAACAGCTGTACCGCTTGCAAAGTGGAGGAGCCGAGTGATCATCTTGAAGCGATCGCGTTTCATATAACGCCCAAAGGTCCCACGAGGCACCGCACCGTCGTCGCGTGTCGATCCGTGTTTATTTAAATCATCGATATATCCACCGAGTGTCCTAGCCACGAGAAGACCAATGACGTGGATTATCTCATAAACTTTCACGGGTTTCATTCTTTCCAGCTTTTACTTGATCTCTTGTAATGACTGCACTTGTTTTTGCGAGTCTTTATCTTGGTCTGCAAGCTGACAAAGGCAACGTTTTTTCAGCGACACTTGGAATACAATGCAGGCGATACGCATAGGTTTTGTCAGCGATGCGAATCCACAGTGATTTTGGCAGAAAGTGGAAAAACATACCACGCGGCAAGGTTGCAAAAGCAGCAGACTTAATAGGCCTAAATGTGTCATTGTAGAGATCGCCAGCACTGCCCAGTTGTAGCTCACCTGTATTCAGTGTCATACAGAATTAGCTAGTTCAAATTTCACAATTCTGTAGAATACAGATTTCTTACCGCTGTGGTTTTCATCATACAGTTTCCAGCCGGACAGTCCGAGCTGGTGCATGGCAACGCCACCTTGTCGAAATAGCTCGCTCTCATCTTCAAATTCGGTGTCTGACTCGATTTCACTCTCGTATTCGCCAAACGCTGCTGATGGGGGGGGGGGGGGGGGCAACTGCTTCATCTTCGTCTTCACCGTCGTTGTCGTCTGAAAACGGCTCCGAAGATACGTTGATATCGTCCGTCGCTAAGGTACCAAACAATACCTCCGTTCGCATGGCGTCGATAAACCCTTCGCTGTCAAAGACATCCACACCAGTGTGCCAGCCATTCTCACTTGTATTGACACTGGCGTCCAGTTATGGATCCTCCGGAATACACTCGATGTCGCTCCCTTGTTCTGTATGCTCCGGATTGGAGCCTTCACCTGATGAATGTGTGGCTTCCTTATCTGGAGCAAGTGTCGCTGGACTTGGAACCGCTTCAGTAGTATCCGCAGTGGCCATCGTCAAAGATTGGGTAGCGTCAGCTTGATTCGCCAGGGCTCGACGGGCGCTTCTCTTGCAGCAGCAGCTTGAGTCATTGGTGTTTCAACGAGCACGCGATCGGACGAGGTATCACGTGGTTTTGTTGAGGGAAGCGGTAGTTCCAGCTCAAGCATTCCCTCAGTCCGAGCAAATGCCAAGAGCTCGTTTTCACCTACGCCAAATCAAGTTATTTAGCAAATGAAGGACGTTAGATAACAATTGAGCTCCATCGTACCGACAAATTGGTCAACGCGACGACGTGTTGCATCTAAGCGGCCAGCGACCCCAGACTTCATATAGGTAAATTCCGCACTTAACCCCTTCGGTATCCTCGTCTTCCATCCCTTCTTGGAAAGCTCGCGCCATAGCTGCTTGATTGGCTTCTCGTACGGGCCCTTCATTGTGGGGAGAACGAATTGTGCGGGACGAGGGCAATGTGTGGTGGTCTACGAATCCAAAAAAAAGGATCATTACAGAATTTCCAAACCTCCATGACTTTTGGATTGTCTTTTCTATGATAACCGGGAAATCCCGTCTACCTTCGCTGCGAGTGATAAACGCGCAATGCAAAATAATAGTATGCGGTGGATTAGGCTGATGGCAAGCCTGCTTGATATATTATCCTGTCATCTAGCTTTTCTGTAAGATACAGAATATCGTCTTAAAATAATTAATAGGATAATGCATGTTGGGGTAGGGGTTGTCCTAATAGGACATTGGTCTGAGTTGCTGTCTGTCCTAAAACTCAATGTGGTGGCCTAAATATCGGTTTGTTTAAGAGCCTTTTGCTTGTTTTTTATCCCAGGTTTAAGGGCAATATGACACTTAGGACTCAAAGTTGGACGCATTCTCTCCTACCCGAACGGCGTTACCACAACACAACGGCAACGAGACGACATCTCTTACCGTAGCACATATGCCCTTTATGACACAAGGAACAACATAAAAATGTGTCACTCTGTCTCCCCAGTCATACCTGTGCATTACGCTTCTCAGCAGGCCCGCTGCTTCGGCATCTTGCTTTTTTCCCTCTTCCTGGAAATGTGAGGTATGTACAATTCATACTTATTAAATCTCGTACTTAAAAGACACTGTAAAAATCAGATTTCCGCTTTTGAGATTTTCAGCGTAAGATAACTTGCAATAATTTACCCAACAATACAAAACACCATTACGTTGTTTAAATCGTCACGTTGTAACAATGTTGAGGTACCGGCATCAGTTTCGCACCTTCTAAAAATACGTTGCATGATGATCATTTCAGATATAGCACGTATCGCGCTCTCTAAAAATACGTAACATGATGATCATTTTCAGATATACACGCACGATAGCGTTTAGATGGATTACTGTGTTTCCGTCGATAACAAACGTTGGTGAACCATTTTGCAGACTAAACGTTAGTCCGGACTAGTTGCATGTTTTAGTCCATACAAAGTACATATTTTACCGGTAGATTGCCGAATTTGAATGTATAGAGAACACATATAAATTCTCGATGCAATCGAAGAATGATATATAATTTCAAAGCTGCTAATTGCTGGTTACTGATATAAATTTATTGATGAGGGGCTGCTTGAAATTCCTATTGGAGTCACCAAAATTCAAAGAGGCCATGTGGGGGTGCAAATGCCATGAACGGTATTGATTGTTCGACTAACTAACCCGAAAGAATGCTCAGAGTGTATCCATCGCAGAGACCAGCTTGACCTTTTCCGTGGACCGCAGAATATCGTTCTTACGAGGATTTGGGTTTGCTGGTACGCGAAACTTAATATTTAGTCCTCGGATATCATGGACTATTCTCCATTTCCTGCTGCGCTTTTTGACACAGAAGGTGGGGGTGCAGCAATTTTTTGTGATCAATTTTCTCACAAAAGAAGGTATGTTGACGACGCATGCTGCTGCGTTTTGGGAACAAAAGGGTTAATCTCTTGAATTAGAATATGAACATCTTGCACAAAGCTACGACCCAGCTTCATCAATACAAACCATTTCCACTGCATAACTATTAAAGTACATACTAATAACCATATTTTAAAAATCTTTACCAATTATAAAATTATACAGGCTAAATGGGTCGATCGATTGGTCCGCAAATCTAGGAGGCAAGGTTTTACGTTTTCTGTTGTCGTTTTTTTCGAGCCGTTATGACATACAATGAATTACGGTTTCAAAGTAGCAAACAATTTGAGTGATTTTTGGAAAATGATTCGGCTGCCTATCGATGGTACCTACGTTCTTATGAAACCTGGGAAACGACCTAAAAAGTAGATCGACGCCTATCATTTGACACACGAAAATAATATATGAAGACTACAGGCTCGATATCTTACCAATGGCAAGTCCAAGTTGCCACTGGCAAAGGAACACCCTATCACGCGTGCTTCTTTATTTTCTATCCCCATCCATATGTTATTATTTACTAATACGCATATCCATCGGCCATAATCAGAAATTTAAACATGAGAAACTCTCAAATAAAGTCTAATTCTGCTCATGACTGATTTGCTGGATTGTGCACCACTGAACATAAATCCTCATCATGTGAAAAAGTATTTTTATGATGTCACCGTATAAAGTTATGTGATGGGCTCACCATTTAGGTAGACTGCATTCAAAAGGTCTGTTCGCTCCAGACTCTTCGCACCATGTCCAAACAAGTGATACATCCCACGAAGTCAACGACGTTCCAAGTCTAAAGTGGAACGCTATTCGATGGATTGTGGGAAAAAAACATTTTGGAACGTCACCTGGGAGGGATCTGTAGAGAGATGAGAAGCTTCTAACCCTTTGTGAGGTTTTATTGAGGAGTATAGTCGTGGATTTGTTTTTTCTAATAAGTGGCCAAGAATATATTTGCCTAATTTTGCTTTTTAAAACTTATACCGCTCTACTTTCTACGTCGGACCAAGATACACGAGTCCAATTAAAGGAGAACCGCGACAACTAGGTGAAGAAACAGAGAGAAGAGTAGCGTGAAATATGACATTGACAACGGGACATAAAGGGAGAAGGAGAAAGGAGTGAGAATACAGTAAGTCTTCATGGTTGGTCCAGTGATGAGCACGGCGATAAGGCCAGTGAGGGGGCAGGGGAATAGATTCCCTACTACCCGCGGAGTTCCGCGAGAGAGAAGAGGAAGCGTGCGCTGAGGGAGCTGCTGGCGGTGACATGATCAGGCAGGGGAACGTCAGGGAGACGGAGTGGAATGTGGAACGCCGCAGCGAGCCGACCCCGAGACCGGTGGTTGCCAGGATCGGATGCTTCAAGACGAGGATGAGGGCATGCTGGGCATCGCGCCTCTGAGGACGATTATAAGGGCTGCGTATATGCTGGAGACACCCCGAGGTCGAGAACTATTCAACAATTTTGTGGAGCAGTCAGTACGTACGCCAACCGGCGATTAGTGAAGCACTGACGCTGTATTGGAGGACGAGGACGATGTGTCGATGGGAGCTACGATGGTGGCTTTGGGGCTGACCGAGGGATGGGGTTATCTCTGGATCCATCGTGGCCTTCGTTGCAGCCGGTGGAAGGAGCACGAGGAGAAGTGCCTGCCATCACGCCAGCGTACGGCTTACCCAGCGGCAGCGCTTCACCGCCCGTACCGAGGCAGTAAGAAAGCTAACGTACCCCAGGAGCTGTGTCAGGTGTGAGGGAAGGCCAAGATACAGCTGGGACATAAACGCCAGCGATTAGACCTATGGGAAACCAAGATACGATACCATCTGGGCCGATTGTGACGCTGATGAGAGGAACTGGACCACCAGCGGCTGAATCAGCATTGCAGGAGTTCCCAATTGACAGCTTCAGCCAAACATTACAGAGGGTTGCGTTGGCGAGTTAAACACCGTCTCTTCTTCAAGCAACGGAGCCCGTGTCCCGCCCCGTGCCAGATTTGACTCGACACATGATTTCGCTGTTTGCGGATACCAATACCCTGAGGGTGACGACACAGACGCCGGTTTTGACACCCGCCAAAGTGCCGATGGCTGCCACCCCCTCGTATTGGGGTGTGCCCATTCAAGTACGACAGGGCGCTTTGTCCCATGTAACCGCCAAAGATGCCGATGTCTGGGTGGGCCGCAGCTGCAACGCTACCGGTGTGGTCAGCGGCTTCCGCTCAGCCGACGCGGAGCGCACGGACTGCCGTTCGAGTGGTCATAACCAGCAAATAGGGTGGCGTCTCAGGGACTGGCAGGAGCAAGGACTGGAGGGGAGCGTAGGTGTTAAAGGGAAAAGGTAACCAGCGAACACGATACTTCCTCAAGGGCCCCCAAGGCAAGTCAGTACAGCTGTACTACAACCAATGTGGTCGCTATGGCGTGCCTGAGTCATGAGGTAGCTCCCAACATAACGGTTCGATCATTGATATTCCTGTGGAAATGCGGAGCGCCGTGAAAGACACCATTCCGTTGCCCTCTGATACGGCCACGAGTGAAAGGACGATTGCGTTCTGGCGTATCTTCGAGAGGTGCTGTTTTGATATGGACGGCTAGATGCGGCTGACAGCTTTTAAGCAGTTGCTGAACGGTACAATACGAGAATGGATAGCTTTGAAACTTTTCGAGTGAGGTACCATATCCTTTCCGTTTGTCAGACTTCGGTACAGCTGCGGAACCGCCTCAAGGCTGCAATGAGGAACCATGGTTTGACCCGCTGATGAGTGGGAGCAATAGGATTGCGATGATGTGCGAAGCGCTAAGCTATCATGAGCCCGCACGTGGTACAAGTTATTTCTAGATGGACTAAGGAACAAGCAGATGCGAGTTGCCCTGAACGCGAGCATGGTCACATCGATCCCGAAAACGTGCACCCTACTGCTGTATAAGATCCCATCCCTCCCCGTAAAAGGCGTGTTGGTAGGCGTAGAAGGAGATGGTGAGCTATGTGAGTGGTGGAACGACGCCGGCGGCGTGACGACGACCCCGTCGCAGATGCTACAGCAGCTACAGCAGATGAATTAGTTAGTACTGAAGCAGCAGCAGAGCTCTGGGACATTGAAAGGCCACTTTAGCGCCGTGGATACAACTACTGATTCTGGCACAAACGCTCCAGCTCAGATCCGGGACGTCACAAGTTCACCACGCGGACGGTCCGAGTGGTCCGGTCTGAGTCGGATCGCTTCGTATACGCCTTGAACCCACACATACCACGGAGATAAATAGGTTCTCGGACGCTATGGACACGTAGGGTGTAGACGTGATACCAGTCCGCGGGGACACTACCGCTGCAATCGGCGCGGTGGGCTTGGCCACTACTCTTTGAAATGCAATTGGCGGAGAGCCTAAGGAAATTATCGCAAAGAGGAACGTCGCTATGTGGCCCGCTCTGAATGAGAAGAGTCACACGTGCAAACCTCAATAAAATATGCGGCATGATGTGGAACATGGCTACAAAAACCTGACCACTCTCTCTGGCGCGCTCCAGCAATTAAGGGGACAGGAGGAAGTAGGATGGGAAATAAGCGTTCTTACTTCCTCTTGCCTGGTTGGCGACACAAATGAAGGTGAAATTCACATCGTCAAGCTTTAGTAGGTGAATCTAAGCCTCTCGGGAAAGGTGTTGTGGACGCTTTAGGATCACGCGACGCTTCTGCTGCGAGCACAAGGACTGAGATTGTGAAAACTGAATTTAACAAGCGATGGGAGCAGTCCAACGAAACGGACTGCTTATAATCACCTTGGAAGATTGAGGGCGCTACGGAGAGGTCCACTCGAGACAGAGTGGTCGTGGAGGAAACAGCGGAACGTTACTCGGTGACGCTAAACTGGAAAACGAGCAACGGATTGTTACGAATCAGTACAGAACGTTAGTAAGGAAGCTTTGAAAAGACCGGAGACCGCGTCTGAGGCCAAAGGAGAGTGTCAAGAGAGTGAAGAAGAGAACATGTCGTCCGCCCACTCGTCGCAGTATACAGGAGCACTCGAAGCGATCCCAGAGGACGCAGGTCAAGTCAACTCTCTGCGGTTATTGGACAGGTCGACACTCAAAACGCCGACTACGACAAGGAACGTAAAAAGGGAAGTGGCTCGACGCAGCACTTCGACTGCCGTTTTCTGACGAGGAGCTGGACATGCTCGAGCGCGGTGATCACCAGGTAGTAAAGAATAAGCCCGAGAAGTACGAAAAGAAGCTTGAAGAACGATTGTTTTGGATGAACGGGTAAGGGGCTGCGCTACATGCCAAGCGGAACGCGAAGGAATTAGAAAAGCCAGCCCTCGCGACATGCTGTACTGTGTTGGAATACCATTTGAAGCGTACACGAGAAGCCTCGTCAGAATTACTAGCGTATTGGCTAGATTGGCACGCCCACGCTAGATACTTCGACCGAAGCGAAGCGTGTCAACCGGGACTTCAGGAAGGTCGAAGGATCAAATGAGTAGTCGCTGCCTGTTGTTGGTTCGATTTGGATGGACGAAGACGAGCGTAACAGCTAAGAAGAATCGACAGGGGGCTCAAGCAGAGCGTGTGTGTAGGACACGATGCCACTGTAGTATTAGTCTCCAGAAACGCTGAGAAAGAGACTGGAAACGCTGCCATTCAGATGGTGCTCCAAAACTTGTAACCGAGTGTGCGAACTTCTAAAACAAGAACGGGACGCTAACAATGAACGCCGATTAGAAGTCCCTGAGGGTAAAGAGCGAGCCGACGCCAAGTATGACATTCCTATCTTGCGTGGCAAAGGAAAATTGCCCTAGGACAAGGATTTTTTACTTCGGGAATACCTCGTGTACGTGGGGTGGAGCGCAAAGTGAGATGGTCCAAATTTGAGCTTTGACCTGGACTTGACTCTCGTTTGAGACGGAAGCCCACGTCACGCGCAGCCAGTTATGTGACCGCTCCAAAAACAGCGACCCTAGTTGCTTCGACCGTTGAGAAAAATCCAAGAATAAAATGACGTTTGATCTGCCTATTGGAGATGAAGGATCCAGAATATGGGATGAGGAGCCCGAAGTCGGTTCTGTGAACATGATAAGAGTCCCCAAGCCACGAAGACGCCCTGGGCTGCGGGACGTAAGAGGTGGTGGTGTACCGACGATGTCGCACACACAAGCAATCGCGTCCTCAGCATAGTTAGGAGAGTGCAGACGCTGTCGGATGGCTTCATCGACTACTGTCCATTCGAGGTGCTATGCAGCGGGCTTATATAGTGTTTCGGGTCACAAGACGCGTGTTAGCGGTGTTTTCGACCTGCCCGTGACATCCGAAGCGCTGCAGAATACGTTTCTCTTCATAGTGACCGGCCACTTGTTCGTCGACACGATGCTTCGAACTGACTCACTGAAGGCTTTCCGCGCTGTGATTGACCTGGAGGAACAGTCGACGACGCTGACGGATGTAACTGCTGAAGGCGCAGCGAAGGTGGAGAGAGCTAGTGCAACTACGCCATCCTCGACCGGGCGTTTAAAGCCCAGTCGCCAGACCTTGATAAGATCGAACATACGTGGAGCAATATAGAAGTATTAAATTTTGCTACTCGAGGGAGGTTTATGAACGGACGAGTCTGTGAGAGCCGTTCTTAACCGGGATCGCGATCCGAAGAATTGGCCTTATCCGTGCCCACTTATTTCGAATTGTGTAACCCGGATAAGCAATGCGACCTGAGGCTTGGGTCGCGACCTCTCAGAGATCTCCGGATCGCAAGGCAGGCGGAAAGCGGCGCCAGTACACCACTTGAGAAGCGATGCATGCAAAGAGGTTGTAGTAGGAATCTTAAGCGTTTATGCAGCATTTCTGTCGACTAGTTTATTTGTTTTTTTACGCTTATAATGATGCGTTTGTTTCACGCATAGCAAAATATAGTTTTAATTTGAAATTTTGTGTCGTTCTTTTTGCGCTGTGTGGGCAGGTCGCGATCCGGTTGAGAGCGACGGGGTCGAAATCCCAGGTATCATTCACAATACAACAGGTCGCGATCCCGGCTAAGAAGGGCCCTGATGGTCACTAGGACACTGTGCACTATGATGGACGGAGCGTTGTTGGTGTAAGTATTCAACGCTTCCACTGAGAAAGGCGAGATCAAGTCCCGCGCGTACGTCGCTGCAGTTACCGTCGTATCAAGCTCGTCGTTCGCTACTAGAGCTTCCAAGCAAGCTAGAGCGACACGAAAGTTTAGCGTTGTGCTGAGTGCGGCAAACGGAAACACGACGACTAAAATTGGAATGATCGAGGCGGAGATGATTGCCGCCATGAAAGACAGTGAGAAAGACGACTTCGAGGTAGACGTCGAGGAATTGTCGTTCGGCGTCGAACAAAGAGTATTCTTCGCGTGAATGTTGAAGGGCCTGAGGGACTTATTCGTCGAAACATCTAAAAAGCCGAGAAGGACGGCGCTCCTAAGGCTTAGTATCGTCGGTGGAGATCATGTGTCGATAAAACAGCCACCGGACAAAGTTTCGAAAGCTGGAGGTGACGTAATGGAATCGGAAAGTCCAGATTATTTGGATCTCGGCCTTATAAGACCTTCGGCTAGCCCTTGAGGTAGTCCAGAGCTAGTGATACGAAAACCAGTCGGCGGATCGCTGGCACCATCCGACTGGTGGACCACTTGATCGACAGTGAGAGCGAGAAATCTGTCTCTCTAAAACTGACCTCGGATTGGGTGTTTAAATAGAATGGAACGCCAGACTTAAACGGAAAGCACGGTCGGAACATCACCGACGTTTCATTTCGGACCGGGGACTGTCGAACAAGAGACAGCTTTCTTTGGAGTATTGTTCCCGATAGTGGTCGTGATTTGGGGGAGAAATGAGAAGCGAGAGCCGCAGTACCTGGTGCTCACTGTCACGTACGGCGCTCCTGGTGGCTCGAGCGGTTTTGTCACCCGATCTTGGAACGCTGATACGTGCATTTGAGGACGCAGACCGTAGCAAGCGAGGCCTACCCGTCGGAACGTCAGATTGGCTGGAGCCAAAACTGACGTCGACGACGTCGATGCGTGGTTTTAACTAGCAAATTAAACAGTTGGAACGAGTGTGGCCCTGGAGCTGCATTGGAGTGTTTGGGGCTCACAAGTGTCAAGACACCGGGCGACGTGTGTATATTTTCTAGTTTTGGAGCGACATCGGGCTGTTTTTTTAATGAAGTTAATTATTTTGGGGACGCTACAAGTGTTTCAACTACGAAACGATGATATTCGGGATTCCTGGAACGTGGAAAAGTTATTCGTGGAGGATCGATGAAGACCTAGACCGCAGTGAGGAAAAAGACCGTGCCACTGTGGAAGATTTACGTGGGACGTGGATAGATGGAACAGCACCTGTATCTATGAACGCGGGGTCAACCCCGAGTATAGCGTCATCTGAAACTGTTCCAGATTTGGCTGCTAAAGATACCGTGATAAATGCTACGGGCAATTCGGCTCGGTGAGGACACTGAACATCGGTCGAATAAATTGTAGCGGTAAACGGACATTTGGGGGACTCGCCATTCTGGCGGACTGCAAACAGAAAGTATGTTTGCTCCAAACTCTTCGCACGACGTTTAAACAAGTAGAATTTTCGACGAAGTCAATGACGTCCCGAGTCTAAGGTGATGTGTTATTCTATGGATTGTGGCGGGAGAGCGCTTTGGACCATCGCCTAAGAGGAATCTACAGAGCGGTAAGGAGCATCTCACTTTGTGTGAGGTTTTAGTGAAGCGTTCTTCGTGGATTTTCCTTCGAGCAAGAGCACAAAATACATTCACACCATTTTTCAGTTTTAAAGCCTCGCTTATTCTACTTCCCCACGCTGCCCCGATTAGAAGAGCGGCAAGGTCGACATCATTCTAGGCGCTGGAAAATTTGAAGATAGTAGTGATTAGCTGATCCATCCTAGCAATATCTATATCCATCATGGTTCGACTCTGCAATTTGGAGGGGATGTGCTCGTCAACATACATATATCAGCTGGATGATCTGAAATATCTTTAATTTCGGTGCACAAAGTCAAATCTGCTACACGAGTTCGGTCAGAAGTAACGTCACTTTATTCTGATTCGAAAAGGATAAATCACTGTGTTTTAAAGCTCTACTTTTTATGATAACACCGATATTGTCAGCCGATAACCAGTCTGAAAATGCCCCGTCCTTGTACAAATTGCCGTACACACATCGACGGAAGATATGGCCTATACGATGCTTAAGGCCATTTCCAATCTTCAGCAAATCTTCTTTACAGTTCTATATTGAAAATTGTAAAGGCGGTAGCCTATTTTGATCACAATTGTCCGCGCTTACACTTGTCTTTTGTAAAATTAGTGGATCTATCTCTCTAGGCCATATCTTCCGTCGATATGTGTGCCGTATACAACTTCAATCGTTGAAGTTGTTGTGTTGTAAGTGCTCTTGAATTTTTTGCTGGACATTAATTTTTGATGTATTAAAATGTTTATCTGTGTCATTCGAATCCTTAGTCTTACATTAAAAATGGTGAGCCTAAAATTAGAAAACACAAGGACTTAGCGTGAAAGATTAATTTGTGCTGTACACCATACCGGTACCAGCCTCACCGGTATAAGAAAAAAATACTGAAACTCTCCACTCTCCCTCCCTCCTAATACTGTAGGTGTGCGCGCACTCCAAGTTCTAGTCACCGCTGTTCTTGTTTTCCTTATCGGCACAGACCTCAGCTTGGCGACTAGACCTTCCAATATTGGGACGATTACTGCCATTCGGAGTCGATTGCTGCGGACCGACAATCCAGTTGCGGTAGATAATGAAGGCACGACAGAAAGAAGTGCGTGGTAGTGGATAAAATACGAGTGTGGCTGGATCTGGGGGCATCTGACACAAATGTCAGAAAGGCTAAAGCTGTGTGGGCTGGACGATGCAGCACTGAAGACCCACGAGAACTACAGATACTAGGATTTCTTCACCGGAATTGCCTCAGAATACCGACTTTACAGGGAGCTAGAACGGGGTTTTACCACGTCTGATATCTGAAAGCATCTGGGTTTAGTAAAATTACCGATGCGTCGATGGCAATTAAGGTCTATGGGCGCTACGTAAACGTTTTTCAAAAAAGAATAAAGGGGATATCAACTTTTGACGTGATCTCACTGCCGTGGACATCTCCTGAGAGGCCACAGAGGCAGAGATGACGGCGAGACCCCTCATTTTGGTAGAAAACAATGCGTCTTACAAATGTCCTAAACTGTCCTATTTGTCCTAAAACTGGACCATAGATTACCGGCAGACAAACCGAAAAAGTGACAAGTTTAGGACGTTACGACAAGTTTTAGGACAATCCTGTCGAAATTTATGTTTCCTAATAGGACGGTTGTAGGACAATTTTGTCGAAATCTATTTGGCTTAATGGGACAACACCACTGTCCTAATAGGACTCTCGACCGAGTACTATTAATGGGATATCCTCTAAAAAATGTAGGCCTGACACTGTATTGCGATTACGCCTTATCTGGCACGCATTGACTACATTTTCTAGAGGAAAGAAGCATAGCTGGCCGGAACTTGAAGGTCCTCCTACGTTTCGAGGGTGAGGCGCATGGAAAATCATGCCAAATGAGGACTTCGAGAGACCGTTTGTACCCGCAGCGAAGCGGAGGGCTGCAATGGTCTGCACGTAGCCCGGAGTAGTTATACCAAAAAAGAAGTTACAATCTAATCCAGACGCCGCGCCTGGCCGAGTCGAGGACTTAGCGTAAGGCGCAAAGGGGTGGGGCAGGCCACGAAGCGAGAGAGGGGCGGCCCCCCCGCCGCACCGTCGCTAAGTCCGCAGACGAGTGCCAACGCGCGAGTGTCCTACCTATACTATGGTTAACAATGCCTACATGTAGTACTCGTCCATCTGCCGTTTCTCTAAAACCTGTCGAATACCTTCCGTGCTCCATAGTTCGAGTAAGATGATCGTTCCCGGCAGCTTGTTTTGGTTTGGGTGGCTAAGGTGGGTTTCTAAACTTTGATGTAGCACACAAAATATTACGCACGACAGGTTTCGGGCAGGTTTTAGGACGTAATCTAAGTCAGTCTGTACGACAGGATTAGATGATTTTTAGGACAGATCTGCGAATTACTGAAAAAAGTTTAGGACAAATAGAACAGTTTAAGACATTTGTAGGACGCATTATCCTACACCTCATTTTGGTCAAGTCAAGAATGAACGAGGGCTACGTAAAAGTGATATTGGGTATGACTAAAGTCAAGCCAGTCGCGTTTTTGAAAGGGAAAGAACTGGAAGGCCACGTGGACTACAAGTACTTGCAGCTCTTCCTGAGAGCAAAAGAGCGCCTAGGCGGATGACCGGAATATTTGGACGGCGTTCTTAAAAGGAATTGAGACGTGAGCATTGGCAAGTAACGAAGACGACATCTAACGCCCTGGAGATGAAGGGATGACTTGGCTGAAATAAAAGAACTGCCAGCGTAGGAAGAACATGATATGATTGATTCATGGTAAACATGATGGTAATATTGCCAAGAGGAAGGAGTTATTTAATACTTCTTGTCAGCCTTAGTATGTACTTGAGCAACGGTGCGAACAAGTACCAGAGTAGATGAATGAGCGCCGACAATATTTAATATTAGTCTAAATAAAAAATACTAGAAGTACAAGCAGCACTCTACACGCAGGCTCTGGTAGTCGGTTAGGTCTGCAAACTCCTTCTTTGCAGCAAAATAAAAACTCTAGTACAATCTTCTTGTAAATTTTTTAAAAGAATGATATTTTAATACTATAAGGTAAATTGAGTTTCTTTACTACCAATCATAGTCGCAGATAATATTTTTTTTATAATTGCATTCAGCAACAAACGAATCACACTCACCAAATCCAGAGAATTAGGAACAATTGCAGCATACACTTTTGATTTGATTTGACTACAATCAATACCACCATTACATGTAATTTCGACCCGCCACACACACGTATCTCAGTATAATTCGCTGCTTTTTTTCTTGATTTGAACAACCGACGTATTTTGTGGAATGCCATTCACACAACTTTGTTGTAATTTGTCTTGCTCGCCTAGTCAGTATCGCTATTTATTAGTTATATTCAGCGATGATAAACACTGGCTGGGCTCAAGCTGCATAGTGAATTCAAAGGTAGTTATTTAGATGATAGTTGGAGAGGTGCTATTCGCACTACCTGCGATTCGGCTTGCATCGTGGAAGAGAATTAGTAGTAGAACGAAGAGGCCAAATCGTAGTAAATAATCGGCCATGTCTACCAAAAACGTACATTTTACTTCTGAGCGAATTCGTGTAATGATTCAACTTTGTGCACAGAAATTATGTACATGTCTACAGTATTTTTTATTGAATGTTGATTGTCGGCGATGAGCCCTTAGCAATCAATATTGTCATAATTACAATATATCTGTCAAAATACGGCAATATTGAAGTTATATTGAGCATCTTTACTCAAGCTGGTATGTCGTGGTATTTAAAGCTGATTGGGCAAACTGGTTCGTACATGTATTTGTATCTGCAAGAAGTGTAAGAGTGGATCTACATGCGCTGTAAGCGCATCAAAAGCGTAAATGAGCCTTGACGTCAACAAGCAATTCACAACCATGGCTATAGATGGCGATGCTAAGCGACCGGTGGTCTAATGCAACTAGAGAAGCTCACCGTCATACGATGCTGACAGCCCTTGGCTCGCGGAGGGGCTCTTCACAAGGTGTTAGCGGTAGGTCGTGGCTTGCAGAGAAGCTAAGCCTTATCTGGCAAGCGAAGAGGTAGGTTTTATTTAGTTTGTATGCTGAATGGCTGCTCACTACAACACTTCAATCTGAGAAAGGAAAACTAGAAATGTGAGTCTCACGTCGTATGCGTCAGCTGGTCATACCAGAACTGGAGCGAACCTATTGGTATTCACCCCCATGCCGGTTGCCGCTCAACATGGAAAGAAACGTCGAATGTTGATGCGATGCTGCGTCACACTATAATCTAGCGTCACGGTACCAGTATCGTGAACTTCCACCGTAGCGTATGGTCATTTGGCAACCTCACGGTGTTTGTTGCCTCGGTCTTTTACAGCTACCCAATGACCTCCTGTGTGAAAGAAATGCTCCAAATATTTGGTATTCTCGCTCTCGTTCTCTTAAAATAGCTTTAATCGGCGCTTCGTGAGATAACCCCAATTCGTTTCATGAAGCTGTCGCGTAATCAGGTCTTGTCAAGGACCAAATGTGCTGGTGTTGTATCCAGAATCGTTTGAAAACTTGCACACACTGCGAATGCAGCGTACTGAATAACTTGACGCTAGTCTGCCTCCGGATAACAGAGATCAGCTGTTTAGTACCAAACGATCTCGTTCACAATTTGCATTTGCTTGAGAATTCTTGGAGAAAATTGGCTTCGGCTTGACTGCATAGCTCGCAAGCATCTCGCGGAACCCCGTTGTGTTGAACTCATTGCATCGATCAAACACAACTTGCTTCGGCCTTGAATAACGCCATAAACGTCACGCCGAAGTGTTCTGCAGTGGGGTTTTCTCGGTTGTTCTCATGAATCGGTACTTCTAACCGTCTCGTGGGTTCATCAATTACAGATAAGGCGTAGCATCGATAACTACCATACGGTCCCATATTATCCACATGCACTACATCGAATGAATCGACACTATGCAATTGGCGCGGTGGTAGCTTGTCATATGCCTGCGATCCACCGTGTAGCTTGGCACTCCTACACGTAAAACACTTCTTCACGAAATCTACGATTGTAGGTTCCATCCCGGATCAATCGTAAAACGACTTCATCGCGTGATATTGACGTTTCGCGCCCGGATGTACCAACGGATTGTGGTACCACTCCACAATTCTTGACGTAAATCGTTTGAAATCACAAGTCAATTTTGGCGAGTAGGGCTACGTGCACCCATTATGTTCTGGATCTGATAATCGAGATTATTGGTACCGTACATACATGCTTGCACTTTTTTGTGTGGTTGAGACTTGATCCTGGTGCTGCTTGATGTAATTTTCTGCGAGAACACACTCAACAAGATTGATCAACAGCGCTTCTAGCTCAAGCATCTTCTGTTTTCTTGTTCGTGTCATACGCCATTCGAAAGAAAGTATCTGCAGATACTGTGTTTCCCTGGAATGTGTTTCCACGTGATATGATATTCAGACAATAGCAAATTCCATCGCTGACCCGCAAGGAATTTCCGTTCGATAGATGAGGTTATAATGGTCATGTTTGGACCACAATCAAAAATTCAAGTAGCATTAATCTGTACTCTTTCAAGATCGCAGCCACAGACAACAGCTCCAATCCTGTCGTTGTGTAGCTCTTCTGCGCTGTAGTAAGGCTTCTTGAGCATTTGAGTATGACGCTATCAGCTTTCCTTGTTGCTTGATCAATCCACCCACTCGCGCTTACATAAATCTCGAACGGCTGCTAGAACTCTGGAAAGGTCATCAGTACGGACTTTGCTAATGCTTTCTTTGTCTCTTCAAAAGCTTTGTTTTCGCTCGGTGACCATTGCAAAACGACCTTCAGTGACGTTAGTCGCGTCAGCGGCTTCAACATTGCTGTCTTACTCGGTATCATTTCCCAGTAGTAGTTACTAAACCGATAACACGACCCAGCTCATTCGTATTCTTCGGCTGTTAGATGTGGAGAATGGCTTGGATATTCTTCGCTTGGGGCTTGATCCCGTCTATACGCATGGTAAAGCCCATCTTCTCTACACTACAACAGAGGATACGGCATTTCTTACCATTGAGCGTCACGTTGAGCTCTTGCGGACATGAAAGCACCACTCGTAGATGTTCCAGATGGTCTTCTGCCGGTCTGGAGAAAATGAGAATATCATCTAGATAGACAATAACGAAGTCCAAATCCCCTAGTATTCTTGACATGTACGCTTGGTATTTGTCTGGCGCCATTGAGATCTCCATCGAGAGCTTTTGGACTGCATTTTACCAACCGGCGTACAGAATGCAGTAAACGGTCAGCTCTCCTCAGCCAGCCGTCTAACGGAGTATCCCATGCTAGCGTTCTGTGTCGAGAAGAGTTTTGCACCACCAAGTTGAATGAAGACATCCCTAATTAGGGGTACATAATATGGATTACGCTTCATGCGTTTGTTCAAAGCTCTGAAGTCAGTCAGCAATCGCAGACGTCCATCTGGGTTCTTAAAGAGAAACGCTGGAGAAGCTCACTCGCTACCAATATCTGTGTAACAAGTCGACTTGCATGAGCCGATGAATCGTTTTGCAGGCTTACAACGTAGTCTAGGACCGCCTTTTCAGCAGCTTTTGTGTAGTCTCCTGCCTGCCACATCCTCCCAATCAATGCCGCGCTCACGATTCTTGACTTGTCCCAGCAGCAGCGTATACAATCAGTTTCTACGTCACTCCGGCTATCTATGCTGAAGTGGATTGTCTCAAGTATGTTCAACTTTCGTTTGATGCCACCCCCCATTGCGCCTAAGCACCAGCGGACAAATCGACGCCGATAACGAGCCTTAAATGATCGAATTATTCCTATGTAGAAAAACTATGGGTTTTAGTCCTTGGTACTACAGCTAATAGCTCACCGACCTGTAATTACACAGACTCATATAACTCGCCCCAATCCAACGGCTGGACAAACGACGTTAGATTAGGAGGAAAGCCTACTTCGGTGTTTGAATATGACCGGACAATTTTGTGACTCGAGGCATTGTCAAACAGCAGCAGGAACTTACAATTTTGAACAGCCATGAAACTTTGTACCAACTCGGAAAATATTCGGGCTGTCATCTATGCTTCTATTGCTACTGTAGTATTAAACAGCCTTGCCTTTTAGCGCACAAGCACTCCCGCCAATAAAACAACGTGGGTCTTCTGCTGTGCATGTTTTTGCAAAAATGATTGCCAAAAGTCTGTTTCCAATCCCGACCGGGTCTAGCTTGTGCGTACCCGTTCGTTACAACAGGATGCTATTCTGATACGAGCTTTACCGCATTTCTTTCCTTTTCTGCTCCTAGGTGCCAATGTCTGGTTGGGAGCTAGACGATAAAAAAGCGCACTCTTATTGAAGTTGTAGATGTCGTCTGGTTTGTAGCCTCAAGTTACTTCCTGCAGTGTGTAGCGCGCTGAGCGCACATAAGGAGTCGAGACGTTTTGCCATCAGAGGGTGGCATGATAAAATAATCTGGTCCAATCTTTAAATGACGAGTATAATTCTCGTGTTGTTCTGGGCATTATCCAATCAGAGCTACTTCTCAACAGTAACCCATTTCTCGTAAATCGGAGGCCTCTGTAAAATGGTGATTATAACGGCAAATCAAGCTGTATTGTGGCAGCTACCAATTTCGACCCCTTATCATATTTTCCCCTTATCTTATTACTATAAGTAGTACAGTAAAACAACATTTTGAAAACGCGGTTTACGCATTGTGTAGTCATAACGATCTTTGGGACAATGTCACTCCACTGAAGAGTATTAAACAGCAGAACCCGTTTATAGAACAAATTGTTTATTCATATCCATGTTGTTACCAAATGTACGACATCAACGATACACTTAAAGAAGCAAACAAGCCAATAGATTCCCACACTATCACCAATTTCATTTTTTGCGTCTGCGTTCTCCTGGACCCTCCCTCATTCTACATTTGAGCTAGTGGCATCAAGATACCAGTCGAACCTTAGTCAACCCGCATCACACTCACCTAGCCAGCATCAAGATAGGAGGATATAAGTGCGCAAGCAGCAAATGTCGTTACTTGACTAGTTGCGTTGCACCATAGTGATTTCTCATCGTTAAGCAGCTTTGAAGAGTAATTCCTGGCGATTTTGTATGATAGGGATGATTTATTTATTTAAGTAGTGCTCTTAACAGGTAATAACATCCCTGTTGGGTTAAATCCACTTTTTTAGGCTGCATATCTAACGGCCGTACCCCCACTCTAAAATCTGGTCCGCGTCAAACTCTTTGTATTTGCACGTATTATAGTGGAAAACAAACTGCTACAGATTTTGACAAAGTTCCTGTTCTCCCTTCCAGTAATTTTCGAATAACTGCCGAAATAAAGGATCGAATGGTTTGTTGTCAAGCAAACTCAAATCATGGGATGGCCAATTCCAGGGCTTACCGTACGATCCATCAGGCTTACACGAGATATGCACCACTCGAGTGCTCTCCCGAAGCTCCACTGTCGAATTGAATAGTACTGATCTTTCAGTCGGCGCCCTACGAAAGTCCGAGTTCAGCACAGTGTAAACGCCTGGAAGGTACTGTACCGAATCTGCAAAGTACTTGTTGAGAATGTCCATATCAAAACCAGCAGCAGGTCCGTGGCCGCGCGCCCATCGAATGATATCCCCGAAGACGATATCGTTAGGCTTGATCACCAGCAGTGTACTCGCGAAAAATGGTTGCTCAAGCCAATATGCCATCGGAGCATAAAGTGGGGCCGGAGGTAGCTCGAAGAGGTGGTCAAGATTGGTCATGGGTACGGCATCTGCGTCCAGGAACACGATGCGATCATATCCCCAGTTTTGGAAAGCCCTTAGCTTGGTCAGTGACTCTTTCCAAGTCGGCTCCGCTGCGTCTGCTTTCACAGTGTCAACGGGTATAACTCGAACGTGATATCGATCTTGTAGTTTCCCGAGAAGCCGAGCACCAACTCAGCGAGTATGCAGAACGACAACATCGATACGACTCGTGTTCGTTTCGAAATGGTTAATGAGACGATCGATAAATTGCATCGCTGCGCACGCATACGTGTTACTAGTCACGTAGAAGAAGTAGGCGAATTGTTTTTGGTGCGTTCGACGTGCGAGCTGAGGCGCCTTGTCTCGATCTCCGTCTCGGAAATTAGCTACCGTCGTTGTTGTTGGTACCTTACGTTCGCGTGTGGATAGTGCTTCGGGCTGCTTGTACGTGGGTAGCGGACTCGGGCCCCTCGAGAGGAAAAAGCACCACCCGCTTATTCCAATTATGATAATTGCAAAGAAAACCAGAGCTTTGGATCGTGTACACAGAGCTCGTGATTTGAATACATAAGGTACATCATGCTGCATTTTGTCATCTTGGTCGCGAAACGTCGATGCCGCTCTTGGCCTGAACATGCGGGTCCTCCAGTGTAGCGTAGTTTCGCACCAGGACCAAATTGGAGAGTGACAGTTAAGCTGTGGGATTTGTAGCAAACGCGGTAACTCATTGTGGGTATCGTTGTGTAGGACTGTTATAATTAACAGCTGTTGCACAGGTGCCAGATCCAGTACTACATACCGTTTTCGCGCCCTTGGACCTTTGATAAACTTCCGGATGTGATGATCCTGAATCCAAATGAAGTATAACTTGTCAGCGAAAATCTTATTAATTCGCAAATCCTATAGGCAGTGCCGCGAAAACGGGGTGCTGTACTGTACATTTATTCATAAAAAAATAATTATTTTGTAGTGACTCATCTACAGTAGCACCAACCCAAGCAATCAAGGGATTATGAAGTAAAATGAGGATTCTTTTTAATGATGTCTAAAGCAGCTGTGTTTTAGGGGGGATGGTCCGTATTTTTCGAGTATGATTAGTATGTCGCTGCACGCAATCAATGGGAGTAGATAACAACAGGCACCGATTCGTTGCAATTGGTACAACTTGGTATACAAAATTTTATACATATAGGATAAACGTAGCCGGGCGGATCCTCAAAGTGCAGAAAAACGGATCCCTATGAGGCCGCATTCAACTTTTTAATGTCATAACCTTCCCTGCGTCATATAGCAAGAGGCCCAAGTACTGTACCACAAAGTCTCCCAGAAACAAATTTATTTCACAAAGCCTCACCTGCCTTCACCAATGTCCGCAATCCCCTTTACAGCTAATTATCAGCGTACGTGGTCTTCCACATACTCAAACAGCAGTGAACTGGAGCGGCAGTCTTGCGGCGGAGACCACCTCTATAGCAGGGCAAAGTCTCGCGCTTAATGTGGCTGTCAGTAAGATTCATATTAATTCGCTCGAGTTAATCCGACTGTCGGGTATATTAACATTAACTCGTGCAAATTAATGTGACTGTCGGGTCTATTCACACTGTAATAACTCGCGAGAGTTAATGTGAGTTTCTGGATTCCGACACATAAAAGAGTGGACCCTGATTCTTGCCTCTTCGCTGGCTTGACGGTGTGCGTTTAAGCGCACTGAGAGGGAATATAACGACCTCCTCAGCACATGCGCTTCTGTTCCTTTCGACTGTGTAGAAAGTTGAGAGTAGATTTGACCTCACTAAGGAAAACTGTAAACTGGAATACCCCCCATCTTTTAGCTGGCTCCGAGCATCGTCTACGATCCAACTTGGGTCACCCAGGTGCCTGTTGCTAAGAATCTCCCGCAATCAATGTGTCACCTTTATTAATCCCATCAGTCACAATGCTATAAGTAATAGGCAATCAAAGAATACTGCTTCGCCCCTGTCCTGTGAAAGCCGATGGTCACCATCATGGCGTGATACAATGTGTCTTATAGCAGCAACAGGGATTAAGGTAATTAGGACTAACGGCCACATTAAAGAAAGAAAACACTTAGAACTCTATCACACCTGCTCTCATTGCGTTGTAGAAACACTGTATGTATATATCCACTAAATATGCGTGCTCATAACCCAGAATTGGTTTTCTTGAAGCTCTCAAATCAACACCTATGTTTGTCTCTATATATACTGGGCTTACGTTTCATTAATATTTTCAGCCGAGTGGAAGAGTTTGTTCAGAAAATAAGCGATAATCTCAGGTAACGAACGGTACATACCACACGACTTAGCGCAGGCTCTCCGCTAAGTGGGGGTTGAGAATTGTGTTCAGGAAAGTACTAATATCGCATATGCTTGTTCAGTAGTTTTTTTTTCTTTTCCGTTTCAAAAGTACAAAAAAAATGTAGTTTTT
This sequence comes from Phytophthora betacei, assembly GCA_011320135.1. Taxonomy (NCBI): domain Eukaryota; phylum Oomycota; class Peronosporomycetes; order Peronosporales; family Peronosporaceae; genus Phytophthora; species Phytophthora betacei. Next base: position 673,923 of record JAANHX010000689.1, on the reverse strand, counting down.
CCTTACTAATGGTGCAGAACACTTCCATGTAAACAGTAGTTTAACTTGGGAATACTATCAAATCGATCAAATTGCAAGTATTAATTTTGCGTATTTACGATATAAATCTTTGTTGGGACTAAAAAGAGCGAGGCGAGCAAACCGATAAGAAATGCCGAGAAGCAGTATTATACAACAACACTTTAGAGAAAATTGTGCCAACTGATTAAGGGAGACGGTTTGGGGTTTGGCGAACCATAACTAAACCGTACTGAATGTGCATCTGATCCTGTTCTTGATTGTAAGGACAAAAACACTACATGTTGCGAAGCGATGGACGCTTCGCGTGATTGTAACGACCACTGCCGCGATACAGTGTCACTGAGCAGTATTATTCTGGATTCACCTGGAGAGCAAAAAGAAGCCTGTGGAATAGCGAAGGGTCGCGTATTTCCACTGGAATAAAGTAGTAGAATATCGATCGGTAATCTATCCGTCATTTATTCAGACTTTATCTAGATACTCGTTATTCCAAGCCTTGCGTTATTCGAGAAAATAAAGTTCTCTAGTGTACCGATGGGGGTTAAGCTACGTAAAAGGGAAATCCATACAGACAATAAGCTTAATTGCGGGAGCATTATTAAAGTCATGATTGGTTCCGTGTGCGGCCTCTGATTGGCTGGATAATGGTTTATGTCTTAACAAAGAGTATTTCGTAACTAAGGTAAATCGGTATCGTATAACCTTACTAATGTGTAGTGAATCTTCTTAAAAGGGCGACCCATGCGATTATCAAGTTTAGGTTAGGGAACGTTATAGAAGGTTGATGCATACTTGTTGCTTTTGATTGGTTAAAGGATGGTGTATTTCTTAACAAAGAGTATCCCATAACTAAGGTTTAACGATATTCACAAAAATAAGAGCCTTGTCCAAATAGAAATTCGATCATATTTTCTAACCTGCTTTTCCTGAAGTAGCATAAGGTGCCGAGATCATGAAGCGTAAAAAAGGGGGTCGCACCTATTTCTTTTGGGTGACAACGATTTTATTTTGAGCTGACTAACGCAGTGCCGACGCCTACGACGGCGGTCTGCATTGGACAAGCATCACAGAGGGTACAAGGACCATCAGAGTCGCCTACACTGTGTGAAAGCAGGACACACCCTGGCGCGGCTATAAGATCAGCGCTATAGCGGACTTTACAGTAAACACACACGGTGCTTCACCACTGACAAAAGGAACGAGCCCGAACTGAACGAGGGTCGTGTCCATTTTGCTGTTGATACCACTTTCTGCTCCATGAGGCCCTCCTAGTGCTGGGAGTGTCGGAGAGTGAGAATCACAATTTCCTCACCCACGAATAGTCATTTGCACGGCAAAATCTGACCCTCTCTTATCCTAAACATAATATCGAACCTGAGCACTGTCGTGTGAACCACCGTGCTCGGCGTCATTCGAGACGACTGTGATACCGTTGGCATCAGCTATCCTGGATGACTACAAAACTCGATAAGGATAGTAAGATTAATGAGAAAAGGTCAGTCGTGAGCTTGACCGGTACTTAACAAGTAGATTTTTAATTAGATTTTGGCTGGTTGAACTACTATTTCAACCGTCTACTAAGCCTCGCGCCGAGCCGTCTGATAACACATCGCTGCAGTACCGCCCCAAACTGGGACGACTAGTGACACGTGGTGGAGAAGCAGGGTACGGCTTCGTAGTGGGTCCGCCATGCTCGAGAAACGCTCTGAATAGTCGATACGATTTGGAGACGTTGCTGGCTTGCGGGGAACTAGGTCCACGGATAAGTGCAAGGTTAAGCACAAGGGTGGTTCCCCGAGGGCGTTATCGTAGGAGCAAGCTTCCATCTCCAAGGACGAGAATAGTGAATTAGTGTTGGAAGAGGAAGCGCTGAAGAAGAGCGCAGATTAACATTGTTGGATAACCGTCCGGGGTATGGTTGGATTCGCACGGTTGTGATTTGGTCAAGGGTTCGTGAACGACTGAAACGGTAATTGGTGATTCGATTGGTAACCAGAGATGAACTTCTACGAAGAAGCGTCGGAAGTCAAACAGAAGAAGGACGCTACGAAGATAATCGTGACGGCGGAGAAGGAGAAGAGCGATCGGCCTCTGAACAAGCCGAGAGGCTGGCTTAATCCGAGATCAAGTGGTCGAAGAAGGCCGCGAGAGAGCGCACTGATGTAAGACAAGGAAGTGCTAACGAAGAAAGAGAAGGCCGCGAGAGAGCGCACTGATGTAAGACAAGGAGGTGCTAGCGAAGAAGAGGCGACCGAAGGACAAGGACAGCCATCCTTAGATGCATTTGGAAGAGCGGGGCCGTCTGAGGTGATGAGGGAGCTTGGCCGCCGGGATGGAAGAGAGTCCAAGGACGCTGCGCGGGAGACGGCTACAGAACCTGTGGAGGGTAAAGGCGACTGTCAAAACGGATGTCAAGACGGAGACCGGCGTCAAGAAGGAGTATGATGAATTTATTTGGGCCTTTGTCCAGTATGAAAGAGAACCGCCCGGGTGCGGTGGTGGTAAGCAAGGTCACGGTTACGTGAATGGGTACGCTATGGAGCCATGACACGCAACTACTATTTTGGTGCTGGTGACGACAGGATGGAGATGAAACTTACGCCGTAAAGAATTTCGAGTGCTTTTATTTTTCGGTACAGGGTTCGGAGGTGCGTCGGTCGGACCGTCCTGCGTTCGGCTTCACCCCCCCCCCCCCCCCCCCCCCCCCCCCGACTGATCATTCCGGTATCATTGCACCACTCTTAAAAGCGCTTAACAGTTTCGAGGACCATGGCGTGAGGATGAATGCGGAGAGGTCCGAGATACCTCCTGATAAGGATGGCAAATTTAGAGATAATTTTGCTAACGTCCTGAAGCCCAGTTATCGCACATACGCATAAGGAGCATCCATATTACACTCTTTGACCTTAGATACCGTGCTAATTTGCTCGATTCCAAAGGCCGCCTCGGCATCACGGAGGTTGACGCCACAACCGCTTCTTTCAGGAACCAACGCTTTTCCGTAGACGCGTTACATTTCTTTACGTCACAAATATAAGACCGTCAACAACCGTGCTCAACGAGCGGTCCCTGCCCAACGTAGGCGGCAAACTCAAAGCACCTTCGACTATAGCCGTAGTCGTATCCTCGACATTACCAACTACGTCTGGCATAACGAATTCTTGCCCTCTTGGAGGTTAGCGCACCGACGTGCAACTTATCCGCGGCCAACAACTTCAGTGTGATCTCCACTGAGCCAAGACTAACCGGCAACTATATCCACCGACGGATACGCAATTGATGACCAGAAGAACTCCTCATACAGCCCTCGTACGGTTCTAGCGCCCCAATTGACCGTTCCAAACAATTTAGGACTCGACTGTCCACCAAACTCAGTGTAGCACCAGTATCCGCTACAGTGGTCACGGTAATTAATCTAAGTTGATAAATAATCTCATACACTAAATATTCTCGCTCAAGTTTGTTGAGATTAATTCACGTGAACAAATCTTTTCAGAGCTCATTATTAATCTCAGTTGTGGTTGATATCTTGTACTCACTATCGGGCTTGCTAATGGTGCAGTGGTTAATGATCGCCCTAGCCAATCGCTGCATTGTGAGTTCAAGTCCCGCAGCAGCAGTGGATCGGATGTCAATTGTCCCTTGTAGAGTTAGATCTGTGGTGATGTATGTTCTGTGGAGTGTTCTGTCCCAATAATTGGCATCCGTTCGTTGCTCGGCTGTAAACACTGATGTTCGTACTTAAGAAAATGTTCACTGTATTTAATTAATAATACCAACTAAAGTACAAATTGGCTGTGGCTTTAAATTATATGATTACATGTATTTGTGTCTAAGCCTTCTTCATTTCATGATGTTTTTTTTTTAATAATTCTCTCTGCCACTGTACAGTCCAGTGACATTCCAACCCTCTGTTTTTAGTGTAGGTCCTGCTAATGGTTAGCTCTGAAACCAATCATTTTCAAATTTTCTGCTAAACCGACACTTCACTCACCACTCAGCACTCATGAGCAACTTGACTACAGAACAACCTTGTGGAGGGTGTGGCGCTTTGGTTGGCAGTGTTCACGTCTGCCCGAAGTGCAGGATCAGCATGCACCCTTTCTGTGGCACCTCTGTCGGAAAACTCGCACAGAGATAAAAACGGCATCACCTACGCTCGCAAAGCTATGATAAGAACTGGTCTGTCCTTAAACCTTGATGGAGATTGGAGAACAACACAATTATTTTCTCACCTGCAAGAAATTATTCGAAAATATCCGGATCATTTCGCTGGAGACGTTGCTGGAAACACAGAGTTGAACACCAGCGACGAAGTGGAAATACCTTCGGCGACGGCGATCGGTACTCTACCTTCTGGTATGGTTTATGCCGACATGTAGATATGATATTAATTTCAGGGCTACATTATATAATAGCAATGAGATTTATTTTACCAAACACTATTTAATGGGAGTTCATTAATACTCTCACGGAGATCAATTGCTGTGTGAGATAAAACAATTACGCCACACAAAGTATTTTCAATGAGATTCATTACCGTGACCACTGTAGCAATTGCGAGGACAGACAATCAATGTACCCACCAGACACAGCCTTAAAGTTTCCAACGGTGTACACCACTCTCCTTCCGCCTTGTTCAACTCGAGGGATCCCAAACATCTCCTCGTCACCGTCGTCACGGAAACAGAATCCGTCCTGCAGACTTATTGTGGCCGCGTTCATGAGACTGGTTCTGGGGGGAGGGTCTCGCGAGGAAACGCTCGGCCTTAATGACACGAACATAGTGTAAATCATCTTCGTCACACTCCGTCACGTCCCAACTGTAAGACAGGGGATCGTCCAATTCGGCCACACAACCGGTCCCGAACTCGATCAGCGCTCTCCGTGCCGTATTGACACACCCTACGCTCCAGAAGCATACATAAATCTTTCGGTAGCTCACGCTCTACAGCTACTGTGTCACCAATTAACCGTAGGGGCGTCAGGTCCAGGTCCGGGATTTTAGCCCACAAGGGAGGCGTACGCGGGGCCTCGACATCGTTGACATTCTCCTCCGTCTCAGGGGCATCACCTTTGGCGTCCTTTAGCATCCGGAACACACGACCTCACTATTAATGCCTCGCATCATCTCTCCACCGATCACTTGTTTTCCGAGCGAACCGGGGGTGGAAGCTCCACCGTAACCGTAGCCACTACGCATTTCTGAAAAGGCACGACAATGGTGGCGAGGACCTCGCGTTCCACCGTAACCTCGTCATCCGTAACTTAAGTCCATTCACCGTCCGAGCCCTTGTCGCTGTCCGTTTCATCGATCCAATCTACTTCTCCCAGACTCGCTGCACTGCTCACCGTGCCCTGGCTAAAATAACGGTTTGCTATTTGGCTTCTGACGACTTCTCCAACGTCGATCGACACCACTCTTGCCAATACTCAGGAGTAGACACCTCGCCGCTGAAGGGTTTACGCGTTCGTTCCAGCACGTCGCCAGGGACTCCTAGATATAGTGACATCTCTTCTTCTGACAATTCCGTCTCGGAGTCAGCAATCGCCTTTTGAGCTCAACCTCGTCCAGTGGGTACAGTCGGTCATCTAGTTCCATATCGTATTCTCCGAGCTCAACTGCGACCTTGGTTCAAGCAAGAGCTGTGCCCTCCTCCCCCGGCTCGCACGTGTCTATTGCGTCGAATTCCGTATCCGTGAACAGGCGAGCGTACGTAAATTCATCTTCTTCGAGAGTCTGTCCACTTCCCCAACGCCCGTAGATACCGCCTCCACGACTGGAGTCGCAACGGGATCAGGAGCCGCCTCCAGATCCTCGTCTTCCCAGCTCAAGAAGACCGTATCTTCAAACCCAACTTTGTTCGTCGAATAAGAGGTCGCCACTCTCGCGGACTCTCCGCCGCTCTTCTTCAGAATGCTCTTCAGAACGTTCACCTTCGGAACCAGAACCTTTGACTTCACTACCACCGTGCGCGGAGCTCCGACGATCTTCGTCTCCGTTATCATTCCTTCGTCAACCGTACGCTTAGCTACAGCGCAGAAGGGCGAGCTGACTGGCACTACTTCGCGCACGTGGAACACTTCCTCCGCGATATTCTCTTCGGTATCTTCGACCCTTACTACCCTGGCTTTACTTTAGGCGCTCATTGCATTGTACTCAAACCCCAAACATCCTCATTCTCGACTTCTCTCAAATTAATATCCTCGACTTCTTTCAACTCGGCGACCATTTGTTCTTTCTCAACCGTCCTAGCAACTCGATCACCCACCGAACCAACTGACTGGCAGGAGGAAGGAGTGGCTTCTTCGTCCCCTTCCTCCCGTGGCCTTCTTTGTAGAGTGTTAGTACACGCAGCTTGCGGCGCTAAAGACCGTAGCGAACGAACGGCAAGGCACTCAACCACCACATGACCAGGATCATCGCAAAACAATCCTTCAAAGGTCATCGAGACATCCGTTCGCCGATTGCCACTCGAGTCGTACTCAACACGGACATGTTCCATAAGCCCACATTGTACACACGTCATACTAGTACGGCCACAAGGAGCCCGACCGTGGCAGCCCATGTATTCGCATCGACCGCACATTGGGATTCCTTCTTGAGTCCGACATTTGTCAACCATGCTAATACCTCTAAATGGGCGTCCGCTTCCCTGAGCCGTACCCTCATTTCCAGCCGAGGGCGTAGCCGTAGTGGTAGCCACCATAGTAGCTCTATTACTTGGTCATCGTGGTCCTTGCCAACAATTCTGCGTCATCTGCCGCTGCCACTGCTGTTGCTGCATGATAAAATCCTGCAACTGCTGCGTCAAAGCGCCCACTGAGGACAATAATGGCGTCTCCGTTTTCTTCCTCTTCCTAATCGACAGATCCTCCGATAGCTCTTCTTCTTCTTCAACGAGACGGTACATGTCCTTAAACATCAACCCTTCACATGCTTCAGGAATGTCCGACGCAGGAATAACATCAAGTATAACTAGCTTCGGCATGTTTCGGAAACCGCTTTGGAACGATTGGTACCTCATCTTGGGATTACGATAGCTCGGGAGCTCGCAAAGATCCGAGCCACGATCACCTCATTCCTCCACTGTTTCTACACGCTCACGCTTGGCCGTCTCCAACCATTCCCACAGCTAATCCGCGGTGCGACACAAGAACTGATTGTGGAATCGCACCTTCAGCGCCTTGACCTGTCGTCGATAGCACCAAAATAGTAGTTGCGTGTCATGGCTCCATAGCGTACCCATTCACGTAACCGTGACCTTGCTTACCACCACCGTACCCGAGCGATTCTCTTTCATACTGAACAAAGGCCCAAGTAACTTCATCATACTCCTTCTTGACGTCAGTCTCCGTCTTGATATCCGTTTTGACAGTCGCCCTTACCCTCCACAGGTTCTGTAGCCGTCTCCCGCGCAGCGTCCTTGGACTCTCTTCCATCCCGGCGGCCAAGCTCCCTCATCACCTCAGACGGCCCCGCTCTTCCAAATGCATCTAAGGATGGCTGTCCTTGTCCTTCGGTCGCCTCTTCTTCGCTAGCACCTCCTTGTCTTACATCAGTGCGCTCTCTCGCGGCCTTCTCTTTCTTCGTTAGCACTTCCTTGTCTTACATCAGTGCGCTCTCTCGCGGCCTTCTTCGACCACTTGATCTCGGATTAAGCCAGCCTCTCGGCTTGTTCAGAGGCCGATCGCTCTTCTCCTTCTCCGCCGTCACGATTATCTTCGTAGCGTCCTTCTTCTGTTTGACTTCCGACGCTTCTTCGTAGAAGTTCATCTCTGGTTACCAATCGAATCACCAATTACCGTTTCAGTCGTTCACGAACCCTTGACCAAATCACAACCGTGCGAATCCAACCATACCCCGGACGGTTATCCAACAATGTTAATCTGCGCTCTTCTTCAGCGCTTCCTCTTCCAACACTAATTCACTATTCTCGTCCTTGGAGATGGAAGCTTGCTCCTACGATAACGCCCTCGGGGAACCACCCTTGTGCTTAACCTTGCACTTATCCGTGGACCTAGTTCCCCGCAAGCCAGCAACGTCTCCAAATCGTATCGACTATTCAGAGCGTTTCTCGAGCATGGCGGTCCCACTACGAAGCCGTACCCTACTTCTCCATCACGTGTCGCGAGTCGTCCCAGTTTGGGGCGGTACTGCAGCGATGTGTTATTAGACGGCTCGGCGCGAGGCTTAGAAGGCAGTAATAATAGTTGCTTAACAGGCCAAAAAGCTTAATTCGAAGCCTCAGCTTGTTAAGTACCAGGAAAATTCACGACTGACTTCATCCTACTAACCTTACCATCCTTTCCGACCTTTGCAGTCTTACCAGCATCCGCCTATCTAATACCTGTGAACACCCTGCTCTAACCGGATCCTGGCACGACCCCCTTCGACATAATCATGACACCCCTACTGACCTGGGACATCTTATCATCATGCTGCACTCCGTAATGGCCCTCGTGCCACCCGTCCTTGTCGTTCCACCCAGCGTCTTGTACTTGGTCTCAATACCACAACTGAGGAGGACACGCTGGGTTCTTTCGAGAAGACGGCTCCCACCTCAATACAAACTCTCAGCGTAGCCCTCACGTCCAGTCGCTCCAGCTTGCGACTGCTCCCAGAACCTATCACCTTGAAATGGCCGGTCCCGAACCTCGTCGCTTGAGCAAGGCGGGCGTTTTAAACCGTACTCACGAGGGTCACCGTGTCTACTCGTGACATTTGTTTAACTACGTTTACATTAGAGGACAAGTAATCTGGAACAGCTGAAAGTTAAAGGGGACAAGTGAAGTGGCACGGAGTGGTATTTTATAGTTTGTGCGATTGACCGGAGATTGAACTGGAGCGGCTCAGCTGGCGTAGCACGCACAATATGAACGTTGTACTGGTGCTCAATTAAGTCGATTCATAATCATGTGTACCACAAAATTTATGCTGAGCGACAGGTCGTAGCGTAACTACAGTGCGACAACACAGTAAGCAAATGTACAATAGACTTATTCCATTACGCAAGCTTTTTCACATTGCTCGGATGTTAGCTCTGGACGTTAAATTGACGCTCAAATATGGTATACCTTAGAAATTGGCGGGAGCAAATACCAACACTTGGTGGAGGGGACTTGAGCTCATGAAGCTCATACTTGAAAACAGTGAATTAATTGGAGAGCCAAGAAAAAATTAAAACTACTTGACTAACACGCACTGCTCTCAGGACGCTTCCTTTTGCACTATGCAGCTTCGAATCGAAGCCAGTCTGTCGAAGTCGTACCATCAAGATGGCGCGGTACAGCGCTTCTGAGGCATGCCACTGCTATTGCCACCATCTTTTCTCGTTGTCTTATTAATAGTTGTCGTGCCGACGCTACTGCACGCATCATTTGTTGAGCACGGTGTCACTCTCTGATCGTTTTGACTGAGTGTGACAATCGGAGATAGAGGCAGACAAAGCACCTCAAGACAATATCGTCATGCCCAAACCTGTAATTGTTGACTATCGCATCGCCCCTGTCCTAAGGGAACTTCTGTCCTAAGCGAGCTTCGATTATGGCGCTGTATTCAAAACAGATGGCTGCCCGCTAATGTGTCCTTCCGCGAGCTAAATATAGGCAGCAGTCTGACTAAAGATGCAAAAGGAAGAGCGACAGCGTACGAATTGCTAGAGTGTTCGACCGAAATAATACTAACAGCTCTCACCAGCGAACCACTTTAGAATTTATAGAGGCAGGTCATTCACAAACGGAACATTCAACTGGATCAGATTGGGGTAATTTTTTACTTTTTAGCATTAATTATGAGATTTGCTAGTAATATTACCCGTAAACGTCGAACATGGGCGTTCGCTTAGGACAGGGGCGATGCAGTAACCATTTTGAGGCGTGCATGCCAAAAAGCATAAGAAAGACGATGCTTTATTGAAGAATAATAGCTGATGTATTGTCTACCTTGCTCCTTTTGCTTGAATTTAGTAATTATATTCTTAATTAATCAAGGGTCTTGCTTCCGATGGGAGTCGTTACTGCAACCTATCTACGATTACACGACACAGCGCTGAGAGCAACCTACGACTCACGCGGGTTGCTGGGTAATTTATCATGGTTTATATTACGTAAAAAATCACAAGAGTCGAATTTTTAAATGTTGTGATAACTATGTTCGAGTAAGTACGAATTTCTTACTTTGTTCGAGTAAGTACGGATCCCACGGTCCCCCCGTTTTGAAAGCAAGAGTGGAGGCCGCAGCCCCGGCGAGGATGTCGGCAAAGGGAGCGCCAGCGCAAGGAGAAGACGGCTCTACAGATGGAGGTACGGGTTCAAGTCATCGTGGTACTCGTGCTGCTTCCGCCACCTGACGATATTTTGTTTGTTTATAGAACGTCGTGCTGGTTTGCGATACCACAAGCCAGTCGACTACGTCCGCGCTGCTCAAGGGTTCACCACGGACCCTGTGGACGATAATATGTATATCGATGACCCGTCAGCCACCCAAGCGGATGTGATGAATGAAGATGCTGACATGGAGGGTCTGGTGAACGAGGACGAGGTCTACGACGCAGGCGCAGACGCCGCGGACGGAGAAGCTGCAGACGGAGACGCCACAGACGGAGACGCCGCAGACAGAGACGCCGCAGACGGAGAAGCCGCAGACGGAGAAGCCGCTATTGCCGACGCCACAGCAGACGCAGATGTAGCGACAGACGCCGCACACGGAGTTGCCGCAGACGGAGACACCGCAGACGGAGATGCCGCTAGCGCAGACGCCGCAGACGGAGACGCCGCAGGCGGAGATGCCGCAGACGGAGACACCGTTAGCGCAGACGGCGTACACTCACGAACTACGGCACCTGTCGAAAAAAGACCTGCTAGTCAAGTCAGCCTCGGTATGTTGCTTGCTGTGTTGCTTCATTGTGTTGCTTTGTGTGTTGTTTTGGAATGTTGCTAACTTTTTGTGGCTGTTGATATTAAAGATGCGGTTCGCCAGTTTGTGACAATCACCCGACAGAACGCCGAAGCTGAAACTGCTACAATCAATTCCAGAACAAGTTGTCAGTCAACTGCGGGGTCGAAGTCAAAACCGCAAAAGAAAAAGTCTCGAACGGAGTACGAAGATTCGGATTGTGATAACGCAGTAACAACTGCGTTTCCACCCAAGCGTTCCAAGTTTAATTATGGGGGACAACCCCGCCATACTACTTCCTCCCAGCCTGTGTCGGCGGGACGGCGCCTACCTCAACGAAAGACTAAAACGTGGGAAGAGCGAAAGAAGATGCTGAAAGCGCATAAGCCTGTGGATAACTTTGTGCCAGAGCTTCCAGTCAAAACATTCAACAACTAGACTGAGTTTCAGCCAGCACTCGAAAGGTACGAGGCAGAATTTTTTCTGCATTACCGTATTCGAAGCTCTGAAACTCGGGGGAAACACAACAGGTAATCTTCAAGTGGGGTTGACAAGTGGTGTTTTGATAGGATATACTAACGCTTTTATTATTCTATTTTGATTGTTGTGTTGCTTTCGTGTTGCTTAGCCGCCCATGAGCTCTACCCATTCCGCAGCGTCTATCGCACAGTTTTAAGCGGATGCGGTGTACGCACGGGGTAATGCAAGCACCACGTGGGGAAGGTCGACGAGACCATGGCTGGAGGTACACCGGGTGCGAGGCAAGCTTTACGATTCGATCAGCAAAAGTTGTAAAGAAAGGAGTTTCCAAATGGGAAGTCGCCGTTCAATTGGACTCGGAGGTAAGAATGTTTGACATTATGTGCTTCGTTTGTGAGCACCGACTTATCACATTATCGTTTTCTGTAGATATCGAAGCACAACCACAAAACCAGCAAGACTATTTACGATTCGTACCGCGGAGCTAAGTCGATGCCTCTGTCGTCCAAGGTTCGAGAAGATCTCGGACTATTGGCAGACATGAAGGCCAGCACTGCAGATATCAACCGATATCTTTCTGATAAGCTTGGTGGGTGCTTCTGGTGACCGTGACGAGGATGTGTCAGTCAAAGTTTGTTTTATCAATTTAAATTAACATTGTTGTTTTATTTTTGCTTTAACAGATATGGTTCTGACTTCACAGCAGACTAGAAACATTTTGCAAGAAGTGTTGGGATCTACAACAGTGGGGCTGACCAGGGTGCTACTGGATACATTTGTGGAGGAGGACAACAACGACGTTCTTCTTGTGCAAGATCAGATGGGGATTGCTTGTGTCATAGCTATGCAGACATCGCCTTAGAAGACATGCTTCGAGCAGTGGGGCGACAGTTTGGTAATGGACTGGACGCACGGTACCAACAACTTGGGGTATCATTTGGGTTAGTATGATATTTATAAATTATTATTCATTTCGTCTAGCAACTGCTAACAATTTATATGAATGATTTGTACACAGGGAGTTTGGTAGTTACGTCAGCTACTGGAAGAGGCATCCCGATTATTGATTTTCTGGCACTAGATCAAAAGGCTGTTACGATGGAGTACATTTTTGAGTTTTTCAAGCGCCACAACCCATTTTGGAAGCGAATCCAGACAATTGTTATCGACAAAGACTTTGTGGAATGGCGCGTGCTTGAAAAGGCGTTCCCTCACACCAAAGAACTTTTATGTCAGTTCCACGCGCTCACGTACTGGAGGAAAGTTTGCAGAAGACCAAAATTTAACCTGAAGATGGCACAGCGGGAAACGATGGAAGCTGCGTTCGCAAAGCTCGTCTATTGGTACGGAGCAGCTCACTGATACGTCGTGTTGCTTCTTATGTTGCTGACTGACTGTGTTGCTCTTTATGTTGCTGACTCACTGGGTTGCTTCGTGTGTTGCTGAATATGACATTGGGTGGTGTTTCGAATGTACTTTCAGTGCAAGTCGGAGGAGCTTCGATTTAGAGCTGGCTGAGTTCACGAAAGTCTCCAAGAAAGAGTGCCCCGAGCTACTCGAATACTTTTCGGCAAACTGGAAAACGTGCGTGTCAATGTGGGCAAATCACGTACGAAGTGAATATTTCTCAGCTGGTAATACCACTACCAATCGAATCGAATCAAACTGGAACCAGGTAAAACTTCTTCTGGCCAAAAGACCTCGACTCGACGCGACAATCAGCGGGCTGCTGGCACATCAAAGAACAATCGTTCGGCAGGTTCTTGCTACGATGGGAAAGCATGCATCTACCTCTCGTCTACCGGGAACTGTTCCAGATTTTTTAAGTATCGTTTCTAAGCACTTAAGCCACGATTCATTGGCTAAAGTACGCTCTCAATGGGACTATTTTATGGTTTATTCGATGGACACTACGTGCACAAAGGAAAAAGGTGGAGCTGGTATGTGGAACGTGAGATCCAATGGGAACACATACGAATGTAACGATTTCGAGTGGACTTGTTCGTGCTCATTCTATTGCAGTTACAACCTACCGTGTCAGCACTTGATGTATGTTGCTGAGCATGTCCATCGTTTCGAGTATCTACCTGCCATGACTGTTCACGCGCGCTGGGATATGATGGCGATGGTGGAGCTGGAGAAAGATTTCAGAGATGGTATATCATCGCTTCAAGCTGTGGAGGCCTCGATGAAAGTAGCAGGTGCAGCTTATGAACATGATGGTTTGACTCAAAAGAAAGCGGGAGCGGACGCGATCGAAACACAACTTGATTCGGTCGAGATGGTCGAAGCGACCCATCATGATTCCGCAACACAAGAAGCAACCCATGACTCAGCTCAAGAAAAACATGATCGAAGTGGCGGTGAAGCCCAGCGTAAGCATAAACGCCGTGTCGTATATGTAAAGATGCGGCGCCGAGAGCGTGCCAACGTTGTTGTACTGTCATCAGAAGAGAAATACTGCTATGCAAAAGCTGTGTTTGAACCTGTGATGGAACATCTAGCGGAATTGTCGAGTCCAGCATTCTACTCCGCCCTGAAGGCCTGGAAAACAATAGTTAACAAAGGTCTACACGACGTTGGATCAGCCGAAGAGCAAACATCAGACGCTACAACAGTGCCAGATGAAGACGGATCAGGAGAAGACTTGGATGCTATCGACACTACGTCTGACATAACACCAGCAGATCTCATTGAAACTATGAATTTCATTCGTGAAATGGAGAAAAGTGAGTTTGATCTGCAAAGAAATACTACAAGGGCCGAGTCGTCGCAGGAAAGTGAGCTTGGTAGTTCAACCTCACGGAATAAAACAGCTCCATCCAGTGACATTGACATCGCCACCTCCACTTCGGTGAATCCGGGCGTGAAGCCCGGATTAACGAAGTATTACCCGACAAAAGCCGCGGTCACGGTAAAATCTACGGAAGAACCACCCAGTGTGAAGAATGATTACCCCCCAAAAGCTGCTGTAAAGGCAGAAGCGCCCAAGAAAATATCGAAAAACGTTGGAACACAAGGAGGCCGTCTGGAAGTGCTACGTATTCCAAAACCCAAACCACGAAGCAACCAACGAAAAAATTAAAGCAAGCTCGGCTGGAGAAACCCGCAAAGCCTAATAAGCTAGCCGGTATTACGTTACCGGACAAACATGTGCCATCTGTGTCTCGCGTCATCGTGTGGGCAACAAATACTTCCGACCAGAATCATGTCAGCGAGATCTTGGCAGGTTACCCAACGATCTTGGACGACGATTTCATGAATGCGCGTGTTGCACACAGCTGTCGAGAGTCTGTGTCTCCCAAGGACTACGTCTACAACTTTGTAGTTCCCAAACCGCTAGTAATTAAGCTGAAAGCGGTCATTGAAGCAGAACGGAAGAAGCAACCCAAGTCGAAGTATTTCAACCCCGTGGTTGAGCACCAGGACAGCAACACCGAAGCAATTATTGCATATTTTCCTGGTGGAACGCCACGATTTACAAGGTAAGCTTTTGTAGTGTTGCTCGGTGTGTTGCTCGGTGTGTTGCTTGGTGTGTTGCTGTGACTGACTTGCTTCTACAATATTGTTGGCTGCTGTACGAATCTGTTACAACAGTGAAGCCGTCTTCAAAATGTCGGAGTTTTACAACGTGGTAAAAAAAATTAACGCATGGCGAGCAGACATGGAATGGCTGCAAACGACCAAGTGGAGCAATATCCTTGCAAACCCCGAGTTGCTTAAAGCGGAGACTGATTCGGACGACATATTAACTGTCGGCGGGGGAAAAACATCAGGAGCTGGCAAACGAAGTGGTGGTACAGCTTGAGGGTGCTTGTTTAAGTTCTACTTTCCGACTATCAAGTGGTGAAGGCGCCGTTAAGGTCGACACGCTCGTTGGAATGCTTGCGCGTGACAGAATGCTCTCTGATGTCATTATCAATTTCAGTGTTCGATGCATCTGCGATGCGCTGGGAGATTGCTACGCATTGGATTCATTTTCTCCAACTATGGGCTGTCCGAAATCACCACCGTCACGGATTTCAGGCTTCCACTACCTTGTGTTGCGTCTGCATTTAAGCAACATCCATTGGGGTGTCGTCAGCGTCGCCATTGCTTACAAAAGAGAAGATCCGTGCTTTACACCCTACTACTACGAGTCAATGTGCGGATCTTCGTATAGCGATACGATGGAAGCGACTTACACGTCTACGGTTGTGCCATTTTTGAAAGAGCGGCATGATAAAACCATGCCGAATGAAGATTATCCAGTGGAGAACAGTAAAGTATGGTTAATGTCGCCAAAGCAGCCCGATGGAACTTCGTGTGGTGTGTTGACTATTGCCCAAGTTTATTCCGTGTTGAAGGACAGCTTCCAGCTTGCACAAGGTGCCGTTACAACAGACGATATCGCAATTATGCGGCTTCGTATCATGTGGATGATAGTTATGCAACCAGAAGTTAACACTGTAGCAAACCAAATTGCTAAGGAGATAGAGGCGACTGACTTGGAGCTACTTGCGACCATAACACATTAACACGAGCAATTGCCTTCGCCAAATGGTATCGATTTTTTAAGTAGTTACGTCGTCTCGTCTTCTTCCTGTGAGTTTTGTATTAAGCTGATTTAAATGTGCTCTAATAGAGCTTCGCAGCACTGTTCGAGCGCCACTGAGAACGACATCACGTAGCCTGTTTCGTGCGTAGGTACTCCAGCAGCGGCGGCAAGGCGGATAGTCTGTTCCTTCTCGTGAGCTATCATCAGAGCCAACTCGTCTCGTTCATTCATAAGCTCTAGTGAAAACTGTGAGATTTTCTCCAGCTTTTCTTCTATCAGCTTGATATTCTGGAGGCGAGAGCGCAGTATTTGCTTGCAAACCATAGCCTTTCGAGTACGCGAGAGAGTGGTGCCTTCATTACTTCGTGGCTGTAGCGTTGGGGGGGGGGACAGTGGCGGTGGCAGTTGATCGGAGCAAATGCCGTCGAAGTGTTTGCTGCTGCCTTGGTCCATTTTGTGTGTGCGCCAACAGCCGCTATTCCTCTTGGGCAACTGTGATATTTGTCAAATGGCTTATGGAACTTTCACAGTTCCGGTATTTTATTTCTCAAAAGAAGGAAGCCCTAAAATAAATTACGCCGTGTGTTGCTTCTGGGGGTTGCTTCTTGTGTACGGGAGGCTGGTAGGTTGCTGCAAGACCTGTCGTTTTGTCGTAATTAGGTTGCAGTAACGGGACTCGCTTCCGATACAAACCGAGCAAGTTGCTTGTGAAGATAATCTCCTTAATTAGTCGGTATTTTACTGGGAGATAGGGGCTAACGTCTGTCTTCTTTTTGGCTCTTTATTCTACGTTCAGCGACGGTTGCTTGAAATGGTTAGCTAACCTATCACTACTGGACTTTAAAATTGTAGCTAAAACTACAGTATCAAGGATAAAGATAAAACTGTGATTGCAATTTTAGTATCCAGAGTTTCTCCGACATTGCTGTAAGTACCTACTACTACTACAGAAAACAAACCTAACGTAAGTAAGTGTTTTTTCTGTTGTCGCACTCATATCCAATTCGTTTATGTCTTATCAACGAGCAAACACGTAGGCAGTGATGTAACATCTACTTAGACTGAGTCGCGCTAGTATGTTTTTCTAAACACGATAGCGAACGAATTATCGCTCAAACAGGAAATTGATGTAAACAGGTGACCCCCCCCCCCCTTTCGACGTCACACGCATAGTGGAAATAGGAACTACAACGTTAAATCTGGTGCCGACGTGGTGGTGTTAGCCGTTGTGGTAGTGTTTGCCGTAGTCGTGCTATTATCCTCCGAGTCCCGATCAAAGAAAAGCTTGTATGCACCATACTTGGAAAGGAGACCAGTCGCCACGAGATACGCAATCTTGGCATACTTACGCGTACGGGGCCACGACTTGGTCTTCTCCACGGTTTTAGAAACCGCTGTAGTGATCTTATCAACGCTTTCCTCACTTATCTTAGCTTTCCCGTTGGCAGCAGCAAAGTCCTTAACAGCTTTTCTGATTACCGGTTTGTTTGCATCAGAATCCACAATGGTGCTGACAGTCTTCGTCAGGGCGGCTTCCTCCTTCAGCTTCATTCCAAACTTTTTGGTAAGCTTCGCAACGCTGTCTTTGCTGATGGGAACTTGTGCGTGAAGGCGACGATGTGTTATGACGTTCTCGGCGCTGGCGAAGCAGGTGCAGCACACTACGAGCGTAGCCACAAGCATGGTAGGGACAACGCAGAAACGCATCGACTATTCTCTGACGAAGGGTGTATACCGACGGTTGTCTTGGTAGTTCAGCTAGTAGAAACGAAAATGATGCTATGAGCTGAGCTTCACGTGGTCCAGAGGAGCTTTCACCGGTTGATGTATCTGTACTGTTTTTTCTATGCTCAATTGGTATCATGGGATGGAAAGGCTCCGCTCTCGACTAACAAAGAAAACAAGAAACTAATACAATAGATGTGGCGTGCACACCCAGCCATGTCTTTGGTAGAAGGCAAAGATTGAGACCTTTACTGTGAAGCTCTCGTCAACTCTAGTACCGTAGGGCTCTTTATTAAATAAGCGAAGGATGTTGACCTGTAGTCTCCCCAAGCAAAGAGGTGCTGGTAGTAATCATGCAACTCAACTTTGCGCAAATCGTTGTACTGCATGGGAGCTTATCAGACTAGATTTTCATATCTTGGGGCAAATCATTTCAGCCGGTTAAGGTGATTACGGATTGCCACAAATTGAGAAAAATTACGTAATATTGGACCCGTACGTCTGTACCGGTAGCAGACTATCCTCTCTGTATTGATATCACTTAGAGTAATTCCCTCCAAATAAAGTGGCGGAGAGGGTTACAGTGCATACTTAAGGTAAACTGACTTTACTCCTCTCAGTGGTGACGGATATTGTCAATAAGAGGTACTTAGATATTGATTTGGTATGTTCTGTAAAGGTTAATTGAAGAGACATCTGCTGTTTGCTCCTTGATTTTCCCACAGAAAGAGGTGGCAAACGCTCAGATCCATCATACGCATTGCATGTAAGTGCAATATTTAAGCACGTATTTTGCCAACCAGCTGACCCAATCTAAGTCTAACTCTGGAAAGTGGACCGAACGGTGCGACTTTGCAGTCAGAGCTTCCAATGGTATGGCTTTGAGAAGGTGTTTGTGCATCAGGATGCTTCCAATCGTTGCCTTTAATAAGCGCGCTGTAGCTGAAACACGTTTTGACAAATGATGAATTTTAGGTTTGGGGCGGCAGATCTGTCGTCGCTGTTCATTCGTTAGCGTGTTTCGCGACGTGGGAGGCAAAGGTGTACGCGGAATTGCAGTGTTGGGCGGAGAATTGATAAATGCCATCGTACGCCTGCAAAAATACAAGCCACTTTGCGGTTAACGAGCGGTAACGACGGCCACCCGTTATTTGGTGTCGTGTGTACCTTTGGGTCTTTGCGGGAAACCACATTTTATTATTATTTAGAGGAATCACGATAAAAATTATTCCTCTATATAATAATAAAATGTGGATTTCGGACAGGTGTAATACATACTTGTCCGTTCAGCAACAAGTGTAATCGTCCGGGTCAGGCTGATTGCGAGTCTACAGTACTTTTTCGTCACGTAGGTCGGACTCAGAAAATCCAGCATGCGTTCATCTTTGACGCTTCGTTTTTCAACACACTTTATCACTTTTATTATCTATTTGGTACACGATAACCTTTCCTACCAGATATGACCATTGGACGACTCTATTTTCAGGTATAGCGGTATATCAGTGGTTGTCAATTGTGCAGCAGCAAGAAGAATTTTTTTTTCATGCACTTGAGCAGCAACATCAACAGCCAATCAGAGTCGACCCAATTGACCACCCCAAATTGAAGTTGCAGCAAGTTTTAAATTTTTGCCGTGTTTCCTTTCTTAACATCGACAAGTTAGAAAGAAATGCCTCGCTTGTCGGCCCGTGGGAAGAAGATACGTGAGCTGTACCGAATCCTAGAGAGGCGGGGAGTTGCAGCAGTTAGCCGAGAACTCCTGAGTGACCCTGACTCTTCAGCAGACGAGCTAGATGCGCATTGGCAGTCGGAGTATGATCTCTTGCTGTCATCGCGTTACGTTGATCGGCCCAACAAGTATCGTCGGTGTAGTGATCGATGGCCTAAGTTGCTCTATGACCACGATTACATGAACGCCACGGAGTTTCACGACCATTTTCGACTTGACCGAGACGTTTTCTTTCGCCTAGTGGCACTAGTGAAGCATGATTCTGCGTTCTGTTCGAAGGGGAGCAAACCTTTTTGTGGTGGACCGGAGCTTCACATGCTAACGCTACTTAAGTTTCTCGGGACATACGGAAATGACAACACATCCGTCAAATTGGGCCTCTTCCTTGGAATCGCGAGTGGGTCTGTCCACAACTACCTTTTCCGGGCTACGAATGTCGTCTTAAAGCTTGAACCCGTCACTATGGCATGGCCAAACGAAGAGGAGCGGGTAATGATATCGCTACGGATGCAGCAGAAATACGGTTTTGTAAACTGCGTTGGAATAACGGATGGGACGCTATTCCCGCTTGCAGCAAAGCCGCAACATCAAGGAGAAGATTATTTTAGCAGAAAAGCCTCGTATTCAGTCCACGGCTTGGTGACATGCGATGATGTTGGAAGAGTTCGAAGTCTCGTTGTTGGATGGCCCGGGTCCACCCATGACAACCGTGCTTGGATGAACAGCCCCTTGATCCTTAAGCGTGCGGACCACTTCAAACACAATGAATATGTGCTGGGGGATTCTGCATTCCAAGCATCATCCATAATGATCCCTGCATTCAAAATTCCACCTAAGGCACAGATGAATCCTCGTCATACGTACTTCAACAAGCAGCTTGCGAAGGCCCGAATAAAAAGCGAGCACTGCATTGGACTGTTAAAGATGCGATTCCCATACTTGCGTGAAATTCGAGTAAAACTGGGCAAAAAGCGCAAACACATACGACGGTTAATTCGCCACGTGACTTGTGCAAGCATTCTTCACAACTTACTTATTGCTGAGCCCATTCCACACCAGTGGCAAAATGAACTTGAAAGGCAGATAACGGGTAGGCTCGACGACGACAACGAGTTGAACGAGCCCATCCCGGAAGGTGAGAATGGTGACAAACGCAGAAACCAACTTCTAGCGTACATGCTCGAGGTCCGAGACGAGAGGCAGCAGGAAATCAATTTCGTCTTTTGAGACGCCTTCGTCCAGTAGCTTCTTGCGTTCTCGGAGGAGCGTGACGTGCCGTTGCTGACGCCAATGCTCGGCTTCTTCCATGCGTTTGCTTGCTTGTGCATTTGCTTCACCAACCCGGGCGATCGCCAGTAATTTTTCACTTTCCTGTTTTTTTCTCTAGCCGAAAACTCTTTTTCTCGAAGATGAAGTTCTTGTTCGCGTACACCGAGCTCTGCATGCTGAAAGTCTCTCTGATGAACCAGCTGCGCTTCCTTCGGACGTAATAAAGCGGGTTGTGATGGTAAATCATCTTTTTGATACTTCTTTGTTTGAGGCACAGCTATTGATATTGGAACAGACTGGGGGCGATTTGGTTTCAGTCGGATTGCCTTGTCAGCATGTTCATTTGAAGCTCGATCACTTTCGCTGCTGGAACTGTTCCCGTCACTCTCAGTGTCATCTTTCCAATACCCCGGGTCCGTATTCAATAGCTGAGCTCGTGTACCAACGCGACTATTCATCGTGTCGTGAAGTTCGTAGTACTCTGGGCATATCTGCAGAATATAGTCACGTAATGAGGTCTCATCCGTTATCCCTTGGCCAGAGCCATGCAAGAAATCTACCACGGACCGATAGCTGGATTCAAGACTAGCAATCTTGTTCGTTATATCTTTCGCAGTTCGAACAGTCTTGATTCCCTTTTGAGAAATTAAGCGCGAAATTTTCTGCGCCAGAGCAGTTTTATTCTCTCCGGATTGAGCGTCACCACCTCGATAGCGCTCATAATTGTCTCCGTCACTCATCCAGTCAATCAGTACAGTTAGAGAACTAACATCTTCTGCTGGGCCATCGTTATGCCACATCACGCGCTTCTTGCCTGTCGAAACGGATGGTGTCATGCTCACAGCGAGCTTCACGAGAGCATTGTAACATCGTTTACCACATGGCGCTTGGTTAAACGATGTATCACCTCCAAACAAAACCAACATAGCAGCTAGACAAGCCGAATGCACGACTCGTTCGCATCCCGATCTGCTACAAATGCGAAATGAAGCTTCTCCTTCCGGTTTGACCACTTTTTTGCAGTCTTTCCATCGACAAGCACCTGGTAATGCAGTCATAGGGACGCTTGTACGCTCTTCACACGTTGATGACTCTGGTGTAGTTGCTGGCTCCGTTGAAATTGGTGAAATAGTGGTTGTTTCTGTTGTAGACGAGCTGCAGAATTCGGCGCCAGTGCTCCTCAATACCGGTTGTGCATCACCATCGTCATTATCGCTATCACTGCTGAGGATTTCACGAATTCTGTCCAGTTGGGCCTTCTTACCCATCGATAGTCGCCTACACAGCAGCTCCTGAATGCCAATCTGCGGCGTCTGATCCGCGCGTGAAAACTCGAATGGTAACAGCGGGTGTGCAGCAACGGTTTGATCGTAATGGATCGTTGCAGGCGCGTCGTGATACTCATTGCTGTTAGTTCCGTTCAAAGTGGAGGCCAAAAGCGTAGCTTCAGCTGTAGTGTCTCCGTCAATGTAATCGCAACTGGAGGTTGAAGACGGTGTGCTGGTATTCTTTCTCTTCTTACGAGAACCTTCCTGAGCGGCTTGCTTCTTGCTACAAGTGCGTTTCCTTCCAGAAGGTCGTGCACGCGACGTCCCACTCATCTGTGTGCTGGGTCTTCAACACGTCGAAAGCGCGCGAAAAAAAAATGACTTGCTGCTGCAAGCCTAAAAGCACAAGTTTTGTTGCAGATTGTCCAAAACGATTCTGACCAATCAGTGGTCTCGAAAAAAAATCTGACTTGCTGCAAGAAAAAAAAACTTCTTGCTGCTGCACAATTGACAACCACTATCATGTTGCTCAGGTCGAATTAGTTAGAAATACTTTATTTGGCGCCAAAATTCACGTATATGGACGAGTGAATGGATTAGAGAAGCAGAGAGACAGCAAGTGCTCTTCGCTGTGCGTACCCAGGTCTGACTCAAAGACACACAGGCACTTCAAGCTGCAACTCTGCGTGGGTACACGGGTGCGAATTTCTCTCGAGTAATTCACGGGGTTTTTTCGAGTAAGGTCCTTATTCGGCGACACTTCAAGTGTCAATTTCCAATTTGGATTTTCTACATGCCATTAGATATCTATCGAGTAGACTAAAAACATGGAAACACCGTAAGCTCGCCGCAAAAATTCGCGTGTTATTAGACAGTTGGAACCCAGTTTCTGACAATGACGACCCATACTGCCCACTTATGCTATCAACTGGAATGTTAGGACCGAGTGACACCGTGCTCAACAAATGATGCGTGCAGTAGCGTCGGCACGACGGTTAAGACAACAAGAAAAGATGGTGGCAATAGCAGTGGCATGCCTCCGAAGCGCTGTACCGCGCCATCTTGATGGTACGACTTCGACAGACTGGCTTGGATTCGAAGCTGCGTAGTGCAAACGGAAGCATCCTGAGAGCAGTGCGTGTTAGTCAAGTAGTTTTAATTTTTTCTTGGCTCTCCAATTAATTCACTGTTTTCAAGTATGAGCTTCATGAGCTCAAGTCCCCTCCACCAAGTATTGGTATTTGCTCCCGCCAATTTCCAAGATACCATATTTGAGCGTCAATTTAACGTCGAGAGCTAACATCCGAGCAGGACGATTAATATCTGCTACTGAAAACTCTGCCCTTCTAGAGTAAAATAATTCATTTTATTTTAGTGATCATCGTTAAATTCGTGATTCGTATTTTAGCTCGCTAAAAAATAATTGTTTGACACCGTTGCGCTTTAATGATCTTGGTATGACTAGGTGAAACCAAGATCGTTTGCTTTTTGCCAGAATCTGGCCAGCCGATGGGCACCGCTGATAGAAGCGTGTCCGGCAAAACTTGCGAGAGCTTTAGCAGTATTAGTGCTATAAACCCAGTCGTACGATTGCATGATTCCTTATTCATTATTACATTACAGCAACCGACATCAAACGAGAGTTGGAGCTTCCAACTCTCGTTTGATGGAAGTGGATACGTTATTATTACCTTAAAACCGCATTGATTTGATAGAACTCTCGATCTACTGCTGTAAATTAAATTAAATAGATTAACTTGAAGAGCTCGACCATCAACGCAGCGGTATGTTTTGAAGTGCTGCCTCAATATTTTTTGGTTCTGGAATTGCTCGAAGTCTTTTGTAAAACTTATCCTTTAGGAGTATTTTCTTCTATATCTGTGCGAAAAGTACACAATGAGTAGAACTGTTTGATGAAACAAAAAGTAGTCTCATCAAACAATTTCAATTCGACTTTTAAGTATAGTAGCAACATGATTAAACACGTGAATGAACTTCATTATGTCATGTTCCAACCGTTTTGGAAAACTGATTTGTACTTTTATTTAATTTTCTAATTAAACTGATGTGAACCTTTTTCTATTTTAAGTTGTCGATTAAGCTGATTAAACTGTTTTATACTTAATATGAGTTTTGTACAAAATAACGATGATCCTTTACTACGAAGTATTACAAATGATGAAAAAACGGCCATATTTAAATAATCCAAGCTGCATGCATTTCACAAAAGCCTTGAATTTAAAAGTAATGACTAGCGTATTGTAGTCTTAGTAACCTGCTTCACGAAATACAATGTGCTATTTACAATCCCGCGCAGATGCTGCGATGAGGAGCCATGCAGGAGTCTAACAGCTCCGCGATTCCTCAAGTGCATTCATAGCTGATCGTGCATACTATTAATATTATTAATTTGAATTTGGTCGTCAAAATTACACTACTGTTAAATCCATCTTTTGTTTTTAAGTGCTACTGTAGCTGATGAAGCTTTGTAAGAAAAAGAACTTCTACAGTACATTTACCCAGACGAATACCACTTAATTGGTTAAAAATCTAACCCAGAAATGCAATTGCTAGGGGCAATTGTACTCGTTCATGCACAAACAGCACGAACATTTCCTTTAAATGTTGACCAATTTTTAGTGTAGGCGGCTCAAGGAAAGTCACCAGATTTACAGAACTACCATTCAACGAATATGTTGTAAAGTAACTAAGACTTTTCTAAGCTTTTCGTAAAAGAGCGATGTTGCCAAGCAGCTTGAATTCTGTAATACGTCCTACGAAATGAATATCTAATCTGGAATCACGTCTGCTCCACAAACGGCACACCCTTATGCTCCGCACACCAGACACTCGTCCTCATCATCGCCTGCCCGGGTCACCGTCTCCGCAGCGGGGGTCGGAGCAGTCTTGGTTGCCTCCTCCTTAGCACGCTGCAAGTCGAGACCCTGTTTATCCACGGTGAACTGGATGGCATCGGCTTTCGGACGTCCACGCATGTAGTACATGCCGGTCTTGAGTCCCTTCTTCCAGGCGTAAAAATGCATGGACGTGAGCTTACTGATAGTCGGGTCAGCGATGTGAATGTTCAGCGACTGACTCTGGCAGATATACGCGCCTCGGTCCGCTGACAAGTCCAGAACAGCCTTCTGTTTGATCTCCCACACCGTTTTGTACTTCTCCTTAACGTCTTCGGGAATGGTCTTGATCTTTTGGACTGAGCCACCATCATTCAGGATCTGATTACGTACTTCCGGCGTCCAGATTCCGAGCTCGATTAGTTCCTTCATCAGGTGCTTGTTGACGATGGTGAACTCGCCAGCCAGCACGCGACGGTTGTACATGTTGGACGTGTACGGCTCGATTGACTCGTTGTTGCCCAGGATTTGGGCCGTGGAGGCTGTGGGCATGGGGGCAACCAGCAGCGAGTTGCGAAGACCATGTTTGATTACGTCATCTTTCAGTGCGGCCCAATTCCAAAGCCCAGATTGAGGTGTGACACCCCACATATCGAACTGGAAGATCCCCTTGCTGGCTGGCGAGCCCTGGAACGTCTCGTAAGGTCCCAACTCCTTGGCAATCTCCATGGACGTCTCCATCGCAGCAAAGTAGATAGTCTCGAAGATGTTCTTGTTCAATTCTTGAGCTTGCGGGCTCTCGAACGGGTAGTTCATCAAGATGAAGGCGTCAGCCAGACCTTGGACGCCAATGCCAATAGGACGATGCCGCATGTTGGACTTGCGAGCCTCTACTATGGGATAATAGTTGACGTCAATGACC
Organism: Phytophthora betacei; assembly: GCA_011320135.1. Lineage (NCBI taxonomy): Eukaryota > Oomycota > Peronosporomycetes > Peronosporales > Peronosporaceae > Phytophthora > Phytophthora betacei. The sequence continues at coordinate 648,220 of JAANHX010000689.1, read as the reverse complement.
TTGTTGAGGTTGCGCGTAATCACCTTTACCACTTCGTACAACTTGCGGTAGTTGAACACGGCGTCCTCCACGAACTTAGGGAGCGCGACGGACGCTAAGTTGCACACCGCCACCTCATCAGGTGACGTATACTCCATCACTTCGCAGCATAAGTTGCTGGAGCGAATGGTCCCCAAGTTCTGTTGGTTCGATTTGCGGTTGGCTGCGTCCTTGTACAGCATAAAAGGTACGCCAGTCTCGATCTGAGCGTCCAAGATGGCGAACCACAGCTGCTGCGCGTTGATGGTCTTACGCGCACGTCCTTCTGTCTCGTACTTTTCGTACAGAGTTTCGAACTCGTCGCCCCAGCACTCGTAGAGGCCTGGGGCTTCGTTAGGACAGAAGAGACTCCACTTGCCGTTGGCCTCGACGCGCTTCATGAAGAGATCAGGCACCCAGAGCGCGTAGAACAAGTCGCGGGCGCGGTGGAGTTCGTTGCCGTGGTTCTTACGCAGATCCAGGAACTCGAACACGTCGGCATGCCAAGGTTCCAAGTAGATGGCGAACGAGCCCTTGCGCTTCCCTCCGCCCTGGTCCACATAGCGCGCTGTGTCGTTAAACACACGCAGCATGGGGATAATGCCATTGGACGAGCCGTTCGTGCCACGGATGTAGCTGTTAGTGGCGCGGATGTTGTGCATACTGATGCCGATGCCGCCCGCCCATTTCGAGATACAGGCGCATTGCTTTAGAGTGTCGTAGATGCCCTCGATCGAGTCATCCTGCATAGCCAAGAGGAAACAAGAAGACAGCTGAGGACGTGGCGTGCCCGCATTGAAGAGAGTAGGGGTGGCGTGCGTGAAGAACTTTTGCGACATGAGTTCGTACGTCTCGAGTGCGGACGTGATGTCGCTCTTGTGGATGCCCAGGGCCACACGTAGGATCATTTGCTGCGCACGCTCCACGACCTTGCCATTCACGCGGAAAAGGTAGCCGCGTTCGAGCGTCTTGAAGCCAAAGTAGTCGTACTCGAAGTCGCGGTCGTGGATGATGGCCGAATTGAGCTCGTCTTTGTGTTGCATCACAATTTCGTATACGTCATCAGCAATAAGCGGCGCAGCTGCCCCCGTCTTCTCGTGGGCGTTCTTGTGGAACACCTCGATGTTGTCACTAAACACTTTGTTTGTGTTCTTGTGCAAGTTGGACACGGCGATACGTGCTGCCAGTTTGGAAAAGTCCGGGTGCTGTGTACTCTGGTACGCGGCGGTCTCGGCGGCGAGTTCGTCCAATTCGGATGTGGTTACGCCGGGGTACACTCCGGCCACGACCTTCTGCGAGATCTTGATGGCATCGACGTAGTCCGGGTTGAGTCCGTAGCAGAGCTTGGTGATGCGAGCCGTAATCTTGTCGAACTTGACGTCCTCGCGACGACCGTCGCGCTTGACGACGTACATCGTTGCGATTGAGCTTGTCGGTAACGTGCTCTGGGGGTGGAGGATTGAAGACTGATTGGTCTCGGTGGGTGGTGAAGGTGAGGACGAGTGAAATCTCGACGAGGATTGGATGGAAATAGGACTATGGAGCTCGTTCATTGGACAGATCTTGACATTATTCACGTTTTTGGCGCGTGCCAGCTGCGTGCCCTTTTTTGCGGGGTTTTTGAATTGCTTCGAGTCTTGGCGCCAAAAATCGGTCCGGACAAGACCTGGCGTGACCCGCCAGATTTAGACGCTGACTTCCCAAACCCAGTCCCCCAAATGCACTTTATTGACGATCTTGACGCGAAATGGCCTAATCGGTGCTTGCACTTCATTGAGAATAGTCTATTGACAGCCTTCTCTCTCACGTGTATGTCAAGCACTCTCGCTAGCAGGAGGCCCCATTCGACCTGTGCATAGGGAGCTGAGCGGCATCCGATATACAAGTCTGAGTCGGCGTTTTCCGCGGGGGTTAAGGATTAGCGTACAGACAGATAATATCTCTAAGCTTACAATTACCAACCATTTTGGTGCGCACATAACGATATTAAATTTAAATTTAAATTTAATGATTTTAAATTGATTAAACCATTTTACTAAGAAACGTTATTTATTGTGGTTTTCATCCATTTTGGCAAAGCGGATGATCCGAGATCCACTATATCGGATCCGATTTGCTGAGCGCCGTCGAAATAGAAAGTAGGGGTAAGGTAAGATTGCTATCTCGGGCCGGATATGTCGATGGGCACTTCGAATTAAAGGGGAAGTGCCAGAATTGCCGTCTTTGGACGGCATAAGTGATCTGCCCAAACTCATTTGCTAGAACACTTCCAGTCTAACCGCCATAGGAGAATTATAGCACCCTTTTACTCGGCAATCGCGCTACAGTATGCATACGTTTAGTGTTTACCTCTTCCTCAATAAGTAAAACTGAGTTGTGGGTGGTAAGGTCGTCTGGAGATGACGTCGCCCTCATCATTAAGACCTTAAGAAGGGTCACATATAGCTAATTCAAGCCTTATTACCCTACAACCTGCCCAATTTATTTAATTCGGGCCCCGAGACAACACAGCAAATCGGGCGGCAAAATTGATGAAAACCACAATAATACTTAAGCACTATTTTCCCAATAGATAACAAAATGATGAATTATATCCTTATTTATCATGAAATAGAAGGTATTTCTTGATTTGCTCATTATTTCTGTTTTACGTATTGTATAATATGAGCCCAAAATTTTCTGAAAAATTGTGTTTTTTAAATGTGACTTGTCACTACTTAAACTCTTAGAAATAATTAGTGTTAGGTGAATAACCCAAAAATATTGGATCATAAAGTATGCAGGAAGATGGCTACAAGGGGTCAAGTTGAAGTGAACTTCAACAACATACCACTCGACAGCACATTTCGAGACCAGGTAATACATGATCTCAAGAGAGCAAAAATAAAAGATTATCTCGAAAACGCTATAGTAAAATGAAAAAAAAACGCTGGTTGCAGTGTTATCAACGAAAGAAGGTTCGGAAATCTTTCATGAAGCTAAAATGCCTGGGAGAGCTGCGTTTGATCTGGGTCTTGCGGTGCAGGACGGCGGTACGGTGTGGGACGTTGCGGAGAAGCTCTGACACGGTTGGGACGCGCTGGTGGCGTTTTGGTCAATGGTGCTGCCAGCCTTTCATCGCGTCGCGTGCGGTACGCTTTTTGACTACTGGCACGCCTCTATCTAGTTTCATCAGCCATCGACTGATAGCGCGAAAGGACGTTGCGGTAGTGGGCGCTGTCGTCGCTTCGAAAGGGCATGTAGCTCACGTGGTAGCTCGCTAGCGCAAAACATAGCCGAGCTAGCTTGTCGTATCGGGCCTCGCTTCACTTGTACGCTACGTAGATCGACTTCCACAGCGTGCGCACCCTGCCGAAAACGGATTCTACCAACACTCGATCCGACGAAACAAGACGATTCCGTGCAACGTCTTGGTGGCTAAGCTCTGTGCCGCGAGGCTTCCGCTTTATTTGGATGGCTCGAATGGTACTCTCGGCGCTTTGGTAACCTTTATCGACAAGCACATCCCATTGGAGAGGGTGACGAGCTGCTCCTTCGCCGCTGTCTTCGAGCGCTAACTCCTCCGCCCCCTTCTTCTATAACTCCATGTGAGACGCATTTCGCTCCAGAAACATAGTCAGATCCGACTTGGATCCAGGCTCGTGGGAAGACAAGTCAACAGCCACCCCAGGGTATGCCACTAAACACTCAAGTTTGTATCCATATAGCTTGTGTTTATCGCTTAAATAGGTTTTTTGTTCTGCAAATTGGCCACTTGGACGGTACGACGGTTGAAATTTTACATCCGTAGCATACAACGCATACGGATAATTGCGAAATGTTCTCCAGTTCTCACGTTGCTCAGTCATCGTCACGTTTTTGACAAACTCCTGGAATAAAATGGGCTCAATCACTGTAAAAAAAACTTGTAAATTGTCTTTTCGAAAGTGTTCGGATTCAGGCCGAAGCCAACTGCATGCTTGTCCCACGTGTCGTAGTGTTTCAGTATCACAAATCCATGAACATGGCGTCCTTCGTCATTGTTTTGCGTTTGTGTCCCCGTCCCATATTCCAGATCGCCCTCTACAAGTCCCCAAAGTACTTCAAACTCGGCTTGAGTGAAGTTTGTCATCCTTCTAAGCACTCTATTTCCTCCTTCCAGGTTGAAGGAATCCATGATGGGCGACTCTGATTCCAATACCTCCTCTTCGACGTAGTCTACGTAGGCCCCAAACATCTAGCTGCTGTTGGCGAGGTTTTAGTCTTCATCTTGCTGCAGAAGACGCAGTCGAGCGACTACATCCGCTGCCTCCATGGCGATTTCCGAACTGAGGAACTAGGGATTATACCTAACTTAATAACGCGGAGCACCAACCAATTTTGGTTGGTTTCAATGTCGAGAGCATGAACACCTAAACATGGTGATATTCATCTGTGATCGAGATGCATAGTATTTGTTTCTGCTGCTATTTTGTATCTGGATGGTTGGTGTATTTCGTGGTTGTCTTTGCACCTAATGGTATCTCATGATCTACTAGGTATTTTCTAGTATAACGATCGTATTTGAGATAGGACAACTTGAATCGACTCTTTATGGCTCTATCTTCACTAGTTTTAATGGGTGCCTTCCAAAACACAAATACATGTAAGTCAGTAAATTCAGTTTAATCGGTAATTAAAAATAAATTATAAATCGATTTAAAACGGTTTAATCAGTTTAATCAGTGATTTAACAAATATAAATCGGCTTAGTGCGCACCAAAATGGTTGCTGGAATGCTACCTTCGGAAATGGTAAAGATCAGTCGTGTGTCTAATCACGTTGCTATCAAAAAATCGGATTAGAATTTTTGATGATACCACAGATGGACGCCGCCCAAAACTGTCATATCAAAAAAAAGCGAGGTACCGCACGTCAGACCTACTACTTCACGTAAACTTTGACATAAAGCTATTGGAAATCCGGTAAGACGTATATAGTGTAACACCAGACTGTCACTTTAGGACGGTCATATGCTGACGAGGTCTGCGTCAGATTTTCGCCTCTCGAGTCTGTTCTTCATTCTTGAAAATTGTCGAAGACAGACGCAATCGGCTCTTCATGCGTACCCAAGGTGCGATGAAGCTGCTATTTCTACAGTAATTTTTTTATTATTACGTATGATGTGTTACTACTTTCACTAGACGCCACCGGAGTATCATTCAGGTAGCCGGAGAATAACATTGTCATTGAGTCTAGTAGTGATAAAGTCAGCTGGACAGGGTCAGCCTCGTCGTCGTCGCGGGAACAAGTCGCGTTGACGGCAACGACCCCGTGTCAAGCAGCTCGAGTGGACATATCGGTACAGTTACAAAGAGTATCCGGTGAATCACCGGCTAAAGTAGCACCATAACGCCCCTCTTTTACGAAGGGAAGTCTTTCCGACTCACCCCAGGGGTTGTTGGTGACCCAAAGCACTCGCGACTGCGTACTGGTGCTTCAACGTAGCTCTCATGACCAAAGAATCTTATTCCCACACCTTATCGCTCTACTAACGTGCTGCACAAAGTTCGGTTCACACGAATATAGCGTAAGGCTCGTAATAGTTCCGAGTGTCTGCCAAGTGCAATGACAGCTTATGTAACGAGCCCCATGAGTAAGTTTTTCGGAACAGCCTCTCCGCGCGAAAATGGTGCCTACTTGCCTGTACTTGCTGAAACCTGTGTGTCATCGCCGTGACTAGCACGCGTCGTCTTCTTGCACAACTACTACAATCCTGCTTCGACCAAGCTGCCGTATATATTCCATTACTGAGACTGCGGCTGCTCGAACCCACGTGCACTTGAATCTTGCTGCAATGCCCGGATGAATGTATTCTGCCCGGATGGGTGTTGTGTCTGGGGAGATTTTTTGCGAGCAGTCCACGTGAGTTGCCCAAGGCATAGGTTACGCGGAACGAAAGGACAGAAAAGTATGATTTGGTTGCCATGGTTAACCTCAGCCGCGGCAAATTTCTGCGCGAGTACCGTGGCCGGTTTTGCTACGTGGAGAGCGACCAAGCAGCACGACCAAGGGCGAGGGCTACTAACAAATCCTCCGTACGAAGACAGACGGTTCGCGTGCGCGGAATGTCGGCATCGATGCCTACCAGATCGGGGGACGCATGCGGTATACAATCCATGCGTGGACTCGAACGCCGGATTTTTCAAGCTCGCAAGCGGTGCCCGGCAACACCGGTGCTGGCGTGACTATCGGGGTCGTTGAGGCGGGATCAGAGGTGACTGTGAACGATGGCACGGACCTGTGGTTTGTATGTCGCTGCAATGACAAAAAGCGCATCCAGGCATACCTCCAGACCAAAAAGGACCGGCCCGTGTATAGATTTTCACTGCAAAGATCCTTGCATTTCCACGCATTTGTCGCTGCTTTAATCCCGCGATATCTACATACTTCTCTATCAGCGTCAGGCAATTTGTCTTAGTCGGGAACATGTAGCTTATTCTAGCTTACTTCAGTATAGCACTGAGATGTATTGCGTCAAAATACAACGTTCGCTTCTTTTTACATCTTGATGAGGTCCGAGATCAAGTTCAATTGAACTAGCAACTGGATTGAAACAGCTGAATCGGGACTTTCCCTGTATGTGCTAGGCATGGAGTCGCCATTACAGCGGTTGTATTACACTATCATTTCCGTTTTGCATCGCTGACCCCCTGATCTCCTCGGCTATATTTAAAATATGTCGTATTAATTGATATTGTCGCTTGTACATATACATTTTGTGTGGCTGCGATCTGACGGTCCTAGTTCATTTGTTGTGTTTGTAGCAAATGATGATTAAACCAACCGGATCTGCTAACTACTTGCTGCCCGAGATGCATCATAAGTTGGTCATTCTCAAGCGCATTCTCCGGCAAGGTAGCCATTTTTGTGACGCTGTTACAGCACGGTACAACGGATCGCGCGCGATCGGTTGAAGACCTAAACAGTCTTCGTTTTAAGTTTAAGATGCTAAATCGGATAAGGAAGCACACAGGTAACCCCAGCATTCCTGGGCATGTTCGTCTAGCGAAAGACGTCAAAGAGATTATCAGCGACGCTAGCTCTGTGCTTCGCTCAGAACGAGGACGTGGTGGTCGTCATCGGCTTTCGTATCTCACGAGGTAATCGCGCAGACCGTGGGCGGTGAGGTGGCGAAAATGCTTAGCTCTATGCCGAAGGTGATCATGCCGACCAGATGGACACTAACAACGGGCATTTCTGCGCGCGGGCTCATCTGTATAACATATACCGACAGCTCTGAGCCTGGTCCTTATGCATTTTAAACTACTGCCCCCCCCCCCGGCCCCACACACACACACACAATCCATGCGATTGAGCAAAAGCATTTATATCATTATATTGTCCAGTAGTACGACGTTGTCTGGATTTGGCATTGGATTAGGCTTCTAAAGTGGTGACAGGCATATCACCACTGCTATCAAACGAAGACGAGACTGACAGCGGAGATACGGCTTTGCGGCGCAGACGCCGTAACAAATCGAAAGCTACAGCGTCGATCGGCCCAACACCTAAGACTCCGAAAGCAAGAAAGACAAATGGTTGTCATTGGGGACTCTGTCTACTAACTCAATTGGAGCTCTCTACTAAGTCCGGTGGCTGCTATGCGAGATGCGTCTAAGATGCGCACATACGATAAATTTGAGGAGGCAAGCTATACCAAACAAAATAAAGTTAAGAAAAAGGCTGCCGCCGAGCTAACAAAAAAAACAACTGACCCAGCGCTTCGCCGATAGCTCGTCCGAGTTAGTGAAAACTATCATGGTGCTACGTGCGGATGCGGACCGAGAAGACCGCGCACGCGCTGAGGCTACAAATGCCAAACGTGCTGCCAAACGTGACATTCGCGATGAGTGTCGCGAAGAAAGGTAAATAGCAGAAGAACGTCGCTGAGAGGAGCGTCGATAAGAATGCGGCAGAAGAGCGTTGCCGCAAGGATCGAGAAGAGACACGCGCGCACACGCGCGAGATAATGACGATGTTGTCCGCTATACAGAACTCGAAATCACCCCTTTGTGTCCGAAGAGAAAGGTTTGCGCGCCGTTTCCTGCCGTAAATGCTGCTGGTGGCGTCACTGGTGGGCTCAAGGGAACGAATGGAAACGAAGCATGTAGGCTCACTTGTAACGGCTCGCAGGTCTACGGTCGAGCTGGGTGGCACCAGGACATGTGGGCCATAATGTACGCTTGGTATTTCCGAAAGCCTTTTGGATGGACTTCTCCACGAGTTGTCACGATTGGAAGAACGTCGTTGTGTGGATTGATAACCCCGACTTGGAAACGCCGAAAATAATGGCGGTATCTATGTCCAAATCTGGAAGATCGTATCACAAGGAAGACCAGTGGGAACGACAAATCTCCAATGCGTTCTTCTCGGGACTGGGCAGAACTTCTCTCCGGTTTCACTACGAGACTGATCTGGACTCTTCGTCTATTAACTTTGCGTGGTGGGAAGACGAGTACCAAGATTCGATAATGTGGGAACAACTAACGGACCCAGCTCGCGTGGCTATGAATGACATCTCTAATTTTGGCGATGCTGAGGTCCCGTTCAATGATAATAATTTTGAAGATTTTCTTCAGAGGGCGTGGCCATTCAAATGAAGTGAATTGTCAGGTTTGGTTTTTAAGCAGACCGTTCTTCGCGCGTGATGGGAGAGGACAGTAGAGGCCCACATCATTCACACACCGACAGTGCAAAGCAGAAAAACACTCGGATCACAAAGAACACTCGTACGCTAAACAATTTTTATTTTCGTTCGGCTTTCACACATGTTTTATTCTGTTTAGCGACGGGAGTACCGACAAGCACATCGCGCGGAAGAAGTTGTTGGTCGCTCCAGAATCGAGGTGCGCTCGCTGTGGTCGCCGGGCGCTAGCGACATGAAGACTGATAGTGATCAATCTTGAATCACTCGGCGTGGTGGTGACATGAAAGTGCTAGGAGGTTGAGTTACCACCGGGGGACCCGGACCTCCATTACTGACCCTGACCGTTTTTTGGCTGGTCAGAACTCACGGGCTCGGCATCGACATGCGCAAGCACTGGAGCTGGCGCGCGGCACTCCGCCGCGCAATGACCGACCTTCCGACAACGGAAGCAGGTGAGAGAACGATTGTTCCGAGCACCGCTCCGACGCGCTGCATAACGCTGACGATTGCTCGTCGCATCGATAGCGTCGATGTCCATGGACCCGGGCGCAGATTCCCCAGCTGTAGCGGGAAGCACGTGAACGTATGACGCCGCAACCACGTAGACCTCGCGTAGGGCGAGGGCGAATGCCTCTTCGAGCGTAGAGGGGTCCGATCTTGTAAGGCAGTAGCGCGTCATGCCTTCGCGCATACCGAACACGAATACATGAACCTGAGAGGCCATATCGATCGGCTTAGACACGATGCACGACGCGAGGTGTCGTGTCTTCTGGACGTAGTCGCGCATAGTCATCGTGCCTTGCCGAAGGGCAAAGACGTCTGCCCGAATTCGGGATTCATCTTGCGGCGGCTCGAACGCGAGCCGAATGTAACTCTGAAGGGTATTCAGAGTGGGGGAAGGCGTTGGGGTCAACGACCAACTTGCCGAGAGCCCATTCCTTGGCTTTCCCAGACAGCCGCAAGATGAGGAAATGGACCTTCGCGGAAGGCGCCTCGATCAACCTCGAGGCGATGGCGATGTCGATCTCTCGAAACCAGCGATTCAGCGGAAGTCGATCTTCTCCGGCACCGGAGTAGGTGGGCGTCTCTAGCTTCACGACGTCATTCGTGGAGATACGCGAGGGTGTTGACGCTTGCCGATTCGCATCGGCGAGCTCGCGTTCGATGAATTATGTGCCGCAGCGCTGCTCGTCGGCCGTCGCTGAGCGCAGCAGCGATGTGACGACGGCTTCTCCGGACACCGCCGCGAGGCGGTGGAGAGCTTCCCACTCGATCCGAGTGAGATGGAGAAAGGCAGCGTGGTCGAGGTCTTGGCTCATGTCGAACTTGGTCGTTGGAAGGACTACGAAGTGCTACCAGGTGTAACGGGGCAGATATTTACCCCGTTACTTGCTTACACTATAGTGTTGAGGAAGCTCGCAATAGGACGACTGAGTCTTAGGTTTAATGAAAAATCAACTCTGACTTTATTTTAGGACCAAGGCCACAGCCCTGGCCACTCAAATACACGTCATAGTCCAATTGGCTAATAATGGGTCTGGCTCCCCATATATCAGCCAATGGCAGGACAGCATTTCAGCACACGCTAGTCGTGTGCTGATGCACCTACTTTTGTAAAGAAATCTACCTACTTATGTAATGGAGGGGCCCATTACATTACCCCCCTCTTAAAGTTGCACCTACGCAACATAAGCACTGATGAAGAACATTGGAGAAGACGGCGTGAACGGCGGAGACAGCGACGACATCGGCGACACTCACGACATCAAGCCACTGGCGTATCAACAAGAGACACCACGCTCGGCAGCGAGCGTGCAGAGCGAGAAGCCATCTCAGACAACAGCTTGGAGGCCACCGTCGCTGGCGCTGGTGTCGACACACGTGGGCTTCGAGGCGCCAGGTGAGGTTCTGGTGGAGTGGAGCTTGAACCTTTCGTTTTGCTCTGAGACGCATCTAGATGTTTGCGACGTAGTGTCCGAGCAGGTAACGGAGCATGCTCACGCGCAGTACGCGTGAGTTCGATTCCCACGGAGACCAAACTCCGCGACAAGTGCACGAGCAAGTGTTTTTGCAAGGAAACGCTGGCACGATGATCACCACAGACGCAAAGACTGGGCGCCGACTGGAGACTTCCTTGTGCTTGGGGATACGCTCATCGTGGAACGTCCACGATGTTCTAGCAGACACGAGGATAACGAAGACAGCGCACGAGGTACTTGAGACTGCGAATACGGGACGACAACCACTTCACTCAGTTGACTGAGCGACGATGTGCGACTGCACAGCGTACGAAGAAGTATCTTGTAGACCACGTTGGAATATAGGTGACCTGCGAGCTGGGGTTTCACTCGTCGTCGTGGAACCTCGCGTCACTCACGCCACACTCACTCACTCACTCACTCGCTCTCACTCACTCACTCACTTACTCACTCACTTGTTCACTCGGCTTACTCACCGAGTGGCTCAGCGGTACAGTGCCGAGTTCTCGTGTAGCTGGTCATCGGTTCGATCCCGGCGTCAACTCCAGTTTTCTTCTTAATCATCATGGCGAGCGCCTCCGTGTACCCGCGGAGGCTGGTCGCCTTCTTCACCGCGGATATCAGCACCCTGCTCACTCACGCTTCGGAACGTGAGTGTCTTCTCGTATTCGTTCACGATGTCGGGAACGTCTTCCCGCAAACGACCGCGCGGCTCCCAAGTATCTTCACCTGGGGGGAGTCCCAGCCAACGCACGCGATAGTGTTGCTCCTTGTCCCGCAGGGCGCGACCCTGTGGAAACGCTTCAGTGTGACCGTCACGGGTACCATGACACTGGCGAAAGTCGTGGTCGACGATTCGCTCAACGATCCAACGCTGAGTGCCCGAAGAGTCGATCAAAGGAGGAGGACCATCTCGCTGGAAAGTTGCCTCGTTACTCGAGGACAAATCAGCGTCCGGGATCTCGGACGGATGGTATTTCTTTAAACGTCCGACGTAGAACGTCGGATGTAGCCGTAGTGTCGAAGGAATATCCAGAGTGTAAGCGTCACCAATGGTCTTGATCACCGTAAACGGCCCAATAAAGCGCGGCGCGAGTTTGTTCACGCCGAGGTTGGTAACCGCAGAGTTTCTGATACCTTCAGTGTACAGGAGCACTCGTTCGCCTGTCGTAAACGTGGCTGTGTTCTTGCGGCCAACCTTATCAGCGTTCTCCTTCTGCTTGTCCACTGGGTCCTGCAGTGCGTCACGAACATAGCGGGTGACCGCTTGGCGCTGTAGTACGAAGTCGGAGACGACTGCGGAGTCGATTGGTCGCGCCGCATGCTTCAGCGCGTAGTTAGCTGGCGCAAGTGGGCTTGATGCGGAGCGTGTCACTGCGTTGACCGACGTGGGAACAGGGTATACACTCGAGATATCATTAGCAACCGGTGTATGTACCGGTTGACCCAGTACCGGTGTAGCCGCCGGAGACATCGCAGATGGAGTAGACGGCTTGTAGGCAGCTTCTTCTTCACCCAGAGTGGAGACACACGGCGCTGTGGGATGGCCCACGGCGAGGAGAGCAGGGACACGCGGGTGTCGCGCGTTATTAACGAAGAAGGGCGTCAGCCCAGTCGACGCGTGTACCGCGTTGTTCAGAGCGAACTCGGCCAGCGGCAGAAACGAGCTCCAGCTGGAGAACGACGTCGCGTAGCTTCGAAGGACGTCTTCGAGGACGCGATTTACGCGCTCCGTCTGACCGTCCGTTTCCGGATGGGCTGCTGTGGACATCATTAGCTTCGAGCCCAGTAGCTCGAAGAGCTTTGACCAGAAGGCCGACGTGAAGCGCGGGTCGCGGTCGGAGACGATAGATTCGGGAAGGCCATGATGACGGAAGACAGCATCGAGGAAGTGCACCGCGGTATCTGCCGCGGTGATCGCATCCGACACCGGAATCAGGTGAACCATCTTGCTGAAGCGATCTACGAATACCAAGACACCTGATCGTCCTTTAGCATCGGGTGGGAGCCCGAAGATGAAGTCCATCGACACCGAGCGCCAGGTCTCGGTGGCCACTGGTAGAGGACGCAAGGGAGCCTGCGAAGACGAGGCAGGTTTCACGCGCTGGCAGGTCTCGCAGGTGCGCACCCACTTACGCACCCATTTGTACAGGTGTGGCCAATAAAAGTCGCGTGACACAGCGGCAAATGTCTTCTCGCGACCGAAATGAGCGCCCAGCGGGGCATCATGAAACACATGGATAATCCGTGAGCGCAGATCGGGGTCGTTAGGGACAACGACACGTGGGGCATCGAAGTTGTCGATGCTGTACGTCAGCAGCTCGTTCTCGAGACGATATCGGTGGATTTTGTTTCGTACAGAGCGGGAAAGGGCTCCCAGTGTGTCGGCACTGGGAGAGCGGAGATGCTTCAGGATACTGGAGCACGTCGAGTCATGTTCGTAAGCAGCTCGGATCTCGTCGCGAAGTGGCATTACCGGGGAGACGCTCGTCAGGTTGACGCCTGACGCCTCGCACGTGGCACACTCGTCTACATCGTCTTCATCCAGCGAAGCTTGTCGACCCAATGCACCGCGTGGGTCGTAGTCGGGACGCCGAGACAAAGCGTCGGCGAGAATGTTGTTCTTGCCGGGTTTGTAGTGGACAACGAAGTTGTACTCAGAGAAGAACGAAAGCCAGCGGGCCATCCGCTGGGAGAGATGAGGACTCTTCATCGCTGTCCTCAGCGATGCGTGATCGGTGTACACCGCGAAGGTATCCTCACCCAACAAGTACACTCTGAACTTGATCAGAGCGTAGCGCATCGCAAGGAGCTCCTTGTCGTGAACAGGGTAGTTGCGCTCCGCCGGCTTCATCTGCCTAGACTGGTAGCTTACGACACGCTCTCGATCTTCTTCATCGAATTGCATCAGCGCACAGCCGATGGCAAAATCGCTCGCGTCGCAGACGACGTGAAAAGGCTTCGAGTCATCCGGGAGCGCGAGGATTGGGGCCTCGGCGAGACTCTTCTTCACCGAGTCGAAGGCGGCTTGATGTGCGGAAGTCCACGACCACGGCACATCTTTCTTCAACAACGAAGAGAGCGGCTGGATCAATCCGGCGTAATTCTTCGTGTACTTGTGGAGATAATTTGCGAGACCCAGCCACTGACGCAGTTCAGTGGGATTCTGTGGCGTAGGCCACGCACATATCGACGACACTTTCTCGGGGTCGGCGCGGACGCCGTTTTTGCTCACAAAGCAGCCAAGCACCGGAATCTCCGGCGCGCAGAATATACACTTCTTCAAGTTGGCATACAGCTTGTTTTCGCGCATCACTTGGAAGACTTGCCTCAGATGCTTCAAGTGGACTTCAAGCGCGCTGAGGCCTCCCTCAGCGCGACGGTGTACGAAGATGTCGTCGAAATAACTCGGTGCGAAGTCGCGGAGCGGGCGCAGCACATGGGATACCATGCGATTGAACGTGGCGGGAGCATTCTTCAACCCTTGCGGCATAACAAGCCACTCCCAGAGCATACCACTGGGAGTACTTACCGCTGTGAGCGGTATATCGCTCAGCCTCATGAGGATTTGGTAGAACCCATCGGTCAAGTCGATGGCGCTGAAGACCTCACTACCCGACATTGCGTCGAGCACCATGTCCTTCCGAGGAATCGGCGTCTGGGCAGGGATGGTAGCGTCGTTCAGCTTGTTGAAGGCATGGACGATGCGCCATCCGCCCGTGGCTTTCTTCACACAGAAGGTCGGACTAGAGTGCGGCGATGTGCTCTCACGCACATGACCCGCCTTGCGGCGGCTCTCGAAGAAGTCATCGATAGCTTGGACCTGATCTCGCGGGAGCGGCCACTGCCGCGTCACACAATACTTCGAGCCGGGCACGAGATCGATCTCGTGGCGAATTCCTCGGTCAGCTGGCAACTCAACTGGGATCTTATCCGGAAATACATCTTCATATTCGCGGGCGGTCTCGTAGACTGGATTGCCAAATTCGCGTAGCGCGTCTCAAGATTGCGCTGCGAAGCGCTCCTCGCGGGCCGACTTCGGCTCAGCGCTCTTTGGGCGCGAGGGAGCGAGGGAGCGTCGCCGTCACTGACTGCATTCACTTCGAGCGACGCCGAATCGGCGTCGGTGATCAGGCAAACCTGTTCGATTTCATCGTCCTTGAGGCCGCGAAGGAAGTTCTTCCAGGAGAGACCTGGAAGTCGAGTGATCGACCCTGCCTCGCCAGGCGGGTTTGCAAGCTCGAGTGTTCGTCGGCGGCCAGAGGTACCTTCCACATACTCAAGCACGCAGACCGACTCCGTCGGTGAGCTGTCACTTGGTACGGGCTCTTGGCGAGGTTTCAGCCGACGCCGCTTCGACTTCCTCTTTCGCCGCCTCTCGAGTTCATGATGAGTCGCTCTCGCTGGACGAGATGTCACCCCCCTCTAGCGGGAGCCCCTGCTCGACCGCGGTAGTGTTCTGCGGGAGCGCCAACTGCTCGACCACCGGCTCAATTGACGGGAGCCCCTGCTCGCCCGCCATCTCGTTCGTCTGCGGGAGCCCCTGCTCGACCGCCATCTCGTTCGTCTGCGGGAGCCCCTGCTCGACCGCCATCCCATTCGTCTGCGGGAGCCCCTGCTCGACCGCCGTCTCGTACATCTGCGGGAGCCCCTGCTCGACCGCCATCCCATTCGTCTGCGGGAGCCCCTGCTCTACCGCCGTCTCGTACATCTGCGGGAGCCCCTGCTCGACCGCCAGTTGGTCTTCATCCCCGCGTCGCCGCGGGGACTCGTCAGTTAACAGCACTGCGCAATCCGTGCAGAGAGGGCCATCGCTTACTCTGTGCACAACGTGCGTCGTGGATAACCGGTTCACGACGGTGACGTGAGGCCAATCCTTCTGGGCGACCAGGAGGTGCGTGAACACCTCGCTCACATCATAATCACTGCGGCGCTTGACCGACCGGGCCAACCAGTCAATCTCTGGTTAATAGCGCGTCAGCCACGACATACCCAGGATGCAGTCAAACGCGTAATTCATCTCAATGACGAGGAAGTCGTCGTTGCTTCGGAAACCGTCGAACGTGTACTGAAGGGTAATCTCGCGCCGCGCGACGCGGCGTGATTTCCCATCGGCCAACTTGACAGCGACCTCCCCTCTACCTTTGCGGACAGTGATGTCCGACGGGAGTACCGACAAGCACGACGCGCGGAAGAAGTTGTTGGTCGCTCCTGAATCAAGGAGCGCTCGCAGTGGTCGCCGGGCACCGGCGACATGAAGACTGACAATGATCAATCTTGAATCGCTCGGCGTGGTGGTGGCATGAAAGTGTGCATGCAGCACAGGAGGGCTAGGAGGTTGGGTTACCACCGGGGGACCCGGACCTCCATTCCAGCCAGTAGCGCGCCCCGCACCTACTGACCCTGACCGTTTTTTGGCTGGTCAGAACTCACGGGCTCGGCATCGACATGCGCAAGCACTGGAGCTGGCGCGCGGCACTCCGCCGCGCAATGACCGACCTTCCGACAACGGAAGCAGGTGAGAGAACGATTGTTCCGAGCACCGCTCCGACGCGCTGCATAACGCTGACGATTGCTCGTCGCATCGATAGCGTCGATGTCCATGGGCTCGGGCGCAGAATCCCGAGCGGAAGCAGGTAGCGCGTGAGCGTATGACGCCGCAACCACGTAGACCTCGCGTAGGGCGAGGGCGAATGCCTCTTCGAGCGTAGAGGGGTCCGATCTTGTAAGGCAGTAGCGCGTCATGCCTTCGCGCATACCGAACACGAATACATGAACCTGAGAGGCCATATCGATCGGCTTAGACACGATGCACGACGCGAGGTGTCGTGTCTTCTGGACGTAGTCGCGCATAGTCATCGTGCCTTGCCGAAGGGCAAAGACGTCTGCCCGAATTCGGGATTCATCTTGCGGCGGCTCGAACGCGAGCCGAATGTAACTCTGAAGGGTATTCAGAGTGGGGGAAGGCGTTGGGGTCAACGACCAACTTGCCGAGAGCCCATTCCTTGGCTTTCCCAGACAGCCGCAAGATGAGGAAATGGACCTTCGCGGAAGGCGCCTCGATCAACCTCGAGGCGATGGCGATGTCGATCTCTCGAAACCAGCGATTCAGCGGAAGTCGATCTTCTCCGGCACCGGAGTAGGTGGGCGTCTCTAGCTTCACGACGTCATTCGTGGAGATACGCGAGGGTGTTGACGCTTGCCGATTCGCATCGGCGAGCTCGCGTTCGATGAATTATGTGCCGCAGCGCTGCTCGTCGGCCGTCGCTGAGCGCAGCAGCGATGTGACGACGGCTTCTCCGGACACCGCCGCGAGGCGGTGGAGAGCTTCCCACTCGATCCGAGTGAGATGGAGAAAGGCAGCGTGGTCGAGGTCTTGGCTCATGTCGAACTTGGTCGTTGGAAGGACTACGAAGTGCTACCAGGTGTAACGGGGCAGATATTTACCCCGTTACTTGCTTACACTATAGTGTTGAGGAAGCTCGCAATAGGACGACTGAGTCTTAGGTTTAATGAAAAATCAACTCTGACTTTATTTTAGGACCAAGGCCACAGCCCTGGCCACTCAAATACACGTCATAGTCCAATTGGCTAATAATGGGTCTGGCTCCCCATATATCAGCCAATGGCAGGACAGCATTTCAGCACACGCTAGTCGTGTGCTGATGCACCTACTTTTGTAAAGAAATCTACCTACTTATGTAATGGAGGGGCCCATTACACGGAAGCTCGTAATAGGACGACTGAGTCTTAGGTTTAAGGAAAATTTAACTCTGACTTTATTTTAGGACCAATGGCACAGCCCTGGTTACGCAAATACACGACATTGTCCAATTGGTTAATAATGGGTGTGACTCCCCATATATCAGCCAATGGCATGACAGCATTTCAGCACACACTAGTCGTATGCTGATGCACCTACTTATGTAAAGAATTCTACCTACTTATGTAAAGGAGGGGCCCATTACGATTCGAAGCAGGGTTTCGTGGTGCACTTCGATGATGAATCCCTGCCACCGCTCGCGATGGTGCAGAGTTCGGCCATAACTGCGCTGCGTCTCTTTTGCGCAACAATAACATTCTGGCCTCATTGAAGACAAATATACGCGAGGTCGCGCTCACCGAAGATGAAGCAGGGTCGCTCACGTTCGCGTGGGAAAATTACCCATTTGGTCTTCTCATTGTCAGAATGTCAGCGACACTGCTCCCGTCATCGTTGGGATGCGCACCCACAGCGCAGAGATCGATATCTGATATCCTTTAGCTCTCATCTCGACGCCACTGACAATTTGTGCCGAGGCGCTCACCCGGTTCTCGTGGTCAGGATGTCTGATGTGGTGTAGTGATTTCTCCAGAGCTGCGAATAATCGCCCGTCAACAAAGATGCGGCACCATCGAAGATGTTCACCCTCGGTCACATGAGGTACGGTGAATCCAAGGTGCAAGAGACTCGATGGTGCCCCTATCAAACACTCGGCGGATATTGGATACGGTCCAGATGTCACTCAATCCAGGCTGTCCTTATTATTAATTATGGACTGGCCGGATTCGCATTCAGCGGCCAGGAATTGACCATCTACGGTACGAACCCTCGGTGGCGGTTGGGATGAGTTCGCGGAAGACTCTGCGACTCTTTGAAGGCACGTTCACCGTCTAGGAAAGATCGCGATCTGCTAAAGATGCGCATGGGATGTTGCAGACGACTCTTGGCGTGTAAGAAGATCCATAACGGATCATAGTTCACTTGATATTTGTTTACTTCTTATTAGGAATAGACCCAAAAGGGCAAACATAAATACAGAACAGAATTTTCACTCAAGCACACAAAGCGACGTCCGACTTCAAGGTAAGCATCTGGTCAAGCTTGTTTGAGTGTGCTATACATATCGGTGGTCTCGAAGCTCTGTAGCGAGGGTTCATCGGCAAGACCAAGATCCTGCGAATGTATTGGCCGATTGCTATCGGGAGGTTTTACGTGACGGCTTATTGTTGCCTATTTGCACGACTGGGGGTGCTTGTATTGCATCCCTTTTATTCTTCCAACCGATTGTTGAGCACTCGGTGCCCTCGTAAAAGGCTTACCCGTGCCTGGTACCCTTCCGCTGTTGGGACCACGATGATTCATAACACCTAATAGCTTTGCTCGTGCTAGTAGCGTGTTCTTATTTTTACTCGTTGGCCTATATAAGTAGTTTACAAGGTCCAGTCTGTCCCGGTGCAAGAGCAGAACTGGGGTCTTCAGGTCCACCCGAACAATCGTTTGCTATCCTAGCAGACGTATTGTTGTGGTAGCTTCCTAACTACATTTGTAGCTAGAGCTCATGTGTGATTTCCAACACCACACCGACAAGACCCGAATTTTTCATCCTTTTGTCATCGTCATTATGTCGCAGCAACAGCAGTGTAACAGGGCACTAGTACGAGGGACTGAGCGGGTCTTTGCTGTTGAAGACGGGCAGCTGCAACCCGGCGCGGAACACGGGCAGCTCGTTCGTGGGGAAGCGGAGACGACGCCAGTTCACGGGACCAGCGGTGAATGTGAGCGGCAGAGGCTCGCGTGACAAGAAGAGCCACGGTACGGTACAGTCTGTACCCACAGCTGCAGTGGGTACGACACCGACCGTTACTATCGAAGGGCGATGAGTGTGCGGTAGTGGGCCCTAGCAGAACAATAAACGAAAGGACGAGGTGGTGAGACGACGAAGTGTAGCACTGTAAGAAGCCAGTAGAGCAGCTGCTTCACGTCGAAGTCGACCGAGAATTCGGGACGTGATGGGGACACTGAGCGGCGAGCGGCGGCTCGAGCTCAGTTAAGAATTGGATCCGCAAGGCGCAAGTGGCTCGAGTACGAGCAAAGTGGTGCGTCAGTTGCGGAGCGCGTGTTTAGGCCCAGGACTTGCAGGTCGTTGCAAGCACAGCCGGAGAAGCGCGAGAGCGAGTCGAGTGCCGGGCGAGCAGAGCTGCCTGGCATTCTTGAGCAGAGCCGTAAGGCACAAAGCGAGTGGGTAGTTGGGCAAAGAGCGACGGGGTGGAGCCGTTCGTGGTGGTGGTTGTGGTTCGAGGAAGCGGGCGAGTCAGAAGGGGTTAGCCCTTTGACGAGTCTGATTGTTGTTGCACGCGGGCTTACCGGCGGTGACCAGTGCGGCGGACACAGGGTTCGACGTGTGTGTGACTGCCTCGGTGGCCCCTAAGCGTGTCTGCGCGGTGAGCCGCGGTCCTGTAAGAGGCAGGGCTGAGCAGTAAGACGCAGTTGAGGTTGAGGTTGAGGTTGAGAGCTCTACATTGAGTAGAGCAGAGTGGTTGAGTTGAATACAAATAGGGACGGACGCGTCCCGGCGGCTTGAGAGCAGCCAGTACAGTGTTGATTGCGTACGAGCCTCGGAACCCTGGTAGTTCACCTACAGACGGTGGCAGTGAGCGGTGCGACCCGCCGGCGAGCAGGCGTCCTGAGACTCGTTACATGGTGGTCATACAGGGGCTAAATTTGAGCAAGAAACAATCCATTGGTATTATTGGAGCTAAGTTGACAATGCCTACGACACGAAGTGGGAACGGAAAAAGACGGCTCCAACGAACAGGACTCCGAGATGAAGCGGGATCTCCTACGGACGAATCGGGAAACGAGAGCATGGGGAAAGTGGTGTCGCAACACAAGACGTCAAGACCCCAGAACAAGACGAGAAGCGCGCAACAGAGCAATAAGACAACTGAGCAAGCAGCGCGCGATGAACCGGAGAACGGTGCTGATGTGGCGGCAGCGAAGGCTGGGCTACTGCAGGCGACGACGATGGTAGCTGGACTGCAGCCTACGGCGAACGACGAACAGGGGGATCGGATCCCAGCAGCAGATCTAGCGACAATATTGACCGCAGTTCAGCGATTGACAGCTACGGTGGCGAGAGCCCAAGCCGCACCTGCAGCAGCACCAGCGGCGACACCGGTAGCTGTACGGCGCATGCCTGTAAGGAATCGACGAGGTGATCATGGACAACATGGGCGTCGTGACAAGCATCAGTATGAACGGAGAGGTAGGCAGGTGGCCGGTGGTTCACCACCATCTAGCGACAGTAGCAGCTCGGAGTCGTCGAACAATAGTTCCAGTGACTACAGCGGCGACGAGGATCACGGTCATGATCAGTCGAGGGGCGACGAAGGGAGTAGCGACGTCGAGGAAGATGGTGACCCCAGCAGCGGCAGTAGTTCCAGCGAGGAGTCCGGGGACGACGAGCGGGGACGGCAAGGCCGGCGAGAGAGGCGTGGTCGTCATGAACGACGTGGGCGTCAGCAAGTACGACCGCGACGGCGTAGTGTGAAAGACCTTGAGCTACCGACGTTCACACCCTCTCCAAGCGTTTCAGTGTCGACATGGATCGATCGTGTGGATCTCGTCTTGCGAGGCGCCAAGGAGTCAGGTCGTGGCCGGTGGTCCGACCATGCCTTGTACTTCATACTTGGCAATAAGCTGATGGACAATGCAGCGAAGTGGTGGGTTAACATAAACAGGAGGCTACCACAACAACAGAGAACTTGGACGAACCTGAAGAAGATGTTGCTAAGGCGCTACGGTGAGAAGCTTG
This sequence comes from Phytophthora betacei, assembly GCA_011320135.1. Taxonomy (NCBI): domain Eukaryota; phylum Oomycota; class Peronosporomycetes; order Peronosporales; family Peronosporaceae; genus Phytophthora; species Phytophthora betacei. The sequence continues at coordinate 626,978 of JAANHX010000689.1, read as the reverse complement.
ACAAATCGGCGGCGGAATGGCGTGTAAGCATGCGCAGGATGATGCCCGGCGAGACGTACGCTGACTTCGCTGCTGGACTGCGCGACGTTGTTGGGCGAAACAAGGTGAGCGAGCGCGTGCTCCTTGCCCAGTTCTATAGATGTCTGGACAAAACCACGAAAAAGTTAGTGAAGCAAGTGCCAGAACCGAAAACCCTTGAAGAGGCAGTTGACAAAGCCACGGAGATCGATGACCCCATGGACAACGTGGCACAAGGAATGATGAGCATCGGCCAACCATGGGCTACGAAACCAAGTCCGTACCTGGTACCAATGGAGGGCACGACTGGTCGCACGTCGGTGATTCCAGGCATCGGTGGTGCTGGGCTGCCGGTAGAGATGGCGACGGCTGGCATTGGCCATGTGCCAGCGACTGAGCAAGAGCTGGAAGGGTTAGCGTTGTTCACCAACCCACAAGGCGTATGGAACCTATACTCGGGCACCTGGGATGTACCACCTGGTCGTGTCTGGAACGGAAAGTTTTGGGCTGAAACCAAACGGAGTGAGCCCAAGCGTGGACAAGACGGCAGGCGACGGGATGGCCAGAAAGACGATAGGCGACAGAAGGCGAAGAGAGAGGCACTGCTGTCGAGTGGCGACGAGTCTGATCCTCAACATAAGAGGCCGCGTTTCAAAGCAGCCGTGAAACAAGCAGCGGAAAAGAAGAGTGGAACAGGCGGTGGACATGTGCCGACGAGTGCGGGCTTGCGTTCCGGCGGGGGGATACGAACGTGCAACGCTTGTGGCAAGGAAGGACATTGGGCAGCTGCGTGCCCTACAGGTCCTCAGTGTTATGCTTGTCGCAAGCCGGGCCACTTAGCGAGGGAGTGTCCCGATGTGGAGGCAAAGGCGAGGAACGACGCCTACCTACAGACACGCAGGTCTTCCACTACGTCGGCGGAAAACGAGTAAAGGGCGCGGTAACGGGGGTATGGCGTCCGGTGACAGGTTTTCCCCGGCAGAGGCAAGAACTTTCCACTGATGTCAAGGTAAAGACGGGTGACGTGGAATCAGTGGCAGAGCGCGGCGGTATGGGCAAGTGTGGAAAAGACCAGGACGATGCGGCAGAAGGCGATGCGGTAGTAGGTGAGAATTGGGCAGGAGGCCACTGTGTGCACGTGGCAACGGGTGAAGAAGGCGTTAACGAGGACAAGCGTGGGACACTAATACACCAAAGCACGGATAGACCAGTGAGTGGCAAAGTGGGCGTGATTGCTGTATTGACAGGCATGGCGACGGAAGGGGCGTCGATGGATAGTGAGCGAGCAGCGCGCTACGTTGCGACGGTTCGGCCCGCTATGGCCACGACGCGGTTCACGCGAACGGATGGCTACGGCAAGTTCAGTGGCCCCAAGGATGACGGTGGAAATGTGCGACGAAGCGAAGAAGGCGTGCGGTATACCACAACAGTCGTCTTGAACGAAGGCGACCACATTGCCAGTGCTGAAGAAGGCGGATTGCCGAAGGAAGCCAAGGAACCGGCTACGACGATACCGGTGAAAGACATGATCAACGACGAAGACGACAGGGCGCTAGACACGGAACCAGACGAGGGCGGCGTTGACGTAACGGTGGTACGTGCAGCACGCAAACTCGCGCAGAAACAGCGCAAGCGAGCGCGAGTGAAGGAGGTACTGGCGACACGGCGAGCGGCGGCGCGAGAAGAGCGGCAGCGCCAAGCAGCGGAAGAGCGGAGGCAATTCCAACGGAGACGGGAAGCAAATGAAGCTATGGAGGAGCTCGACCGGCGACGCCAAGATCTCGACAACGATGAGTCTCGGGGACGAGGCGGCGACTATGCGAGAGTGCGTCTCTTACAGCGAGAACACAGTGCGAAGGAAGGGACGGGAAGCGACTCAGTGCGGTACACAGAGGCTGAGGACGGCCTACCCACGGCCATTGTGTCGGTGGCTGGCGAGCAGCGGTGCGTCAAGTTGGACAGTGGTGCGCGCTTCACTGTGGCTGGTACTGAGTGGATGCAGTTCGGCGACAAGGTCCAGTGTAAGTCTCCGGTGGATTATGTGGAGGGCATCGGTGGATTCTTGTTGGACGTGGTGGGCGTCTGGAGCTTCAAGATGTCAAGCATTTTTGGGGAGACCATTTACGTACAGGCCTGCGTTGTGGACGGGTGCACTACGGAATTCCTGCTGGGAGTGGACTTCATGCGCGAGCACAGAGCCACCATGGATTTTAGTAGCAATGAGCTCAAATACAAGGAGGGTAATCGGACGGTGATTATTCCATTTAGGACGTTCGACCAGGAAATGGGCGCGAGAGTGGCGGCGGTTCGTATGATGAGGAAGACTAGACTCGGACGGGGTACCATCACGCCTGTGGAAGTTGCAGTGACGGCGAGTGACGGAGAGCAGGGCATCTTCCTGCCCACTACGAAGATGGGGTCAGTGTTGCTCTCCGCTACTGTGACTGTGGCGCGTGGTGGCAAGGCGTTGGTACCGGCTATCAACACGGGTAAAGATCGGATCAAACTCCCATCAAAACAAGAGCTCGGCACTTGGATACCACTCAACAAAGACGTGGAAATACTGGAGGTGAACGGCGCAATACACTCGCGTCAGTTGCACAGGTGGCTCGAGGAGCTGGGCGACAACCAGGAGCCCATGGAAAACGAAGACGAGGTACACATTGGAGTCAAGGACGAGAAGAGTCGTGCGTTGGTCACGAAGTTGCTACGGGCATATCGGAAACTCGTGACAGACAACGGCGACTGCCCACCGTCCACTGCGCTAGAAGTGGAGCATCACATTGACACGGGGGATGCGTCGCCAATAATGCTGAAGCGCCGTCGTCAGGCTCAGTCGGAAGATGCGATTGTGGATACTAACGTGCACAAGATGTTAGCGGCCGGGGTGATCGAGGAAGGGAATGGCGCGTGGGGCTTCCCTGTTGTGCTCGTTCGCAAGAAGGATGGCGAGGTTCGGTTTTGTGTGGACTACCCAGCCTTAAACAAAATAACACGGAAGGATGTTTATCCTTTGCCCCGTATCGACGAAACGTTGGAAGCGCTGGGTGGTGCTGTCTTGTTCACCACGCTGGACCTGAAGGCCGGCTACTGGCAAATACGAATGGCGAAAGAAGACAGGGCCAAGACGGCGTTTACAACAAAACAGGGACTCTATATATTTGTACGAATGCACTTTGGCCTCACTAACGCTCCATCGACGTTTCAGCGGATGATGAATACGGTGCTACGAGGATTGACATGGATTACCTGCCTTGTGTACTTGGATGACATCGTGGTGTACACGCGTGGAAGTATTGAACGGCATGTTCTCGAATTGGCGTGCGTAATGGAGCGTCTTTCGGTGGCGGGTCTCACGCTAAAGCTGAAGAAATGCGTGTTCGCCACTCAGAGCATGGAGTATCTAGGTCATGAGCTGAGCTCGGAAGGCGTGAGACCTCTACAACGAACTGTCACCGCGGTACAAGAGTTTCCGCGGCCCAAAGACGCTGTCCAGGTGAAGCGCTTCGTTCATCTTGCGGGCTACTATCGGAGGTTCGTTGCGGAATTCGGGTCCATCATGGCCCCATTGACAAAACTACTCCGGAAGGATGCAGACTGGGAGTGGACGGTTGTGCAGGAGACCGCATTTGAGTATGTCAAGATGGTGTTAACGAGGAAGCCGGTGCTCGCGTATCCGGACTTCAAGCTGCCGTTCCGAGTGATGACGGACGCAAGTACGGTGGGCCTTGGCGCCTGCTTGATGCAGGACCACGGGAAGGGTTGGCAGCCGATAGCCTATGCCAGCAAGGTCAACAGCGAGGCGGAAGCGAAGTACAGTATCACGGAGTTAGAGTGCTTGGCTGTCGTGTGGTCGGTCAAACTATTCCGGCCTTACCTGTACGGACGACAGTTCGTGATTGTCACGGATCACGCAGCACTCAAGTGGCTCATGACGAGCACAAATCTGACGGGTAAGTTACACAGGTGGGCGCTGACTCTGCAAGAATTCGACTTCACGGTCGAGTATAGAGCGGGCAGTACGAACGTCGTGGCGGACGCCTTGTCCAGGGCTCCAGTGCTGACGTTGGCAGCGGCGGGAAGTCGACGACGGGCACGACGAAGTACAGTTGACGGGAAGACGAGTACGGTAAGGATACCTGGAGCTGACCAAGCGAAGTACGAGCCGACGGAGTCATCAGAAGACCAGGTCACGAAGAGTTTAACGATCAGTGGAGATGTGCCAGCCATGAAGGGGGTGATGCGAAGTGCCAGTAAGCTATTGGTGGATAAGGAGTCGCCGGAGCGAGAGATTGGTAACGTGGAGAGTGTGACAACTACGTTAGTAAGGAACGACACGGACGCGGACAGCGTACGAGCACTGCCGGTAGTGAGCTCACGACCGTGGACTAGAGCGGCTAAGCGGGCAGCTGAAGAAGCGCAACGACCTAGAACAGTCGTCACGACGAGTGGGGTGGAACATGCAAGTGAGTTGGTGTCCAGTGCGGAAAAGATGGACACTGTAGATGAGGGTGGGATTTCGGTCGATGCAAGTACGAGCACGGTGGCTTCCGGAAAGCCGTCGACGCCGAGTCAACAGGATGGTGCCGCCAACCCGAAGCGACGCTTGGTCACGTGGGCGTCGTCGGTAGACGCACAGCAGTCAGAAACCACGGCGAAGGAACGCTGCCAAGGAAAGAGTAGACCAGCGACGGATGGGAAGAACAACGCGACGTTGGAGAAGCAGGAAGCGCGAAAGAAACCGACACTATCGAGAAGCGAGCAACTGGTGCGTCGGACTGGGGCGGCAACGTACGAGCCGACACTGCAGCTCACAGATGTAGTGATTAGCGAGGCGCAGTCAAGGAGTCGGATGGTGCAACGGTTACGAAATTCAGGCCTGTACCACGGCATGAACGTCACGATGGAATACGGCCTCGTGCTGGTTGAGACGCCACGCGGAAAGCGTGTGGTGTTGCCTCCTGAGCTGTGGGCAGTCGCGTTCAAAGAGAGCCACGACTCGGTGTGGGCGGGTCATCTGCGGGCTCCACACACCTACAGTCGTATCGCTCAAGCGTTTTGGTGGCCCGGACTCGAGCGCGAAGTGAAGCGCTGGGTCCTTGGTTGCCAAGAGTGTGGAAGCAGGAAGGCGCGTCCCCGTGAGGTCGTGCCTCCCTTACGCAGCTTGCGTGGTGGTGACGTGGGGGATCGCTGGGCGCTAGATGTTGCTGGACCACTGCCGGTGACGGGTGGCGGACAACGGTATGTTATAGCAGCTGTAGAGTATGTGACCAGGTACGCAGTTGCGAAGGCTGTCGAGCAGCACACAGCCGAGAGTGTAGCCGCGTTCCTCATGAAGAACATTGTGTTGAAGTTCGGGCCCTTCAGAGAGCTGCTAACGGATGGAGCTCCGGAGTTGACAGGACGAGTAATCGAGCAGTTGGTGATCATGCTCCAGGCCGAACAGGTAACCCCTGTTCCGTACAGGCCGCAGATGATTGGTCTCGTGGAGCGGTTCCACCGAACCTGGAAAGACTGTGTGGCCACGTACATGCAAACAGACGAACAAAAGGATTGGGACGGATGGGTCGACTTCGCGGTGTACGCCTACAACGCAGGGCGACATTCGACGGTCTTGCTATCACCAAACGAGTTGATGATGGGGAGGAAGCTGCGATCCCCGAACGAGTTATTGCGAATGACGCATGTGACGGAGGCCGGCGAGCTCACGTCGTACCATAAACGTCTACTGGTGGCGATGAGAGAAGGGCAACGATGTGCAGAGCGAGCGCGTGAGCGCGAGCAGCTACGACAAGCTCGGTACTATAACAGGAAGGTGCGGCAGCGCCGAAGTTTTAAAGTGGGCGACAGAGTATGGATGTACAGGCCACCGAGAGGGCCGCGAGCGTCTTAGTTTGTACACCCGTGGATTGGGCCGTTACGGATAGTGGAGCCTGCCGGTTACGATAACTACGTGGTGGAGCGAGAAGATAAGGACGGTGGTGGTGAACTATTTTTGGCGCATGTTTCGTTCTTAGTTACCTACCATTTCCCTACGTCGTTATTGAAGAAGACGGCGATCGACATCGAAGCACAACTAGCACAGGAAGATGAAGTCGAACGGACGCTCGATGACGAGACGTCAGGCACGTCTACTCGAGCAACGGTTGCTCCTGTCCAGACGACCATGGCGGCAGGCGCTCGAAAGCGAGACCAAGGAGCAATGGTGCGTGAGGGAGCAGGGCACGAATCGCGTGGATTGCTGGTGGAGCTCAGGCGGAGACGACGACGTAACCAGGCCGGACAATACGTGCTCGAATACCTATTACGATCACTGCGAGACGCGCGATGCAGCGGCACTAAGACCGGAAGTGACGAGCGTTGGTTCTCCACGTCAGAGTACGACCAGCTCTTTCACGACGACAGAGTCGTGGAAGACTCTGGCATTGAAGAAGGCGTGTAACAGGGCGCTAGTACGAGGGACTGAGCGGGTCTTTGCTGTTGAAGACGGGCAGCTGCAACCCGGCGCGGAACACGGGCAGCTCGTTCGTGGGGAAGCGGAGACGACGCCAGTTCACGGGACCAGTGGTGAATGTGAGCGGCAGAGGCTCGCGTGACAAGAAGAGCCACGGTACGGTACAGTCTGTACCCACAGCTGCAGTGGGTACGACACCGACCGTTACTATCGAAGGGCGATGAGTGTGCGGTAGTGGGCCCTAGCAGAACAATAAACGAAAGGACGAGGTGGTGAGACGACGAAGTGTAGCACTGTAAGAAGCCAGTAGAGCAGCTGCTTCACGTCGAAGTCGACCGAGAATTCGGGACGTGATGGGGACACTGAGTGGCGAGCGGCGGCTCGAGCTCAGTTAAGAATTGGATCCGCAAGGCGCAAGTGGCTCGAGTACGAGCAAAGTGGTGCGTCAGTTGCGGAGCGCGTGTTTAGGCCCAGGACTTGCAGGTCGTTGCAAGCACAGCCGGAGAAGCGCGAGAACGAGTCGAGTGCCGGGCGAGCAGAGCTGCCTGGCATTCTTGAGCAGAGCCGTAAGGCACAAAGCGAGTGGGTAGTTGGGCAAAGAGCGACGGGGTGGAGCCGTTCGTGGTGGTTGTGGTTCGAGGAAGCGGGCGAGTCAGAAGGGGTTAGCCCTTTGACGAGTCTGATTGTTGTTGCACGCGGGCTTACCGGCGGTGACCAGTGCGGCGGACACAGGGTTCGACGTGTGTGTGACTGCCTCGGTGGCCCCTAAGCGTGTCTGCGCGGTGAGCCGCGGTCCTGTAAGAGGCAGGGCTGAGCAGTAAGACGCAGTTGAGGTTGAGGTTGAGGTTGAGAGCTCTACATTGAGTAGAGCAGAGTGGTTGAGTTGGATACAAATAGGGACGGACGCGTCCCGGCGGCTTGAGAGCAGCCAGTACAGTGTTGATTGCGTACGAGCCTCGGAACCCTGGTAGTTCATCTACAGACGGTGGCAGTGAGCGGTGCGACCCGCCGGCGAGCAGGCGCCCTGAGACTCGTTACAGCAGCTTCATTACACGAGGAGCCTTATCTACTGTGCACAGCGTCTATGAGATGGTCGTAGGAAAGCCGCTTCCGGTGCCATTTGTGATGTCCGATGCGAACAAGGGACAACGAAACAGTCAATGAGGGTTTGCACATGACTATATGGCTAGTGCACCTAATATTCTAATTTCACGTAGCTAAAAGGTATAAGAAAGGGCTAAAGACTTGAGTCTTCTCTGTTTGCGATGGTGCTGCGAGACAAGTATGACCTTTCCTTCGCTGTCAACGACGCTGAGTATGAGAAGAACAAGAAAGAGATACTTGCTGAGTGCGCTTCCTGGCCGGAGATGGCAGCATTCTCGAAGTACTTCAAAGCAACGTGGTTGACTAGGTGTTGGTAGATGTACCACACGCCCTCCGGGTATGCCACTACAAATAATCCAGCTGAGCACGACAACGTTGCCCTCAAGAGGGATGACACCGTGCATCGCAAACTAAAGAAGGGTCAAAAAGAAATTTGCGACTAAAAAAATTGGGGGGGGGGGGTTACCGTAATAATATTTTTAAATCAATATTATAAAACATGACCTAATTTGCTTCAACAATTGACATTGAATAGTGGCTCTCACGTTTTACTACCCATTCAGAATCTGATTTGGATTCACAGCACGTTGACATAGTGCTCGGTAAAAAGCAAGCTTTTCAGCGTGGTCACCATACCGACTCTCAGTTTGCAGGGTCAGTGCAGGTTTGTAAGCAACAATTACAGGAATTCTATTGGCTGGTGAAACATGCGAAGCATTCGAACCGCTAACACCAATAAATCTTAAAAAACAAAAGCACGCCTGAGCAGAAATGTTGAATTGTGTAATGTCTTCGCGTACTCCTTTGTGGTTCAAGCAAAGTTACCATGTGGTGTGATACACCTATTGAAACTAGCTCAGTTTCTTCAATTTGGCAGCATCAGGGCTTGGGATTAGCGCAAAATGCGTGTTTTCAATTCAAGATAGTGAATTGTACACAATATATAGTCTACATCACAATTTATGCAGAGCTGCTGATTATTGTTTCATTAATGAACAATTTCGTCGGCCCAATTGTTTCATTGCTCGTGCGTGCGGTCTTGCCGAGCTCAACCATTCACTAAGAGACATTTATGTACTGTACAGATTCCTAACCACTTAAAAACTAGTATGTTTTAATAAATAGTGCATTCATTCATTTAAAATCATTTTGTTCCTTTCCAGCGATAAATATCCTCTTCTAGAAATGCTTTAAAAGTGGTAGAAGATATTAAAAATAAAATATAAAAATGTCGGCAATATTAATATTGCATCACAAAAATTAAATTCTTTATTATTACCAAGCTAAGCATTTTTTTTTACTGAATTGGCGGGCCCTGCGCACGCAACCTCTACGGCCATTACGATCTGTTTCACTATGAATGATCAGTGACGACTTCATGTTAGGTGGCTGCGGGTTACAGGAGCTGACCCTGCAAGCCATCATTACAAGTACCCGCAAGACTCGTTATCCCCACAACACTGACAATTCAGTCGAGGTACGTACACGTACTACTGTACGTGTACTTCATCTTTTTAGAGGCTGTACGCGAATTTCGACTGACACATACGTGAAAATTATCCGTACCCTTGGCGAATGACTACATGTAAGGTTTAAATCGAAAAGGCGATCAATAAGGAAGATAAATGCAAGAGAGTCGCCAACTGACTTAAACTCAAAGGATTTATAATCTGAGCTTAAGAAAGGCTAATAATGGCTCTACCAGCCAAACTCTCTCGTTATTGTGATGACTACTGTACTGTATGGATACGTTTAGATTTTTTACATCTCAAATCGTTTGTGACTTGGTTTCTATTATTACGATGCATCTTCGACGTGATTTACAGTGTACCTACAGTACAAGCACGTGTAATACACACGGTGTATGCAGATTAGCATTGAAATGCACAATACCGGTACAGTAACGTCCATTATGAACATCATCATTGATAGCTTACCAGCACCACCACCCTGATATAGTATTAAATTATGGGCATCATCATTGATAGCTTACCAACACCATCCTAATGTCAATCCTAATAGCTGCAACTTGATATTGGTTATGAGAGGTACCAGGCAAGACTATTAATACCCAAAACACCGACGATGGGGTTGATCTGCACTTCCCCACTTCTCATTGCGCCTCGAGGCCCTCAACGCTAACATCTTCCCTTCCGACATGCCCAAGCCGTCGTTCATCCTCACACTTGCGCTCGCCGTTTTGTTGGCCTTGACTTCTACCGAGGCTGCCGGCGCAGCTGACCTGGAGTGCTACCCTGCATGCAAGTATCCCCATGTGTGCCGCCCCGGCAACGATGGATCTGAGTACTGCGGTTGAGTCAGCACATTGCTCTTAACGGATCGTTAGCGCTTTCATTGCACGAATCGCGAACAGCAAGTTAATACAGCAATAAATTTTACTTGCACTCGTAAATGAGCACATTTGGGGTCTTAATACAACGTCTTTTTATTTGTAATTTAACCTGTAAATTTCGTTGTCACTTGTGAATCTGACGACCTCTATTTACGACTGTGAATGAACTCCTTCACGATAAGTATGAAATCAGCACTTACCGGTGCCGTATATTTGACATACAAGCTAGAGGTGGCGTACCTAGAGGTCGAAAAAAATATAGCAGTACCGATACTAAATTGAATTGGTGCTTTGCCAAAAAATAATGGGTGCGGATTAATTCTGAGTGCCAAGACAATGAATTCTTAGTGAATTGGCTAAAGCTAAGCAAATACTCATCAATTTTAAAGCCTGCCAGCACTACCGCTGTTTTTAAACCTGACCGAAAGAGCTCTTTGGTGAGCCCTCGGTTCACTCAGCAGAGGGTAAGGTTGCAAAAAGTGTACTCAAGTGGAAAAATATTATAAAATATAATTTACTTTTTTTTTATTTGCTCAGAGATTAGAAAAAAATTAGATACTAGGTCTAGTTTCTATTTTTTCAAATCTCTGAGCTAATATCAAAAGATTATGTTAACTTTTGAAAAACTGAATTTCTATTGATATTTCATTTTGAAAATAGTCTATTACAATCAAAAATATCATATGATATTTGAATTACCATTAGCCCCTGATCCTACCCCTTAATTTTTGTATCAGGAGAGGCACGCTAAGACCAAAATGTCAGGCTTCTGACTTTAGTACATAATTTACCCCACCAATTCACTTCGGAATCAAAGTTCTGCTATGTAAATTTGCAACAACTTACAAAAGCAATCAAAACACCAAGAGACAATAACATACTTTGGCGTGGTTGAGGCTCACGTGGCAACGCGTTTCGTTGATTCTTGCTCATCGCAGGCAACGAATCCATAGCCGCTGTTGCCCCTGATTAGAAGAGCAGTTAGTTGTTAAGTACTGTCACAGCAAAATGAAATCTGTAAATACCGCGAGAAAGAGGAGCGCCCCCCCCCCCCCCTTAAATACTGAGCCAGAGCGATGAGAAGCGGCCCCAATGAGCGTGATATAGGTTTCTTAGCTTCAGCTTTAGATATCAATATCACCAGAAAGTTACTGACAGGAAGGGAAGACTGCCGACTATAAATGTTGTCATACCGACGGAGTTTAAGTCGGATTTTGTCCTCAGCTGTACATTTGCAACAGCTCAGACCAAACTTCACCAAAGTACAGATCTAGCTTACCTGTGTCCATCAGAACGTGCACGAACCCATGAATATCATCAGGACAGGAAACACTCAATTGGTCCGGAAAGAACAAAGCAGCGAGGCCTTCGCCCACCGCTAGAGGTCCTCCGATTATCTGAAGCGGTCTCATGCGGTTGTCCTTCAACTCATCAGGAATACCGCCTTTTCTCACCACCTTGAAAGCATCACTCTTAATCTTGAGCCACCCAGAGGGTGTTGCGGTGTGGAAGGGCTCTAGTTTAAACAAATCATATCTCCCGAGACCATGGGATTTCTCCTTTTTCATGTCTTCCAACAAGATCCCAGCATATACGCCCTGCTCGGATTGCATGACGAAAACACCTTTCCTCCCAGCAATAGTGTACTACAAGTCCAACATCCCAGTGCTCGTCATTGTCGAATATAATGCGCTCTACAGAGAATAAAATCGGAAATGAACTTTTCCAAGCACATCGCCATCAATCGACCCGGTCGGATGAAAATTGTTTGATGAGACCAAAAAGTAGTATTCCTAAACAATTCGTCGAGATTAAACGACTCTGTCGTACACGACTCTGTCGTACACGACTCTTCGGATAGCTATTCTCATGAATTCCCCTGAACGTATAAATCCTTCACGTAGATCTTGTTGCTCCTCCGCCGATAGCTTGAATTCGGGCTTATACAACTTCACGTAAGCCACTAGTCTCATTGTTACTGTAACCACCTCCTTATCTTCTTCCGACGTAGTTGACCCAGTTGAGCTCAAACTATCCGAGTTCTCACATGATTTAGTTGCAGTCAGCACAATTGCCCCTGCTGAGTCCTGACGTACACGCTCACTCGACACCCGCGGAAATAGTTTGTCTTCCTCTACAGAATCGATAGCCACGATAGCAATGGGCTCCCCACCAAACCGATCGTCTCCTTTATTGACGAGCTGGGAGATGACAAGTGTGCTCGCTTCGAGTGTTACACCAGTGCTATTAGTTGCGATCACTCGCGAGTTCGTGATCCCACCTTCAAGACACTCGTAATCGTCTCGCACGGCGAAACTTCCTGGCTTCTCGGAGATGAGGAGTTCTGTGTTCTTGAAGTAGCTCATGACGGCATCGAACACTTGTCCGATGGACTCAACATTGGGGAACTGGATTGTCTCGGAGCGAATGCAGCACGAATCTCCATTTGCTGTCTCGAATATTTCATCTACATATCTCGCCTCTACTTGAACAGTTCGGCGGCTTGAATCCGTTACGAAGTCGTATGCTGCACGCATCTTTTCGTCTCTAAGAGACAAAAGCGTCGAGCGTCGCTGATCCCAGTCTTCACTGAGGTGGATTCTGGAGTGTAGTGGATATGAATCAAAGTCGCCCTGTACAAATACCACCAACACTGTAAGAGCTCAGAGTTTAGATGTAGAACAGCAGATGAGTTGCTGAATCGTACCATACAACCAGAGATAGCGGACTGTGCCTTGGCGACCTGTAGTTGGTTGTTCCGTCCGATAGCCAGCAACTCTGCTTGTTCTGCCGCAGCCTTCCGAAGCTTCTTGTTCGACGCCGCCATGATCGGCGCTCAGATCTGAGACTTGAGCATCGCGACCTGGAATTCTATCTTGCGCACCTCAGAGCGAAGCTCCCTCGCCTTCTTCTACTCAGCATTAAAGAAGAGTTAGAGGACGACAGGACATCCAGAGGTGAAGTTTATTCTCACCCTGCGCATCGCGTATGTGCATTGTCGCTTCTCGGTCATTGCTAAAGCTGTTGTTTTCAAACTGATTCTTTCGTGTGGGTCTAAATGGTCCTAATTTCTTGGAATGAGCTGACACCAATTTGACGTAATCGCTCGTGAGTCCGCAGTCATCAGACGTCACATGTAGAATCGATCCAGATGCCCCCTGTAGTGGTTGGTCAAAAAGAGGTGAGTAACGAGAAACGCGGTCTGAGAAACCAAAACACTTGTCAGAGAGCACGTCGACCCCCACACTTTCCAATCATTTAGCTCTGCATCCGCAGCCACAAATGATGGTCCGAAATTTTTGTGAAACTGCGGTGGGATTTCTTTTCGATCAAGCGATAACACAGATGTAGCCAGGATAAGTTACCGGAACATGAATTTTCGTATAAATATCTAAATTTATATACGATGAAACAGGTGCGCATAACGAGAGGCCCCTCTGTCATCACCCCGCTGAAGTATGAGTGCTCTTATTAATATCATTGTGTTGCAAGTTCATAATGCAAAAATAATTTTGAAGTAGGATATCCCACTGACCATTGATTTCGTGGACCCGCTAAACGCGACCCACAATACCAGCATGTAGCAGTGACACAAGTAATTACATCACGGGCTGTATATCTATTTCGCTGCGTTTATTGCATAGCGTCTCTTGCAGTCTGCGTATAGGATCAAATTGGAGCTACTAAGAATAGGAAATCGATGCTGCATGAATATTCAATCCATGAAAGATCAGATGATTGGTCTAGAGACCAACGTACAATCTGGTTTCACGAAATCGCCGTTAAACACTCGGCAGACATCTTCCAGACTGCCCAACATGTGAAATATCGGTGTCAACAGGTCAGACTGGGACTCCATTCGCACCACTCGATCAGTTGAGTTGTCCCAGTAGAACGCCACGGATCCATGTAGAACAAGACGCTGATTCATTAATTTGGCTGCAATACCAGACCACTCTCCTCCCACACTTCCCCCTTTGCCATCGCTATTGAGATGTGGGAATACAAGTCGCAGCGTATTCGAGGTGATTGTGATGCTGGTGACGGTAGTGGCGACCAATACAGCTTCCTCAGTACGCTTCTCAAGACGCTCAAGGTTGAGCTCAATGTCGTCGAAGTATAGTGAAAATAATCTCCAATTCGAGAGCAGTTCTTTTGGCCCGAGAAGCAGTCCATCGATTACGTCCGACGCCATTGATTTATCGAAAAAGTTGGTCGCGAAGGAGTACTGCTCTTGAGATTGCAACCTCAAACCGTGACGGAAAAGTCGGAAGTATTCGGTCGCGACACACCACACGGTAGGCGCTGTTGGGGCTCCACAAGTTGAGCTGTGGCGTCGCCACTCGAGAAGGGCAATCTCGGCACAAAGGCGCTTGCTGTCACTCTCCAGATCTGCCGTCACTTTCAACTGCTTTTTACGATAACGAGCTTGATTCTGCCGACAGCGTTCTCGATGTTGCTGCCTTTTAAGAAGCCTTTGCAGCTGCGGAGCTCTTCTTTCAGGGTTATTCATATCTGCCGCGAGCACATGACCTGCCACTTCGGTCTGTTTGAGGGAGTTTAAAGGTATTTGCCAGCTCTTTGCCTCCGTCACCGTGTCCTTGATCTTACCCGATGACTGTGGATGAGGTGAGCACTTCATTCTGAGATCGCTAGTGTGGTTGATCCTGAAACTACGATCGCGTGTTACAACATCGCCAATGACGTTGTCGCCAAGGGATTGAGGAGGGTGGAGACAGCAGGAGTGCATTGCGCGGCTCGAGTGAAATTGAGAAATGACAGTTTAATCTTGCTGGCTGCACGCGTTTAATGAGGGTCTTGCGTGCCGTACCATCATCATAAATGGTTTTCCAAAAAACGAATTTCGATTCAAAGACAGGCACTTTGAAATGCTTTGCATTTCTAATCAACCTTGACCACCTGTTTCATTCACGACCAGTAAGCTCATATGAAAGGGACTCGGGGTCCCAGTCGGTATTCCGATTCTCTTAAAGGGCATGAATCAGAACCTAAATCCAATCGATTCGCAACTTCCATTTTCAGATTCTACATTGCTGTTAACGTGCACAGCATTTTATGAAGGAGCATCCAGCAAACCGTTTCTGGAATCTGCCATTCTGGACAATTCTTTACTATTACATCAGCTATTCCTGTGCAGTCACTGAGCCGATTGCTGAGGCGTTTCTAAAAGACCCCAACACTTCCATGTTGGCAGTGCAGCGTCTCGGCTATACAAATGTAAGCCAGGGTGTGCCCTAACGAACAAGAACTCTTTTAGGACATCAGCAGCCAAAAAAACGAAAGATACTGTTCCATATCGGTTATTTAAGAAACCGACATTAAATGCCAAACATTGGAGCGAACAACCTCAGCCATTCGTGCTGCTGCCGCTTCCAGTAAAATCCAGAGCTTTCCCGCACAAGGCGCTAACACATAACCGGCTGCTGTACATTGTATGTCGTATAATACTCAGCACACGATCACTCAATTTAGTAAAAAAAAAAAAAAAGCACACACACACCAATGGCCGTTGGCAATCAAACAAAGATTTCGACATTCGTAACGTTAACCTTCGGTTTTCATAAAAAACTGATCTACCCTCGCTTTTTCTGAAGATCGGGGACCAAAATTTTTAAGAATCACAGGTAAATACGTGAAGAGTCCAGGAATTTTAGTGTAAAGGTGCAATGGGTCGATTGATGGTGATGTGCTTGGAAAAGTTCATTTCCGATTTTATTCGCTGTAGAGCGCATTAAACTCGACAATGACGAGCACTGGGATGTTAGACTTGCAGTACACTATTGCTGGGAGTAAAGGTGTTTTCGTCATGCAATCCGAGCAGGGCGTATATGCTGGGATCTTGTTGGAAGACATGAAAAAGGAGAAATCCCATGGTCTCGGGAGATATGATTTGTTTAAACTAGAGCCCTTCCACACCGCAACACCCTCTGGGTGGCTCAAGATTAAGAGTGATGCTTTCAAGGTGGTGAGAAAAGGCGGTATTCCTGATGAGTTGAAGGACAACCGCATGAGACCGCTTCAGATAATCGGAGGACCTCTAGCGGTGGGCGAAGGCCTCGCTGCTTTGTTCTTTCCGGACCAATTGAGTGTTTCCTGTCCTGATGATATTCATGGGTTCGTGCACGTTCTGATGGACACAGGTAAGCTAGATCTGTACTTTGGTGAAGTTTGGTCTGAGCTGTTGCAAATGTACAGCTGAGGACAAAATCCGACTTAAACTCCGTCGGTATGACAACATTTATAGTCGGCAGTCTTCCCTTCCTGTCAGTAACTTTCTGGTGATATTGATATCTAAAGCTGAAGCTAAGAAACCTATATCACGCTCATTGGGGCCGCTTCTCATCGCTCTGGCTCAGTATTTAAGGGGGGGGGGGCGCTCCTCTTTCTCGCGGTATTTACAGATTTCATTTTGCTGTGACAGTACTTAACAACTAACTGCTCTTCTAATCAGGGGCAACAGCGGCTATGGATTCGTTGCCTGCGATGAGCAAGAATCAACGAAACGCGTTGCCACGTGAGCCTCAACCACGCCAAAGTATGTTATTGTCTCTTGGTGTTTTGATTGCTTTTGTAAGTTGTTGCAAATTTACATAGCAGAACTTTGATTCCGAAGTGAATTGGTGGGGTAAATTATGTACTAAAGTCAGAAGCCTGACATTTTGGTCTAAGCGTGCCTCTCCTGATACAAAAATTAAGGGGTAGGATCAGGGGCTAATGGTAATTCAAATATCATATGATATTTTTGATTGTAATAGACTATTTTCAAAATGAAATATCAATAGAAATTCAGTTTTTCAAAAGTTAACATAATCTTTTAATATTAGCTCAGAGATTTGAAAAAATAGAAACTAGACCTAGTATCTAATTTTTTTCTAATCTCTGAGCAAATAAAAAAAAGTAAATTATATTTTATAATATTTTTCCACTTGAGTACACTTTTTGCAACCTTACCCTCTGCTGAGTGAACCGAGGGCTCACCAAAGAGCTCTTTCGGTCAGGTTTAAAAACAGCGGTAGTGCTGGCAGGCTTTAAAATTGATGAGTATTTGCTTAGCTTTGGCCAATTCACTAAGAATTCATTGTCTTGGCACTCAGAATTAATCCGCACCCATTATTTTTTGGCAAAGCACCAATTCAATTTAGTATCGGTACTGCTATATTTTTTTCGACCTCTAGGTACGCCACCTCTAGCTTGTATGTCAAATATACGGCACCGGTAAGTGCTGATTTCATACTTATCGTGAAGGAGTTCATTCACAGTCGTAAATAGAGGTCGTCAGATTCACAAGTGACAACGAAATTTACAGGTTAAATTACAAATAAAAAGACGTTGTATTAAGACCCCAAATGTGCTCATTTACGAGTGCAAGTAAAATTTATTGCTGTATTAACTTGCTGTTCGCGATTCGTGCAATGAAAGCGCTAACGATCCGTTAAGAGCAATGTGCTGACTCAACCGCAGTACTCAGATCCATCGTTGCCGGGGCGGCACACATGGGGATACTTGCATGCAGGGTAGCACTCCAGGTCAGCTGCGGCGGCAGCCTCGGTAGAAGTCAAGGCCAGCAAAGCGGCGACCGCAAGTGTGAGGATGAACGACGGCTTGGGCATGTCGGAAGGGAAGATGTTAGCGTTGAGGGCCTCGAGGCGCAATGAGAAGTGGGGAAGTGCAGATCCCATCGTCGGTGTTTCGTGTAGTCTTGCCTGGTACCTCTCTTAACCAATATCAAGTTGCTATTAGGATCGATATCAGGATGGTGTTGGTAAGCTATCAATGATGATGCCCATAATTAATACTTTATCAGGGTGGTGCTGCTGGTAAGCTATTGTAGCGGGGGCCGGGCAGCTGGCATCTCGTGGCACGCAACGGAGACGGTGGCCGGTTGACTGGCAGATGGGCGGACGGAGTGGTAGTTAGGCGAGGTAAGTAGGCTTGAAGATCCGTGCGGAGGCTGGCGTCGGCTGCCGAAGCTCGGATCGACAGGATTTAGTGGAAAGTTATTGGGCGGACGGAAGGACGGACGGGTTCGGCGCTCTCACTTTGGATTTGGCAGCCGAGCTAGCAGATCCTACAACTTTCGACGTTGGAGAGCGTCGACCTGGACGGACGAGTGCGAAGCGGACGGTGTCTGCTGAGACGAGCTACTAGCAGTTCCTGGACGTGGAGTGCGGATTGGACGGACGGAACACGAACTTGCAGAGTCTACCGAAACGTTCTACTGGTAGTGGCTGTAGGCAGAGTGTATTAAGTTGAACGGACGTAATAAATAGGTGTAGCTACCAGTTGGGTACTCACCGGCGCGAGTGACTCGAATTGTCCTCGTCAGCCAGCGGACTTGGACTTGCGGATCGGCACTGTCGACCAAACCCCGGCGAGCAGGGGAACTAATTCAGACTCGTTACATGGTGGTTCATACACGGGGCTGAAGTCAAGAACACGAACGACAACTACAAGCACAAGTACGCATACGTGAGCGACGAGACGTACGAGCAGCAGGTGTTACGGGTAGGATAACCTTACGTGATCAAGAAGCTGGAAAGGGTACAAGAGTTACAAAAGGTTACAATTAGGAGCGGTTACAAGGTTACTGGATCCAATGGTAAAAACGCGACGGACGGTGGTGACCGGCGGTATGACCGCGCGGTCAGGGCGCACGCCGAGCACGGCACGCACGGACACGACCCGGACGGCACCGGAAGCTCGGACGACTACAGGAAGGACGACGGACGCCACGACAGAAGCGGGAGATGCACCGCAACAGGCACCTGCCACAGAGGCAGCGAGTGATGGCGACAGGGACGCAGCACTCATGGCCACGCTGAACAGGATGATCACGACGGTGACGCGACTGGAGACACGGGTAGCCGGCATGGAGAGCGCTCAGGCGGCGCCGCGACGAGTGTCCATGCCAGCGAGCGGACCAACCAACACGCTACGGTCCGGCGATACGATGATCGTGCCGCAGCACATTGATTCGCAGCGATCCTCAAGAGCGACGTCAGCAAAAGCAGCGAGATCCAGGACGAAAACGGCGGCAGCACGAGCATCTCGACGGGCACCCGCCCCGGATGGAAGCGATGGGAGTAATAGCAGCGACGACAGCGGTAGTAACAGTGGTGACGACAGCTACGACAGCAGCAGTGACGATGCCGAGGCAGGCCAGGGTGGACGACGAGGACGGCGGGATAGACGCCGAGGAAGCCGACGCGGTAGGCGGTCGCGCCGTGAACGACACCATCGCAAGAACGCGAAGGACTTGGTGTTGATGGTGTACAAGCCGTCGCCAAACATCTCTGTCTCGACGTGGATCGCAAAAGTGGACCTAGCGATTGAAGGGGCGAAGATCTCTGGACGTGGGGACTGGACGGATAGAGAGCTATACTTCATTGTGGGAAACAAGTTACAAGACAACGCGGCGAGCTGGTGGGTTCAAGTGAACCAAGAACTTCAAGACGACGAAAAAACCTGGACGCATCTAAAGGCGGCACTCATGCGGAGGTACGGCGAGCGGCCGGATCAGGCAATGGCCGAATGGAGGGTGTACCAGCGTATGATGTGGCCGGGAGAAACGTTTGCCGACTTCGCGGCCGGGCTGCGGGCAGTCACGGGACAGAACCACGTCAGTGAGCACACCTTGCTGGCGCAATTCTACCGCAACCTGGACAAGACGACGAGGATGCTGGTGAAACACGCGCCGGCGCCGACGACACTGGAGCAAGCTGTGGACAAGGCCACAGCTATTGACGACCCAATCGACAACGTGGCGCGCGGCATGGTGAATATCGGGCAACCGTGGGCGACCGCCCCGAACGCGTTCGCGGTGCATATGGACGGTACGACGGGACGAGTCGCGATCATCCCGGTCGTCGGTACGGGTGCAGCGGGCATGGCAGACGGAGTAGCGGCGGAGACGGGCACGGAAGGCGCGGAGATCGCGTACTTCAATAACCCTCAGGGCGTCTACAATAAGTTCACCGGTACGTGGGACGTCCCTGAGGGCAGGTTCTGGAATGGACGTTATTGGGAACCAGCAAGGAAGCACTCGACACGAGTAACGCGGGGCGAACGGCAGGGAGGTAAACGCAGTGGTGATAAGAAGGCGAAGGTGCGAGTGACGCTACCGGTGGAGGAATCCAGCGAAGACTCGGAGGAAGAAGTGCCGGAGCCTCTGCCGCAGCGAAAGAAGCAGAGCGCGGTGATACGTAGGACGGTGCCGGCAGAGACGACGGTGAAGACGGAGCCGGCCAGAAATGACCAGAGACCGTGGGCTGGCCAGGCAGATAGCGCCGAGATGCGGTGCTACGCGTGTGGAGAACACGGTCATTTTGCAAGAGAGTGTCCGGACCCCGACGCGAAGGCCAGGAATGACGCATTTCTAGCGGCACACGCAGCGCAGAAGACGACGGAGTCGGGAAACGAAGAGCGGGCGTAATGAGGGGATCACTGCGTCCGGAGAAAACGACAATTCCCCGGCGGGCAACCCCAAGAGTAGAGCAGCCGACGGAGACGGTAAGTGTGTGGGTAACGGTCCGGCGGCGGAAGGAGACGAAGGGCGGTGGCGAGCAGGAGAACGAAGACGACGACTGGCCGGTAACAGACATTACATGCAGCCAGCACCTAGAGTTAGCGGCAGAATTGCAGAAGGCGGATGAACTGTGTGGGGAGTTCTACTCGCACGGCGATGACGTTCTGCGCGAGCTGCCGATGGTAACAACAGCAGAGAGTGTGCTGGCACAAGACGGGAGTAGAGTGGTTGCGATGCAAGCGGCCCACACTCAATTGGACGAAGAATTGGAAGGACGAGATGAGGGCCGTGCGCGACGATACGTGGCGACTGTGCGGCCGACCAAGGCGGCACTACGCTACGTAAGGCCGGCATCTGCGAGCAACGACGGCAGCAGCAATAACGTTGATGGCCCGCGAGGTGGCGGTGGTGGTGACGGCAACGAAGCGCGCGGCGACGTAGTGGGCGGCGAGGACCCGGAGACTGAGGAAGGTGGAGCACACTCGAAGAACGACGAAGTGGTGCGAAGTGAGGAAGGCGGAGAGTGGCCGGAGAACAACGAGGTAGCGCGAAGTGAGGAAGGCGGAGACGCGAAGAGCGACGGGCACGCGGTGGCCAGCAGTAACGACGTGGCCATGGCTACGGAGAACGTGGTTCAAGTGAGGAAGGCGGCGCGGCGTGCGAAGTCCGAAGCCAAGCGAAAGCGAGTGGAGGCGGCTAAACGGAAATCGAACCAAGCGGACGCCAAGGTGGACGTAAACGCGACGCTAGCGGCGTTGGATGCCGAACGGCAGGTACGGCGCGAGCAGCAATGCCTCGAGGTTCGTGCGGTGTTCGAACGAAAGCAACAGCAACAAGAGGGCGTACGACGACAGGACAGGAACGGCCAAAGTGCCAGAGTACGACTGGTGCAGAAGCCTCTAGGGACGATAGGCGTGGAGAACAAGGGCGACGAGACTGCCGGCGGGGTGCTAGCGGACGACGGGCTCCCGACAGCGCTGATGGACGTCGAGGGCGAGCAGCTGGCGGTGAAATGGGACAGTGGTGCCCGATACTCTGTGGCTGGCACCGACTGGATGATGCGTGGGGAGCGGGTACGGCGACCGGCCCCAGTGGACGTAGTAGAAGGCATTGGTGGGTTTATGCTGGATGGGATTGGCGTGTGGACATTCCACATGAGGAACGCCTTCGGACAGTCCATTACAGTAGATGCATGCATCATAGATGGCTGCACCGACGAGTTCCTGGTTGGAGTTGACTTCTTTGAGCAGCACAAAGCGGTGTTGGATTTCGACAAGCACGAAGTGCGATACGACGAAAAGAAGGAGCGTGTAGTGATACCATTCCGGACGGGTGGAGAAGACGGGAGCGTGAGGGTCGCTGCAGTGAGACTAGCGGCGCGTACCAGACTCGGGCGCAGTGCAGTGGCAGTCGTGGAAGTTGCGGTGGCAGCTCCCGACGGCGAAGAAGGTCTATTCGTACCTACAGTGGCTTGCGGAGCGGTGATGATGGCGACGACTTTAACACGAAGTCGGAACGGCAAGGTGTTGGTGCCGGTGATCAATGGACAAGGCGGTAGAGTGAAACTGCCTGGCAAGAAAGAGTTGGGCTAGTGGATCCCCGTGGAAAAGGACATGGAGGTGTTGACGATGAGTGGTGCGATTGACCGAGACAAGTTAGACGAGTGGCTGCAGACGCTGGGCGACACCGGCACGCCGCTCGACAACGAGGATGAAGTGAGCATTGGAGAAGAGAACTCGGAGTCTCGAATGTTGATTTTGAAGCTACTGCGCGCCTACCGTAAGGTGTCTGCAGAGCAAGGAGATTACCCGCCAGTTACGGCACTCGACATCCAGCACCACATTGACACTGGCGAGGAGTCGCCCATGATGATGAAGCGACGGCGGCACGCACAGCTGGAGGACGCGATAATCGAGGAGAACGTGCGGAAGATGCTGAAAGCTGGCGTAATCGAGGAAGGGAATGGAGCTTGGGGCTTCCCGGTGGTGCTTGTACGGAAGAAAGATGGAGAAGTGCGCTTCTGTATCGACTATCGGGCGCTTAATAAGATTACCAAAAAGGATGTTTACCCTCTTCCACGTATTGATAAGACTTTAGAGGCGTTGGGCGGAGCACGGTTGTTCACGACGCTGGACTTACGTTCTGGGTACTGGCAAATTGGTATGGCGCCGGAGGATCGCGACAAGACGGCCTTCACGACGAAGCAGGGCTTGTACAGATTCAGGAGAATGCCATTTGGGTTGATGAACGCGCCGTCAACATTTCAACGTATGATGAATGGAGTTTTGCGGGGACTAACGTGGCTTACGTGCCTCGTATATCTGGACGACATTGTTGTATTCACTCGTGGTGGTGTCGAGCGACACGTAGTGGAGCTGGCAACGGTACTAGAACGACTCTTGGCGGCGGGACTAACTCTGAAGCTAAAGAAATGTGTGTTCGCTACACGAGAGATGGAGTATCTCGGCCACGAACTCAGCAGTGATGGTGTACGGCCGGTGCAACGGTTAGTGACGGCGGTGGCAGAGTTTCCCCGACCCAGCGACGTGGTGGAAGTGAAGCGGTTTGTGCACTTGGCGGGATACTATCGGAAGCTCATTGAGGCATTTGGCTCAATCATGGCCCCGATGACACGGCTGCTGAAGAAAGACCAGGATTGGGAGTGGACGGAAGAACAGGAGTTTGCGTTCGAGCGGGTGAAGGCGGCGCTGACTACCAAGCCTCTGCTCGTCTATCCCGACTTCGCACGTCCGTTCCGTCTGGTGACGGACGCTAGTAAGGTTGGATTGGGTTCTTGTCTGATGCAAGACCAGGGCCGAGGCTGGCAACCTATTGCCTATGCCAGCAAGGTCAACAGCAGTGCGGAGATGAATTACTCTATTACGGAACTGGAGTGCCTGGCGGTGGTTTGGAGTGTGCAGCTGTTTCGGCCCTATTTGTATGGGAGAGTGTTTGAGATCATCACGGATCATTCTGCACTGAAGTGGCTGATGACGCGTCCAAATCTGGCGGGTAGACTGCACAGATGGTCGCTCACTCTACAAGAATACGAGTTCGAGATAGTGTACCGACCTGGCACGACGAACGTAGTGGCGGATGCCCTCTCTCGGGCTCCAGCGGCGGTAATGGCGGTGACGGGACAACGACACGAGACTGCAACGGTGGCAGCACCACCGACCCAGACGGCAGCACTAACGACGATTAGGCCGGCGGAGCTGACTACGGAAGGAACACGGAACGACGGCATAGGCGCGGGTTCAGCGGAAGAACGACAGCCGTTGGATCGACCTCTAACACGAGCGGCCAAGAGGCGGCTCGAAGCGGCTGTAGCAGCGACGGCAGAAACGACGCAACGAGCAGGAGAAGCCGGTGGAGCAGTGACGACGACGCCACCAGGCACGGAAGTCACGCGGGCGGTGAAAGCACTGGAACGGCACACGCAGGAGACAACGAACGAGAGTGCAACAATGCAGGAGGCGAAGGAGGAGACGGCCAACGGCAGCGGCAGACCCCGACGCCCAAAGAAAACCAGAATCCCGGATGACGGTGACGGAGTAACGCGGTCAAAACGACGAAAGACGACGGCGCAAAAGAACAACGCCGGAAAGCCTGGAGCGGCGCGGCAACGAACTCGTAGTGGCGGTGGCGATCCAGATGCAGCAAGGAAGGTGCGGCCACCGTTGGCCGAAGGCGAGGAATCGGTGCCAAAGGACACGACGTTGCAGATAACGGATGCGGAAATAGGCAAGGCCCAGCGGCGTAGCAAGTTGGTACAGCAGTTATTGGAGAACGGTGAATATCGTGGCATGAAGGTGGAGAAGGCGTACGGGTTGGTGACGATTCATACGACGCACGGCAGACGCGTAGTGTTGCCTCCTGCGCTGTGGGCGGTAGTCTTCAAGACGATGCATGGATCCGTGTGGGCAGGACACTTACGCGGCCCTCACACATACGGACGAGTGGCGAGATTGTACTGGTGGCCAGGGCTATTACGGGAAGTGAATCAGTGGGTCCGTGGTTGTCAGGAATGCGGAAGCAGGAAGGCTCGCCCACGCGAAGTGATACCGCCGTTGAGACCCATACGGGCCGGTGATGTGGCTGACCGGTGGGCATTGGATGTAGCAGGACCCTTCCCGGTGGCAGACGGTGGAGAACGATATGTGATCGCCGCGGTGGAGTACGTCACCCGATATGCAGTAGCGAGGTGTACGACACAGCACACAGCGGAGAGTGTAGCGTCTTTTCTTATGGAGGACGTGGTGCTTAAGTTCGGGGTGTTCCGAGAATTGTTGACGGACGGGGCGCCGGAACTGGCAGGCAAGGTGATCGAGCAGTTGGTGGAGTTGTTGCAGGCGTACCAGATTAACCCGGTCCCGTATCGACCGCAGATGATCGGCTTGGTTGAGCAATTCCATCGCTCTTGGAAAGACTGCGTATCGACGTTCATGGCCAGTGAAGCGCAGAACGACTGGAATCTCTGGGTGAAGTTCGCGGTGTACGCGTATAATTCGGCGCAGCATTCTACTGTGGCGTTGACGCCGAATGAGTTAATGATGGGGAGACGTCTACGAGCTCCTAACGAGTTGCTGCGGAGAACGGAAGTAACGGAGGCAGGCGAGTTAATGGCGTATCATCGCAACTTACTGGAAGCGATGGAGCGAAGCCATGCGTGTGCTGAAGCGGCTCGGAATAAGGAACAGGAACGGCAGGCGCGCTACTACGATCGGAGAGTTCGGCAGAGAAGGACGTTCGAGATTGGTGATAGCGTGTGGGTGTATAACCCGCCACGGGGCCCGAAAGCGACGAAGTACGTGCACCAATGGATGGGCCCCATGCGGATTATTGAGTCGGCGGGATACGACAACTTTGTCCTGCAACGGGAGGATAAGACGGGCGCGCCAGAAGTAATTATAGCACACGTGTCGTTCCTCGTTAGTTACTACGAACCGGCACCCTTCCTAGAGAAAGCGGTGGCAGATCTGAACGAAGAGCTGGCAGATGAAGACGGAGGCGCCAGCCGCGATGTCCCGACGACAACAGCGGCTGTACGTGCAACGACGGCAGGTCGCGGTGCGGCCACGATTGGAGGAGTATCGCCGAAACGAAGAAAAACAACGAAAGGAACGTGGACGGCCGTCGAGTCGGGTGGCCAGCTGGTGGAGACACGAAGGCGACGAGCTCGCAATCGAGCAGGCCAGTACGAGCTCCAGTACGAGCTTCGACCGGTCGGCTACGAGCATCAGTGGACGGACGGACTCGGGCGTGTGGTGCGGATTGGAGATGACGGCATTGAACGACGTGAGGCGGATGGCGGTGGACGTGAAACGCCGGGCGGAGTTAACTCCGATCGGCAGATTGGAGCAGGCGTTGGTGGCCGAGTCGGACGCGACACTGGATCCGAAAATGATGCTCCAGACGGGCGGAGCGACGGTGCGAATGGTGGCGGACGACTGGTGCGAGATGGAGCGTGGCCGGACGGCAGGCGAGTCGGGCGGAGTCGAACGAACGGAAGTGGACGGATTGGTCGAAGCGGAGTGGGTGACGGACGAAGTCCTGGTCTAGCAGTGGAGGCCGGCGACGAGCAAGTTGGGCGGGTGATGGCAAACGATGACGAACGTGAGTGGGTGTCTGCAGCCGTGTACGACAACCTGCTGCGGGACGGTAGGGTCGTGGAAGACCCTAGTGTTGAGGAAGTCGTGTAACGGGGGCCGGGCAGCTGGCATCTCGTGGCACGCAACGGAGACGGTGGCCGGTTGACTGGCAGATGGGCGGACGGAGTGGTAGTTAGGCGAGGTAAGTAGGCTTGAAGATCCGTGTGGAGGCTGGCGTCGACTGCCGAAGCTCGGATCGACAGGATTTAGTGGAAAGTTATTGGGCGGACGGAAGGACGGACGGGTTCGGCGCTCTCACTTTGGATTTGGCAGCCGAGCTAGCAGATCCTACAACTTTCGACGTTGGAGAGCGTCGACCTGGACGGACGAGTGCGAAGCGGACGGTGTCTGCTGAGACGAGCTACTAACAGGTCCTGGACGTGGAGTGCGGATTGGACGGACGGAACACGAACTTGCAGAGTCTACCGAAACGTTCTACTGGTAGTGGCTGTAGGCAGAGTGTATTAAGTTGAACGGACGTAATAAATAGGTGTAGCTACCAGTTGGGTACTCACCGGCGCGAGTGACTCGAATTGTCCTCGTCAGCCAGCGGACTTGGACTTGCGGATCGGCACTGTCGACCAAACCCCGGCGAGCAGGGGAACTAATTCAGACTCGTTACACTATCAATGATGATGTTCATAATGGATAAGCTTAACGTTACTGTACCGGTATTGTGTATTTCAATGCTAATCTGCATACACCGGGCATAAGCACGTATAAAACACGTGCTTGTACTGTAGGTACCCTGTAAATCACGTCGAAGATGCTTCGTAAAATATAGAAACCAAGTTAAAAGCGATTTGAGATGTAAAAAATCAAAATGTATCCATACAGTAACGAGAGAGCTGGGCTGGTAGAGCCATTATTAGCCTTTTTTTAGCTCAGATTATAAATCCTTTGAGTTGGCGACTCTCTTGCTTTATCTTCCTTATTGATCGCCTTTTCGATTTAAACCTTACATGTAGTCATTCGCTAAGGGTACGGATAATTTTCACGTATGTGTCAGTCGAAATCCGCGTAAAAAGATGAAGTACACGTGCAGTAGTACGTGTACGTACCACGACTGAATTGTCAGTATTGTGGGGATAACGAGTCTTGCGAGTACTTGCAATGATGGCTTGCAGGTTCAGCCCCTGTAACCCGCAGCCACTTCGTCACTGATCATTTATAGTGAAACAGATCGTAATGGCCGTAAAGGTTGCGTCCGCCAATTCAGTAAAAAAAAATGCTTAGCTTGGTAATAATAAAGAATTTAATTTTTGTGATGCAATTTTAATATTGCCAACATTTATATTTATTTTTTTATATCTTCTATCACTTTTAAAGCATTTCTAGAAGAGGAAATTTATCGCTGGAAAGGAAGAAAAAAGTTTTAAGTGTATGAATGCACTATTTGTAAATAAAAAAACTAGTTTTAAGTGACATTACACAACTCAACATTTCTGCTCAGGCGTGCTTTTGTTTTTGGTGTTAACGGTTCGAATGTTTCGCATGTTGCACCAGCCAATAGGATTCCTGTAATTGTTGCCTACAAACCTACACTGACCCTGCAAACTGAGAGTCGGTATGGTGACCACGCTGAAAAGCTTGATTTCTACCGAGCACTCTGTTAACGTTCCGTGAGTCCAAATCAGATTCTGATTGGGTAATAAAACGTGAAAACCACTATTTAATGTCAATTATTAAAACAAAATTGGGTCCTTTTTATATAATATTGATTTAAATATTATTACGGTACCCCCCCCCCCCCCCCCCAATTTTTTAGTCGCAAATTTCTTTTCGACCCATCTTTAGCACGGTGACATCGACCTTGAGGGCAACGTTGTCGTGCTCAGCTGAATTATTTGTAGTGGCATACCCGGAGGACGTGTGGTACATCTACCAACGCTAGAATTTCCTAGTCAACCCCCATTATTAACCAATTTCTCAATGGCGTGGATTTGAGTAGCCAGGGCTGTGACATTGGTCCTAATATAAAGCTAGAGTTATTTTTTTCTTAAACCTAAGACTCACTCGTCCTATCACGAGCTTCCTCAACACTGTTGTGTAAGCAAGTAACGGGGTAAATATCTGTCCCGTTACACCTGGTAGCACTTCGTAGTCCTTCCAACGACGAAGTTTGACATGAGCCTAGACCTCGACCACGCTTCTTTCCCCCATCACTCGGATCGAGTGAAAAGCTCTCCTCCGCCTCGCGTCAACACCCTCGCGGATCTCCACGAATGACATCGTGAAACTAGAGACACCCACCTACTCCGGTGCCGGAGAAGACCGACTTCCGCTGAATCGTTGATTTCGAGAGATCGACATCACCATCGCCTCAAGGTTGATCGAGGCGCCTTCCGCGAAGGTCCACTTCCTCCTCTTGCGGCTGTCTGGGAAAGCCAAGGAATGGGTCCTCGGCAAGTTGGTCGTTGACCCCAACGCCTTCCCCACTCTGGATACCGTCCAAAGTTACATTCGGCTCGCGTTCGAGCCACCGCAAGATGAATCTCGAATTCAGGAAGACGTTTTCGCCCTTCAGTAAGGCACGATGACTATGCGCGACTACGTCCAGAAGTCACGACACGAAACCTCGCGTCGTGTATCGTGTCCAAGCCAATCGATATGGCCTCTCAGGTTTATGTGCTCGTGTTCGGTATGCGCGAAGGCATGACTCGCTACTTCCTTACAATATCGGATCCTTCTACACTCGAAGAGGCATTTGCCTTTGCACTACGCGAGGGCTACGTGGTTGCGGCGTCATACGCTCACGCGCTGCCCGCTACAGCTTGGGAAACTGCACCCGAGTCCATGGACATCGACGCCATCGATGCGACGAGCAATCGCCAGCGTCATGTAACGCGTCGGAACGGTGCTCGAAACGGTCGTTGTCTCACCTGCTTCCGTTGCCGGAAGATCGGTAATCGTGTGGCGGCGAGCCAGCTCCAGTGCTAGCTCATGTCGATGCCAAGCCTGTGAGCTCTGACCAGCCAAAAACCGGTCAGGGTCAGTAGGTGCGGAGCGCCTACTGGCACGAATGGAGGTCCGGGTCCCCCGGTGGTAACCCAACCTCTTAGCCCTCCTGTGCTACATGCACACTTTCATGTCACCACCACGCCGAGTGATTCAAGATTGATCATCGTCAGTCTTCATGTCACCGGCGCCCAGCGACCACTGCGAGCGCTCCCTTTGATTCAGGAGTGACCAGCAACTTCTTCCGCGCGACGTGCTTGTCGGTACTCCCGTCGGACATCCCTGTCCGTAAAGGAAGGGTCGCTGTCAAGTTGGCCGATGGGAAATCAGGCCGCGTCGCGCGGGGCGCGATGACACTTTCAAACACGTTCGACGGTTTCCGAAGCAACGACAGCTTCCTCGGCGTTG
This sequence comes from Phytophthora betacei, assembly GCA_011320135.1. Lineage (NCBI taxonomy): Eukaryota > Oomycota > Peronosporomycetes > Peronosporales > Peronosporaceae > Phytophthora > Phytophthora betacei. Next base: position 597,486 of record JAANHX010000689.1, on the reverse strand, counting down.
AGATGAATTACGCGTTTATCTGCATCCTGGGTATGCCGTGGTTGTCGCGCTATCAACCAGAGATTGACTGTTTGGCCCGGTCGGTCAAGCGCCGCAGTGATTGTGATGTGGGTGAGATGTTCACGCACCTCCTGATCGCCCAGAATGACTATCCTCGCGTCACTGTGGATCGGTCATCCACGACGCACGTTGTGCACAGAGTGAGCGACGGCCCTCTCATGAATCCCCGCGGCAACGCGGGGATGAAGACCAACTGGCGGTCGACCAGGGGCTCCCGTCAATGGAGCCGGTGGTCAAGCAGTTGGCGTCCTCGCTGAACACTACCGCGGTTGAGCAGGGACTCCCGCTAGAGGGGGGGGTGAGATCTCGTCCAGCGAGAGCGACTCACCATCCTGGAGTTCACACTCGAGGCGACGAAAGAAGAAATCGAAGCGGCGACGGCTGAAACCTCGCCGAGAGCCCGTACCAAGTGACAGCTCACCGACGGAGTCGGTCTGCGTGCTTGAGTATGTGGAAGGTACCTTCGGGCGCCGACGAACGCTCGAGCTTGAAAACCCACCTCGAGAGGCGCAGTCGATCACTCGACTTCCAGGTCTCTTCTGGAAGAACTTCCTTCGCGGCCTCAAGGACGGTGAAATCGAACAGGTCTGCCTGATCACCGACGCCGATTCGGCGTCGCTCGTCATGAATGCAGTCAGTGACGATGACTCTCCCTCGCGCCCAAAGAGCGCCGAGCCGAAGTCAGCCCGCGAGGAGTGCTTCAAAGCGCATAATTGGGAAGCGCTACGCGAATCCGGTAACGCAGTCTACGAGTCCGCCCGCGAATACGAAGATGTATTTCTGGATAAGATCCCAGCTGAGCTACCAGCTGACCGAGGAGCTCGCCACGCGATCGATCTCGTGCCCGGTTCAAAGGATTGTGTGACGCGGCAGTGGCCGCTCCAGCGAGATCAGGTCCAAGCTATCGATGACTTTTTCGAGAGCCACTGCAAAGCGGGTCATGTGCGTGAGAGCACATCGCCGCACTCTAGTTCGACCTTCTGTGGGAAGAAAGCTGGCGCATTTGTCGGACAGTGAGGTCTACAGCGCCATCGACTTGACCGATGGGCTTTATCAAAGCCTCATGAGGCTGAGTGACATACCGCTCACCGCGGTAAGCACTCCCAGTGATATGCTCTGGGAGCGGCTTGTTATGCCACAAGGCTTAAAGAATGCCCCCGCCACGACCAATCGCATGGTATCCCATGTGCTGCGCCATCTCCGCAACTTGGCACCGAGTTACTTCGACGACAACTTCGTACACAGTCGTGCCAAGGGAGGCCCCAGCGCGTTCGAAGTCCACTTGAAGCATCTGAGGCAAGTCTTCCAAGTGATGCGCGAAAACAAGCTGTTCGTGAGCTTGAAGAAGTGCATCTTCTGTGCGCCAGAGATTACAGTATTTCGCTGCTTTGTGAGAAAGAACGGCGTCCGCGCCTACCCCGAGTAAATGTCGTCAATATGTGTGTGGTCTACGTCACAGAATCCCACTGAATTGCGTCAGTGGCTGGGTCTCGCAGATTACCTCCACAAGTACAAGAAGAATTACGTCGGATTGATCCAGCCGCTTTCTTCATTGTTGAAGAAAGATGTGTCGTGGTCGTGGCCTTCCGCGCATCAAGCTGCATTTGACTCGGTGAAAACGAGTCTTACCGAGGCCCCAATCATCGCGCTACCAGGTGACTCGAAACATTTTCACGTCGTCTCAACGCGAGCGACTTTGCCATCGGCTGTGCCCTGATGCAATTTGATGATGAAGACAGCGAGCGCGTCGTCAGCTTCCAGTCCAGACAGATGAAGCCGGCAGAGCGCAACTACCCTGTTCACGACAAGGAGTCCCTCGCGATGCGCTACGCTCTGATCAAGTTCAGAGTGTACTTGTTGGACGAGAAGACCTTCGCAGTGTACACCGACCATGCATCGCTGAGGACAGCGATGAAGAGTCCTCAGCTTTCCCAGCGGATGGCCTGCTGGCTTTTATTCTTCTCGGAGTACACCTTCGTGGTCCATTACAAGCCCGCCAAGAACAACATTCTCGCCGACGTTTTATCTCGGCGTCCCGACTTTGACCCATGCGGCGTATGGGGTCGACAAGCTTCGCTCGATGACGATAATGTAGACGAGTGTGCTACGTGCGAGGCGTCACGAGTAAACCTGACGAGGGTCTCCCCGGAAAGCCCACTTCGCGATAAAATCCGAGCTTTAGACTCGACGTACCCCAGTATCCTGGAGCATCTTCACTCTCCCAGCGCCGATACACTGGAAGTTCTTTCACGCTTCGAACGGAACCGTTTCCACCGTTATCGTCTTGAGGATGGACTGCTGATGTACAGCATCGACAACTTCGATGCTGCACGTGTCGTTGTTCCTAGCGACCCCGATCTGCGCTCACGGATTATCCATGTGTTTTACGATGCACCACCGCTGGGCGCTCACATCCGTGGTGAGAAAACGTTCGTCGCTGTGTCATGCGACTTCTATTGTCCCCATCTGTACCTATGGGTACGTTGGTGGGTGCGAACTTGTGAGGTGTATCAGCGCGTGAAGCCTTCTTCATCGTCGCAGGCTCCCCTGCGTCCTCTCCGAGAGTCCACCAAGGCATGGCGCTCGGTGTCGACGGATTTCCTCTTTGGGTTTCCACCCGATGTTAAAAGACGTACGGGTGTCTTAGTGCTCGTCGACCGCTTCAGTAAGATGGCCCACCTGATCCCGGTGTTGGACTCGATCACCGCGACTGATACCGCGGTGCACTCCATCGATGATGTCTTCAGCCATCGTGGGCTTCCTGAATCCATCGTCTCCGACCGCGACCCGCGCTTCACGGTGGCCTTCTGGTCGGAACGCTTCAAGTTATATACTCAAAGTTGTTGATGTCCACGGCGGCCCATCCGGAACCGAACGGCCAGACTGAGAGCGTAAATCGTGCTCTTGAAGACGTTCTTCGAAGCTTCGCGACGTCGTTGTCCAGTTTCAGCTCGTTCCTGCCTATTGCCCAGTCGGCGCTGAACAACGCGGTACACGCGTTGACGGAATTAACGTCCTCCTTCATTAATAACGCGCACCACCCACGTGTTTCCGCTCTCCTCGCCGTGGGCCATCCAACGGCGCCGTGTGTCTCCACGCTGGGTGGAGAAGAAGCTGCGGACAAGCCGTCCACTCCTTCCCAGCGAAATGGTTCTCATCGTTTGTTCGATTCTTCGGGCGCTCAGCGTTGAATCGTCAGCGAGTTGTCGGCCATGACCTTCGCCAGTGCCGTGATACTCGCGACGGAGAGCCCGAGGAGTCGCCACAGGGTCACGCCCTGGGGATAAGGGACGCCACTATCGCATGCGTTGGCTGGGTCTCTCCTCGACGGAAGATACTTGGAATCCACGCAGTTGCTTGATGGAAGATGTCCCAGATGTGGTGAGCGAGTATGACAAGACACTCGCGTCCCAAAGCGTGAGTGGAAAGGGTGAATCGTCTCTGCGTGTGCGCGGAGATGCTCACCGCAGTAACTAAGAAGATAGTTGAAGTCGAATCTGGGTTCGAACCAGTGACCATCGGCTCGTGAGCCCGCTGAATCACTCGGTGAGTGAGCCGAGTGAAAGATTGAGTGAGTGAAGAATTGAGTAAGTGAGTCGACGGGACGTGAGCAAGTCGTAAGCTTCCAGCAGACCAAGTTTATCTCTCATCTTCCTGTCGCTCGCAGCGTTGCGAGTGTTGTCCAAGCCTGCAAATCTCCGTGTTTCGGCGTCGCAATCCTTTTCGCAACTTATCGTTCAGTCAACCGAGCGAACCTTCACGCGATGTTGGTGTTCAAAATCTCAAGCGGCTGGTGTAACGTCATCGTGTTTCCCATGGCACCGAGCGAAGCTTCACGCGCTGTTGGTGTTCAAAATCTAAAGCGGCTGGTGTAACGTCCTCGTGTTTCCGGGCAGCGTTGCGCACTCGGACTACGCGTCGAAAACTCTACCCCAAGTCGCGGGGGTGACCACACGATAATTGAAGCGTCGCCTCGCCAGACCACGTCGAAGTTCACCAGCATCGACACCGACACCGGGTCGGGCGTTCTCCCACGTCGTCGCTCGAGGCTACAGGTCGCTGCGCACGCTCGTCGCCGAGCGTGGCCGCCCACCAGCTGAGGCGTCAGTGTCTTGGTGTCACGAGCATCGTCGCCGCCGTCGCTATCGCCTCCGCTGTCGTTCCAGGTGTCTTCTCCAATGTTTTTCGTCTGTGCTTATGTTGCGTAAGTGCAACTTTGAGAGGGGGGTAATGTAATGGGCCCCTCCATTACATTAGTAGGTAGATTTCTTTACATATGTAGGTGCATCAGCATACGACTAGCGTGTGCTGAAATGCTGTCATGCCATTGGCTGATATATGGGGAGCCACAACCATTATTAGCCAATTGGACAATAACGTGTATTTGAGTAGCCAGGGCTGTGACATTGGTCCGAAAATAAAGCTAGAGTAAATTTTTCTTAAACCTAAGACTCACTCGTCCTATTACGAGCTTCCTCAACACTTTAGTGTAAGCAAGTAACGGGGTAAATACCTGGCCCGCTACACGAATGCTCAACGGTTTCAGCCCTTGCGCTGCCCACTCACGCGCGACTTCCTTCATTGCAGCGGTGAGGCGAGCTCGAGATGGCAAGGGTACATGTGATGTGCAGCGCCTGCCCCATCCACTCTCGTCAGATTGAGGGGTTGGAAGGCTAGGGTCGTCCCAAGGGGGGGGGGGCACGATTGCAGTGCATATCGGGGAGTTGCAGGTCATGAGGCGAATACGCATCGCACGAGGCAATGCGTGGCTGCACATACCACATGATACGAGGTGGCTCTTTGTCACCTTGAGCACCTTCAGCAATTCCTGCAGCATTTTCGCTTCGCTAGTAGGCATGATTAATTAATTTAAATGCTAAAGGGGGTGGGGCTTGGTGTCAGGCGGATCGTCAAATGAGCAAGTGGCGGTCAGGCACTACTACCGACGATTAATTCCGTGGGAAATAATTAGCTGAGACGATAGTATAAGTTTGTATTGGATTGGTTGTTGGCAGTTTAGGTGATAAAGTCATGTCTTTAGTCGGTTTGGATAGGCTGAACGGTGGTTTCAGTTGTTCTCTGAAATTAATTTCAGAAAAAACGTTTGCAGGCACTCACAGGATCTTGGAGAATATTTTGGCTACATTTGCGAGGCACAAGAAGCAGCTACGATATTTGATATGCATTAGGGTTTGTAGACTAGTCCGTAGCACAATTAGAAGGGTCGTAAAGTGATAAGCGTATACACGTTACTGGCTACCACGCCTAGCATTTGTGATACCACAGAAAAATCATTAAGTAGTACTTCCTCTGGCTGGAAATAATCACCCAAAACAAACATTTTGATTAATAACGCATTTTCTAACCTTTTTCAGCTCGTTTGGATTGGCTAAAAAGAATGCACTGCATCTCCTCCTTCGAACACCACTATTTTCACAACAATTGAAGCCCTGTGGCAGAAGCTATTGCATTTTCCGCAGTCTTACTTTCAGATTTCCATCCAAGAACACCCGCTACACCTGCTCAACTACGGCTGTGCTGGCTAAAACATGCCAAAGGCTTACCTAGCTGATATAGAGCTCAAAGCCATCATCGACGAGCTTCTGAAGATCAGCAACAACGGCAAGTTGCCACGAGGAACGTACGCAAAGGTTGCCGCGAGCGTGAAGCGTGATCCGACCACTATCAGCACAATAGGGACGCGTTATGTTAGTTCAGTGGGGGTAGGTATGATAGGAGGTGAATGGAAGAGCAGGATGAAGAAGCACTGCGGCAGAAAACGCAAGAATCGTAATGATGTGCGCGAGAAACTGGCCCGTATCCCCGTCGAAGATAGAGCTGTTGAAAGACGGGCTGCAATAGTCGCTGCGGTTTCTAGGCACTTGGTGCGGCAGGCAGTGAAGGAAGGAATGTTCAAGCGCCGTACAACGTTCATCAAGCCTGCGCTGACACCCGAAAATAAGCTACAGCGTGTGGTGCATGCGCTGTCATTTATCGAAGACACGACGCTTGCATTCGAACCTATGCACAACATGGTCCATGGTGATGAGAAATGGTTCTATGCAGACCGTGACAAGCGTTCGTACCTGGTGTTTGACGATGAGGAGCCCCCTCCTCGAGTCTGGAAGAGCAAGAGGTTCATTCAAAAGACGATGTTCATGGCTGCATCATTACGATCTCGGTAAGTCTATACTTTTATTTTTGAATTTTTTTAACCCTTAATATTAAAATAGATACAAAAACGGCAATGGGAAGGATAGGTTGGTATTTGGTCCTTCACGGAAAAGTACGAAGCCCAACGACGCAGTTAGAACAGAGCCAAAGGAGCAGTTTGCACGCGCAATATTGAAACTGTCAATCGCAATGTGTACAAGGAGTATTTGATTAACAAAGTATTCCAGCTATCAAGGCGCCGTGGCGAAGAAAGGATCGTCATCAAGTGATTCTTGTGCAGCAGGATAATGCAAAACCCCACGTGTCCCCTGGGGATGAGTAAATCGTCAAAGCGGGGCAAGAGGGAGGATGGAACATTCGACTCTTCTGTCAGCGCCCAATTCGCCCGACCTCAACACTCTCGGCCTGGGCGTCTTCAACTCAATGCAGACTCTCCAGTACTACATCCCCAGGAAGGGCATCGACGCTCTAATCGATTCGGTGAACACTGCGTATCGTCAGTTCAATGCTGATACCGTGACCGATATCTTCCTCTCCTTACAGGCGTACATGCCGATGATCTTGCAGGAAGAGGGAGGAAATTTGTACAAGCTTCCGCATTTAGGAAAGACCAAGCTTCGAAGAGCCAAGCGTCTTCTTGTTAGTTTGAGCTGTAGTCGAGAGCTGAACGAGTCTGCTCTTGCATTATTAGCAGCATCCAAGAGGGGCAGTGCGCTACTGTTTAGCAATCCAGCATTGCACTAAATTCACTCAATATGTAACGGGGTACGTAGCCCTAAGTGTACCCTGGTTACATGAAGTGTGACACTTCACACTTCAGGAGTATGACACGTCATACTCCGGGATATTTGGTACAAGGTACCAAGGTCGTTCAAAGCCAACCATTGGTTAAATGACATTGCATTTCTATAGGTAACTAATAGTTTGTATTAAACCCAAACTTAACCTACCTATAAATATACTCAGTTTACAATTTACCTTATTTAGGTCACTTCGCTCTCTTTAATTAAAGAGGGGACCTGTGAACTGCCGTTCACTGAGAGTTTGTATACTCTCGGAAGATAACTTCCTCTAGCGCAAGGTGCTGTGTGACCCCGTCACACTTGGTAGCACTTGTAGTCAATCCACGCCATCGCGGGTAGACTACCTGAACCTCCGAAGTTTGTTGCCATGGATAGGAACGACTTCTCCCATATGAACGACTCTCAGTTCGAGTCGGTTCGGAAGATGGCAGGCATCTTCGGGATGGAGGCCCTGCTGAGCCTGGTGGTATCAACACCGGCTGAGCAGCTCGAGCGCGTCAATGCATTCGACGCGTACGAGCAGGGCCTCATCGCACATGTGCGGGAGAACCTGCAGGCTCCGGCGGCGGAAGCAAATCCGCCTCACCCGAAGCCAATACGGCTGAAGGTAAAGTCGTATGAAGGGAAGGAGGGCGAGAACCTTCACTTCTGGGTCCGAGAAGTAGAGCTCGCGATGGACGCGGCTCTGATCTCGACCGAGCAACTGCGTGTTGCTTTTGCACTCTCCAACCTTAGCGGTCGTGCTAAGAGTTGGGTGTACACTCGGGAAGCAACATCCCCTGGATGTTTCACATCCTGGACTCAGCTGTGCGAACAGCTCCGAGCCGCGTTCCTCCCGGCGAACTACGAGTGCCACCAGCGTTCGCGCTTTCTCGCGTGTAAACAAGGAAGGCGCGAACTGCACGAGTATGTGCAAGAGATACGGGAGCTCACGGCGTCCCTAGTGGGAAACCCACTCAATGAACACATCAAGATGACTGTGTTCATGGACGGCCTTCGAGTGGGCCCCGCACGCACTCAGCTGTTCCGGGTGCAGGCAAGCACCCTTGAAGAGGCGATTCAAGTGGCTCTTCAAGAAGAGTACAGCCATCGCCAGACGCGTACGCCGGCCTCAGCGTGGCCTGGGAGTTCCTTGTCGGCTCCCGGTCGAACAAGCCCCAACGGACCAGTTCCCATGAAACTCGGGTCCGCCGAACAGCGTGATATCCGCTGCTTCGGCTGTGGGAAGATGGGCCACTTCAAGCGCGACTGTCCCGCGGAAAGACTCCGCAGACGGTCCTTCCCCAAGCCCGTCCTCAAGGGTCGCTGGCAAAAGCCAGGATCCCGGGGACAGGGGAACGCAGGGAACCAGTAGGGGCGGGGCGCCCTACTGGGGAAGAACTAAGTCTTCGTGATGGGTGCGCGGGTGGCGCATACCACGGGGACTTAGCCCCTGAGAGTCTTCGCACTCTCGAATCGGCGAAGAGCAGCGGCGGGTTGCTCGTAGTACACGGATGTGTACGGGGATACGATCATCCCTTTAGAATCTTGATTGACTCTGGGGCGTCGAAGAATTTCGCACGCCGCCAGACGGTTGCTCGTAACAGCAACAAGTTGTCCGATGCTTTAAGAGAAAGCAAGGGCAACGGGACGGTGTCAGTGCGACTGGCCGACGGGAAGGTCGTCACTGTCCCCAACGTCCAAGTGGATCTGGCCGTCAAGTTTGAAGACTTTGACAGCCTCGAACAGTTCACTGTTCTCGATATGGATCCATATGATATGATCATGGGCATGCCTTGGCTTGAGAAGCACGAGCAATGGATCGACTGGCGAGGCAAGGCAATCGGTGCCAGCCGCCCTGCGCAGTCCGACAGAGCATTGGGGAGTCATGTTCCCACCTCTGTCAGGACCCGGGCGCCCGCAAGGGCTGCCAGGGTACCAAAGCATCCGGCAGATGCTTGGGAGTCGTCGACGTATATGACGACTCCGAGGATGTTTTGATGGTGGCCGCGCCCAGAAGAGGCGCCGGCCAAGTGGGTAACTTAGGTCCACAGGCGGGTAACTTAGTTCCGCAGACAGCTGCAGCTGTCATGAACACTGAGAACAGCGTGTTCAGAGTGGGTAACAGAGTTCCACTCACGGTCGCCCAGACCATAACTGAAGAGGAAGACGTCGGATACGCTTCCTGTGTGGGTAACACAGTGCCACACGCGGTCGCCCAGACCTTAACTGAAGAGGAAGGCGTTGAACACGCTTCCTGTGTGGGTACAACAGTACCACACGAGGCCACGAGTGCCTCGGATGTCGTAGCGACGACATCCCTAGACGTGGGCAGCAAAGCTCCCCGTCACAGACGCCGTCGACAAAGACGCCGCCGCCGCCTCAAGTCGGATCCGAACTTCGTTCCGATCGACGTCGCTTCAAGCGACTCGGAGTCCAGGGCCCGGGCTCCTCCGACAAGGCCGGTGGAAGAGTGTTATCACTTCTTCGATGGCGAGACAGGTATACCCGTCAAGGCATCTGGTGTCCACTTGGAACCGTTGCCAGAGGTTGCAGAGATACTGAACCTCGAGGAAATGACGGCTGAGTCCTTCCTGGCCAACCTCAAGGCTGGAGAGATTGCTGAGATGGTACTCATGAGACCTGAGACCACTCAGGAGGAGCTGAACACCTCCTCTGTCTTGGACGAGAACGTCCTGGAAGACATGAACAAGCAGCGTCAGGCGCGCTTGGGTTCTGAGATTCTCAAGAACCCCAAGGATCCGGTGTATCCTTTGGTGACGGAGTATGCGGACGTGGTGAACAAACACCCACCGACCCAACTCCCACCGGATCGAGGTGTACGGCACGAGATTGATCTCGTGCCCGGCACAAAGTATTGTGTCACGAGGCAATGGCCTCTCCCGCGCGAACAGTGCGAGGTCATTGATGCCTTCTTCGCCGCGAAAGCGAAGGCAGGCATGGTGCGGGAGTCGAAATCCCCGCACTCGACGCCGACTTTCTGCGTTCGTAAGCCGAACGGAAAGTGGCGTCTGGTTCACGCTTATAACAAGCTGAACAACGCAACGGTGCCGGCCCAAACACCGATCCCACGAAAGGATGTGTTGTTGAACAACATGGCCGGGAGCGTACTGTACAGTGCGCTGGATTTGGTAGACGGATACTACCAAATCCTGATGCGAGAGAGTGACATCCCGCTCACCGCGGTAAGCACTCCAAGCGGCATGCTTTGGGAGTGGCTCGTCATGCCGCAGGGCTTGTCTAACGCCCCGGCGACGTTCAATCGCCTGGTGACGCAATTGTTCCGCCCTTTGCGTACCTTCGTACAGACGTACTTCGACGACATTTTCGTCCATAGCCGTGCCGAGGGAGGCAAGACGGCCATGGAGGTGCATCTAGGACACCTCCGTCGAGTGTTGGACGTGATGCGAGCGAACAAGCTCTACGCCAACATCGACAAGTGCGTTTTCGCGTCACCAGAGATCAAAGTTCTCGGTTGCTTCGTAAGCAACGTGGGCGTTCGGGCTGACCCAGACAAGGTCAAGGCCATAGCAGCATGGCCGACGCCCCGATCCCAGAAGGATCTTCGAAAGTGGTTGGGCTTGGCCAACTACCTTCACAAGTACAGCGCTGGGTACGCGGGCTTCGCTAAGCCCATGTCGAGCCTCCTTCAGAAGGACGTCGACTGGCGCTGGGAGCAAGATCACCAGGATGCTTTTGACAGCATCAAGGCCAGTCTCCAAGAGGCCCCTGTCCTGGCTCTGCCGGACGAGACGAAGCCGTTTAGCGTCGTCTGCGATGCCTCCGATTACGCCATCGGGTGTGCATTGCTGCAGGACGACACGGCTGGACAGGAACGAGTCATCTCGTTCCAGTCCCGGCAGCTCAAAGCCGCCGAGCGGAACTACCCTGTCCATGACAAGGAGCTCCTGGCAATGAAATATGCCCTTGTGAAGTTCCGTGTTCACCTTCTGGGCTCTAGGCCCTTTGTGATCTACACAGACCACGCGTCCTTGAGGACGGCGACTAACTCGCCTCACCTCTCCCAAAGGATGGCGAGGTGGCTGTCCTTCTTCGCGGAATACAACTTCCGCGTCGAATACAAGCCAGGCAAGCTCAACGTGCTTGCGGACGCCCTCTCTCGGCGTCCCGACTATGAGTTGGCCCACATCACGCGGGTGACAACGGATCTATATGATCGGATACGCATGGCGTATCGGGACGATGAGGCTGTCGACGATGAGGCTGTCGCGCCTATCGTCAAGTTCCTTAAGGCCGGAACGAGCGCGAAGTCCGACTGGCTCTCGTCGCGACAGCGCTCACGGCTCCACCGATATGAGTTGAAGGAGGGCCTCCTCTACTATCGGGTGGAGCCCACTGATCCTCCACGGGTGGTCGTACCCAACGACGAGGATCTGAAGCTCGACATCCTCGCGGAGGCGCATGACGCGCCCTCCAGCGGCCACTTGGGCCGCGAGAAGACCTTTCTGTCGGTCTCTCAGTCCTTCTGGTGGACTCACATGTACAAGTGGGTCGCCCGGTACGTCAAGACATGTGAAACATGTCAGCGGGTTAAACCCGCAGGGCACTCTTCGGCTCCACTACAGAGCCTGCCCGTACCGGCTGATTGTTGGAAGTCGATGAGTCTTGACTTCATCTTTGGGCTTCCAGCCGACGGACACGGCAACACCGGAATTTTGGTGCTCGTGTGTCGGCTGAGCAAGATGGTACATCTTGCTCCAGTTCCCGTCACTGTAACGGGCGAACAAACCGCAAGGTTGTTCGTCGATGGCGTGTTCCGCTATCACGGTCTCCCGGAGACGATTGTCTCGGACCGAGACCCACGGTTCACTGCTGCGTTTTGGAAAACGCTGTTCCCTTTACTGGGAACTCGTCTGCAGATGTCCACTGCGGATCATCCGCAGACAGACGGCCAAACAGAGCGCGTCAATCGAGTGCTCGAGGACACTCTGCGCAGTGTGTGCGCGGCAGCGCCACGTACGTGGTCGGCGCAGCTTCCAGTTGTTGAGTTTGCGCTCAACAACGCGGTGCACGCGTCCACGGGGTTCACGCCGTTCTACTTGAACGGCTTCCGCCACCCCAGAGTGCCTCTCACTCTTCGAGGAGACACTGACACCTCTATTCTAAGTGGGGGAGAGGCTCGGAAAGCCCTTTCCTCCCAGGTCTCGGATGTGAGGCCAGTTTCGCTGCGGAAACAGGTGGAATTCTTTATGGATACCAAGCTGAACATTGTCAGCAGGGTCCGCGATGCCATGGCAGCGGTCCAAGATAAACAAAAGGAGTACTCGGACAAACAAGGAAGAGGAAACTTAAGTATATTTGAGATTGGTGACTTAGTGTTGCTAGACACGAGGAACCTACCTCTAGACACTGTTAGCTCTGTCGGCAGCAACAAACTGAAGCACCGCTTCATCGGACCTTTTGCAGTCCTGGCCAGACATGGTGCGTCGTACACCATCGACCTTCCAAAGTCAATGACGACGCACCCGACGTTCTATGTCGGACGTCTTAAGCGGTACTTTGACCCGCAGGGGGTTGCCGACTCGCAGACCCCCCTTGACCCAGCTCCTCGAAGCGAGGGACGGTCACAGTCGTCGACGAGGGCGTCGGAGCAGGCACCCAAGCCTCGGTCGGGACGGCAAGGCTGCGGTCAAGACCGTACGCCGGAGGGGCTCCATACGAACGGACCCCGGCGCCATACGCCGAGTACGCTGAGTACGCCGGGTACGCACCATACGCGTACGTCTGGGAGTGTGCCGCAGGCGGCTCCGGACGTGGCAACAAAGCCTCGATCCGTCGGATCATGCGAAAGGCCTCGTCCAGATCGGACGAAGAGGCCCGGCGGTCCACCCGCAGGTGCAAGCTCGCGACCTCTCGCTCCACCAGGTCCAGGCGACCCGCAAGACGAGCGAGCTCGCCCTGATTCCCGGCCTGGGCGGCAGCATTACCGCCAGTCCCAAGGCCAAGTGCAATCTCAAGCACGAGGACACGTTGACGGAGGCGGTCAACCTCAGGGTCCCGTGTCGGACCCGCAGTCGGAGCACTCGGACGAGAGTGGCTCTCGGGAGGCGCCGAGTACTCGTACTCGTACGAGGGCACCTCTGCCCCTGCTTGACCGGAATGGAGAAGTCCACTTCCACGTGGAGCAGATCCTCCAGGAGCAACGGTGTCGCGGCAAGCGACAGCTCCTCGTGAAGTGGAGGGGTTATGCCCACTCCGAGAACTCGTGGGAGCCGATTGAACGGCTCCTGATTGACTGCCCGAAGGCTGTCGCAATCTGGGAACAGAAGCGGCGGCAGCTTCATAAGTAGTCCGGGGCTTCTTGCCCGAACGGGGTACGGACGATGAATACATACCGTACCCGCGCTCATCGTGAGCGCTAGAAGCCGCGCGCTTCAGGATGTCCCTTGGCAGCATACGCTTGCTGATCAAGTGGACAAACCTCACACGAAGATCACGCTGGTCCAGGATGTGGGACAGCTGCTGATCTTCATGGAGTTCCCATAACTCCGTGGGCGAGTACTTGAGAGTCTCCACCCACGCCCAGAACATGTCCTCACACGAACTCCACGTGGGACAGTTCTCGGGCATAACCCAGGGGTATCCCCAAACAGGATAGAGACCACCCCGGGTCTCGGGCTTCTTACGACAAGTCGTGAAGTCCTTAAGGGGAATGCGGTGTGGCGCGAGAAGCACACACCGAGCAGCCTCCAAGTTGTCGACGAACAACTGTTCTTTCTGAACTAGGGCTCGTTCATAGACGCCCCTCGAAGTGTGGCCGCCCACAAGGCCACGAGGAGCGACGAGAACTTCCAAGAAGAGGTCAGCCCCAGAGCTCTCCTCGGGAGGCCAATACCCTCTTGAGTTGATGGCAGCTCCCTGGCTGACGGGTGCCGCCACCGAACCCCCCTGCACACGCTGGGCAGCTTGGAAATCCTCCTGCTGCTGGTCGAGGTCATTCGAGACCTCCCGGGGCTCAACGATAGCACCCTCCTCCTCTTCTTCTTCCTCCTTCTCCTCCTCTTCATCCGAGGAGCCGAAGAGACTCTGATAGGAGCGTCGAGTCTCCTTCTCCTCGCGGAGTGGAGACTTAGAGGCGGTACGCTTCTTTGAGGGCTTGGCGCCTTCGGCTTTAGAGGCCTTAGCGCGTGCAAGACCCTCGGCAAGCGAGAGACGTTTGCGAGGATTCTCTTCCTCATCGCCACCGGCTTTGGGAGTGCCCTTAGCCTTAACGGCCGGACTCTCAGAGCGCACAGAGGTCCTGGGACTGTGATCACCGTGATCACTAGCGGGCGACTGCACGCTGCCATCTTTGTGCTTACTGGGCACTGGGCTGTGCCCTCCCACAGAGCCCGCAGGAGCATCATGAGTGCTCTCGGACTCGGCATCGTCTTCACTGCCCGAGTTGAACTCACGTTCTACGAACCGAGGGCTCGGACGATTGTCTGAAGACGAGGGCGACGGACTGCGGCGCCTGCTTGCGCGCTTGTTCGCAGCCGCGTCACCCGAGGATCCGATCGCCTCGGAGGCCACCTGAGTAGCCTTCTTGAGTGCAGAGCCTTTGCCGTGAGGCTTAGTGCTCTTGGCCTGCGCCTTACCGGCTGCAGCCTTGGAGCGTGTCTTAGCACCGCTCTTAGTAGTGCCACGAGGCATGTTAACGGTCGAAGTGGAGACCTGGACGAAGAGCGCACAGGTTGCTGCTCGAGGCTCTAACTGTGAAGTGAGCCTCCGCCGCGCTCGCGCGGCCAAGTCGATGGTTTTCGACTTTGAGAATGAGAGTTTGTGATGAACACCTCTTCATTCTGATTGGTCGGTAAACCGAACCTAAGTGGGGGAGGATGTAACGGGGTACGTAGCCCTAAGTGTACCCTGGTTACATGAAGTGTGACACTTCACACTTCAGGAGTATGACACGTCATACTCCGGGATATTTGGTACAAGGTACCAAGGTCGCTCAAAGCCAACCATTGGTTAAATGACATTGCATTTCTATAGGTAACTAATAGTTTGTATTAAACCCAAACTTAACCTACCTATAAATATACTCAGTTTACAATTTACCTTATTTAGGTCACTTCGCTCTCTTTAATTAAAGAGGGGGCCTGTGAACTGCCATTCACTGAGAGTTTGTATACTCTCGGAAGATAACTTCCTCTAGCGCAAGGTGCTGTGTGACCCCGTCACACAATAAATCAATTCGTTCAGTGCTGATAAAACCTCTTGGACATCATATGACCTGTCAGAAAACCTCCCGGTGATTATTTCCAACCAGAGGAAGTATAGTACTAGCTCCTTACTCTTGATGGCTTTTCTTTTCTGTTTTTTTTTAAATTTTCGAAGGATGCCTTATACAGACAACGACGGTGAAACTCAACCCCCCACAAAAACTCGACCCCCCTTACAGTGCAACTTTAAACTCAAGTAAAAATGTTATTTGTAATTTTAGCCAATAATATACTTTCAAATATATTGCTGGACAGCACGCCATACTGGCGCCGTTTAAATAATCACGCTATTGCTGTTTCTGCGAAGTGATGGACGAACGTCGTCGGCAGAACAGCTACACCGTCAAGCAGAGACGGGAAGCGCTCGAGCGGGTGGCTCTGGAGGGATGTAAGCCTACCGCTCGGGCGCTTAATATTCCATTAGGTACGTTGAAGGGCTGGAGAAAGAAGGCAAAGCTGCTGTTTGAGTTTAAGGGACCTCAAACTAGCAGAACGACAAAAGGACAAGACGCAAAGACTAAAATCACATTTGAGCACGAATTGGTCACCTTCATGAAAGACGTCCGTCGGGATGAAGAGGTAAATTTGTTTTGTTATATTATTTATTGCAGATTCTAACGTGTATATATAGTATTTGTGTACTGGAGGCATGATCGAGTATATGAAGATGGAGCAGGGGGCTTGGCTGGAGCAGTATTTAGCCGATAAATCATCTCCTGAGCGCGCATTGAGCGCGTTGATGCGTATGTGCCAGCGGTTTGCAGCTCGGTAAGCATCTCGTTTTCCAATATGTTGGTTTAATCAAACGTTTTATCAATTTATCCTATTTTATTTGTGTTTTTAATCAATATTTATTGCTTACATATCTGTCCCCGTGCCTGCTAACAGCACCTCTGTGAGTCAGCCCCTTGACGTGGGCGTTATGGGGCCACTCAAGAAAAAGTTGACAGCTGAATGGCTACGAGAGAAGGTGGCAGTTACAAGAACCGCGAAGGAAAAGCGTCTGGCTGCCGTAACACGCACAATTAGAGCGTGGGAAAACATATCTACGGAATGTGTTATTAAAAGCTTTGAAAAAACAATCCCAAAACACTTTGTCGTGATGGTGTAGAGCAAAATAATACATGTTTTTGCTTTTTAACGGTGTTTGTTTAAATTGTTTTTTCTACTTTTAATTAACTGTTGGGTCGGTTTAATTTTGACCAATCGCAGGTGATACCACGAAAGGGGTCGAGTTTTTTTGTCTTGTTGGCCTTTCTAAAAATGACTTGAAAATGCATGTCTACGGGGGGTTGAGTTTCACCGTCGTTGTCTGTAGTATAAGTTATACATGTATGCGAGACCACGTCTTTCGGTGCGTAGGAGTCTGTGGCTCTGTAGTCCCTTACGAGAGTCGTTGCAACCCTTAAAATGTCTAATTTTATCTTGGCCCTTTCAATAGCATCTTTAATTCCCCCACTTTTCTTCGTCCGTCCGATTTCATGGGAAAATAAACCCAAAACTAGAGCTTATTTGCAGCAGTTAAGGATTACAGGTGACCATGCCGTTGCCACTGGCAACTTGCCAGTTGCGCAGCTGTACGTGTGACCTTGGGGCGCATTTTTCCTGGGGGAATTTTTTTGCGCCGGAGGCATGTCGCTTTGAAGATCCTCGCCACTCCTTGATGCTTCCTCCCTTTAGCTTACATATCCTGCCAAACATACACAAAGTAACCTAGCATATACAGCAAAATGCTGCATGAGTGCAACTCTGCTCCATGCAGCAGGTGAGTTCATGTGCCCGGTATACGAATGTACAACGCACGAAACAAGCTCGGTATCGACGTCATCGTGGGCCCGATTGTTGTTTGCAATAAATTATATCCCCCAGTAAATTGCTTCATTGATTTCAATTTTGCCACACCTCGACTTGCTCAAGTACCAACCTAAATCCATAATTAAATACCTTGCCAAATACATCAATCGCTTACGTTGTTGCTTTTCAGTTGCCCTGTGCCTGCCAAAGCGACCTTCGGATGGGGTCTCCGATTTGCATTACGCCATTCCTCAACCTGGCAACACCGGACACCGATGAAGCGTCGTCCGCTGCGCACCGTTGGTGGCTTTGGACTCTACGCGCTGTGCATCTTCCTGTCTACCATCACGCTGCAAGCCTTGACCACACAATCGCCCGCGCCGTCTTCCTCGTTCCTCAGCAGCTTGAACCCCGTCGATTCATTGCTCTGGAGTCAGACGTCCACAATCTCTGCCGTGGACCTGCGACTGCGCAACTTGTCAGTACACCGCGTTCGCTATATGGACGAACAGGCAATCGCAGAAGAAGTAGAAGAAAGTGGCGTCCATAAGACCCTAGTGGACTTCTTGACTACAAAGCCGCGCTCGGCCGAGGTATCTAGTGTAGTGGTCACTTGGGAGGACCATCCGCTGGCTGTCCATGCGCGGGCAAAGGATGCACGCTTAGAGGACGAAGAAGGCGAAAATCCTGAAGCTGAAGCGCAAGATTCGACCTCAGACACGTATTCATACGAGGTGCAGGTCTGGGTCACCGGATGGGGGCTTGACGCGCTCTGGAATGCTGCTAACAAACGGGTGATCACGACAGATCCGTTCTTGGTCTTGGCGGACTTGCCACTAGAGCAGGAATTGGCCTTCCGCGTAAGGATGAAGGCAAGGAATGCTGAGAATTCGCTGCTCGGGCTCTTGTTGCCGATGGGATTTTTCTCCATCGAGACGGACGGACCGTGGAGTGATGTGGCAACGCTGTGTCCTACACGCGATGACGAGCTGGAAGCATTAGTCACGTCTTTGACAGGCAACAAACCGTTGTTGCTTTTACTGGGGTTGTGTATCGGATCGAGTTGCCTTTTAGTGGCGCAACTGTTTTTCCGACGGAGAGTTGCACTTGGACGACAAAGGAAACTACTGAAATTGCAAGCGAAACGCTCGTCTTCTGAAAACGATGACGTTGTGAAAGAGGCGAGCAGTGATACTACGGGCAGGAGTGGCAAGTCGGTGCAGGAATTGGAGCACGAAATTCGCAATCTTCGTCAAGAGCTGGCGGACTCGGAGGACGAGGTGCGGCAACTCATGCTGTTCAGCGGCTACGGCATCGAGATGCTGGCCTCACACGAACTGGAGCAAATCGAACGTAAACTAAAACACACGCTGATGCGTATCCAGCATCTCAAGAATCGCGGGGCAACACCGGAACTACCGGAGATAAGTGCCGCTGGGACTGTACACGGACAGGGTAGACGGGATAGACCGCGACTCAAGCAGCGAGACGCTTTGCCGATGAGCCCCATCTCCGAGCACCCGTCGTTCTGATCGAGACCAGCATTTATTTATCTATAAACCCAATCGGCAACTTGGAGTTGCATTGAAATCGTCCACCATTATGGTACTCTAGAGAGTGAAGGTCTTGACTTTGCAAATGGTGTGCACCACATATTTGAATAGTCATTCGCACTTGTTGCCATTTAACTGCCAAGATGCCCGTGCGTGACGTCGCTCTGGGCGCTCTATCGGGGGCGCTCCTCTCGTTGTTGGTATCCCAAGTGGTGCTCCCTCGTATCCGTACGCGTCAGCTACGCTCCCAAGCCTCTTGTTTCACAGTGTATCTCGTGGGCGCCGGTCCGGGCGATTCCGAATTGCTCACACTTAAAGCTCGCCGACTGCTTGCCAGTGCGACCGTCGTTGTAGTGGACGACCTGGTGGGGCCTGAAGTGTACGCTCTGATCCCCAAGGACTGCGAGATCATCTACGTAGGCAAGAGAGGTGGCAAGAAGGACTCAGCTAAGCAGGTGGATATCGATGACATCCTAGTGGACAAGTGTCGCGCTGGACACATCGTTGTCCGTCTCAAAGGAGGCGATCCCATGGTCTTCGGCCGCGTATACTCGGAAATTCGTGCTCTCGTCCGTGCTGAGTGCAAATTTGAAGTTATTCCGGGTATTTCCTCGGCTTTGGCGGTGCCTGCAATTGCCAATATTCCAGTGACACACAAGACGCTCAGCACCAGCTTTGTAGTTGTCTCTGGCCACAAAACCGCGGAGATGGACTTTGCCACACTTGCCAACGTGGAAACAATTGTGTTGCTGATGGCAACTCGCACTATTGGCAATATTTGCGACAGTTTGATCGAAAGTGGCAAGGGCACGGACACTCCTGTTGCGTTAATTCACTCAGGTACCAACCCTGACCAGGTTTTGCTACTTGGAACACTACAAGACATCGCAGCGAAGACCGATGGTAAGAAATACTCCCCCGCCATCATTGTCATTGGACAAGTGGCCAAATACGGAAACTTGCAGGCGTATCTTGAAGAGTCGGATGACGAGCCAATCAACACAGACGTGTAAACCACAAGTTTAAAACTTTGGAACAATGAAAAGATCACTGGAATATCAGCGCTTACTTAACGACGCACAATGTCCAGCAACTCGACCTCGAACACCAGGTCGGCGTCGGGCGGGATAACGCCACCAGCGCCGGCCTTACCGTAGCCCTTAGCCGCCGGGATGTTGAGCGTGGCCTTCATGCCCTTACTCATCCGCATGACGCCTTCATCCCAGCCACGAATGACCTGGCCGACGCCGATCTGGAACTGGAAGGGCTGACCGCGATCGATCGACGAGTCAAAGACTTTGCCGTCCTTGGCGAGTTTGCCCGTGTAGTGCATGACCATTGTATCGCCACGTACAGGGAAGGTGACATTGTCACCCTCTTGGATGGCCTCAGGCAACACAAGACGCTCGTCCGCATGCAACTCCGAGTGCAACTCGTGGTCCACCAGCTCCAACGTCACAGTCAGAGACTGACCAACGTACGGGTGAGCCAAGTTGATGTCCATCGTGTCGTCTGTGAGCTTGACAATGAGTGCACGCTCGCCACCCGCGAGTTCCAACACTTGACCCACCGCGAGCATCTCGCGCTCCTTCTCGGGCAAGTTCATCTCCTTAAGTGGGACAGTCAAAATCTGCTTGTCGGCTCCGAAAGCCTGGGCAGGCTCAATTTCTACAGTTTTTGACTCGCCCGTCTTCATGCCCTGTACAGCGTCTTCCACACCGGGGAGAACTTGGCCACTGCCCACGATGAACTTAAGCGGGGCGCCTCCCTGAGTCTTGGGAAGTGACTCGCCACCGGACAGCGTGCCATCCATGTGTAGAGATACGCGGTCGCCCATTGCCACTACGCGACCTCCAGACTGCGTGCTGAAGGTAGCAGCAGCACCGAAGCGGAGTGACGGGAATGCAACGCAGCGCAGACCGCGAGGAGCAGAAGTTGCGGTCTGTGTCCGAGCCACAAGTGACCGAGACTGGCGAGCTGGTATTGAATGCAGGCGATGGAAGTGTTAGCAAACTAGAGGGTTGGCTATGGTCAAGCGATGGGACGGACCGACGGAACGCGCATTCTGGCGGGTGGCACGGACCAGGAGAGTCGGGAAGCGCTTGCAGAGCTGCATGGTAGAGTTCCGGTGGAAATGGGGAGCTCTTATTTGTGTGGCGGTTGTGTATCGATTAACATATCGTGCACATCAGAAACGCAAGATGAAACAAGTACATAACCCCCTGGTTTTGTCATAATTACAGCAGAATTTGTGTCATGAGTTCACGACGTAGAACTAGCGAAAAACTACATGTAGACGTACAGAAGGATGGTTTTAATCGTACAGACCATACGATCTTGTAGGACGAAACGCGAAGACAACTTACGCACTTGTTTCTCTTCTTTTTCTCCAGTGGCCACTGGGTTAAACACTAGCTGGCCGGCGGTCTGCAAGTTCTTGTTCGAATAGATAGGTGCGACCACACACTCCACCGTCCTCTCCTCTAGATCTCAAAGCGGTGTGCTGTCGACAGTTGGTCGTGTGGGATGGCGCTACTGTAGAAATCTTGTGCTGTCATCGTCTTCTTGTCCGTCGTCGCTGTCTGGTTCGATAGACCGTGCACTGGGATCTCATCCTCCAAGATCAAGCGCTGCAAAGAGCCATGTGAAGTGGCAGGAGGAGCATTCACTGCATCGTATGCAGCCGCCGCCACTGCGCTATCTGTCTTGCTTTCATCACCCAAATCCAACGGAAGACTCATCAGGGAGCCTGCATCATGAAGTGACGCCAGTTGCTGCTCGAATAAGTCCATAGAGCTCGATTTCTGGTTGCCACCGACAAGTTCCTGCTCGAAAAGGCCTTCTCCGTTGACCGACAAGCTGCTGAGACGTCGCGTCAACCCTCCGTTGATCCACGTATCGTCGGGCTCCACATCTGCCGTAATCGAGCGCAAACTCGCGCTCTTTGTGTCTCCAAGACTCAGCATTTTATTCAGCACTCGGTGCGGAGGACGGCCCAGTGGAAGAGGCTTGGACGCCGTCGAGTCTTCCACTGCAGACTCCGTCAGCGGGTGCGCCCCTGACTGCGACTCCATCCGCATAATCGCTGCGTCGATATCATCGCCCAAGTCGCGCAAACTGGTTGCAGATAGCAAACTCTTGAAGCTGCCGTTCCCGAGCGAATTGTTCGAGTGGCCACGCAAAAACTCGTTCAGGATCATGACGTCCTCCGCGCTCATTTTTTCGTCCGTCTCGTCTTCCAGAGGCGTCAAAATAGGCTCCAAATTTACTTGAGTCGTATTGCTGACAGCATTGTTGTTCACAGGAACTGGGTGATGCGACATTTCCATTTTCACAGGTTGTGCTGGGGCAGTATAAGGCACATTGGGTCGGACTGGCGATGTGGACACTGGCGGCGCGTCATCCGAGTTTAGAAGACGCGGACGGCCAAGCTTTGTATATGTCTTCTGGTTCGGGTTCAGCGCCTTCCATCGGAGTTTTACAGCGTCTTCTGTACGTCCCTGCAAAATTCGAAAAATTTATCTTTTTGTTAAAAATACAATATTTTTTCACAAATCAGTTGCTTACGTACTGGTAGAAGCTCTGCTATCTGCGTCCAGCGGTTGCCATATTTCTCGTACGCTTGCTGGATGGCTTCGTCTTCTTCCTCGGTAAATGGTCTGTTCACACGTGAGTTTACCAATTTTAATCGCGCGTTTTTTTTGTTGTTTTGCCAGGTAAAATGCACTTACGATTTGTTGATACTTGGGTCCAATCGGTTTCGCCAACGCTCGCGGCACTGTTTTGCACTGTGAAACAATGGCAATTGTTTAATGACCATCACTCTGATTTGTCACTTTGTTGCATGTAGCTTACGTTCGTCCGGGAATGCTGTTTGACACCTGGCGCCAGTTGTCGTAGCCCTTAAGCATCATCTCCATGAGCATCGCGTCCTCCTCAACTGACCAGGGACCTTTGACTAGTCCAGGCTTTAAAACCTTGTTCCAACGCTGTAAACACTGCGCGTTGTCACGTCCTGGCACGCGTTCGGCCACAGCCTGTGGTGGCAATCATTCTGTCAGTTACGTCATCTTCAGTTTCGAGAGGACAGCAGCCTACCATCCAGTTACGGTGTCCTAGCTCGGCTACGGCCTTCTTAAGCGCCTCGTCCTGCTCGGGCGTCCAGCGCTTGCTCACGACGCCGCCGTTCTTCTTCTTCTGAGCCTCGCCCGCTTGTTCTGCGTGTGGCTCGGCATTCACAGCGTCCCGACCGCGCTTCCTGTTTCCCGGATAAAACTTTCGACCATCACTCTCATGACCATCACTCTGATTATCTTTTCACTTTTGCCAATACGTACACTGCTGACTCGGCAACTGCAAAAGAAAGCGATTACATGAAAATTCGCGGGTTAGTTTAATATTATGGGGGTTGGGAGAGGTAGCAGTCTTACCCATTGATACTGGGGGTGTATGTCTGGTTGTCGCCCTGTGACTTGCCGTCCCCGCTACGATTCTTCGCGCCCTTCTTGGGACCTTGGGACTGAAGAGTGAGACTCACGGCTGGGGCCAATTCTGCGGAAAGACAGTGTACCCACATATGATTGGCGTAAAAAGAGTGACCTGAGTTCTCTTTTCATTCGCCAATAACTTAGAAAAGGAAACTATTGGCTGAAAATCGGAATAGGCACATCTTATGCGCCGAAGTTTAGTGACCGAAAGGAAACATCGAGGCGTGACTAACTCTCCCACTACATGTACTGTAAAGTTTTCAATCCGCATGAAGTTTTCACTTACCGTACAGGTGTCTGTAACGATAACAGAGTCGGCAATTCAATGCTACTGTTTGTGTAACATGGCAAGGTAATCTTACGGAAAGTTGACCATAAACTTGGGCCCGGATTCTTTCGTGTTGCCGTTTTTTGTATCCTTAGTACTAATGAATAAGTATTGATTTTACCGAATCATTCCTCAACAATTGTGCTTGTCGTTCTTTCTCAACCAACTTATTTAAAACAAAGAAAATAACGACATTTACGGTCCTCGCTTCATGCACGCAGGCCACACAAGCACACTTCTTTCGTGTTTCACTTCTGCTACCAACCGGTCCTTGCTAGCACATCTTGCCCTTACGAATCGGGCGCATGAGATCCGAGTCCAATAGATCGTCAATATCACTCGAAATGTTGCCAAGTTCGTACGAGATGCCGTTCGAGTTTCGTCGAGGTAGCGACCTTGTCTGCTCAAAATCCAGTGAATGCGTCAAATTGCGGCCACTACTCGTTTCGAAACTATGTTGCGAGTACGCGTTCGTCTCCACTGGCAAATTGGCAATATGGTCCTCGTGGATATTTGCATCACCAGTCGATTTTTGAGCCCGCCAACTGTCAATAAGTCCTTGAAACAGATGCTTGTCTTCGTGATCCAGGTTCTGTACAGCCTTCTGCAACGACTCTGAGTTCTTAAAGGAGCTCGTCAAACTGTCCATCATACTGCTACTTGAGAGACGTCCTCTCTCGCCTCTTTCCTTGGATATTGACACTGTTGCACGGAACATTTCGTCCAGTTCGCCACTTGCAAGCAAGTCTTCGGGCGACATGTCTGTAAATGAGGTCAAGCCGCGTGCACTACCAAAGCTCAGTAAGCTGTTCGAGTGACTGCGTAGTAATTCCTTGAGAATGGCTGCATCATTTATGTCATTTTCGGCCTTCACCTCATCACTCAGAGGTTCAACGATAGGTTCTGGGTATTGGCTGGGCATTGGTACTTGTGTTGTAGGGAGAGACTCTTCGTGAGGCATTGCCATTTGAGGTGGCATTGCCATTGGTGTAATGGGTACACTATTGTCGTGATAGGGCATTGGGTCAGGGTACCCATTTCCGTAAGAGGGCAACTCTGGCATGGTAATTGGGCCATTCATCAGAGTGGCCGCAACATCGTCAGGTGTGGGGGGAGCCATCGAGCGTTGCTTGTTGACTGTCATTCCTGGCATGAGTTTCGGTCGACCAGGCTTGGCTTTCACCTTTTGGTTCGGGTTCAATGCTTTCCATCTCAACTTGATAGCATCTTCCGTACGTCCAGGCAATAACTCGGCAATTTGTGTCCATCGGTTGCCCATTTTCTCGAACCCTTCCTGGATAATTGTGTCTTCCTCAGGTGTAAAAGGTCTGTCGCATATTATCAGTTTTGCACATTAGGCAACTTTTTTGCAAACACGATTTTTTCACCATTGCCCGACGTACGATTTGTTGATGCTCGGGTCCAAGTGATTCCTCCATCGCTCGCGACACTGCTTCGCTCTACATTTGACCGCAATTCGTCAGTATACTCCAGCTCAAATGCGTTGCAGCTTGAAGTTAGACGTACGTTCTTCCGGGGATATGAGCGGCCACTTCACCCCATGAGTGGCAGCCTTGCAACACCATCTGCTCCAGTGTGCTGTCTTCCTCGAAAGACCAGTGGCCCTTCACCAGTCCAGGCTTGAGCACTTTGTTCCAGCGCTGCAAACATTGCGCGTGGTTGCGTCCATCCACACGCGAGGCGATGGCCTTCCAGTTGCGCTGGCCGAACTCGTCTACAGCCTTGCGCAACGCGTCGTCCTGGTCAGTGGTCCAGCGCTTGCCCTTCTCATCCTCGCGGGGCTTTTGCGCTTCGCTCGGAGTTTCATGGAACGAGCCCAACGCATCGTCTGTTGCCTCGCGCTCGCGTTTGCTGTAATGCAACATACAAAAACCAAGTATAAGATGAATACCATGTTGCAGTTTTCAGTGCGGAATGCAACAATGACCCACACTCCTGGTTCCGCTACGTTTTCAAAACATTGCAAAACGAGTGTTAGTACGCAGAGGAGACGGAAACTACAAGAGCTGTGGACGCACCCATGGTGTCGAACACGCTTCCTAGCGCTGACGATAGAGAGTGAGTGCCAGTGGGGAATACGTTTAGTGCCGCGTCTTCTCCCGCTGATTGTGGAAAGCTGAATTATGGCCCCTAGATGTCGTGAAGAAACATGCTGCACATTTTCGACCAATAGGAGGAGGTGTAGTTACTCTTTTCAAGTCAAGGCCAGGACGCGGAGGAGCATTGCCGAACTTCAAGCGTCTGGTGTACATACACGTTGATGGTCGTGCATTTGCGATTCCGAGGCTTGATGCGGGCGGCTATGAGGCTCGCGACCTGAGCAATCTAAGGTGCGGAGGATTGACGTTTGACCGGACCGATCAGATTCGCGGTATTAGTGTTGAAGTCTATTGCAGACTCTGTAGTGCAGTCTGCACTGCGAGCATTGCGCCTGGGGTTGCATCAGCTGCTGTTGATCAACAACATCGATTGGCTTTCTGCTTAGAGTCGCGTGTGGTGCTTGGAATCCGCTCAGCCCACGATCGTTTTGCTGCTTGGTGTCCACGCATCTCGACTCCAAGCACCAAAAACGATCGTGAGATGGCGGGCATCAATGTTTACGTGGTGAATCCGATCGTGACTTTCGTTGCCGACGGCAACTTGCCGTACAGGTTGTTTAAAATTATCAAGTGACGAGCTGCAAGCTCTCGACAATTTCGGGTGAAGGCACCTTGCCACTTTTGATATGCGAAACTTCGCATCAACTTGCTACAGAACTGTACGTGTATTGGCAAGGATAAACTCTATCGCGTCAAGATCAGTCTTACAAATGGCTTCCAGAAAGTAAGGACACCGCGAGAGGCTGCAATTGGAGCAGCTCGTGTTCTTCGTCGCGAAGATTACCTCGGTGGTGAGCTTTTAGCAACACGCGCAGACCTTCCTGGTCTCCTTCACTCGCAACTAGTCCACGAGTGACGTTGGCAGCTTTTTCTGAAGTATCCAAGTTGGCAACTGAGAAATAACTTAAAGAAAATAAACGAGCTGGTTAGCGAGTGCTTCGACACTTTGCACTTCTACAGCTCCGTACCCGGTATGAGACTTTTTACGTTCTTCCGACCCAAATTGCTTGAGAAAAACTTCGACTTCCACGTCGACCAAGTGCTCACTGCGGGCAAATAGTGCAAACGCTTATGAGAAAATTGTTGCCATCATAAAATAATGGACAGTTCATACCGGACACCACAAACGCGTGCTTCCATGGTTGCAACGTCGTTTGTCGTGACAGGAAGATGGAAAGAAATCCTATCCGCCGACACAGTCACCATGTTGCTGTTTCCTGTGAAAATTCTACCGCAGTACAGCGCCGCTTTGTCCTGCCCAGACAATAATTCGTCAGCAATATTTTTTTTCCTTCTGATTCGAATGTTGCGGATAAAAAAACGGTACCATCCACGAGAGGATTTCACCACCGAAGACGGTGCCGTTCCGGTTCAAATGGCATGGTAAGAATGAGGTCGACAACGCGACGAAAGTGTCCTTGACTGGAACCTTTTCAGACCACTCAGTGCGTGAGAAATCGTCTAACATTTCTAGTGAAACCTGTGGCAGGTCATCCACGAATTTCTCCATTTTCTTCCGGCGCAATGACATGTTTTTGCGTTGCAGCGCAATCTCTCGAAGGCGATCGATACGCTTCGCGTCACTTGTATCAACCAGCTCCGGCAGTTGTCGACACGGGCAATTGTTTTCATCCAGCGCCACTGCTGTCATCACAGCATCAAGAGCATGGACAAACTTCCGTGTTGCAAGATCATGGCGATATCCAGTGACCTTGCAAACACAAACATGCAAAAGATATTCAGTTGCCGCAACCTGATATCCCTTGAGAAGGAATATTCACCTGTAGAGTCAAAGACGACCGGCCGATGTTGATCAACTCGCCTTCAAGACGCACAACATCTCCATGCCTGATCGGGCTGACCATGTTCAGGTTCTCAAGTGCTGCCATCACCACCTTCTTGGATATCGCACTGTCGCCATAAACATTTTATAGTTAGCCACAAACCAAGGTTGGGATAATAGTGTACTGTATCCATCCACGTACTTTTCGGCCACAGATCCACCAAAGTTATCGAGACGATGTAGGAGCGGTCCGAGACTGAGCAACTTGCCGCGAAGATGTTCGTTTCCCTGTCAAAAACCGTTTCGTGTAAATATTGCTGGTACATGTAGAATGATGGTCAATGACAATTATTTTACGCTTGTATCAGCATATGCCATCCGCGTCTGTTGCACCCTCACGACGCTATTCATATTCGCTGCAGTCGACATGAAAGACCGAGACTTTGAGACAGCACGAAGCATCGGACACACGCGTCAAGTTCAGGAATGGCAAAAACTGTTGTGCATCATTGACATTTCTGGCTGTTTTCTGTCTATACATGAAATTTACATAGTTGTCGACGTTTGCAAAAACTTCACAACTTGGAAGGCGTGTTGGGCGTGGACAACGAGAGCGGCTCGAGCGTCAGCAACTTGAGCTCTTGGTCGTCGAATGTCCATCGGTGCTGAGCCTTGAGCATCGTGCGCATGCTCTCCTGGTCGTTTACGTCCACCTTGAGTCCTGTCGAGATCTGCTTCATGCGATACGAACGATCCAAGTTCGCAACAGTGAAGTAGCTGTTCGGTAACAGACAAGTACCCAGTTAGGTTCTAAACAATACAAGCGATTAAAACAAGACAAGTACGTACCCTGTGTGCGACTTGCGGCGCTCGTTGGAGCCAATGCGACCCACAAACACCTCGACCTCGACTTCCAAGTGGTGACGACTACGACAAAAAAAGTGAGTGTTTTAAACTCATTGGGAGAGTAGTCTCAATGGGGACTAAGCTTACCGGACGCTGCTGATACGGGCGTGCATCGTGACAATGTCGTCCATAGTAATCGGCAGTTTGAAGAAGATTCGGTTCATCGAGACAGTGACCATGTTCTGATTTTTGGTAAAGTTGCGAGCACAGTACAGTGCCACTTTGTCCATCCACGTGAGCACTTCTCCGCCAAAAATCGTGTTGTTCCGGTTCAAATGTTTCGGCAAAAAGGAGCTCTGCACTTCGATCAACGTGTCCGGGATCGGCACTTCCAGCGATCGACCGATGTCGTGCGTTTTGAGCATGTCAGCAGACACACGCGGCAACTGGTCCACTTGCTCCTGGACTTGACGCCACCGAGCGGCAAGTTCCTTGCGCTGCGCTGCAATCTCCTCGTGTTTCTTTACATACTCTGTGTCCAGCGGGTCCAGCAACTTTGGGAGCCCTGGACTTGGACGCATGTTCTCGTCCAACGCCACGCACGTCATGATAGCGCTCAGCGTGTGGATGAACTTGCCGGCTTCGACATCGTGGCGGTACCCAGTAATTTGGACAGCCAGTGACGACGTTCCCGTGTAAATTACCTCGCCTTCCAGCCTCACGAGGTCGCCGTGCGCGATCTGACTCTTAAAATCCACTCGGTCAACCGATATCGTCGCGATACCTTTGCACGCCACACTTCAGAGCCCAAAATTAGTTTTCAGGGTCATTTTTTCAGCTTTTTGCAAAATTTCTGCGTACTTTTCAGCAACAGCAGCTCCGAAGATGTCGATGCGCTCTAGAATTGGCCCGGCACTGATCAACTTGCCACTGAGACTCTCCTCGCCCTGCAACAATGGATAATGGACGTTAGATGGGAGTCTCGCGTTGCGTAAGAGTTTCCAAGTGTACGCACGATGATGTCGGCGTAGGCA
The DNA here is from genome assembly GCA_011320135.1 of Phytophthora betacei. Classification (NCBI taxonomy): domain Eukaryota; phylum Oomycota; class Peronosporomycetes; order Peronosporales; family Peronosporaceae; genus Phytophthora; species Phytophthora betacei. The sequence continues at coordinate 568,279 of JAANHX010000689.1, read as the reverse complement.
AGGCGCGTGTCCCGCGGGTTCACGAACGTTTGGTCTCCGATAGTTTGCATCCTCACGGCGCTCAACAAGCGATTGTGGCGAGAGTGCAACCTCGTCCGACGCATCAGTTGAGGCAACATTTTCTCGTCAAGATGTACGCGCTGTCCGACGTTTTTCTCAATGTTTGGAGAATGAAACGCAATCAGTATCTTCCGACGGACGTGTTAATGCTCTTGGTGGACACGAACGGACACGAAAGGACACGAAAGGACACGAACTGAAGTAGCGCATCCTCAAACTGAAGTTCGTGGAGGCTGCATCCTCCACGAGATTACCTGCTGAAAAGCCTCTCATGATGTGGACCACATCAATTTCGAAACCGTAGCAGAAAGACAATTTAATTTGTAAATTTTATTAAAAAAACTAAAAATATTACTTCAGTAGTTCCACAGCAAGAAATCTTTGTGGTGCTTAAAAGCGCCGAAGCACACTCTTGTGCAGCTATTGCAGAACTTGGTCGACACATCCACCAACCAGCACGACCTTGTCCTTGAGCCCGACATGATAAAAAGCAGGCATTTCGAAATCATCATTATTTTGAATTTCCAAAACAATGCATTACGATACAATTTTTTTGTAGAACTGGTATTTACAACATACTGGCGGGATTGTTTTAGCTGACTGGACAACCTAGCCAATATTGTGTCGTTAGTAGCGTGAGGCCCCCCTGGGTTTAATTACGCGATTACTACCCGAGTCGATAGTCCACAGACCGAGCCTAGAGAAACTGAATATTCGATGTATGCTCTGTAAAAAGTGCTGCATGAATGTTGCAAGGAGGCGTGACCACCCAATGCAAAATACGTTGAAGCCAATTGTCCCGAGTGGGAATGGTAGCAACCGTCCTGGGCACGGTTCCCGTTCTCACTCTGGAGGGACCTGCGACCAGCCACTTGAAGTTGCACACCAAGAGGTTGAGCGGCCGTCGGGTCGCCCGAATCAGCTCTGCCATTGTCAGATTTCGTTGCTCGGATTGGTGCATGATCCCGTCGTATCGAAGTGAAGTGTGGAGCGGGAGCAGCACGTCAGTTGAGTACGCCGTCGAAGGTGCATCCAAAGCCAAAGTACTACCTCAATGGGCAAGGTCCCTAAGACGGACGACACGGGCTACATCAATACCGCAGCGTATGCCAAGGACGGTGAAGCGAAGGGAGGGGCGTCATCTGCTGCAGTGTACCCAAGGACGCACTGACGAGCGTTACGACTGTGTAGGGGTACGGTAAGGGCGACATTGCGGGCGAGGTGAGTTTGGTCAGTTTTACCTGGAAACCCCGAGTTGACTTTATACATTTGGCTTTATATAACTTATATTGCTACTTGTCTCGACTTGGATTACTACGTTTTGCCCCGCATGTCTAGAACGAGCTCGCTACACTGTCTACGGTAATTAGTCTAGGTGCGAAAATAGTCTCAGTTCAAAAGTAATCTAGGTCAGACTATTTAGTCTTTAGCCAAAATATCAAGATTCATAAATAGACTGACCAACACAGGTTCATAAATAGTCTGACCTGAGCCGTGTGGGTAAGAGTGCACATTGGTACTCAGTACGGCTGGGTTCGAGTCACCCATTACTTTTTTTTCTCACAACAATTGGTTTTGATGTTTGTGGTTCTCGAAGTGCCGACCAAGTGCAAGTACATATACAACCCAGAATCATTAGAAGCTATAGCAACAGGTGTCTTATGTTACCTCCGCTTCGGTGGTAGGGGTGAAGGACTGGATGGTAGCGCGCCGTAGCGCTCCCTCCAGTTACGTTTTAAGTCCTCATTCTCTGTTTTATCGGCAAGTCGGCATGGAAGTTGCTACAGCTACTGCGTAATGTGGAGGTTGTGGAAAACCCGTTGGTCCTGTTCATCGCTGTCCCAAGTGTTTGCGCCACATGCATCCATTTTGTGGACGACCCACTGGAGCCGAAGGCTTTGGGCAGTCGGTGGTGTGTCCAGACTGCGACAATACCGATCGAGCCAGCGACGGCACATCTCAGGCCGACGACTTCGAAGGCGAGCTCGAGTACACGCGATCACGCTCACCCCGTTCATCCAGACAATCGCGCAGCACACAGGCTGTCAGCAGCATCGCTCATCGCCGGAAGGTCGTCCGCTGGATGACAGAGCACGAGGCAGTCAAAGGCGACAAAGGCATGTTTGCAAAAGCTGTCGACAAATTCCCTGTTGTATTCAACTCGATGACTTGGGCAGCCAACTTAGCGAAGGCGGTGGACTGGTGGAAGAAGCGTGGGCGTATACTGGAGGCAGATCGTGATGCGGTTGTTGTTTCGACGGTCGGCGAGGTGGAAGTCGTCGCGTGAGTTCCAAGGTCATTGCGGGGCGTGGGCGACCAAGAAGCGCGTGGGTAACGTGGCTGCATCCCTTGCTTTTGGACGAGTTCGACAGACTCCGAAAGCTTGGCGTGAAGTTCGAGCCGGCGCTTTTGCAGCAACTCGCGAAGCAGATTCTTCGAGACAGCTCAGCGCCCTACACTTTCAAAAGTGTTGACCCAAAAGGTGCGCTGATCATCGACAAAATCACCCCTCGCTGGGTTCAGGGCTTTATGGAGGCACACCAGATTGTTATCAGGGCCCAGACAGGGAAAAAGCAGCTCAGCCAGGCCAAGCTTCAGCACATCGAGAAGGAAGTGGCGTTTCACCTAGGCGAGCTTCAGCGTGGGTTTGCCGACGGATCGCTCGATGAAAACGCGATCGAGAACATCGACGAAACTCATTTCGTTGTCGACTTCGACAACGGCAAGACGCTTGGGTTCTGTGGCGACGAGACTGTGAAGTATGCTGACGTGGTCTCCGGAGGTGAAGGAATGACGATGGTCGTGCGACTCTCAGGAGGCCCAAGCGCTCGGATTCACCCACCAATGATGATCTTCACGAATTCGGCGGGGAACTATCCTATTCACGGAGTTCCAGACAAGATCCCCGGCGTCTGCTATCGCTCAAGCAAGAAGGGGTGGATGACTCAAAAGCTGTTTCGAGAGTACCTAAAAGAAAGGAGGGCGATGAGAGCAGACGTTCATGGGCGCAAAAAGACGATCTTCCTCGACAACTGCTCCGGCCATTTGGAAGCGGAAGAATGTCGTTCAGAGCTCGACGCTATCAACTCCAACCTCAAGTTCTTTCCGCCAAACGCGACGGATCTGTGCCAGCCAGCTGACTCGTTCGTCATTTCCAAGATCAAGGACGCGTGGAAAGTCAAGTGGAACGAGAAGAAGATGGAGTTGATCAAGGAGAACGGGTGGCAAAACAAGGTTCGCAAGGATGGCTCGTGGTCAGGCAAGCGTCAAAACCCAGGTAAGATGTTTTTCTTGCAACTCGCTTCAGATGCGGTCAAGGCGGTCAATCTTCAAAGGGATAAGAACGGAATGTCATACGCGCGAAAGGCAATGATGCGACGCGGTCTGTCCCTCGGCATCGACGGGACGTGGTCGGTTTCTCAGCTTTACCCGCATCTCCAAGACATCATCAAGAAGCACGAGGCCCATTTTGAAGGCGAGCCTGTTGACACGGAAAACGCGTAGAAATACAGCAAGGTGGTCATTTGCTAACATAGATAAAACATTGGAAAGAACGAAAATTTAGTCTTAGTTGGAGCAGTCGTCTGAGCGACGACCCTCCACGCTGAGGTTTGACGGTTCGAGTCTCACGTTTTGTGTATTTTTTTGTGACCGGTCGAAATTCATAAATAGTCTTAGCACTTAAATAGTCTGTGTCAGACTATTTAATGTGTATGACCTGAGAAACCATACGCACAAAATAGTCTCGGTCAGACTAATTACCGTAGACAGTGTACCGTTGATCAGCGCAAGCGTCCCGTTCCAGGGCGACTCTCGACACAATCAACCTGCCACATACAGGACCAGTGCACGGTGGTAGTGCTCGCGCAAACGCTTCGGTTTGCATACTATTTGTTGGTGTTTATAAGAGAAGCGAAGCTAGATTAGTAGTATTGACTTGGGCAACGCTCCGACAGACGATATTCGCATCAGTCATCTTTTGAGCTGCATTCCCAGGTCAAAGCAACACCTCTAGTCTGTACCAATTCAAGCTGATATTCAACTTTTTATGAGGACCATATTTTCACAATGTCGCCCAGTGTCCTTCGTGACCGCTAATATTACATAATTACGCCACAGACTGAGTCTTATGTATAGTGTGTGGTGCTGGTCAATCGCTAGCATAGTTGGTTTTGTCAGTATCACAGACATACCACAGTAAATACTAGCTAGTAATGTACAGTTTAGTTCTTTCGGCCGACAGAGGTTACAAGCGCTCCAGAGTTTATCCCGCTGCTCGTCATCGTGGTAAAGTAGTCTGCATACTGTTTCAGTACGTGACTGGTAAGGTTCGAGTTACCATCTTCACCTCCTGCTTGCGAATAGTGCCACCCCGGTAGCGATAGTACACGGTAGGCTCACTCTGTGTGCAACGCTGTCAATCAAGGAGGAGGAAACCACATGATGGTGGCACCTTTTTTCTGAGCATTATGTTGCTGGATTCATAGTAACTGCACACGACCAACGCTTCAAGAAAGTGCTACATGGGATGGCATCTCTTGTGAACGAGTTCGATGTCGACCAAGCCGCAGCTAGCGATGTCACTATTCTGAGAGGAATCTTGTCTTTTCTTTTTTCCAAGCGAAGCCTCAGTAGCACCGCTCTCCTCGCAGGGGTCAGCTGCCCCGCTAACACGAGACTGGTTGACTTACTGCGGGCCCCGATTATCGGATGCGCCAGCCGTCGCCTGAATTTGGCGGTAAATCGTTTCCTGTCCTACCTCAACTTCAAATGCTCAAACGGAAGCACCGCTGAGCTGCACTCAGGTAATGTTGCTCTAAAATTGCAAAATGCTGAGGGTATTTCCCGGTAATAATTGACACCGCAGATACGTTTTTGAATTTTATGCTTAGTTTTTGTTTTTCGGTGTAAATATTAGAAAAAAAAACTCGATTGCGATCAGTGCTTCGCCAAGAAACACGACTGAGCTCGATGGTCGGGGTGATCGAGCGCTACTTCACGATTCGAGGTGCCCTCTACACCGATGCTGCTGAACTTTCCTCACCTTCGGAAGGGCGGGATCTTGCTCCTCTGGTAACTGCTGAGAGGCTCAGGCGTGGAAGCTTGAGCGTCTTGGCGAGATGCAGGGATGGGTTGGAGTAGTAGTGGAAGATCTTCACCCACATCAAAAGTGAGTCCTTCGAGCTTGTATGATCTGGTGGTATTGATCTGCGATCTGACCGCAGGGTTGCCTTACGGGTGTGCTCCTTTATCTTTAGTTCAACTCTGGCGTTCTTGTCACTTTCTATAGCGGGATCTTGATAGTTGAGAGTCTCTAGATGTACCCGGCCAAATCGTAAATCCGCTTAATCTGACGGATATGCACGCGCAAAGCAAAGCTCACTGGGTGGTAGGACCTGCCCAGTATAATATCCAGGTATCACTACCAGCACTAGATCAGCTCCTCCCAACCTCCACCGAGCTCGTACGGCCCAATTCTTGAGGGCAGGAAGGTATTTTGTGTGTCACAATGCAAATTGAGATCTGATACATAGTTAAGCATTCATCAGCCTGGATCTCTATCATCTCTGTTCAATACTTACTAAATCCCTTACCAGGCCTGACTGCTTGTCCTTTCTCTTCTTGGCCCATCTCCCCAGCTGTGTCTATCCCGGATCTTGGCAGATCTATTACGTAATCATCGTATAGTTGCTTGATCATGGAAAGACCCCCAATCAGAAATGCCCCGACCATGGTGGTAGACGCTTTAGGAGCGTTCGGCGCTCTGATCGATGTGACAGAAAGAACATTGACGCTTAAGAACACTGGAGAAGTGCTTCAGCTGGGAATGATAGTCGAGCTAGTAGTCGCTAGCGTCGTCGGAGACGTGATGGACAATGAGAACGCGCTAGTGGAAGGTGCCGTCGGGTGGCCACCTACGCTGGGAATATTTCGCTTGCCGTGTTCTGTTGGAGAAGGACAAGTGAAAGTTGAAGTCTGCAATGCGTCGACAGACGAGTATTGGGTCTAGATAGGAACGGTCGCGGCGTCTGCCTCGATTGTGCCGAAGTCGGCTTTTGATTTCGAAATCTCGCCTGGAGAAAAAAGTTCAGGGGCAAAACCATGCCCACTGAAGGGGTAGAGAGCTCTGTAGCAATGTCAGTCACCGACGTGCGAGAGGAGAACGGCGGCGACAAAGTGAGAGCATCCAAGCCTGACGTCCCACCTGACAAGGATGCTGGCGCGACGGCCGATTTCTCTGAGTCTGACTTATCTGCTGAGCAGAAGACACTATTCTGGTCCGAGCTGAACGGCTTTTACGATATGTTTGTGGAGTCATCGATGAAGCCTGGTTGAACGGAGATGCAGTATTTTAAGGTCGAAAAGAGTGACAGTCCCCCGATCAAGCAGCTGCCGTACCGTATCGCTAGCTAAGGGAGAAGTGATGGAGGCTGAAAGTCAGCAGTACTAGGAGAACAAATTTATCCGTCCTTCGAACAGTCCGTGGGCTAGTCTGGATCTAATGATTCACAAGCCGGACGAGAAAATCAGGTTCTATATCGGCTATCGGAGGTTGAGCGCGGTGACCGTGAAAGATTGTTACCCCATGCCTTTAATCGATGATATCCTCGACGTACTGGGGGATGCGCAATCGTTTTCGACTATGGCGAGGACAGTATTCCCAAGAATGCTTTCACGTGCAAGTACGGCCTGTACGAGTGGCTAGTGATGCCTACTGGTCTTTGTAACGCCGTGCCGACGTTTGAACGGTTGATGGAGACGGCTAAGTGGACTTAAAGTGGTGTATTTGCTGGGTCTACCTGGATGACTGTGTAACCTTCAACAAGGACTTTCCGACTCATTTAACGTGTGAGGCAGGTTGCCACGAGGTTCCGTCAAGCCGGTATCAAGTTAAGATGAAAAAGTGTCACTGGGGTCGTAGCCAAGTCTCTTTCCTGGGGCACATAGTAACCCCTCCAGCGATCCTACCCAATGCAGGGAAGGTCAAAGCAGTGGTGGACGTGAAGCGACCGCAATATCTACATGGGACCGGCTCGTTCCAGGGACTGACGAGCTATTTCCGTCGATATATTCCGGGATACGCTTCGATTCCGGCACCCCTGGAACGGTTAAAAATGAAAGATGCTTCTTTCGCGTGAAATGATGACTGCGAGGCGGCTTTTCGTCAGCTCAAGCGAGCGTTGATTGAGCCTCCGATTCCAGTCTACCCGGCTGTCAAGAGACGTTTCAAACTTTACGTGGACTCGTCGCGTTACGCTGTCGGATCGTGCCTGATGCAGGAAGTGGACGGTCGAGACCGTGTGGTGGCGTACGCTAGTAAATTGTTGACAGGGCCCCAGAATAACCAGATCAACAAGCAAGATGGGATCTCGGAGATCAAGTGTTGGGGGGGGGGGGGGTACGGTCGACAAGAAAGTTTCGCTGTTACTTGGACAAGGGGGAGTGCGACTTGTACACGAATCATTCGGCTCTCACCTGGATCTCTAGTCCTGGCAACCGTAATACAAACACGAAGTTGGCTCGGTGGATCACGGAGCTGTCCAACTTACCGTTTAAAATGCATCACAAGCCTGGAACAGCGATGAGGCATGTAGACGGTCTGTCTCGCCTGGAGCGGACCAAGTGAGTGCGTTGCGCATGGCCGACCTACTGAACCCGGAGAGAGGGAGAGAGAGAGAGAGAGAGAGAGAGAGAGAGAGAGAGAGAGAGAGAGAGAGAGAGAGAGAGTAGGCTCAGTCGGGCAGCCGGCTGAAAATCCTGCCGAGCGTGAATTCGAGATGGAATCGGACAATCCTTAAACGAGAACGGACGCCGAAGAGAAGGAGAGCGAATCCACTGAAGATGTTTCTGAGTCTCCAACGGAAAGCTTTCGCTTAGATATAGAGCGGTTCAAGGATCAACAGAAGGCGGTGTTGTGGACAAAAACGCTAGTGGCTTTCCTGTTGGGCGGACAGCTGTCTCGTATTGAATAACACTTTGGATCAGTTAATTTACTCTAACGAAAATGTTTTGTCGCGCCCTATCATTAAAAATTCACGGCGAATCTCGTCCGACAACGATATACGATACATCTACAGGCTGGCCTTAGAAGTCATGCAGGTTAGAGCGGCATAAAACACTGAAGCGACAGAGCGTATAACCCCCCAGGGACATGCAACGGAACGACTAAAGGTGACGTATGAAAACGATCGTAGCTAAATAAATACGATCTTACTGATCACGAATGATGGAAAGAAGAGATCATACACTACGGTAAAGATTCTTTGTTTTACTTTGACAGGTGTAGATTCAACCTAAAATGTTCTTACAAAACGAGGGTGTATTGTCGGCGGGGCAAATTCTGAAAAAGCGGTCATATAGCGAAACGTATGTTATAAGCATGTGATAGCATACAAAGTCCAAAAGCAAATCACGGAGAGGTGTGCATGTCGCCCGATCTAACAAGCAAAATGTTCAGCTAAGCGGCGTTTTAGAGGCTTGTGAGCGCAGGAGGGATTCGACAATGCATTTCTTCACCTTAAGTCCGAGCGACAGGCATCGTGTAGTTCTGAGCCAAATTTGACTGCGGAATCAAAAGCATTTCCATGATTTTTAAGCCTTTGTTCTTAACCCCTTTCCTCGATCCAGGCCTGGTTGAAGTTGAGATCTTTGTCGATGACCTGTTCGCCTTTTCTTGTTATTTCCTCTCCTTCTCAAACCTTTATCAGTATAACTGCTTGTTGCCTCATTTCTTTTTTCTCAAGTCGTTCCTGAGCTTTAGCAGCTCGTTCTTCGATCTTTTGACGGCGCAGTACGTCAGCTTCAAGTACTGCAGCTTTCATTTCCGGTCTTGTCATGAGAACACCACCATCAACAAAAGACCGTGTTCATTTTGGAGATTGGGACTTCGGCGCCAACATGGAGATTATTTCCATCCCCAAAAACGTAGCTTTCAGTGCGTTGTGGTCAATACATCCTCTTTTAAGTTGACGCTCTTGTCTTGAAGCTGGATCGGGCAAACTACGAATGTAGTTAACATGAGAGAGGTCGGTCACGACGGGTTGTTTCCCCACAATGCCATGTAGCATCGTTTCCAAGCACAGCGGTACGATCCCTGTTCTTCGAAATGCCGTGAGGCAAGTCGACATCGTCACTACGCTCTTCCAAGCCTTCGTCACCAGCCCAGCAAAGTTATGCTTGGTGGGCTGTGCTTGATCGTGCCTCAGCGGAAAGTCTTCGAGCTGCTTCTCATAGTTCCTCTTTAGTGCTGAGAAAACGGCATCGTCGAGAGGTTGCGTGAAATAGCGCGTGTATGACTGCAAGGCGAAGATCATGATCTTGTTAGCTTCAGCGAACTCAAGAACAGGGCCGTTGACATGAGAAAAATGGCTATCCAAAATGAAATGAGCTGGCTTGGCTGCATTCTGTTTGGTCAAGTGGGCATCGAAAAATTTCAGCCAATGCAGGAAAAGAAAACCGTTAATGGTTGAAGAATCGATAATGGCACACACAGCCTCGTCGTCGGTCTCATCCATCCAGCTCAATTGTTTTAGTTTTCCTTGAAAAGTGAGCATCGGCGGTAATTCGTCTCCCGCAGCGTTCACACACGCCATGACAGAGACGTTCTCTCAATCACTGGATCGAACCACGTCATCCCTTTGGAACATATAACACTTGGTGTTTTTTTCCTTGAGGGCAGAATCCGGTCTCATCACAGTTCCAAACCTGTCCAGGAAGCTTGCATTGCATCTTGCGGGTTGGCGTGATAGTCACGCAAACGCTCCTCAGCTGACATGTCATAACGCTTGCATCCAGTATTCGAGAGCGTTTCCGAGTGATCACATCACCTTGGCGAAGAACCACTTCTTTGAAGACAATGATTCTGCAATCGCTCCGTGTTTCTCAATCGCTACACGTCTCGCCAAGACGCGAAGCTCGCTGTCCGTCATGCAAAGGCCGTGTTTCGATTGCATAAGGATCACCTCCACGGTGCCTGCTTCATCCTGAGTCGGCCGAATAGCCAGCCTTCCCTTGCGGGCATCAACCGGCACCGCACCCGCAGCACGGCGATGGAAAGAATTCTTGGAACCCCCAAATTGTTGAATCGCGAGCCTTGAGTCACCAACGATGACTAAATCCTCGGCACCGTGCGCAATAGCAGCCTTGACACCGTTTTTGATCCCTGTGTACTCTGCCTCATTCACCGTGGTGGCCGAGAGGTAAGTGCTTGCATCAATCACTATCTTCTACTCAGGAAGGCTCCACAACACCCATGGAAGTCCTCGAGAGCGAAACACCCTCGTCTTGCATAAACCGAAGAGCCCTTTTGAACTGAGTCGCGCGAGCTAGCGGACACACATGGGATGGCTTCGACGGCATGATCGTGCTTGAACCGGCTGGTTTACTGGACTTGACTTCGATTTTGAGCGTTGAGAAATGAAGGCTGGAGGAACGAGTTCTTGCTCACTTTGAATGCGGTTAAAGGAAAGGTATCGATTTGCTTTCCTCTACCGATATGTGCATTTGGGGTCGCTGCGATCGGATATCACGAGTGAGCATTCGCGTACAAAAATATATCTTCAAGCAGTAATTGTATCGGACCAATTTAGGGGCTGTATCAATTATTGTCCGGAGTGAAAACTGAAGGAATAAAAGGCAACCACCACGACACTTTAAGCGTCAAATGGTGCTGGATATCAGGCCTGATGATTTCAACTTCATGAGGCGGACAGTTGCTAACGGAAACTACCTAAACTAAGCGCACCAGGCTTAGTTCGGAGAGGCAAGGCCTATGTGCATCACTACACCGGTAGGATATACTGCCGTAATGCAAATTATAGGGACTTTCTTTGCGGATTAAAGCGTGCTCTATTTAATGCGCTATTCATTTCGGCTAATCACTTTTTTTTCTTTTTCACTACCGGTACAGTTGCTCTAAGTAGGGCTTTAATTGTCCACTGGAGAAGCGCTTCAAATGTTTTCGGACGCCCCAAACGTCTAAAATTAAAATTATAAATTATTGCAATAAACTGGGTCGCTACCAATAAATTATCGAGCAAGCTTGGAGCCCAAAGATTCAAATTACGTTTTTTTCCAGGTGTAACATCCAGATATTTCCCAGATTTGAAGTGTATTTTTCTCCCGCAATTTATATTATTCTCCTTCCGCCCCAGCCACTCAATCGTAGAACTGACACGCAGCAGCTCGAAAACCGGGAAGGAACATGGCACGCACACACAAGACGGCCCAAACCAGGCAGCAAATGGCCGACCAAGCTCGCGAGGAAGCAGAAGCGCGTACCGCAGAAGCAGTACGTAGGGCAAGTGTCGAGGCGCCCCGGACCCGAGCGTAGAAGTCTCGCGTGATGAAGATTGGGCGCGAGGAGAAGGAAGGTATGGACCTCAGTACCGAACGAATCTGGCCCTAATGAAGCCACGACGGACGACGCCACGGTGGATATTCAGTACGCAGAGGATGGGGATGAACATGAAGACGAGGAGAACGAGGAAGACAGTGCATCGGCGTCAGAGGAGGAGAAAGACGAGGTAATGCACAGAGACACGCGTGATAAGAAGAAGAGGCCTGCGTCTGACGGTGGAGACGAAGACGATGGAGAAGTCGACGAAGTTACAGTGCCCTCGTTCCAGACTGATCGCAAAACATGGGCGCTATTTAAGGGGAGCTTACAGGAGTACATGCGTAATTCCAAGCAGGTGCTAGTTGTGAGTGAAACGATCAGTACCAAGCGACGCAACCAGGATTTGCGTAAGCAAACGCGGTATCAAGGGCTCCCAGACAGCCAAATTCCGTTGATCTCTGAGGAACTGAATCCTTTTCAGCGCAGGTACATCTGTACGCATGGCTGGGCCGGGCGTGAAAGGTCTAAGGGCAAGCGGAAGGTGTACAAGCTTCGCCGGACTGACTGTCCGTTCCAATTTCTGGCTCAGGTGGTGCGAACAAAGGGGTAGTGGGGCATTACGCTGAAACTCGAGGTGTATCGACACAATTACCCTATCAGTTCTGACATTTATATGTCGTACCCAGGTATTCTCCAGGTATCGCCCAGGTCTCCGCTAATGCCTGATATTTATTTAGCTATTGGTGGAGTCAGACACTAAGAATTCAAGTATTTATGACTACATCCGGCGGAATTCTGAGCACCGTGTGACGATGGATGATGTTCGCAGCCTCGTGGCGCGTCTTCGCCAGTCTGGTAAAGTAAATTGTTGTGCGCGCAACTGTTTTATAGGTTCCTAACTGAATGCATGTACTCTTTTTGCAGAGGACACTACCTGACGACGACGCAGTAGCAGAGACTGTCGTCAATTTCAATTTAGAGCACCCAAGGAACGTGTCCAAAGCGCTCGAGGTGATACTGGTGTGATATCCGTGACAACAGCTTACATGCGCGCGATGTACGACAGCTTCCCTTAAGTGTTGCAAACGGACCGTACCCGCAAGGCCAACAAGTGAGTTTCTTGTTTGTATTTTTTTATTTTTGTTTGTTTGTAGTACCGAAATCCAGATATTTGCCATGTGTAAACCAGATATTAACTAGGTTGTTTGTGGAGGTACAGCTACCAGTTGTTGTCACTTGTGGCGATGGACCAATTTGGACACGGCCAGCCAGTGTAGTACTCAATGCTCGAGACGACTTCCGACGGGCAAATGGCTAAGTGCCTCAATCACTTCAAGAGGGCGAACGAGCACTTGCGGTTAGTTCATATCGTCATCGAGGACAAAGACCTACGTGAGGTGGATGTGATAAGACGCAAGCTTTCTGAGGCGCGCGTGCTATTGTGTCATTTTCATGTGATAAAATGGCTACATGAAGTGGTGCGCTGTGGAAAGTATGGGTCGTACACTCCTGACGTGGCTGACCAGTTGAAATATCTCATTACGAACATGATCTACGCAAGGACTGAAGATGATTACAAAGCTAACAAGGATGAGTTTAAGACCGTGGCGTGCCGTGATGGGGTTCCACTCTCTGGGAATATTTCGTGGAGAACTGAGATTCATGCGCCGACATGTGGGTGATGTTGCACCGAGTTGATCTGCCACACTTCAACAATCATACAACAATCGTGCTGAGAGCTTGTTCGGAAAGACCAAGCAGAACGTCAAGTCCCACGTATCGATGCAATATTTTCTAGAGGTGCTTTTGGCAATGCAACGTCGGATGGAGGAAGAATATCGTGCTCATGTGGATATGCCTGGTACTTTACGAGATACAAGCTACTCGGAAGAGATGAATATAGCGCTGGGGATGACTACTCGTTGGGTGGCGTCGGCGATTGAGGGTGGATACAAAGTAGCGGTGGCTAAAGAAAACCAGGGTCGATATACATTTGAGAACAATGGAACATCGGTAAGAGTACGAAGTCAACGCCGGGCGTATCTCTCGCAAAAGGAGGGATGGAGTTGTGATTGCGAATTTGCTCAGACCATGAAGCTACTATGCCGACACGCGATGACATTCAAGAAGTTCATCGGATGTGCGTTTATCATTCCATTTTCAGCGATTCAGCCGAGGTAAGTCCAGTTTTTTTACAGGTTTTTCCTTGTATTGCCCAGGTTTCGGGACCACACCCCAGATATTTCCCAGATTTCTAACCAGTTTCACCGGTTATGGTTTTGGCTGCATGTGCAGATGGTTTGGCCAGAGTCGAATTCGCTTTGAAGATATCACAGAACTCACGACTCCGTTCGTCGCAAATATCTTCAAGACAGAGATGAATGGCTGTGAACGCCGTCTCAGCGAAAAAGAAAAGTACCGGCGCGCTCAACAAGCGTTGGGGAGAATTAGTGGAGAGCTATCCCGGTTTCCTGATGACGTGTTTGAAAGCGCTATGTCTCAGTTTGAAACCTGGTGGCACGACATGCGTCACGGTAATGCTTGTACTATCTCTACGCGCAAATACAGTAGTGACGACAAGAAGGATGACGAGGAGGACGATTCGGGTGCTGCTGGTGGAAGTACGCCTACACCTAAAGAGGGGATAACGGAGGACACACGAGATCTACGTCACCCGACAGTGATGGGGACTCAGCCGCCCCAACTCAAGTGGCTGACTCACAAGGGAACAGTGCCGAAATACGGCTAAATGAGCCAGCCCCTACGGACGGACGACCGCGGCTGGAGCATACTGAGCAGAAACAACAAGCCAAAGCCGCACTGAAAGAGTTCAACCAAGGCATGCGTCTCCGCGGGCTTCTACGAGATAAGGATGTGTGTGAAATAGTGGCTTACCTTCCGGAAATACGTCCAGCTCTGCATGAAGTTACCTCATTTATGAAGACCTACCATGTTCATGAAGTCAAAAGGGCGTCAAATGTTACGTGGAAAGTGGATAAAGATTTTGTTCCTGATATTGTTCAGTTTCGTCTGCCTGAAGACGCAATTCAAGTGGTTCTTGACGATTTGGAGGCACAAAAGTCTACTCTAAACGACGGACAAGCTATAGATGAAACTATTAGTTTAGATGACGCTTCGCAAAGCGCCAGTTCAATCGTAGCGGGGATCCCAACAATTGGAAAATTTAGGCGCAAGCAGTTGGAGGCTATGAGGTGGATTTGGAATCTGCACAATGTGTGCGATAGCGAAAAAAAGTGTGCCTCGTGGGTACTTACCACAGTGAAGGAGGTTGCAGACGCTGACAGTGAAGTTGGGAATGGCAATGGGGCTACTGGAGAACTGGCTCTACAGCAAATTGGCTGGGGTAGGATTTGACTACACCTACGCTGAGCTATGCCGCTTCAGGAGCGATTGTTGGTTGGGTGACGACTCTATCCTTGCGTTTACGCAGCTGCTTCGAGCTGAGTATGGGAACAATGCCACTGTGTTCTTGCTACCAGTATCACACTCTATAGTCGACACAGGAGACGTTGTCGCCGATGTTATATCCGCAATTACGCTGATTAATATTCTCGAGTGTCTGGACAACGATCTGACAGGGTACATATTCCTTCCCGTCAACTTTGATACCAACCACAGGCATGCCTTGTTGTCAACAAGTTGAAGAAGGAGATTGTCGTGTACGACAGCATGAACAAACGAAAGATGGGCAAGATACTCAAGTTGATGGCTCTTGAAATCGACGGCGGTCTGCTCGAGTGTGCGTTCAAGCATATCACAATGAGCACACCGCGCCAGAAGGACGGCGACAGCTGCGGCGTATTCGTGTGTCTTCAGTTCTGGAGACAAGTGTCAAACGCTGTTCCAACGGATGTGTCTTCGGGGAGTCGTTTTCGACTGCGCTGGGAGATGTTGCAAGCTTTAATGAACCAGAAGTCGAAGTGATTGTAGCGGTGCATCCTGCTTTTTGAAGATTCTGCTAAACAAGAATATAACCTGGTAAATACATGGTCAATACTTGGTTCCACCATGAAATGTCTGGAAGCCATCACGCTGTTCGGATTGGTCAGATCGGCTCCGACAAGAAGTCACCCGAGTCATTTGAAAATTTGCCCATGTAGCGCGCATGCAGTTTTCCAGGTACCACAACCTGGTCAATGCCTGTTTTGGTTATATATAAAAATATTTTTGACCTTTCTGTGTCCATTTTAGACACCTGGATAATCCCTGTATGGAAGCTTGGACAGTATCAGTTTCTTAATAAATTAATTATTATAAATTATCTGGGCTGTAAGGTCGTCCTAAATTATTTCAGTAGTTTCTTATGTGAAACTATACTTATTTTTTTGCTGATTCCGAACTCTGTCCGCCGGTATCACTTGAGCAAATTGCGTTTACACCCTTCACTTTAATTAGTCTTACCCTGACTAATTATGGTGATGCATTCTGAAAGGAGAATTTGCGCACGATTAATTAGGGTGCACGATTAATAGTGGTGCACTACTAATTATGGTGATTTTGAAAGTCCACATTAAGCCTTTTATTACACTGATGCACTCGCAGTAGCCTCCTGATATCCTGTACTGAAATCCTCACTGCATCTCGCAATGATATCCTGCAACGACTTACTTAGCTGATTTGCCTCCCACTTACCGTTGTTGCCCACATCTAGCCCGCATAACACCAGCGACTTTTTTGCTCAGCTCACCCCTTTCTCGTCTTTTTCAGCATTGACGAGGCGAATACACTCTGCCGCTGTTTCTAAGAAGAAACGCTCTCCAGGATTGGCAAGTGCCCCGCTTGACTTTGCGCCTTGCATCCACTCTCCCCGTCTAATAGCCTTCATATTGCGACGCTCACATAGGTTCTACCAGTGCACCTTGAATCGCTGAATTGGAAAGCGATCCACTGGCTGCACAAAATCGGTCGTGTTAGGCGAAAAAAGCGCGCGCGTGTTCGCAACTCGCGTGCAACCTTCTGCATCTCTTCATCTGGATGTCCACTTGCGTTATCGAGCCATAACTGGCGTTCTTTGGCGAACGGGCCTGCTGGACCCCAACTGCGCGTCTCGCGCAGCCATTCAACCATGATGCGGTTGTTGATGAACGCACTCGGGGATGTACGATATCAGACCCCATTAACGCAATCCGGGAGGTTTTGAATAGGATAGTTCGACTTGGCGTTCTTGAAGATCAGCATTGGGCAGAGGAGTTTGACATTAGCACCACCCTTAATTAAGACATACATCGCTATACCTTCACGACCTATTGTCATAAAATAAAATAAGGTCAGTACTTAGATAATTTTCAAGTGACGCAGATACTCAAACATGGTTAAATCAGTACTTCGTACCTGAAACGATGCTACGGTATTTAACTTTATCTAGGGTCTTACCGTCATCTAGGTCTATGACAAAGTGTCTTTCGTCCATATTGTACTGCTCGTCAGGGTCCAGGTGTCCATCATAAAAAAGCCTCTTCAGCTGACCCAAGTGCCGAGCAATAGACTGCTCGATCTGTGCCATTTTGGCATCACTGACTTGTTTTTTGCCTTTTAACTTTCGGTACACGATATTATAACGCTCTGTAAAATCTTGAATGCGTCGTGGGGAAATAAGTAACGGAAAAAACTTGCCGCTGAACTTAAAAGCTGTGTTGTAGAGCGGGTGAGTAGAACCTTCAATCATAGCTGTAGCCATGTCCATAAAAAGGCTGGAAGATGGCTTGACACCCGCACGTCTAAGCCTCTCAAACTCGGTAAGAAGTCGATGGTAGAGCCATTCCCAATGACCGTCTATCTTGCGGCCACGACCCGAGAGAGCCTTGTGAACGAGCTGGTGTTGACCGCCGAGCGCCGTTCTTGCGTAATATGCTGTCCTTGCTCTTCTAGTGCTAGATGAAGCGAGGAGCGCTTTTCCCACCAATCTCTTGCCTTGTTTAGGTTGACACGACGGTCCGCGGAGCGAAAAAAAAGTAGGAAATTGTGCAATGGCGCGCCCAGGGAGGCCTTTTAACCGTTTTCAATCATGTCTCCTTCCATCCATTGCACGCATCGCTCGCGGTCAGCGACAGCAACAACCTGCTGCAGTGTGCGACCTCCTTCTTCGGACATTTATTTTGCTGTGGCATGGCTTGAGCAGCTTGCTCGCCGAGTTGAGGGCTGCTGGCCACTCGCAGGAATGATTATTTATGGTACACGTCTAATTATGGTGCACGATTATTTGTGGTGCATGACTAATTATGGTGCACGATTATTTGTGGTGCATGACTAATTATGATGATGTTACCCTAAATAATCTCTGAAGTACGATGCACGACTAATTTCGAAGCACGACTAATTAGAGTGAAGGATGCGGTGACAATGCAAGAAACTATATTTGTGGCACACAAAACGTGCTGGAAAGTGAACCACCCGATCGGCGGAAAATTTCGGCGTCAAACAAACTGATGTTTAAGAACCATTTGGAGCTGTCTAGATAATCGAGCTTAAAATTGACCACGTTTTTTTCGCACTAAACCGGACTTGTGACATTTGGTGTGAGCTTCCATCGAAAAACACTGTAGAACTACCCTAATTCAATTGTTTTTAACAAGAGCTTTTAAATAACACTTGAATCTCAGAAAATGAAAAAGTATTGAGCTCACAACACTCTTAAATGTATCGTCATCTGGGGGCCGAAAATGGAGATAACACTTTTGGGTGACCACAACTTCTTCAATTATAAGCATTCCGTAGCTTATAAGTGCTTAAGAGACAGAGGAGACACACCGCTATCGTATAGAGTGCTTAAATTGCGATTCGTACTTAGGGTTGTAAAAACCACTTTGTTTGACGCGGTCTCAAATGAAGTTCCCGCTGCGTACGAAGAATTTTATCTGCTTGAAGTTCACAAGCCGATACATCATAAATTGATTTTTTTATCTTTTCATTTCTTCTTCAACAAAACTACAAACGATGGTTTCAATTTGAGTAGTACGAGAAGCGGTCAATTAAATAGTGAGGAAGAGCTTGGGCGTGTTGCTTAATCGGATGGCTTTTTATAAGTGTACCATTAAAAAATACACGTGGCTGTTTGCAGTTTTTTGTGGTAAGAAATGTCGGTAAAAACGTTGAAACTACTGGTTCCACCTGAATCTTACTACGACTCGATATTATCGCCAGGTTGATGTGCCTGTTGTGAAAAATTATGGAGTTTCCATGCAAATGGGCAAAACTGCATGTCGAAGAACTGTGCTAGGGGCCGCAAAACGTTTGTCATCCTGCAACTTAACGCTTACCTCAGCAAAGTTGTGCAACCAGCGATGTTTGTCATTTTAGCAGCTTAGGGTCATGAAAAGTTTGTCGCCTTGCAACATTACGGCAACGAAGCAAAGTTGCGCCACAGCGATGTATGTCAGACAACATTACCCGAATCTCTAAAGTTGCAAAACCATCTTAGCTCCTTTAATTGGCTGTCATCCCATCATCGTGCAAGCATAGCTAGCGTTCCATGCTAGACGCCAAACGCCAGTGCGCTTTGGCAGTATAGGGCTCGTCAACGCGCGCGAAGGACCTGCACTCCGGCCTTAAGGGAATTGATAAATTCGTATTTTCTGCTAGACGTTCGTCAAAGCATATGCAGTGTCTTTGTCGAGAGTCGCCCTGGAACGGGACGCTTTCGCTGATCAACGGTAGCGAGCTCTAGACGTGCGGGCCAAAACGTAGTCATCCAAGTCGATACAAATAGCAACATAAGTAATATAAAGCCAAATGTATAAAGTCAACTCGGGGTTTCCAGGTATAATTCCCGACTGATCAAGCTCACCTTGCTCGCAATGTCATCCTTACCGTATCCCTACACAGTCGAAACGCACATCCACACGTCCTTGGATACACTGCAGCAGATGACGCCCCTCCCTTCGCTTCACCGTCCTTGCACACGCTGCGGTTTTGATGTAGCCCGTGTCGTCCGTCCCAGGGACCTTGCCCATCGCTGTGACGACAGGTAGTACTTTGGCCTTGGATGCACCTTCGCCGGCGTACTCAACTGGCAGTGTTGCCCCCGCTCCACACTTCACGTCGATACGACGGGGCCAGGCACCGATTCGGGCAACGAAATCTGACAATGGCAGAGCTGATTCGGGCGACCCGGCCGCTCAACCTCTTGGTGTGCGACTTCAAGTGGCTGGGCGCAGGTCACTTCAGAGGGGGAACGGGAGCCGTACCCAAGTCGGTTGCTACCGCTCTCACTCGGGACATCCTCCTCGACGAGCCTCGACGCCCTCGTCTAGCACGTCTAGCAGAGCCCTTTCTCTTTGAATCTCTCATCTTAGCTCGTAAAGCACGACGCTCTGTATCCCGCTCAGCGTGCGCACTTGTTGTCGAAGTGTCTGCACAGAGCCTCCATTAGCTCGCCAGAATACCTCGCTGAGACGGTCGGCTTGCTCACGTTCCTCTACGTCACGGATCCAACCGTCGTAGCAGCCCTGGGCCACAGCAAGCGGCGAATGTCCTCCCGACGTATGCTCATACCAACGCCACGTATGACCAATCACCCCTAGTACTAGGACGCACCCGAATAGCACAGCACGACTGTTCACGACGACTCCACCAAACTCCACAGCCCCTTCACTTTCAGCAAATTTGCAGTTCTCCGTCACAGTTAAGACCACCACCATAGGCAAACACCTTCGACGATCTCGTTCAAGAACAGCACTGCGTTGAAGCAATCGTAGGCCATCCGCGTCACAGCAGTCCACCATACACGCACAACGAGCGACGTACGAGTCACAACCCCGGGGAAGAACACGCACCAATACGCATGCAAAGCGTCCACCCATTTGTACAGTAGACTTCCTAGATCGTCTAAGTGTTCTTCCCTAGTAGCCAGCACGACTTCGTAAGTATTCCACCACTTCGTCTACCAGCGTTGGTCTTGTACGCGTACATAGCTGCGATAGCGCGTAATACAAAGTCTTAGCATCTTATCCCACTTGTACACGAAGTAACCACCCGAATAGAACAGTCGAAGCGCCATACTTCGAAGCGCTTCAGTGACCGTACATATCAAGACATCACTCGTCGCAGCGAACAACACCCACACATCACGGAGGATTAGTCCCACTCCCACACTACACTTCAACACGAAAGCGTCTCGACTCCGCGCCATACCATATCTCGCGTACTCTATCGCTGGTTTCTGCAAATAGCGAGATCCGCCCTTAATCGCCACGGCTCAAACGTTCTCCATCGTCACTAACGGTCAGATTCAACCACTTGGCTGAACAGTTGCCAAGAGACCGTCCCTTGGTCAAGTAAGTCACGTAGCATCACCATCCAAAACGGTGGCTTCTCGTCGTTAGCCACCATGTTCGCCACTATGACATCAGCTCTCTGTCGCGTCACAGGAGACAACCCCTTTCAAGGTCATTCAGCAAGTGGCACCCAAGTGCACAAGTCGCCATGACCAAGTCGTCGAAGAAGTCAGCACACCAAGAAGCCATTTGCACCACGCGAGCTCGTAGGAAAGGATCCACCAAAAGGGCACCATCCAGTAAATAGAGAGGGTCTAATCACTTTCAAAGTCACTTTGGTCACCACGCACTCGGTGCTATCCCTTGCCCCCGCTCCGCTCCAGCAGACTCGAAAAGACCCCGACAGCAAAGATGTTCCGCAAGTTTGCTGTCTGCACGGTCGCACGAACGGACATCTCTAGGGAATGTTGTGTTACTTAATGACTACTTTTTATCCCCATCACAGCATCGATAATGTAAAAAAACGGTCACTATTATAGTGAAAAGGGCAGTGTAGATTTGCCTCTTTCACTACCGGTACAGTTGCACTTAAGACACATGCCATTCCACAACTTTACTGGCGTCAATTGTGCCAAGGCGCCGGGACTTTGGCACACTGGAAGTTTCACCAACAATACCATGCATCTGCACCGATGACACCTACTACGTAGTATTTATAGCTCTTTTTGAAATAATAAAGCCTTCTAAAGGAATTTGAGCTGACCTACCGGCCGTTGCAGCCTGTAATTTACAGGTGTGCACGTGTCAGTGCGCACTACAAATGCCAGTCGAAAGCGGTCAAGCCGTAGCGACGCCTGCAGAGGAAGTTATTTTCCGTGACCGTCTTGCTCCTTATCTAATTCACACCCAGTGTGTATAAGCTGCCGAGATTTCTAGCTTGTAGTCTACGTATGGACAAGAACTAGATTGACGTGGGACATCGTCCTTCTACTCAAGAGGAAGCCAAGCCAGTAAACAAACTTAAATGCATTTTAAGTGTTCCTGTCTACCGTTCCGGCCACTGAACGAGACCGTACTCCCTGAACAGCCGCGGACTACCCGACCCTTGAAGGAGGAGGTATACGACACCTGGTGGAGAAGCAGGGTAGTCTGCTCGCTGGAGAAGGTCTCGATTCAAGTGAAGACTCGCTGAGGACGTAACGAGATGGCGTCTACGAACTCCTGAGAAGACATGGGCGACACCTCCAGGGATGGGGAAGGTCAGACTAGGAGTCTACCTTCAAGAACACGATCCAGTCTGTCAATTGCGCAATGCCTTCAAAACATGCAAAACATCGTGGACCAGGCCGCCAAACCGGCTTGGAGGAAACAGTTCGGGTATAGAACCGAGCCACCCGCGGACGCTTCGGGCTCCGGGTCCCCGCGACCATCACTACGGAAGAGTTGGGCCCGATGCTAACCCTGGACGGCGAAGGTGGTCGAGGTACGGTGCAAGGCTGGCTCAGCTCCCTCAACTGGTTGAGATCTGTGGCTCCCCCTGAGATAGCGGCGGCTATGGAGAGAACCGATGGGAACGGTCACTTGGGGAATCCCCCTCCAACGACTCAGGTGAGGACTGCGGTCCCGTCTGACGAAGGTTTCACTATCCGGACCCCGACTACGGCGTATGGACAAGATTTCAACCCGTTCTTCTCTCTACTGACTGTCCCTGAGAACAGCGGACGCGCTTTCCCTGCGAGTGTTCCTCCGGGAACCACTAACACACCTCCTTGGGGTCTTCAGCCTACTGGTGGCATTCAAGGTGGAGTGGGGAACGCTCCAGCAGTAGCAGTTCCCTCACCTCAGAGGGCTCCCACTTAAGCCTCAGCTGCTACCGCTCGAGCCCCTACTCAAGCTCCGGGGTCTCGAACTTCGACTACCGGTGGGATCGCGTACGGAACCGACCCTACTGGAACAACCGGAGCTTCCCGAGGAAACGGAGGGACTACAGCCTCTGTCGGAACTCATCAGGGTCTCGCGTATGGTGGCTATGGAGGTCGCTCCTACTACGCTTCACCAACGTATGGTAACACACCTTCGACGACTAGTGGCCAGTATGGTATGCCTACTAACATCCGGAACGCTATCAGTATGCTTCAACCGTTCTACTCAGAAGGAGCGTCAGTGGAAAAGGCCCGATCGCTCTGGGAGGCCTTCGAAAGTGCAACTATCGGACTGGATGAACCCCAACGACTCAGTGCTTTCCGGGAGTGCTTGAAGGGCAAAGTCGACATAGACTGGTGGACGTACTTGCGCATCAACAGCTTTGAGGCCCTGAGAACACGGTTTCACTACCAGTTCATCAGTCAGACCCCGTTGCAACTGATCAAGAATCTTAATAACACTAAGCGACCCCGGGGGATGTCTGCCGAAGTGTGGGGTGACATTATTTCGAGCCTCTGCGATGATGCACAGTGCTACGATCCTCAAATGCGCTACCAGTACTTCTTGCCGGGACTCCGGAACCGGGATTGGAGGAGCGCGCTTACCACGACCATGATTGGCTCCATCCCGGCCGATGTGGCCATGTTGCTTCTCAAGAAAATGCACCTATTGAAGATGACTCCGATTTCGATAATGTACCGTCCCCTTGGGCTTCCCACGAGAACGCTGTCCTCGAGCGCATAGTGAACATGATGCAGCAGACGCAGAATCTACTCGCTCAACAGCAGCATCCGCAACTTCAACAACAACAGCATCAGTTGTTAGAGCGTCCCATGCCGTCTATGCTACTCCGGTGATGAATGTGGCTGCAGCGTTCTCTCCTCCTGAACCGAACGCTCCTCAGTCATATCAGCCTACTGGAACGCTTCCTATTAAGCCAAAGGGGTGTCCGCGTGGGATCTGACTTGCGCACTCAAGATGGTCTTCTCGTGTGTTGTCAATGTCACACTCTGGAGTGTAGTCGAGTTTACTGTCGTCGCGGCAAAGCCACCTGTCCTCACTGTAAAGAAGTGGGCCACATCGGTGCTGAGTGTGAACGTGACCCTCCTAGCGGATTCTGAAACACCCAGCCGAGGAACAGTCGCAAGTGCTTCTTGTGTGATGAACCGGGTCACATGCTTGCTGAGTGTCCTCTGAAGACGTCGTTGAAGAGACTCGGTGCTCCGGCCGCAACGGCGACGGTACCCGTCCTAGGACAAGCGCCCAACCAGCAGTGATGGGGGCGAGAGGGATGGGAAGGGAGTGTCGCTCCTTCCTCTTGTCTATGAAATGATACAAACGGGAACACTTTGAACTCAGCGGAAGAGTCGACCGAGAGGTATGAAGTGTGTCCTGTTATGGGTGAAATGAGTTCAGCCTTGCTGGGAGAAAGTGAAATGACTGCGACTGAAGTGTATATGACGAGGACGGAGGAACAACTACTGCTGAGGAATAACGGAGGTGCTGAGCCCGTATGGAACGGTGCGTCGGTGGTCCCAAATGCAGTCGGCAGTTGGAGGACGGAACAAGAAGCGTTTGTGACGGAGGAAGGCTTGGGACCCGTATGGGACGGTCCCTCGATAGCCGCGAACATTGGCGAACGTTGGAGTGCGAGCCAAATAGTGCTTACGAGAGAAGTTCAAGAAAGCAAAAGCGAAACAGTGAGAGGAGAACTAATCAAGGAAGGGGAAGCGGAGGAGCCGCGACCTCAGGCGTCCTCGGCGGAACGAGATTACCCGACAGCACCAAACAACCACGGGAGTGTGGTTTCGAGTGTACTAGAGCTTGATGAGGAGAAGGGTGAGTCCAAAGATCACCTGCTACAAAATGAGTTACCCCTAGACGTGACAGAGGTGCTCGACAACCCGCTCCGAGATGAGTATAGAGCTACGGAAACAAGTGTCCCAGTCTCAAGGGTAGAACCACGAGAAAGGGAGGAAGCCGTGGCCCCTCCCGAAAGAAATGACTCCCCCGGAGAGGACTCTGAGGACGTCGCCCTACAAAGGATGGACCCGAGAGGGAGCCTGCATTCGCGAGGGTGTTCTCCGAGGAAGAACTGGTCGCTTTGGAAGAAGGAGGACCATCTGAGCTGGCCGAAGAGAAGGGAGAGTATGACAAAGAACTCGAAGATCGACTGCTCCCTCTTGATGAGGTAGAATTAAAACGACGATTGGTCGAAAACGCGGAACAGTCGAATGCGTCATCTCTTGTCAAATAGAGTGTCCTGCTCGACATTACCGAAGTGAAACTGGAGAGGACCCGAGATTCTTCCCCTGATCGACTATCTACTCCAGAGTACTGGCTAGAGTGGTTCCAAAGGACGCTGACCTCGTCCGGTGAAGCGAAGCGCGCCAACCGTAGCTTCAACGAGGAATCGCCGGTCCTGATCAGCTCAGTGACATCGAGCGACTCAGATTACCGAGTGAAAGGGGGCGGGACTTCGACGAAGAGGTTCTCGTGGCAGGATGTGCCTAAGAAGATTGTACACTTCCCGGAGTTGAAAATACCTCCTCAGCCTGGAGAAGTGTGTCCCGTGGATCCCTCCGTAGAGGAAGATAATATCGCGCTGGCCCTGGAAGGTTCTCCAGAGAGACCCTCTGACCTCAGTCGAGCCGAGTACGGCTTGCTGGTCTCTCGAGGAATCGTACCTGACCCGTGGCGTGCCGTGGGCAGGCGAGCAGTATACTTCCTCGTGAAGACCGAAGCTTCAAGCAGAGGCGGCTGGTGTAAAGGATGTATTGTCGAAGGACGACTCTTCACCCTCATCTGAGCTCCTCCTAACCCGGACCGAAGAACTACTTGAGCGTCTTGTGGCTCCCTCCAACTCGCGGTTAAAAGCGTTGCTGACTAAGATAATCTCGGACCTCTACGAGAAGAGTGCGGATCGACTACGCTTAAAGATCCTCGAGAGAAGTTCACCTTGTCGGCTCTGTCGTTGGAAGGGCCCTGATCCAAAGCACTCTCCTAAACTGAAGCAAATCAGTTTCGACTGTTCCTCTCTGTTTAACGACCGTACTGAAGACCTCGGTTCGAACTGTTCCTCCCGATACGGAGAACGGGTTACACGGCTATGTGAACGTCGTCGCCGACGGCCCCGAGCCCCACCCCAAGCCAGACCGGGCCTGGTGGAAGTACCAAGTGATGCAAGGAACTGGTCAGCTGAAGATGAGGACGGCGTTGTCCCTCTCGGCAAGCGGGTGATCGGATCAGTGGGAGGCGTGGAAGCTCTATCGTGGGGTTTTATCGAGAACCTCCCGGCCGAGCTTATCATTGACTCTGGGGCCGTTGCGTGTCTAGTGCACCGGCGCGTACTGACGCGTCTTGGCTTAACTAACCCCCCTCTCCTACCGTACGTTGGTAGTCTGAACGGTGTGTTCGGATCTACGCTCGTTATCGAAGGAATCATCTACTTGCCCGTGACGTTGGGATCCGTCGAGAGGAGAATACCGGTTGCCGTCGTACCTAAGCTGCACGTCGACGCCATCCTAGGCACCAATGGACTCAAAGACTTCCGAAGCGTGGTAGACTTAGATGAGAACACTGTTACGCTGAAAGACACGGGTGAGGTGTTCCCCTTAGGATCTCCTCGAGTAAAGGACTCTTACCTGTCACGTATCGCGTCTACTGTTCGAATCCGCCCTGGTGGACACGCTCTCGTGGTCGCTGAGGCTCAAGGTCAACTGGTTGAAGGGGCCACCGCTCTAGTAGAAGGACTTGCCGATTCGGATGACTCCATTAAAGTTGCTAGGACTCTGTGCGCGGTGTATGACGACCAAGTGATCGTGGAAGTGTGCAAACCCTCCGTCGAGGACGCCGTCATCAAAATAAGTACTAGATTGGCGAGTATTACAGTGATCCCCTAGACCGCGTCTCTACTGGGAGCGACTGCGGGTATTATACGCGAGGCCGCCCAGTCCGGCGAGGCACAGACTATGAACCGGGAAGCACAAGCCCATTGGGTACACTCTGTCATTAGCGCCTCTTGTACTACTGCAGAAGTTGCAAAAGAGTCCTTACCCGGACTGGATCGAGTAGCCCAAAGTCGACTTAGAAGCGTCCAAGATGGGGAGCGAACAAAAGAGGCTGTTAACGAAGCTCCTCCAACCGTTTAGGGACATGTTCGTCGAGACCTCGTACGAGTCTACTCAAGTTTTCTATCGATACTGGAGACCATCAGCCAATAAAACAACCCCTTACCGAGTGTCCAAAGCGGAAGGAGACGTGATGGAGTCTGCAATACAAGCGTATTTGAGTCAAGAACTCATACGACCCTCATCTAGTCCATGGGCAAGTCCTGTGCTTATGATCCGCAAGCCTGATGGAGGAATACGGTTCTGCATCGACTGTCGAACAATATCAAAGACTGCTACCCGATGCCGCTCATTGACGATATTCTGGATGTGGTAGGAAATGTTAAACTGCTCTCTACGATGGACATTGCGTCCGGCTACTGGAACATCCCGATGGCAGCGGAGAGTGTAGAGAAGACAGCCTTCACTTGCAAATATGGCCTCTTCGAGTGGCTCGTGATGCCATTTGGACTGTGTAATGCTGTCCCGGTCTTCGAACGACTTATGGAGACTGTGCTTGTCGACCTTAAGTGGAGGGCTTGTCTAGTGTACCTCGACGACTGCGTGGTTTTCAGCGAAGACTTACCTACTCACCTGGTACGACTAAAGCACGTCTTGGAACGATTCCGGTCTGCAGGATTCAAGCTCAAGATGAAGAAGTGTAAGTGAGCTTGTGACCAGGTAGCGTTCTTGGGACACATCGTCACTCCTTCTGGCATCTTGCCCAACCCCGAGAAAGTCAAGTCGGTGATGAATGTGCTAAGACCGCACGACTTGCGCACGGTGAGAGTGTTCCTGGGTTTGACTAGTTACTTCAGGCGGTACATCCTGGTGTACGCGGCCATATCGGCCCCGATCGAGCAGCTCAAGATGAAAGGAGTTTGGTTCTTTTGGAGTGACGACTGCATAGCCGCTTTCCTGCAGCTCAAGTGTAAGCTGGTGGAACCTTCTATTCTTGTGTATCCTGACATTGCAAGGCGCTTCCATCTATACGCGGACTCGCCCAAACTCTCCGTGGGAGCGTGCTTGATGCAAACCGAGGATGGGCGCGAGAGCATCGTAGCCTATGCGAGCAAGCTACTAGTTGGTTCTGAGAAGAACTGGGGTCCATAAGGAGGACGGTACTTCGGAAATCGAGTGTTGGGGCATTGTATGGGCCACGCGTAATTCTCGCTGCTACCTGGATTGCTGCGAGCTCGACCTGTACACGGATCCCAAAGCTTTGACATGGGTCTTCAACGAGACTAACCGCACAAGTAACGCTAAGCTGGCTAGATGGACCATGGAACGGTCTCAACGGCGCTAAAACGTGTTCCACAAGCCCACTACTTCTATGGGGCATGTGGATTGTCAATTTAGGCTTCACATCCACACCATCAACGCTATCGCTATGGCGAAGCTTCTCAATGATGCTGATGAGTCCTCCCCTAGTACTGTCGAAGTCGGGGAGACTGCGCCTCTCGACGCAACTCGGCTCCCTACGGGGCCCTTGTTAGAAAACGCTGGCGACTCTAGTCCAGTAGTGTCACCCGACGAGGAAGAGGCTACTGACCAACTCTTGGTGTCCCCTGTTGATGTGTTCGGGTTACAACAAACTCGCTTCGTGGAAGAACAGAAGAAGACCCCCTTGGGTCCAAGCTATGATAGCGTTCCTATGCGATGGAGCTCTAGCTCTGGACTTTCAAATGCGCATCAAGATCCAGCTGATGGCCCCTAACTACTCAGTAAAGAGCGGTGTGCTCATGCGTCGCGTGCACTTAAAAGCTGGAGCCGGACCCGCGTCTACCCTTGAAGTGCCCGTGATTCCCCTGCCTTTCATATCGACAGTACTACATCACTGTCATAAGAATGTACTCGCTGCGCATGTTGGAGTTACAAAGTCGCTCGACAAAGTACGCAATTACGGTTACTGGCACGGTTGGAAGAATGATGTGGCCGAATATGTTCGAGAATGCACCTTTTGCGGCAGTGGTAAAGGCTTTCGCCCTCGGAGAAACGGCCTGATGCAGAGAATGCCCCTACAAGAACTTTCTGGGCCGTTCTCTCTACTGGTGGTGAATACAATAGGCCCCCTAGTGGCTACCCCTCGAGGCGACAAGTTCATACTCGTCTTCGCCGACTACTTTACCCGATGGGTCGAAGCGTTCCCAGTGGCTCGCTTAGACACCGTGACGTTCGTGATGATAATGGTGAACGAGGTGATCTCGCGGCATGGAGTTCATGAGAAGCTGTTGAGCGATCAAGGCTCCAACATCATATCGAGTTTAGCTCGGTCCTTCTACGAGATACTCGGAATCAAGATATGATTTGGTGCTGCGTATCATCCTCAGACTCAGGGTCTAGTCGAACGCTTCAATGGTACGCTGATTGGAATGCTAAAGATGTATATCAACGAAGCTCAAAACGACTGGGACTTGTATCTACCCGAGTACTGTTCGCGTACCGTTCATCTTACCACGAGGCTCTTAAAGACTCCCCTTTCTTCAGCCTGTATGGCCGAGACTTCGTGTTACCTCTAGACCTCGCGTTCCTTAACACGAACAACGAGTGGACGAGTAACGAGGTCGCCAGTTACCGCCGAAAACTGTTCCTGTATCTACGAGATGCTAGACGCCTGGTGGAACGCCAACTCTTGAAGGCCCAGGGCAGACACGAACAACGACTGAGTAACTCATTGTCAGTTAAGTTCAAGGAAGGAGACCCAGTGTGGGTCTATCAGTACTTCCGGGCTCGTCGCGGAGAGAAGACCACGAAGAAGCTCGCTTTCGCGTGGCATGGCTCTTACCGTGTGGTTGGGACTGTGGGAGAGAACGCCTATCGAATGACCGTTCCGACCCACTCTAACCGAGTAGTGGCTATTAACGTCAATTGATTGAAGCGTTTCCAAGGGCGGTGGGGCAGGCCGTTCCCGTCCGAAGTACCGGATGGAGTACAGACGAGGCCTGTGACCGACGACGACGGTCCTTTATCGGAAGGATATCTCCCGTCTACTAGCTTTTTCGAAAGACTCTTGATTGGAGGGGAAGAAACAGTCCTGACTGGGGTCCCCTGCCCAGTGATCGACATAATCGCTAGACGCAAGCCGAATCGAGCAGAACAGTTCCTGGTGTTGCTGGCCACCTATGAAACGTTTTGGAGACCTTTGAACACTCTGTTGCCCACCTACGCAGCACTAATCAAGGCGTTCGAAGAAACCTGTCGTCGGGAGGAGGGCCTACTTGAATTACGTTGCAGTGCGCGGTTAGAAGATGCTAACGCCGCTCTGGACGAAGAGGATATACTCTTCTAGGAGAGAAGAGTCGTGTCAGACAGACTGATCGATTGAGCCTGAGTAAACTCTCGCCTCCTTTTTTCGAAGAACACTCCTTACTTTACTCTGTGTATTTTTGGATTTTGCATTACGGTGGACTACTCTAGTACCGGTCGAAATGGAAATTGCGGCTCTAAGATGAATAACAAGAACAGTAAATGACGGTATGAATCGCGGATGAAAGACAAAAGGAAACACCAAAACGTTGAAAAGACACTACACCACCGACCCTGACTTACTAGACAACTGTGCCAAAGACTACCCTGAAGCGTTCCCGTCCAACCTACCTGTTGAGCTGACGAACGACGAAGCTACTCTGGTTCATCTAAAAAAATAGCGTGGTGTTACCGCTCGCCTAGGACGGCAAACGACAAGTCGGGGAAGATGTCCCGTACCCGGGAACAAAAGGGGCATTCCAGGCGTCTTGCGACAAGCTAGGATGACCCGAGGTCCTGTGGCGACTGTTCGCTCAGCCATCCCGTCAGGCTGGCTCCCGTTGAGCTCGACGGCTCGCGTGTCCCAAGCCGAGCCCGTTAGGGTGGCACTATAGGGTGGTCCGGGAACGCTAATTCTCGTTCAACGTGGGACTGAGGCACCTAGCGCCATCGGGTCCCTTCCGAGAGCCCCCTGTTGGCCCACGAGGGCGGATGGCAGGTGAAGTGAACTCTTCGTTCAAGTGTAAGAGAAGTGGTGTAGTGTATGTGAGGAAGGGAGGATGTTAGGCCTCTCTTCCGTTTAGCTCTCAGTCTTATATTTCCCTCCTTCTACTCAAGAGAAAGCCAAGTCAGTAAACCAGCTTATATTCATTTTAAGTGTTCCTGTCTACCGTTCCGGCCACTGAACGAGACCGTACTCCCTGAGCAGCCGCGGACTACCCGACCCTTGAAGGAGGAGGTATACAACAAGACCTACCAAAACTTCGCGTTAAGAAGACTGAAGCTCCTACACAAATTTTAATGCTGGTTGCTAGCTGTGTACGCGGTATAAAGATTACTGAAGTACAGAAACCAGAGAGCTGGGCTGGTAGTGTTGTAGCAAAAGCTAGACTACAACACTTTGCTAATTAAAATAGCAATATTTAGAGAGATGTATGCGTTGTCGATGTTACTCGGCACCACATATTAATATATTGAAAGATGGATTAATTATTAGTGTTATCTTAATTTTCACGAAGTTGCAGTAAATGTTTACTGCAACTTTGGGCCTTGTTGTGGGAGCACCAATGCAAGCACATATCTCAAGTTTTTACTCTGAAGTATTCTAATACTGGCCAAGAGTGATTTGTTGCGGGTGATCCTTACCTAGCTACAAAATCAATGTACATACCTAGCGCTATTACCCGTACATTTAAAAACTGTGGAAAAAATAACTAACCGTCCTGTTAGCGACCACTAGTGGCCCACCAGATGCGTAAAAAAAACCTTCTCGCTTGTGTGGTGACCAGGACGCTACAACTATTACTACCCACCTACACAGTATCACAACAAAACATAAATGCACACCGGCATTTTCGAAAATATCGCTGTTCGTCAACTAGGCGAGACAATTTCAACAAAAAATATAAAAAAACGGTCCAATATAAAAAATGGCCCTCTTCGCCTACCATTTCGTCCTTTTCGCCGCCTGTAGTGCACGCAGCCCTATAGGGATTAATTCGAGATTATGTACTCACACAAATAGTAGGTAATGATTCAATACAAATTTCAAATGAGCAGGTCTTATTTTCCTATCAGTTTGTATAAAATGCACAGGTTTCACTCCGGGGATAAGGTTTAACATGGATATAAACTTATACAAACTTGGTGTACTCGACAAAAGATCATTCACATTCTTCAAGAACTTCCCGACCCAAGAGGAAATGCTGGTGCTTCATTCGCCTTCTTTGCATTGACCACACCGAACGTAAGTCTTGTGGTGTGGGTGCAGAGATGTGATGGGACACTGAACAAATAGCATTTATATAAACGTTGTGTCGCGTTGATAGACCCCTTTTCAGGTCCGCTCTCCCAACCGAGGAAGCCCATGCTCTCCATGTGGCGTGATGACTTTCTCCGTTCAGCCGCACTTGGCCATCGGACGAAACGTCCCGCCAACTCATTTAGAGCACAAACAACTCGATCGGTGTAATCATCGGCAGTTCCTTTTCCAATTCCCCATAATCGCTTAGACCGACTAAGCGATGCCCCCGTGCCATAATTCCCGATCCGATCCAGAGCAACAACAAGCTGAAACCAAGCTGGAGCTTGCTTGCAATGTGCAGTAGTGGCAAACACCGGGCTGTCTTGGATGAGAGGCAGAACGCGCTGGAAGCTGTTTTTATCCATTCGCGTTATCACTCGGAACTCGGAATCCGGGGTTGAGTGAAAAAATGTATCGGCGAGGAAGACAGTAGTTTTGGGAGGCGTTCTCGGGCAACAAAATAGCGGGATGATTGCACGAGTAGAAGAACATCAGAAAGAGCATCAACTTCAGAGAAGAGAAACTTCTCTTCGTGGTCCTCGGTATTAGCAGCGGATATGCCCAACGTGTCATCGTCAGCTTCCTCATGTGCAGCTACAGCAAACACATTGTCAATCGCCCGTAGAAATTGCTGGCGATTACTAAGTGTTGGCATCCTCGAATCTTCGTATCGTGGCCTACGACTTGATGGGATTTCTTCTCACTTAAGTGCGTAATTCTATTTTAAGTTCGACTCCTGCTTTGCTCTCTATGCTCAGTTTTTGAGCACTCTTCTGCTCACAAATTGAACACATCTCCGCTCACTTTTTTTTGATCATTTTTTAATGTTCGACTCCCCCTATTAAAATGGGTCGTAGTTATGTTATTTTTTATATGGGATGGCCGTCGGAGAAGACAGACCGCAACAACTATACATTCACAATGTTTTAAAAAGGTACAATTTAGGTCCTCTTGGTGCGTGTATGCCAATCACTTGGGGCGGATGCGTATGTAATACTGTATATCCTGCCCGTACAAAATTGAGAGCCTAGTCGTTTACACATTTCAAGATTATTCTATTGAAACCAATGCAATTGGTCAGACTCTACGTTGACCGCGTTCACGAGATAAAAGGTGTGATATTTTGTTCTGCATGTTTACCTTTACTTCGCTACGGATCGCGCAAACGAGGCGTGCCAGCTTATTTTGAGCCGAACTATTGACCATGACAATTATGTTTTGCCTTTTTTTCTTTTATACATACATTACACGTAATTTTCGGCTAGCCGATCGATATTTTTCGGCCCAACCATTTTTGTCCGAACTGTCCGAAACTTGATGACCACGGCTTTTGGAAAATTACGTTTGCGAAGTGCTTACCTTTCTATCCCCACCCCTTCGAACTGCGCTTTGACTTTGTACATAAATGCGCGAACACACAGCTACTATTTTACAGATTTTATCAGTGGAAAGTCCCGTATACGAAATCTTCTACTTCAGACATCAAATTATTGAAGTTGTTGTGTTGTGTGACCTGTTCTTGAATTTGTTGCTGGGCACCAGGCTATAATCTTGTTTTTTGTATTCAAGTGTTTGTCAATATCACTTTAGCACCTTTTCTATAGTACTTAAGTATGAATTAGGAAATCTCTCTGAAGTAGGAGATATCGTTTAAGTGCATGCTTCTGGTGCTACGTTCGTTCGCACTTTTGGCCCTCATATTATTCGACCGGTTCATTTATCGCCCCCTTTCCTAAATAATTCGATCAATCGATACTAAAATTGCCCGCATTTTGACTGCTGTGTCACTAACGGACAAGAATGTGCACACCCGATTGTCAACGGCGGGTTTTCGAATTTGGCCCCAGTCTCGTCTGCCCCCTATTGCCCATTGGGCAATCTACCTTCGACTTATCTCAAATCCTCTCGTGTCGGAGGACAACCCAGAATTTCGCACCATACAGTGTATGATACACGGTGGAAAGTAATGTAAAAGCTGCGCAAAAATTACGCAGAAGGCTTGAGTTGATCTAACCGCTCAAGAACATGCTACCAGGACTTACAACAATAGCATTTTCAGGAGCGCCCGTCGATGGGAGTGTCCAACGGAGCGCTTTTCAGACATCTTTCGCTGATTTTTTTTTCGGTGGATGCCATGATCGTCGAAATACGTCTGATTTCTGCGTACGAAAATTTATCAGCCTTACTTAAAAGTTTTTTTCCGATACGCAAGCAGCCCTTTATTGTAAGCTAGATCTGGGAGGAAAACGAGTGAATACACGAAAGGCAGACTATTGTTACAACATGAGAAACGGGTGTCTGGAGACTGCAATCTCCAAAAGGGGAGGAGTTCGCGGAATTCTATCACCTTCCTCAATCCTAATCCTTACCTTCCTGGGCATTAACCCTGTAGGGCCAAGCGAGGTTTATTATAGCTATAATTGGTTCTGTGCTTAAGCCCGCGTGCTTCGCACACGGATAGGCATGGATTAGTGTTGCCGAGCAAGTCTACTATCACCCCCTCCTGAGGAGGATCCTTCCTTATTCGTACTAATAGGAAAGCCCGTCGGAGTAACTACATGTTGTGGTAAAAGTCACTCTCACCCATGAAATTGGCTTTACACACTGAGTTCCCAGACGTGTCGCACGTGCTGCAGATCGAGCAGTACAAAGAAATGGTGCCGGTAATGGCTTTCTTGGATTGACTAAAACTGATCATTTCTCTCAAATTATAATACCCTTTCCAAATAAATTAACTAAACATAAAGGCATTTGTTTATCAACCATAAAGCACGTTTTTATTAGTAATTAGATAAAAATATAAATGTTGTTAGATTGATACAATTAATTAATTAAGGTATCGTATATAATAAGTGGTTTTTAATGAATTTAGTAAACGATTAATAAAAAACCACTACCAGTCCAACTATCTAGTGTTGAACCGTCAGCAACGTTGAATACCGCGTTGGAATAGGCGACAACAACGGAGCAATGAACATCATATTTATGATTACCCTCTACCGCTAGAATAAAAGAAATTGCGATCTTACCTGGGCATAAGCTTACCACAAAGGTACATGTACACCTGGTAAGAAAAAAAAAACACGGTATAAGTCGCAGACGATCTACTATTACAAAGCGCACAGTGAATGTCCAGTTTGGTGTACCGCGCGCCATCATCATATATACGGGAATTAGTATGGGTGACTGAAGTTCGTTCCTTACAAATTTGAACATGTTTTCCACCGAGTAAAAGCATTGCTGTGCTCAGGAAAAGTTCCCATCAAATAAGCCAGCAGCTTTTTTAAGCGTACATGTCACGTGAGCCAACATCCACGATGAAAGTGAGGTTTTGAATCTGACAATCGGTTTAAGTGGAGAAGTGAGTCGTACTTAGTTTTCACACGTAAGAAAAAAATGCCAGCAGAAACTTTAGAGGGAGCTGCAACGGTCTTTGCGCCGCTGAAGATTCAGTTATGTCGGCAGAATATACTTAAAGTAAGACCTTTTTAATAGTTCGTCCATTTTTTAATCGTTGCATACGTCCGTCTGGAGCTCTTCTCTATTATGGCCAATGTGATAAAATAATCAAAATCGTTTTAATTGATTGAAAGCTGACCAGATACATTCCAGCACACGTAGGAAGACCACTAAAAAAGCTCTCATCACCTGCCATCTCCACGTCGTCACCCACTTGTACCCATGTCAACATTCTCACCTCCATCGCTTTCGGCGGCAGCAGTCCGCGGTGTTTGCGCTTCTTCCCCTGGCCGTGACACAGGTGGCCTCTCGCACGGTGCTCCAGCAGCAGCGTATATGGAATATTGCTTCCATTTTTCCACTCCAGGTGCCAGATACGAAAGTACGTATCTATGCCGTCGCGCCCAACATTGCAAAGGTATTTACTGCAGCACCCCACATTGCGTTAGGGTATAGGTCACCGTATATCAGCTCTCTACTCACGTACCGGTTGCTACAGCTTGTTACCGCTGGAGCATTCAGAAAGGAAAAACTGCTGAAATTTCGTAGCTTCACCTTGAAGAGGGCGTACCCTCCAGGAGCGATGATGGCGCTTCACCCCTTGCTCACCGTCAACGTGTCTGGGTTCTCCTCGAGCCTATGATCTTCCTGTATGGGAGATGTGCTGACGATACGGACGGCTGATGGGCCGCCGCATCGCTTACTAGGGACGCGGTTGTAGCTTGCTGTAGGCGTTGGACAACATAATACGACGGTAGGTTGGATGTTAAAGGAGTAGCTCAGAATCGTATGTTGATGATCCAGCATACGAACCTCAATAGCTGCCAACGCTTCCTCCAAATCGACAAGGAGTAGCTGCTCCATCAAGTATTGAATAACGCGAAGTGTCGTGCATGTCGCATGTTGTTTACCTTTCGAAAGTGACGGTACACAAATAATGCGTTGACGGCTGCCACGTCAACAGCCCCACAAATAGAGTCCTGTAATACTTGCGTGTCTTGTAGGCTAGTTGAATGCTCTAACGCTGCATCCGCAGCTGATCTTGGACATCCACACCACCCATCCAGCGGTGGTAATCGTGCACGAGTCTGGTGCGCGGACTGGTTTCGTTTCCCCTTGAATGCGATGCACTACAATGCAAGAAAAGCACACATATAAGCCCATCAACCATCATAAATCCGAGTACGTTTATACGTACTAACAACACCAGTCTTTTGACTGCCATCCGACGCCAGCATGTGCACTGCGTGCCATCTCTACCACGCTAAGTCGATACCGCAACGTGCACGCGCGATCTGAGTACAACAGCGCACTTCGGGTGGGTACGTGGAAACCCTCTCGGATATTCAACGGCGATTGATGGATGTGGCAGATACTCAAGCGTGGGATGTGCATAGCGCTGCTAATTGCGAGAATGCTCGTACCTATCCGCAAAGGTATCGCCGCACCCTGGGCGATGAACAAGATACAATCCTACGCGACAGTTTAACAGAGACAAACCGCACAAGTGGGGCGCTAAGGCATTTGTCGCAGAGTGCGCCAAGCGGTTCATCCACATGACAGCGGTCAACTGTGGAAATGTCTTATTTTCCGCCAGCCTTGTCGTGCCCTGCGAGGGTGCCACCACCTTTTTCTTGTTGACGGTTCTTGTTTTCATCTTGGTTATCACGTCTTTATCATACCCCGACCTGTCCGTTTGAATTGTACCTATCAGGTACATGCGCCGGTGCAGCAGCTCTAGGTCCAGCTTTATGGACGTGTAAAAGCGGTCTGTTTTGACGAAACGCCACGTTGGCGACGGTGGACAAGCCGCGTTCATGTTCCGCAAAATAGCGGCCTAACCCGTGTTGTTGTCTTTTGGTACGGTTGTACGAAGATGCGCCTTGGCGCCACAGTAGACTTCAATTCAGTACGCAAATGAAACCGTAAGTTAGCCTTATGTTGAATAGGCTTGTGAGGCCAAGTCCTTATGCTTACTGGACGTCAAACATAAGGACCTGTGCCAAACAAAACACTGTGGCGAGTTCAAGCTTGTCATGGTATGTTCACGTCCCTAATGCAGTTTGCGGCTTTTGACCGCAATCTGGTTCCAGATATTTGGCGGGATGAAATACGACAGGAGCGCCAGCGGACCTTCCACCACCGATAAAATATTCTGGTTGGGGTCGTACAGACTATCGTACAAATCACTGTAGGTTGGATTCGGCCCGAATTTGGTTGCGTCTGTCAGCAAGTAAAGCATTATGTTGGTATTATGTTTACGTTCATATCAATGCAACAGCTTATGTTGGACATATCAGCATAACTTACCATTTTCAACCGCTTGTTATCATCTGCTTGATAGCAGCACTTTCTTTTGCGGAAAGATGACCACACCGACACTGGCAACTCCTCCTGCTCGGCGTCCGAATCCTCGTCCGTCAGCTCGCCAATGGTTCAATCTTCCTCCTAGATATCACTACCATTGTCATCTGCTTCGCGGCATCTCTGCGGCGATCGGGTCACGACATCAAACGTCAGAAGCGTAATATGAATACTGAAGGCAAATGTCGCTACTGCCATGAGCAAGGTCACTATAAAGTGGACTGCCTGATGCGTAAGCGTCATAGCAGTGAGCAAGAGGGGGCTGCGCTGACGTCGCTCTCAGGATCAGTGCCAAGCGTGAGTGTGAGGGCCAACTTGCGACGCCGGCGTCATCGGGGCCTGGTGGTTTTGTTTGACAGTAGCGAGTCCGAGACTAGCACTGAGGATCTGAGTTCATACTCAGATACTAAAAAAGAGAATATGGATGGTTCAGAGGCTAGCTCTTCCTAGACTGAAACAGATTCGATGTTCTCAGATGATGGTGTGAATGAGCTCGACTTTTCGCGTGCGTATTTGTATTTGCCGCTTCAACCAAGTGTGGGGGCCGATATAGCTGCGCTGCAGCAGGATGAGATGCCACATGCTGTTTTAGCACAGAGAATCAGAGCGCCTATATCGACAATAACAGTGGCCAGATTTAATAAATATGATGACACCTGGATCATCGACAGTGGGTGCTCACGGCGTACCTGCTTTCTTTAGGACATGTTTGAGTCGCTTAGTCCCTGTGGTGGAGCTGTTACGGTGACAAACAGCGATACTGCTCTGGTCAGGGGGGCGGATACTGTGACTATCCATGTCAAGGACGTAGCGAATAAGGTGCAGCAGCTAAAGCTGGGCGATGTTCTATTTCTTCCCAGGCTGCGGAAGAATTTGATTTCTATAACGCAGCTGGCGATGAAAGGCGTTTTTTTTTACTTTCACTCGTCACCAGGAAAGTCAGTCTGAGGCAAGACGTGATGCGTCTGGTGAGCGAGAGTCAGCAAGGCGTATGTGTAATTAAGGCATTGAACAAGACGAAATCAGCTTTGTATGGCCTCCCTCAGCTTACGTTCGATCTAGCTCATCGATGTTCCGGTCATGCTAGCAAGCCTGTCTTCGACACGATGTTGACATAGAAATTGGCAACAGACATGCGCGTGGTTCGGCTAAGTGTGGAAGATGATGTACCATGCGATGCTTACCAGCTTGGTACGAAGCAACGATGTTCATTCCCACCTGCTCCTCGGCGCGGTGTGCTGCAGTGCAATGATGTAGTCCATAGCGACATTTGCGGCCCGATTGGGATTCCGACAAGAGCAATGAGCAGCTGTTTGTGGACGCTTTTCTCACGGTACTGCCACGTTTACCCTTTCGAACGACAAATTGATTTTTTCACTGCTTCGTGCGCCACAAAGCTGCAGTTGAGAATCACCACAGCCGGTCACTGCGTAAGGTCATCCGTGATAGCGGTAGGGAGTACGTATCTGACCAGCTCAGGTCTTTTTGCGAGTCGCACGGGATCTCACGCCATGCGATAGTGGCACACACACCGGAGTCAAATGGGATAGCAGAGATTCGCTTTCGAGGTTTGCTTAATAAGGCTCGGACTAGGTTATTTGACAGCAATTCGCTAAAACAACGCTGGGTTGAGGCGCTACTGGCGGTTGTCTATTTGCAGAACTAGACGATAAATGTGAAGATCAAGCGGATCCCAATTGAAGCGTGACATGGGTTTTCGCCGGACGTATCACATCTCCGCGTGTTTGGTTCATTGGCTTACGTCTACTTACCGACAAAGGCGACGCCTTCTTCAACACGACAGGGCATGGGCGGTGTACAATTTAAAAAAAAAACAGCAGAAGCTGGCGTTTTGTGGGATATTTACCCCAGCAGAAGGCACGAAAAGTGTTGGACTGCTCGAGTGGCAGCGATCTGGTGTCATGTCCCGTTTCATTTGATGAGAATTTTTTGCCTGCTGCGGAAGACTGCGTCGCCAAAACTTTCGTTCGCTCAGCAGCAACCGGATGTCGACTGTAACGTCTACACGCGCTCAGCAGCAAGTGAAATGATCTGCTCTGTTACAGCCAGCAAGCTAACATCTCAAGATGTTAAGTTACTGGAAGAGGTTTTGAGCACCTTCGACCTGTCGGAGATCAGCTTAGAGCAGCTGCGACTAACACCCGCGAGTACGATCCAGTGACGTGTGCGGTGGTTAATGGAATCTCACCTCAAGTGCTTACCAAGTGACCTCAAGCACGTAATCCAATACTGGACGTCGTACGTAAGCAGCAGGAGGCAGCAGCGTTGGTCGCGCTTGAGAACATTAATGCCAAGGCATTAACAGATAATCTCACAACGGGTGGTGTCATCGGAGCCGAAAATGTACCAGGAAGAAGTGGCTAGACCCGATCCACGAGAGTGGAAAGAGGCAATCAACAAAGAGATGGCATCATTGAAATCTAACGTAACTTGGACTTTAGTGCCTCTTCCCCCCCGGAAAGCGTGCACTCTCGTGCTGGGGATTGGTCAAGCTCAAGTACAAAAGCGACGGCAATGTTAAGATATACAACGCACGGCTGATATTAATCGGGTGCCAGCAGGTGCAATTCATTGACTTCGCTGAGATTTTGTCCCCGTGGCTCGGCTCGAATCACTTCGTGTTCTTCTTGCTACATGCATCGGGGACCTGAAGAGTCACCAGATGGACCTCAAGACTGCATTTTTAAACGGACAGCTTCAAGACGAGGTGTACTTGAAACAGCCACAAGGGATGGAAGTCGAAGGTAGTGTGCAAGCTACAGAAGCGTTTGTAAAGCCTTAAACAGGCCCCACGCGCCTGGCATAAGGCGCTCACATTGTTTCTCGTTCGTGAAGGCTTTGAAAAGCTAGCCTGTGAGTCCTGTATTTACGTGAGAAGAGCACACGACGAGCTTGAGGTAATTGCAATCTACGTCGACGACTTATTGCTACTGTCCAAGTCAGTGGAGGTCATGGTGGGGCTGAAGCGATCTATCAGTGCAGCACTTAAAGCAAAGGATCTTGGATAAGTGAGCTTTTTTTTCAGCGCACTGGGAAGATCTTACGCGCTGCATTCGGTACCTCTCGTGGCCATGTCTTGAAGTATAGTGGTGAATCTGTTACCTTGAGAGCGTTCACGGACTCGGATTATGCTGCCTGTGATGATGATCGTCGGTCGGTTTCAGGATATGTGACGATGATCGGTAACGGCACTGTTACATGGAGCTCGCGGCAACAAAGGATTGTGGCGCAGTCGACTGCAGAGGCAGAATATGTGGAACTCGCGCACTGCACCCCAGAAGTGTTGTTTCTACGGCAGCTTTAAAAGGAGCTTCGATATGAGCAGGCGGGGACAGTGGTGCAAGAAGATAACTAAGCCTGCATTGGCATCGTGGAAAAGCCTGCCCAACACACCAGGGTGAAGCACAGCGATGTGAGATACCACTTCATCCGGGAGTACGTGCAGCTCGATGAGGTGGTGCTGCAGAACGTCGTGACAAAGGAGAATAAGGATGATACGATGACCAACGGTCTACTTCGCGAGCGGTTCGAGTATATCCGGAGTGAGATAAATATTAAGTCGGTAGGGAGATACCCGGTGTCAGCGCTTCAACACAACGAAAATGTAGCAGGCTGAACCTTCATGGTGCCCCCGTGATTCACAAAAGTCTGCACGAAGTGTAGCCGTCAATGACCGAGAAGTGATGCAGCGATAGCAGACACTTAGAAGTGAGTTGACGAAGTCACAGGATCATGGAAGCTTGGAGGAGGCAATGCGCAGGGTCAAACGCAATGCAGTGGCACTGAGGCTCGTAGGGGGGTATTGAGCTGTCCGTATGTCTGAGCTGCCGGTGAGCGCTTGCGCAGCGCGGGAAAGGAGCTTGGCGTTGGTGCGCATGTGTAAGACAAATGCACTGGTTAACAGAGTTTCATGAAGTAGGATAGGTTGTTTTGATCAATTCAGCCGGATTGCTGCAGACAATTCTCATCACTTTAGGTTTTGCACAATAAACGACAGGCAACAACTTCAGGGGCTGCCAACTCCCTCATTCGGTCTTTCTTCACTTCAAGTTACTCATTAAATTCATTAAAGGCTTTTTTCAGCTCTCTGTCCAGCTTGGAGATTGCGACAAATACAGATGACCGCCAGGTCCAACCCTGGCCCCCAAGACATCAACCTGCCCCAAGTATGAGTGCGTATTAACCCATGAAAGTGCTGAGGGTGCGTTCATTATGCTCCAGTTATACGTTGCATACAGCGATGTCCTCATACGTAACAACGGGAGTCAAGGACGAGCTAAAGTCGATCACTGTGTTGAGCACCAGGCCTGTACTCGTTTCTTTCGAATTGTCTGTCTCGATTCCGCAACTACGGACTGTAATGGGCCTATTCGGCGCCCACTACTTCGGCTTAAACGTTAACGCACGCGTGAGGAAACGTAAGGTGCGCTTCTCTTAGATTCGCTATGTTTTCATCCGAAAGTATAGATTTTACTCAAATCAGGAAAGCAAATCTAAATGAAAGGTATTTGCCAGCAAATGGCTGACAGAATCCTACTACTATAATTGGTTGAAGATGTTGAGTTTAAAGCAATGAGAGAACTAAAAATGCATATAGACCAGTAGTCTGCCAAATGTAATCATTGGTGTATCGCACACCAACGTTCTTCGTAATCAAGTGTCTACATGTAGTGTAGCCGGACAATGGGAATAAACAGAGCGGTCAGCACGGAGAACTCCCAGCACGCCGCAAGCGATCTGGAATACAGACAGCATTCAAGGTGAAGTTGATGCTGCACTCACTCCACATTCTGGATCTATCAAGGAGCTTCAAATTATGAAACGAAAAAAAGCGGACCAACCTCTGCTTTTCATAAAATTTGCTGGATGAGAAAAGCAGGAAGGCTATTTTGACGTGTATATCAGCTACACAACATAAGGTTGAAAGCTTTGTCAGTCTTCTCGAGTGGCACGTAATCGGAGCAGCACCACAAAAAAATATTATTTGCGTCTTCGGACTTCAGACGATAAACCGATGAAGCATGATTTGCTCTAAGGGCCAGCTGAATATTGAAATGAAACTATCGTTTTGGACACCATTTGAGAGAAAGCTGCAACATGGAGGAGGAGTTCGGGATCATCATGACATCTCGTCGTACTTTTAAAAATGTTCAGACCGTTCTACATACAGTTGTATATTAGCTGAAGTATGTTCTCGTACAG
Organism: Phytophthora betacei; assembly: GCA_011320135.1. Lineage (NCBI taxonomy): Eukaryota > Oomycota > Peronosporomycetes > Peronosporales > Peronosporaceae > Phytophthora > Phytophthora betacei. Next base: position 525,301 of record JAANHX010000689.1, on the reverse strand, counting down.
GTTTACCGAGGGTCTGCGATCCTGGTAAGAAGTCTGGATATAAATATCCAAAAAGTTACTATGTGTAAAAGAGCTAAGAGCTGCGAATCGGCGGGCCCACCAGCGTGCAAAATTAAAAAGGTTACCACTGGTAGCTCCAATGCCATGTATCCCCGCTATTGGTCAGAATAAATATTTGACTGAGTCCTCGATGTGACAACATCATCTGCGGAAAGGAGAAGTTTTCGTTGAAAACGTTTTAAAAACGGCCTGTTCTACTGTATATGGAGAGGCATCAAACATGAGTTCTGAGCAAAATGGATGCTCTAGAGCAATTTTTGTTGCTCATTTAGTTATTCATAGAGACGCGTAGCTAAATCAAACCATTGTGGAGGCGCGCCCAGCGCCGAGCTCACCAGCGAGCGAAACATCGCATTCTCCATTAAATCCTGTCTCAATAACGCGAGCGATGCGAGCTCACGGCTCTTAGTATCATATAACAAAGCCGTACATCGGAACGGAACAGCTCTGGATTGCAAAGCTACGAAGACTAGTGGTACACTGGTTCAAGCGCGGGTCATATATTTCAGGACCATTGTTTAAGCGCAAAGCATTGGAACATACTTACTTTGAGGAAAAATTACTGACTTCTGAGCAATGGCAATTAAAGGATCAGATTGACCAGAAATATTTCTACGTTTAAGTAGTAATACTAAAAATGGTAGCCTCACGACAAGTTCGCGAAGGTGGTCGATAACGAAAGCTCTCGATTCTCTATAATGCTTATGATGTAGCTATGACCTGTGTGTATTATTTGAATTGCTGTGTCGCTGTCCGCACACAAGGTTTTGTACATCAGAAAAAAATCCAGAAATCGAAAAAAAATGTGGGTACGACCAGTGTATTCGTACTGTTGTTTGGCATTAATAAGCTTAAGCTCATGCGCCCTCCACATTATGTCATTGTTTCTTATGGGCAACAAAGCCGATGTTGCTGCTACGAAGCTGGCGCAACGGGTTATTTGCCACTGTAGCCACGTGTTTAAGTAAGAAAAAGTATCAAATTCAAAACGAAGAAAGCATTCCTGCTTTCTCAGCCCCCGCAAAGCTCCAGTTGTCTCCAAGTTCTGCTACAAAAAGGTCGTGAAAAGGTGGCGATGGCCTCTCCGAAGCTTGCACTACAAGAAAATGTGTAGCTACTAGTTGGACGAACTATTTGTTTGTATTTTTAAGTGGTATAAAGCAGGAAAGAAACGTCCAAAAGACATCTTTCAAAAGGTAGTATTCTCGTACTTACTCATTTCTAAAAAAACGCTTTTCTAAAGCATGATTGCAGCTTTGTCAAGCATTTATCATAGTCGACGCTTAGTCTGTATCGAGTGGTACGTCGTTTTCGACAGTCTACGACCGCAGATTTTGGCCGCTCTTCAATTGTGGGTGCCTTTCCTTCCAAAATCTGGAGTATTGGGTCCACAGCAAAATATCCTCAATATCCAGATTGGCATTGCCCTTGCTAGCGATCATCGTCTTTTTCATTGAATTTGGGGTATAACCCATTTTTTCGATTGTTTTAAAGAGGTCACGGTTGCGCTGGTTGAGTAATTGAAGAACTGCTTCGTCATCGAACTTGGATAGATCAACCATCGACTTGCTCTTTGTCAAAAGAGGCTCCTTCAGTGATAATGTCTTCTGTGAAAGCACCTTCTGCAGTCCCATGCCCCTCTCCTCCTCATCCACCTTCCAACTATCGGCCATCTTGGCATCCTTCATTTCCTCTTGGGTTCTCAAAAATCGCTCGCCACCAATCGTAGATATTATGTTGTTCACAGAGTCCGTCTTGCCTGGGTAAAGGACGCTGGACTGACTCGTGACAGATGAGCCTTCAGCGAAGGACGCAATGGCAGTAACCACCGTCAGGATGTAGCAAAGGCGCATCTTGCACGTTGGGGCCGGTGGCGAAGGGAGGAGGGGGGGGGGGGGGGGTCTTGTGCCTTGTGAGCAGATTTTGGAAGTGAAGGTATTGCCGAATGGTGGGGCTGATGCGATTGTAATATGTATAGCAGCTGCCGATCAAAAAATGAGAGCCTGTGCTTTTGGTTGTTTACGCATTTTCAAGATTATTCCAGCGAAACTCATGTACAGTAATTGGTCAGACTCTGTACGATAATGACAGCTTCGCATGGCTATTTCAAATTCGTGAGTGGGAGCCACACTCATCATCGAGTGGAAGAACTGGATTGCTGGCTACACTCAATTCGTATTTTACGAAGCTTTGCGAGCTTCTGTTCGGGTAGTTGCGCGACAGGTCGTGGATCAAGTTGTCGCGTGAGTAGATCATAGCCATTCTCATCTGCAATCTTGCGCTTCCGTTTTTCTGGACTACTTTGAATTTTCGCCTCGCGTAACATAAATCGGTTTTTGGTTTAGTTTAGGCTGAAACTTTCTTATATCGTTTTATTACAACTTTGTAAGAACATCGCTCTAGGTGTTGCCAAAAAAAATAACGTAGCTAAAACCGAGAACACGTTAGTTGTTAGTTCTATTTTTGCCAAGGTCAAAAGCAGATAGAGATTTGTAGAGGCAGCATGTCACATGCAGTCTGTTTGTGGAGCTGGCATGGTAGCACACCTGTCGACGCATTCCCGCCACACGAGCTCCCTTGCTGTATTCATTCATCATTTCGCCTTCGAATACGCAAACCTACGCCAAGCCGCCACATCATGCGATTGACGTCAATTCTTCTTCTCGCTGCGACAGTATCTTCTCTCCTTGCGGGCGACTGCACAGCACAGACAACGACAAAACTGTCAGTCACGGCGATGATGCTCCCTGAACAAACATACCCCACAAATGCTGGAAACACCGTCGAGGAAGGCAAACGGTTTCTGCGCAGTCATAAAGTCGCGGTGTCTTCGGAAGATGTCGACGTCAAAGAAACTGCTGACGAAGAAGAAAGATTGAGTGGTCAGAAAATCGATGACTTAATGGCCGGTACAACCGCCACCCAGTTTAAGCATTGGTTCGGCAATGGCAAGTCTGCGTCATCAATCTGGGATAAGTTGAAAGTCGACGACCACCCAGCCCGCCGCAAAATTTATGACTGGTACGTTAGCTACATCTACCGACACGGATAACTGTGAGGGTTGCTGTGCTTTACTCCATCTGAGACGATAAAGGTGATACTTTTACGACGTACTGGTAGCTCAAGACTGTTGAAATGAGATTTTCTCAAGAAAACCCGAAGATCCCTGCGTCTGACCATATTTGTGCCAATCTTCAGTTTATCCACCTTTTTAAGCTCCCAAAGCAATGCTTGACTCGAAGTTTTATTTGTAGGAAAGAGAAGTGAACATTCGTCCCAGTCAGATTCATCACCCCTCCTCCAAGTATCTTATACCCGCCGGCAAAGTTTGGGAAAGTTAAGTCATGATGTTATTGGCGGGAGGCTGGCCAGTAAATATCTGGGAAATTTATCCTGGCTATACTAGTACGTACATTGTAACGAAACAGCAAGCATTTAATTAGCAGCAGCCGCTGCATATCCAAATGTCGTACATGCACAGAACTGGTTTGTGGTGGTTCTTGTCCGTGTCTGCGACTATTGCCTAGTATTACGGCCACAACAAAATTCTACACCATTTCAGGTCCGTTCTCCCCAGAGGACGGACTCAATACAACCACCTCCTGGCCGATATGTGCATAGGAATGGACATGCCTCAGTTCAAATTAACCACCAGCAGTATTAAAAAACCAGTGTGCCTTTTTTTTCTTGTACCACTTGGGTAGGATCAACTTTTGTCATTTTTTGCTTCCTACCGCCTGGCCGACCTGTGCATAGGAGTTCAAATTAACCACCAGCAGTAGTAAAAAAACAGTGTGCCTTTTATCTTGTACCACTTGGGTACGGACCAACTTTTGTCTTTTTTTGCTTTGAGAACTTTCGAGAACGCAATGTCGCCCTTTCAAGGACATGGAGGTGGTTGTATCGAATCCGTCCTCTGGTGTGGGCTTTATAGTCGGCACTACCATTCCTCTCCCTCAGAAGCCAGCAAAAGACGGCGAGTGGTTTTTTTATAGAAAGCAACGCTACAGTTTGAATGTTCAAGTTGTATGCGACCCCTGCCGTTGAATAATCTCGTTTCTCAGCGGATGGCCAGGCTCGTGTTCGGACAGCACTATCTACCAAGAAATGTCCCTCTCGAAGCCTGAGCTGAAACATCGCTTCTTTTGCAGTGGGGAATATTTACTTGCAGACTCGACATATCCTGCCGATCTCTACTACAACACCATAGTTCCTTCCTACAAGTCGAATATGCGAGGATCCGACATTGAAGAGTACAATACTTGTGTCGCGCATGCTCGGGTTGTCAATGAGCATAGCATTGGCGTGTTAGCAGATGGGGTTCACTTAAGGAGGTACGAACGCAGCTCAACCATGATGACATCATGAAAAGCATTTTTGAGGTGGATTACGGCTTGTATCGTTCTGCACAATATGCTGATCGACTTTAACGACGAATGGAGTGACTCGGAGTGCTCGTCGAGTGAAGTAGATAATGATGACGATGTATCTGGAATGTACGATTCCGACGATGACGACCCTTATCTGTGTCGGCGAGAGGTTAAGCGCCGCGCAGTTGCTGAAGGACGCCAGCCCGGAGGAATTCTGTGGTATCGGGAGCAGCAAACGCTACTATGAAGCTTTATTTAACCTAGATGCGAGCATGCATAGTTCAGGGCTTACTTGTCAATACACAGCAGATCAAGCTCATGCTTGCGGACCGAACGCCTCTCTTCGTATTCTTGCTTACGCGGCTCATTTTCTACAGCGCGTTGATGATTTTCCGCTTCTTGCTTCGCATTCCATTGGCGACGGTCCTCTGCCAGCTTTTTGTTTAAGTAGTCAACTTTAGCTTCCGTATTACGCGCGTACACCGTTGAGAGCGAAATGGGAGTATCCTTAGCGGTCGTGGAGCGTTTGGTTTGGCTCGTGTCTTTTTCATCTACTTTGTTGCGTTTCATATCTTGTACACGTGCCGAGTTTGTTCGTTTCGAAGATGCAGCGTTCTTTCCGGCCCGCGCAGTTGAACTTGGTTGCTCGTTGCATGTCGTCACTGCACTTTGTAATGAACGTTGCGATTTCCTGGAGGATCTGCCCGTTAAACCTGGCTGATCAATGCATGGCGTCAATGCGCTTTGGGACGAGCGTTTCGATAGCTTCGTAGCTCTGCTCGACGAAAGTTTTTCCTGGAGTGCTGGCCGACTCCTCGTCCGTTGCTGCAAGTCTTGAGGCTTCGCGCCAGCAGTACCATCCGTGGGAGCATTCGCGGATGTTCGGGTTAGCTCACTCGCATCAAGCAACGCAGGTGGTGTTGGCGTGGCCATCGAGGCCAAGGTCGATTGGGCAAGAAGGGAAAAGGTCAGGTCGCCGTCACTCCATCGATCGGTCATGCTGGTGCCCTCTTTAAAGTTACTGTCCTCCGCGTGATCACTTACATCGCTCGCTACCACGTCACTCTCATCAGTGTCAGGTAAACCGAGCTCCACCTTGGCCGATGGCGTAACATTCGCTTTTAGACCAAACATAGTCTTCATCCTACTAAAGTGAGGACACATTTGTTCCAGTTTTTGTGGGATTGACATCCCTTCGGCAAGCTCACGGCGAGATATTCCCATTCCCGTTTCGGTGTGACTTGCCTTCAGTGTTCGTTAAAAGCGGCGCATGTAGGTTCTCCAGCGCTGTTGCATATTCCGACCCGTTAGTCCCACCGCACGCAGCGCATCATTGTCAGTCTTGCTAATAACATGTTTCGCTAGTGCTCTGAAAGCGTCAATTTTATTGAGCTTTAGCTTCCCGCCGATGCGTATCTTGTCACCTGAGCCGTGAACAGCCGCAAAGTTGTTCTCGACTTCCATCCAAGTCACAATGATGAGATAGTCGTCTCGCGAGAGATGGATACTTCGGTTGGTTTCCTCGTTCTCAATCATGTCAGTTGGTGTCGTCGTCGCCATTGTGGCCTACAAATGACCATGTGTCCCATGCACACGTCGTTTAGTGTCTACATCATCACTACGGCCGTTTAGCTTAAGGAACGTCGGCTCTTACTCGTACGTATGAAAAATAACGCTGATTGACAACTGAACAAAATAACGGTAGGTGGCGCCAAGTACCGCCTGAAGGGAACCAAGGAACGAATGAACGACGGGACCTGCTCACTTATCAAAACGGCTCAGTTCAAATATAAGCCACCTCCGGAGGTGGCTTACTTTGAAAGGGAGCAGGTCGTTGTCAAAATTGTGAGCATAATCCGAAGGGAATTTTGAGCACGTTTTTGCAATGTTCGACTCCTCCTAATATGCTGGATTACGGGACGATCATCGTTTCTGGTTGGTTAAATATGTTTCTAAAAATGTTTGTGTAATTGAGCCCCGCCCATTCGCCGAAACCTTCATTTCCGAAATCTGCTCACAAGGCACAAGACTTTCCTCCCCCGACTCTCTTTGCCACCGGCACAAACGTGCAAGATGCGCCTTTGCTACATCCTGACGGTTGTTACTGCCATTGCGTCCTTCGCTGAAGGCTCATCTGTCACGAGTCAGTCCAGCGTCCTTTACCCAGGCAAGACGGACTCTGTGAACAACATAATATCTACGATTGGTGGCGAGCGATTTTTGAGAACCCAAGAGGAAATGAAGGATGCCAAGATGGCCGATAGTTGGAAGGTGGATGAGGAGGAGAGGGGCATGGGACTGCAGAAGGTGCTTTCACAGAAGACATTATCACTGAAGGAGCCTCTTTTGACAAAGAGCAAGTCGATGGTCGATCTATCCAAGTTCGATGACAAAGCAGCTCTCCAATTACTCAACCAGCGCAACCGTGACCTCTTTAAAACAATCGAAAAATGGGTTATACCCCAAATTCAATGAAAAAGACGATGATCGCTCGCAAGGGCAATGCCAATCTGGATATTGAGGATATTTACCTGTGGGCCCAATACTCCAAATTTTGGAAAGAAAAGCATCCACAGTTGTAGAGCGGTCAAATTTGGGGTCGTAGATAGCTTTACAAAGCTGCAAACATACTACGAAAAACCGTTTCTTTCGTAGTCAATAAGGACGAGGAAAGTACATTTTGAAAAATGTCTTATGAACGATTTTGTTCTGCCCAATACCTAAAAAAACAAAAATAAATACCCCGTCCTACTAGTAACTACCAGTAGCCTAGCCCTTCCAGCTCGGTATTCTGTATTCTACAGAATAATCGTTTATGCACGATAATATATCCAGCAAACTTGGCTACCTGCTTCTTGATCGCATATAGATTTTTGTATGTGTAAAATTAGTTGAATTTTCCTAGTCGATGATCGAGGGTAGATAGACGGGGACTTTACCCCGGTAATAGAAAGACGGATATAAACTCCCAACAGGTTTGGAAATCATAGTAACAGCGCTGCTGGCCGTGCGAGAGCAACCTTCCTCTCCCTCATTTTGAAAAGATGAACGGTCCAGGAGAGAAGACGTTTAGGCAGCTATGGCGCGGGCTCTGCAAGGACGGGTGGAAGCCGCGCAAGCCGACTGGCATGGCTAAGGACCACCGATATGTCAGAACCGGGAGTCAAAGGCGCCTGGATAAATCAAGACGCGGAATTGACTTTTATGAAAATGAATACTGCGCATTGATGCTAAGACTAAACAAGGGCTAGTAGTGCTTTGTATTGACAGGTGATGCTGAGCTAATAACATTTGCGCGCCGGTCTGGTTGACTTGAATTGCCAGAACCACGAGTCGGCACCACTGCTTTGGCTCCGATGGGCAAGCTAACTGCGTATGCAGTGGCCGGGAGGCAAGTGCCATGCCCCGACGACTCAAAACCTACGACGTCATGTTCTGTTGGTTTGGGGTAGGCGCCCGCTTTGCCTTCGGTGACCGCCCCTGTGAGCCAGTCTCCCACCGCCCTGCCCTCACCCGCTCGATAATTTGCTGAAATGGACCGAGCCGTCGATCCTGACGATATTCCAGAATCTACCCAACAAGCCTTAGGACCATGCCTCACTATTCCGGAGTCTACAGAACATTCCCGTGTGGAAAGTTTAGCTAGTTTGAATGACGAAGATACCAGCAGTGTGCGTGGCGAAGCCTTCGACACCGTGAGTATTGACGTCCTCAATAGAGACTAATTTAGGAATGGGCTGCGAACGGAAACTCTATTCAATTCGATCCCTGATGACGACGTGAATCTGGTGGATGCAGCGGACCTGAGCGACTCAGAGTCTGGTGCCGACGCCAATAATATCATAGAAGACAACCAATGGCCCCCGAAGACGACGGAAGGTGTAGAGGACTTAGAAGAGTTGAAATAAATGAAAATGACAGCGGGTCATTTGACATGACGACCGATCAACTTCGCGCAAATGCTGAGTCTGGTTAGGTTGCCTACGATGAAGAGCACAATGGTAAGTCTGTACCATACAGAATACCGTATATATTACTACTAATTCTGTATTATCCGTTTTTATTATGATTTAGAAAATGCCGCCACAGATTATTTTGACGGACAATGGGGCCCCACACAATCAGCAGTCGCATACGCAGATTTTTCGCTCGGCATGTTCTTCTACTTCCTTCCAAAACAACTGTGGGTACGCATCGCTGAAGATACTAATCGCTACTGGGATCAGAACATACCTCCGATTGCTCTGTCCCGACGCAACAAATTGCTAGAACGTCAGGCCAAGGATCCGCGCGTCAGTGTCACGAATCTGGAGGATATTATCGCCGACCTCAACAAGTTCAAGAAGGTCGAGCCGCATGAGATTGTGCACGTGATTGGACTTCTTATTGCTAGGGCTATAGCGCCTATCCGTGATGGCCTCGCTAACCATTGGAGCACTGAAGAAGATGGAGCGGTCCTTCGTGGAACTTTTTCGCGCTTCATGAAGGGAGATCGTTGCGAAGTTATCATGCAGTTCCTGCATTTCAACGACAATGAGGGTAGCGGAGCACACGAAGACAAAGCTTGGAAAATCCGACCAGTTATGCAGGCTGTAAAAAAAAGTTTGGCGTGCGTATCGGCTGGGTAGAGCTGTGTCTTTCGACGAAGGCATGATGCCCAACCGCAGCAAGTACAACCCGATAAGAGTGGTCATGCCTGACAAGCCCAGCAAGTACGGAACAAAATTTTACATGACGTGCTGTGCAGAGACAGCATATTGCTCAAGGTATGCAAACACTGCTCTATTGGTTAACGTTTATATTCTGGATCCTACAGAATTACGGACTCATACTAATGGTATTTTGTATTTGATACTTTAGAATCGAGATCTACTGCGGTGCAGAAAAACACAAGAGCAAAAAACAATCTCATGACACCTTGGGTTTGGGCCCCCAAGCTGTCATTCGGAACGTGTCGAAGGCGCTGGCTGGGCAGCCTGTGAAACGTCTAATTGTCACGGACAGTTTCTATTTGTCGGTGGCGCTCAGTTTCAAGCTCCTGAGTATGGGTCTGTATCATGTAGGCACAGCTCGATTTGACCGGATGGGTTGGTGCCCAATCCACTTCATTAAAAAAAAGAGACAAAAACAAATCCCAAGAGGAACGTACCGGATTGCGCCGTCTCGGGAGCACCCACAGCTAGTTGCGTTGAGCTCGACGGACTCGAAGCCAGTCAACACGCTGACCACCGGATGCAGCACGCACCTCACAAGCGTGCAGCGCACCGAGAAGGATGGAACTCGAAGCACAACACCGTGTCCACAGCTGGTCGTGGACTACGGCTTAGACATGGGGGGCGTGGATGTCCACGATCAGCTGCGGCTGCAGAGGTACAGCTTTCAGAAGGCCATATCGCTGCGCAAGTACTACGGTCAGTTGTTCCTGTGTGTTGTGGACATGGCCCTGGTAAATGGATACATTATTCACTGTGTCACGCTAAAAAGACACGGCAAGAATCCACCTACGCACGCTGAATATCTACGCCGCTTACATACGCATCTACGCGGCCTCCGTACGATCAACTTAGAGACGCACATGACCGCTGAGGACCTGATTTCGGTACCCATCCCAAGGCAGCAGCACACGTTAGTCAACACAGACGATTTCTATTCATCAAGCAAGCAGCACAAGCGTCAGCAGTACCTGTGTAAAGTGTGTTCCGCTTTCGCGAACAAGAACACAAAGTCTTTTGAGACATGTTACCATTGCCAGGACGGTGGAGACATCTTTGGTGGTCGCGTTCCACTTCGCGACAGCATTCGCCGAAAGAAAGGAGGCAGCACGAAGATTCGACACGAACTCTTGAACGACAGCAAGAGCATCACGCCATGGCTAAAAAAGAAGTTCAGGGTCCGTAAGCGTAAGAGGGAGGAGAACTAAGTGAGAGGCAATACATTGTAGTGAAGTGCACTTATCTGAGTCGAGTTGTCGTGGTATCTGCAGGAAGCAATCGCCCAGGTCCTCCTCACTAAGTCGTTCGTTAGGAACTGGGCGTTGTTTTCCTCTTCGCGTGCGCGTCCGCGTGGCGCGCTTTGGCATGGCCGGTTGGCGCGACGCAGCCCGCAGAAAAGATGATAGCATCGGAGTCGACAGGTTTTAAAGACCAGCAGGTTATGGCTGTGCTTTACCTTGAACTTAGCCAATAGAAGATCGCCATTAGCGCGGTTGGTGGATACATAGTGAATTATATGTCCACTTTCGTGGCGCTTTTGTGCTTGAGGTGTCTTATTTTTTGCCTAAGAATACGAAGGGGCTTACACAGCATAATTTTTGCAGTTTTTTTAAGTATACTTTAATCAGCATAAACTCTTATTCTGTATGATACAGAATATTTTCTCGGGGTAGAAGGACTAGTAATACAAGCTTCGGAGAGGTCAACGCCACCTTTTCCTGGTATTATTGGTAACATAGCATGGCGGTTATACAGTAGAGCTATGAGGGGGCTGAGCAGAGGAATGCTTCCATCGATTTTAATGTGACTGTAGAAGTTCATTTTCTTACTACGTAGTTAAGTACACGTTACTTCAGTGCCAAAAGAACTCGCTGTACCTGCTTCGCAGCAGCAACATCTGATTTGCTGCCGCTAAAAACCATTGACACAATGCAATCTTGGCGGTCGCATGAACTGAAGCTTATCAATGCCAAATAACAGTACGAATGCACTGGTCGTACTCACATTTTTCTCGATTTCTGGACTGTTTTCATGACGAACAAAACCTGGTGTGCGAACAGCGGCACATCACTTCACATTACACACACCGCCCAACGTTACAGTATAGGTATTATAGATAATCACGAGCCTTCTTTGTTATATGATACCGAAATAACAATGACCTTGTGGAACCCTAATCTCAGTTCTTCCAGGGAGTCAGTAGGATTTCGTGTAAGAACGTCAGTTTAACACAGATTAGCTGTATAGAACCCTGCTTTTAAACACATTTGAGACCGCTCCGAACACAAATGATGTTTACGAACTATTTCGAATTACCGACCTTAAAATTGACCAAATGTTTTTTGCACTTATTTGCAACCCTGACATATGGCGTAAACTTCCATCGAAAAACTGTAAAACTAACTTTTTCAATTGCTTTTAACAAGAGTTTTTAAATAATTCTTGAATCTCTAAATCTAAAAAAATATTGAGCTCACAAAACTTCTAATGTATCATTATTTCGAGGGCCCAAAAATGGATAAAATATGTTTGGCCCCCACAACTTCTTCAATCTAAGCATTCCGTTGCTTTCAAATGCACAGGAGACGCCCCGCTTTCGTTTAGATTGCTTAGACCCTCTAGCGCGGACATAGTATTTGTTGATTATGCAGAATGACATTTATATTGGTTACATTATAGATCGAATATGATAATACTAAATCTGTCGTAGACCATTCCTCTAAGCTAGTGAGGTAGATGCTACTAATATGAACAAAGGATAAACATGTGAGGACAAATACCCTTAAGTGAAGTCAACATATGCAAATTTATAGTGTTGTGATTGCCTGTTTATAATATGAAAACATCGCAATGTCCTTTGCAAATCATTCACCTATGTAAAACAATCATGGACGAATCATGTCGATAGCCGGCCATCGAGCTACTACTTATATGTATTGCTTGATTTCACAACTTATGTATTCGCTGACTTCTGTTCTCGTTTTTTTCGCCGTTTCGCTTGCGCTTCCGAAATCGAATGCGCTTCTTGATGTGCACCGCAATCGCTGAGCCGATGCACCATACCCGGTTCCAAATTTGACTACATGTCAGCGTATTACCTATCTCTTCTCGGCGAACCCGATTGCACAGAGGTACGTATCCATCGTGTGCTTCAGGGCAATAATAACTGCTTTCAAAACGTTTCGTCTGCGCTGCCGCAGAGCACACCTTGTACAAGTGCCGGCGGCGCTTACCCATATCTTACCATACAGTCAGTCAATTCAAGCAGTTTAAGATTTTACGAATTTGGTAGTCTGTGTGATACAGAATAACAAATGTACAAAAAATCGCTATACAGATATACCAATTCCCGCGAACAGTTCTCGGCCTCAGCGCAACACGTCATGTACACCTTAGTTTTGATCTTATTAGAATGTCCTTTATGTAGACGCGAAATTGGATATACTAGATCCTGTCGGAACGGTGCCTCCATCAAAGCTGATACGTGGTCCCATGCGAAACCCGCGCCTAAACGTCTTCTCGATAGCTTTCAACCACGGTCTGACCTTCCACGCCTTGTCCTTAGAGGCTGCGCCTAAGTTGTTACTGGCGAAATTCAAATAGCGAGTGATGGTCTGGAATCTGTCTCTTACCATGTATTGTGAGAACGTCCCCGAGAACAGCACTGTCTTCTCGAGTCGATCAGTATTCCTCGAAGCCATCGGTATCACAGCACAGTGTTCGGGCCACAAGAAGCCCCTCTTGGAGGGGTTAAACATCAAAAGACGAAGCTTCAGTACGAAGTCAATTGTTTGCATTTTCTGCTAGATTGAATAAATCCGTCGATGTTTACTTGTGTGGGGTAGTAAATCTTAAGCCATCGATTTGATTTTATAAGGCCATTTAATTGAGGTTTGTAAGCGTTACAATACTTTTAGCTCTTGGTCTCAAAGGGTTAAGTAGCACACATCAAAGATGCCCCTATTAGGCCGTACTACGTGCTGGTGTGACCAGCTCGAAATTTTCTGTACACGCTCTTACGTTTCAGTCGGCATCAGCACCCTTTGCAACGATTTTACGTAATAATATTATTATTGTCACTACCGTGCAGCTCAGAACTATCAGATATACTGAGCGCTCCAACGACGATCTTCCGAAATTTCGATAATTGGCTGAGTATCCTAGTAGCGGATACTGCTATATCCGGGAGCATAAGGATTCACAAACGTGCCTTCATGCGATTGAGCAGAGCATGAGATCAACCAACACATGCGATCGTGGATAAAGCTCAAGATAGATGTAGGTAGTGCTAACTAGACGGAGAGCGGAGCCGCTCACTCTGCTTCTTCCTCCGCACCGATAAAGTCGACCCGCCTCACCGCGCCCTCGACTCACTGCAATGCACTACATTAGCCCCAATCCGGTTGCGTGAAGGAAATATTTAATTTCCTGACAAAACCTGATACTGTGCCGCCGCCACGCGAAAATTGATTTCCCCTTTTGTTGAGCTTTTGCTCTCATCCGGGTCTCCGTCTTATCTGATTCATCTGAATCCATAAAACTCGGTTATAAATTCGTAAGTACAGAGTTTATATCAGATTTAGGCTAGTCTCGCATTCAGTTTATTGTAGCAAAAGGAGTTGCGTGATCTTGTTTCTTATTGCATGCCTATATTGGCCTAACACACTGTGCACACTGTGCTTACAGTAGCTTCTACATGTACAACGTTTGGCGTGAGCCCGGGTTCCCGCAATTAAAACCGAAACCAAGCTGGATTATTTATTTATATCTTTGCAGGAATAACTGTAGTAGTTTTACAGTCTCTATTAGAGCCGAACATTCTCGAGGATGCCTCCCCGCCAAGGCGGAGGCTCCCGAATGACGATCCCTCCGCAGAACCCCAAAAAAGCGCATGATCCAGTTGAAGCCGCGTATCTTTGAGCAGTCATTAAACTTGGGCTGGCCGTGAAGCAGACACGTGCAAATTGGGACTCGAACGACACTCGGTACGGCGTACATCGGAAAACGTCGAGGTGAATCTTTTCCCGCATGGATTATTATTATTTCAGCGTAGAAAAGAGGTATTATCCCCCTCGCGTTGTCGCGCCACTCACTAGGATGAACTGTTTCTTTGTTAAATATTTGTCGATCCTGACGCAGTCCGTTTTTTTAATATTTTACTGCGATTAAAATCGCGTGCTATCTTGTGGTACTGGACTCCATTATATGCGCCCTGACTTCGACACTGATAGGAGCAGAACATTAGAACAAAAGAAGCCCGGTCGAAAAGCCGACCAGGTCGGCCAACGAAAAGGGGAAACAACTTAAAACCTGCCACTCTTGCCCTCATTCGATCATCTAGTAACTTTCGTAATATTTTTGAAACTTATTTTATTTACTGCAATCTTCAAACGTTTCATGAACAGTAGAGTGGTTTAGCTGCAGCAACGTGTTCGAGTTATAGCCAGACATCGAACACACACTCCTTATCATCATACAGTACACGTTCACTGCTCAAAGCGGCATTTTGCAAGAGCGAACGTGTACTCCTGTCTCCAGTATACATGGCATTCAGGAACCACGCGAGCCAATCAGCATGCACGAGAAGAGCTTTCTGCTCTTAGCAACCGCTCTTTGTCTTGTTCCCGTTGAGGACGTCGCTCTGCTTATTGCCCGCCCTGTTGTTCCTAGACCTTTTCTAGCGCTGAAAGAGAACTTTAATTTCAACGCGTTCAGTGACGGAGACTGCCGCTTCAATTTTCGCTGCTGGAAGCGAGACGTAATCCGCCTACACAAAGCACTGCAATTGGAGGAAGACTACAAGCTGCCGAACCGCCTTCGCGTGGGAGGTGTTGAACCTCAATAAAAGCCATGCGCTCCTCTTTTTCTAACGTTTAATGCTCACGTTCAAAGACTATGCGTTTCTCCTCGTTAGCCACCTTTCTAAGCTCCATCTCCCGCGCAGAATCATCGCGTTTTTTTACGTGAGACATCAGCTCCAATACGTGTCGTGCTTGCTCTTTTTGACTCCTCTCATTCCGACCATGGCTTCGTCGCGCATCTTGTCTGCACGTTCATCGTCGCGCTACTTCGCTTCCTTTGCCTGCTTTTTCTCTTCGTCTGCGACCTCGGCATCCTCGAAGACCTCCAGCACGTTGGCGAGCAGGTCATCCTGCTCGGTATGCTCTTCGGCGATACCCCTGGCTGCTGCACTCCTGGTTATCTTAGCCTTAAACTCAGATAGGAGCAATGAGCAACGCTCACAGCATCGCCTTGCATCCACATCCAGCATCAGAGCCGCAGCCACCGCTGCCACGCTGCCGTCTTACCACCACGCTCCACGTCGAACGGATTAGTCGCCAAAACCTCCCTGAGCAAGGCGTCATCGTCGTTCTCGTCGAAGCAAACTTGAGTCTTGCGCTTTTTTGGAGGCTGAGACAGTTCAATTCGCTTTGTCTGGTTGAGTTGTGTTGACTGACTAAACGAGAGGATCCACGAGCTGGTACACATAGTTCGGATGTGATGTCGCTTTTATATACATTTGTATACGTCGGTTCGAGCAACTTGTAGACAGCGCCTCACACGTAGCTTGAGCAATAGAACGAGCGTGTGACGGCTGTCTCTGCGCTCCCTAAAAAAAGACCGGGCTCCACTAAACCACTCTAGTATCATTGTCAGAACTGGTACTGCGATACCGTGCGTACCGGTACCGGTGCATTGTATTTTACATGAACTCCATATTTCTCACTTGAATGTTGTACGAATGTTAGCTCAGGTTACAGACCATTAATTCGTTGGTGGTTGTCCATCCCCCATCATTCGGTATTCGCAGTTTACATGCATAGTACCCACCTTTTTCTCGATTTCTGGAATGTTTTCTTGATGTGCAAAACCTTGTGTACGAACATCGGCATTACAACTCAAATAATACTCACGAGTCAAAGTTGCAGCATAAGTACTAGATAGAATGGAGAGTCTTCTTTATCAACCACCTTCACGAACTCCTCGTGAGGCTACCAATTTTTAGAATTACTTCTTAGAAGTAGTGATATTAATGATCAATCTGCGCAATTATCCTCCTAAAGTTGCCATCACTCAAAATTCAGTACATTTCCTCAAAAATAAGTCTGTTACAACACTGCGCTTAAACGACGGTCCTGGAAATTTGACCCGTGCTGTACCCCTAGCCTTCGTAGCTTTGCAATTCAGAGCTGTTCCGTTCCGATGCATGAGAGTTGTGAGTTCGTGTCCCTCGCGATGTTCGACTCGCCGCGCCTCCTCGATTTAGCTTCGCGAATAGCTAAAGAAACAACAAAAAATGCTCTAGAGATCCATTTTACTCAGAGCTCAGCCTTATGCGTCTGACGCCTTTCCATTTACTGTAGAACAGGGCCGTTTGAAAAGTTTTTCAATGAAAACGACTCGTTTCCGCAGATGATGTTGTCACATCGACGTGTCAGTTAAGTATTTATCCCTTCAATTTTTGGAAGCTCGAAATTGGATTCTAAGTGGGCTTTGAATGAATCGACAATAAATCCGTAAAAATACGACAGCAGACAAAGATTTGTAGTATCATGTGTAGAAGCGTATCGCCTCGTGCAAACCAATGCAAAGACGAATGCACCTATTGCTTTCATTTTTCACAGCCATCACTTCAAAGCGCTCCACCAAAGCTGATATTGGTTGCCAATGCTTATAGCTAGATTTTTGGCCAACCCCATCGATTTGACGCCTTCAATTGCGTCGACCGGAGTGATCCCCATATCATTCCACTGACGAAATCTCGCGTAAAGCTGATCATCTGTAGTTCCCGGCAGCTGGAACACCAGCTGATTCTTCAGCTTTTCGGCAGTAGCTCTGGTAGCCCGTAATGCCTTGAAAGCCTCGGTGCCGGGAATGTGCTTTTTCAAAAAGGAAGAACGATGCCTCGTTCTTCCTCTTTAGCATTCACGTCGCTCTCTACTCGTAAAAATACCCGCTAGGGGAAAGGTCACTCAGGAGTGGGTGACGGACGCAGGCCACAACTTTGGAGCTGAATATCCCGAACTCGGAAGACCCGAGGATGATCAGGATGGGGACGGGGACGGGGGCACAGGGCCCAGGCCCCCCTCTACGGGATCCACCGCACGATCAAGGCCAAGGACAGGGACAGGAACGCGTCGAGGAGAGAGCAACTGTACAAGGAAGGAGCTTCCGTTCAAGTAGCGGAGAGCACGGCAAGGAGAACCCGCCCAAGAGTCGCCAACAGGAACCCCAACCCCCAACGGACGGGACGAGGCGGGAGGATCACGATCAGGGTGAACGGTTGAAAATGCAAGGGGAGACGTGGGGAGATAAAGTTCGCGCGAACTTAACCCACCAACAGCCAATTACGGATGAAGCAGCAAGAAAATCGCATATGCTGGAAGGGATATGGAATCCGGTACAGCAGAAACAACTAATAGCGACAATAACGACCGATTGGTTGGTAGTAGCAACTGAAGTATGGACAGAAGAAGAGGAGGCAATGCGGAAGGAACCTCTTACACCAGCGTCGGCCAGCTGTGATGAAAGCCTTCGAACGTGGACAGCCAGAGAGCAGGCAATCCTTATGATGTACTTGGCGGGTAATCTTGACCTCCCATACCCACCGAACTTTGTCAAGGAGATCATGACTGGAGAACATGGTGCGATGCTGGAGGATATGCATGAAGCCTATTTTAACGCTAACCTTACTGCCGCACTGCCTGCTTCGGTTCGAATCAATAAACATGCACCACACGCGGTTCTTTTCAAAGAACTTTTCATGGCAAACACTGACAGGAGATCGGGACACATGATGATGAACGTACTCCAGCGTGACGTTAAACGTATTTCTTTCGATGGAGTCAAGACGTTAAGATTCACCTTCTACTCAAAAAAAGCAGCAACAAGATGGAAAGATAAAACGATGAGGTTTCAGAAGGCCGTTATCACGATCCGGGACACGGAGCGATCACCCGAAGACGAAGGAACTGGTCACTACAACCCAGCGCAATTAGAACTCCAATATGCAATTCGAGTCTACGGGGGAGCGGAGCTAGGGCTCGTGACACTTGCAAGAGCTTTTACAAGATTCTCGGAGGCAAACGTTTTGGATGTGGAGTACGCCAGAGCAACGCAGACCGACATTTACGACAACGGATATCATACCATCCGGTTCGCACAGCGACAATGCCCTGAGGCGCTCAAGGGAATGTCTAAGATCGAACTAAATGGAGTGGATATTACGATTCATCATTTTCAACAGCTCATCCGTAGACCGTGTGCAAAATGTTTGAATCCAAGACATGGAAAAACAAATGTTTTGTCAAACCTGCGAATCTGGACTACGTTAAGGCTCGAGCAACTCGCTTTCTAAAGGAACCTGTGATCCAGCACAAACTAGCCCCACGCAGAGCTTTTCATGTACAATCCATTGAAGAATTAATAGCAATGTTCCAAACGGGACAACCACCGCCGATGCCAAGCGCACCTCTCCTGCAAACCACGACTCATGAATCGACGACAACGCCGAAGGAAGAGCACAAAGATTCGGAGACGGCAACAGGGGAACCCTGCCGGGTGGAGGGCACCGACACCACGCACCCTTTTGCTGCAGCCACGGAGGGCTTCGTCTATAAAAAATCAAAAACAAAAAAGAAAGGCAATGGTCGCAAACAAACTGCACCAATACGTACCGACGACGCACGGACGCATCAAGAGGGACAGAAGGAGACTCAGAACCAACAACCCACCACAAAAGGAAAAAAAATAAAAGGAAGAAAAAGGCACCAATTCCTACGGCAGAGAAGCGATATGCAGAATTCCAACGTACGGCGGCCTTAGGACGTTATGGAGCCTTGGCACAGTCGGATAGTGATGAGGACGGAGACACAGACGCTATGGAGGTTGACGAAATAGATCCAACCGGCCCGCCCACCGAAAGTAGTTACGAGAGGGAGGAGGCTCCGTATGCATATGAGGTGTCAATGGTAGAGCATATTCACCAACATCACGAGGAAGGTGAAGACCCACAAGTTGATTCCATGACGAACCAACAGCTGAATCACCACGCTACAACGGATGCCATCATGACACCGGCGTGTACGGATGGGGAAGATAGTAAATGTGGGGAGTCACAGGAAGGTCACAAGGCCTTCCCAGTTATAGCGACGCATCAAGCGATCCAGCATGGAAAACAGCCGATAGCTGCATCCGCCAAGTCGACGCGGAAAAATAAAATGCATTCCGGGAAAATCGGTCTCCAAAACGGAGCGATCAAGAGTATGCAGGTTAGCATGGCCACCTTCATGCAGACAGCGGCCAAGCTAGCAGCCCACGACACTACGGTGGATTCGGTGGATTCACCAGCCCAGCTCGTGACGACCACCGATCCCACACAGCATAAAGCATCGGAGGAGATTTATGTGTCGGAAACTCCGGACTCACAGCAATCAGTGGAAATAGGTGAAAGTCGTCTAGGAACTGCGGAAGGTGATACAGATCTCCCCAAACAGATTGGGTTATGGCTAGCGAATTTTGATGGAAAGGAAATCACAGTGTCTACCAATGGCCAATGTGCTTTTCTGGCGCTCTATGCTTCCACGACCAACCACACACAAAGTCCAATGAAGTGTACACGCGCAACAGTGAGAGGAGCCACGGCACTCAAAAAAGCGGTGTACACATTGATGATGTGCAACCTTCGGAGGGATGTGGCGCTACATTTAGTGGATCCGGTCCACGAGTATCAAAGACTGTATCCGGATCACCCTGGCTTTGAGTCACCCGCAGCCGCAACGGCGGCGCTCTTTTCCCACAATGATGTCACTCGCCACAAACAGATAGATAAGAGGGTGGCACCCACCTTCTGGGCTGGACCACATGAACTCAGGGCGATGGCCCAATACTTGAGGGAACCGATTGTTGTATTCGACGTTAACGCCCACAACGACGCACATATGCAGTGCTACCTATACAAGCAATATAGACTACCAGATGGGACAGACCATGAGAGTGGATACGGAAAGAGCTTCACAGACAGAGAGGCAACTGAATATCTCAAGAACTGTTGGGACCTACACATAATTCCAACATGCCTGGTGCTCCGGCACCATGAGCGCCACTTTTATGGAGTTAGCCATGGGGAGCTATATCTTCAATGGCGTGCTGAAGGTGACGCAGAGTTCGCAGAGACAATCTTCGACTCGTACACTTGGAAATCCACAATTAACCAGCTCACGGAGTCGGAACGGAAAACCGACTTGCAAACTGTTAACCAACTGGGAAATATGGACTCTGTTAACTCGTTATTGTGTAAACGTATGGAGATGAGAGAACGACTGGATGTAGCACACGCCCGGCTTGGATTACCAGTGCTGGAGTCATCTTCACCAGACTACGATGCAGAAGCAGCGGGCACATGCAAAAATCAACAAATACATGAAGAATACGGACTCGATCATCTGGCTGCGTCATCTCCGACACCAGGAGATTATCTAGCAAGGACGACGAAGTCCCTACTCGCATTGCCCGAGTCGCAACTAGGACCGTTGTGACCAACTCGTACTTTCGCATCTTAAGGGACTCACCGGACTCTCCAATGGATCACGTGGATAAACCGTTAGCGGTGACAATAGAGGCCGCAAACTGTGAGGCATTCCGCACATGGTGTGAGTTGTTTAGGGCCAAGCTGAAAATCCCAACCACAAAACGCAGACGTGGAACAGCAGCAGATATCATGGAATGGCTTTTAAAGACCCCGGAGGCACTCCGGCACCTGTACGCCTTCCTCCCATACCCCGAACAAGAAGCTAAAACCTGGGGAATGGACCCTCTAATTGTGTGGGGTTTGCTGGAGGCTCAAAGAGAACAAGTGAACGCCCTTCGGCGTCTAGTTGACGACCCAACAATTGCCGAGGCCGGTAGAAAGTACTGCAAGGAATGGATCCAGGAGTGCACAGCTAAGACCTCTGACACCCACACAATTAAACAGCTAGCGGGATCATCTGAGAGGTGGGCACATCTCGTGCAATGGGTGCCAGAATCCTGCTACCGTCAGCAACCAGCTTCCTTTACCGACTCGGAATGGGGAATCTTACATGCAATCCCTTTCATTGTCAGCAATTGGACAGAAATCCCGATGGGTAGAGCCCCACACGGGGCTCGGGCGGTTTGGTACGATCAATTCCCCTTCATCAGGGGATTGTGCCACCAAGTAGTGAATCACAACGATTGGAGCTCGGCAATCTATGCCCCAGCTGAACACGTCTGGGAGGAATCAAGGGACAATTCAGTCACCGACTCCTCCGGGACGGAGGCCAAATAAAGGCACCAAGGTGCCGCAAGGGTCGAGTATCGTGAGGCAGACGTACTCGACAACGGTGTTCGACGAAGAACACAACATGCCACTGGGGGAGGTGCGAAGGAACCGACAGAGAGGGGACCTAGCGAACATATCGGCACCAACATCCACCACACAGACAGAAGCAGGAGCGAACAGCGGAGATCGTGGAGCAACAGGTCCACTGGGAATCGCACAGTACTTCGACCCGCTGTCTACAATAGAAAATCAAAAATACATTCAAGAGCAATTTGAGAAGGAGAAGCGTCGTCAAGCGCAGCGACGAAAAGCAGCAGACAGAGACACGGACAAGGCCCACCAGGGCTCTTCAGATGACATCCACCCTCAAGACCAAACTTACGGCTTCATCACTCAAAACGTCAACGGTCTGGGGGCGACTGAAAAGGATAGAGATATGTGGTTTCGAGCTTTTGGAGAACAGGATGCACATGGCAGAGCGGATGTGTTACTGATTCAGGAGACTCATGTAGCGGCTAGCGAAGTTGGATACCATGAGCGCCTGTATGCGAAGCGGTGGGGTTTTAAGACCGGTGTACAGCAACCCATCCATTCCTGCTGGTCACCATCACCAGATCGGAAAGGAGGAGTCGCCATCTTGGCTCACCCGTACGGAGCTTTCACAGACATGACACCATTCATGGAGGGTCGCTGGTCTCCCAATTTTATGGTAGTCCAAGGCAAACTAGCCGGAGCGCTTACTATTGTGTGCAACATATATGCACCCCACCGCTACACTCCCAGAGAGCGGTTCTTCCAGAGCTTACAATCGCTGGTATTCCCAAAAGGAGCCCTGATCTTTGTAGGAGGGGACTTTAACTGCACCTTAGATGATCTGCCGGACCGCAGTTATGTAGTCCAACAAACGTATCATGACTCACCTACGCTACGTCATTTACTCGAAGGCTGGGGACTGCTAGATCCGGTGGCAGTCGCTCGGCCGTCTCGGTGGTCGACAGAAGACCTTATAAAGCACCACCAAGAAACACACACATACCACTACACGATCCCGGGCGGTGGAGCCGCATCGTCCCGCCTAGATCGGTGGTACACGTCCGCAGCAGCTTTCTCTTGGGTGGCATCTTGGAATTTAGTGCAGTTAGGAGTGAGAGCTGATCACTACGGGGCAAAGCTTCACGTACATGCACCAGGGGATCCTATTCGGATAAAAAAGCCGTCCAGAAACCACACGGTACCCTCCTTCGCGAAGGAAGCAGTACAACAATTGACTCATACATCAATTGAAGAGCTTAAACAGGTGCTAGACACTCCAACCCTCACAGCCGAAGCGGCAGCCGAACACTGGGAAACCTTTAAAGTTGAAATTGCTCACAAAACTCGGCTATGTATCTGGCAACGCAGAAAAGCCCGAAGAAACACCCCCAACCAGAAGCTGGCTCGCCTAATCAGACAGCAAAACCGACTGCGAGAAGCACTACGTGGAATCCCAGCGTCGGTGGAATCAATCACGGAGGAGCTGGATAACTTGTCTTTGGACACAGTAGACGGACCGACAAGGGAGATACGGCTAAGGAGATCCATTGCGGAATGTAAGGAGATGAGGGCAGATAATCGACAACGTCAACTCATTCGGAACAGCACGCACTGGAACGGAAAGACATCTAAATCTTTCTTTCAGCGGGTGTCAAACAAGTTCTCAGACAATACAATCCGACATTTGGACCCAATTCCAGGAGCCCCGCCACGAAGCGTCCATGACAAAGCGGACATACTAGCAGACGCCTGGACACCAATCTTACAGCAACCCAGCTCAGACCACACCTTGGTAGCGGACGTCGAAGCATGGGCCTAGACAAGAGAGCGACCAACAAAAACGCAGATGGCAGTGGGGGGTGAGATCACCGAAGCAGGCCTTCGTGACGCTTTCCGGTGCTGTCAGCCAGGCAAGGCGGCGGGCCCTGATCGGCTGGGCAACAGTTGGTACAAGGAACATGAAGACCTACTGATCCCAGTCCTCACCCATCTATTCAATGTGTGGTATGACAGAGGGTACTTCCCTCCCTCATTCCTCGAAGCGGACATATTCTGTCTAAAAAAAGGAGGCATTCACAGCAACGCCCTCAACTATAGACCTATTGCCCTCCTCAACACTGATTACAAGCTCTTCATGAGGATCCTGGCCAACAGAGTGCGTGGCACCTTGCCCGATTTGATACACCCAAATCAAAATGGTTTCGTCCCTGGTCGGGAAATTCACGATACATTGGACCTGTACGATGCGGCACAAGAGATGACACTCCGAGACCTGACCAACAAGAAAGCTACTGCACTCCTATTGGATTTCAAAAAAGACTATGACTCCTTGGATAGAAATTATATGATTGCGGTACTTAGACGATTGGGATACCCGGAGAAGTTTATCAGAGCGATAATTTTCCTACACGCTGGTACAGTAGTTCGATTCCTGGCGAATGGGTCAAAATCAAGACTAATACAAGTAACGAGCGGCATCAGACAGGGCTGTCCATTGGCCCCCATGTTATTCATTCTGGCTTTGGATCCGCTCTACCGAAGACTGGACGGGTTTCTAGGGACTCAAGGGATCATTGTACAATCAGCAGCTGGACGCGTTGAGCTACGTGTAGCAGGATACCCGGATGACACTGCGACTTTTGTCAAAAATCCAGCGGACATTCCTCACCTCATGAACGAGCTCGCCACATTCAGCAAAGCTTCAGGGCTCCATATTAATGCAGGGAAGACCAAGGTTATCGCCCTCCACCCAGAGGGACCGACCCAGGACATGCACCTATCTGGAGAACTACAATACCTGCCTAAGGAAGCCAAGTGCAGGTATCTGGGAATTCAAGAAGGGAGCAGCGCCGATACAGACCGGTCATGGGACGTAGCACGACAGCAACTTAAAGTCCGACTAACTTTAGCAAGTCAAAAGATCACTACGGTAGGCCAACGCAGCACTATCGCTACAGCAATTATCGTGCCAAAACTACTGTACATCGAAAGACACGCGTGGCCAAGCAAAGTGGTCATCCAAGACATGACCAAAATGATCAAGAATTACGTATGGTATGGAATGTTCACGACGGATCTAACTGGAGGAAGGGCATGGCTCGATGCAGACCTTGCAGCACTACCCAGAGCGGATGGAGGTATGGCGATACCCGACCTCCGGACGGAGCTGCTTGCAATGGCGGCGGTAACAGTAGGCAAATGGGCGGAGACCGGTACTACACACGCCCACATTGTGGGCGATATACTCTTCAACAAGGGCGTAGAGGGCACAGCACCGACTGTGTATATAACACCAGGCCACGAAGCTTATAGGCAGGGCAACACCCGGTTAATGTCAACACTCTGGCAGACTGGCAGGAACATCATTCGCCTGGCAGGCGCACCTATTCATCTTCCAGGACTGACCGCATCCAGGAAACACAGTACCCATACGATGTACGATCGACTGCACCGATCGACTCAATGGCACGGAGAAATCCTCACTATTGACTGCACTGCTTACCTGGAGACGCTCTCACAGGAACATTCATTCGCGCAGAAGCAGACCCACGGACAACTGTACCATGAATGGCTGCCGTATGCGGCCATTGGAACACTCCAAGTGTGGTCACAAGCTGGGGAGCTATTAACTTTGCAGAATGCATGCAAATTGACAGACAATGGGAACATCACGGTTAAAAACTTGACGAACTGGAGTAGAGTAAGAGTAGGAGTGGCTTCCTTCCACTTCGCCTCACGGCCAACGACCAATATCAAGAGGCAGCGAGCGGAACTGCTGGCCACCACAATAGTGGCGAACTACCCGCACACTGTCATGCAACCCCAGTACGCAGCGGTAGTACGTCTTACGGCACACCCCAACGATCACCCAGTTACTGTGACACTACAGCGAAGGCCGATGATCGAAGCGGTCATTCACACTAGGTCGTATGGCCCGGACCACAGTGTGCAGGTAGACAGTCACACCGCACTTCTTAGACATCTCACAGCAATCGCAGAAGAAAATTTCAGGATCCTAGCGGTGAGACCGCACCCGATTCTGAGCAGACTCGTATGTCTGTGGGCAGGGGGCCGGCGGTGGACTCGCACAAGGAAGCACTACAAAACACGAATTTCTCAGCCGGCCCACCGCCGAGGAGTAGCCAATAAAGGGAAAAGAGCAGCCAAATGGGTGGATACGAGCACAGCAGCCGCTGCCGGACTCACAGCGTTACCCTGGAAGAGTATTCGCAGAATCATTGGACTGGGAACTTGGGGGGAGCAAACGCTGCTGCAACTCAAATGGGGAGCCTTCTCCATGTACGACGTCAGCCAGAACAAAGCCGGCTGCCCATACAAGGCCTGCGCACACATCGGCGACACGGACATATACCACGTATTCTGGGGTTGCCCAGCAGCGATGAAACTGAGACGGGTACTCCTGACGCCATGGAGGGGATTAGGCATGAGCGAAGAGGAAGTCGAAAGTTGCATCTTCGGGCTAAAGCTAAGTCGGGTACCGGAAGGTATATGGAAGGTTGCAGAACAACTACATGAACCGACGACAACGACTTCGGTCGCCTTCGTCGAAAGAGTTGAGGGACTTACAGACAACTGCTGGAGACTTGGAGCAGCAACGTATTTCCATGCAGTATGGAGATGGAGAGTTGAACACTTTGACAAAAACAACAATGTGACAGACGGGCACCACACAACGGCCTTGCAGTCAAGACTACACCATGGGTACGAAACGGTGCGGGCCCGCATGTATAGCACGTCGACTCGCGACTTGAGCAATAAGGCAAACGCTGTACTGAGGACTGCACTATTGAAAAGTGAGCCAGTGACCAAAAAGCCTGAACCACCACACAGTGCAGCGGTGTATCTCCTCTTTTTCGACGGGGGATCCCGCGGCAATCCGGGTCCAGGCGGGAGCGGATCTATAGTTATTCGGGTCGGAACCCCACTGGAAGGAGTGAAGGTATGCTGGATCGGCACGCTGTCCCTGGCCAACAAGAAAACAACCAACAACGTAGCGGAAAACCTGGGGCTGTACATTGGGCTCAAGGCATGTGCAGCCAAGAGATACACTCCACTGGAGGTAATTGGGGATAGTGCGATGATTATTCGGCAACACAGCGAGAGGAAACCACCCAGGGCACCTCACCTCAAACAATTTTACTGGAAAAGCAGAAGACTGGCCGACAGTCTAGCGGTGTCCAAGTGGCACCACCGCCTACGGAGTTACAACAAAATGGCTGACAGTCTGGCCAACCTAGCAATGGATACGAAGCGTAGTGTACAGGTTCACTTCGAAGGGGACAGTCCTCAGACTCTGCTTCGATGGGTGGACACACTCAACTATATGTCCGGGGATCTAGCACACTGGCAGCGAAGGGAGAGTGCATTAGAAACAACGGACACGGATTAAAATCCAAAAAAGGTGAAGAGAGAGTATACGGGGAAGCGGAGGCTTGCACCGGGGGATAACAGCGCAGAGTCGACGTGAGGGCGGCGCTGGGAAAGACGGGCATAGGAAGTCGTTAGTTTAACTAAGTGACATCAATGTACCTCACCAAAACCACCAATTCACGTCGCTCTCTGCTGCTTTCAGAGATCTCAGAATATGCTTTTCGTCGTTGTCAATCTTTTTGACAACTGCGAACGGGTATTCCAACTCAGAAGACGACCCTTTCGAGACAATTGCGGGACTGGCGTTCGTGGCCGTGCAGGATGTAGTTCCGAGAGCGATAATCGCGGCAGTAGCAGCAAGCACGAGGTTGGACGACACCATTTTTGAGCTGCTGCTGCTTGTTCGGGCTCTAAATCGGTGGCAATTTAGTGATTGCGATCGGCGAAGATTGTTGTGGAATGACATTCGTGGCACAACCGGAGACCATGGTGCGGAAGGATAGCAATGCTTATGTCCGGTTAGTTGTGAGGATATTCCAGTGCACAACTGTCGTCCCGTGATTGGTCCCGGAAACTGATCATTTTTAAGTTTACGTTGGTATTGCCCCCCCCCCCATCGCTCCGGAAATTTAAACAGTAAAACCTGTCCTAAAGAAACCTTGAGAAACCTGATATCCTATCGCATATGATTTAACTCAGGTCAGATTTCTTCTCCCACTGGTGCGACAGTATTTAGATTCCGTCTTCTTCGCAAAACGTATTAATAATTATCCACCCCGTGGTCATCAAGTTTCGAATGACCATGACCAACCATACGGACCGTTCGGACTAGACCGAAAATATCGATCGGCTAGCCGAAAATTACGTGTAAATGTATGTATAAAAGAAAAAAAAGCCACACATAATTTTCTAGGTCAATATTTCCGCTCAAAATAAGCTGGTACGCAGCCCTGTCTCGTTTGCGCGATCCGTAGCGAAGTAAAGAGAAACATTTGCAAAATATCATACCTACAAGCTGAGCGGAGCCCCGCAAGCAGGCAACTTTGGCCAAGTGATGGCCGAGGTAAAGCGTGAGGCCTCGCTTCGCTAGGCAGGTTGGTCCCAATTAAAAAGGCCGTAATCATCGATATGTTGATGCGCACATGCAGCAGCCCTCTAATAATAATAATAGTGGGGGGTTTGCACAAAAGTGACATCGTCGCTAAGTGGCTGAAATCAATATTAGCCAAATGGTAAAGACATGACATTTTTTGGGCGGCTACTAATTAGTTTGACCCAGAATGATATATATGATTATCTCGTGTCCTCGGTCAACGTACAGTCTGACCAATTGCATTAGTTTCGATAGAATAATCATGAAACGCGTAAACGACCGGGTGTAGCCAACTAAGCGCTTGAAAGTAGATTGCGAGCTGAATTCATTAAAAGCAAACGATTCTCGTTTCTACTTCCTGCTCTTCACCTTCGTGGCAGCACTCGCCACCAACCGTTGTTCCTTGATTCTGAAGTGCCGCAGTAGGCGCGGCACGCATGAACTACACTAGTACCGCCAGGTCCGCATCAACACTTCGACTGCATTATCTATTATCTACATCATGTAGATAATGCAGTCGAAGTGTTGATGAGGACCTGGCGGTTGCTTGTCGCAGTTCGTTGATATCATTGCACATGATGATGCGGCAGCAGGCTGTCCTATTAATACACCAGACTCTCATTTTGTATGGGCAGCTGATCCCCAACAAAATTTGTCCTTAAAATGAGAACGAAATAAGATGCAAGATCGTGAAATTCCGAGTGATTTTGTGCTTAACGACCTCGATTATAAGGACAAAATTCGAGAGCGCCAAGCGCAATTGCCTCTGTCTGATATGACAGTTGAGACACCCTACTCCACTTTGTATGGAATTATAATTATACTTGATTATACTATCCAATTTGACGATGTTTTGTCCTAAACATAAGGACAAAACACTCTACAGAAAATCACTCCAGACACCGTACGGCTGGTGAGGACTTGTACTTCACGCTGAAAATTGTAGAGTGAATTGAAAATTAAAACTAGCTGCAGGTCTACGAACTGGACACGCTCTTGTGTCCAACGCATTGTCCGTAAACAACAGTGACCTCACCAACAGGACAGCGTCCCGTAAGCGTTTATAAAGGAGAGTACCCCATCGCCCTTGTCCTAAGCGAACGCCCATGTTCGACGTTTACGGGTAAGATTACTAGCAAATCTCACAATTAGTGCTAAAAGTATAAATTACTCCAAGCTGATACCGGTTGAATGTTCGGCTCGTGAATGACCTGCCTCCATTATTTATAAAGCTGTCCGGTGATGAGAGCTGTTAATAGCATTTCGGTCGAATAGATCTAGCTATTTGTATGCCGTCGCTCTTCCTATTGCCTCTAAATCAGCCCCAATCAGACTGCTGCCTATAATTAGGTTGCGGAAGGGCACATTAACGTGCAACCATCTGTTTTAAATAAAGTGCTTCCATTGGCCATCATCGAAGATCGAAGCTCGCTTATTAATACATGTAAGACAAAACTTCGTTGCGATGCGGTACCTTATCAGGTCTAGAATCGTAAACGGAGGTAACTCCGTTACAACGGCGCAGTAGCTCTTGCAATAACGCGTAGGGCTAGCGAAGGGTTGCTAGTACGGTTGTAGAGAGCTAATAGAGAGATACATTTTTATATATGCTCACAGAAGCATCTACCAAAACTGAGGCCAAGCATGGCCATCCGCTTTTGGTCCTCATTTTTGGCCTTATTTTTTTCTTGTTGGGGTTATATATACAGTATTTCATACGCATCAGCCCCAAGTGGTTGGCATACCAGCACCAAGTGGACCTAAACTGTACCAATTTACACTCTCGTAAATGTATAGTTGTTGCGGTCTGCCTTCTCCGACAGCCATCCAAACAATAACATAACTCAGACCTTTTTTAATACGTTGGATTACGGGAGTCCCAGAAACGAAGATCGTCCCGTAACAGGACGGTCTTTGTTTCTGGTCGGTTAAAAAGATTTCTAAAGATGTTTCCACCCATTCGCCAATACCTTCACTTCCGAAATCTGCTCAAAAGGCACAAGCCCATCCTCCCTCGACTCCCTTCGCCACCGGCCCCACGTACAAGATGCGGCTTTGCTACATCCTGACGGTTGTTACTACCATTGCGTCCTTCGCTGAAGGCTCATCTGTCACGAGTCAGTCCAACGCCCTTTACCCAGGCAAGACGGATTCTGTGAACAGCATTATGTATACTATTGGTGGCCAGCGATTTTTGAGAACTCAAGAGGAAACGAAGGATGCCAGGATGGCCGTTAGTGGGAAGGTGGATGAGGAGGAGAGGGGCACGGGACTGGAGAAGCTGCTATCACAGAAGGTAATTTCACTGAAGGAGCCTCTTTTGACAAAGAGCAAGTCGATGGGCGGTGTATCCAAGATCGATGACCTTGCAGCTGTCCAATTACTCAACAAGCGCATCCATGACCTCTTTAAAGAAATCGAAAAGATGGGTTATACCCCTAAATCGTTGCAAGAGGCGATGGTAGGTCGCAAGGGCAATGCCCTTCCGGAAATTGGGGATACTAACCTGTGGGCCCAATACGCCAAATACTGGAAGAAAGAGCACCCACAGTTGTAGAGCGGTCAAAATTTGCCGGCGTAGGCTGTCGAAAAGGACGCACCACGATACAGATTACAAACGCGCAACTATACTACGAAAAAACGTTTTTTTTTTCGTAGTCAATAAGGACGAGGAAACTACATTTTGAAAATGTCTTATGAACGATTTTTTCTGCCCAATACTTAAAAATATAAAAACAAAAATACCGCTCTACTTGTACTACGTAGTAACTACCAGAAACCTTGTAATGTAGGCTTCGGAGATGTCAACGCCACCTTTTCCCGACATTATTGGTAACATAGCATGGCGGATATACAGTAGAGCTTTGAGGGGGCTGAGCAGAGGAATGCTTCCATCGATTTTAAGGTGACTGTAGAAGTTCATTTTCTTACTACGTAGTTAAGCACACGTTACTATAGTGACAAAAGAACCCCCTGCACCTGCTTCGCAGCTGCAACCATTGACACAATGCAATCTTGGCGGTCGGATGAACTGAAGCTTATCAATGCCATATAACAGTACGAATACACTGGTCGTACTGTACTCACATTTTCTCGATTTCTGGTCTGTTTTCATAACGAACAAAACCTGGTGTGCGAACAGCGGCACATCACTTCACATTATACAGACAGGCCAACGTTACAGTGTAAGTATTACCAGTATAGATAATCACGAGCCTTCTTTGTTATATGATACCGCTATAACAACTACCTTGTATAACCCTAAGCTCCGTTCTTCCAGGGAGCCAGTAGGATTTCGTGTAAGAGCGTGTCAGTTTAACACAGATCGCCGAGCCGTTGCGCCAAATTCGGTGCCAAATTTGACTACATGTCAACGTATTGCCTCTCTCTTCTCGGCGAACCCCATTGTACAGAGGACCATCGTGTGCTTCAGAGCACTCAAGCCAATAATAACGTATTGCAAAACGCTTCGTCTGCGGTGCCGCAGAGCACACCTTGTACAGGTGCCAGCGGCGCTTACCCTTATCTTACCATACAGTCAGTCAATTCAAGCAGTTTAAGATTTTACGGATTTCGTAATCTGTGTGATACAGAATAGCAAATGTACAAAATAATCGTTATATAGATAAACCAATTGCCGCGAACAGTACCTGGTCTCAGCGCAACACGTCATGTACAGTTTCGCACTTATGAGGCTTGTACGCAAACTAGGATATAGTTGACCCTGTTCGGAATGGTGCCTGCATCAAAGCTGATACGTGGTCCCATGCAAACCCGCGCCTAAACGTCTTCTCGATAAGAGCGATGTCCAAGTAAAAAACATATTTGGTTTTTGTGGCTGTTTATTTTGTGAATGTTGCTCGAAAAAAAACCAGGTGGTGCTTTTGATGGATTTTAAGTAGACAAAAAGAAATTGGTTCCACACCAATTTTTTTAGTTAAGCACACTAATCATTTCCCAAAGTGTCGAAGTTGGTAGCATCAAGCAGCGCGGAAGATGCGTTGGGACGTCGATTCCTGCTCCGAAGCTGACAGCGACGACGCCTCTATATCTTCAGACGATACAAGCGACATGGAACTAGAGCTGGGGGTGCTTCCTGTTACTGCTAGTGCCGTAGAAAGCGAAGATGAAGAGATGCAGATTGATCTAATGGACGAGGGTATTGGCAACGTAAAAAGAACATCCACGCTGGCGGACGGAATTTCGGACGAGGAGATCTTGGTGCTCCTTCTCTTCTTCATCGTGACAACGGTTTTATTTAGCCAATTGGATGGTAGATCGGTTCGACGGCCTCGCGGAGAAGAAGTTGTCATTCGTACCGACTTCTTTCCCCGCCTGAGGGAAAAACAATCTTTGACAGCGTACCGCAGAACTGTTAGGTGCTCTCCACGATCTTCCGACGCTCTTGAGCCACTTTATTATCGCAAATATGGGTTTCCTGGCAAAAACACGCAGTACAACTTTGGGTACGGGCTTGCAGCACTACTGACTTATTACGGAAACGGATGCGGGCAAGATGGCGATGGGATCGGCGGCGCTGCTACTCAGCTCGGCATGTCAAGAACACCAGCTCTTCGCTACATCCAGAACATTGAAAAACTTCTTTACGATATGCTGGATGACGTCGAATATTTTCCTGCACCCACGGCTACCGACGAATGGGATGCAATGGTAGAGGGGTTTGCCAAGAGAGGAGGTGATTTTCCTGATGTTGCGTGCATTTTCGACGGTACTCTCGTACGTACCCGAAGGTCCAACGAGCATTTGGTAGGCTGATCTCCTCTCTTTTGCTGCAATGACTAATAATATTAAAAAAAATCCCTACCTACAGGGTTTTTACGACAAAAGCGGAAAGCCCTCCTACAATAGTCTAGCTGCCATTGATCATCGCAACAAGTTTCGATATATTGGGGTTTTCAGTGGCAGTAACTCCGATCAATCCATGTGGAATCAATCCGAGATGCTTGGTGCTCGTGCCCGTCATTTGTGTCCGCCGGGAATCAACTGGCTGGGTGATGCTGGGTTTAAGATTTGGCCATTTTTGATGGTTCCTTATGATGAACGGCGTGGTAGGCGCTTGACACGAAAGCAACGGTGGTGAGAAGCGTTTTACAAGGCGAGTAATGTGTAATTCTAACAATTGTTGTGATGCTTGATGTTTTCCAGTTACAACTATCATTTATCATCAACTCGTATATTAGTTGAATGTGTGTTTGGCAAGATCAAAGCTCGCTTTAAAGTTTTACATGGGGTTACTGATCGTCGCTCCCACTCAGCCAATGCTCGCATGATTTGTGCGGCCGTTGTGTTGCATAACTTGCTGATTGATATTGGTGACAAGGAGGAATTTGAAGTAGTGCGAAACGATCAAGAACGTAAGCATGCGAGAGAGGTGATGAATGCATACAACCATCACTGGGATAGAACGCAAGATGAAATTGAATTAGCGGAAAGCAAACGTGATTCGTACGCTAGCTTCTTCTACTACTATGACAAAAGCAATGAGTAAAACAATCGCTCGTCGACCACTTATCGCTGCAAAACATCTTACTTCAGTCTTGAGCGTTCTTTTTGATCTGCTTCATCAACTCCTTAAATAGATCCGCGGTTGTTTTGCTTAGTTCGTCAATACTTTGGCGAATGGCTTCAGTTGTGGCTTGCTGCTGGACGTTCGACGACTCAACCGAGGCGACTAGCTTATCCACGAGTACGGTCACGCCATCTTTCGCTCGGCCAGTTTGTCGAGCAGAGAATATGCGCTCCACATCACCAAAACCATCACGCAGCGTTTCATTGAGGACATCAACAGGGCGTTTCTGCTCTTGTTTGCCTCGTTATTTTTGTTGCGTCTGTCGTTGCTTTGCTTTTGCGGTGGTTTTGGCTTTCGCTCGGGCTTCACATGATGCGTCAGAACACTCTTCATCAGACTGGCTATCGTGATTACTGCGTGCATCGCCGTCTTCTTCGCCACTGCTCGCCCCACTTGTATTTTTACCGGACTCTGTGATTGCCTCGCCAGTTAGCCCAGGGCTACAAGAAAAACATCACACAACAGTGGCCACAGAGCGCAAAGTTCATTGCCAAGCTCGCGGCGATACTTGCCGTTGATGTTCATAGGATCGCAAACCAGTTTCTTGTAGAATGGAACACCGTCGTCGCCGTCGTCTGGCAAAAGTTCCGTTGCGTCGGCCAGAAAATCGGTCGGCAGTTCAGGATATTGTCGTTGCCCACTTTCGTCATCACTTGTAGCAGCAGCTTCAGTTTCATTGCCGGTTCCAAGCATGCGAGTGCGTTTTGCCTTGTACGCCTTTCGGATGGCGTTCTGTTTGTTCTTGAACTGGTTGACAGTCCCGGTACGGGCTGAATCTTTTCCCCATGCCTGCTCGATCAATGCACGTTGAAGAAATATGTTGACTGTATCCTCCCATATAGCGCGCATCTTCTTAGTGTCAACGGTCTTTTTGGCAAATTTCTTGAGAACGATAGGGTTCTTGAAGCGGGTTTCAAGAGCTAAGGAGGTCAATGTAATCGTCCAGCGCATGCTCTTAGCTTCTCCTGGCTCTAGAACAGTGCGAGTCGTCGCACGTTGGACCTTTTGACGCTTCTTCGTCTGTAGCTTTGTTGCCAATGTGCTGGCTGCCTTTGCTGACTTTGTCTTAGCCTCACTAGCTGCAAACGTTGCAGTCTTCCCGGTCTGAACACTTGACGCAATGGCTACAACAGACTCCAAGTTGGTGGTGCGTCCAAGCGCGAGTTCATGACAACGCGTCTTCTTTTTCGGTGGTCCAGAAGATACCAGCAACTCGCTACTTCTTGTGCGTGAATCTGCGTAGTACACTGAAGCAATTGGAGCAGTAGTAGCAAACGGAGAGTTTGAGGGTGAACCAGCGACGGTGAGTACTTGACCGTCTTCGTCGATGATCGAGGCAAGACGAGGCGGCGTTGCATCGCTAGCTGCAGAAGCTGCTACGGCTGGAGTTGTTTTCCTTGTTGCGGGTTTCATATTGCGAAGTGAAAGGAAACCATGTGAAGTGAAAGGAAACAAACTCATAAAGGGCATCAATTGATATGCTGTTTATGAGGTTCAACCAAGACACAGCTGACTGGTACTTGGACATCCAGACTGTTTATTTTCAGTTCATTATTCTGGCTGGCAAATACTAAGGTGACAAAAAAACAAGTTGGTTTTTACTTGGACATCGCTCTAACTTTCAACCACGGTCTGACCTTCCACGGCTGTCCTTAGCGGCTGCGCCTATGTTGTTACTGGCGAAATTCAAATAGCGAGTGATGGTCTGGAATATGTCCCTTGACATGTTTTGTGAAAACGTCCCCGAGAACAGCACCGTCTTCTCGGGTCGAGCAGTGTTTCTCGAAGCCATCGGTATGACAGCACAATGTTCGGGTAACAAGAAGCCTCTCTTAGAGGGGTTAAACATTATAAGATGAAGCTTCAGTGCGAAGTCAGCTGTTTGTATTTTCTGCTAGATTAAATAAATCCGTCGATTTTTTACCTGTGTGGGGTAGTAAATCTTGAACCATCGATTTGACGATCACGTCGTCCACCGCGACTGGACCAAATAGAATCTCTCCACACAATGCATCCATGAAGTTATCGCCGTCAGACTCGTCAATCCTATTGAAATTCCCACTTCGATCTGTGCCTCCTCTTCACCGCCGTCCGTTCCGGCGGACACGTAATCCTGATTCGCCGGATAAAAATCGCTGTTGTGGCTCCCTTGCTCTGTATATTCCAGATTATCAGGAATGCGGCAGCAGCTATCGGGATGTCTCCAGGTAAGCCAGCGGCACCTGTTACCCTAACCGGCAATGATGGAGGTGACCGGGGCATTTGGAGGCCAAAAGTCAAGTCAAATTGTACCAAACGTACTGTACGTACTAACAAAAAAATTCACATAGCGACTTTTCTCCGACAACCGGCAGCCACCCTCGGCTTGATGTACGTGGGACTATTGCTCAGCTTTTTAGACCTTCTTGAATTCCATTCAGCCTTCCGCAACTCGCGCAATAGCTGCTTGAAAAGTGTTTCGTTGGGCGCGTTCATTGTCGAGTTAAAATGAAACTGGTGATCGCCGCCCTTACCGCTGCCACCAGTTTCAGAGCGAAAAAAAATAGGTTTGGTGGAGAAAATTTAATATCTTTGGGGAAGTAGAGTGTCTTTTCTACTTAACAGAAATAATCCCGGTTATCTTCCCTTCGTAAATCCTGCATGATCCGGTTCCAAATCCTTAACCTTCACAAAATCTTGTACGCGGGGAAATGAGGCGAAAACAAGCTCCTTGCACATTTTGTCCTGCCACATCCTTTTTTTGTTGTTTTATACAGAATACCAGTTTGCAGGGATTATATCGCAATTCGTACTTCGGCTCGTGAGCATGATTTTGTTCAACGCGGTCTCACCAGCCCAGATTTGGTACCCGGACGTAAAAGCTCCAGGGGGATTCGCAGTTTAACGTTTTAATGGCTGTCGTTCAAGAAGAGCATTAAAAAATAGCACGCATTTACTTTCAAGTGTCGGCGTACAATTGTTTGGTCTCATCCGCATAAGATAGGTTACATTCACAAAAAACCTACTTTTCGCTTCATGAAACCATTCCCTTTTAGATTCTACAGCGGGCTAGGCAAATTCTAACTGGCATACAAGAGTATAGCTTGTATCATAATACGTGTTCCAGTAGTCATATGTTGTTCCAGCTTTGTATCTCAGCCGCTTATAGTATCACTTCTATCTTCACCCGCAATGCGTCGACAATTGCCCGCTCTTAAGCTTTCTTTTGCTTGTGCAAGTTGTGCTCGTCCATAGTAGCTCAGCCATCACTAAACCCTGCTTCGTGTATCCATTTCTCCGCGATAACTGCCATGGCTAAAACCTTATCGGTATGATACGGATTTGCACTTGTATCTACGAAATTACGCTTTAACGCTCTTTACACTAAACTTGGTTAACCGTGGTAATTAAATGCGATTAATGAAAGACATATAAGGGTAAATTTAAGTATGCGTGGCTTTGCGTATTTTGATCACAAGAAATATTGGGGTCGTTTCATTTTTAAGTTGAACATAAAATATGGAGCTCGAGCTTAGGGATTAAATTAGGGATAAGCAGTTGTGCACCTCTTGCTGCTGAGCCCATGCATGACGGAGATGTCGGATTGGCTTCGGTTTCTACGTATAAAACTAGTGTGGTAGGTTGGCGCCCAGCACAGCTACATTTTTCACACGTCCTTCCGACAAGTGTTGATTTACATAAATTCTTCATTAACGAAGATTAATGAGAAAGAAAACACCTCGGAATCGTCGGGCAAACGCGGGGCCACGCTGTCAGTAAGCAAACACTACACTTCAGAGACCGTGTATTATTCAATTTGTCCTTGTTATGAATCTCGTTTTATAAACGACCTCATTCATAATAGACCATAGATAAATATAAGCTAAAACGACCAAAGCATTGAAAAAAAACAATATCCAATGTTTTCGAATTTGCATTTAAAAAAGGCGTACAAATGCTGCCTTATCTTATAATCGCCTAGGTTTGTAGGCCGGTGACTAATGTTTGCAATTTTAGAGACGTGTTGGACGAATGTTGCATGGTCTCCAATTAGTCCAAATTTGTAGCCTGACTAACACTGTTCTGCGAGCTGGAATTTTGCGTGGGACCGTCCACTACATTTTTCTTATTACGTGCGATCGAACTGATGGTGAAATACTACTAACTACTGGGTAATTCAAATACTATTATTAGGGCTACTGATATCTCGTCTAGAAATCTGTAAAAGTCGAGATTATGATAGTAGTCCTCTGACCATAAAAAAACAATTAGATACATACTACTTTTGTGAGTTTAAAACCGCACAACGTGGGGGGCTAATTTAATTGCTCAAGAGCAATTAGCGCATTTAAGAAAACAGTATCATGTTTAGCGAATGTGTCATTACATGCGTGCAGATTAGCTAATAAAATACAAGTGTATTGCCGGTTTAATTTAATGTTTCAAAATTTGATTACATCCAATTCATATTATCAGTCTCTCAGCTCTCATCACAGGCCCATACGTATGTAAAAATAAAGAGCTACAAGGCGGCTTAAAGTTTGTTATCGGCATCCTCCAATTAATTTAGCGGTGTCCGTAACAGGCGATAACTCGATGTAGTTTATTCTGTCGCATTAACACCAGAGAAAATAGTAAGAGTAACTATGATGCCTGATTTTTTTTCTTGTAGTATTAAAGTATTTATTAAAATAAAGATATGTTTCTTCTCGCTCATAAGACGCGTCCATAAATATCCATTTATATATAAATATATATTACCCTAGTAAATAAAGTCCACTACATTTCGATGGTATTGCTTCGTTAGCACTTTGTTCAGTCCTAGATTAACATTTGGAGAAATAATTTCGCATGTCAATAAATACGCAGATGTAAGGAATTTAATTGGATGCTATATGTATAGTTACCTTTTTATATAAATGCATCTTCTAGATGAAATACCTAACCAGATTTCGCTCAAAGCTCTGGCTATTGCAATAAGTGTTCTTTGAGTTGTCGGACCCAAGATATATCGAAACTATCACTAACAAAATTCACGGCGCTGTATATCTATCGAGAGCTGAGTCATTCAGGCACACGACGCATGCAAAATGCTTACCAGTTTTTTCTGATCAAATCTGACACCATTACGTCATCGATACTGTGCCCCCCATTACATCCCGACGGTGGGTCAACAAGTTCTGGAAAGTGCAATGGGTCTGTTTGCTGGTAGGCTCGGCGCTTGCTCCCGCAAATACCGCGGAGCATTGCTGCGGCTATACGACCTCGCACTTGCTCACTACCGGTTATTTTGGTACGACCTCATCGTCTAAATGTTTGTATGGGGAGGTGTGACTAAGTGTCAATTCCTGACCGCAGCTCTATTCCATGTGCACAGATGCAGCTCGTCCTCATCATTCATCATTTCGTCGCGTCTTGATTACGTAGCTTCTCCTCGGCGCGTTGGTGAGCGACACTAACCGGTTCGTTCTGATCTTGCTATCCGTTTTGGTACGTCTTATTGCACAGGTTACATTTGGGGCTATACCGTCGTCGCCTTTCTGGGTGATTCCTGGACATCGTAGCCGCCCCTGTCGTGCCACATGTACTGCATTTATCTTTCTGACGCTACGATCAGCTCCCCCCAAAGCTTTGACAGTTTGAATGCGGTTGCTGAGCTGGCGCGAGGGATTTGCCGTGGTCCTGGTCAGGTTAAAGCTAAACTTGGGTGGTCCAACACAGTACATATGTATAGTAGAACCCGTAACTTCGCTTTCACAAATCCGCGAAAATATCTTCAGCACCTCGTGTATGAAACACTCAGTAGCAAAAATAACTGTTGTTTACTATTAGCCCAGCGTTTATGGGCCCAAGTTATCCTGTATTATACAGGATAACGAAATGACTTGGCTTACCTATTGCGGAGTTTTTGTGAGGATTGTGAATTTTTTTTTTTTTACTATCTATCGTCAGTTTTTTTTGAGGAGATGTGATGGTGTATCCTGTATTTCCCAGCTACAGTTCATATAATCGTAGAGAAAAAAAGGTCTAAATTTACAACTACCTTCATTCACAAGTATACATACATTAATTTGATTAGATCACTGGGGTATCCACGCCGCCATCCGTTTGGGGCCCTCCATCACTTCCCGACCTGGCGCTACAGCTATCATTAGTGACAATATCGTCTCTGTCGGATGCCTGCGCTCCTTGACCTGTTGGAGCACGCAGCCTGATCGTCTTCAACCCTGGTGGAATGTTAGCACCGCCTCCCCAAAGCTCGTGCCAAATGTGGCTGCAGGTGGCAGAGTTTGTCGCCGCAGTCGGATCGTGCTGCCGCACCTTTTGACATAAATAGATCTTGTCCTTAGCACTTGAACTGTTGCCAGGTGTCCCCGCGAATCTTGTCTCGGTACACTCAACGCAATAGAAGGTAGTTTCCCACGGATTCATCGTCAGTCGCAGTAATGAGCATACCTTGCAAGCGTACTGTCGACGCTTTCTCGATTCGTTGTCGTTCTTGCCTCGCGTCGTACGGTACACTTCGACTTGCTTATTTGTATGGCTTGTCGATAGTCTGTATCTCGGAGTCGGCGAAGGGGGTACCGGCATGTCAGCCAGCGCGCGATAAGTCACCTTCGAAATCTGGTGCGCCAGCAGCCAGCAGGGACATCTGCATTACTCGTATAAAGTGCGCATGCGTTGGTTGAGTTGAACCATCAGTGCGATCACCTTGCACGCGGCGAAAGGTGATGAATGCGTTGATCAGAGCCATGTCAACAAGCCCAAGAAAGATAGTGAGGTAGTACTTCCGCATTTTCATGGCACCCTGAACAATACAGAATAAAGTTGGATGTAGGTCAGTTGATCGTGGATTATACAGGGTAAGTGTAATGCGAGTAAAACGGACTTGAATTGAGTATCTATGTAGCCGCAATTGATCGTGTACGTCAGCCCCTCCCATGCCGTCTTGATACTCCTTGACAAGGCGCGGTGCTGGTACATCGACAACTGCGGAGCCCTCACGCCTCGACAGAGTTGCTGGTTCCGTGCTGCAGCCGTGGAGAAGAAGTGTACGGGACGGTTGTCCATCCACGACACCGCAATCATGCTGGGTTCCACCTTGGAATGCGTGATACGATATGACCCTCGTACCATACTTTTAAGTCGCAGCGGATTCTTATACGGGATAGCTTTGCAGTAACCACGTCTGTTGGCTTGAATTGTACCAACATGGTAGAGTCCACGTTGCATCAGAATCGAAGACAGCAGTATGCTTGAGTAGAACCGATCCGTGATAATGAGCCGTTTCTTGGGAAGGCCGTCGAGGACTGCATCAACATTGCGCAACACGGCGTTGGGGCCTTGGTTCAGATTCGCGCTGTCTGTGTCAACCTTTCCTTGATAAATTTCGGTCCTATCCAGGATAAAACAAAAAGCGTGAGGTTTTGTCCTGTATCATACACGAACATAAAACCCATACCTGTAGCAGTAGCCGGTATGAGCGTCACACGTCAAGAAGCACTTCGTACCCCATGGGTGGGGCTTCCCTCGAAGATACTGGCGCATTGGGTTGTACTTACTCCTCATAGGTATCATACCTTCGTCGAAGGCGATTTGTTGACCCGCCGTCATCCTCAGCTTGAATGTTGTGTTGATTGTGTCGGCGATAGGCTTGATCTTCCACGTCTTGTACTTGACCGCATCAGGATGACTGTTGTCACTAAAGTGCAAGAAGCGCACGATTTCTTCGAATCGCTTTCTTGCCATGTAACGCCCAAAAGTTCCTTTGGGAACCGCACCTTGAGCATCCACTGCCCAGTGCTTAGACAGCTTTTCTTTGTGAGAACACAGGGTACGGGCACAGAGTAGTCCAATAAATTTCACCAACTCGTGGGCTTGAATAGGTTTGAATGCTCTCTGCTCTTTCTGAACTTACTGCAGTGTCGTCATCTTGTACGCCGGTCGTCTGTCCTTGATGCGTTGTTGGCGAGCCATGATCCCTTCCGCCGCCTGCTCCCGGTACTGAAGCTGATATCGGTTTGACTCGGTAGCAATAGCAAGCCAAATCGCTTTGGGTAGGAATAAAAAGAATAACCCTTTAAGATTGCATCCCAGAGCTTGCGCGAGCTGGGTGGGGGCGGCGATAGCACGTGCTAGATCGGCAGCAGGCAACTGCAGAGAAGTACCTACATCAAGCATCGAAAATATTCAATTAGAGGCTGATACAGGATTCCGTTACGGTTCAGAAAATGACATCCTGTATCATACAGGTTTGTACTTACATTTGTCTTCGAAAAAGGTCTTCCAGCCAGTTTTTGCGTGTTCACTCAATTGCTTCTTGGTCATCTTGTCAAAGGGGGTCCCAGCAGAGAAATCAACCGCGTCCTCTTCATCACTCATCGCTTCATCTTCGCTACTGGATCTTTCACTGGAGGCTTCGACATCGGATACAGCATAGTCGTCTATGGCGAAGTCATCTTCGTCACCAGAACGCATCCGGTCATTGCCAGCCGATATATCTACCGTTTCAGCCACTAGGCGCGTGCTTCGGGGTGGTTGTACACGTGTCGGTGCTGGTACACGTGGCGATCGCTGTGGTGACGGTGTTCTCGACGCAACCGCCTTCCTTGCGCGCTTCTTAGGGGGTGTTCTCACCGGCGTTTTGGGGGGGGGGCCTTTGCTGGTGGTTTAGTGTGAGACTTGGCAGGCGACTTGGCGGGAGACTGACCGGGAGACGGAGCGGGTGACTTGGCCGGAGCCATAGCAGGAGTGCTGGGTGGGCATTCGGCTGGCGATGTGTCGGATTGGACTGCGGGCGGGCCAGCGGATGATGCTGGGACTGACGCTTCAGCAGCAACGGCAGCGTCGATATACAACACTACATCACAGTTAGTCTCTTCAACATTAGTATAATACGCATTTTGGGACGTACCATCTTCAGGCAAATGCTTCCATACTTCATCGGGACCCTCATAATAGTCGACAAGGTGGACTGCGTGTGGTCGTTTCTCCCAGCCTGCAGGTGTAAAGTAGCGATTCTCCGTTGCAAGCCCTTTTGGGCGCTCAAACCTCCATCCAAGTTTCTTGAGTTTGGTCCGTAGTTTTCTCCAGGTAAGCGACTTGATCCGCTTGCGTTTCGCCATCCAGCTTTGGCTACTGCTGTCCGTCCGTCCGATTCGCAAATGACGCGAAACCTTGGACACGCGCGAAATCACTAAATCTGAAAATCTCGAAAAACAGTGGCCACGAACAATACCCTCTGAGGTTAGCAACAATCGACTGGCCTTCAAATCATTCCGTATTACTAAACAAATGTATACATGCCTTGATTTGAGCATTGACCAAAATCTTATCCTGTATTATACAGGATAAGATTTTGGCTATCCTGTAGAATACAGGACGCGGGGCTAAAGGGGTTAAAATTAAAAATAGCATTAACCTGACATTCTTTCTCTCTCTCTTAGAAAAAGATATACCACGTCTCCAACTGGTCTTTCAGCGCCTTCGGCTTCACCCTCCAAATATGTTGCTGGCACCACGGCCCGACTGGAATACTGCTTATCATGAACAGGCATTTGCTAACCTCACCTCGCTGAGGCCCGGAATTTATGATCGCACTGCTTTTCCCACACGGAGTTGAAGTCTCCATCGTTGAGACCACCACTGAGACATCTTTGTTTAAGTACCGACTAAGCAAGCCGATTTTGGCTTGTACACAAGCATTGAATGGTATACCGAGCCTACGCTTAAACTGCCCAAAAAGTACGAGCATGGCAGCAACACGCACGGTGTTTATGCTCGACGGTGCGCTTGTTCCGTCGCCAATTTCCAGCTGAATTGGTTATCATTTGGTCACGCGGTTCCATCTTGCTCACTTCGTTGATGTCTTCACGAGGCTTCATTACATGCTTTGTTTGGGCAGCTCGAGTCGTATCGTTATAGTCCTACTGTAACCGCGCACTGCAGGCAGTCTCATTGGTCCTTCAACTAAAACCAGCGATAGTTTTATCAGGCTAGAGGGCTTCAAAATTAAACTCAAAGTATTCTTGATTACGCGTACATCTTCTTCGCTAGCGCTCGCCACGTCAGGTCCGTGTTTTACTGGCATGAACGCTCCTTTTTCTGGTCGTTCGTCAGCCAGTCTCCGTCTTCTTCGAACTGACCGTTTTTTTTTGCAGTGGTAGCACTCTGGACCTTCCTTGGTCAGCAAAGCGGAAAGATAGTGACCGGGCTGTACGAGCGGTTGATGAATGGCTTATTGCTGAATATGTTTGTCCTTGAACGAACTTTGGCTTGGCGAATCTTGGAAACGCTGCTCTTGGTCCGATTTCTTGTGTTTATATTTGCGGTCTCCACCGAAGTGTGGCATCTCATGCTTCACGGCTTGGTCCATCTATTCGCTCACTGTCGCTGGGACGAAAGCCTGCTCGCTCGGCTGAGACCGTCGCGGAGTAGCTGATTTGGTCGACATCGCTCATATTTCTCAGCGGAGAAGAGAAGTGACTAGTACTTCCCATTGGACTCATCGATGACATTGACCTGGAGAAGCAGGCGGAGCTCGTTTTGGTAATTGGAGGCTTTAAAATGCGCGAGAGCGTCGTGGGTAACTTGTCTCATCCCAGCCCCTCCGCTGAAGTCCTTGCGCTCCAGAAGAGAAACCATCCCGACGCAGGTTTCTCCATCACTGTTCTCATGGAAGACGGCGTGTAGTTTTCGTCCGTAGCACCGTGGTTG
Organism: Phytophthora betacei; assembly: GCA_011320135.1. Lineage (NCBI taxonomy): Eukaryota > Oomycota > Peronosporomycetes > Peronosporales > Peronosporaceae > Phytophthora > Phytophthora betacei. Next base: position 481,056 of record JAANHX010000689.1, on the reverse strand, counting down.
TTGATTCATCACAAGGTCTCTACTTGGAAAAGCCACTGACGTATGTCATCGTTGCGCTTGCCTTGAGCTTGGGCACGCCGGTCGGAACGCGAGCTTGTGCTCGACTGGAGGGGCCGTTTAGCCTGGTGGTTGGCTTTAAAAGCCACAATCTCAGAGCATAGCTGTGCGAGCTGCGCTTCCAGCTCGGCTTCTCTCTCTCCTCCTGCGTCCTGCGCGTCTTGATCGTTCTTGTCACTGGGGTCATGGTCACTGAGTAAATATCAACTAGTGCTACCAGTATGTCCACATTGGCCCTTCAGAGAGTTGGAAGTGGCGGAAGAGGTGCTTGGGTCTGGCGGGTAGAAAACAAACGTGCTGGTCTCCACGACCAACTGCCCGGCAGCCAAAAATGTGGCTGAAAGCGCCTCTTTATTTGATAATATTCTTTCAAATATGACGTACCACTTATTTCGACAGGTGAATATGATACAAATGACCACAACAGCTCTGCGGTGTTGCACGTAATGAATCATTTAGCTATGGTTGGACTTTTGAAGTCCTGTAGCAGATATATAACAAGGGCACTCAAATGCGAACGGGGCCCTGAGGTTTATGATGCCATAACTGGTTTTGATAATGCTAGGAGGCTTAGCAACCAAACGTACACACTTTCATCACAACATCATGCATATCGACGATCATGTACAACATAATTTCTATTGTAGCAGGTAGAATAAACGCCACGCAGAAAGCTTGATACTTCGCCTCAGTCACAAGCTGCAAAAAGGCAAACATATATTCCTCGGTTATACATCACACTTGGTATATTTAACTGCAAAAGCTTTCCTCCCGCTACGAGACCTGCGTGTGCAACGCGCCCCAATAAGTATCCACGAATAGTATATGTGACACAAAGTGTATCATTTCGGTAAGCTGCACTAAAGTTGCCAGTTTTATTCAGTAGCTGTATACACTTGCGACAACGGCATTTACACTGTTGCTAATGCATCCTTTTAAGTTGTCGACCTTAACGTTGACGTAAAATCGTACATAAGTGAGCTTCTGAGAAACGAGCGCTTTTCCAATTTCAGAATTTTGAACCAGGTGTATCGGTTTTACACCACATTCCATTACTAAAAGCGCTTGCACCAGATATCCTACCCGATGAAGGCGCCTGAAGTCAAATTAGCACAGCCTGTGTCAGATGCAGCTCGCTGTGGCGACGACGACCAGCGCGCCGATACTGCACTACGCAACGAGCAGTACGAGAGCGACGGTCTGATCGGCGGACACGCGACTCCACCTGTTGTCAGTATGAACCCTGACGGCATCCCGGAGTGATAGCCGCTCGGTGTGAAACGACGACAGTGGGGTCAGCGAATTCTCAATTAATTCGGAGCGTGAAGGTATCGACGAGGAGGAACTTACTGCCTACAGCGACGTGGATGACGATAAACAGGCAGATGACATAAGTAGATTTTTTTACACTCCTCCCAACGCGCAAGTGGCCGAATTGATTCAGTTAGACGCATGTTAGAATATATGCGTGAAGGGCAAAGCCAAAGAGCTGTAGTCTTTTTATTATGCTCATTGTCTCACATAACTAAAGCACGGTTGGTCACCAGCCCGAATGCAGTGTTGGGTATGCCCATGTAAGTGCCAGTGGAGCGCAAGCGAGGGAGAGTTGAGCGCAGCAAGTTTAGGTACTATCGCCCGTGCTTTTGGGCACGAGTGTTGTCCGTGTTTGCGTGATGCTAAATGGTTGTACCTATGCCGTTACAGCACTACCAAAAGCGCACTGGTGATGAGACGATGTCAATCTAGACACATGGAAACAAACTCACCAATAACGATGCACAAGTGGCCCTTGTTCGGGTTTTCTAATTTGACGAAGAGGCGGGAGAGGCAGCTCCACTTCGCGTGCGCATGGAGAGAAAAAAATGTCGCCGTGCCTCGTGGCAATGGCATGTTCAAGTCCTACAAATCAGCTCTGACTAAGTTATACAAGCAGATGAATGGAGTCCAAAAGTGTCAGATGTTTTCTATGGATCGCTTAAGAAGCGCAAGACTGCTGCTGCTAAACAGTATAGCGTGAGTAGTCAGACAATTCGTTACTAGTGTTCAAGTGTTCATTCAAAAACGGTACGAATTGACAAGCTCAAGCGTATGTTTTACAAAATCTAAAAATACCCATCGAGAACTGAAGAAGATTTTATGATCAGATATTCTGAGAGTATTACTTGATTCCTCGGCGGTTTGACACCTTATAAGTACATTGGTTTTATTTTCGGGTCGACATGAAATACATCTTTTCCGCGACGTCGTTTTCGGCTTTTTCAGGACCCATTTATATGGAGGAGGGCTCAATGGGAAGCCAAGCCGTCCCTCTTATATTGACTATACCTAAATCGCTATTTGTACTTTATTCACTAGAAGGTTTTGTTTGGCGTTGTCGCATATGTGATGACGGCCTGCAGGGCCCCGTCTTGCATCAGCTACTGTGCCTGCAGCCATCTTGCATGGAGTTCACACTGATCAACCATAGTGGCGCAGATTGTAATAGCCACCCTAATATCGATGAGGACACCCTTCCCCTGGGCTGGTAGAAGACGCATGCGGACATGCAAGGACATAGCGGCTGTTAGTGTTTGCACTTGAGTGCAACCAGAGCAGCCTCACGGGAACTACCTCTTGGACTGTCATAACCGCAGACGGTAGCGCTTGCAGCTTAGAGTAGATAGCCACCAGTAATTTGGAGCCTGATCAACAATACAGGTTGAGCTAAGCAGAGAAACTATTACTTTCACATTACATTACGTTTCGGCACCATAGACTCACTTCAGCACCGTAAACCCTGGGCAGCACCAAACGTTACGGTACCAGCACAAATAAATTGGCTGTCTTTGATCTCCCGTCAATTCTCTGGATGTACAGGCAGTTGAACAAAGAAGATTCGAAGCAACCAATCAGAGGTTTGCACAAGCACCTATCACTTAGCAAATATATGTCGACTAAACTTTGTTCTCACTAAAACATAGGTGGACCTATAAATACGACTTACATTTTCCTGTGCTTCACACTGTTTGCGTTGTATAGTCGAAAATGCCGCAGCGGATTCCCTGGACCGAGCGTGCCCTCGTGTGCCGAGCTTATTCTCGACGCACTCAAGACCTTCGATGCGGGAAAGAGTAATACAATGGCGTGTTCGGTTCAACGATGCGGACATACGCAAGATGCGTTACAGGCGGATGTAGTGCAGCCCGAGGCATGCGGTGGTGCCACCGAGCAGCCGTGCACGTGGTGCAGACATATGATGCCTCGCCATCAATCGCGTCTCTGTATTCGAGTTTAGCGCCCACGCGATGGAAGCCATGTCCCCGAAGAAGAAGAAAATCGCGTCGTCTCACAAGGCGTACTGCAAAGAGGTGGCCAAGCATAATGTGCGGCCTTTGCGAATTTCGTACGCTCTTACCAGAAAGTTTCAGACGCCTTTAGTGAATCTCCCACTGCTCCGTGTGTATTCCAGCGTATGGATCAGGCATTTAAATTTAAATGAGACCTTGATCGGGAATGAAAACCGGTAGTCGTAAACGGCTCCTATGAGCAGCCATTCGTTGTTGGAATTCCTGCGAATGCGTTGAAATTGCGAATGCTGCTACCACCAGATGCGCTCATTTTACATATCGACACAGCCTACAAGATCAGTCACCGCGGGTATCCAGTCGTGGTCGTTGGCTTTTCTAACCTCGCCCGCAGATATCATATTTATAGTATCACTCGAAACGCAAGCGGGTTTTAAAACCACTCGGTTTTCTATGCGCCGAATCTAACGAGAAGTGCGTACGTCATTGCCAACGCTGTCAAAGCGCAGTACAACGCTTGGTACCGCGTTGTCGGGCACAGCCCTGAGTACCATTTCGTGATGTATTTTTTTCACGTTATTAAAAGCGGGATGAAAGCAATTAGGAGCTTTCTCTCGGTTGTCTCGACTGGGCCGCTACGTTCTATAAACGAGTTTCACTTCGTGCGCGATGAACCCAATTTTTCCAACGCGGGAGCAAATCTACTTCACGTGGCACTTTAATGTACACCCATGTGGATTTGCGGGCTACAGGAAGTACCAGTGGTTGTATGGAAAGTATTCAGCTTGGCAGACGTTCCACAATCTTAGTGGATTCGCCTCCACTAACAACCCAGCTGAAACATTCAATGCATTATTGAAAAGCGACTACACTCTAAGGCGCAGACTAAAGATGAGAATGCTGCTGCTGGAGCTCAGTGGGTGTTTTCACGATCTAGCACAAATCGCTCGCCCGTCCAGCTTCGACATTTCAACACCAGAAACCCTCATACGGAGGGCATCCGAAATGGTGCGAGCTAACCTGATTGTGACCGTTAAATGCATGGTGTCTCACTTTGCGAGTACGGGGGGGGGGGGGGGGGGGGGGGGGGTCGCTTGTGGTTTGTGTGGTGTCCTTATAGAATAAGCGTGTCCGGGTTTCACCTTACCAGAGCACAGTGGAGGAAATCGCCGTATCGTCTCAGATGGGCGACAATTACGCTCGCAACGAAGTAGAGGGCCAGCCGTGGGGCGGCTGACCCGCTGACATCCTTTCGAAGTGGTGTCCGTGCGGCTACCCGTTTGCGTTCGGTGTGTGCGTACACGTTATGTACGCACTACGTGCAACCGAGGCCATTGATTGCAGAGGAAGGAATGTGACAGAAACTGGAACAACCGCCAGCGTAGAAGCCATAACCAGAAAAACAGCGTCGGTCGCCCGCCTTTGGCAGGCCTAGCCCTTTCTTATCAGTAACGCAGAAGGCCCGTAAAATCGAAGTATGCCCCCGATCTTGTCCCATTGGTGAGAAAACGTTATATACACCCGATAGGATCTGATCAACACAACAACCCCAGCACAAAATGACAGAGACGCGGTCCTAAATTCGGCCCTTTTAAATGCACAGCGCTTGTGCTGCAGGTTGCATCTGCTTAGGCGATGACGCCCCAAAAGTAGTGCCAGAAGCTCGAAGTAGCTCTAAGTGAAAGTAGCTCTTATTTTAAAGCTACTTATGAAAGCTCCATTTCATCTTTTCAAACCGGAAACCGCAGCACCAACGGCGCGACGTCGCAGCGCTCGGCACCCTCCAGCACCGCCGCTTCAGGCATGGTAGGCCTTAGCGCCTCACAGCTACCCCCGGCGACGCTGTCCGCTGGTGATACAATCGAGTATTTCTCGCGTGCGATTGTGCTGTTCGATTCGCGCGAGCACCGGACTACAATCGTTCTTCGTGTTGCCCCTGACGACGACCCCGACTACCCAGTCACTGTGGACACCGGAGAGCCGTTCCCACTGGACATGTGGTGCAGGCTGGTGTCGGACCGGGCCGGCAACAAGTACAAGCCGAGCTACGCGTTGTGGCGCACGTTGAGGACCTACTCATTGCCACCAGGGACGTTCGACGCCCCCACGCGGTCCAGAACGCTCCGGACAGCACTACAAGATGCGTCAATGATGCTTTTGAGTCTACGCGCCGCCAGCTTCGCTTAGAAAGTGAGGGTTTGGCGAACACCCACGCTGATGAGTGTAACGATGACCAGGCAGCGGTGGGGTCAGAGATTTCGACGTCCAGGGCATCTAGTACGCAGAACCAAGTACCTCCGAGTGGCTGTATACGCGACAGCGATACCAATGAAGGCCGCACATGCGAGGAAATCGCAATCGGGAGCCCCATAACTGGTGATGATGCAGAAAATGGTATTATTCCAGCTGAATCCATTATTTTGCTGTCCAGTACATCTACTTTGCCCACTAGAGCTACAGAAAGTGGTGCAACAAGTGCAGAGTTGTCTAACCAAGCGCATACATTCGAGGGTTCCACCGACGAGACTGCAGGAGGTTGTATCGCGACTGATGTAGAGCCACGACTTGTTCCGGCCTCCAGCACAGTCATTCCTGACCTGACTCACTCTGATAATGATCCATCTCGTGCTGTGTCGTGTGCAGAAGGTCGTCCATGCGGGGGTATTGGCGCTGAGCAAGCCAAAGCCCAGCCACCAGTACTCACTGCATCTGCTGCTGCTAACACCGCTACGGATCAAGATCTTCTGGACGCCAATGAGTACCTGAAGACCATACCGACGCGTTATATGCGTTAAAAGATTCGTCACCAAGCCAAGAAACGGGCTAATGCCTGGAGCCAGCCGAGGTCACGCAAACGTCATCATCGGGCAAAGTGCGGCGTCACCCGTAGCGGCACCAGCTGTACCACGTAAAGTCCCTGAAAGCTCGCAAGGTGCAAGCTCTTCTAGAGCTACCGGTGTGCTTGATCGTCTTTATAGACTTCACCAATACCGCCCAGTGTATGTGGGGTCTGTGGTTGACGCCGATCACGAAGCGGAGGGGCTACCGTGGCCCGCGGAGTGCAAGCAAATCGTTTCCTGCCTCAATCCCAAAGGTGTTCTATTCAAGGACATTGGCGAGCTCGATAGGTGCGGATGTATTGGAGATTGTTTCTTGGATACGTGAGATTACGTTGCTTCGGCAGTGTACTGCACGCCTGAGTGCTGCGGATTGATCGCTGTGTGCAGTAACGCACCGGTGGACCGAAAGACTTTACGACTATTTGATACTGGACGTGTGGGTCTTGGACCTATGACTACTACAGACTTGGAAGTCGGTGACATTGTCGGTGAATATGCTGGTGTCCTCCTTGAGTTGGATGGATTACGAGAAGGACAGCCTATACAAGCAGTAAAGCAGAACAGCGGGTATACAATGCTAAACAACACCAAGTCCGTGAAGAACTGGTTTGTTTACGTGGAGGCACTAAAGTTTGGTGCGATGACGCGTTTTATTAGCCACGCCTGTAAACCAAACGCTGCATTCGTGGAACTACAGAACCGCAGTACGGTGAAGGTATTTGTACGCATGATACGCAGTGTAAAATCGGGAGCCCAGATTACAGTGCACTATGGTGACGAGACTTGGTTCAAGTGCGCTTGTGACAAGTGCTGGAAGGACGAAAACCATGTACAAACCGAGTAGTCTACAATTCTCTCGTATGTAGGATGTGGCTAAACACTTCAATGAAGATATTGACCATTCAGTTGTTGCGGATCGTACCAAACTTAAGTTCTAGATGCTCGTAACAGTTATTTCCTTTAGCACCCTTCCGGTGTGCTAACGATGGATAGTTAAGGCTACGCTAACAGCTGACACGCATGTAGTGGACATGTACATTGATATCTATCCGAGGATATTGAGGAAACAAGTATATCATCTCGATAATCTTGTATCGTGTGAGAATGTATAAAGCTATTTGTCCGGTGCTCAAACACCAATGTCTAGTTGCTGGACACTAATATGTAAGTGCTGACCCGACTGAACGTGGGCGACCTCCGTTTGTTCCTGTGAGGGGTTCTTGTCGTTTTCGCTTGGTGTGATTGACAAGCACCTGCCTTCACTGAGAATCCACACTTTCAGTAATGCGAAGGGCGTATACAACGTGAACGCACACCCCGAAACCATAGCAGTATTCGCAAGGGCATCAGCGACGCTCGACATCTACTGGCCATCCACCCCACGGCTGCCTTTGCACCTCCATACGAGCGTAGTTTGCGCCCATCTGCGCAGACACCGCAATACCGGCTTCAGATCTCTTGTGTGGGGCAACAGTCACTCTCTTAGCCAGGTTAGATACTACGTAAACTGTATTGGAGCGTACAGCACACGCAGGCGGTGGAATTGCGCCGGTCCACACACCTATTAGGGACTCTTTGATCATCTCGGACACTCTGCGTGTGAGAAATTGCGCCACCGCGATCTCGGAGCTGAAGGGACGCATACTCGACGAAACATCGTGGCAACAAGCTGATAACTCCCGCAGGAGCGTAACCATCTTGAACCGGCGTCGGAGCGTGTAGTCCCGTTTCCGCCGCGCGTTAAAAGTCTCCACCGGATTATTCGTAGCAGCAAACCCTGGCAGTGTGAAAAAGCGTTGCCATCTCCAGAACCGCCCGTACAGCCACTGGTACGTCATGTACTGCGCGAATCTAACAATATAAGGATTTCCCAACCACGTCGCTAAAAGATGCTCCCGAAGGCGCTGAAAGTCTAACTCGGATCGCGTGAAGTGTAAATCGTACACCCCACGTATTAACCCAGCCGATATAACCGAGGGAAAGCTCTTAATCGCCTTGTTTATGTTCTTGACGACATAAAAAACACACAGATAAGGAATGTAAATCCCTGCGTCTGGCCAAACACCGAGTTAAGTGCGTTATACTGGGCTTGGTCTGCGTCTGCCATCGCGTATCGAACTACCAGATTCTTGTGCGTAATAAAGTAGAATACGCGATGCAGTGATAGTAGCACAGCCTCGAATACTTCCTGGGTATCTTGAGAAACCACAAACAATGCCACTAGATGAAAAACTCGTGCACGATCAGACACACCGACGACAATAACCGGGTAACCACGGTGATTCATCTTGTACGTGGCATCTACGGTCAAGATGAAGGCGTCCGGTGGCATCAACAGCTGCATAACCAAACCCTTCGTCGACATTCCCACAATAAACGGCCTTTCGTCGGAGCCGTCCCCCACTATAGGGAGGCCCTGAGCATCGGCCTCTCAGCAAAACGTGAATGTCTGGTCCTTAGCTTCCCTTCCGTTGTAGTTCCTCGAATGAACCCATTTCCGCTGGTCGTCTACTCGATCATGGTTGTCAAGATAGGTGCGACTGTAGTGGTTTACAAAGTTCTGGACGACGCTCAAAGCTGGAAGGTCCGCAAGCGGAGTGGAGAACTTGCGAGACAACCCGTGTCGGATCCGCAACGGCCGGATGTGATCATCGGCCTTCTCTCTGCAATACGTCTTCTGTGCAGTAGTTAGCCTCTTCTTCTTTGGCGAAGACACCTCAGTAGCGTGCGCACCATAGTCGTAGATAGAAACGCGCTGTGTTGCCTCGCATGACAGCAGCTTGCCTCGCTAGCTGCAGGTCGACGACTGGCCCTCGCCGCATAATGAGGAGCTACACGCTAGCAGCCTATAGCGCATCTTGTGCTGCTCCGCTCCCAAACACACAGTGCACGCCATGACGTGACTCTTAACAACATCGAAGGACTTCAGCCCCTCCAGGAACGCGTCTGCGACGGATTCCTCGGCCGCGAAGGCCTTCTCTTTCCAAGGGATACGCTTTGGCATTTAGGCGAGTGCCAGACGGCCACCATGCAGGTTCTGTAAGGCCCTCATTGACTAGTGGTCCACACACTTTCTGCCTACGCACGCTGTGTCACGCTGATGACGCCTCCCCATGCCACGATCTCATTGGCTTCTTCCTATCATCTGCCTTCAATTCGATGCACAGCCACAGAACGGCCACAGATTTCATAGACGCCACTTTTAATTGTGTTGCTACCGTAACGTGTTGTGTTCCCCAACTTTTGAGGTGCTGCCGCAGATCTAAGGTGCCGAAACGTAGTGTAGTGTGAAATTGACGCGTTCTCCCCATTGAACTAGGAGATGAAAAACTACACTATGTATATGAGGGATTCATTCTGCCTTCATTGCGTTTAAAGAGAATACATAGATATATGTTCAAGACGGGACTTTCGAACTAAATACCGTTTCTTCGATTGTGTAGTTAAATCAAACGTTATCCCAAATCGGCATGTTAAAACTTAGAAGAGGGCTAGCAGTCGTCTAGAACTGGTAGCTCTCTACGTTGTTTAGTATGCATTGGTAGTACTTTATTGTTGTTGTCTTTCTGAGGTCAACCCATATGAGGAAACTATCGATCCCTTTTTTTATGCCACGAAGTCATTCTAAATCTAGCTACCCTCGTCGCCCTCGTTCTCGTTATCAGGTTGAAACCAGCAACCAGCACACTCGCACTTGAGCCACCGCTGAGGTCCATAATTCACCGTTATCTGCGCGCCTGCAATCACGACTTTATTCATCTTCACTAACACCTTAACGTGTGATCTGTTTTGCATTTCGACGAAGGCAGCATTGGGCTCACATGCGGGACTGATAAACCTGGTTATCGAACCATATTCCAGTGCCTCCACAGACACGTATTTGCCGGTAGACAAGATGTTGTACATGGTGTAGCCACTGTTTGGTTTAGCGCTTGATTTGGTTGCCCTTTTCTTAGCCCTTCGTATTCGCACAGAACGCCGACAAACTCACCAGCTACATCCCCAACGTCTAGCCCCGTGGTCGTAAACACACCAAGGCCTACAGACCCACTGGCGTTCAATTTTAAGGTAGATCGGGTTTTAGGTACGTTTCTACAAATTGCGTTCAACTTGCATGAATTAGGTGTAACGCACGCTGCCGACAAGACAGCTGTGCAACTGTCATGAAACAATCCTCCTCACAAGCCCAAAAATCGCAATCTCCAACCTCCTTGAACGTTATCCCTTTCGGGTTCAAACATTCGTCGATATTTCCAACTCCCTTGGGTCATTGGACTTCGGGTGGGGCGTGGTAGCCGTCGACAGTAGGATCGACGTAAATTGGTTGACGGCCATGCAAATTGCGTAGTCTAGGTTTAATCCCTGGGAGCCACAACACGGCCTTCGCTTTTTGACTCTTAAAAGAGTGGGCATGGTAGATCTGGGATCCACTTTTTGTGGATGCGCACTTCAGTTGGTGTCTCGTTTTGCGTGAGCGAAACATAGACCATGTACCGCTTCTTTTCTTTGCTTCATGGCGGATCTTCTCTCGCATCCAACGTGTCGGAACGGAACTGATGTAGGAATCGGCTGCAAGTAGGTCGGCATCGGTGGGATCTACTTCAACATTATCCTAAGCGCGTTCCTCGCTCACGAGTATACTCTCGCACGTCCTCTCTAACTCACAAACCTCTTTACACGTGGCCTGCGCAGGAGAGATAGCTGTCCCATTACCGCCGACGATTTCATCGTCTTGGCTACACCTATAGTCAATCAACTCTCCAGCTTGAGCTTCCTCGCATACCATGTGCCATTTACAACTGCTCCACACTTATTCTGCGTTTTGATGACAATTTCCAGAGAGCTGGGGGCTGCTAAACCGACTTCGGCGTCTAGGTAGAGTCGACAAGATGCTTCCGCAGATTCAGCACGCACAGGTTCCAGCACTGCATCTGTAGTACGTAAAGTGTTTTTCTGAGTGCACTGACTTGTATAGGACGCTAGACGTTTCCTGGCTTTAGCTTGTAGGTTCTCAATTACCGCGACTTGACCTCCTCGATGCTTAGATTGCTGCCAGCACTGTCCTGTCGACGATGCATAAAGTTGGAAAGGGGAAATGCCTTTCCGGTATTCAAACGCACGGGTAGAAAGTTGTATGGGCTGTCGTCGACAGCAAAGCCGACAGTCACGCGAAGGCCCGCGAATCGCCGCACACAAACCGACGACTGTTGTACTCGATCGGTTCTCCTACGCATAGCCCTTCTGGAAGGGGTTCCTCCAGACTCAAGCCGGGCATCGCGCTCCTGCGACTTCTGGCCTGCAGAGAGAGGGTCCTGAGTGCTGACACCGTTGGTGGATACGTGGAGTGGAAAAGGAGGACGATTGCAAAAAGTAGTACGATCCTAACGGTACTTTAATTATCAGTTCATTACAGATACTTCTACTTCATTTACTTTACCCTTACTTTTATACGATCACTTATGAGATACTTTTGTGCAGACCAAGGTACAGACAGGTGCCGTGATGAGTCCTGTTGTACAAGCGCGGAGCTACTAAAAAGAGCACTCAGCCCGGTTGGTATCTCTCTTTATGTGCTCTAATCTTCCTGGGTTTGTTGTGTTTGTCAGTCCTGGTCGTGTGTTTCTAATCTTTTCTCTTCTTCGTATTGTAAACCCTTTTCATGGTTGTCAACAGCGTCTTTTCTAGTGATTTAAACCCTCTCACCGTCTGGTGCTGGTTGCCACAACCCTGGTGCTACGAACTTTTTTCATGGTGATATTATTCTAATAACATGGTGTCGAAATCTCTTTCTAGTTTTTTTTCGAGGATTTGGGAATATCTAGACTCAACGCCTGTACATTAGGCCACAAAAAGACGAGTGGCTCCCATATTTAATGTTACGTACTCCTAATCCAGATGATAACTACTTCAAAATATTAGTATTAATATACTTTGATTTTATACGAAACCGTGTCGTCGTAAATCAGATTAACTTTTCTTTCCCGGTGTTGCGGATTAGCCGAAATACAATTTTTTGATGTGATATTGCTCCGCAATGTCCATATCGGAGCAACATTCGAGAAAACCCCGTATATTGCAATTTGTATGGGATTAATATCGACAGGTCAATTGTCCTGGTAGCTGAAGCCTGCAAGATTAGATTTGCTGCAAAAGAGGTGGAAGACCAGATAAAAATCAACAGAAGAATGAAAGTAGCTCCCAGAATTTTGATTTCAAATCAGCGCCCCAGAGAGCACATTCACACCTGAAAATAATGGTTGTTGTACCGGAGAAGACGTTTCGCCAAATATGGCGCGAGCTGAGCAATCAAGGCTGGCAATACAAGAAACCGACTGGACTGAGTAACGACAACCGCTATGTAGCGAAGGAGGGCGACGTGAAAGAGACTTAAGGGGTCGATTTCTATGAATGTGAGTGTATTGCGACTAAAGCTACATGTGAGTGCTTGCTGACTTCTGATCTGGAGAGGCAAGTTTACTGCGGTATTGCCGAAGCCAATGATGACTCGATTTTCTTCCGATGGTGCCACCCCCGCTACTCACCGTGGCGCAAGCCCAACCTGACGACACCTAACAGCCCGCCGTTGGTGCTTTGAATGGTCCATATGAACCACTAGCTGTCGGAGGGACAACTAATGGAACTTCGTTGGACATTTTGGCGTCGGCTGCAGCCGGAAAGACACTTTCAGCTGTGAATAAAAAGCCGGCGCGGAAGACAACAGGTGATTGCTCTGCGTCTGATAAACGCGAAGTCGTATCTTACCCAAGTCCTCGGAGCATGAGGCAACGCCGTTCCGGTACGAAATGTGATACGTTGACGCTTATACAATGAGCTGACTTTGTTGCTGTTGTGGATATTACAGACTTGGCTACCCCTGCTCTTACGGAAGCTATCGAGGTTGGCCCTGATCAAGCTATAGCGGATATTACCGTTCCAAGAACAGATGCTACGGAGCAGCTAACTACGGATTGCCGTGTTGAATTGACTAACCGTGCTTCAACATCGAGGCCAATTGTCACGATTGAGGATCGTACGGAACAATCCGCTATCTACGGATAACACCGATCGAGCTCAGGGTGGTTCGGAACAAAGTGTTACAGATATTCCTGATAAGGTGGTGGAACCTGATAGACGAGTTTCTCGTTTCGTCCCTTTGGCTAAATTTGACTCTGAAATTGTTTTCGAAGGTCTCAAGCGCGACAAGCTCTTAGGTCATCTAAGGGCAGATGATCTGAACATTGGTGAGAGCAATTGGCAGCTTTCGATTGGCTCCGATCCGGAAGACGATGAAGAAGGCATCTTGCTGGATGACGACAATGATGAGCAAGGCGCTGGACTAGAAGCTGGTGTTTCGAGCGATGACGACTTTGAGCTGCCTCCCCCACCATTACTGGAAGACGCTGACCACGACACCTCAGTTGAATTTGATCTGCGCTGTCTTGACTTGGAGCGCTTGCAGTTGAACATGTAAACGCGTGATGAACAGCATTCAGGCCAAGTCCTTCTCGACCCACCTCCACTGTACGATGGCCCATCCTACTCGACGTGGGCTGCTTGTGCTTACGCCGAAAGTCCGCTGGCTATCTTCTACTTATTCCTACCAAAAGAGCTCTGGAGAAAGATTGCAGCTGAAACCAACCAGTATCACCAAGAAAGTATCGCAGCGGTTGCAAAAGCTATTCGAGCGCGGGCATTGTACCGGCGACAAGTCACGCCCTCGATGGTGGTACTGAGCGTGGACGAGTACAAAGCAAAACTAGTGAGAAAGCGCCCAGTCCAACCCCATGAACTCGTCCGATTCATCGGCCTCCTGATCATCCGTACACTTGAATCACGGCGTGAGAGCCTAAGCAGACACTGGATTACGAAAGTGGAAGGTGCTTTGTCGCGAGGAACATTTGGACAATTCCTGGGTCGTGACAGATTTAAAGACATTGCTCGCTATTTGCACTTCAACGATTATGCTCAACAAGCTGACAGCGGTAACCGTGCGTTCAAGATACGGTCTGTGCTACAATTACAAAAGAGGTTCTGGCGGGGATATCGACTCGGCTCCCACATCTCGTTTGACGAGGGCAGGGTACCTATGAGGCAACGACGCAACCCAATGTGGCCGTTTATGTCAATGAAGCCGAACAAGTGGGGAGCAAAGTTCTCCTTGACGTGCTCTGCGAAGACAGCGGGTTGTTCACGGTGCGCTTTCTTTTATTTCGGATCATTCGTAATATATGTTGAATGTTACGAGCTTTATTCTGGTCAAAACAGATTATATTCTGTTTGTTTGTTTAGACTGAAAATGTACTGCGACACAAGCTAATGCTGACGACGAAAATGTGGCGCATAGAACCGTGGTGTCGAATTTGAACAGAGTACTGCGTGGACAGCCTGCACAGCGACTTATCTATACAGACATTTTTTATACTTTAGTACCTCTGTCGCACCAGCTGGTGAAAATGGGGAACTTACAGGTCAAAATGGTCAGGAAGAATCGTAACAGGTGATGTACGAGCATCGAATTCACACAGAAGCGACGGCCGAAGTGTATTCGTCGAGACATAAATAGTTTGACAGTGTGAAAACCCACCCAGAGATCATTGCGCTCACGTGGATGGACAACAAACTCGTGCGTTTCCTCGCCACCGGTTGCTCCACTCAGATCGCTCAACTATCGCTCAGGGAGGCAGACGGCTCTGTTAGCACGGTACACTGTCCACAGCTAGTCTGCGACTACCATGAAGCTATCAGGGGTGTAGGCATTCATCACCAGCTGCGGCTGCAGTGTTACTCCTTACAGCGGTCAATCAGAATGCGCAAACACTACAAGACAATCTTTCTTGGGCTGGTAGACATCGCAATGGTGAATGCGCTCTTCGTACACAAGCTGGTACTGAAGCAACGGAACAAGACGGTGCAAACTCACGCAGTGTTCATGCGGCGCCTTTACGCCGACCTTCTCAGCCAAACCAAGGTGGACGTTACTGATGGCGATGACTTAGAGGACTTGGTCACAGAGCCACTGCCTCAGCTAGCCCACACACTGGAGAAGACAAAAGAAATGAACGGGGCGAAGCTGCGGCAGTGGATCTGTAAAGTTTGCTGGGCGCATGCAGGTGCTAGTACTCGTAGCAACGAATTTAACTTCTACTGTGCCACGTTCTCACGCGACATAAAGGGAAGAGAGACGCTCTGCAATAAGGTGCGTTGTTTGGACCGAGAAAACCACCTCACCTGCGGACAGAACTGGCATCAAACGTGGAAGAGCGGTACGGCGATCCCAGCACCGCTGCAATACAAGATTCGCTTTGTAAAAAAAGGCCGTGTAGAGGCTGATAGCGACGCTACCGAGGAGTAAAAAATGAATAGGAATGTACTTGTGCTGAATGATGTGCATTTAATGGATCGTTGCTGTCCAAGATCTGCAAAATCTGCGAGATTGCTGGATCCAACTTACCAACAGCGCCCTGACACCGACTCACGGAGGGGGTCACCCGATGCTCCGTGATCTGCTGAACTTTTCTCCATATTCCCAACCTTCACCGAGATCGTACGGCCAATGTAGTTCCGATTCTTGAGGGGAGGAAGGCATTTGCGTGATACTGTGCAAATTGAGGACCGTATTGATTATAAAGCTTATACCTGCCTGGATTCCTACATTCTATGTCTTTTACCGGCTAAATCCACTACCAGGCTCGGCTGCATGTCCTTTTTCTCCTTGGCCCATCATACCAGCTGTATTATCATCAGATCCACCGGATCCGTGGCGTAATCATTGTGGTCGCCACATTATGGGTACACTTGTCCGGATCCAGGTCACTTTGATCCACATCACTGCAAGTGTACACTCGTCATGGATCTGAGCTTACCAAACTTCCAACATTGGCTTACGACCGGCTGCGGTCTCCACCACCCCACGAAAGTTCGAGATCCACCGTTTCCAACATCGTCATATCCCAAATCCAAGGCACTCCATGTGGTATCCTCACCCTTTGGATCCGGATTTGAGACATTTCATGGTGGATCTTGCCTTTTCGTTTGTCGTTGATACCAGATCCACCTTCAGATGACGTCTACCATCCTTTATTCGTTGGATCCCCACTTGATCCACCTGCACAAGGTATATTTCATGTCCCCTAGGTGCAATCAGGTGAGAATAGGCCCGAGTCTTCACTTGGTGGATCCTGCCTTCCCAATTGTTATCCATGCCAGATCCATCGTCAACCCCTACAGGACGCCACTTTATTTTGGTCAATCCACTTCGAGCAGCGTGGATCCATGCCGTGCAATCCAAGTCCACTTGATGTTGTCACTAATCTGGGATAGTGACTCCTGCTCAGGCCCACTCCCTTATTTCTGAAAAAGCACTTCACCACACAAGGAGAAAGGGTTTTGCAGGGGGATCTCAATCGACGGTTTTTATTGCCTGGTTTTACCCTGCATATCAACATAGATTAACCAATCAGTCATCTCTAATGTACCACGTGTCGAGGAAACAGGCTTGCAGCAGTGTATATAGTACTGATTTCCAGGCATACGTTAATTTATACATAATCGATTCCGAAGATTCCGGAATATTCTTCGGGTTAGAGTGATTAATTGGGTAGCCTGATTCAGGGCCGTTCGTAACCGCGGCTCGCAATCTGAAGGGCTAGGCCGTTGTGGCGAAATGGCTTCAGGCAGCGATCCGGCCGTTCTTAACCGGATTGTGATCTGATAACACCGGAACGCGTTGCCGCCAAAAAGCAACCATGGTCCGAGTCCCCTAGCGCAGGGCTAGCAGCGTTGCTGCTGCTTCAGCTGACCCAACGGCCACCAAGGTTAGCTCCAAGTGGACCGTGACGATCGCCTTGACGACGCTCAAGTGTCCTCCAACGTCAGAGAGCTACAACGAATGGAGCCTCGATCAGCTCAACCTGGAGTGTACCGCCTGCAAATTGAGCGTCATTAAGAACGCTAAGAAGGACGACCACGCCATGATCCTCGACGCGTGGGACGCGAACAGGGGTGGAGCTGAAGCTTTGCTGCTACGTCAGTGGAATCAAGCGAAGGGTGGAGGTGGCGAGGAAGACAAACGCACCAAGGGATGCATGTGCAGATTGCTGAACGTTCTGTTTTCGGATCGCTTCTTCAAAGCATTTATCGCCACTGGGAGCCAGCTCTCGCGCGAACAGATTGATCAAGGGGCTCCTCGTTTTGGTTAGCTGTTGCTGCTGCATTTGGAGACGACACTAGTGAGTTTAACACTGTGGTTACTTCTGAAGCGATGTTTGAGGACATTGATGCGTCCTTCTCGTTGGTTCACTTTGCTGTCAAACCGAAGCAGATGTGGAAGGAGGTTAGTAGCAACTTTGCCAGCGCGGAGGCCAAGTTAAAGGTGTCGGGGCAGGGAAGTAATGACTTTTGGAATTTTTGCGGCGGACGAGAAGACGTTTACTACCTTGATCGATGGTGTGAACATCGTGGCGATGGCCGTGATTTCTCCGCTGCTAATATTTATGCTGCTGATGAAGATGGCTCGACGAAAGAAGGGCAGCCGTCGAAGCAGACAGTAAACCGAAAGCGTCGAAAGAGCTCGTAGTCATCCGACATCCTTGAGCGCGTAAGTGCACTGTTGGATGCTGAGACGACGGAAGTTGCTGCTGTGCTGGAAGGCACCTGGAACGAGCAGAAACTGTTTTTTTAGGAACAGCGGGTGGCGCAGAAGCTGACAACGTTGTACGCCCTGCTTGATCGCAGCAACACGGTCACCCAGCAACTGTTGCCAAAACGGCACGAGTGCATCACTCAGAAGCGTGATGCTGCTGAAATTGGAGAAGCTCTCGGGATCCAAGACTCGGGTCGCAGTGGGGTACGCGGGGGTATATCTTCGTAAATAAGTGAGGAGGAAGCAGCCAATCAGAGTTCGAGTTTGGGATAGCGATCTCAGGTAAGGACGGCCCTCAGGTTGCGCCGGTTTACTGTAATGTCATTCTAGTGTCGAATGTATTCTCTGAAAAAAATGCAGAGTATCTCTGCGATCCCAATTCTCTCTTACACAGTATATTATCTAAAAATGTAGAAATAGCAGAACGCTAAACGCACTGCGAAACGACCCCGAAATTTAATACACCTCGAAAAAATAAATGTTTTTTTTCTAAATTTTGGGTGTTTGGTAGGAATCCTCTCATAGTACATCTTCAAGTCGTAGACTGTGAAGATCTCGCTAACAACCACTTGCCAAGTAACGGCAATAACCAATAAAGTATGCAATGGATTAGCTCGGCAGATGTCGCCTGTGGCTCACTCTTATCCACTTGAGTT
Organism: Phytophthora betacei; assembly: GCA_011320135.1. Classification (NCBI taxonomy): domain Eukaryota; phylum Oomycota; class Peronosporomycetes; order Peronosporales; family Peronosporaceae; genus Phytophthora; species Phytophthora betacei. Next base: position 462,578 of record JAANHX010000689.1, on the reverse strand, counting down.
ACATTGAAGAAACAAATTAGAATTTCGCAACAAATTTTTTGCAATAGACATTTGGATGTGTTGTAGATAAACACGGCTCAAATTGCTATTCTCATACGTATAAGTCATTGAACTGTAAGACAACACCGTGTATGTTTTTTCGGTCCAATGGGTAAAGTCAGAAGCCATACTCTGCAACATTCCGATTGCTGACAAATCGGAGCTATCAAGGGGGCCTCTGGTACAGACCGAATACTATTAAAACGAGTAGATATTTGCGTCGGGCGTTTAATTTAAACGAGGCTTGTTAGCGGTGAATTACGCTCCAGACAATTGGGGCCGCCATATTTTGGAGTTAGTACCATCCAGGATGTGTTAATCCGTCGACGGCCTCATTGAAGCGCACGGCGATTCTGTTGCATTTTGGCTTTCGACCGAGCGCGTTTCCAGCTCTACAAAAGGCTATCAAATTCGGGGGAAGCGACACAACTGGTTTATGGTGGTGGCAGTCTAAAATGCCGTTATTATCCACTGCTTACAAGAGCAACCAGGTTGGATACTGAGTCCTTGGTATTGGCATTAGCGGTCCTTCAATATCCAAGTGTTTTAAGCTCCCCTATTACCAGCCTTCGCTCTCACATCAGAAAAGAGCCAGGGCCACGATTCAGAAATAAAAATCGGTCCTTGCGTCAGTTGAATACCACAATGCTCGCCATTGTACACGGCAGTGACATAAGTCACAACCTTGGAGAAGTTCTTTGTTACGGAAGAGCTCACAGTGGAAACTGTTGAAATTTTATTCCTAATCGGGGGGGTCTCTTTAAGAAGCCCCTCGACTCAAGGCATTAAAAAAAAAGTGCATTGAGCACGTTGCTTTAACTTCACACCCGAAATACAACTTTCAAGACAATTATTTCTTCTTACAGCAATTAATAATGCAATTGATTTAATGATAATTATTCTGGACAAATTTAAAGCAAATCAAAAGCGCTAGGCGAGCACTCAGATCTACCTTTCTAGGTTGCTTTATTGACCAAATCACCTCGGTTGAGCTTAATGATGTAATCAGGTATTTTTGGCCACTAAACGACAATCGGGCTATTGTATTTACGAGTAATCGAATACGTATCTTCGTAGCGCGATGTACAACTAAAAGCAACTATGAGTTTTTAACGACCAGTTTAATATTTATACTACGTGGCACAGGACAGAGCGCCGGACGTATGCCAGCGGATACCACATTAGTGCTGTAAAGCATACAATATATGGTAAGTAATTCACTATTTTATTCTATCGGGACAATAATTAATAATTATAATTTTAACCTCAAATACATTTGTCCAAACGATTTCGGGATCCCTTTACTTTGGAACTGGATAAAGGCACCAAACAGGGCTAGGGTGTAAAAGGAAGGGTGATGTACCCTATCCCAAGTCATCCGAAGCGGCGTTTAATGAATCCGTGCTAGTGCTTTAACGTGTAAGCGCATCACATGATGGTTTGAGCATGACCTGACTAGCTATACTCAGAGCCGTGTTGGTGCTCCCTTGATCATGCAGGGCACTACTTTGGTGATATGTTGCGACCTACTGGTGATTTTCATTACATGTAGAACAATTATCAAAATACGATGCATCTCCCACAAACAAATATGACGCTATTGCCACAATTTGTGCGCACAATCGGTGGCTCTCCGCAACGCCGAGTCGGCATATCGTACTCTTGCAATTGGTTTGGAGCACTCAGCACCGAAATTCAGAGCTCATTCGGCCGTCCACGCACGGCCTTCTTAGAAGCAGCCCCAAGAACAAGTCTACATCTGTATGAATTTATTGACAGTGCGACAGAACATGTACAGTATGTATCGCTGTCGTATACCTCCACCTCCAAGGGTTGGGTAGTCCGCGGCTGTTCAGGGAGGACGGTCTCGTTCCGTGGCCGGAACGGTAGACAAGAACACTTAAAATGAATATAAAATTCTTTATTGACTTGGCTTCCTCTTGCGTAGAAGGTGGGAAATATAATACTGAAAGCTAACTGGAAGAGAAGCCTAACACCTTCCCTTCCTCATGTACCCTACACCGCTTCTGTTACACTTGAAGAACGAGTTCACTTCACCTGCCATCCACCCTCGTGGGACAACAGGGAGTTCTGGGAAGGGATCCGATGGCGCATGGCGCCGTAGTCCCACGTCGAACGGGTTTCAGCGTCCTTGGACCACCCTATAGGGTAACTCTAACGGGGTCGGCCGGCGGCACGCGAGCAGCCGAGTTCAACGGATATCACCCCGAAGAGACGGCCGGGCGAGGAGTAGTCGCAGGACTTCGAGTAATTTCTGTTTGCCGCACGACTCCTGGCATGTCCCCTTCGTTTCGGGGTACGGGGCATCCTCCCCGACTTGTCGTTTGCCGTCCTCGGCGAACGGGATCTCCTCGCGCCCTCATCAGGTTAGACATTGTAGCTCCATCACTTGTTACTTCAACAGGTAGGTTAGACTGGAATGCTTCAGGGTAGTTCTCGGTTCAGTTGTCTACGAAGTCGGTGTCGGTGGCTTGAAAGTCGAATAACACCTCGATGTCGTCGTCGACTCGTAGACGCTCAATGTTCCGAGCTTCAGCAAGCCGCGCTCAAAAGCGTTCCGGTGGGTACTAGAACTAGCAAGTTCAACCAGCTCTTTAAGGGAGACGGTCCGTAGAGGGCATATTGGCGACAAACGTGTGGTATCACCCCCGCAATCACCACGACGAGAGTGTCGGCGAGACTCCATCCAGTCCATTCGAGGCAGTAGTTAGAAGTCAACAAGAATAGTAGTACGGCACAGGTCCCAAGAGTACGAACCCCACCAGATCGAAGATATTGATCGGTACGAACAGCAGTAGGTAGTACCAACCAGCAGACCGCCTCACCCATAGCGTAAAGACGCATCCCGGTAGCAGAAGCGTCCCAGAAAGCGTACCAGTAGCGTACACTGGAATATCAAGTACGAAGGCGGACTTCAGGGATGTAGTCGGAGAAAGTCACCTTGCCGGCGACCTACCAACTCCGTATCATTCGTTCCTATCGGCCATACTTTTTGTCTCTTTTAAGCAGGAAGATGGGAGGCACGGCGAACAGCGTACCTCATACTTCATAAGCGTACGTAACACCTCTGAGCTGTCGTAGCTGGCCGGCTTGAAGCACGTCCCGGTATAGCGAGGCACAGTCGCCTCAAATATCGCGATTCATCTTAGTCACGTGCTACACTTGGACTAGGAATTTCCAGGCGACGTTACGCAGAAGGGTCGTCAAGCCCCAGACCGTTATAGCCCCTACGCACACTGGGCACAGCTCCCAGCAGGCCTATTCGTAGAAAACACTCGCTTGAGGGTCCATTGTAGGAGAGAACACATTGCAAATAAGAAATTGAGTGCCCACGAGCCGACGGTTCTCAAAGTCGGTCGATCCTATCCTTCTTAGTCGTTAGCCATCAATCAAGTTCTGTTGTTGAGAAAGGAGGACACCGGGGCGTCGTCTCTTGCGAGAGTCCATATTGCACCCAATATGTAGCTTTCACAGAAATCTCCAGAGAGACGGACTGGGTGGTCCAGGTACCGACGGGTAGGCCTTCAGCTCATTCGGCATTTTTGACTCGACCTCAGACGCTTCCTCCGCAGCCCTTCTCCTTCTCACGACACCAGCATGAGCACTTCCCACGGCAAGGCGCCCTGTAACCTCAAGGCCCTCTGGAACGTCGAGTCGTCCGACTCCGACAATTCCTCCCAAGATGAGATTCCGGCCGACGAGCGCTTCTGGGTCGCCATGCGGGACATTCTCGCCGTGAACGCAAGCTCCATCGTTGTTGCCTAGGGTGGCGTCGACGTGCAGCTTATGTATTACGGAAAACGGTATTCTCTTCTCGACGGATCCCAACGTCACGGGCAAGTAGATAACTCCTTCAATAACGAGCGTAAATCCGAACACTCCGTTCAGACTGCCAACGTACGGTTGGAGAGGGGAGTTAATTAAGCCGAGACGCTTCAGGACGCGCCGGTGCACTAGACACGCTACGGTCCTAGCGTCAATAAGGAGTTCGGCCGGGAGGCTCTCGATAAAACCCCAGGACAGCGCTTCCACGCCTCCCACCGATCCGATCACCCGCTTGCCGAGATGGACGACCTCGTTTTCATCTTCAGCCGACCAGTTCCTTGCAGCACTCGGTACTTTCACTAGACCCGGCTTGTGGCGGGGCTCAGGGGCGTCGGCGTTTACATAGCCGTATATTCCGTTCTTGGTATCTCGGGAGGAACAGCTCGAACCGAGGGCTTCAGTACGGTCGTTATACAGAGAGGAACAGTCGAAGCGTACTTGCTTCAGTTTAAGAAAGTGCTTAGGATCAGGGTCCTTCCAACGACAGAGTCGGCAAGGTGAACTCCTCTCGAGGATCTTAAAGCGCAGTTGATCCGCGTTCTTCTCGGAGAGGCTCGAGATCTTCTTAGTTTGCATCCTCTTCAACCCCGATTCGAAGGGAGCAACGAGACGCTCAAGTAGTTCTTCGGTCCTGGTTAGGAAGTCTTGGAGCTTAGTAGTGGGCGAGGAGTCGTCCTTTGACTCTTCCTCCCGTGATCATTCGCCAATACAGCCTTCACACCAGCCGCCGCTGCTTGAAGCTTCGGGTCTTTACGAGGAAGTATACTGCTCGCCTTACCACGGTACGCCAAGGGTCCGGTACGATTCCTCGAGAGACCGGCAAAACCGTACTCAGTTCGGCTGAGGTCGGAGGGTCTCTCAGGTGAATCTTCCAAGGTCAGCGCAATATTGTCCTCCCCAACGGAGGTGTCCGCGGGACACACTTCTCCCGGCTGTGGAAGTAACTTCAACTCCGGGAAATGTACTATCTTCTTAGGCACATCCTGCCACGAGAACCTCTTCGTCGAAGTCCCACCTCCTTCATCTCGGTAATCGGAGTCGCCCGATGGCACTGAGCTGATCAGGACCCGCGACTCCTCTTTGAAGTTACGGTTGGCGCGCTTCGCTCTACCGGACGAGGCCAGTGTCGTTTGGAACCACTCCAGCCAGTACACCGGAGTAGACCGTCGACAAGGGGAATAATCTCGGGTTCTCGCTAGTTTCTCTTCTGGGATGTCGAGGAGAACCCTCAATTTGGCAAGAGATGACCCCTTCGACTGCTCCGCGTTTTCGATCAAACCGGCGCTTTAGTTCTACCTCATCAAGAGGGAACAGTCGGTCTTCGCGTTCTTTGTCATACTATCCCTTCTTTTCGGGAAGCTCAGATGGTCCTCCTTCTTCCGAAGCGCCCAGTTCTTCCTCGGAGAACTCCCTCGCGAATGCAGGCTCCCTCTCGGGTCCATCCTTTATAGGGCGACGTCCTGAGAGTCCTCTCCGGTGGAGTCGTTTCTTTCGGGGGGGGGGGGGGGGGGGGGGGTCACGTCCTCCTCCCTCTATCTTGGTACCACCCTTGAGACTAGGATACTTGTTTCCGTAGCTCCATACTCATCTCGGAGCGGGTTGTCGAGCACCTCTGTCACGTCTAGGGGTAACGCATTTTGTAGCAGGTGATCTTCGGACTCACCATTCTTCTCGTCAAGCACTAGTACACTCTAAACTACGCTCTCATGGTTGGATGGCGTCGTCGGGTAATATCATTCCGCCGAGGACGCCCGAGGTCGCGACCCCTCCGTTTCCCCTTCCTTGATTAGTTCTTCTCTCCCTGTTTCGCTCTCACTCTCTTGGTCCTCTCTCATAGGCACTCCTTGGTTTGCACTCCAACGCTCGTCAACGTGCGCGGCTATCGAGGGACCGTCCCATACGTGACCCGGCCTTCCTCCGTCACAAACGCTTCAGGTTCGATCCTCCAACTGCCGACTGCATTTTAGACCACCGTTCCACACGGGCTCAGTACCTCCGTCATTCACAAGCGGTAGTTGTTCCTCAGTCCTCGTCATATACGCTTCAGTCACAGTCGTCTCACTTTCTTCCAGCAAGGCGGAACTCATTCCACCCACAATAGGACACACCTCATACCTTTTGGTCGCCCCTCCGCAGAGTTCAAAGTGTTCCCAGCTGTGTTGGTTCGTAAACAAGAGGAAAGAGCGAAACTCCCTTCCCTTCCCTCTCGCCCCCTTCACTGCTGGTTGGGCGCTTGTCCCTGGACGGGCACCGTCGCCGTCGCGGTAGGAACACCGAGTCTCTTCAGCGACGTCTTCAGAGGACACTCAGCAAGCATGTGACCCGGCTCATCACTTGCGACCGTTCCTTGACTGGTTGTTCCGGAATCCGCATGGAGGATCACGCTCACACTTCGCACCGATGTGGCCCACTTCCTTGCAGTGAGGACAGGTGGCTTTGCCGCGACGACAGTGAATCCGACTACGGACAGCGACCACACACAAGAAGATCATCTCGAGTGTAAATGTCCGGTCCTAGACGAACACCTCGTATAGGTGTAATAGGAAGCGTTCCGGTAGATTGAAATGGCTGGGAAGCGCTCTGGTCGGGAGGAGAGTACGCTGCAGCCACATTCATCGCCGGAGTAGCATATGCATCAGCCATAGGGTGCTCCCTCTTCTGCTGCTGTTGTTGTAGTTGCTGCTGCTGATGTTACGCGAGTCGATTCCGCGTCTGCTGCATCATGTTCATCATGCGTTCGAGGACAGCGTTCTCGTGGAAGTAGGGGGCGGAACATTATCGAACTCAGAGTCATCTTCGACGGGACGATGTATATTCTTAAGGAGCAACATAGCCGTGGTAGGTTCGTTTCTCCAATCTCGGTTCCGGAGTCCCGACAAGAAGTACTGGTAACGCATTTAAGTATCGTAGCACTGTGCATCATCGCAGAGGCTCGAAATCATGCCCCCCCCCCCCCACACACACACACACACACACTTCGACGGACATCCCCCGGGGTCGCTTGGTGTTCTTGAGGTTCTCGCATTTGCAACGGGGTTTGACTGATGAACTGGTTGGGAAACGGAGTCCTCAGGGCCTCAAAGCTGTTGATGCGCGAGTACATCCACCAGGCTTCGCCGGTCTTGCCCTTCAAGTACTCCCGGAAAGCACGCCGTCGTAGGGGTTCATCCAGTCCGATAGTTCCACGTTCCAAGGCCTCCCAGAACAATCGAGCCTTTTCATAGCCGCTGCTTCTGAGAAGAATGGTTGAAGCATACGGATAGCGTTCCGGATGTTAGTAGGCATACCTTACTGGCCACTAGTCGTCGAGTGCGTGTTTCCATACGTTGGCGAGGCGTAGTAGGAGTTACTTCCATAGCCACAATACGCGAAACCCTGCTGAGTTCCGACAGAGGCCGTAGTCCTTCCGTTTCCTCGAGAAGCTCCAGCTGTACCAGTAGGGCCGGACCTGTACGCGATCCCACTGGCAGTCGAAGCTCGAGACCCCGGAGCCTGAGTAGGGACCCGAGTGGTAGGAGCGGATGCCTGGGTAGACTTACTCAGTGGCGCCTGAACCTTCGCGGCTTGAGCGTTCCCAACTCCGCCTTGTAAGCCACCAGTAGGTGGGAGATTCCAGGGAGGGGCATTCGTGGTTCCAGGAGGAATACTCGCAGAGAAAGCACTTCCACCGTTCTCAGGACCGTAGGTAGAGAGAAGAACGGGTTGAAATTTGGCTCATACGCCGTAGGCGGGGTTCGGATGGTGAAACCTTGGTACGAAGGGATCGCAGACCTCACTCGAGCCGTCAGTGGGGGAGTCCCTAAGTGGCCGTTTCCATCGGTTCTCTCCATAGCCGCTGCTATCTCCGGGGGAGCCACATATCTCAACCAGTTGAGGGAGTTGTGCCAACCTTGCACCTTATCTCGACCGCCTCCGCCGTCCAGGGTTAACATTGGGTCCAACGCTTCCGTACTGATAGTCGAGGGGACCCCGGAGCCCGAAGCGTCCTCGGATGGCTCGATTCCAGTGCTTTAGCTGTTCCCCTCAAGTCAGTTGGCGGCTTGGTCCACGATGTTCTGTACGTTTTGGAGGCCATGCGGAGTCGACAGCCTGGGTCGCGTCCTAGCAGATAGACTCCCAGTCTGACATTCTCCATCTCTGGAGGTGTTGCCCACGTCCTCTCCGGTGTTTGTAGACGCCATATCGTCCGTGTGGTAGCTTCCTTCTTACGTCCTTATCGAATCTTCACTTGAATCGAGACCCTCTCCAGCGAGCAGACTACCCTGTCTCTCCACCTAATATCGTATACCTCCACCTTCAAGGGTCGGGTAGTCCGCGGCTGTTCAGGGAGGACGGTCTCGTTCCGTGGCCGGAACAGTAGACAAGAACGCTTAAAATGAATATAAAATTCTTTATTGACTTGGCTTCCACTTGAATAGAAGGTGGGAAATATAAGACTGAGAGCTAACTGGAAGAGAGGTCTAACACCTTCCCTTCCTCACATACACTACACCGCTTCTGTTACACTTGAAGAACGAGTTCACTTCACCTGCCATCCACCCTCGTGGGACAACAGGGAGTTCTGGGAAGGGATCCGATGGCGCTAGGCGCCGTAGTCCCACGTCGAACGGGTCTCCGCGTCCTTGGACCACCTTATAGGGTAACTCTAACGGGGTCGGCCGGCGGCACGCGAGCAGTCAAGTTCAACGTGTACCATCCCGACGAGACGGACGGGCGAGGAGTAGTCGCAGGACTTCGAGTCATCTATTTTTGCCGCACGACTCCTGGAATGCCCCGGGTACGGGACAATCACTTGTGGGCTTGTTTACGTGTTTTCTTGACAAGCAAAACGTTGTGTGAGAAAGCGGTATAGCAATCAAATTGTAGACATGGGGCAACGTTACAGTGTAAGTTTTCTAGAGAACCAATGCACTGCTTTGTTATCTGATACAGTACTGCATCCCGTTTTAGCGCCCTTGGACCTTTGATAAACTTTCGGATGTGATGACCCCGAATCCAAATGAGCAATTTTTTGTATGCTTCAATCTGATTTTAATGTAAATCCTATATGGTCCACCCCCGAGAAAACGGGGTGCAGTACCGTACTGAGATTGGCAGCTACCGCTGTGGCGTCGACATCGGTTAATTCGTGTCCCCGCTTAAGTTCAGTTTGATATACAGCGAGTAGCGGCAATAAGAAAGGGTTCAACGAATTAAGTACTAAAGGCGTTTACGTTACGTACGTAAACCCAAATTGAGGGAGTCTTAAATTTACTGTATTGAGGAATTAATATCTTACTCGATCGGATTGAGTAGATCGTCAATTTCACTTCATCAACGTACAAACCAGCATGTCTCCAGTAATTTCTAAACATTATTGTGATGGCACCTCGTTCGCGGCATCACATATCCCTTGAAGCGCATTGGATGGTACGACACTGAACGGGTCTGTGTCCCCGTCAAGTAGACGTAGAGCCGCCTCTTGTGTCCGAGCAGCCATAAACCGCTGCTTCAACCGCGAGGATAGCTTTGGTAGTATGAGCTCAAACTGGGCCCAGCCAGCGAGTTTGTAGTGGTTTCACGTAGGATTCTTGGCGTGTTGGCGGGAGACATGAATCTGCTGCAGCTTCGTGAGGCGGTTACGCTGGGGGGGGGCACAGCGAATTGTGTCAGTGATAATGCAGGACGGGTTCAAATGCAGTGCATGATGCCGGCGATGGAGTGGATTCTTGGTTGTTTCGGTTGTGGGCGGGAAATTTGAGTTTAAAAATCAAAAGAGAGCTTAAAAGTGAACTTCAACTACATCCGTACTTATTAGGGAGTTCCTGTATAAACACAAAAAATTAAAATGTCAGAGATATTAGTTTTGACCCTTTCTTATTGCCACTACTCCCTGTACGAGACGGAGGAGTTAGTGGTGTTCTCTTTTACATGTAATGTAATACTGCAGTACTGTAGCTGTTGCTTATTGCTTATTGTATACCAACTGCAGAATACATGTAAGTCTAGCTGATTCGACTCAGCGGCGCCTCCGTTTTGCTGGAGACGGAGCGCGTTTCTCATGTTTGTCGTGGTATACCGGTATTTGCTTGTCAAGATGGAATAGGCGTTGCCGTCGTTATTCTTGCCTGGCTCTGTATCGTGCAGTGATCAGACAAATGATTAAGTAATGTATCGCTTACGTTGGGTGCAGTACTATTTTCCAGACACACAATACATGTGCAGTCTATGTTTTCGGTCACAGGGAAAATGATATGCCGTCGCAGCACGTTAATAAATCGCTACAAAACAGTAAACGTTGTTCTTATTACGCAGTGGACGTTTTCAGATCGATGACTCAGTTCAGTATTTATTCTGACCAAAAGGAAAATACTGCATATGCACCGAGTACCCGCACTGCGGTTGCAGGCTACGCTAACGGGCACGAATATACGTCTATGGACAGTCTGCCTTCGAAGTATTTGCGAATTCAGTCGTGTCTGAGAACAACGCACTGCGGTACGACGGCTTCGCTAACTTCGTTCAGGACAACGCCAGTTTTACGTACATGCTCGCAGACGGCATATCGTACATGGTGGAAAGCTTCATTAAAGACAGCGCATCAGCAACCTCACAGAAGGCTCGCTGGCTTCCGTCAATCTTACCGTTCGAGAGCATGCTACCAGCGGTCAACAACATTAGTTCAATTTCAAGCGCGTCCGTCGGTGGGAAAGCTGTCGAGTGTCCAAACCAGTGAGCCTGAAAATGCAATACTTTGATTAATACATCGATGGGAGCAGAGCAAATTAATTATTCAATTATTTGCATTACTCTGTTCAGAAACGTTATCATCTCAAGCCTGGCTGGAGGCATTCGCTGCCGAAGATCAGACAGCACCAGCTTAGCGAGAGAGAAGAAGTGCTCACACTCGTTAGACGTTGGCGGAATGTATGCACCGTCGACGTAGCGCGCGCTTCACGACCTTGCGCTTCTTGAACCCGCTCTCACTATAGAACACTCCTCGGTGGCTCTTGAAGACGACCGACCGAGATCAGGCGACCAAAATTCAGCGCAGGCTAATTTTTCCGCGACATTTAGCGCCTCCCCACGCTGTAACGTGACTAGACCTTGCTCTAAATCACTACAGCGAATTGTGTCAGTGATAATGCAGGACGGGTTCAAATGCAGTGCATGATGCCGACGATGGAGTGGGTTCTTGGTTGTTTCGGTTGTGGGCGGGAAATTTGAGTTTAAAAATCAAAAGAGAGCTTAAAAGTGAACTTCAACTACATCCGTACTTATAGGGAGTTCCTGTAAAAACACAAAAAATTAAAATGTCAGAGATATTAGTTTTTGACCCTTTCTTATTGCCACTACTCCCTGTACGAGACGGAGGAGTTAGTGGTGTTCTCTTTTCCCTTCCACATAGCGTCGTGAATCATAAAACTGAAAAACTTATAGCTTGATGAGTTGGCGTCGTGAGTAGCATTTATCATCAGCACCTCAGGAAAATGTCCAAACATCTGCAGCATGTGAGCGGACTGAATACATATGCACTCGACTATTTCCTGCAAAGACACAGATCCCAAAACATTAATATTTAAACGTAATTAGAAATTTAATCTCATTCTCACCTCCTCGTTTAAAAAGACCCGAGCCACATTCCCGGGCTTGGTAGAAAACCCTCCAAAATGGATTCAATACGCCCCTCCAGTGATGGCAGATTGTAAGACTCTCGCTTGAGTTTAGCCACCAGGTTGTGGACGTCTTTCATCGTCGGCTCAACGGCCGAATTCTGAGTTATGTATTCGAGGATCCTCTTTCTATCAGCCCCGGCTCGATGGAGTGTACGCACAGCTGACATTATTTCTTCGTCCGAAACTTGTCGAGTCTCGTGGTACGCCTCCAACGACTCTGCGCTGAGATCATGGTTATGCAAAGTGATCTGCTTCGTAATGCAAATTTCCCAGTCTCCTGTATCCCTAACACAGACATTAATCTAGACACAAGAAGCACCGTTTCAGAGTTACAATCCTCGGAGTTGGTAGAAAACAGAACTAACCCCTCCTGAGCGGGACAACCAATTTTCCTCGAGTGCTGCTTGGGACGCTTTCCAGCACTTCGGCTGCGCCTTGGACTGCCGGGTGTGTATACACGAACATTTTGTTGTAGAATTCCAATCCCTCTGAAATCGTTTTGCACGAGGTTTGGTTCTTTTTGATCCGGTCGTTTCGAGTCTTAACCGGAGTCGCAGTACGCACGGAGTACAACTACGCAGTACGAAAAATAGTTAGTTAGTTAGAGTCTCGAATTGGCTCAAATTCTGATAGTGTGATGCAGGCTCAGATATAAATACATGTATGACAAACCGGGTACGTCCGCTTGCTGTAGTTGCTCAAGTAGCTTTTCAGCTCTCCCCAACTCGCAAAGAGTTTAACGACCAGCTCGGGAGCCCGTACACTTTCTTGGGAAGGGACGTCTGGCGAGTTGTCATCGCCAAGATGCGTACTGATGGAGGCAGCAGAGTCCGATTTTTAAGCAGTGGCTTCCGATTCTACGTCTGAAGCCATAGATAAAGAGTGTCGACTCGATCGTCATGACTTGCGCTGCGAATACCTCTTCTTTTGTCGCTTATTCCTGTGCTTCCGTGGACGCGACCTTCGCTTCTTTGACGCACGTGATAAAGCATCCTCCGAACTTCCCGAGTTATCTTCATCTCGCTCACCGGCTGACGAGTCGTATCCTGAGGTCTCACTGCGTGCTGAGGTGACTTCGCTGTCCTCGGAGCTATCTGCGAGCCTGTGGGCGTGGTAATGGGCTAGTCGGCGCGACATCGCTCCGGAGTAAAATGGAGCAAATGGGGGGATCCGACACAGCCATTGCTTTTCACTGTCAGACGGGACCCCGGTCCATCTGCGCGGATAGAGGATACACCGGCCCACTGTACGAGTCCCACTCTAGGCTAAAAGTCCAAAAGAATGGCACCATGTATCCATTCATAATCCCAACAGCACTTATCCCTAACCCAAGACCATCACTCGGGAGAATGCAAATTCGTGGTGATAAATCTTCCCCTACAATTTCAGAAATCAGCGGTCCAGCCACGAGGATGTCGCGGCGACCATCCAGCGCCTCAAGCCTATCCGACGAGAATGGGGGCATGAGAAAGAGTCGTTTCTGGGTGCCAAGAAGCCCCAGTAGCTCCAGTAGTCTCACCAGCTCCAGCATCGACAGGAATGAAGACACGGATAGTCCAGCACCTGCACAAAAGAAGAAAAGGAAAAGGGGGTTGCACAGGAAGTGATGGACAGGGGGTCGGCACTCCTGTAAAAAGCGACAAAAGAAAAAATATTAGACGGGCCCCTAGCTTAAACTCCGAAGATCAGAAATCTCCGCCAGCTTTCACTAGCAGCAGTCGCTCTGGCAACGAGGAAATCAGCCCAGGTGGTACCAGCAGCATCGATGTTGATCACGTGGATAGCGGGAATGATGGTTGCGATATCGTCGCTCTCGATGAGCTCGTCCACACACCAGCGCTCGACCGGAAGGGCTCGAGAGTTGGGACGTTCTGGAGGCGTATCTGAAGACGAATATCAGGCGGATGTATCAGGTATGTGTGCTAAAACTGAACTGTGCGACAGTCACAGATTGTGCATGAAACTGAAATTGTTGTGTCGAGCTGGACTGTGCTAACGATCGCGATTGGTAGCTTGTGTTACTCAGATTTATTCCGTCCGAAGCAATACACTGCAACAACAAATTGTATATGCATTTGAAGAACAGCATGAACATGATTACGCTGTGGGAGTGGATTAAGAAAAGGAAACATGAATGCCGACCAAGGTGCGACCACTGAAAACGCAATCTCGCTGAGCTGCTCACAATTGTAACGAACGAATTAAAAAAAAACATGTCTGCTTACTCCGAAATTCCTGAAGAAGTGTAATTCCATAACAAGACCTACGTTTGCGCCCACCACGGTAACCCCCGCCAGAGTCGAGGACAAGGCAAGTGTCCCCACCAATTACGAAGTAAATTGGCTGCAAAGCACAAGTACTTCAAGCCATTAACAGCTTTTAACATGCGATACTTATCGTATTGCTGCTTCTTTGTTTGATTTAATCTAGATAAAAGCTTGCTTCCAAGAAACCGGCGACTGAGAGGTTCGTATAACGAAGCAGATAACTGGGCACAACCACGTCGTCTTTAGACAAGCCTTCCAGGCCTACCATGAAGCCCGACAAGTTTCTGATGATGACGTTTTGGCGACCGTTCAAACTCTCCATCGAGCTGGCGCCAAGAGGAAAAGAATACTCCAATACGTGATGGAGAACACGACAGTGGTGCCACAAATGAAGGATGTACATAATCTCGTTGCTCGGCTCCAAAGCGAAAGTTATGTTTATCCTGAGATCGAAAAACGATTTTGCATTTTTTTGGAGAACGTCGCATCACAGGATGGTAACCTAACAAGAGTCTACATGAATGCAGAAAACGGGGTACTTTATATCTGTGGCTATTCGGTTTTCGTGGTGGAAGTGCTCATTTACACGTTGTTGTCCTACCAGAATACTGCTGAGTGTATCTCGATTCAGTCCGCACACCTGAGGACAATGTTCGAAAACTTTCCAGAGGTCATAATAGTAGATGCCACCCACGACACCAACGATTCCAGCTATAAGCCATTCAGCTTCATGGTGCATGACACCATGGGAAAAGGACAACCGCTGCAGGTTTTCTCTCTTTAGTTTTCCTAGTGTACGGTTGTGACTGGAAGGGTGGTGTATGAAATCGATACGCTAAGAGCTATGCGAAAGTGGCACGAAATCATTTCTCATTCTATTGGAACTGAAGCAGCCATCAAATGGGTTGAATCGCATGATAATCTGCATGGGAACCATTTGGAGCTGAGTGGAGAGAAGACATCGTAGACCAAGCGATGATGATACGGCGCCTAAAAGAAATTGAAGTGCTTAACAGTTTCTACTGGTCGATCTCGTTATGCGGTAAAACGGAGGTTGAAGGGCCTTGCATAGATGTCGTCGTGGAAAGGATTGTCCAACGGTTGAGACCCCAAGCTACTATTTTTGCACTTCCGTCAGATGTCCTACGATCCCCTGTCTTTGATTCAGAGATGATAAGAGCGGATTCCGTATGGGAGCAGCTGAAGACTGCTGAATCTAGCATGGATTTGGATGCGGAAAAGCTATTCTTTTTCACTGTGATCAACTACGTTTTGAACCATTGATGTGCCTTAGCCGTTAGCTTCAGCACAGGCGATATAAGAGTGTATGATCCCCCGCAAGTTGGCGACAAGTTTAAGAAGATAAGGGCGTATCTGAAGGCTGAAGTGCTTCCTCTGTTGCCGAAATTCAAGTCCCCCATATGCTACAGATTTCAAAGGGCCGAGTGGATTCCACAGCTTGACAACTACAACTGCGGGATATTTACCCTGATGATTTTGGAGCTTTATGCTCACGGTGGCGAGCTGGACGAAGTTGAAGGAAACATTGGACTCATGATGCCGTTATTTTGCTATAGATACCGTAGTCGAATCGTAGCAACCAGGTAAGTCACATACTTTTGAAGATTTGATTCTCATCCTGTGAGTCGTATGTCGTGTACGAGAGATCCCTCTAGGTCATTGTAGTTGTGCATCCTCTCTCTCCATCAAGTTCTTGATAAAATAAGTATGTAACTCAAGTAGAAAGTATTTAAGCTCCTTGAGAACTTTATTTGTTAAAACTGTAAGTATTTTTCAAGAACCGACAACCACTCCTTACATCTGAACTTGTTCTGCGCCAGCGCTGGTCTGGTTTTGGCTGGAAACCTGATGAAGCCCGACTGTCTGCTGGTGAGGCTTTCCAAGCGGATGCCCTATAGAAAAGGCGAAACTGTGGCAGCCGTCCCGGACTGTAGACGGTGGACACAACCTCGCACTGAGACTGTGCACGTAGCCTCTGTCGGGAGAATTCAGCAACGCAGCTCTGGACGCAGCGTTAAAAAACGCCCAAGACACATATCGTACTACCGGCATCCTCCGTTCTTTACTGACGCTCACCTATTACTGACAATCTTTTATAGCCAATCAAATGATTTTATTCTTAGCCTCTACTTGTTGCTGACAACACAAATAATAGGCAGCACACCTGACGTTTCCCAATCTACAAGATGCTACCCTCGCGCAAACGCACTGCTGCCGAGAAGCTCTCGGTGCTCGATGCATGGGAGTAGTGGGGTAATAATAATACAGTCATTGAAGCTTTCTACAGCGTATAGCGTACAAGAAAACAAGGCTTGCTAACCAGGAAGTAGATGTTGTAGCAAGTGAGATGATAGCTGAATTAGCTAGTCTCAGTTTGGAATAGGAGCTGTGGCCGAAGAGCACGACACTATTGAAGCAGTCTGCTCTGCGACGAGCTTCTTGAAAATGGTAAATACATGTATACCGGTGTTGCACGCTCTCGTATTTCACGAAGCGCGGCGTACATCATATTTTATACACAACTATCGTTGCGAATTGTAATACTACATCGGTAACAAGCGGAGGAGGCCGGTATTGTGGATGCAGCCATGTGCAGTGATTCTACGACGGCGTTTTGTCAAAGTTCTACTTGTCGTGCGGACTAGGACGAATGCGAAAGAACTAAGCGATTGCGATGAACAAGCGTGACATCAGCAGTGTTTGAGTGCGATGGTGTGCTGAGAAGTCCGAGCAGGTTTCACTTGGGCTGCGTGTTTGTACTACGATACTCCCAGTGCCGCACCTGTGCTGACAACGGATGCTGAATATCTAGACTACGACAACGAATGCGAAGGCTACTGTGGTGGATGAGGACGGTGTTGACTGTGCCGTGCCGTTTGCTGTTTGGACTAGTGTGCTGCTGGAATGCGACTTCAAACTAGGGGACAGTGACTTCAACCTGTGAAGTCTTGTGTGTGATCGCGTCAATCAAGGCGCCCTATTGCCGAGATCAAGTGTGAGTGTGAGATGCCAGACCCTGTGTGAAGAGACCAGCTCGGCAGTACATTCAAAGTGGACTGTCAGTGCCCGGCATTGACACTGACAGCCGATCCTGCATCCTAACCTACGCCTGATGCTGTAGCCTGCGGCTGTAAATTTGCCTACGTTCCACATGCGGACGCGTGCAGTTATATTAAGTGTACTATGATGCTGGGCAAGGGCGACAGTGCTGTCGTGCTGCTCACTACGACACCGACTTAGGTAAAGTATGCTTGTATTAGTTTATGTATATAATATAACTTTGCGGAGAGGCGTACTGGCTATCTCTCTCACATAACTCAATTCGCGAGCCCAAGAGGAGAGCAAGCTTACACAAGTACTGCAGCCCTGTCGTGGCCTTTTGCCCGGTACTCACTGTGTTAACGTACCTCTTTTGATTGGTAGTGTTTCTTAAGTTTAAGTCTTTTCTAATGGCACATACTCTAAGAAGCAACCTATGCTTGGAGAATAGTCCAGTGACGCGCCCTTCGTCGCCTCACTGTAAGCAATAAAACACATCAGATAGTAGTCGTACTAATGACCGCGCTAGCGGTCACGTGTCAGCAACGCACGGGGGATACTGCAAGGTCTCTGGACTTGGGATGCTGCGCTTGCTGCACAGTTTTGAAGAATAAAATGCGACTGGTGGGCCAATAGAAACGCTGAATTAAAGTCATGACCTGTTTCTGGTATCCGCAGGGTATCACACAATTTGGTGTCACTACACACGAATACCAGGACATGACAACTTCTGCCTTTTTTCTTACTATGAATCCAGCAATCTATTCCCATTTTGCAATAAATGCTACGCATTAAAGTGTATGAAGACTCGATCAGTGTACCAGATTTGTTGAAACAAATTATGATTTGAATAGGGTAGATACATGTACGTGAATACACCGATTCAGTCATTTTTATCAAAATATACGATACGATAAGGTTTGGCTAGCAGCCAGAGGTCGCAAGCGGTTAACCGTACTCGTTCGGATATGGTTTATCTGTGACCACGGACGGTACATTCTCACAGCTAATCAAATGTTTTTGGTCACATTTTACGCCAATAGAAATGCTCCGTAGTTCGCTGCAACATTTCAACCGTATTTGGTCGGAAGTTTTTAGAAATATTTTGTATAACGTAGCTGTACGCGGCGTCAGGTGGTGCTCCTCGCTCAGTGAAGGTATGTGGCGGACTGCCTGAAGGTGGAGCCCAAGAAGAATGTGCGCTCTGTCGCTCGGCGATGTGGTGTGCAATGGCACCCTCTCGTTATGGACAGTATGCGTTGAATTTCGACTACGTGGCCATTGTAAGCTTATAGAAACATAATGTCGCTGGCAGCTATGTTATCAACAAATATAACTACTTATTTTCTTTCTTTGGTTTACAAAGTATTATCCGTAGTTGAGCCCTCCCGCACGAAGCACCAGTGGTGTCACACCACTAGAAAGATCTCAAGCTAACGAATCGAGCGCTGTGGTCCTTCAAAAAGACTCTGGAGTTCTTATCGCATGCAATTGATGTCTGCTTCGAAATGTAAAATACCGTTGATGGTATTTTGAGAATATGCGTCTAAACGAGACTTTGTATTCATTCTGTCGGAAGTGTGCACCGACAGTATCACGTGCGAGCTAGCTCAGCAGGAGCCCACTAAGACGCAGTCGGTTATCTACGTCGTGCGAACCGCTCTCGTGATCGTCGGAGAGCTGTTGACTGAATTCTACTTTAATGGCGAGGACTACCGGTTGGTCGGACAGCTGGAAATTTGACATTAATAGCGGAAGTTTACCTGAGTGATTATGTACGGGTAGCCTACCCGGGGTAGGGGTCGGTTAGTTTTGGTTGACCAAGTTTACCCGAGGATGAGCATTTGCAAAAAAAGTTGTCGCTCGCTTAACTTCTCCTCGTTCTTTTTAGCCAAAGGGGGTGCCTTGTAGCTTATTTAAAGCGTAAATACGGAAAACCCACCATGTTTAGCATATTTGCATTATAAACACAATGTCTACTAAATTTTCGGTTAGCCGAGCGCTATTTTCGGCCAACCATGGCTGTCCGAATGGTCATCCGAAACTTGGTCAGAAGTGCTTTCGGATGGGTATGGTTATCCGGAAATTTGTGTTGCCGACCTCTGCTAGTAGCCTAAAAGTTTACCTCGGATAATCGGGAGATACAAATTATCGACTCCTTGGTTACGTTTGGCAGAGTTTTGATGAGGATGAGCATTTGCAGACTATTTTTGTCGCCTACTTTTTTACGAGCGGTTCGCACCCTATGATCTGCTCTTTTTCAGAAAACCAGCTTGACATTTTGCAATCGATACATAACGTTGCTTGTACATGTACATGTATAAGGAATGTTTTTTGTGCAGTCATGGTTGTTCGAATGGCTTACCGGTATACGGTTGGTCATGGTGGTCGGCATTGTGACTGTATCTCCGGCTACAGTAGCACAGAAAGCGCTTGAAACAAGCATGGAAACGCATTTCGTATCTCCGGCTGTGAGTCATAAGGGCTTTCTTTGCTAATGTAGCCGGAGATACGGAATGCGTTTGCGACCCTGCTTGTTACTCACGATTGCGTATTTCAGTTAGATTTAGTATTAAAATGCAGTGAAACGATTTGGAAAATCTCAGGTAAACCTAGATTGCGTGACTAACCATAGATTATTTTGCATTTGGTAAACATGGATTGTTTTACAAACTGTACATTTACCGAATTGTATTTCTGCCCTAGCGGAAATTTATACGAGACGTCATTCGGCAACAAGAATTTCACTGTTTGCGCGTCTGGAGCTGATGGTTTCATTGCATATGGAGGAGACATCACGATGGCAGTGGAGTATCTAGATATAGCGCTAAGTAGAATATCTGCTCCTACGCTAACGGAAGGCAGAGTATCGTGTGATGCTGTGGCGATGCCGACATCTGTGTCCCCAACTACAGTAGCTCTGCTGACTGGCAAGGAAGTTTCGCGTACTTGCACAACGATTGAAAACTGTTAGGATGTATTGTGCGGAAGTAAAAGAGTTAAGAAGAACATCGCACGTATCAAATTGGTCTCACAGTGTGTGGAAACGAAGAACGTAAAGCTTAGAGTTCGGACTGTATGAATGAATGGAACGCTAGCATTTTTTAATAGCAACGTTTACCTGGATTTTTAAATGGCTCAAAAGACATTAAATATTTCTTAAAGACTGGTATTCCGCGTGGGAAAGTATGCTTTTCTAGTGGTACAATCGTAAAGCATGTACTTTTTGCTCGACGAGTCAATATTATAATATGGAAACGTGGAATTGTTGGGGTAATGCAATCGTGCTAAATAGATCACCATGCATCATTTTGTCGCATTATAAGGAATATAATGCGACAAAATCAGCTACTGGTACTGTAAATTAATGGTGAAGCTGCGGTTGAATAGCAAAGCGTTAGACCTTGAGAGGGAGAATAGGCTACCCCTCCCAACGCAATCATCATCAGTGTTGACGAAGCTGAATCAGCTTAGAGATACATTTCATGTAACACCACCCACTATACATGTAGTTCATGCTCCATATGGTGAGCGAATCATCATTGTTGACGAAGCTTACCGACAGTAGTGTCGTCATTTACACTGGCAAGGCACTCTCCAATATGCGACGCAGTGGGTACACTAATTACCCGAGGCAGAGTATAATCTACGGAAGGACTGATTTAAGTCACAAATACTTGTGAAGACAGGATGAAGCCGCCTAGGCCTCCTCCCCCCGACCGGGGACGGGGCAACAACGCTCCCCACAATAAACAAGTGACGGGTGCAGTGAGCGCAACGCAAGGCAAGGCGGAAGCGGGCGAAGCAGGAGGAGAAGAGAGGCAAGCAGGAAAGGAAAAAGAAAAAAATCGGAAAAAAAGCAGAAGATCAAAGGGTCGGCGATGAAGAGGCGCCGGCACAATGGTCGCAGGACTCGATTGTTCCAGAGACGCAGCAGTCGCAAGATGAGGATGAGGAAATGACTGAGCACGTTGGGGAGGAAGTGCAGACGGTGACGCAGACCCCAATCGCACATCTAGAGCCAAATGAGACGGAGGCAGATGATAACGGAGGAGATAATACTAGACGTCAGACGGAAACAAGATCTGGATCAGGGGCAGAGGACAATCGAAGTCGCCACTCTAATATCACAGAAGTGAACCGAGAAGCCTCAGAGCAATCGAAAGCATATCCTGTCGAAAGGGAAGGGGTACAAGAGCCACAACGTGATGTGATTGCAGATTCAGAGCTGGGGGCCCAGGAGGGAGCCGCAGACACCCTGCCCATCCTAGAAGAAGTGAGCACAGTTGAGCCTGAAGAGATGTTTAGTGCGATGGTGACGATCATCAGGGCAAACTCAGGAGAACAACCTCGAGAGGAGTGGGTCACTTCTATTGCTGAACTCTATGCGATCATTCACCGTACAGTCAGTATCGAGGAAGACATTGTGCCCCCCAATAAGAAGAGATACCCAAAGCTGCGAGGAGATGAGAGAGCATTGCTCTATAACCTGTTTCGTGAGCTCAATGTAGTAGACCATGGAACATTTGCAACCTGGAAAAAATGCATCGTGGCAGTGACCCAAGACTTGCTAAACACCCGCTGGACATTCAAGAATACTATGTACAGCAGGATTAGTAAGGCCCGGTGGGCACGGCCTCCCCCACTCAATCAGTGGGCGGAAAAGGTGAAAACTGGCACACCAGCAGAGGGATCCAACTCATCTAGGGGCCCAGCAACAGGCGGACAGGGCGGTCACTACGCCGCCTTCATGTTTAACCCCGCGTGTTCTCAAAACCGGAAATCGTCAAGCTACAGGCGCTATGTGAACAAGCTCACGCCAATCACGGAAATTGTCAGCTAAGAGAGGCATCAGCGGACGAGTGGAAAGTGATAGTAGGCATAGCAGAGGGCACCATAGCATGCAGGCGGATGCCAGACTTCCTAAACAGCGTGTTTGATTCACAAGAGCGACTTCGGCTTCACACCACCATTCAGCAACAAGTGGAAGGCGAGTTAGTACTACAACTGCGGGGAAGAGCAAGAGTGCGACAGAGCCGGCAGCAGACTCGGCTGATTAAGGAAGACATCTTGCTAGATGCAGCCAAAGCTCGAATTAATGTGCACGAGTTGCAACACATGCTCAATCTAGCCAAGACGATAGCGTACAATGATATCAAGAGAAGCATACACATCTTCTTTTTCGACCGACCAACAGCCGCCAAGTTCCAAGGTATGCAGGTTCCATTCAGAGGCATCATGTATTCCTTAACGAACATGCACCGACCGGATACGGGATCAGTCTGGGAGCGTCAGATGAACAGCGATGGGGTTCGCAGAACAGCACAGAGGGAATTCGAAGTGGAGATCCACAACTTGACAAGGTTCACGGATATTGGCCGGCTCACAGCATTCTTGACCAAGCACCTAGCCGTGGCCTTTGAGTTGGTGAATATGGACTCGTTCACACCAAATTCAATGCGGACTAAAGCATGGACGATGCGGATTAAATCAGCGGAATGCCCGGAATATCTTCGGGGAATCGTGCGAATTATATGGTTTGGCAGAACGCTTATATTGAAGCATCCGTACGCCTTAAAACAATTACAATGTTTCCGCTGTGGAAACCTCGGACACATCATGGCGCGCTGTCAGTTTTTCAGAAGACGCGCTCAAAGGGGAAGGAAGCCGAGTGGTGGACGACTTGCAAGTAGCGAGCCTGGACAGCCTGGCCAAATCGTTTGCCAACAGAGAGGATATGAAGCGAAGCATGCAAGAACGATTAAAGGTCAAGGTAGAGGCATATCGCCAGGAAGAAGCAGCCCTTACACCAGTAGCTCCGCCCAAACTGGAAGTACGTCACACACAGCAGGAGGGAGGGCCAGTGGCTGGGAGCCCCCCCCCCCCCCCCCCCCCCCCCCCAGAACCGCCCGTGACAAACCTCTCAGGCGCCAGTGTACCAGGGGAACGCCAATCGGGGAACCACTGGATACAAGTGCCCTTGGCGAAGGGCAGAACGCTCTACGCACATCCAGTCACGTTACAGCGCAAGGGGGTGAAAGTCTCAACACACTACTCGGAACTGTATGATGCAGATGACGAGGAGCCCGAACCGGAGAGTAAGTCGGAGGAAAATCCACCGGTCCAGGATGTGGTTGAGCTTTCATCCGGTAGTGAGCAAGAAACAAAAAGGAAACCAGCCATCACAGCAGCGGAAAAAGCCAAACTGCACCTAGTGAAGACAAAACTACCGAAGTTGCCGGACACATCGCAACTCATTGCTTTAAAACAGCGTCAGCGTGAAGCGATTGAAAGTATCATTCACGCCTTAGGTGACTGTCACGTGCATCCATGGCCGGTATCAGATCAATCCTTGACGGAGGTCACGACGTTCGAACAGATGGAGAAGCAATTGGGGATGAAAGAAGTCTCGACTCCAGCGTCAGGGAATTGCATGGCGATGGCGATAGCACAGGCCATTTCAAACCAAAGCCTCGCCGCTAAACCCAATGTGATGGAGAAGATGACAGCAGCGATCAAACGAGGGATATGTTGGGCTGGTCAACTCAACTGCATGGAGCAATTTGATCACTTTACCCGCACTACAACATTAGTTAATACGGGGAGAGGATGGGACGGTATGGATCCCAAGGAATCGAGCAAGCAGTTTCGGTGGTATTTGCAAGAGTATGCGGCCTCGCCTTCAAAGATACATGACATTGTGCCGAGGCACAATTGGGGGTCCAGTGAGTTGATGGCGATAGCGGCGAATTTCTCCGCCGACGTATCTTTGTAGTGGCATTTGACACAGACAACAAAAATCTATGGTACTGCTCAGAATACAGGCCGAGCAGTATGACCAGAGGAAGGAAAATATTCGAGACGGGACAACAAATTCCGCTTCAGATACATGAGTGTCTTCAACGGATACGCCAAGCTAAACTTGATGAACCCCGGCAGGCACCACTTGTTTTACGTTTCTGGGGCAGACACTACTCAGCATTCATTCACACGGCACCTCTAACAACACCGGGCATGGCAGGATCCTTGGATGAGGAAAAACGAGCAGTCCCATTGGTAGGAGACGATGATGTCGAGATGGCAGCAGACCACAGTCAAGCACTGTCCACTGACAACGAGCTGCATAACAGGGAGGACCCATGGGATCCGACAACCTGGGCGGGGGACGTCGATGAACTCCGCCGCAGACTAATGGGGCTATCGATCCCGCATGACTTGAAATGTGAAATTCACGAGATACTCCAGCAGGCAGCGCCGGACAGACATGCTGAATTGTTAGCATTTCTAGTGAATACAGCATCACAACTAACATTTGCCGAAAGGGAGATGTTGGTTCAAGCGAACTGTGGTGTAGTGATTTCTCCGTAGTTGCGGATTATCACCCGTCGACAAAGACGTGACACCGCCCAAGTTGTTCAAGCGATGAACCCTCGGTCAGGTGATGTACGGAGACGCCAAGGTGCAAGGGACTCGACGGCGTCACTCCCGAGCTTTCAACAAGTATCGGATACGGCCATATGTCACTGAATCCAGGCTGTCCTTATTATTAATAATGGACTGGCCGGATTCGCATTCAGCGGACCATCTACGGTACGAACCCTCAGTGGCGGTTGGGATGAGTTCGCGGAAGACTCAGCGACCTTTGGAAGGCAAGTTCACCGTCTGGGACAGGGCGCGGACCGTTAAAGATGCTCATGCGACGGTGCAGACGACGCTTGGCATGCAAGAAGATCCATAACGGATCATTGTTCACTTGATATTTGTATACTTGATTAGGACTTCTTATTAGGAATAGACCCGAAAGGGTAAGCTTAAATACAGAACAGAATTTCCACTCAAGCGCACAGAGCGACGTCCGGCTTCAAGGTAAGCGTCAGGTCAAGCTTGTTTGAGTGTGTTATGCCTGTCGGTGAACTCGAAGCTCTGTAGCGAGGGTTCATCCGGCAAGGCCAAGAGACTTTGTGCATTGGCCGATTATTATCGGGAGGTTTTACGTGACGGCTTATTGTTGCCTATTTGCACGACTGGGAGTGCTTTAATTGCCTCCCTTTTATTTCTTCCAGCCGAGTGTTGAACACTCGGTGATCTCGTAAAAGGCTTACCCGTGCCTGGTACCCTTCCGCTGTTGGGACCACGAGGATTCAAAACACCTGCTAGCTTTGCTCGTGCTAGTAGCGTGTTCTTATTTTTACTGGTTGGCCTATATAAGTAGTTTACAAGGTCCAGTTTGTCCCGGTGCAAGGGCAGAACTGGGGTCTTCAGGTCCGCCCGAACGATCGTTTACTATCCTAGTAGACGTATCGTTGTGGGAACATCCTAACTACATTTGTAGCTAGAGTTCACGTGGGATTTTCAACACCACAACTGGTGCCGCGACCCGGGAACAGATTGTGACCATTGTTAACGGTTTGTATGGCCTTCCAGTTTACGAGCTACCAAGAGAAGAAGAACAAGAAAAAGACAAGAAACATGGCGAAAGGACAACCGACGGTACCAGCTACGCCTGCCAAGTCTGGCGGGGCTCGCAACGAGAGTTCAAGCCCGGCTGCGCGCTTTGCAGCCGCCACCGAGCTTTCAGTGAGCTTCGACGACGAAGCGGACATCGGTCCTGACGCCCACGATTATGAAGATTACGAAGACAAGACGCCGACTCCAGAGCCAGGCGCAGTGACGCCGGAGACGGCCACGCTATCATCGGGGCTGAGCGGGGCGACCAGGTCCCTTTCGAGGAACCTCGCCGACGAGCTCGATGATGTTGCGGGACCGGAACCCGCCTACGAAGATTATGACGATGGAACCGAGGGTTCTAAACCTTCGGTGGTGAGTGTAAAGCATTCAGCATTGCTGAAGGCACCTCGCCCACCTATCAACGGTGATACACCAGCCGCCAAGCGCGTCTTCGACCGCGTACAAGCGCTGATGCAGAATGATGAGTGGATGCAGCTGTTCAAGCCCATCCCCAAGAAAAAAGCCGACTGGCCTGCGCTTGCGCAGGAACTTCAATACCCAGTCAACTCGATTTCGACTAGTCAAGTTGCCGAGGATTCAGTTTCGCTACTGTTGTCGCTGGGGTTCGAGAACGAGACTTACCCATCGACGATGTCGCTCCAGGATTGGAGTCCACATGAAGCCGGAGCTGCTCTCCAGAAATGGAAGAAGAAGCTTCGGAAGGCGTTTGACGCTGTTGGCATCAATGCCGGAAAGCAGCCTGTGAGTCGACCGATGATTCAAGATGAAGATCCGTCCAAGATTCCACTACCGCCGACACCCCAACGACTCGTTCGAACTCCTCCGACCAAGCGTGGAGCTGAGCGTGGTGCCTTTGGCACTACCGAAGCTTCACCGTACTTTCAAGACTCGCACATGGTTACACCACGTTCGGAGAGCCGTATGCAACGCATTTACGCAAGTAACGAGGGTTCGTTCGGTCGCCGAGGCGGTGCGCGAGCTTCCAAAGGTGGTGCCGGACGTCGTCAAGTCGACAGCGATGGTTCGTCCAGTGACGATGACATTTAGGTGCGTACATTCGACGAGGAAGATCCTCAACTCGAGTTGATGCGTCAGATGAATGAGCTGGCGACGCTGAACGACGTGGACCCGACACCGAGGATTGAAATGGCTTCGCACCGACCACTGGATCGCATCACGCCGTTCTCAGGCTCTCGCAACAAGAGCGAGAACTGTATGCAGTGGCTCCGTGGGTTCGTCTATGAAATGACTGGAACCCACACAGATGCCGATAAATGGTGCATTCCATTTGAGCTAAGTCTCCGGGACGGAGCCATTCATTGGTTCCGTCAACTTCCGAAGAAGACGAAGCGCAAGTGGAAGCTGCTGAGCGATGCGTTCATCCGCTACTACTGCTCGCAGTTCACGCAGACGGCACTGTCGCGTTACTACTCCGCCAAGCGGGGAACGAAATGAACATCTGTGCGACTACATAAACAGGCTGAATGGCTACGCTCGGACCGCCCGTTTACACTTCGAGAAGAGTGGTCGCGACGCGAAAGAACACGTACAGCAGTTCCTGGCAACATGCGATGATGACAAGCTGGCGGAGAGTCTCTACCACGCTCGAGTCGCCGACATTCACGAGCTCGAAGAGATCATCGAAGATGTTCTCAAGGGCAAGGAGAGGATGGCCAAGCGTGACAGTGAGTACCGATACTCCAAGAGTCGTGATACGCGACGCGACGATGGATACGCCCGCAACAATCGGCGTGATGACCGCCGCCGCGATGACAACCGCAACAAACCAAGAGTGACACTCATTGAAGCTACGGTGGACGATCTACTAGCTGAATTAGAAGGTCGTGAAGCTGCTCAAGGGGGCAACGAGTATTCAAACGAAGATCCGAACGCTTACGACAATGTCCAAGATGAGTACAACGACTTTCAGCCCGATAATACGGATGGTGATTTCTCATTGGATGAAAACGACCGATACCTCGCCGCTGCTAACGAAAATGAGCGCCGTGCAGCTGCTAAAGGCACCTACGCACGTTCGGACAACCGTCAACCGCGTGGAAACACGCCTGATCGCGAGAATGGCTTCAATCAAGATCGCCGAGGTGGTGACCGTGGGTTCAATCAGGACCAACGCGGTCGACGTGACTTCAACCGCGACAACCGCCGCCCACAGTACGGACCATGCGCGGTGTGCGGTGGCATGAGTCACTCCGCCCACTACTGTAACAAGCGATGCAAGTTCTGCAAACAACTCCACGATGCTGGACAATGCGAACTTTTCCGCAACTTCCAAGACCTTGCCAAATTCGTGCGTACTAAGGGCACGAAGGAGGAACTCCCGCCAGAGCTCAAGGCCGTCGTTCAAGAACGTCATTTAAACTAGGCAGCCCGCCAACTACAACTGGGTTGGTCCCTATCGGGCTGCCACAGCTAACCGAGCCTTCAATGGAAGCAGAGTGTATCTTTGCTTTCATGGGGCAGAGTGAATGGCCTGATAAATACCTAACAAGTGTGAGCGCGACGAAAAATGAAAAGGAGAGGAGTAGAATCCTCGGTGGAGGTGTTGGAGAGAGAGTGGAGTGTGCTGATGCTGATGAGGGCACCAGCGAGGGTTCGTTCGGCTTGGTTTCGAGTGCAGCACGAGACGAGCCCAAGAGTCACTCCAAGATGATGAAGTTGAACCCTGGCGAGAGACAGGGGTGGTGGTCGGCCAAGAAATTCGACCGACGGATCAGAATGAGAGCTCTGGTGCAAGGCGCTGTGAACGACCAGCGAACGAGGATCCTCCTCGACACAGGAGCGAACGTTAGTGTGATCACTGACGCCTTTGCTAAGAAGTTGCGACTCCGAGATGTACCCGATCACGGACGCCGCATTGACATTCAAGGTATTAACGAAGGCAAGGTGTCTACGACGCGGCGAGCGTGCGTCAAGATTACGCTCGGATGGGAGATGGTGTACGAGTTCGAGATGTGGGTAATGGCGCATAGTGCAGCCGTCGACGTGGTACTCGGGACCGACTTTATGATCCCAGCTGGGATCCGGTTGGACCTGTTTCACGGCGCGGCGCAATTACCGCACGAAGTTCAAATCCCGCTGATTAAGACCAAGAACATGATCGACAGCGAAGAATACGGCTCCCATGTTAACGCCGGGCCACCCGAGCGTTTGGACATTCAAGCGCACGAGTCGCGAGAATATCGACTAGCGAAGCGTCAAGTCGGGCTGGAAGAACACGTACTGTGGGTTCGTCGAACGAACAAGCTAATCCCATCAGTGACGAGGTTTCGACGTGGACGGCCTCAGAGCATTCGATTGACCAACGTGTCTGATCGAACTGTGTACCTACCAGCACACGACTCGATCGCGATGTGGATTCCAGATGGGGATTTGCCACGAGGTGACGGCTATGTGCGTCTGGAGTCCAAGAAGTACCAAGACTGGCAAGTGTTGGCCTACGAAGGTTGTAGAGACCGCGAGCTCTTTCAGCGTGAATGCGAAATCTACGAACAATGGCTTGCAACTCAGCCTTCGGCAGTTGATCGACCGTACTACCCAGAACCCGGTGGGGTGCTAGCACGACCTCTAGAAGACTCGCTAGTGGGTTCTAGTGATCGTCTGACATGTGCAGAGCGCTGGGCACTGATCCTGGAAGAACGTGAACGGGTGGAAGCATGTCTGGCGTCTGGGGTGACAGCCGGGGATTCGGCCGACGATCAGCCTTCCGCAGAACCTTTGGACACGTACACGACAACCCATGGCGGAGGCAATAACGCGAACGAAGCCTCGGTAGTGCGTACACACGAACTACTGAGGCCGGTAAACGTGGTACATACGCCAACGAGTGTTAGTGTCCAGTCAGGGGTGACCACGGAAGCGACAAGTAACAGCACTGGATTAAATGGAGTCACCTGTTTTGACGAAGCTGTCCCGGCCATGTGTGTCACCAAATCTGCGAACGAGACGTCGGTGGTTGATCCAGAGGATGCAGGCATCGCGCGGAAGGTGTTGAGTACGGCACCGAGTATTCATTACAAGAGTGGTGCGAATTTCGAAATGTCAAGACAGCGGCAGAACGAGGAGCGGAACAAAAGTCAACAACTCAATATGTCGGCGGCCCACGCATTCAATATTGCGAACGACGACTCGGCAGATGGCCCAGAGATGGGAAACCAGGATGGGAAGGAGATGGACCAAGTACCGACTGTTGAAATCAAAGCGGGTGCCAATGTTGAGTCAAGGGAAGAATCCGTAGCGACGTTGGACGGAACATACATCTCGGTTGCTCGAGTGTTAACAACCGAGGGAGATGAAGCAACGGAGGATACGAGAAATGATTTCTACGAACACCCAGCTAACAACATTGGCCTGGACGACTACGCGAAGGAGCTGGCATTCCTGCCGGATCTGACCGAAGAGATCAACACGACAATTGACTACACTGCGCCTAATGTTGCTGATCCTGAGCTGTCGACTGAACGCCGAGAACGTCTGGTCGTGACGCTAAAGAACCACGAGCACATCCTGATTGCTAGTGGTAACGCACTGCCGCCGCCAGCCTACGGTGCGGTATGCGATATCGACACACAGGGGCACGCCCCAATTAAACAGCGTGCCCGACGCGTGCCGCTACGATTTCTCGGTAAGCTGTACGAGCTGCTGCGCGCTTTATTGCGTGCGGGACTGATCGTCTTTTCAGACAGTCCATGGGCATCGCCGATCGTGATTGTGATGAAAAAGAACGGGCTGGACATCCGGCTCATCATTGATTACAAGATGGTGAATGCTATCACCGCGATCATGGAGTATGCAATGCCGCTAGTCGACGACCTGTTAACAGATCTCGAGCGCTACCTATGGTTCTGTTCGCTGGATGCAGCAAGCGGCTTCTGGGCGGTCATGATGACCTTGCGAGCGCGTAAAGTGTCGGCGTTCGTCTGCGCACTCGGACATTTCGAGTGGTTGCGCATGCCCTTCGGGTTGAAGAACGCGCCGATGATATACCAGCGTATGATTGACAACGCACTCTGGGGGTTCGTTCAACCTAAAGGAGGTTGGTTTGAATACTCAGAGAGGATGCGTTTAGCTGAAGAACAGGCCAAGGAACGTCGTGGGCCAAGCGCCGAGGGTTCGTTTCAAACGAAGTTCGCGGCAGACCGCGAAGCATCGGTAGAGACCGACCCTGTACTACAACTCGTCAACAGCCCCGTCGCTGACATGTTTACGAACGGGGAACCAGACGAATCATCGCTGGTACCTGTATTTGGTCGACGGTCGTTTGTGGATGACATTTGCTTCGGTGGCGAGGATTTCGACAGCTGCCTGGCGACGCTGGACCGATTGCTGGCAAGGTTTGCACAGTGTCGGATCAGCATTAGTTTCACCAAGAGCATCTTCTGCCAACCCAAGGTGGACTTTCTGTCGCATAAAATTTCGCCAGAAGGTATCAGAGCTGACCCCAAGAAGCTTGCGGCCATCACAGAGCTTTCGTTTCCAACGAGTAAGAAGGGCATGCAGTCGTTTCTTGGAGCGGTTAATTACTACAGCCGCTTAATTCAAGACTTCGCGGTCTACGGTGCGGCGCTGTACCAGCTCAAGGACGAAGACTTTGTCGTTGAAGGTGGCCTTTCTGTGGCACGTCGTTCCTTCGAAAAATTGAAGACGAGTGTTTCACATTCACCCATCCTCAGGCACTTCGACCGGTCGAAGGAAGTTCATGTCATGCTCTTTGCGAATGAATGGGCGTTGAGCACTACGCTAATGCAAGAACATGAAGGCAAGTTACACCCCGTACGGTTCCTCGGTCGGGTGCTAAAGGAGGCCGAGATGAATTATCATCCTGCGGAGAAGGAAGTTTTGGCGTTACTTCTGCTGTTGAAGATCTGTTACGTCCAGCTGGCAGGAAAGACGCTACATGTCTATACACGATTCTCGACGTTAGAGTGGGTGCATAAGTCGAAGTCTCTCTTCGGACGCGCGGTCCAGTTCGCAGTGCTGCTATCGCAGTGGCACCTGAAGGTGCAGCGCGTGAAGGAGAAGGATGTTGCCTTCGCGCAGCTACTGCAGTCAAGCATCACGAGCTTCGTCGACTTGGAAGACTCGCTCGCGCCGGTGGCACCTCCACACAAGGGTTCCCCGACTATTCGAATGGACCCCGCGTTGCTGTACGCCAAGCTTTCCCGTAATTACAGCGGATTCGTCATGTCTTTTGACGGATCAGCGAAGACAGAGAAGTACGGTGGCTACGGGAGTTGTTCATGGGTGCTGTGGAGCCTTCCTGAGTGGAAGGTAGTGATTGCTGCAAACGCTTACCTCTCGGCTACCACGGTGAATGAGGCAGAGTATACAGGTATGATAAACGATGTCAAGGCTGCTATTGCGCACGGTGCCGAGGATTTAGTCATCGTTGGTGACTCAAGGCTCGCGATTCAACAATCACTAGGGGTGATCGCATGCAGGAAGGAAACTTTGCTAGCGCTGCTGAATACTCACAAGGAACTCACGGCCAAGCTTCGATCAGTTAAATATCTCCACGTTGTACGAGAATACAACGCTGCCGCGGATTCGTTAGCCACTGAAGCGCTGGAATCGAAGGTCAGTCGGGTCATCTTGGCTGAAACTCGCAAGTCGGAATTGGCATCGCTGAATCGCATCCAGGAAATGATCTACGAACAGGATGAAGACTCGGTAGATGTTTCGTCACGTGGAGCAGAGCGTCAAGTACATGTACTGTCAGGCAGCGAATCTTCAAAGTGGAAAACTTTCGAAAATTTCGTGGCTGATTACAGTTCACCAAAAGGCGATTATGGTAATATGGCAGTGATGACTCAGCGACAGACGAAAGCCAAGAAACGCGTCAGGTTTGCAGATGAACACTCGGAGGATGTCTCAAAAGCTCAAGAACAGCATGAAGAACGACGAGAGACGTCCACCGAAGATTCATTCGGCGAAGATTTGCCAGACCATCCTCACAAGACTGTACCAGCGGCATTTCCCGATGCGGAAGATGTTGACCCGGTAGCGATACAGCGGGAACGACGCAGACGGATACTAGTAGCACAAGACGAGGAGCAGAAGTGGTTTAACTTCAAGAAAGTGCTTCAGGGCCAAGCAGAAGAGCTGAGTTACAAAGAAGCTCGAGATGCCTGGAAGTATGCTGACCGGTTCGTATTGTCTGAAGACGGCGTGCTTCACTATCTTGGATTGAATCGTCGGTACGACCACAGTTGGCAAGAGGAGACCAAGCTGCGGCTTGTGGTACCAACAACGATGATTCAAGAGGTCTTGCAGAACTGTCACGACTCGCTGGAAGGAGGACATCAAGGTGTGGTGAGAACGTTCCATCGCGTTAAGTCCGATTATTATTGGATCGGCTTGTACGCTGACGTGGAGAAGCATGTGAAGTCCTGTCCAGATTGCAGCTCGAGTAAAAGCCGTCCACAGCTTCGTGGATACTCGCCTGGCAACGTACTAGCCGAACGACCTTTCCAGATCGTCTCGATGGATTTTGTAATCCCACTACCGAAATCTCGCAGGGGCAACACGGCGTTGCTCCTATTTCAGTGCTCGTTCACGGGATTCGTTATTGCCAAGGCTATGTCAGATACGACTGCACTGAGTGTTGCCCAAGCGCTCGAAGAATGTGTGTACCGACGGTTCGGGGCCCCATCATTGATAAGGCACGACCGTGACCCACGCTTCATGAGCGAGGTGTTCCAAGCATTTGCAGAGATGATGCAGTCAAGATCAAGAGCGACTTTGAGCTATCGGCCACAGGCTAATGGACAGCAGGAACGCTCGGTGAAGTCAGTGATGGGGTCCGTACGGGTGTACGCGGAAGACCCTCTGCAGCAAGATTGGGACGAAATCGCGGAGAAGCTAGTATTTGCTATTAATACTTCTCAAGACACTACGAGGAAGGAAACGCCGTTTTACCTCGTTCATGGTTGGGATGCGCAGTCGACGTTGCGGGCAATGTCGTCATCACTCAAACGAGGACTCGGCAAGCAGTCTGACGCACTGGCGTGGCGGCGTGAGATCAATCGACAACATGAGGTCGCCCTCACTATGGCCAAAGATTATCAGGCTGTAGAAAAGGAGCGAAGGGCTTAAAAGCATAATGATGCCCTGAGTCGACTGGAAAAAGCTGCTGTACCTCAACCCAGTGGAAACGAACACTCGGCAGATCCTCCAGAAGTTTCGGAAGAGATGGAAGATCCTGCAAGAGCTCCACCGAGATCTCTTTTTGAGATTGGGAGCCGGGCGTGGTTGTACATGGAACGCGTCAAACCGGGCTTAACAAAGAAATTAGCTCACCGATGGCATGGACCTTTTCGGATCAAGCGCAAGGTGGAAGAGTTTGCGTACGAGCTGGAACTGCCTGACCGAAGTGGGTATCGCTTCTACCCAGTAGTGCATGTGTCGAGACTCAAGGCTGTCAACGAGTTCAACAGTCGACCGAACACTCGGTTGGTACTAGACGCGACTAATGAAGCAACACTCGACTTCGATGAGGAACTGTTGCCTGAGGACAGCTGGGAACCAGATCAAGTTGCCGGTGAATATGAAGTCGAGGCCATCCTCGACGACAGAACACCACTGACGACGAGCACGGAGCGTGCTGTACGCGAGTTCAAAGTCAAGTGGGTGGGCTATGAAGATCCAACTTGGGAACCAGCACCCAACTTGTCATGTGGAGGTCTGCTGTACGACTATTTGCGAGCCAAGAAGAGCGAGAATCGGCTGCAGATGGCGCAAGTGGCGGACGAAGACTAAGCGTGACTGGATCACGTGTGAACTGTCCACAGGGCGAAGCAGCCTGTGGTAACAGACGAAAAACGTTACTGCAACAACAAATTGTATATGCATTTGGAGAACAACATGAACATGATTACGCTGTGGAAGTGGATTAAGAATAAGAAAACATGAATGCCGACCGGAGAGCGACCACTGATAACGAAGTCACGCGGGACACCTCAACAGTTAGCTGCGATGCTGGAGAACGTCGTGGAACGTGCAGCGAGGATTCAAATCGATTCCAAGTGCCTGGCCGCGGTGGCCAAGAGTGCCAACGAAGTCGAGTCACCACTCTCCTTCTCCTCTTCATCAGGAACCGGAGCCTCGGCAGCTGGAACTGAAGCCGGACCCTGCGAATCCTCGGTACCAGCTTCAGGAGGAGCAGCAGGAGCCATCTCCGCGGGTTCAGCGACGACGGGGAGTGCTGCAGGAGCTACCACAGGGAGTGAAGAGTCCGGGGCAGCGGGCGCCGGAGGGTCGGTTGATGACGCTGCTGTCGGAGGAAGTGCAGCAGACTGAGGGGCGTTCGAACCCTCGGTCTTGCTCTCCTGAGAAACAAATCGAGTAATGCGAGGTGATGAGCAAGGTACCGATGATTCAGGAGAAGGATGGGCTTACGTACCTCCAGCTGCTCACGTTCGCGACGTCTACGAGGATTGAGACGCTGAAAAGCGTCGGACACGGCTCGATTCAGACGCTTGGACATACGTTGGCGAGATGGTGAATTGAAGAATGAAGAAATGTCACAACGGGCACCAGTACCTTGGCTTCCATTGCGACAAGGGGCAATTGTGGTGTAGTGATTTCTCCGTAGTTGCGGATTATCACCCGTCGACAAAGACGTGACACCGCCCAAGTTGTTCAAGCGACGAACCCTCGGTCAGGTGATGTACGGAGACGCCAAGGTGCAAGGGACTCGACGGCGTCACTCCCGAGCTTTCAACAAGTATCGGATACGGCCATATGTCACTGAATCCAGGCTGTCCTTATTATTAATAATGGACTGGCCGGATTCGCATTCAGCGGACCATCTACGGTACGAACCCTCAGTGGCGGTTGGGATGAGTTCGCGGAAGACTCAGCGACCTTTGGAAGGCAAGTTCACCGTCTGGGACAGGGCGCGGACCGTTAAAGATGCTCATGCGACGGTGCAGACGACGCTTGGCATGCAAGAAGATCCATAACGGATCATTGTTCACTTGATATTTGTATACTTGATTAGGACTTCTTATTAGGAATAGACCCGAAAGGGTAAGCTTAAATACAGAACAGAATTTCCACTCAAGCGCACAGAGCGACGTCCGGCTTCAAGGTAAGCGTCAGGTCAAGCTTGTTTGAGTGTGTTATGCCTGTCGGTGAACTCGAAGCTCTGTAGCGAGGGTTCATCCGGCAAGGCCAAGAGACTTTGTGCATTGGCCGATTATTATCGGGAGGTTTTACGTGACGGCTTATTGTTGCCTATTTGCACGACTGGGAGTGCTTTAATTGCCTCCCTTTTATTTCTTCCAGCCGAGTGTTGAACACTCGGTGATCTCGTAAAAGGCTTACCCGTGCCTGGTACCCTTCCGCTGTTGGGACCACGAGGATTCAAAACACCTGCTAGCTTTGCTCGTGCTAGTAGCGTGTTCTTATTTTTACTGGTTGGCCTATATAAGTAGTTTACAAGGTCCAGTTTGTCCCGGTGCAAGGGCAGAACTGGGGTCTTCAGGTCCGCCCGAACGATCGTTTACTATCCTAGTAGACGTATTGTTGTGGGAACATCCTAACTACATTTGTAGCTAGAGTTCACGTGGGATCTCCAACACCACAGAACCTATCCAACGAGCATGATTCCGCCACCAGGCAGCTCCTCCAGAAGTACCAAATCTCCAGAGCAGTGTTGCAACAATGGAAGTCAACGGTGCAGCCAGCTCATAAGGACGACGTTATGCGCGATAGTATCGGAGATGGAGAAGTAGAGGACGAAGCGTCGTCTGCTTATGCGCCATCCTCGGAGGGCAGCCAGAGTAGCACGCAATCAGACGTAATTTTACGCCGACAAAAACATCCACCACCCAAGGCACTGGTCAAAAGGGCGCACACTCTAACCCCCATGGAGTGTGAAGCCATTCGTCCGGACGTGAAAGCCAAACGAGACCATAATCCACAACAGACACAGCCTGTAGTTTTACCAGCCAACCTGAAGAAGGAACCAACGCTAACAAACACGCCGGTGAGAGAAGCGTGGCCGGAGCTCTGGCAACAAATGCGGTCGCTCTGGCCGTCCACGGCAAAAACTCCATTTCCATTGGAACAGAGTACAGAGGAGGACTGGATTCACACGGCTCGTGAGGAACCTACCATGTTGCTTCACATGGTCCAACGCTTTCCATTTCCGGAGGAGCTAATGGCTTCGCTTAGTGACAAGACGCTAATGGAGTGGACAGCTCAGTGGCGCCGTGACTGTGTTCAGGCTAGATTAATTGCGTACCGAAGCAGGTCAGAGGACCGGGGCACACTCCGATGGCTGGACGACTGGAAGGCACGGTTCGCAAGGGCCCACCGAACAACCTTGCCCCTCTAGTGGATAGCAGTGAAGACTGGACCAAGCTCCGGAGCCGCGGTTACGGGAAAGATGAAATCCTGAAACTGTGCGACGTGGGGAACAAACGTCTTGCTCAACATCTCCTATGTGCCTTAATCTATGAAAAAGAAATTCGAGCACTAACGGGACGAGAGAAGGAAGCGAAAACGGAGCGCTGACGCGTCTGCAGCGTCACCTGGTGGCACTCCAAAGCGTGACTGAATTTCGGTTAGCGTATTCTGCAGAAACGAACTCGGTGGACTGGTATGCTCTCGCGCGCTACTTTTCCAAGGCCATAAAGAAGAGGGCCGTTGAGCGCGATCATCCTTATTAAGGGTGGTACAGAACAGCAGTCACCTCGACAGGGAAAAAGAGGAGGTGGAGCTGCTGGAGATGTCTACGGGCGTCTGATAACCCTGCGCGAGGCAAGAGAGGGTGCAGGAAGGAAAAAGAAAAATAAGAAGGAGTCGTCGCGATTACAGACTCAGAACGTAAGGGGCTTTAAACAAGAAACCCGACTCAGGTGGATGCGAGCGTGGAGGCGCACACCGGTCCGGGCAAGACCAATGGCTTGGATGCTGCAGGAAACGCATATCACCTCGAAGGATGAGGTGGACCAACTCGAGAAATCCTGAAAGCAACTATGGGGAAAACAAAACGAACAGGACAGTCAGCCGCTCTCGTTTTGGAGTGTGCACAGCTCCAAGACAGGGGGAGTTGCTATTTTGATTAACCCCGAGTACTCGAGTGTGGCAAAACCATGGAACACCGGCAAATGGAGCAACAGAATAATGGCGGTCCGGATTAGTGGACAACTAGTGGTCAATGTATACGCATCCAACATTCAAGCCGAGAGAGAAATGATGTGGAAACAGCTTCGATTATGGACGTGGCCTCAGTGTGACGTAGTGCTCGCAGGAGACTTCAACAGTGTACAGAGTCCCCCGTTGGATAGGCTGGGCGGTCAACGAAGTGCTAAGCCGGAAAGTCCCGCATTACGAGATTTGGTAAGTCACCTTAACTTGGAAGATGCTGTGACGCTAGAAGGAGAAGCAGCAGCAGATGACGAGGACATCGATCCCACTGAGTATTTCACGTACTGGGGAGCAGAATGTGCGAGTCGGATAGACCGTTTCTATGTTCCTACCGCATGGACTAATCGAGTACATTGGGTGGAAGTTAGAGAACCAGCTGCGTCATCGGATCATCAGTGTGTATGCTTACACTTACGAAATGAAGTGCAATCCGGAAAAAGACAGCTCTCTAATAGGAAGGTAACCTATCCGATTAGGTCCTCACAACCAGCGCGAGTACATGCAGAGCTTATGGAAGACCTCATCGCAAGCGGCGTTGGAAAACAGGTAACGAGCAGAACCTGGGATCGAACGGTAGACGAATGTGTTCACAGTATCAAAAGAGTGCAGCGGAGTGAGCGGAGAAGAAGAGAGCGAGCAAAACACCGCGTAAACGCTCAGAACAGAGCACATTTACTCACCAGAAGGGAACTCTTGCGGGTCACCGAGGAAGAGGCCAGAGAAGAATATGAGATCAGGTTGGGACAGAAGTTAGAGCGTACAATCGAGCAACTCCGCTGGAATTTCAAGAGAGTTTCCAACTGGGAAAAAGATCAAACCATCACCGACATTCAGCATAATCATGGAGAACAGTTTCATCGCACCATGACTGTAGCGGACAAATTTGGGTCAGAATGGAAACCAACTCTAGGCCATGTGCACAGTCAAGTTCCGCTAGAACATTTAGAAGGCGCGTTTGATACCTTTGTGAACATACCAGCGGAGAGACAAGTGACGTCAGAACAAAATGCATTCCTGACAGCAGAGATAACCGAGGAGGAGGTACTGACGGCAATCACAGCTCTCAACCGACACAAGGCAGCGGGACCGGATGGGTTGAACAATGACTTCTTCAAAGACGCCCAACCAGTACTTGTACCGGCAATAGTAGTACTAGGAAATTAATTGCTCAAAGGTGCAGAGCCGCCTGCTTCATTCCTTGAAGGACTCATCATCCCGTTGCGCAAGAAAGGAGATTCAACAGACGCGATGGACTTCCGACCGATATCCTTGCTGCAGACCGGATACAAATTATTCATGAAAGTCATAGCCGCCAGGATGCAAACAGTATTAGGGAAACCTATTGGGGATTCCCAGCAAGGCTTCGTGCACGGACGTCAAATGATGAAGACGGTCATGATGATGTTAGCTATTATTGCCACAGCGGAGAGTGAACCGGATTTAGCAGCACGGCTAAGCAAGGTCATTCTCCTGCTGGACTTTCGGAAGGCTTATGACACAGTTTCTCGAGAATTTCTTTTTCTAGCGGTGCTCAGATTTGGATTCTCGACAAACTTCGTTAATTTGCTAAGACGGCTTCACGACGGAACCTCTGCGAGGTTCTTGGTAAATGGAGAGTTATCGCGGGCTCAATCGGTAGTGTCAGGTATTCGCCAAGGATGTCCAGTAGCGCCGCTACTGTTCATTATAGCAGCGGAGGTGCTCGCATTGGCCATACAGCAAGATTCAACATTACAAGGTATTGAAGTACCAGGAACAGGGGGGGGCAGCGGCACCTAGTCTCTGCATTCGTAGATGACTCTACAGTCTTCCTACAGCAAGCTCAACAAATTCCCCGAGTAATGCATATCGTGGACCAATTTGGCAAATTGTCTGGCCTGCAAGTTCAACCAGCAAAAAGTCAACTTATATTTCTCAACAAGGCGGTGGACCTGCTCCAGTTTAGCGGACTACCCGTATTGAAGCATGGAGACACGGTGCGGTACCTGGGTTATCAAGTAGGAACTGGATCTTTAACAGAAGTGAACTGGGCAACTCGTATCCGGAACATCCAACGACGACTGGCCACAGCTACCAAGTTAGCGACTAGCGTGGCTCATCGAGTGTTGATCTTAAACGTCATCATGATGCCGTCCGTGCTGTTCACAGCGGCAGCATTCGAGATGCCCCTATGGGCTGAAACCCAGATCCGGAATATCCAAAAGCAGTTCTTGTGGAGACATAGTACTGCAACGGATAAAAGTCGTCATAAACTCAACCCGGGACTTGTATTTACACCGAAGCAAGCGGGGGGTTTGGGTCTGGTATCGATCCCGATAGCATGTAAAACTCAGCGCGTAAAGCAGACAATTCTGTGGCTAGTACAGCGGAAGGACACCTACTGGTACGCCTGGAAGGAGTGGGTATTCAGGGGAACGAGCGAAGAGTGGGGTGAAGTAATCTCACCCACCCAAGCGACCGCACGAGAGACTAGCACACTCACAGGGAGGCCAGGTAACGCATACAGCAACTAATCAGTAGTTGGATGCAGCCAGCGGAGGAACTCACAGCGGACTCCATCCTGGCGTACCAGAAGAACATCGATAGACTGGAAGCGGAATCATTAAGTTGGACGGTAGCGGAGAGATGGATCATAGAGTTACCAACTAAGCTGGGGACACCGTGGCGAGCGATGACAACCGATGAAGCAATATTCTGGCCAGCCTTCAACTGGAATGCCAATCCGTGGATTCTAGATAAAAGAGGTAACACCCTGAGTCGGAAGAAATTCGACAGGATCCAAAGTTGTACGGTGGAAGCACTACATATCACGCGTACCACTGACACTACCTACGAGTTCTCAATTCCCGTGGAGGGACAAGCGAAACATCAACAAGCAAAGCTGCGCAGGTGGGGTCTAGCTATCCTACTTAGTGCGCCATCGATCGCGGTTGGGGCGGTACTCCAGGTGACGAACAAACTCACACTGCGGCATCCACCCACGCTCGTGAAGGGCTTTATCTGGCATATCTTACAGGACGGAAGAGCACGAGGATCGAGGGCTCCTGGTACAGAAGCCGAAACAACAACAATCACGTTGGAGCAAATGCCCAATGGCATAA
This sequence comes from Phytophthora betacei, assembly GCA_011320135.1. Taxonomy (NCBI): domain Eukaryota; phylum Oomycota; class Peronosporomycetes; order Peronosporales; family Peronosporaceae; genus Phytophthora; species Phytophthora betacei. Next base: position 421,967 of record JAANHX010000689.1, on the reverse strand, counting down.
CATGGAAACCAGTAACATCGAGTCCAGTGGAGACCCGGCCACAGGAGGAATGGAGAGAGCTAGAGCGATTAGGAGAAATTGGTTGTTTCGTCTTCGTCGCACACCCACGGATTCACAGTTTCCCCTGGACTGTTAAACCAAGTATCGCAAACAAACATGTACTGGCAGTGTTGAAAGTGCAACCCTTCAAGAAGTACAGAGGAGACACTGGCCAACTACGAGGGCACGTACAGCGTCTCCAAGAAATAGTAGTAACGAGCGGGTGGCAAAAGGCAGCAATGCAGCAAACGCCGACGCAAGTATGGTCCCACAAACACCAACTCACTGAATACCAAGTATGGGTGAGTTACCGTGTAGCTGTCCGACAGCTCAACTTGTATCATGAAGGCCGTCGCCAAGACAACAGTTGTCCAAAGCTACAAGCATGCCAAGGGACAAAGGAGACAATAGAACATATCTTCTGGGAGTGCCCCTGCGCACAAGCCTGCTGGAGCAAGCTCCTACAGCATTGGACAGGGGAATGCTGGCAACCAGGGGATATTGAAAGGTTTCAGACGCAATGCGCCAGCCGCAAGGCACCGCAGATATCACAACACGTTCAGAAGCAATTGTGGCTTCAATTCCCAGATGCGGCGAAGGAGACTACGGCCATCTGGTTGAGAATATGGGAGATACTCTGTAGCATTTGTCTCACAAGCTTATGGATACAAAGAAACCGAGTAGTCTTCCAACAAGATCAGACCACAGAGGGAACCGGTAGCCAGGAGTTTTGGGCGACAGCCACGAGACAATACAAGCCCTGGGGAAGCGAGAAAGCCGACGTCCTGAATCTCAAGAGCAAGGAACGCAATTGCTGTTATGCTTACGGGTACTTACAAAAATACCAAGAGAGCATCCCAGTCCTGGGGTGAGCCTCGTACAACCACCGGACCAACTGGCACCGGCGTTGCTAACCAGGCTTAGGCAATACCAGACATCTAGTCGTCTATAAGACCAAATAGAATAGTCTGACTCTCTCTCTCATTTACACTGGCAAGGCGGCATCGCGTGTACTGGAAACTGGTACTATTATGTAGCGTGCGGAAGCTAAAGAGCTAAGAAAACCGCAACCATCTACAGTAGAAATACAGATAAAATGTACATCTTTGAAAACGATCCAGATCGTACTTAAGTCGCCGCATATCGTACTTTGGTGGGTTTTCACTCAAGGCGTTCAATTAAAGAACCGCGCGCGGTATTTTCTACAGTAGTAGAGCGCTCAATACTTCCCACGTATATAAATTAATAGTGTTTTTGATCTTTCAACCACAATAATGCTTAACTTAAAAAAAGTTGATTTGAGCAATACAGTCTTCTGTAAAGTACGAATTCTGCCTAAAAATAATTAAAACGTGCATTCAAAAGGAAATTTGTATGCGAGTGACTATTTGACTTGCTAAAACAAAAACAAAGAGTTTTTTTTAGAAAGTACTTTGTTCCACGAAAGTATTTTTCACATACCGGTGGTGTGGACCCCACAGAAGAATAAATCCGATGTGGTCACGTCTTACGGAGGGCTTAGCTGATATCGTGGCGCCCGAGGAAGGCGACGAGCTAGAGAGCAATGACGACGACCAGCTGTGGAATCGCTTCACCGCCGTAGTAGCGCCCCCTCCTCCATCCCCAAAAGCTACAGCTGCTGTTGCGGAAGAGGACGAGCAAGAGCAGTATATCTGCGAGTTGGAGCGTGCTCTCCTGCAGCGAAAAAAACAGAACGAGACGCTCGAGTCAAAAGTATAAAACCGTCCAGCTGCTTGGTGTTTGTATGTGCAATGCATTGACCTAAATGTATGTCAAATAGCTTCTCGAGCTAGAGACTCAAGCGGGGGGAGAGAGACAGCTCAAACGACAGATGAAGCAGCAGGTAGGTGAGACCAGTTTTTTATTAGTGTTTTGTAATACTTTTATTAATACCTCTTTGTAATATTTTTATAGGAGCTGGAAATTGCCCAGCAGAAGGCTACTATTGAGAGGCTCCAGGCTGCTCGACATGATGTGACAATACAGCGCGAAGAAGGGTCCACTTCAGGGTCTGAGCGTGATCGACTAGTGCTGGAACTGCGACAGTCCCAAGCTGAGGTAATGATATTAAAATGCACTAGCCTCTTTGGAACGAGATTACTTAATATTTTTTTTTATCAGGCGGATGTTCTAGCGACGCAGTGCCAAGCTCACGAGAAGGAGTTGATCGCTTTACGTGACCGTGTAGAAGAGCTACAAGCTGCTAATGAGACGTTGCAGGAGGACGAGCGGGAGGCTCGTAGTAGAGCTGTCGAGTATGAACAAGGATACATGGATTTATTAGCAGAAATTGAGAAGGTAAAGACACAGAACGAGACGGAGAAGGCAGCGTTGCTTGCGAAAAGCGAGGAGCACTTGAGCTCGATTGACAGCCAGAAACTGTATGACCTGGAGGCTCGGTTGACTACGTCGGAAGCCGATAAGGTAGTCGCCCAGCAAGACGCTGAGCGACTGCAGCGAGACCTGGATGCTCTTGAAGGCGTCTTGCATCAGTTCCAGGTGGAGAGCAAGGCTCAGAAAGAGCGTGTTGCTGTGATAGAAGCGAAGCTCGAACAAGCGAAGGCAGAGCTGCAAACGCGCCAGCCTCTACCGGAACCTTCGGAAGAAACGAACGATTTAGAGAGGGTTATGGAGAAACTGGCCAAGAAAACACACGAGTGTGAACAACTTCGAGAGGTACGCGAAATTACTATTTTTCTGTAGTATTTTTTACTGATGAACAAATTTGTGTAGGCGCTTGAAAGCACAGCGACGCACTATAATTCGGAGCGCGACGTGCTGGATAGAAGACTTGCGGCTGAATTGGTGGTATGAATACCTACCGTACTTTACTAAACGATGTTACCACGTAGTATTTCTGCTGACTTTTGACTATTTTACTACAGGTGGCCTATGTGGATAGTACCAAGAAGGTCGAAGTACTTCAGCTCATGGCGAGGATGATGGTTTGTTTTACAAATGCTGACAAGTTTATTACTACTATCTCAAAAAATACTATTTGAATGTACTATTCTGCAGGGTTTTTCGGAGGAACAAAAGCGCCGTGTTGGCTTGGGGGATCAAATTGAAGGAAATGGAGGCGGGGGACTGTTCTCGTCTATTATCGGGCTTGTTGCTCCAGGCGACAGCGGGACTGCTCCCGTCGACCCGTCGGCGATAGAAGGCAAGAGTTTTGCTGATATTTGGTCTAAGTTCTTGCTTGATGAAGCATCCAATTTTTTTTAATACAAACCGGCTAAGCAAACAGCGACATAGTTATTAGCCCTTTAATTTTAAAAAGAGCTTAAAGTAAGCACTCGAACCACTTGAATGGCTTCTGGGAGTCTTTAAAGATACTGTCGTGGGTCAGAAACGCCGTGTCTGCGTGGTTCAAAACTGGTCTGTAAAATCTGTTCTCGTAGCTGTTCCCGAACAGGTTTGGGTCGAGGCCTCCCAAGCAGCTCTGGAACTCCACTAGGCCGTCGTTTTTGGACGATTTATGCGGAATCACGGTGCCTCCAACGATGCACGACAAGTAGAACTTCGACAAGACGCCGTCGTAGAAATCACTGCACATGGCTGCATCCACATTAGTACGATACGCTTCTTGAGCCTTTTTGTACGCTGCGTCTAGAGCTGCGTTGCTGTATTCTCCACCTTCGTAGGATATTGATTTACGTGAAGCAGAGGCAGGACACTGGCCGACCCATTGTAGTAATGGTGCTGCAACGGTACTGACCTCACCGTCGCACAATTCTTGGATATAGTCTCCAGCCATGCTTCCTTTCATCGGTGCACTGAGACTCACCCACGTCGTTGTGTCAGCGAATTTACACTTCCCTGTAGCGAGAGCGTTCGCCATCACTAGTCCACCCATCGAATGCGTCACAACGATCGTATCCGAAATGGTTCGTGTAGATGCGTCACTGGAAGCACTCATTGAAAGCGAGAAATCACAGAACTTGTCCATAAGTGCGTCATCTGTCCATCCAGCGTCTACAGTGTTCAAGACGGCGTACTTGACTGTAATACAACACGGAGCGTGGTCACCGATGTCTCCGAACTTTTCTTTCGTCAGCTTGGGCGAGTCTTGAAGGCCTGGCGTCTCGTTTGAGTTACCCAAGCCATGCAGGAAGATGCACGGGCGTGGAGTCGACTTACACTCACATTTGTCTTCACCTAGCTCTATTGATATCGCCTCTTTCAGGTTTCTGGAAGCGGGTGGCAGAGCTTCACCTGTAAGCAGTGCGAGTGCTGTCGGTGTCATCGGTGCGGGTTTTACTACAACAGGACAAGATCGAACCGCGTCCTTCGTCAGTGGTGCCGACATGTTACGGGTCGGACTCTGCAGATATTCCGCTGTCATCGTGACATCGAGTCCGTACGCAGTAAAACCCGACGAACCCGATGAACACAAGACGAGCTGAACCCCACCAAACGATGTCTGAAACAGCGCTCCGTCTGGACACTCGACAGCTTTCCCTCCGACGGACGCGCTTGAAACTGAGCTAATGTTGTTGAGCGCTGGTAGCATGTTCTCGAACGGTAAGATCGACGGAAGACAGTGAACCTTCTGTGAGGTTGTTGAGGTACTGGAGCTTTCCACCATGTACGATACGCCGTCTGCGAGCATGTACGTGATTCTGGCGTCGTCCTGAACGAAGTTAGCGATGCCGTCGTACCGCAGTGTGTTGTCCTCAGACACGACTGGATTCGCAAATACGTCGAAGGTAGACTGTCCATGGATGTACATATTCTTGCCCGTTAGCGTAACTTGCAACCGAAGTGCGGGTACTTTCGATAGCGCTTGAAGGTGTCCATTACTGCTCACGGGGCCATTTATGGGAATGTCGGCTGCTACGAGGGTTAGAAGAGCGCACACGACGACCAAAACTGATGGAAGAGAAGCTTGAAACATTCAAGTTGGTAAGAATGCGTTAACCAGATGACGGAAATGAAAATGTGGTATTGTCGTGAGCCTTCCCGATCGCCTGTGCATTAGGTATGTACCGTACATGTACCAAGTGCTGGAGTTTACATGCATACTGTACATGTAACCTGTATGCATTAGGGCTAACGTTCAATGCTTACCTTAAAAGCAACGGTTTACGCTATTAATATGGTGTGAGCAGTGCACTAAACATACTGTGCCGATATTGAAAAATAAGCAATACGCGTTTTGACTTGATTTATGTAATAAAGATCGAGCGCGGTGTCAATGATGCCAATGAATTGACAGCGTGAAACTGTATCGTGCCGGATTACTACATGTACGAAGCCCTTAAAAAGAGTAAAGGAGTCTCTGCGGGTATGTCTTCGGCTGTTACATAAAATAAAAATACCGGTACATGTAGTGTACTTGTAACTTACAAGCTGTAAGACAGCAATGATTTGCTTTTGATGCCTACCGACGGTACATGTACATGTACTTCACCCGGGTAAATCACCGTACATCATGTACAGTACATACGTATTCAACGACTCAACAAATTTTTATAAAATATATTAAAATACAAGTGCAAAATCGTATATCCCATTTGATTCCAAGTAGGTTATATTAATAGGGCTAAAACAACGACCTGAAAAAAAACAATGCAGCAACTGGAAACGAAGACGTGAAATTGAGTGCAAGTCAAAACGGAGAAGACCAAGCGGATGCGAGGTCAGCTAACCCGCATGGTGTACTTGCGATGGCGGGCCTAGCAGCAAGCCAAGCATTGCACCCAGATGAGAGAATATTTTTATGACGCGCAGGAAAGCAAACCCTAAAGATCGCAATGGCATCCAGTCTATTTATCTTTAAGCTGTGATGACGATGAGCAAGTATTTTGGCTCTACTAAGACAAGTCGGAATTGCCTTACAAAAAAAGTAGGACGAATGATGTTTTTATTAAATAACTACCATATCATACTATTTTTTCCGCTCTGCTAAAAGTACACATCGAAACAGAACGCTCGTATTGTTGTAGCATCATTTACACAAAGGGATCGTTGTGCAGACTGTACAGCTTGTAGACTTGTGAGGAAATACCATCGGTCAGTAGAAAACTACTGATCTGTCCCCAACGCGGCGCTGCCTGCACAACTACTGATTTCACAGCTACTGGAGTGCTGTTAAGTTCGCATTTGCATTTTCTCTTAGTCCTGCTTCGTTTGGTCTATCAGTCTCTGACTCCGGCGCGTTGGCTGCTCGCGACGCTGGGTTCGGCTTCCCCGCGTAGATTAATAGACCCAGACGAAATTGACTGACTCGTGTTCGAACACCATCTTTAGGCGCGCTGGCACGTTGGCACTTGGCTCCCGCGTCAACTCTGTGTACCCCACCCATTGAATAAGGTAGTATACGAAGTTATTGACCCACCGTTTGGCGAATATTCTTTCTACCTCGAAGAGCTGAGCATTGTCTCCTCTACGAGCTCGGCGCTCGTTTGCAAAAAGACCTCCTCCTCTACTGACAACGTCACGTAACCCACCACCTATGGACGATGCACGCTCGGCGTCCAGCTCTCGGTCGACTTCGTTCGGTATGCTAACTTCTCTGCTTAGACGAAGCTGCCAAAAGGAGCCGTCCAGACGGCGCTGGATCGTTCGGGCGTGACGCTGTCGGAGGTTGAGCGGAGGCATCGACCAAAATGGCGAATGCCACCGACGAGCACTCCACAAAAACAACCATATAAATAAAGGCGTTTTGAGCAGCTAAAAAATAGTACACCGAAATAACATGTTGACGTTGAAGTAGCTGGGTACACGACGTATCCAGCTGGTTACTCTCAGGGTACGTTAGTAGAGTTCTATCGAGATTGACTCCCCAGTCCGTTTGCTGCTGATATTTATTGAGAGTGAGGATCAGTAAGATAATCTATTGGAAGAAATACCTTAATTATTAATCAGCAGTCAACGATTGCAATTGTTTGTGTCGTTAGTTTCCTTATTTGTGTTGGAAACTCAGTGTCTGCAATATTGGTTCGCGTCGCGTATACTCCCCCATACTTTTGGCTGGAGCGGTCTGAGGTATCAACTTTTGCGTCCTCCCTCAAAACACCCATGCTTATAGCTGTAGCGATGTCAGAAAGATCTACCACGAAAGGAGAACTCCCATAATTCGGAGGCGGCTTTCGAGGCATGGTACGCTTAGGGCAAAAGCGGTTTTGCTGAAGGCAGCAGAAATGTAGCTATGATTAGAGTTAGGTACGGATCGAACTTTATCATTTTCTACTGATTGCCGTCTTTTCTGCGCCGCGTTGGGGACAGATCAGTAGTTTTCTACTGACCGATGGTATATCCTCTAGACTTGTATTACAAGTGAACACGTACCGCGTCTTTGCAAAATTGAGATTCATTCGGAGCGTTATCCGATCTCAAATCCTTATCATTTGCTTAAGCAACACTTTTACATTCCAGATAGTACTGTACTAATACTTTGAGCTTTTAACATAGCATCGACTTTTATACGTGTACAGATGAGGAATTTCTATAATCCAGTCTAGTGTACTGGATTCTGAAAATCTGCGAGTTAATTCAGAATTTGGATTTGAAAAACAGTACAGCCCCGGTAAGTTCGCGCCACGTAAAAAAGCCAGTACACTGCTTAAGTACGCACATCTGACAGCAAATATTGCAGCATTTTACATGTAAGAACGAAGTACTTTACCTGTCGTGTCATTTTGGAAATGACGTGTCCAACAGTACATTGTCCGTCCAATGCCCATTCTCCTCCAGAACTAACTGCCGACGCACGTATCGATGAGACTGATGCTGCAGAAGGCACGGCGCAACGTTCTGCTCAAGCTGGTAGCAGCATCTGTACCAACTCAGACAAGTTTGGCAAAGCACGCTTCGTTTTGGATTTATCGATATGCCGCCGAACAACAAGCGCAAAAAGCACGCCAGGAACTTCAATCGAAAGGCAGACGGATCCTTTTTACAAGCTCAAGATTAACAAAAACCTACCTGCGCGCCCTTCCAGTAGCGAAGAGGCTTGGACAACAACGGCGATCGGTCAGAGGGGGTCCGGTCTGTTTGACAGTAGTCGAGCTCGGCGCGGAAGGAGCGAAGAGCTCTACGACGTAATACGCCTCTACGCCAAGCGCTGGGTTCATAATTTAGAGTTTTATCTGGTGCAATGGGTTGGTTATCGCGTATTAACATGGGAGCCCGCCAAAAACCTTCCGTGGAAGCTCAAAGTCGACTTTGAGTTAGAGACCATCGACTTCGTGTGGCATTACCAACCAACAAGAAGAAGACGGCGCAAAAGACTACCTGCACGACGCAGCGAGCGCGTATTAATAGCGAATCAGGAGTAACGACTAGCTTAAGTTCGTAAAAATTAAAACACGAACTTGACATGTACTGGAAACAGTACTATTAATAGTCACCTCCTTTTCTAACAAAACAGTCCACTAGTACTGGGTTATGGAAATTCCTCGTGTACAGATATTGTGCTTTGCATATATTTTGGCTAAACGGATAAAAACAACTATCTGTAATTGCAAGGGCTAGGTATAACAAACTAAGAATTAGCAGGTGACAACCAGATAGATATCACGGCGTGATTCACGCCTCCGTAAATATAACCAATCAAAAACTCAGACACAAAAGAAGGGTTTGTTTTAAAATTCGAAGTAGATTCGGCTTTTAAGTCTCACTCTTAAACAATTCAACTCCACTATGGCGGTGAATCCTCTGCCATCCAGCAGTTTGCGTCAAAACCGACGCGATAGTCAGTGTAGATTTTGACTAGCGACGAAAAGCCATGTATTCCGTTGATATGAAGTGGCGTGGCGTAGTTCTACTGTACGTCTATAACATTGACGTTGCTACAGTTGCCTCTGTTTTAGGTGTTTCAGAGCGCAGCTTAAGTCGTTGGTATCACGACTTTAAACGGACTGGGAACGTATTAGCCGAGAAAACAAGAAATCGATCGTCAAGGTGGCCGGATCATGTGTGCTCATTTGTGCGAGAGTATGTCAACGCCCACCCCTGTTTCTACTTTGAAGAGCTTCGAAAGGAGCTACAACTTCAATTCGGAGCTTCGATAAGCCTGACAGATTCAACAATTTGCCGTGCGTTACGGTTTGATCTGGGATTAACGCGCAAGGTCCTGACAAAACGTGCGAAGGAGAGTGTCCCTAGAGACCGACAAGAATATATCAACCGTCTGCTACCGTTTTATAGTGGACCTGATCAACTTGTCTTCGTAGATGAAACGTCAAAAGACGGCCGGTAAGTAACTTCGTTTTATCAGTTTATTTTGTTTTACTTATGCTACAAGCGGTTATTAACCTATTGTTTTGTCAAACAGATCTGTATTGAGGAAGTATGGGTGGTCCGCCAGGAATACTCCTGCTCATGCTGTACTACCGTTTAGCCGAGGAAATCGAGTTTCGTTGCTAGCAGCGGTCGATGTCAACGGATTCTTTGGTTGGGGGATTACTGAAGGTACTTTTACGAGAGCGATATTTCATGAGATTTTCAAGACCAAAATTGCGCCTTACCTGAATCGATGGCCACTACCGAGGTCAATCGTCATCATGGATAATGCAAAAATCCACATGTACGAGGAACTCCAGGAATTGGTCCATGAAACGGGAGCTATACTGATGTTCCTTCCTCCATATTCCCCAGACTTAAACCCAATTGAAGTCACCTTCTCACTTCTTAAGAGGTGGATCCAACGAAATGCAAATATGGCATTCCAAGCTGACCCAGTTGCGGTGATGAAAGTTGCGCTCTACAACTGCACACGACAAAAAGATTCTGTAGGTTTAAATCTTTACAGACATTGTGGTTATCATTCACAAAAACTTCTGAACCTCCTTGGCCACCTGACCATCCGTCCTTTAGCTGCTCAAACGGCTCCTAGATCATCTGTGTGGCCATGACCACATCACCACGTTCAGGTGCTTCAGCGGCGCCTTGGCCACTAGCTCTACTCTTCACGCAATCTCCAATTCTTTGTTGCACGTTGAGCCGCTCCTTATTCATCTCCAGCGTGGTCATGTCCGCGCCCACCTCTTTTGGCAACTCTGTGGCCACCAGCGCGGCCTTTCCGCAGCTACTGGAGCGGCTCCTTGGTCACCAGCTCTCCTTCTTCAGCTTGAGCAGCTCTAGGTTTACAGCAGACACGACTTTGGCCTGCAATCGCCGCCTTCCACAGGATGAGAAGCTTCCCATAGCACGTTCGTGGCCACGCACACCTCCTTCTGCACTCGACAAGCTTCACATTCCCCACAGGCGCGACCTTCTACAGCTCGAACAGCTTCTTGTTTATCACAAACGCGGCCGGCGCCACTCCCAACTCCTTCTCCAGCTTGAGCTGCTTCTGGCTCACCGCATGCGCGACCTTGACCACGCGCACCTTCTTTTGTAGCTTGAGCGGCCTTCGCGTGGGGTCCAGACTCGGAACTGACGATTTACACTAATCAGCAAAGATTTAAATGGCGAACAGAGTGATTTTACAAATCAAAAACCGGAGTACCTCAAGTCCGAATTTGAGTAAAATCGGACGGCAAATTACATGAAAAGCACAATACATGTAGTAAAGTACTGTTAAATTGGAGTAAAGGTAGGTCACTATTATAGCGTGTTCGCACTGTGGACTTTAAGCCGTGGGCCCGCCCCTCTCTTCGCTTGCTACGGGGGGGGGGGGGGGGGTCCCTACCCGGCATCTAAGTCCTCGACTCGGCAAGGCGCTGTGTCTGGGATTAGAAACTAATTCCGAGCGAGTGTTGCCAAAACCGTCGGCTAACTGTAAGTCCATTTTATGCATGCTGGAGAGTATAATTGTAAAGTTGTTAGTCAGTCGGGCAAAATACTCACTTGCTAGTCCTTCGAAGGTCTCTAATTAATAACCTTTTGAGCTCGTTAGCCGCACCCTCCTATATCCTTTTAAAGTTGATATGCTATGATCACTTATGATGAAAGGCGGACTTCTATTTTGCGCTAATTATTAGCATTTCTCTTCCCATAAAGCCTGCTCTCTATCCTTTTCCGTGTCTAGTTTTCTGCTCACTGTAGTCCAAAGTAGCTACTCGAAGCAAGACCGTTTGTGGCTGGACAGCCTTCTCCAACTCTTTAATGCCTTGATGCATTACATGTATCATTGCCTCGTTCGTGACTTGACGGTCGAGTTTCGGGGAGAGTAACCATCCTGCTACCTGTATAGCACCCAGCCTCCAAAGACTGTTCCAGTTTCATCCATTCGCTGACAGCTCTTCATCAACTTGCCATGCTGAACAACTTGTTCAGTGAACAAAGTCCCGTAGTGGCGATTGGCTCTTACCATTGCTCCCAAAAGCTTCTGTAAACTTTTTGTATATAAAATTTTTAACAAATAAAAACTGAAATTATCGGCTGAGCATGGGTTGATTTTTTACGAAGTGTTCAGGGAAACTTATGCATTTTTTTGGTAAACATGTTAAAGCTCCGTGTGAGCCACTAATTGTGCTGTGTATTAATGCATGCGCTTGTATACCTTAGCTGAAACGACGTCATCAATAATTGTTTTGCGTTTGCACCGAAATCTAAAACGGGCACATCCTTGATTTTTTCGAACTCAACCCTAAAAAAACATCGCCATCTGAGCCGAGGACGTGAATCTGCAACATTTACTCGCGTACCGTGGTTAGCGGCATGGGCGACCACTGCCATGATCAACACAGTGACTAAGACAGAACCGAGTGACTTGGGAAATTCTGAGCTGCGCGGGGTGTTGAAAGTGTGACCCCGATTCAGCGCAATGGACGTTGTCTACACTTTTGGGCATAGCGTTGACGTGGACGGAGATGAATGGATTGATCTTGGACCAGTACCTACGGTGTGTGACGGGGAGTTCATGACTGCCCCTTCAACAGCGAGTCTAGGCACCGGAGTGGCCGACCGCGACAACCCGCTCACTCTCGGGGAAACAGAACCACGGGCGCCGATAGCTGAGCCAGACGCAGAACCAGCCCCGTCAATTGCCAAAGCAAGCCTCAAGAGTGGGTTTCAGGGAAAGCCAGAGAAAGGTGCAGGCGATGTCAAGAGATCGCGTTTGCTAAATCATGATCCTGTGCTTGTATCCAAGTCAAAAGCAGCGAGATCAAAAGAGGTGCGCTGTTCTTTTCCTTCTTTTGATAAAGGTTGTTTGTGATCTGTTAAACGATTTCATATGAACAGGCTTTAATGGCTTTCTACCTGGGCCGAGCGAAGCAAATGGAAGCGAAGCACAAAGAGATTGTAGTCTCGCCTACACAGTCGACTTTCAGGAAGTAAACCAATCACTTTGGTAGCTCACAACTAAGACGAGAGTTAATACATACCTGCGTTTATTACGTTTAAACCTGCTATGTGTTCGGAGATAGGATACTATGGTACATGTTACATGTAGGGTGAACAAAGAGAAGAATACAGTTTTGGATGCGACGCAGCCCACTAACGCTGCAGTGCGGCGATGAATTAATACTGTCCCCTCACATGATCTTAAAAAAATAGAGCCACCAAAATGTATGCATACGTTTTGTCACTAGAAACACATATCATGTGTAGCTTTAACTAGGCAAAATCGGGTTGTACGTATTTCCATTCTAGGACATCCAGGCGGTGCGTTGTCGATCTTGCACGCTAGTTATCAACCCTGCTGCTTGTTCGCTAACCACACGAACAACTCCAGTTTTTGGCTTGGGGAACTCGCGAAGATACTTCGCAGAGGCAGTTCCGGACCTTTGAATCGAGTGCACACTGGTTCTAGAGTATCCTGGGGCTGCAGACGTCGCTCTTGCACGACCTGAGACTAGCTTCGAAGGTGCCGTAATAGCTCTCAATGCACTAGTTGGCCGAGTTTTTAGTGACCGCATACTCGACTGTCCGTTGCTGCTGCTAATAGTCGTACTTAAACTGCGATTACTGCCACTGTTGCACGAGCTACCGCTATACATTGAGACGCCAGCTTTAGCACTACATGCAGCTGTACGAACTCGAAGCGATGGTGTAGATAGCGAAGCTGTGAGGTGCTATTATATTGATAATAAATAACATAAATCAGTACGAAATGAACAAGGAGGTGTGATAATGAAGCTCATACCGTTCGCGGAATCGCTAGTGAAGACGCAGAAATCGGTGATAGTTGAGGAATCGGAATGGGCTCCGGTGGAACTTCTTCATAATCTCGGAAGTGGAGCTCAGACAACGGGGAAGCCGGATAATGACCGAACAAGAGCGGTGAACCTAGACTGGAACATCGTGGCGAATAAAACTCGTTTTCTGAGGAAGAATTGATCAAAGCATCGGTAGCTAAGCGTTGTTGCAGCTGTGTTTAATATCAAGACAGGGGTGAGATTTTTCATCGTTATTCTTAAGATAAAATAGTTTTACTTACATCAAATCTCTTCCGGGACATGGTAGTAGCTCCATCCACCAACTCGGGCCCTTCTACGACAGAATCACCCTGAAGTAAAACAACTCCCGAAGCCACGTTCATTGCAGCAGCGAGGGTCGTGGAATTAAACTCGGAGCTGTCAGCAGCAAACGTTGGGCTAGTGGCGCCACCAGCTTCCAGTTCGTAGCGCCAAAGACTTCGAGTACTACTCCACCCGTTGATATTTCCACCCAAAGACTCCGTCGAAGAGAACTTTCGAGGCGCTCTTTGATGTGACAGAGAGTCCGACAGAAGTGTCGTCTTTCGTTTCTGCTGTAATGTTACGTCGGTAACGTCTGCTGACTGAGATCTCCGCTTGGACTGCTGTTGGGTCTCAGCGATACTGGACATTGGCTGGAGGTTCCGAGCTGTATAATTCATGACGGATGCTGTAGAATTAATCACGGATGGCCGACGAGAGGCCCGTCTTACATCGTCTCTAGTAGTAAGCGGTTGCTCGGTAGACTCTTTAGCGTCTGAGATTGACGAGAAGCTGTCCACATTGGTTTTCATGCATACAGGTGTTGCCGCTAGAGCCTCCACCACGTTCGGAGCAGGAGCTGAGATCATGCTAACTTCCATTGATACTCGAGGCTCGGAGACAGCGAAGACCCGAGCAATGTTGGCCCACTTCGCAAATCCAGTCTTCTTGGTAGATGTCTCGAGTGTTTTCAGACACTTATCACGCCATGCCTTCACGTCCTGGAAAGAACAGTAACAGGAAGTAAGAAACTATTTTGCATTGTCAAAATATACACGTACAGGTTTCTCATCGTCCGGATCTTCTTCTTTCTCGATGATCTGGATAGGGGGCATTGTCTTCTCCGTCCCACCTATTGAAACATCGAGAATCAGTTAGCTGAACATCATTTTGACTAGCCAAATGTTACGACCTTTTCGCTTCCTCCGCGTAGGCGACACCCCAGTTCGAGTTCGTAATTTATCGGGTGAACTGCCGACATGGGAAGCTGGAGATGAGGACATTTTGGACGGTAGTGCACTCGATGTTGACATAGTTTTCTCGGGGCTTTTGGATGGGACGCAGCGCACTGCATGTCGGTCTTTAGCCTCGGATTCTGGTCTACATTCCGGTTGAAACCGGTCGTCGTTAAGCGCTTGCTCAGCTTCGAGAGCTGCAGTGAAAACTGTTTCCATCACGTTGTCCCGTAATTGGGAGCTCACATACTGAAATGTTTCTTGAGCGAGGCATTTCTGCTGGTAGTACGCATTGGTCTCCGATAGTAGAAATTCGACGCAGCAGATGGCTACAGCCTCGCTCTCGTCTTCGTCAACCGCTGAGAGTTGCAACCATCGATCTACTGCCACGATCTCCATGAATACGTGGACAAAGCTGACAGTCAAAGCCGATACATATACGTCCAGCTGCAACACTTGCCCCTTTCAACAACTATCAATAGAGCGAGCTATTCTTAATATTACCGGTACCCAAAATAAAAGACTTGTACTAGAATTCCTTACTTTTTTAAATAAAAAGAAAATCAATATTATTTTCACATTAGATCTGAGAACGGGGGATGACACCATCAAATCCGCACGCCAGAGTCCAAACATCACGTCTCTCACACAAATCCTGTCGAATCAGATCATGTTGAAGCTGCATGTCAACTTTTCCAGTCCCACAACTCTCTCGTCTTCAGTATGCAATCCACCTGACTTCCGTCAACTTACTCAAGTCACGCGCCTGTCCCTGATCTTCAGGAATCGACACTTGAAGAGGCGCTTACATTCGCCAAGACAAACGCACTGCCACGTCGAATTTCCGAACCCGCCGCTTCCCACGCACGATGAAGCCCAAGACCAAGCAGCACAAGCCCCGCGTGGCTGCCGACGTGGCCATGAGCGACGTCTCGAGACCGAGACGCTCCAAGAAGAGCGACAAGTTTAAAGACGTAGGCTGACGGTTGTAAACTGGATAATTACGGAGGAGCGTGCTAATCTGTCCGTGGCAGCTAAAAATCGAGACGCAGCAGCTCAAGGACGACGCCGAGCCTGAAGCGGAGAAAGTCGCGCCTTCCTCGACCACCAGCAAGAAGCGACGTCGGCGTCCAGCGGCGGAAATTGACCGTAAATTTAAATGTACAGTTGCAGACTGTCCAAAGGTGACAATAATTGCTTTTTTAAATAGTATTTTTATTTAATTGTCTAATATTTTATAGGCATATGGCTCGGAAGGCTCATTGATTCATCACCAGCGAGTGAAGCACCCGGAACTAGCGGAAGCTGAAGCACAAGAGAAGAAGGAGACGCAGGTTTGAACATATTTTACAATTATTGTATTAAATGTGTCTTTAATTGTGATTATTTTAATTATAGGTTGGGACATTCTTGTTGCCACTGCACAATGCACCTCGAAATGTGACGATCCGACCAGCCACGCCTTTAGTGGCGTTCGCTACGGACCCAACGCTGCTGCTCAGCAACCAAAGCACCAATAATAACTCCGTGCTCGCGTCTCCCTCGGATATTCTCCCTCCGTCCGCCAAAGCTCCTCGACGCAACTTACGCTCACGCTCCAACTCGGAGCCAGTTGCGTTGATGGAAGCAGTGGCTACACCCATGATCACCGTCGCTACTCCGAGCTCTAACCCCATCAAAACACGTGCTCGAACGCCTCGTAAAGCGCGTCGAGTGGCCACTCCGCACCCTAAAAAGCCAGCACTTCCCGCTCGCCGCACTAAAATCCGCTCTAAATCCGAGTCTCTACCAGAAATGACAGCTCCGTATCAGCCGTTGGAGGAGCTTAAACTACCCGTTAACCATCGCAGTGACAGCGTCTCCAGCACTCACGAGGCCATTCTACCGCTCAGCAGCGTCGATTCCTCGTTCGAGTGGCCTCCGTCATCGATATCAGCGTCGGATTTACAGTCCTCAACGTCACTTTCCAGCCACGACCAAGCTATCGACAGCGATATTTTATCCGTCTTAGCCAACTGCGACGACCTCGGCGATGCTTCTGTATTAGATTTCGGCGCACCGCCGTCGTCAACCAGCTCGTATCACTCCACTACGAGCTTCGCGGAGAGCGAAGATGCCGAAATGTTACCGGTCGGCATGGAATGTTTCAAAATTGCTGAAAATGCGACGTTGCCGACCGAAGATGTCCAGCCTTTTCCAATGAACGAACCGGAGGCAGAGCTCGGCTTGAAGGCCTTTGCTGCTCTTGGAGACGACTGGACTAATGCTCTACATCTGTCTAGTCATATGGAGAAAATGTCGATGGCGCAGGTAGATTCGCCACCTGCCAGCTTGGAATCTTTTGGCGTTAGAGAAACAAACGTTGGTAGACTGCGGTCTGCCTCGGATCCGGTTCATGTGGCTGCTCCAATACATCCCGGAGGGCTAACTCACTTTTCGTCCATGCCGTTGGATACTTTCCCGATGAAAAGCGGTTTAAACAGCGAAATGGAAAACGCCAATTTTCAGCAATGGTTTGGACCTGCTAAAATGGCGGAAAGCAACCAGCAAATGCTCTGGCTGTCGAGTCAAGCTGACGTTGCCGCTGCGACCACCACGCAGCCAACGTCGGCAGCGCTCGACGAGTTATTGCAACATGACGACGCGGTAGAATGGAAAGCTGCGAGTGTTTTCGAGGGCGACGAAGATGTCGAATACGCGTTAAATGACGCGGAAATGCCGTCGACACTGCTGTAACCAGAGCTCTTGAGATAGACTCGCACGAGCAGCTGACTTGTTTCTTTCTCTTTTTTTTCACCTAGGCGTTTGGACTCGTGGTAGTTTATAGCATTGTTTTAATTTGTAAAGGAAGTCCATTGTAATGTTTCAGCAAACCAAAACAATAAAAACACGTTGTGTTATATAAATTCCATCGTATGTGTCCCTTGACGCTCACTAGTCGTTATCGCGCTAAACATTGAACTTGTCGATGGCTATGCGAGATGATGACGCTGTGTCCTCTTCGCAGAGGCCTCGATCTCCGGTACAGCAGAGGCTTCACGATGGTTTCCGCACTGATCGTCGATACTTAACACAAATGGTGACAGAGGCTCACAACGAGCGTTCAACTCGAGTCGACGCTGTGTTGGAGTTCAAGAAAGACTTGGACGCGTCTGCCGCGAAGGTCGGGGCTCAGAGTGCTGCGCTTCAAGCTCGAGACCAAGCGGAGAAGACGCAGCAAGCCAAGATGGATCAAAGTCTGATCGATCAAGGTAGAAACCCGTACGAAGTGGCGAGACGCAAAGTGGTGCAGCGACAAGCACGCAGAGAGCGATCACGCATTGATCGCAACATTCAAGACCGTCAGGCGAAGCTTTTAGGGCAGTTAGAAGCGGAAAAGGTCATTCAAAGACGACGCGAGAAGGTTGAGGACGAAAACCGAGCGTACGAACGGAAATACCAACGAGAAATGGGTCGATCCGCCCAGGAAGAGCGCACAAGTGCCTTTTTGTTGTCCCGAACGGGTAAAGACTCGCTGGATCCTACCGGTAAATCGGTTCGTGAGTATCCATCTCAAGAGACTACAATCAAGGATCATACCTTTGGTCTCGGACATAGCGCTGTTTTAACGCCAGAACACCGACGACGGGTTGTCGAAAAGGTATTAAACAAAGGGACACATAACGGAACGGAGACGAGTTCATTGCTACTACCTCGAAGACAGCAAAACTCAACAGAAACCGGTAATAACTCGAGCAGAACGGAAGATGACGTTGATTCGGAGAAACTGATTACCTCATCACTGGCGCCCGAACGGGAGTCACGTACAGTAAACCACGCTTTGTTGTCAAATAGTGACGTAAAGCTGCCACCCATTAGAAATGTTTCTAAAGGTCAAGACGAAGATAATCAAACAGACAAGGCAACGCCAAAGCCACGAGCTCGTAGTGTACTGGAGGAGCGACAATTAGCAAAGGCTCGGCAGCGACAGAAAGACTCGCGGTTTGCTCAGTCCCAAGTGGTGTGGGGTAAGACGTTCACAGGCAACGCATTTCTATCCAATCCTGGGCTTCTGTGGTTCAAGGATTTCGACGTTGGACGTGCTTTTACTCTTGGCTTTACTCTGACGAATGTCTCCAACTCATTTAACCAGTTTCGACTTCTGCCGATGGAGGAACAAGTCGTCGAGTTGTTCGATATCGTGTACGAGAAACCCGGTCGGATGTCTGCGGGGATGAGTTGCACGTTGAAAATGACGTTTACAGGGACCGAAGAGCGAGATTTCGACACCCTTTTAAGTGTAGCTTCCCCCACAGGGGTCTTCCAATTGCCAATTCGTTGTACTTGCAAGAAATCCGTACCGATTCTAACCCACCGCCAAGTTCGATTCCCTGAAATTGTCGCTGGGGAACGTACGACCGTCACGTTGACTCTTGCTAACGAGGGCGCTTTGCCATTTGAATATCGTGTACGTCGTGTACTGCCTTCGATAGAACCAGAGCCTGTGTCTTCCACGGACGTAGTAGAACTGAATGATGCGGAGACACGTAGTGTAGACGACGAGAACGATGAGGAGATTGATGTCACCGTCACTAACGATGATCTCAAGGTACAGAGCGTAGACACTTTCAACGAAAACCCTCAAGACGATAATGGACAAACCGTTGATGACACTGATAACCAAGAAGAGCCCGGTCCTGAGTCTCGCGTTACCAGTGCTGCGTCAACCAAATTATCTATGGACACCAAGCAGCTTGAAGTTATCGAAAAAGCTGATGATCCTTTGAATCCAGACGAGCAGGAACTAGTCGATCGTATTCTTGACACTACACGTTTTAAGCCGGAAGGTGCGGATGAACCCATCCGATTTACTAGACGAGGTGTCGTCGCGCCATATTCCAGCAGCGCTGTATCGTTTACCTTCGCCCCCGCCACTGCCATGACGCTAGAAAACCAGCCTTTCGTACTCGAATTTCCAAGTGCATCATCTGGACGTCTCTCCCCCATTACGGTTCTAATATCAGGTGTGGCCTCGCAGGTCCCAGTCTTTGTTTCTCGCTCATTAGTGGACTTCCGATGCTGCGCGTATGGGAAACTGTATCGACATGAAATCACCGTCTGTAATCGAGGTAAAGTCGCGCTGAAAGTCCACATCCAAGTACCAAAACCTCTGAGAGGATACGTCGAATTCAATCCTAGTTTCGGGTTCGTACAGGGCATGAACTCTAAAGAGGGAATATTTCCCGTGCAAGTAAAATTTCGCCCCGAAGATAAAATGTGGAAACGAATCGAACGTGCTGGTTTCGGCTCCCGAGCGCTGGGAATGCTGGCCGTTCCCATTCAAGTATCAGTGCCCGACCAAGTCGTGCCAGTCTTCTTCATTCTCAAAGCCAGACTGACACCTACAGAGCTACTTCTTAAAAGTGGGAATACCGAGAAAGGACTTCATTTCGGGACATGTTGTGTCGGGCATAGCGTCAGCCACGAACTTACTGTCACCAATCCTGCTCGAGTTCCACAACGTATCGGCGTAACTTCACTGCCAAAAGATGTTACAGTAGCCGACGTGTCAGAGGGAGTCGGGATTGTGTTGTTACCTGGTGAAGAACGTATACTGCGTGTAGTGTATACGCCGAGTTTTCCGGGAGTTCTTAAAGGTGCTGGTACTATGGGACGGTTAAAACCTGTTTTAACACTATACTCATCGACGTTTAATCACGAGTATACTCTGACATGCTCGGGAAATGTAGTAGCAAGCGAGGTGATTTTCTCTCAGTCGGTCGTGCGTCTTTGCGCCACGTCACTGGGACAAACGCAGACGTGCCACGTTAAGTTGACAAACCAGTCAGAGCGCCATACACAGCTTGTAGAGTTGAAGTCACCGCCTGAAGCTGCATCGTTTCTGAGGATTACACCACTTGTAGCACGTCTGGCACCTCAGGAAAGTGTACGTGTGGAGATCGACTTTGAACCTACTGAAGACATTTTTAACCTTGTTAAAACGTGTTTTTACGAGTCAAATTCGTCGGATGAAAACGCGGATCATACGATTTATGCGCCGAGTGTTCGCGTCGAGTTGAGCACCGCAGAAGAGCTTGAAGATGTTGTATTTGGGCCTCGTAGTTGTCATCTAACGTGGACTATTTTGTGCTTCCATCAGCTTGAAATGAGCTCGAATAGTGCACAATTAAAGACTCCCGTTCAAGCTCTGGAAGTCCGGACAACCGTAGTGGAACCTTTTGTGATCCCTTCTACAACAAATATGGATTTTGGACAGGTGGCCATCGGTCAAACTCTCGTCCGTGACCTCGTTCTAGAGACATCACCCCGTGTGACTGAGAGCGTGGCACTCCGTGCTCAGCCTCTGCATATTCTGGGAGCCTTCCGGTTGATCGGGGCTTTACGTGAGCTTCCAGCAGGCTCGGACAATAAAAAGAAGCGAGCGATTTGTATCGAGTTCGAACCACGCACTCCATTAATGTATGAAGATGAACTGGAGCTAGCAGCTCTTGGAGTGAATATCCGAGTTAAACTTAAGGGTATTGGGATTAACCCCAACTTATCTCTCATCCCCGAAGACGGGAACTTGGATTTCCAAGACGTACTGGCGCGTACACGAAATGTACGGGAGCTTGTACTGACAAATGGAAGCGCCTTCCCATTGGCCTTCTCGATCGTGACATTAAAGGGGATGGACGATACTATGGTGAACGGGGGAGCAATCTTGAGTTCGATGGGGTTGCCAGTGTTTACGTTCTCCCCTACAAGTGCTACCATCCCTGAAAATGGTATTTTAAACGTACAGGTGGTCTTCCAGCCAGACCACCAAAGACCGGATCACTATTCCCAAAGGTTCCGTATCAAAGTCCCGAATGAAAGTGAGCAACATATTATTACCGTCGCTGGTCGCTGTTGGGAGAACCAGTTGTATGTGTTTGCCCCGACTGCAGAAGCAACTGAACCGATTGAGAAGCAGCCGCTGTTGGCGCCTCTGGTCGAAGATCTGTTCGATCTTCCTTCTAGTATTTCCCTTAATCAAATATCAAGTAATGGAGGGAATGAGCTGTCTGCTGCGGGACTACGTAAACCAACGTCCTCTTACGTCCTCACTTTCAATAATGGGGACGAAGCTGATACTTCAGGTATTCGACGAACTATTAAGACTCTGTTCATTGGCAGCACAATGCCGAGTAGTGGAGTCTATGGCGGGTTGGATGAAGGTCCTACGGGTACACTTGGAGGCTCTGCTGGCACGTTTGAGCTCGTGGTCGACACTCTGTCACCTCATGCGAAGTTATTTACGTTCGAACCTGCTCGTGGGTCCATCGCAGCGGGTCAACAACTTGCCGTCCAAGTCACGTACACCCCACTCGCAGATTTCTTAAATTCTGCGTCTTCTGCAGGCTCAAAGTCGCGACCTGAGTTGGAAGTGGCGCAGTGGGTGCAGGTTCGAGTGGAGTGCGTTCTTAAAGGTGGCTCGCTTTGGCGTATATTACCGACAGTAACGGGAACTCCGGCAGCGATGGGCGGGCAGCAGAGGAAGGGAGCCAACACGAGCGCAGGCTCGACACCAGAAGGAATGGATACACGAATTATTCCGGTTCTACTGCGAGCTCGGGTAGAAACATAGGTATATAAATTGAACCAAAAAAGGAAGTCGGAATGAATTGGGATTAAACACAAATGCTTCGATTAACCCCCCTGTTACCAACGTCATAAGTTATGACATAGTCCAAATTGTACGTCGTAACTTACGACATAGTGTTTTCTTCATATAGGAGTTGGCTCGGAAACGGACCTGATACTGAAATCAAATCAAATTTGGGGCCGATCGGATATAAGGCTGGAGAGGTTTTTGCTGCACACACAAAGACAGTACGAGGGAAAGGGTTCAAGTGGACCTTTCCAACTGTCATCATTTGATGAGTGGCCAGAAGTCTTCGGGCACTCTCAGCCATTCGAGATTTTGCCGGCTGAGACGTAAGCAAAATGCCGGTCTCTGTGAGCGCAAGGACCAAAGCTGAGGCTCAAGCGCCGGTGTCAGCGCCCGCCCTGGATCCGCGCCTGGTAGACTTCGGCCACCTGTGGCGCCAGCTCAAGGCCGCGGGGTGGCGGTCGAAGCCTCCCACCGGACTGTCAAACGATTGGGCGTACGTCAGGCCGTCCAGCGAGGTTCCTGCAGAAGGCGAGATTGTGTTCTACGGTATGTTGTGCTATTGCAGTATTACTATGCGTCATTTCTAACTTGGTTTGTGGTAGGTGAGAGAGCGGTGGTGGAGCACGCGATCGCAACCGGACTGATTCAGGATGAAGAGGACAACAGCAGTGGCGAGGAGAGTGGAGATAACGGTGAGGGCAAGAGCGGTGGGGGCGGTGAAGCTGAGAGCGGTGGCGGCGGTGAAGCTGGGAGCGACAGCGGTGATGGAGATATGGTGCGAGCGTCGCAGATTGATTGCAATGTGGCCCTCTCGGCCAACACAGTCGACGCGCTGTTCGGAAGTGACAGCGCGGACGATGGCACACCTGCGTTGTCGCAGAACGCGGTTGGGAGAGCTTTCGGGCTATCCCCGCTACGTGCTGACGCGGTGCATGACTCAGACCAGAGTGTCGTGATCGGAGCTTTCCAGCGGCTGCTCTCGGAGACGGAGCCCGACCTAGACTCTGAGGACGACACGGTGGAGGAGCCGAGAGACGCCAGCGAGGGTGACGACGCTGGAGGACCAGTTGTACCACGCGATCCAGCTGATGTAAACTTGATGAAGGCTGGAGATCTTAGAGAGGAGTACGAGAGTCTGAGTTCAGGCTCCGACTACGGCCAGTTTTCTGACGACGACGACGTGGAGCCTGTCCGTCCTGATCCAGACGAGGACGAGGTATCGGACGACGAGGAGTCGCCCCACATGGATGCCGCTTTCATTGAGGCCCTAGGTGGCACCTTGTCCATCGAGCAGATGGACCAGGAAGCGCTGCGAAACTTTGCCTGGAGCGCGCCTTCGACAGTTTTTGCGGACGATGTGTCCTGCTTTCGCGGATTGGTGCAGGAGACCCCCCCATCCAACACCAGAACTTTGCTCGAAGAAAGAATCACCTCTTGAATTGCTGTTTTATTTCCTACCGAAGAGCCTGTGGATTCGGATCACCAAAGAAACGAACCGGATGAAAAGGCAGACGGTGGACCATCGAGCGCGTTATGAACGATCGCGGACGTCCAGAACGGAGAACATGCGTACACTTCGTGAACTTCGACGCCGTATTCGTCGGGAGAACGACTACTCACCCCGCGAGATCTTGTGTGCTATTGGGCTTCTCGTGGCTCATATGTTGAGCCCCACCCGACGCTTTTCGCAGCACTGGGCAATGACTGACGATGGTGCTTTGAGTGCAGGTGCGTTCGGCAAGTACATGAGCCGGAACCGCTGCACGTCGATCCTGCGCGATCTACACTTCGCGAACAATGACAACCCGAACCGTCAAGACAAGCTGTGGAAGATCCGTGACGTTGTTGATGTACTGCAGGAACGGTTCCTGAGCGCGTGGAAGCCGCCGAACATCATCTCGTTTGACGAAGGTGTCTTGCCGGCGACATCCAGACGCAACACGACCAGGATGTTCATGCCAGACAAGCCTCACCGCTACGGGACCAAGATGTTTATGACATGCGACTCGTTGACTGCGTACTGCCACCGGTAAGCGACGAATGTTTTTTTGGTTGATTTGCTAGGTCGTAAGTTATGACTTTATGATTTTGACCGTGCTCTCAATGTCGTATCTTTCAGGTTTGAGATCTATGTCGGAAAATGCCAAGCCAGCGAGTCTGCTGCGCAGGCATATGACCGTAAGACGGGTGCTGCGGCAGTCATCCGCAACCTGAGCACTGTTCTAGCTGGGCATCGTGGCTTCCGGGTTGTGGTCATCGACCGCTTCTATTCGTCCGTAGCCCTCGCCATCCAGCTTCTCTCTATGTCAATCTACGTGATCGGTACGATCATGACGAACCGCCTGGGCTTCAACCGCGACGTCGTAGCGGAGCATAAGACGCGACCAAGGCGCATCGAGCGTGGATCCTTCAAGTTCGCAAGATCGACGGCAGTGCCGACCATGGTTTCGTGCCTCTGGTGGGACCGGAAGCCGGTCCACTACCTCGCGACAGGTGTGTCCATGGCAGAGGACAGGATCCAGCGGAACCTGAAGGGGCTCGGGACTTCGATGTTCAAGTGCCCGAGGCTGGTGACGGATTACCAGCGCTGGATGGGAGGAGTCGACGTGCATGACCAGCTCCGCCTCCAGTCCTCCTCCATCCAGCTCTCCTTCAGGTTCCGGAAGTATTATAAGAGTCTTTTCCTCGGACTACTGGACCTGGCGCTCGTCAACGCGTACCTCACGCATAAAGAGGCCAGTCGGCTCGCCGGCGAGACGCCCATGAAGCGATACGAGTGGTTGAGCATGCTGCACAAGCAGCTGCTACAGCTCAAGGACAAAGACTTCATGGCAGCCCCCACTCCGTCGCCAGCAGCACGCAAGCGACGGCGCCCTGCATTCTCCGGGCACACGCTCGTGCAGTTCAACGACTGGGTGACTGTGAGGGGCGGCATCCAGAAGAGGCGTCAGCGGTCGTGCAAGGTGTGCTCGCTGTATCGAGGCGAGCTCAAAAAGTCGTTCCAGACGACCTACTACTGCCCGGACTGCTCCAACGGCGACGCCATGTTCTACCTGTGTGGCAAGGCGCGCAGAGGTGGCGACAAGACTTGTTTCCAAGTGTGGCACGAGGACTTCGCGTGCGGTGACAGGATCCCAGCACACCTTGGCAAGCGAGTCGTGCTGCGCCGCGCTCCCAAAACCGTCGGCGTCCGCAAGAAGACTCGTCGTGAGATTCTCCGCGAAAACAATGAGGGTGCTGACGAGGAGGCCGAACCGTGAATGCGAAGGAGCGCCAGACGATGAGGACAACTAAGGATACTGTTGTTTGTTTATAAATAGTTGTTGCTTTTTCTTGATTTCTGTCGGTAACTGCCAAAAAATGGATTTGCCGTAATTAAAATAAAAGTTGTTTTCGTCGGCAACGGCAAATCTATTTTTTGCCGTTGTCGACGAAAATAATATTTTTATTCTGTTTTTTTTATTTTATGTGAGGGACCTCCCAGCTGGAGGCCCTCCTTAGTTTTCCCCCCCTGACGATGAGTGTGTTCATTGCTTCATAAATGTGACGTCCTTTACTATATGCTCTGTGTCTGTTCCTCTTTTAGCATGTCAGTCATCGAAAAGCCCTGCTCTATGTGTGCATTCGCTTGCGTCTTCCCGTTTTAATTTTTATGTTCACTCTTACAAAGTCGTAAGTGTCGGTGTCCGTGTCGTTTGGGTCATCCTTACGTCGTATGATATACGACGTAGTGTGTCAAAACCTTTGAGAACGTATACCTCCCATCGTTTTGGATAGGCAAGTGGAAGATACAGCACCATACAAACGCGCTGGTAAAAGCTACGCCGTAAGTTATGACGTAAAATTAGTGGTTCACGGGCTATTTTACGGTAACAGAGGGGTTAAAGGAGTGTTCCAGCACGACAAAATGTGCACGGTAACTCTTTTTTTTTTTTCATTGTACAGCACCGCAAAAGGTTCTATAGACATTGGCAAAGAGCAATACACGTACCTACGGCAGTGGAAGATGTGAGGGTGTGCCAGTACTGATGGTCGACGCGCTTCTCTGTCGCTTAATATATAAATATAAATACTTTCGTTTATACGACCCATTGTGATAAGAAAATATATGGCTTGCTCTAGATCTACAGGCAGCTTTTTGTAGATTTTCGTGGGTTAGTAGACATGACCAACTTTGAGCGATCATAGCACCGTGCGCACTAAGCCGGTTCGAGTGGCGGAGAAAATGCCTGTTTCTATAGACTGCTTTTGGGTTTACAGCGCGTTTAAACAGTGGCTCACAACTAACTTCTGTTTTTCTTTAGTATGTACCACCGGTGGTACACGTGGGGTATAGATTAAGACACAATTAAAAAGTACACTGTAGAGAGTATGAGTAGCGGGGTACATACTCATTGCCTGCGAAAAAAAAAGACGGGAGTGGCGGGGCTATCTGAGCTTACTTTAAGTTTTTTTAAAAGATTTTACTCGTCGAGAAAATGATTCATCCAATAATTAAACTTTCGGATCCGCCCGAATTAAACTCTCTCCCGAATAAAACCACATTTCTCTAAATTTTGGTATTTCCTCGATTTTACTACAAACGTTTCGATAAACGTTTTAGAATTTCAGATACATTTGACACAACCATTTAATAGAGTACAGGTACTATTTGGGCTTTATTCGTTATGTTTGGGGGATTAGTATCACTACAATACTGCAACCAGTTACTTGTACTAAACAGTGCAGTTTCGATACGCTAGTAGCCGGTTTTATTAGAAAATAGCGTAATCGATATTTCGTGATGCCGCAAATCCATTAGGGGTACTTGATATTTCAATGTCATTCACGCAATCAGCAATATTTAAACAGCGATGATTGCGTGAATGACATGGACGGAAGAGACTTTTAAAATTCTACCTTGACCAATAAGACTTAATTTTACCACAATGTATCGTTGAAAAGCCAAGTAGTTGGGATTTGCTGCCAATCACGGATCGCGGAGAATAATTCAGGAGAGTGGTTGGAACCCCCGCCTGTGAAGACTCTTCAGGATTTGAAAAAATGGACGCTCTACGAACGCTCTTATCTCAAATCGCTTCGGACCTCCCAGCTATCCGAACGACGTATACGTGTATGCATACGTGTATGCAAACCACTCATTACGCATTCCCCCCCCCCCCCCCCCCGATCGACGGAAGCCAATGAACCCGGCGGAGCGAATGCGACGGTCGGCGCGGAAACGTGTGCCCCCTGAATCGGACAGTGACAGCGATTACAACGTAGATGACGAGAACAGCGTTAGTGACGGAAGCGAGTTCGCGCTAGGCACGACGTCGAGTTCGACGGAGCAATCAGACAAATCAAGCCGCTCGGAAGACCTTCATCCTCAGCATTCGACTCCTCCCCTTCCTGGCCGCACCGTCTTCGAGTCGTGGGATGCGTTCGACACATACATCCGCACATACCAAGCGGAAGCGTACCAGGTAAGGTGTATTTGGTCTTCTTAGTATATGACCTTCTCTAACAAGCCTATTGATATCCAGGTGTTCAGACTTCGAACAAACAAGAAGGTTGGGCGAAAGAAACGCCGTTATCCAGCGTACGGGCTCCAAATCTACACCTATTCCGGAGACATGGGAATGGTACGCCAAGACGCTGGTGTGCACCCACGCCGGAAAGTTCAAGCCGCGTGGGAAGGGCAAGAGAGCACGTCAAGAGTCTCGATCGATCGAGTGTCCTACACAGGTAAGCCATCCACTGGCGGGTGCTGGTGGGTGCTGGCGGGTGCTGGCAGATACTGGCGGGTCCTAGTGTGTGCTGGCGGGTGCTGGCGGATAATACTAGCACACTAACGTTGTAATGTCTTTTAGATTAATGCCTGCGTTCGAGAAGTGGATAAATCAGCTCACAAGTTTGTTGTATGTATTACGAAGATGAGAACGACCCATAATCACTTGGTTGATTCGACAACGTATCAAAACTACCCAATTAACCGAACAGCAGTTGGGGAGAGTGTTCTGCAAGCCGTGGGGGTTCTACAAAAGGCCGGTGCAGGAAAGAAGAGCATTCACCAGTTTATTACTGAGAATTCCGACTGTTCACCGACGATAAGGGATGTACACAATCTGGTACGAAAGCTGAAGAATCAATCAACCCAATCAACAACTAGTGCCCAACGTTTGAAAGCGTGGATGATGGATTTCTGTGGAGAAAACGGCAACGTGGGCAGAATTTTTGTAGAGGCACAACAAAGCAAGGTAAACGATGATCGATCAGATATTTATTCATACCACCGCTTATTATCCTTTTGCTGTTTCAGAAAATTGCTACTTGCATAACAATGCAGACAAAACACATGCGGTATCTGTACGATCGTTTTCCGGAGGTCTTACTTATCGATGCTACACACGGAACAAACGTACCGAAGTACAAGGTATTTTCCTTCATGATTCATGACACCTTTGGTAAAGGGCAGTACGTGCAGCACGCCTTAGTCCAGAATGAGCGGAAGGAAACCCTGGAAGCAGCCATCGAACCCCCCCCCCCCCCGCCTGAGTCTAACGAATTCCCGACTGAGTCTGACGAGTTCCCGATTGCGTTCGAACCACCGGAGCTCGAGGAAGTCTCAACTACGTTGCCAGAACCGATGACTGTGACAGATGAACCGCCGGGGAATCAAATACTTCCCTCGACTGAGTTAAACCAGCCCCCGACTGTGCCCCACCTATGCCCGACTACGGACGAGCTGCAACCGACTGAGTCTGGAACATCCAACGCAGTTGTACAGCTGTTAAATACTCACTACACTACAGAGCCAGTCGAAACTACGGATGATTTTTAAATTGCAAGTCCAGTCCGACCGCGTGGTAGGCCAAAGCAGAAAGCATCCGCAAAGAAAGCCACGAAGAATCGCGAAATCTCCAAAGTTCACCACGATTCAAACATGCATCACATGAAGCTGGATTTATCGGTGCTCTCCGCCCTATTACATGAAGACCACACATTCAATTCTGCAGAGACGACACTCCGACAATACCGCTGTTTTATTTTGGAGAAAAAACAAACCAAGCAGCCAATCGCCCACCAAAAAAGCAAACTATCACGGAAGAAGACGGTACTAAGAGACGAAGATATATCGCGAATTCTTCCTAAAGATATGCTGCGTAAGTGCAGCAAGAAGTTATCGGCCTTCCAAGGGAAGAACTACGGTCTCCAAGAGGTGGATATACTTCTTGAAGTGCCAAGTATTGGTGTGTTTACAGCGAGAGCACTGACTACAATGAGGAACTATCACAGAGCGATGGATGTTATTGCTCAGATTGACAAAGCTACTGTCTGGGCTACGACTATTGATTTTGGGACTGAGATCGACCCGTGGTTCATCGTGGAAGAAGATAAACGACTACTGGAAGGCCTAAAAAAAACGCGTCTACAGTCAAATGAGGTAAGACACCTACCATATTTTTATGGTAGTTCTCAATAATAACTTAATTGTTTTAGTTTGACCTATTAGATCTTGTCGGACGGGGAAATCTTAGCGATTCCACCTTAAGCCTAGTTTTGGAAAAACTATACTTAAACAACCCGCGAGTGGTGGTGATAACCCCAAATTTGTTTGGGTGGGTTGTGGGAAGGAAGATTTCAATGGATGCTGAGACTGTCGAGAGCATTCTGTCGACAATTACTGGGGAGTGTGTACTCATACCGATCAGCTGCAATTCGAACCATTGGTGTGCTATTATGATCGACATCGAAAAACGTATCGTGTATATCTACGATCCAATGAAATTAAGCTACGTGGCCAGCGTTCGAGTGGTAGCAGAGCGACTTACACCTATACTAGCGACAACTACGGGAGAAAGGTTTCGAGTGCAAGCGTACGAATCCGACATGGGGATTCAATTGGACAACTGCAACTGCGGGTTGTTTATATTGCTTGCATTTGAACAGTCCACAGGTGCGCCACCACTCGGGTGGATGAACAAGAATCTGCTGATGTATCTGCGCTATAGATATCTTTGCTTGTGTCTTCACTAAAAATAATACATCTACCTTCTTTCAGACTTGTAGAAGCTCAGTGAATGAACAAGAAGCTGCTGATGTATCTGCGCTATAGATATCTTTGCTTGTGTCTTCACTGAATATAATACATTTACCTTCTTACAGACTTGTAGAAGTTCGCATGCTCCGCTTGCTTGACTTAACTAGAATACCTTTATCCGGATATACGCTGTCGCGAAAAAAGGGTGGGCAAACTGGCTTTTGACTAGTCGGGTACCCGTCGGTGCAGTCGGGCGTTGGTCGGGTACTTTTGTCCCGTCTCACGGCTTCCAGGCGGTTGCAGCAACACGTGCCATAATTCAGTTAAAGCTGAGAAATAAAGGAATATCTGGTAGGTAGGATGCAAAAACAAGGATGGTGGGATAGGGGACTCTTGAATAGAATGAACGTCTTCTTTACTAAATTAAAAAAAACAATAAATCGGATTGGTGTCACATCTTTTAGGAGCGTGTAGACCATCTTAACGGCTTTGTTCCCAATGTCGTAAGCTACGACATAACTCCTGTGTCGTAACTTACTACATAATTCGAGTTTAAACAAGAAAGGTCTTCTAAATTAAATGTTTCAGCACGCAA
The DNA here is from genome assembly GCA_011320135.1 of Phytophthora betacei. NCBI lineage: Eukaryota > Oomycota > Peronosporomycetes > Peronosporales > Peronosporaceae > Phytophthora > Phytophthora betacei. The sequence continues at coordinate 391,345 of JAANHX010000689.1, read as the reverse complement.
GAAGGTCCTCGCACACCCCCATACAAAAACTAGGCATAAGCGTAGCTATCTGTCATCGTTTGGCCGCCAAATTGCCTCGGATTTGTCTTACCTGTCCCAATGATATTGATTTCTTGTAAGAAAAATTCGGAGGAATCCGAAGGTTGGGTAATTGCGATCAATCTGGGCTGTTTCCCTCTTGACAATAGACCTTAGCGCCTAATGTCTGTCTATTTAAATTACTTTTTTTTGTATTCGGAGTTTCTAAGAATTTAGTAAGTTTTTACACCCCTAGAAATGTAATACGGATCTTGGCAGTTTTTAGCAGCAATAAAACGTAATTAATTACGAAGTATCACAAATTGCTGTTATGTTGCGCTCAGCCTGATTTTGTGACTGCGGACCGACCCCGAGTGCTACAGGACGTAATAAACGTATAAAGTATACGATGTCGGATGTCTGCAAAGCTGAAAGATATGAGGGAGTACGTCAACATGATCACGTCCCATCACTCGATTGTATATTCGATATATTTTTTTGCGTGAAGGACTGAAAATTGTGAATATCTCATTAAGGTTTACCTACACAACAATAAGTTTGCTTGGTCCTTTGCTCGCAGAGAACACATCATAGAAAATATGTTTTTTTTTGCACAAAAGCTCAGGAAGTCATTCAAACACCACAATTTTTGTCATTAGAGAGGATCACGAATTCGTGGATCAGGTATCCAGTGTTGCACACACGAAAGACACATCATATCTTCTTTCTCGGCGGTGACAAAGAAGCCAGAACGAGCCAAGCTGTCGAGTAGACAGCCCATTCACAAATTTTAACAAGCAGCGACGCAGGTTGTTAGCGACAAATGCAGATACGCGCAATGAGTGTTTCAGCCGTTGCAATTGCTTTCATGCTCTTTGTCCTCGTGGTCGCTGCCACTCCAACGTATGACTCGACAGCTCAGGTCGAGCAAGATTGGCTCAAGACTGCGCTTTCAGCGGCGCCCACGCTTCGTCTCCACTTTATACTGAAGGACAACAACGTGAAGATTCACGGACAATCTGCCTTTGACGTGTTCGCCAATGCAATCGTGTCCAGTGACAGAACTAGCCTTCACTATGATGGTTTTAGTACTTTTATCCAAGACGACACCAAGTTCACGTACGTGTTTGAGAACGGGACATCTTACATGGTAGAGAGCTCCGTCAACGACAACGCTTCCTCGTCTCAGGGGTAAGGTTACTAGCAAATCTCATAATTAGTGCTAAAAAGTAAAAAAAATACCCCAAGCTGATTCAGCTGAATATTCCGTTTGTGAATGACCTACCTCCATTAACTCCAAAGTGGCCCACCGGAGAGAGCTGCTAATATCATTTCGGTCGGACAGCTTTACCTATTTGTACGTTGTCGCTCTTCCTATTGCCTCTTTATCACCTCCTATAATTAGCTCGCGGAAGGACACATAAACGTGCAGCCATCTGTTCTAAAAAAGGCGCTGCCGTTTCGGGCCTTCAGGTAATGACGCAAAGCACAATTCAATAGGCCTTTGCGTGCAGAAATGCGATAGCCAACAAGTGCATTTGTGACGATATTTGCGATTCAAATCTGTAAAAGAAAATCACACAAATTTGCCGATGGCAGTGAATACTGCGTTTGAGACAAAATCAGCTAAGCACCAACGCCGCTGTAGGAAGGTTTTGTTGCTGCACCTTCTTAGAAGTATCTTTAAGGAGCGGTGTAGCAGAAGATCTACGAAGAAGGGCTTTGTGGCAGCTTTGTAGCGGTGGTGTCGCTGCCACCTGCTTTGTTCGAGGTTCTTCTAGCCAAGTTTTCCAAGAGCTTCACGGTTTAGTGGCGTCCATGTCAGCGCGGCCGCCCTCCTAGACTACGCTTTCTACAAGCTTAAGCATGTACAGCGTCTCAGGCGTGGCCCACCCCCTTCTCGGAATTGCAATGTTTGTTGTTGTGGTGTTATTACAGCTGTACCACTACGTCGGCGCGGCGCGCGCTCTGATATCCATTTATATTTGGTTTGACGTCGTCATTTGATTTTGTGATGTCGCAATTGAGACTCCAAAACGGTCTCTTCAAAATGCGAGCGATTTAGTGCCATAGCTTGCTACAGGATTTGTGCGAGCGACATTTGGGATCTGCTATATTTTCTGAAGGCCCCCATTGGTCATAATCGAAGTTCGCTTAAGACAAAATTTCGCTTACTAATAGGACAGGGGCGATGCGGTGTCTCTTTCGTCCGTGTCATTCACGCAATCAGCGCTGTTTGTCATTGCTGATTGCGTGAATGCCATTGAAATACGTAACAAGTAATATACTACGAATCGTGATTACTGTTTAGTACAAGTAACTGGTTGCATTATTGTACCGATACTAATATTGCTGATTGCGTGAATGACATTGAACCAATTACATGTAAAAGATGGAAGTGAGTATTTTGCCCGACTGGCTAGCCGACTATACAATTATACTCCCCAACATGCATAAAATGGACTTAGCTGACGGTCTTGGCAACACTCGCTCGGAGTTAATTTTTAATCCCAGACACAGCGCCTTGCCGAGTCGAGGTCTTAGAGGCCGGGATGGAGCAGGTCTCGCAGCGCCCCCCCCCCCCCCCCCCCCCCCCCCCCCCCCCCCCCGAGCGCAGCGCAGCATGTGAAGAGAGGGGCGGGCCCACGGCTATAAATCCAGAGAAGAGTGCAAACGCGCTAGTGTCCTACCTTTATTCCAATTTAACCGTACTATACTGTCTGTACACGTATAAAACTCGAAGTTATGTTACCTCAGTCGGGCAAAATAACAAGTCCTTAAAAAAATTGCGGCATCTATTTTCTAATAAAGCTGTTCTAAAACTGCACTGTTTAGTACAAGTAGCTGGTTGCATTATTGTACCGATACTAATCCCCCAAAGCAAACGGATGAAACCCAATTAGTACCTGGACTCTATGAATAAGTTGTGTCAAATGTAACTGAAATTCTAAATCGATTTATCGTAGCGGTTGTACTTAATTCGGGCGGATCCAAGAGCTTAATTATTGGATGAAACATTTTCTCGACGAGTAAAATCTTTTTAAGCTTAAGGAAAGCTCAGATAGCCCCGCTACTCCCTTCTTCTTTTTTTCGCAGGCGGTGAGTACGTACCTCGCTACTCATACTCTCTACCACATACTTTTAAATCGTGTATTAAACTGGTACTACACAGCATATGTTTTTTATAAGTGTAATGCGAAATAAAAGAATGCAACCCTCGCCATGGGGGTACAAGTAAATAACTCCATTTCCGTGGACTGTTGGCGTCATCAACAGCGGTATACAGCATGGGCTGGTGCGTGCTCTTTTGTTCTTCCCACTTGTCTAAAAAAACTACACAATTTGAACTGTATCTAGTTAAAAAAAATCTGCTAAATTTATTGTTTGCTTTGCTAAACAAAACTTGAGGTTTTAAAATATTTTTTTAGGGTTAAACGTCTATTTCAGAAGTGCAAAAATGCAAGAAAGTGCATTTGGGGAAGACCCAAATCACGGATGATTTACCAAACGTGGATTACATGTGCACCTTCATTAAGGCCTTGATTTTACTTTAGTTGCAATTTGAACTAGCTTAACCTCAAGTTGTTAGCGATCTTGCAGAGGGCGGTCACTTGCATTGGGAAGAGCTAACCTTTTCAGCCGCATGAGCCACGGATAACATTGAGGGGGAGGAAAAATAATAAAAAAAACTATTTACTAGGAGCTCATCGGCATAGTATAACACGAATTTGACCCTGCCACCGTGCGCACTGGATTTGTGGCTCGCCCTCTATACCGGCTGTCTTTTCACGTGTTGTTAAAGTGGCTTACCCCGTTTCAAGCTTCAAAATGGCCAATTCTTTTTCTCCTAGAAATGTGACTTCTTTAGATTGTTGTAGCTTTTTCTAATAAGTTGTAAAATACTTTGTCCTGCTCTTCTTTCTCGCTGCTTGGCGTAAAATACGGCTACCAAGGCTGAAGTCGAGGTGCATGACGACATCAGAGATCCAGCACTACTCACAGTCATTTTGATGCAGAATTGAAGTCAGTGTCCTTGCTTCTTGACTCCAGGGAGCCGGAAATTCAGATTATCCAGATACACCCAGGGTTAAAAGCAATTGGTGATATACCTGATACCATGGATACCGTATCCGCATGATACTCGTATCAGTATCACGTGATACCGCTCGATCATTGGGATCAAGATCACTGATCCTTCTCCACAAATATATTGATCTTTGACGATACTATACTCACGTATCCAGTCAGTTTCTGGTTTTGTATTTAGATCTGCAACCCCCGACAGCTTACAACAAAGACGCCGCAAACGATGGCAGAAAACCCCACAGGAACGACGCAGACTGCCTCAGCAACGGCACAGACGGATGAAGAGGGTGTGGACGAGCATGGTATACCTCGGGTAGTCAAGCATTGTTGCCAGAACATGTTCAATCCGGTATGGAGATTCATCCACAAGCTATCCCAGCCCATACCAGGATCAAAAGAGCCCACAAGACCGTACACGCACCTTTTGTATAGTCTGCTGTGATGAACACAAAAGCTCCGACCCAACCGCATCAACGTGGAGGAACTTTCTAATGCGACCAACTACATCTTCCAACGCTAGAAAACACATGTGGGGGGCTCACAAGGAGCACTCATTCACATTGGAGACTAAGCGGAGAAAGACCAGTGATGTGGCTAAACGTATTCAGACATATGATAGTGGAGCTTCGGGTGAACAGGGAAAACAGCCAAACCAAAAGAAGCAGCGCACAATTCACGAGGCAATTGCCATTAATGCTGACCAAATGAAGATTTTGTCGACTAGATGGCTACTTTCTTCTGGGTTGCCTCACACGGTACTCCAAAACCCTGAGCTATTGGAACTTTTCCGGCGTTTGGCGCACCAACCTGCGCTATTGACCCCTGCTCGAGATACTTTTTACGAATTTGCTAAAGCAGAATGGCACTTGCTTATCAAATTGGTGTCTGATACACTGAGCCGAGAGTTTTCAAAAGCAAAAGAGCAGCCATTTATCACGATGTTGCACGATCTGTAGACCAATGCATCGAACATGAATATAATTGGTGTGACTGTCGTTTTCGTGGATTCAGAGTGGCGCTTGGTCACACTTTCGCTCTTGGCGATGCCAAACCCGCACGACCACGCTGCTGGTACTGTTGCTGATCTTATTAAAGCACAAATGCAAGACCGCTACAACATTGATGTGGACCGGTACGTTCGATTCACAGTAAGTGATACGACGGGAAGCGCTCGAAACGTATCCGACCATTTCAATAGTACGGATCAAGTGGATTGTTTAATGCACTTATTAAGTTTGTGTCTGTTGTATGCTCTCGGTCTGAAAGAAAACACACGAAATCGTGGTCAGAGTATCATAACACCGGGAGGGGAGTTCCGAAATGGTCTGAAAGTTATTCAGAAGCTTCGTGATTTGGCAACGTTTTTCAACACTCCTCAAAGAATCACTAAACTCAAGCAGATAAAGAAGGCCCTTAGCCTTCCAGCTGTCAATATTGAAGTTGATTCGAAGACACGAGTTGGATACGCTGTAACGCTAATGCGTCGCAGTGTACTAAATCACTATGCCTTTGCTCAGTACTTTGAAGGAGCGCTAGACAGTGAGACGGCTGTATGGTCAAGCATTTCCAAGGATGATTGGACGCTTATTACCGAGATGGAAGGGCTGACTAACCAACTCGCACAGTTTAGTCTGGGCGAAGTGCAAAAGCAGGGCGTGGCAAGCTCGTACGTCTTACTTTTTCGCAAAATGTTGGTTTTTGCTGGTGAATCCACTACAGTTAATTGTTTGGTTCTCGATCGCCCTGGGCCAAAAGCAACTGAGCATTCGCAACGCCGAGCACCAAAGTCTATATCCGAGTTTTCTTGGGATGGCAAACGTTGTCGCGACCGACTTCGTGAGCAACTCGCTCTTCGGTTTCCAGTTGAGGATCTCAACGACATAAAAGCTTTACTTCTGGATCCGCGGATTAAAGGAAAAGCACATAGTATTGTCAGTGATTCATCAGTTCTTGCACAAGCCGAGACCGAACTTCAATTTGAGCATGCTCTCATTTATCAGAAATTGTTTGCAAGGCAAGCAGCAGACGAGGAGTGTAAGGGTGAGAAGCCTTTGCCGTCGGGGATTTCTCAAAGCAGCTCTGATCTCATTGACACTGCACTGGGTGCCTTACTAGAGATCGACGCCCCGGCTCAAAACGTGGATATGTCTGATTTCCAGGCTGACCTATCCGCCCAAGCGATGAACGCGTGGAACGAATGGAAGAACTTGAATGTCTCGTGGCCGTGTTCAACATCCCAAACAGGCAAGTACAATTTACTAGACTTGTATCGGAACGTGGATATACTAGCATGGTTTAAAGAGTCTGGACAACTCCTGTTTCCTGGAATTGCCGTCCTAGCAAGGATCTATCTTGCTAAACCTCTGTCAACTGCAATTCAGGAGCGCTTCTTTAGCTTAAGTGGGTACGTTGTGAACGATTTGCGTACCCGTTTGGATGAGGACCGGGCAGAGATGCTTTGCCTGATGAAAGCAAACTGGAGAGAGTACCGGAGCTTGCAAAAGCAAACTGAGGTAGACAGCAAGTAGCGACTCATCTGAATATCACATTATTGATATGATATTGATACGTTACTGATACGCCAGCGTCAGCGTATCACTATCATCGGATATTGGTTTCACCGCTTTTTAAACTGTATCAGGATCATAAGTATTGCCCAAAGTGCCGATGCTATTAACCCCTGGATACACCGTCAATTGATTTGCAAGTGTCAACACTTTATCGAATTGACCCATGTAAAATGGACCAGCACATCTGAGCAGGGAATTTCTATGGAGATCGAGGTTACGGAGATCGAGGTGTGCGTAGTCGTGCAATTGGGTAGCCATGTGTCAACGGTTGAACATTATCCCAAACGGCCTCGTTCACAAACTGTTTGATGGTGGGCGACCTCGCTGGTTGCATTAGTGAGTTATATACTAATGACTAAAAAGGACGTCTCCCTGCGTATTCCCAGGAGCGTGACGGCAGACAATCCGGGTAATACGTTAAATTCGTACTAGATTCATCCCACGGAGGGGTCGACGCAGTATTTTGGGTCAGCAGGTTTGAGAAAGACATCGTAGATGGTTGTAATGTAGAAAATTGAAGTGCTGGCGGAGTGATCATAATATCACGGACTTGTGGAGGAGCTGCGGGGTGATTCAGATCGACTCGCTCACGGTATGTTGGATCTCGTGTAGTTCCAGTCTTACCGTGATTTTTGTGTGTGTTTTTTTTCTGCGTTTAGCGGTCTTCGTAGGCTTTAGAGGGGCAGGTTCGAGGGGACGAGCTCCGCATTCTTCAGTGTGACCACGGCGTGTCAGCCAGAACCGGTGAAAATGATCGACACGAAGTTTCTTTTGGAAGTCCGAATTGATAAGCTCAATGATATCGTGCAAACATGGGCAGCCATTTGTACGTCTAAAAACTCCAGTGCAGGGTTTTACGACCTCCTTGTTCTTCGCATTTTTTTCACCTTGGATCCAAAACTCCGCAGTGAAGTCTAACGCGGTGCGACCGATAAACATAACGACGCCCGAATATTGAGGCTTTTGCAGAATATTAGAGATTACCGTGACATCCTTCTCCAGGTTAGACTTCACGTTCTGTATGCTAGCTTCCCATCACGGTAGCAGCTTTTTGAAGGCTGTCAACAAGTCGCCTCGAGATGACTCTAACCACTTCTTACATTTAGAATGTGTTCCCTCAACAGGAGAGGTATCACGATAGCCAAAATGCAGATACTGATTTGTCCAACAGCGAACAAGTTTTGTCTTGTATTCCCACCATTGTAGGTCCAGATAATCTGCCATTTCAGAGCTGGCTTCGCGAATAACTTCGCATTTTGCGTCAAAAACAGCTTCGGTAGGTGCATCAACAGCGTTGTAGTAGAGCTGCATAAACTGATCTGTGGCAACGGTATTTACAAACTTGTCTTGTTTGGGCAATGGGTTTTCCACTTGAATTTGACCGAAAATTGAACGAGTCTTAGCCAATACGTTGCGATTCATGTGCCAACGACACACTAGTGACGGAACAGTAGGAAAAACAGCACCTACCGCATTCATGCATGCTAAATCACGGTCCGTAAGAACTATCGATGGGAGCGCTATGTGATTAGCTGTCATCATGTTTAGCAAATGTGTCAGTGCCCACACAAAGTCTTCTTTTTTTTCACCCGGTAACCAACATTGGGCGACAGGTAAGACAGACTTCGTGTTCGTCATGGCGATAATGTTTAGTAAGGGAAGATCGTACTCATTGGTCTTATAAGTGCAGTCCATAATCAGCACGTTTGAGTTCCACGGAAAGTACTTCATGATGCCAGGATGCGACCAGTACAAATACAGCAAACGAGAAGTCTCTGGATGTAATTTGTAGGCGGAATAAAACTTGTTGCTGTCCAACTGCTTCAGTAGAACCTCTACGGATGTGTGTGTACGAAACACTTCACTACGCTCAGCGTTTTTGTAGTTAGATATGTCCTTGGCAGTGACTGAAATATCAGGGTGAGATTTACGTAACATTGCCACAGCAACTTGGGGCGAAATGCCCACAGCATTTTGAGAAGCTACGACACCCTCAGCTGTGAGCTCCTGTGAAATTAATTTCTGCATGTCACGGCGTCTGTGTCCCGGGTGAGAGCTAACGTCCTGCGAAGGTGGATGGTTGTGCACCGTCGATCCATTCAGATACACAACTTTCCATTTACCAGCAGGGTCAGATTTTGTTACCGCTTCAAGACGGATTTTCATTGTACGTCCCGTCTTCCGAGTCCCTCTTTGAAGTCGCACACGATCTTCGTCGCGAAGAGCACGGTTGTTTTGCGTTCTACCATACCTATCACACTTGAAATCACGTTGCCAGATGAGCTTCAATTTGTTCTTCTTGTGGTGGCCCATGCTCACGTCGATTATTCGCTCTCTGTTCCAAGCGTGGAGAGCTGACTCAGCTTCATCGTACGAATCAAAGACTCCCTTGGGCAAAGGTGGGATCTCAAAGCTTCCTGTAGGCTCTTCTAAGGGAGCCATAACAACGCGTCTGAAGTCTCCGATGAAAACAATAACAGACAGAAAAACTGGACTAATAATAACCATGTAGTAGTTCCCAAATAGGTCGGTACTACCCAATTGCACGACTACGCACACCTCGATCTCCGTAACCTCGATCTCCATAGAAATTCCCATCTGAGCATCGGTGCTCATTGACATCCATACGGATCAAATTCGAGAAAGGCTGTTGTCCGTCTCGCACATTGGTCCAACGATGGCAGTGGTAAAAGTTGTTCGAACGCACAAGCCCGTATACTTGGTGTACCAGCGAGTCAGTCAGTCTAGAGGCTTAACTCGATAACGCTCATTGATAGTTTTCCATTGACAAGACATCAGCTGTGAGAGAATACTTGCGTCGATGAGAGTTTTGTTTACCTCCATCGCCATCGCTCTGTTTGGTCTCGCGCACGCGACCTCACTGAACGATGCTCCGTCCGTAAAGCTCCATGTCACATTCAAGCGCAAGACCATGAAACTCCACGGACAATCCGAATTTGACATCTACGCCTCTCCTGTTGTGTCAGCCGACGGGACCAGTGTGCTCTACAACAGCTACACGACGTTCCACGACGACGACTCCGAGCTCACGTACACTCTAGTTGATGGATCAGCCTATCTGACGACGACAGATGCCTCTGATGTTGAAACCGTTCGGTGCCTTCTGTCCAACACTCTGCCGTTCGACGAGATTCTACCTGCTCTCAACAGCGTCACACCCATCCCCAGTGCCTCAATAGGCGACAAGCCCGTCGAGTGTCAGAGTGGCAACCTATTCAAGACGACGTTCGGTGGATCTCACGATGCTATTTGCACGTCTGGTAAGGCTGGGTTTACCGCGTATAGTAGCGATTTAGACATCGACGTCGAGTATCTAGACGGCCCCGTCAGCGTCTCCAAGCCTGACTTGACGGATGGCTCTACGTCGTGTGAAATCGTTCAGACGGCTACATCACTAACGCCAACAGCGCTGGCTTTGGCAACTGGTAGCAAGGTACCTACTAAGACGTCGAGGAAACTTAAACAAGCGGCTCACATGGCGATGGAGGCGACAGAGTGTGATACGTGTCTGACCACACCTCGTCCGTGCATCTTTCTGCACGGTTTGGGGAACCCAAACGAAGAAGCACAATTGCAAGACAGCCCGAAGCTCACAAAGAGGAAATTCGGTGACATGCACGGCCACGCTCCTTGCTGCTCCGAGATCAAGTACGCTGTCCTTAATACGAATGACGCAGGTTGGAGAAATGACACTCTCCAACAGAGGTTCTGCGACCTCTCGCTCTCGATGAGTAGTACCAGTGACGTCGCTGCTAAGGTCATCGACAATACTATTATCGTGGCACACTCGATGGGCGGACTCGTGATGGCTCACGCTCTCGCTAAGGGCAAGTGCAGCTTCAGCAAGACGACGTCATGGGTGGCTCTGAGCCCCCCGATGTTGGGCAGTATGGCTTCGGACTATCTTATGGACATCTGCGACGAGAACAATGACATTGCCGCAGGATTATTCGAGATAGTGGGACAGTGTCCCATGCCAAAGTCCCGCAAGTCTACCACCTACTTTGGCGGAAAGCACACGTCTCCGTCCATTGACGCTGCCTATGTGGCCGCTCAGGATGCGTATCGTAACAATGTTGCAGCAGCGATGTGCAGCGATAGCTTCGTCGGACTCCTTTCAACCTACCAAGCTCCGTGCATTTTTGCTGGCACTGCCGTCCCTCACAAGTCCAAGAAGAACGACGGGCTTGTCGAGTTTCAGAGCTGCCTGGGCGGCCTCGACGAGAACCTCTTTGGCAACCACTACTTGGATCGATTCTACAGACCCCAGCTGAACCACGCAGATACGGCTTTTCTCACGGGCGAGGGCATCCTTAAGAACTCCCAGAAGCCACACAAGTGGTTTGAATGTCTAGCACTATAGACTGGAGTATGGCACGGATAACTGTAAGTACATGTAACATTTGCAAGGTGTGATAACCGTTATAAAAACTAAAAAGCGCGTTTGTGACGGGAATTAACATCATTCCACACAGATTTATAGTTACTGTTAGATCCTTGTTGTATTTCTGTTAATGCTGACTCTTCGCAAAAAAAAAAAAAAGTTCACGAGTCTTTGGCGTCCTCTAATCGGACTCTGTCTTCTTCAAACCCGAGAACAAGTTTCTTCTCCAAGTACGGCAACACCCATCTCCAACTCGCAAATAGTAAAGTCACCAGCCACGCGATGAGCACCAACGTGTCTCTGGGGAAGGCTTCGAACAGCATTTCCTCCACCACAATTTCGAACACGCATTCCGTCATTTCTAGCGTGGAATCTGGATGTCGAACGCCTTCAACCTCGGCCAGGAGTGAAAATTCCACTTCGATCGCTGCCCCTGATGGCTCCAGACGGTATCGTACTGACTCCTGCGTCTCCATTTCTGTCGGGTGGAGTCGAAGCTTCGCTGTGCTTAACACTCGTCTACGAGGCCGCATGGGCGTATTTATCGCGATGTTCGTAGCGTCAAAGTCATTAGTACTTGCAACTGGTAGCGGCAGCAGTGTTGGACATTGATGTAAGAGCCAGCCAATGGGTAGGCGACCGGAAGCCAGACCCCCAAGGACCTTTACGTAAGTGTCGAGTCGACAATGTTGAAGGCATGCCATTTTGACTTGGTTTCAATATTGGGAACAATCCGATCGAGTGTCGGCGCGTGTCTTTTCAGGCTATTGTGTAGTGCCCATGTAGAATCCAACTAGAAACTCCTTTGAATATATTTCTCACTTTCACTTCTACCTTCTGCCGAGCAAGTGCCAAACCAACTGGTTTTGAGCCCAATGGTCAACAACTCAGACGCAGACGCTGCTACGGAGGCAGTCCCCGCCTCCCCCGCCGCCCACGAAAGGGGCGAAGAACATCACGAAGAGAAGGTCACGCCGGATGCTTGAGCGCTCGCGGCTCTCATCACTAAGCTCACGGCCAAAGTGGACAGCTTAGAGCGGTCGCTGGAGACGCACCAGCAGCGTGCGGCCGTCACGCCACCCGCTGCGGGGGCTGGGCTGGTCCAGAGCGTGTACAGTCAGGAACTGCAGCACGGAGGCAGCTTGGGCATGCAGCGCATGCAGCTGCATGAGCTCGGCGCGTCGAACTTCGGCATGGGTGCGCAGACGCCTGGGTTGTATGGTGGCCTTGGTGCTGGGCAACAAACAGGAGGCACACCGTTCCAGGCCCAAGAAGCAGCTCCACAGGCTCCACAGCAGCAACAATCAGCTGCGCAGTACCAAGCACATCGACCTTTGCCGCTGCATCTCAACGAGAGAGTGCCACCTGCCAAGGATGCGAAGATCTTCATGCGAAACTTCGACGGCAGCGAGGTCTACAAGGGACTTGGGAGCGGCTTCGAGCAGTGGGCGCTGCTGTTCATTAAGCAGATCAAGATGGCGGAGCAGGCTTGTGGCTACGCCTGGCCTGAGCGCTACAAGGTGAACAAGTTTGGCCAGCATATACGTGGTAAAGCTGAGCTCTTCTTCCAGCAGCACATCATGCGCTGGTGGTCCACGCAGCCGACGCTCTGGTTTGTGATGGATCAGATGCACTTGTCGTTCAAGCGGGCGCTCTCGACGCAACAAGGAATGAAGTTCTTTGGCGCGAAGAAGGACCCGTCGCGATCGTGGAATGAGCACTTCTTGTACTTGAATGCTCTCATGATGGCAACGAAGGCGCCACCAACGCTAGTGCTGGAGAACATCGTCAAGTACGCGGATCCGGACTTGAGGCACGCCTTGATGGCCAAGTGTGACATCACGCGGCCGGATCCTCTCCAACAAGCGAACGAACTGGTCGTTTGGGCGCAGATGATGACCGATGAAGATCGAGCGCCAAAGCAACTTGGTAAGGAAGTCGTGGTCGCAGTGGCTGAGTCCCAAGAGGAAACGCGGCGCTGCCACAAGTGCAAGAAGGTTGGACACCTGAAGCAGAACTGCCCAGATCGTTCCGCTGGAAGCAACAATGACCAGCCAGTAAAGTTCGCACTTGCCGCCGGTAACGACTTCAAGTCCGTGGACGCTACGAGCTGGATTCTGGACAGCGGTGCCAGCCGACATCTTGTCAATGATCCTGCGCTACTGGCTAACGTAGTGCAGTGCTCTGGTGAGGACACCAGCATGTTACCGGATGGGCGAGCGGTGGACGTAGCCGAGAAAGGATCGGGTCGCGGCTGAGGTGGAGCTCAGTGAGGTCTACTACGCACCGAAACTCGCGCGGAACCTGATTTCATACGGACGGCTGCTAGCGAAGGGATGCTCTCTCACCAAGCGCAACGGAAAATTGGCGTTGATGAAAAGCAACGAAGTGGTATTCTATGTCGACGTGAAGCACAACGTCCTTGTGGTTTGAAAAGCGGTTCGGCGCTCGCGTGCATGTTCTCCGCACGGACGGTGGAGGAGAGTATCGAAACGTGGATCTCTTCTGCAAAGAAAACGGGGTGACTCGTCAGGTGTCAGAAGTCGGCAACCAAGCTGCAAACGGGAAGGCGGAGCGGATGCATCGCACGGCTCTCAACATGGCTCGGTGCATGGTGTTTGGTGCAGGATTGCCGCTGAGCTTCTGGGGTGACGCGGTTGAGTAGGCGATGTACGTGCTGAACCGGAGCTCGACACGCGCTAACGATGCTCGGAAGTCGCCGCTCGAAGTGCTGACTGACGAAGCACCAAACCTTCGCGACATTGTCATGTTTGGATCGAAGTGCTCTGTATTTCATGACCCTGCGGCATGTTTTGGAAGTGGCTCGTCATGCCGCAGTTGTCTAACGCCCCGGCGACATTCAACCGCCTGGGGACGCAATTGTTCAGGCCACGAAGAAGAGGGCGTGTGAGGGCGTCGTCGTCGGCAAGGACGAATCGACCAAGGGGTACAAGGTGGGTGTACCCGCCTTCGGAGAACAAGGTGATCGTCACGAGGCATGTGCAGAACATCCGCGCATTGGAAGAGAAATCCGATGTGAAGACACCGACTGCTCAATCTCCCAGGACAACGATGCCGCCGGCACCACGTTCCACACCACGAAAATCTCGTCGCTCACACCGCAAGTCGCGCCGCCGTGCTGAAGCTGATGGAGACGTGGAGGTTGACGAGTCGAGGCTGAACACTGAGCCTGTGGTTTTGACCGAATCCGAAGTTAAGTATGTCAATTCCTACGCTGATGACCCGGAACCGAAGAACTACAGGCAGGCGCGGAAGTGCGCCGAGAGTGCGCTTTGGGGGGGGGGGGGGGGGGGCAGCTGAAAAGGAAGAACTTGAAACCCTACAGGCGAATAACACGTGGAAGCTGGTCAAGTTCGAGCCTGGTAGCATTCGCTTGCATACTAAGTGGGTGTTCAAGAAGAAACGAACAGGCATGGGCTTGATCGAGCGGTACAAGGCTCGACTAGTCGCCTGTGGCAACGAGCAAAAGTTCGGCGTTAACTTCTTTCTCGTGTTTGCGGCTGTGCTTACCATGACTGGTGTCAAGTTCATCGTCGTCATTGCGATCATATGGAAGGTGCCTGCCAGACACGGCGACGTTCCAAACGCGTATGTAAAGGCGAAAACGGAGGAGGTTATCAAGATGTTGCTGTTCGTCCCCGACGGACTCGTTATCACGGAGGAAGCGCTGAAGACGCTCGGAGCTGAGAGCGTGGATGAAGTTGGCCTACTTCTTGTTCAGAACCTTTACACGGTCTGAAATAAGCAGGACGCCTTTGGTATGAGTACCTTCATCGCGAACTGGTCAAGCTTGGGTTCATCCAGTGCATTATGAACGCGTGCCTGTACTTCAAGGCTGACAGCGGCGGAATGACTGTCGTCGGAACGTACGTGGATGACCTGCTGGTTACTGGCACCGACGAGAACAGGGTTTCCCAGCTCTTCGCTGAAATGTCCGTCCTGGAGCTCAAGGATCTAGGTGTTGCCAGCAATTTTCTTGGTATGCGTGTGCAGCACGACGAGTTCAGTGGTTACAGGTTTGATCAAGAGGCTGCATTTGTGGAGATGCTCACCAAGTTTGGATTGGACAAAGCTAATTCGGTGCGATCGCCGATCGGAGGAGAAGACGCGGCAGAGTCAGATTTGGCAGAACTACTTCCGCACACGGCAAAGGAGACCGCGTCAGCAGGGCCGATGGTGACAAATTTACAATCACTGGTGGGGAGTTTGCTGTGGATTGCGAGATGCACGCGTCCTGACATTATGTTCGCTGTACACTGTGCAAATGCGACGGACTCATGCACCAACGATGGCGGATTGGAAGCTGGCTAAGCGCATCGCCAGGTACCTGAGAGGCACAAGATGAATATGTCCGGCGACGACAATGCTAAAAGGCTACCACTACGATTGCGCTCGTATACGGACGCCGACTTTGCAGCCGACAAAAGCGACCGCAAGTCTGTGAGCGCGGCAATCATCCAAGTAAACGGAATGACTGTGTCATGGCAGTGCAAGAAGCAGAGTGGCACTATCGACGACCGAGGCGGAGTACGTCGCTGTGACAGTGGGTGCTCAGGAGCTACGCGGGCTGAAGGAGCTACTGGGTGAGCTGGATATCGCCACCAAGTTGCCTATGGCCATGCTGACGGACAACCAAGCGGCTATCGTGCAAGTGCAGAGCGAAACAAGCTCGGCCAAGGCGAAGCACGTGGACGTCAAGCTCAAGTTCATCCAAGACTGCGCCAAGAAGGGCGTCGTGGCGCCAGAGTATGTGGCTAGCGCGGAAATGCTTGCCGACCTGCTGACGAAGGCGCTACCGGCGCCACGGGTGAATGAGCTACGGGAGAAGATCGAACTCGTCGACATCGAGTGATTCAGGAACCCCGAGGCTCTGGGGGGGGAGTGCTGGACATTGATGTAAGGGCCAGCCAACGGGCAGGCGACCGGAAGCCAGACTCCCAAGGACCTTTACGCAAGTGTCGAGTCGACAATGTTGAAGGCACGACATTTTGACTTGGTTTCACTATTGGGAACAATCCGATCGAGTGTCGGCGCGTGTCTTTTCAGGCTATTGTGTAGTGCCCATGTAGAATCCAACTAGAAACTCCTTTGAATATATTTCTCACTTTCACTTCTACCTTCTGCCGAGCAAGTGCTAAACCATCAAGCATCACTCACGCCACCTGCAGCGTAAGATCGACGGCTGTGTAGATGGGTAAGACACTTTTATATCGTAAGCTGTGGTGGGCTGCAGATCCGAGACACGGAAGAGCTGCGGGACACCGTACAGCACGCTCTGCGATGCCATTGGGAACTCTGAGCGTAGATCGATCACAGGCAATGTAACAGCGAACGTCTACTACTCGTTCACTTGCCGAGGTCGCGTACGATGTCCGGGCAGTGAGCTGGACGAAAGAAGTAAGCGTCAACACAATACTCGCCTCACACTTGGCAGATTGGGAATTCATTGGGAATTGCTGGAGCTCCACACTTGGTGGACTCCGTTAGAAATAAAAATGTCAACCAAGTATCTAACGGACGAGTGACTACCAATACTAAAAAACTTCTGGTTTCAGAGACTGTGTCGTCCAGGTCTCATACAATGTTGGTGTAGAGGTAGAGGGCGGCCAAGAATGCCAGGACAGCGAGGAGGAATATCATTGTCAAAATTAACACTTTTCATTAATTCAAAAAATATGTCGCTAAACGTACTCTTTCAAAATTTCCTTCCAATAGTAATATCCAAGTTTGGGATTTCGATACAATTTATTTCTGACGCAGGTTGCTCAAAATAAAGACAAAAATTGGGCAAAATACTCAATAAAGAAATAATAGTGAAGTAAAGACAGCCGTATGCAGTCGTCGTGGACCGACCATCTCTCAAGTGCTTTCAGAGCAGTTAAACGTGGTTTCTCTATTAATTCTTGTCATTTTGTTATTCAGTAGCTGTACGACACCACGCAACAAGCCTCTGTTCGCCTCTCACCTTTCCCCGATGTCGTCAAGTGCTGAAATCTGTGCTTTCGCTTTTGAAGAAGGTCCCGACTACGGCTACACCTGCAAAGTTTGCAATGGAGGTCGTAAGCCGACCCCGCAACTGGTTACTCCAACCTCCTATTCCATTTTGCCACCAAACACCCTGACGTTTTAGCTGAGATGGCGACAGCCCGGCGCCCAGAGCGGAGGTCCATCGAGTCGTTTGGGTTCGTTTCCGAGACCGTGGCTCATCTGTACCTAGCAAAGTGGTCAACACAATGGATGGAGACGGGGATTGCTTTGAAATTATGCTCGACGGGACAGCTACAGGCTCCACGCATTACGTCGTGGCGTACTGTGTGGTGTGTACCTATTCCGTTGCAAGCTTCGACGCAGAATACTATCTATCTCGCCGCTCGACAATGAGTCCCAGATCACCGACGTCCACGTCGACCGCTTCAAGAGAGGGTTGGACCTATACTTGACATGGTCTAGTTTATCGTAGGCGACTACTGCGCGATAAATCGTGCCATCGCGACAAAACTGTATCTACCTCTGGTCAGATGTACCAGTCACCGCCTCAATTTGGCGGCACACTCCTACCTTTCTCAAGTACGAGGCGGAGCTTGACCAGGTCAACACTTTGATGATCTAGATCCGGCACGCCAACAATAGTGCTGAGCTGGTCAAGCTCACGGACCTGCGCCTGATCAAGTGAAAAGTGACTCGGTGGTCGTCGTCCTGCTAGATGGCCGGTACCCTCGAATCCAAGGCGACATTCGGAAGATAGAAGCTGTTGAAGACTTCGTCCCGTCTGCTTCTGCACATCGTAAGCTTGCCGCGCTGGAGCAGGATCTGCGCGATTTCAATAGTGCTTGCAAGAAGATCCAAGATGAGAGCACCCTGATGGCAGATGCGAGGCTGCTCTCCAGCTCACTTTTATAAAGGCATTCTACAATGGGGACTCAACTTGATCCAGCATTCAAGATTGGCCATTCACCCACCTTTGAGAATGCAGCAGTTAGAATTGCCCGCGGGGACCCCTTAACCCCGGCGTAAGCAAACCTGTCACCAAATCGGTATCACATTTGCCACTCGTCGGCAAGAAGCGCAAAACACGACGGAGCAATCGCCTTCGCGACGACTGTCCTCTTGACTGAAGCGGTGTTCCCCCAGAGCATGTACATCCGCCGTCGTCAAGGACCCCCTGCTGGCAAAGATCCCGCCGACAAGCGACACCTGCGAGCGTCCGTTTTCACAGACAAAGCTGATTGTAATCCCTCAGCGAGACACGTTGGCTGATACCATTTTCAAATTGCTGACATTCCTTCGTGTAAACAGCGATATCTGGAATGCTAGCACTCTTGTTGTTGCTGCATCCAGTGAGGAAGAGGCATAACTGATTTGGTAACATCTTGCAATATAATCCTCATTTTGCAAAATTACTATTCTTGCTTCACATCTTATTTCCGCTACTACTACGTAAAAGAATGGACTCTTGTAAAAATTAAACACTGTATTTCCCGATCCCTGGCGCTATTATAGGAACGTGATGAAGACACAAATAATTAATAGTTGTGCTGATGAAACGCCTCTTCCTATTGCGCAAAATTGTTAATTTGTTTTATTATGACGTGAATGAAGGCCAGAGCATCTACTAATAGATAGTAGTTTCAAGGCACTCTTTACACAAATATCGCACTAAATTTACTATTATAAAAATATGGAGAATGATTGATTGAGTTTTGACGCTTATATTTATTTATTCCAACATAAGCCCTCCACCGCTTGTAAATTTAACGAAAAGGGGTTAAAGCGACGCGTCCTAAACGAGAACTAAACTTACAGCGACGAACCCCCGCCCGAAGCTGTAATGTGTTGACATGTATGCCAAGCTCTGAAATAGCTACATTTTGTTTTCACGCTGGACAAAAGAAGTATGTTTACTCAATCACATAAGTATCAAGCAGATACTAGCGTTCCTGGCGGAGCTAAAAGAGCTAACTCATCTTACGCAAAGCCCAAGTCTAGTAATTATTCCCTGAATCTATTTTAGAGTTAATGGCGGGATATAATCCCGGCGCTAGTTTGTGAATCTCAAAGCCCTGCAAAAACCAGCTTCGCGAAAATCGATCCATATGACCGGAGATATTACAAATAGCAAGTAAGACACAAATACAGTGGGATACGAAATACTGCATACCTGACAAATCTGATAAAACACTAAAAATGTTGTTTGAATCGTCTTAGTTTGTAGCTGGAGGTAAAAGTAATGACTAAACGTTGCACGAAAAGAGCACCGTGTTGCACGAACGGTAACTGAAAGGTTCGAGGTTGTCAGATTTAAATGGCTTAGAAACCCATGACACCCGCTCTCGATTGGGGCTAGGGTTTCAGATCTGGGACCTGTTTTTTTTTTGCTAAGGTTCCTTTGGAGTTTGCGGGAAGATATAAAATTGCTGTATAGCTTGTTGTAGTGTCGTAATTAAGACTTCGTTTCTTTGTACATTATTCCTGAACGCAAAAAATAATGAGCAGCATACCCGTATTTAGTGAAAAATCTAGGAACTAGTGTATATTATCGGGCTGTCAGGAGCAGGTCGTGCAGTTACACTCTTCAAACACAAATTCTGAGCTGTAAATCAGATGTAATCTCTCAGTCCGGCCGAATATTTCTTGCAGCAACGATTACAATACGATGAAACCCTCTACTGTCCACTTTCGGCAATGCTGTTTGACATGCAGCTATGATAAATGAAACGTGATACATTTCCGTATGACTCTGCGTCGATAAACGTGGGAGTTCATATACTTTGCGAGCAACAACTACACATACATCTAGCGGTGTAAGAGGACAAACACCTACGTCATTACAGTAGCATTCATCTTTAATTTTATAAAATTTAGGAAATTCCTCAATGCGGGGCTCCGCACTTCATCGCGTTATTCTTGGAATTACTCACAATTCCGAAATGATGACGAATGCTTCTTTCGGCAGAAGCAAACAAGTATTTTTATAGAGTAGTAACTAAAAAATGAAAATTGTAAGCGGGTAATCAAGGGTAAGAACTAAGTTTATTCTGCAGCCATCCGCAACGGTCTTCTTTCTAAGTCACATCTACATGTGTACGCATAATGCTTCACTTGTTTCGTATGTATCCCTTTCACTTGAGCTCTTAAAGTACTCCACTACCTCAGCGGCTGCGCTGACAGAAACATAGCGCCTTTGCGACCTAGAAATTGCCTGTGATCTTGCCCGCACGACCCTTTAATTACATCATATCTAACTCAAATTTCAAATCTTCTCCGTGCCCTGCGCGACTTTGTCTATGAACAAACCATCGTCTGGAATTCCATGTTATTTTGTGTGGACCACATCTCTTGAATTCCAATTGCAGTTGCAATTGAGAACGTACCATAAGATAGTTAAAATGGTACGACTTTGGCCAATAAAATCGTCGGATGGGCTTGTATGACAGAACAACTTATTTGTATAACCTCAGTCTCGATGACGTAGAGCAACATTTAAAAAGCGTGACCACTAAGGTATGACATCAGCTGAGTGCAGAGGATCAAAACTGCAAGAGATCCGTACCAATTTTAACAAACATGCAGCAACGAAATATGTCGACAAAACTATAATCACCATCTTCGCAGCCGCCGCATCTTCTTCGTATGTACGTACCAAGTAGATTAAGATCAAATGTTGATGGCACACGCCAGCATCTGCGGATGTTTCGATCTCTGGGGCTGTAGCTATAATACCTGCATCACCACTTCTCCGATGAGGACGGCCACCCGCGACGCTACCCTACACCTCCAAAAACCACTACGCTTAGCCGATGTGCGACCAGACTTTCTACAGAGTACTTGTAATGGACAAAACGACCTGCCTCCGGCCTGGGGGAGGGGCATGTTTTGGCATACCTTACTGATCCCATTTTGGCGTCTGACTGCCACCTATCTAGATTTATCATCCGAGCTGAATGAGTGCCCGCTAATGTCACGATTTCACTACGTTCGTTTAAGCACCTAGTTTGTGGCTACACATGGTTGTGACATCAAGTTAATTCGGAAGACATACGACGTCCTTCTGTGTGGTCAAGCCGTGCCCTACTACCCCATTAAAAGCTTATCCTTGGTGGATGACATCGATTTGTTGCTGGAGCCTGGCTTCTGGGGATTCAGTCCCGCCTGGCTACTGACCAGCTATTTCCGATGCTGCTTGAGCAGCAACGCGCCTCAACCCATGTCTTGATGCAGCAAATGCAGCAATTGACAGAGTTGGTGTGTAGGTAGCGCCTGGTGTCCACCCATTCGGACAGTGCGTCCACCCCAACACAGGTACGGGACCAGCCGGCGCCGACTCCGGCTAGTTCTGACCACGTACGGGATCAACCCGAGCTTTCCACGCAGCAATCGTGTAGCACATGGTCAGCGTGTGTAACACGTGGTCATGGCCAGTCACGTTCGCGTTCATCACGCCGCCGACGCTGTTCTGGCTTCCGATCGTTTTCTTTTGTCCGATGATGGTTTCGAAGTCGAGCCACCCATTGACCGTGTCCGACGTCGACGTTATCAGCCCTCTTTGAGAGCCTGGCTACACTCGCACGGCGCTCACGCTCGCACGCCCGCTCCCTTCCGGGGCTTCGACCGGTTATAGACTCTTCCGAATATCGGGGAATGAGGCCGCAGTCCATAGTAATGCACGCGCTGGGTTTCACTTTGATCAACCCTCTCAAGGTACGGATGTGCTCTACCTATTCCTCGGCATGTCTCGGCACGACCCGATATTTTTCATGCTCCTGAGTGAGCGTTTTCGGACTCGTTACCGAGTGGAGAAATGGCATTGACAGGATGCGGTTTCTGTTACATTGTGGTAAAACAAAATTGTTCTATTGAGCACTTTCTTTCCTCAGAGGGCCCGTGGCATTCCGGCAGGCCCGCAAAATCGTCCAGGTAATGAGGTGGACGTAAGGCTGGACCTCCTCTACAGATCCGTTGGCCGGACCAGCCTCACCACGTCCTCCAGGTTATTCCAGATACCACAGCATTGTGGTATTCGATCAACATGGCTGACATTATTCTTTCGGTTCACGGCAGCGTGGTTCATATCCTGCCTCTCGGGGTCCACCACCAGTTGCACATACCTAGTGCAGCTTACACCAGGATGTGTTCAGCGATCCCTTAGCGGACATTTTAACCGATTGTCGCGATCTATTGTCGCGATCTGAGAATTCGTGCGTTACGTGTGCTTAACAGTGATTTGCTCGAGCACCATCGCTACGTGTGTGTTTAACCACAACACCTCGCCATATAAGTAAAAAAAAAACAGGACAAAAAGTTGGCATCTTTGCTTGGTGACAATACCAACATTCACACGGTCTGTCATCCACGGACATAGAGCCCTTCACGACTTCTATACGATATGTGCTTACCATGATGTCTACCGCTGTCCACCAGGACGAGAATGTACACTCAAGTTTGTTGCTAATAACAACTCACTTCTGTGTGTTGTCCTTGATTCTAGGACAGAAATTACAATTAACTAGAGTTCAATATGTGGCTACCGATAAACGAAGTCTCCATAGTAGCCCTTTTAAAAAGCGCCATCCTTGTACAAACTCAGCTGTGCTTATGCGAACTTTGGTCCTTTTTTCTAGGACAAAAATGTTGGGGCAGACAACGCTCTCTTTCAATCCGTGTTTGACGGCCCAGGCCCAGGGTCTTAGCGCTCAAGTGGCCACCGTTCCGCTCAGGTTCAACTGTGCCAGCGTTGTCGTACGAGCAGCTCCCGAACTCAGCGTACCAGGCGCGATACTGAGACCCCGTGATTTACCGGCCAATGACACCCAGGTGTGCCTCTGTTTCCAGGTGGAATCGGCCTACTCGTTTCCGCGGTGTCGTCACGCGATTGTGTTACGCCAGCTTCTGGTGGACTTTATCCAGAGGACCTAGTCCCACCACGGTGCTCTTAAATAAAGCAATCCGCAACGAGTGAATTAGCTGGTGAGGATGCGAGGCATTGTCCCGCATTGCTCTCACTACTTCGGTTATGGTGCTTGATCAACCTTCTGCGTTCTCTCTTGCGTCTGACGCCATGCTAACCAAACGACTGCGTCTCCTTTGTTGTCTGACGCTGTGCCGTATACGCATTCGTCGGCACGCCTTGAACCTTGCACACAAGTACGACGCCATCACTGCCGCTGCTGCACCGTAAACGTGCCCATCGGCGCTTCCTGCGCCAGCACGTTACCGTTTGCGACAACCAGAGCGGCGCGCTCTCCTGTAACCGAAACGTCAGTGGCCGGATCTGCAGGACCCGTTTTTGCCCCTTTTGACGGTGACCATCGAATGAAATCGGATCGTAGTGCCAACGCGTGGTGCGTTTTGTCGACGTCGTCTCGCTTTCTTCAGTGGGAAGCGCGAATGTTCGCTTAAGCTGATTCGAACAGCGTAATGGAGGTCCTTGGTGACCTAGCGTATTTACGATGACTCAAGTTCCGCTCCCCCATTAAAATGTTTCACGTGTTTGGCGACTCAAGTCTCATCATAGATCAGGTCCTGGGCATGTACGCCTACCCACCGTCTCGTCTTCTGCCATGCGTTGCTTCTATTCGATAATTGAGGGTGGGCATGTCCCTCATTTATTTGAGACATATGCGCCGGGGGGCACAACGGCGCGGTCGATACTCTGTGCAACAAGATCATGGATAGCGTTGCCCCCGGTTCGAACGACTTCCTTCGTGATGACTTGGAGCCGTGTACTCCAGCTTACAGCCCAGCACTTTCAATACCGTTCGTACCATCGCTCAAGCAGACGTTGCCTTCAGTGCCCACGTCGCAGCTATCTTTTTTACTCGTTCTCATGGAGCTTGCCAATGTGACACGTCTTAATAGGAAGCGCTTTGTTCGGCATGTGCCTGGTCTAACTTGCCGTACACACGTTTCCCGTCGAAAGAATACGCATGCAACGGTCTTATTTGCAATCCGCAAGCAGCTCGTCGGTCGCGATGGACGCACCGGTAACCGCACCCAAATAATCATCCTGGACTGTACACACACCCTGACGACTTGCTGGGCCGGCCCAGGGAGAATCACTCCATGATCAGCGGTCGTGATGCCTTGTTTGGTCGACCATCATCGGAATTGTTAGCAGCAATACAGCGTGAATAAATTATAAACCAACACAAATTGCTGTTATGTTGAGCTCTACCTGATTTTGTCGGCGATCCTCGGTTCAGGGAGAATCATTGCAGCGGGGCTATCGTAGCTTTAGCGTCAGAGGAAGATGTACGACTCATAGAGTCACTAGTACTTAGTTCCTTATCCGAAGGACACTTATAGCCCACGACTAGGGCTCACAGTTAATACCGTAGCTTTATGCTTCAAACCAGGAGTGTTTTATTTACTATTATTGTGCCCAAGCCACCTAGGGGTAAATGAATATGTTTAACTATCTAGCATAGCTAAACCTAATCAAATGCATGACGTGTGGCTTTCGGCCAGCGTACTGAGAGGCCTTGTTAACTCTCCGACTTATGTACAGAAAGTTTGTTAGCTCTCGGGGTACTGCGTACCCCTGTGAGTTCTACACCATGTAGCCCCGTTACACACTCCCTCACTAAGATGAGAGCATTTTGCTCTCAAAACTTCCTCAACTAGGTCACGTCTTGTCTAGGCGGCGTAGGTCACCAGACCTCACTTCTGCGCTCTGCAGCTCCGCGAGCTCACAAACGCTATTGCATCCTTGATGCCTGACGCCTCGACTTCGGCTTACGGCCCCACGCCTCCTGCGCATCGCAGCATCCCTGTCCCGACGGTTCCAGACCTACAACTGCGCTCCGCAACTGCTCCAAGAGCGTCTTCTTCTCTTTCCGTGGTGGAGTACCACCAAGTGTATCGTCGCCGACACGGACAGCGCTCCATGCGCCGTCAACACGAAAAGAGCATAGATCCAAGCTCGTCAGATCCGCAGGCACCGCCCAGAGGTAACGATGTTCGGTTCTCGGAGCTTGTAGAGGGCCAAGTCGATTACGACGAGGTCGTGGGTAGCGAGTCCCACTCCAACCCAACCTCTCCGAGGTCGCACACCGGTGCCGCGGCTTCTCCAGCAGCCTCATTGAGACCTAACTACGATCTCCAACAAAAAGAGACCCGCGGACACCGCATACGTTCTCTGAACGTTTGAATTCAATTAGCGCGCTGCGCGATGCGCCACCGCTATCCTCGCGGTACGATGAGGAAGATCGATACGATCACAACGTCATTACGAATGACCTGGACGAGGCCCAAGGCCGTCAGATGTCCAGTGAGCAACGCTCAAAGTCGTTTCGATCTGTAATCCGATCACTTGTTCTCACGTCACGCCGTGACTACAGCTTCCAGACGAGGGACCTTGTCGAAGTACCCGCCTCGCTGCGCAGCACCCGCTCAACACGTATAAGTGTGAGCCTGAGGCCTCTACTACTGATGCGCAGGTACAGTGGCTCCAGCTCCGAGAGCGATACTTACTTAATTTCACAAGTCACAACTCTTCGGAAGTATCAGGCGCGCCTGCAAATGCAGCCCAATCGCCAACCAGCCCCCTCCATGCGAGCCATTCCAGTTGTTCTCAATCATCGAAAATCCCAGCGTGCTTACGAAACACATTTCCAAAGCTCAGTGAAGAGAGATCGACGGCTCCCCTTCTATGATGCTCTTTGAGCAAGTTTCTCTGAAGCCGACATTCGTCTTGAGAGACGTTTCCGTTAGACGTCGCTAAGTCGAAAGCACGCCGTCAACCCTCGGGACATCGTCCATATCACCACGAGGCATCACCGCCTCTCGCTCATGCTGCAAGATCCGCTCATTCTTACGAAGGCTTCTGCGGTCAGACCGTCGATGATGGTCGACCAAACAAGGCATCACGACCGCTGATCATGGAGTGATTCTCCCTGGGCCGGCCCAGCAAGTCGTCAGGGTGTGCGTACAGTCCAGGATGATTATTTGGGTGCGGTTACCGGTGCGTCCATCGCGACCGACGAGCTGCTTGCGGATTGCAAATAAGACCGTTGCATGCGTATTCTTTCGACGGGAAACGTGTGTACGGCAAGTTAGACCAGGCACATGCCGAACAAAGCGCTTCCTATTAAGACGTGTCACATTGGCAAGCTCCATGAGAACGAGTAAAAAAGATAGCTGCGACGTGGGCACTGAAGGCAACGTCTGCTTGAGCGATGGTACGAACGGTATTGAAAGTGCTGGGCTGTAAGCTGGAGTACACGGCTCCAAGTCATCACGAAGGAAGTCGTTCGAACCGGGGGCAACGCTATCCATGATCTTGTTGCACAGAGTATCGACCGCGCCGTTGTGCCCCCCGGCGCATATGTCTCAAATAAATGAGGGACATGCCCACCCTCAATTATCGAATAGAAGCAACGCATGGCAGAAGACGAGACGGTGGGTAGGCGTACATGCCCAGGACCTGATCTATGATGAGACTTGAGTCGCCAAACACGTGAAACATTTTAATGGGGGAGCGGAACTTGAGTCATCGTAAATACGCTAGGTCACCAAGGACCTCCATTACGCTGTTCGAATCAGCTTAAGCGAACATTCGCGCTTCCCACTGAAGAAAGCGAGACGACGTCGACAAAACGCACCACGCGTTGGCACTACGATCCGATTTCATTCGATGGTCACCGTCAAAAGGGGCAAAAACGGGTCCTGCAGATCCGGCCACTGACGTTTCGGTTACAGGAGAGCGCGCCGCTCTGGTTGTCGCAAACGGTAACGTGCTGGCGCAGGAAGCGCCGATGGGCACGTTTACGGTGCAGCAGCGGCAGTGATGGCGTCGTACTTGTGTGCAAGGTTCAAGGCGTGCCGACGAATGCGTATACGGCACAGCGTCAGACAACAAAGGAGACGCAGTCGTTTGGTTAGCATGGCGTCAGACGCAAGAGAGAACGCAGAAGGTTGATCAAGCACCATAACCGAAGTAGTGAGAGCAATGCGGGACAATGCCTCGCATCCTCACCAGCTAATTCACTCGTTGCGGATTGCTTTATTTAAGAGCACCGTGGTGGGACTAGGTCCTCTGGATAAAGTCCACCAGAAGCTGGCGTAACACAATCGCGTGACGACACCGCGGAAACGAGTAGGCCGATTCCACCTGGAAACAGAGGCACACCTGGGTGTCATTGGCCGGTAAATCACGGGGTCTCAGTATCGCGCCTGGTACGCTGAGTTCGGGAGCTGCTCGTACGACAACGCTGGCACAGTTGAACCTGAGCGGAACGGTGGCCACTTGAGCGCTAAGACCCTGGGCCTGGGCCGTCAAACACGGATTGAAAGAGAGCGTTGTCTGCCCCAACATTTTTGTCCTAGAAAAAAGGACCAAAGTTCGCATAAGCACAGCTGAGTTTGTACAAGGATGGCGCTTTTTAAAAGGGCTACTATGGAGACTTCGTTTATCGGTAGCCACATATTGAACTCTAGTTAATTGTAATTTCTGTCCTAGAATCAAGGACAACACACAGAAGTGAGTTGTTATTAGCAACAAACTTGAGTGTACATTCTCGTCCTGGTGGACAGCGGTAGACATCATGGTAAGCACATATCGTATAGAAGTCGTGAAGGGCTCTATGTCCGTGGATGACAGACCGTGTGAATGTTGGTATTGTCACCAAGCAAAGATGCCAACTTTTTGTCCTGTTTTTTTTTTTACTTATATGGCGAGGTGTTGTGGTTAAACACACACGTAGCGATGGTGCTCGAGCAAATCACTGTTAAGCACACGTAACGCACGAATTCTCAGATCGCGACAATAGATCGCGACAATCGGTTAAAATGTCCGCTAAGGGATCGCTGAACACATCCTGGTGTAAGCTGCACTAGGTATGTGCAACTGGTGGTGGACCCCGAGAGGCAGGATATGAACCACGCTGCCGTGAACCGAAAGAATAATGTCAGCCATGTTGATCGAATACCACAATGCTGTGGTATCTGGAATAACCTGGAGGACGTGGTGAGGCTGGTCCGGCCAACGGATCTGTAGAGGAGGTCCAGCCTTACGTCCACCTCATTACCTGGACGATTTTGCGGGCCTGCCGGAATGCCACGGGCCCTCTGAGGAAAGAAAGTGCTCAATAGAACAATTTTGTTTTACCACAATGTAACAGAAACCGCATCCTGTCAATGCCATTTCTCCACTCGGTAACGAGTCCGAAAACGCTCACTCAGGAGCATGAAAAATATCGGGTCGTGCCGAGACATGCCGAGGAATAGGTAGAGCACATCCGTACCTTGAGAGGGTTGATCAAAGTGAAACCCAGCGCGTGCATTACTATGGACTGCGGCCTCATTCCCCGATATTCGGAAGAGTCTATAACCGGTCGAAGCCCCGGAAGGGAGCGGGCGTGCGAGCGTGAGCGCCGTGCGAGTGTAGCCAGGCTCTCAAAGAGGGCTGATAACGTCGACGTCGGACACGGTCAATGGGTGGCTCGACTTCGAAACCATCATCGGACAAAAGAAAACGATCGGAAGCCAGAACAGCGTCGGCGGCGTGATGAACGCGAACGTGACTGGCCATGACCACGTGTTACACACGCTGACCATGTGCTACACGATTGCTGCGTGGAAAGCTCGGGTTGATCCCGTACGTGGTCAGAACTAGCCGGAGTCGGCGCCGGCTGGTCCCGTACCTGTGTTGGGGTGGACGCACTGTCCGAATGGGTGGACACCAGGCGCTACCTACACACCAACTCTGTCAATTGCTGCATTTGCTGCATCAAGACATGGGTTGAGGCGCGTTGCTGCTCAAGCAGCATCGGAAATAGCTGGTCAGTAGCCAGGCGGGACTGAATCCCCAGAAGCCAGGCTCCAGCAACAAATCGATGTCATCCACCAAGGATAAGCTTTTAATGGGGTAGTAGGGCACGGCTTGACCACACAGAAGGACGTCGTATGTCTTCCGAATTAACTTGATGTCACAACCATGTGTAGCCACAAACTAGGTGCTTAAACGAACGTAGTGAAATCGTGACATTAGCGGGCACTCATTCAGCTCGGATGATAAATCTAGATAGGTGGCAGTCAGACGCCAAAATGGGATCAGTAAGGTATGCCAAAACATGCCCCTCCCCCAGGCCGGAGGCAGGTCGTTTTGTCCATTACAAGTACTCTGTAGAAAGTCTGGTCGCACATCGGCTAAGCGTAGTGGTTTTTGGAGGTGTAGGGTAGCGTCGCGGGTGGCCGTCCTCATCGGAGAAGTGGTGATGCAGGTATTATAGCTACAGCCCCAGAGATCGAAACATCCGCAGATGCTGGCGTGTGCCATCAACATTTGATCTTAATCTACTTGGTACGTACATACGAAGAAGATGCGGCGGCTGCAAAGATGGTGATTATAGTTTTGTCGACATATTTCGTTGCTGCATGTTTGTTAAAATTGGTACGGATCTCTTGCAGTTTTGATCCCCTGCACTCAGCTGATGTCATACCTTAGTGGTCACGCTTTTTAAATGTTGCTCTACGTCATCGAGACTGTAGGTTATACAAATAAGTTGTTCTGTCATACAAGCCCATCCGACGATTTTATTGGCCAAAGTCGTACCATTTTAACTATCTTATGGTACGTTCTCAATTGCAACTGCAATTGGAATTCAAGAGATGTGGTCCACACAAAATAACATGGAATTCCAGACGATGGTTTGTTCATAGACAAAGTCGCGCAGGGCACGGAGAAGATTTGAAATTTGAGTTAGATATGATGTAATTAAAGGGTCGTGCGGGCAAGATCACAGGCAATTTCTAGGTCGCAAAGGCGCTATGTTTCTGTCAGCGCAGCCGCTGAGGTAGTGGAGTACTTTAAGAGCTCAAGTGAAAGGGATACATACGAAACAAGTGA
The DNA here is from genome assembly GCA_011320135.1 of Phytophthora betacei. NCBI lineage: Eukaryota > Oomycota > Peronosporomycetes > Peronosporales > Peronosporaceae > Phytophthora > Phytophthora betacei. Next base: position 361,401 of record JAANHX010000689.1, on the reverse strand, counting down.
AGCATTATGCGTACACATGTAGATGTGACTTAGAAAGAAGACCGTTGCGGATGGCTGCAGAATAAACTTAGTTCTTACCCTTGATTACCCGCTTACAATTTTCATTTTTTAGTTACTACTCTATAAAAATACTTGTTTGCTTCTGCCGAAAGAAGCATTCGTCATCATTTCGGAATTGTGAGTAATTCCAAGAATAACGCGATGAAGTGCGGAGCCCCGCATTGAGGAATTTCCTAAATTTTATAAAATTAAAGATGAATGCTACTGTAATGACGTAGGTGTTTGTCCTCTTACACCGCTAGATGTATGTGTAGTTGTTGCTCGCAAAGTATATGAACTCCCACGTTTATCGACGCAGAGTCATACGGAAATGTATCACGTTTCATTTATCATAGCTGCATGTCAAACAGCATTGCCGAAAGTGGACAGTAGAGGGTTTCATCGTATTGTAATCGTTGCTGCAAGAAATATTCGGCCGGACTGAGAGATTACATCTGATTTACAGCTCAGAATTTGTGTTTGAAGAGTGTAACTGCACGACCTGCTCCTGACAGCCCGATAATATACACTAGTTCCTAGATTTTTCACTAAATACGGGTATGCTGCTCATTATTTTTTGCGTTCAGGAATAATGTACAAAGAAACGAAGTCTTAATTACGACACTACAACAAGCTATACAGCAATTTTATATCTTCCCGCAAACTCCAAAGGAACCTTAGCAAAAAAAAAACAGGTCCCAGATCTGAAACCCTAGCCCCAATCGAGAGCGGGTGTCATGGGTTTCTAAGCCATTTAAATCTGACAACCTCGAACCTTTCAGTTACCGTTCGTGCAACACGGTGCTCTTTTCGTGCAACGTTTAGTCATTACTTTTACCTCCAGCTACAAACTAAGACGATTCAAACAACATTTTTAGTGTTTTATCAGATTTGTCAGGTATGCAGTATTTCGTATCCCACTGTATTTGTGTCTTACTTGCTATTTGTAATATCTCCGGTCATATGGATCGATTTTCGCGAAGCTGGTTTTTGCAGGGCTTTGAGATTCACAAACTAGCGCCGGGATTATATCCCGCCATTAACTCTAAAATAGATTCAGGGAATAATTACTAGACTTGGGCTTTGCGTAAGATGAGTTAGCTCTTTTAGCTCCGCCAGGAACGCTAGTATCTGCTTGATACTTATGTGATTGAGTAAACATACTTCTTTTGTCCAGCGTGAAAACAAAATGTAGCTATTTCAGAGCTTGGCATACATGTCAACACATTACAGCTTCGGGCGGGGGTTCGTCGCTGTAAGTTTAGTTCTCGTTTAGGACGCGTCGCTTTAACCCCTTTTCGTTAAATTTACAAGCGGTGGAGGGCTTATGTTGGAATAAATAAATATAAGCGTCAAAACTCAATCAATCATTCTCCATATTTTTATAATAGTAAATTTAGTGCGATATTTGTGTAAAGAGTGCCTTGAAACTACTATCTATTAGTAGATGCTCTGGCCTTCATTCACGTCATAATAAAACAAATTAACAATTTTGCGCAATAGGAAGAGGCGTTTCATCAGCACAACTATTAATTATTTGTGTCTTCATCACGTTCCTATAATAGCGCCAGGGATCGGGAAATACAGTGTTTAATTATTACAAGAGTCCATTCTTTTACGTAGTAGTAGCGGAAATAAGATGTGAAGCAAGAATAGTAATTTTGCAAAATGAGGATTATATTGCAAGATGTTACCAAATCAGTTATGCCTCTTCCTCACTGGATGCAGCAACAACAAGAGTGCTAGCATTCCAGATATCGCTGTTTACACGAAGGAATGTCAGCAATTTGAAAATGGTATCAGCCAACGTGTCTCGCTGAGGGATTACAATCAGCTTTGTCTGTGAAAACGGACGCTCGCAGGTGTCGCTTGTCGGCGGGATCTTTGCCAGCAGGGGGTCCTTGACGACGGCGGATGTACATGCTCTGGGGGAACACCGCTTCAGTCAAGAGGACAGTCGTCGCGAAGGCGATTGCTCCGTCGTGTTTTGCGCTTCTTGCCGACGAGTGGCAAATGTGATACCGATTTGGTGACAGGTTTGCTTACGCCGGGGTTAAGGGGTCCCCGCGGGCAATTCTAACTGCTGCATTCTCAAAGGTGGGTGAATGGCCAATCTTGAATGCTGGATCAAGTTGAGTCCCCATTGTAGAATGCCTTTATAAAAGTGAGCTGGAGAGCAGCCTCGCATCTGCCATCAGGGTGCTCTCATCTTGGATCTTCTTGCAAGCACTATTGAAATCGCGCAGATCCTGCTCCAGCGCGGCAAGCTTACGATGTGCAGAAGCAGACGGGACGAAGTCTTCAACAGCTTCTATCTTCCGAATGTCGCCTTGGATTCGAGGGTACCGGCCATCTAGCAGGACGACGACCACCGAGTCACTTTTCACTTGATCAGGCGCAGGTCCGTGAGCTTGACCAGCTCAGCACTATTGTTGGCGTGCCGGATCTAGATCATCAAAGTGTTGACCTGGTCAAGCTCCGCCTCGTACTTGAGAAAGGTAGGAGTGTGCCGCCAAATTGAGGCGGTGACTGGTACATCTGACCAGAGGTAGATACAGTTTTGTCGCGATGGCACGATTTATCGCGCAGTAGTCGCCTACGATAAACTAGACCATGTCAAGTATAGGTCCAACCCTCTCTTGAAGCGGTCGACGTGGACGTCGGTGATCTGGGACTCATTGTCGAGCGGCGAGATAGATAGTATTCTGCGTCGAAGCTTGCAACGGAATAGGTACACACCACACAGTACGCCACGACGTAATGCGTGGAGCCTGTAGCTGTCCCGTCGAGCATAATTTCAAAGCAATCCCCGTCTCCATCCATTGTGTTGACCACTTTGCTAGGTACAGATGAGCCACGGTCTCGGAAACGAACCCAAACGACTCGATGGACCTCCGCTCTGGGCGCCGGGCTGTCGCCATCTCAGCTAAAACGTCAGGGTGTTTGGTGGCAAAATGGAATAGGAGGTTGGAGTAACCAGTTGCGGGGTCGGCTTACGACCTCCATTGCAAACTTTGCAGGTGTAGCCGTAGTCGGGGCCTTCTTCAAAAACAAAAGCACAGATTTCAGCATTTGACGACATTGTGGAAAGATGGGAGGCGAGCAGAGGCTTGTTGCGTGGTGTCGTACAGCAACTGAATAGCATAATGACAAGAATTAATAAAGAAACCACGGTTTAACTGCTCTGAAAGCACTGAGAGATGGTCGGCTGTCTTTACTTCATTATTATTTCTTAATTCTTCTTAAACGGCCTGTTATCCTGTATCCTACAGAATAAGGAAATACATTGATTAAAGTATGCCAGAAAACCTGCGAAAAGTATGCCGTGGTGAGCCCTTTTGCGCCTGTTGTAAATAAACGGAGCAGATTGAGCGCAAAGAAGCCACAGAAGTGGGCATAGATCCCACAATGTATCCACCATAAGATCAAATAGCGATTTTCTTTTGGCTCCCGATTGAACAGAACACGGTCAAAACCTCCTACCAAGCAATACCCGTCATTTTCAATACTATCACTGGAAGTGGCCATCTCTAGGTTTCAGCCACCCATCTTTGGCGCCAAACATAGCGCGCGCCAAACCTGGGCCGCGCGCTGTGGAAGAATTTGCCCAGTTCCTAACTAACGGATTAGTGAGGAGGAACAGGGCAATTTCTTCTCTGCGCGCACCACTTCGAAATCGCTATACGCCTTGTAAGTGTTCTTATCTTATAAGCCCTACGGTTATCTTATTCCTCAGTCTCATTATCTCTTTTACGCTTACGGAATCTTATCTTCTTTTTTAGAGCTGGCGGAATGCACTTACCATCGTTCCAAGTGTCGTGCCAAATCTACGCACATGTTAGCGAGCTACCGCTTTCGACGCGCCGTACTTGACGGCAAAGCGGCACATGTCCGTCAAACGCGTCACTGCATTCTTGGCAGAAGAAGCTGGTCTCAAATGACTTGGTATTGGCATCGGAGTACGCGGAGCACACTTTGCACAAGTATTGTCTTCGTTTCTGCTGCGTTCCCTTTGTGTAGTAATCGTATGTGTTCACTAACGAGTGTTGTTGGCGGGGTATCGGCCCTGAAACTAGATCCTCTGCGTTGAGATGCGTCTCGAAGTTGATTGTACGCAGCGCCAGTAGCTGTACGTGCAAGCGGCGCAAGTTTTCTGCGTGTGTAGGTGGCTTCTCTCCTCCTTTCTTGACTGTAATGCAGTGAACAATGTAACCATTGAGAACGGCCATGTCTACGATACGCAGGAATAGAGGAATAGCTGCTTGTAATACTTCCGGAGCGAAATGCACTTTTGAATACTGTAGCTGTGAAGTCGTAGCTGGTCGTGGACATCAACTCCACCCATACCGAGGCCGTAGTCCACGACCAGCTGTGGACACGGAACTGGAGCGCGGGTTCCATTCTTCTGCGTGCAGAAAACACTGGTGCGACGAGAGCTACATCCTGTAGCGAGCATGTTCACTGGCTTGGAATCCATCCAGCTCAGTGCGACGAGCTCGGGGTGGTCTCACGCTTGGACAATACGGTAGGTTCCACGTGGCAGGCGCTGTGGTCTTTTCTTTTGCGTGAAGTAAATTGGGCACCAGCCTAATTTGTCGGTCCGTGTAGCCCCGACGTGGTACAAGTCCATGTCCGGCAGCTTCAGACTGGGCGATACGGTCGAGTAAAAACTGTCGGTAACAATCAGTCGCTTCTTCGGCTGGTCCATCAACACCTTCGAAAAATTTCTTACGACAGCTTTTGGACCAGGTCCCAGTGTGTCTGTTGGTGCCTTTCTCTTCTTCTGCTTCGATTTGTCAGCTCCACAGTAGATTTCCACTCTAAGTTATATCACATACAGAATACCATAAGTACAAACCATGTTAATCTGTATCCTCTAGAATAGGATGTTCGGTAATATTTAGAATAGCATGTCTTACCTTGAGCAGTACGCGGTGTCAGCACAGCACGTCATGTAGAATTTGGTGTCACACTTGCAGGGCATGTCTGGTATGAAGACGCGCATTGGGTTGTACTTGCTTCGATTAGCCATCATACCTTCGTCAAAAGAGATTACTTTTCCGAGGCGATATCCACGGCGAAACGTTTTCTCAACAGCTTGCAGTAGCGGTCGAACTTTCCAGGCCGTATCCACAAGCACTCCACCTTGTTCATTGTTGTTGAAGTGAAGAAACTTCAAGATCGCTACCAAGCGATCACGCTTCATGAAGCGCGAGAACGTTCCTCGTGGAACAGCACCATCTTCATCGGTAGACCAATGTTTGGCAAGTCCATCTCGAATCGGTGCTATTGCGCGAGCAAAGAGTAATGCTACGACGTGTACGATCTCATGGGGCTGGATATCCTCGAACTTCTTCAGCCCTTCTTCAATATCCACCAAATCAGGAACACTGATGCGAGGATTCTTAGCCTGCCGAGCCAGCAACTTGTTCCTACGTGACGTGGCAAGGACGGTGATATTCTGGGTTCTGTATCTGTTCGTCTCTTTGGCGATATGACTCCATAGTTCCTTTGGCAAGAAGTAAAAGAACATCCCCAATGGAGACTCTGCGTACGCAACTGCAAAACGCGTAGGCCCAAATTCCCCGTCATAATAGTCCGCAGCTGCATCAACTTGAAAACCCTCTACATTGTTGCAAATATGTCATATACAGATTTAGTTTATATGCGTTTTAGGTTATTCTGTGCTATCCGGGCTTACCGCTGTGGTCTTCGTCATACGTCACCGATCCATTTCCAGCGATATCACGTGAGTCATCTTCCGCAAACCCCAACAGTTCAGCTTCAGAGACGTCTTCAGTCATTGGGACATCTTCAACATCGTTGGCACCTTCTAGAGAAGACGTAGTCACCTCATTGTCTTCCAATATCCCATTATCATCTGCATCTGAATCCGCGTCGCGATTCATCGAGGCGGCCCTTGATTCCTGGTCTTACGTAGCGGTGGTCTTTAGCGATACCGGTAGGCTTACGAGCCTTCCATCCTTCCTTGCACAGGTCACGCCACAGCTGCGTGAACGACTTCTCTCCAGAACCGTTCATCTTTCCGAATGGGGGAAAGATGGAGTGGCTGACACGTGTTTGTGTGGGCTGTCACCTCAATTTTTAACCTTATACTCGTCTTTCTATGCCAACACGCTAATCCCCGGCTATCTACCCAGCGCAGATCTATTAGGAGCGGTCGACTGATCAGCACACTTACGAAATAATATATGCGAGATTCGACAGCGCAGCCAACATTTCTGGATATTAAATACTGCGAAAACTCTTATTCTGTAGGATACAGAATACTGTTCTAGAAGGGTTAATTGGGTATTTTTGCCCATGTTCTGTCTTTATTTTGAGCAAACCTTGTCAAAAATAAATTGTATCGAAATTTAAACCTCCCCAACTTTATTATTACTATTGTAAGGATACTTTGAAAGAGTAAGTTTAGCGAAAAGAAAAATGAATTTATGAAAAGTGTTAATTTTGACTATGATGCTCCTCCTCGCTGTCCTGGCCTTCTTGGCCGCCACCTCTACCTCTACACCGACATTGCCTGTGATCGATCTACGCCCTGGGTCCCTACTGGCATCACAGAGCGTGCTATACGACGTCCCGCAGCTCTTCCGTGTCTCGGAGCTGCAGCCCGCCACGGCTTACGATATAAAAGTGTCATACCCATCGACACAGCCGTCGATCTTTGCGCTGCAGGTGGAGCGAGTGCTGCTGCCGCTACCGGTTGCAAGCACTAATGACTTTGACGCTACGAACATCGCGATAAATACGCCCATGCGGCCTCGTAGACGAGTGTTAAGCACAGCGAAGCTTCGACTCCACCCGACAGAAATGGAGACGCAGGAGTCAGTACGATACCGTCTGGAGCCATCAGGGGCAGCGATCGAAGTGGAATTTTCACTCCTGGCCGAGGTTGAAGGCGTTCGACATCCAGATTCCACGCTAGAAATGACGGAATGCGTGTTCGATATTGTGGTGGAGGAAGTGCTGTTCGAAGCCTTCCCCAGAGACACGTTGGTGCTCATCGCGTGGCTGGTGACTTTACTATTTGCGAGTTGGAGATGGGTGTTGCCGTACTTGGAGAAGAAACTTGTTCTCGGGTTTGAAGAAGACAGAGTCCGATTAGAGGACGCCAAAGACTCGTGAACTTTTTTTTTTTTTGCGAAGAGTCAGCATTAACAGAAATACAACAAGGATCTAACAGTAACTATAAATCTGTGTGGAATGATGTTAATTCCCGTCACAAACGCGCTTTTTAGTTTTTATAACGGTTATCACACCTTGCAAATGTTACATGTACTTACAGTTATCCGTGCCATACTCCAGTCTATAGTGCTAGACATTCAAACCACTTGTGTGGCTTCTGGGAGTTCTTAAGGATGCCCTCGCCCGTGAGAAAAGCCGTATCTGCGTGGTTCAGCTGGGGTCTGTAGAATCGATCCAAGTAGTGGTTGCCAAAGAGGTTCTCGTCGAGGCCGCCCAGGCAGCTCTGAAACTCGACAAGCCCGTCGTTCTTCTTGGACTTGTGAGGGACGGCAGTGCCAGCAAAAATGCACGGAGCTTGGTAGGTTGAAAGGAGTCCGACGAAGCTATCGCTGCACATCGCTGCTGCAACATTGTTACGATACGCATCCTGAGCGGCCACATAGGCAGCGTCAATGGACGGAGACGTGTGCTTTCCGCCAAAGTAGGTGGTAGACTTGCGGGACTTTGGCATGGGACACTGTCCCACTATCTCGAATAATCCTGCGGCAATGTCATTGTTCTCGTCGCAGATGTCCATAAGATAGTCCGAAGCCATACTGCCCAACATCGGGGGGCTCAGAGCCACCCATGACGTCGTCTTGCTGAAGCTGCACTTGCCCTTAGCGAGAGCGTGAGCCATCACGAGTCCGCCCATCGAGTGTGCCACGATAATAGTATTGTCGATGACCTTAGCAGCGACGTCACTGGTACTACTCATCGAGAGCGAGAGGTCGCAGAACCTCTGTTGGAGAGTGTCATTTCTCCAACCTGCGTCATTCGTATTAAGGACAGCGTACTTGATCTCGGAGCAGCAAGGAGCGTGGCCGTGCATGTCACCGAATTTCCTCTTTGTGAGCTTCGGGCTGTCTTGCAATTGTGCTTCTTCGTTTGGGTTCCCCAAACCGTGCAGAAAGATGCACGGACGAGGTGTGGTCAGACACGTATCACACTCTGTCGCCTCCATCGCCATGTGAGCCGCTTGTTTAAGTTTCCTCGACGTCTTAGTAGGTACCTTGCTACCAGTTGCCAAAGCCAGCGCTGTTGGCGTTAGTGATGTAGCCGTCTGAACGATTTCACACGACGTAGAGCCATCCGTCAAGTCAGGCTTGGAGACGCTGACGGGGCCGTCTAGATACTCGACGTCGATGTCTAAATCGCTACTATACGCGGTAAACCCAGCCTTACCAGACGTGCAAATAGCATAGTGAGATCCACCGAAAGTCGTCTTGAATAGGTTGCCACTCTGACACTCGACAGGCTTGTCGCCTATTGAGGCACTGGGGATGGGTGTGACGCTGTTGAGAGCAGGTAGAATCTCGTCGAACGGCAGAGTGTTGGACAGAAGGCACCGAACGGTTTCAACATCAGAGGCATCTGTCGTCGTCAGATAGGCTGATCCATCAACTAGAGTGTACGTGAGCTCGGAGTCGTCGTCGTGGAACGTCGTGTAGCTGTTGTAGAGCACACTGGTCCCGTCGGCTGACACAACAGGAGAGGCGTAGATGTCAAATTCGGATTGTCCGTGGAGTTTCATGGTCTTGCGCTTGAATGTGACATGGAGCTTTACGGACGGAGCATCGTTCAGTGAGGTCGCGTGCGCGAGACCAAACAGAGCGATGGCGATGGAGGTAAACAAAACTCTCATCGACGCAAGTATTCTCTCACAGCTGATGTCTTGTCAATGGAAAACTATCAATGAGCGTTATCGAGTTAAGCCTCTAGACTGACTGACTCGCTGGTACACCAAGTATACGGGCTTGTGCGTTCGAACAACTTTTACCACTGCCATCGTTGGACCAATGTGCGAGACGGACAACAGACTTTTCTCGAGTTTAATCCCTCTGGATGTTAATGAGCACCGATGCTCGGATGTGCTGGTCCATTTTACATGGGTCAATTCGAAAAAGTGTTGACACTTGCAAATCAATTGACGGTATCTGGATAATCTGAATTTCCGGTCAAGAAGCAAGGGCCTGGACTCTGGCTTCAATTCTGCATCAAAACTATTAATATCATACTGTGAGCAGCGCTGGATCTCTTCTGTCGTCATGCACTTCGACTACATTATATTACGCCAAGCTGCGAGAAGAAGAAGTTTTTAAAACTTACTGAAAAAGTTTCAAAAATCAAACGAAGTCATATTTTTAGAAAAAAAATACAATTTACCATTTTACAGCTTGAAGCAGAGTAAGCCGCTTTAATAGCACGTGAAAAGAAAACCAGTATGGAGGGCGAGTGACAAGACCAGTGCACACGGTGGCAGGATCAAATATGTGCTATACTATGCCGCCAGCTGCCGATGAGATCCAATTAAAATGTTTTTTATTATCCCCCCTCCCTCATGGTTATCCGTGGTTCATACAGCTGAAAAGGTTAGCCCTTCCCAATGCAAGTGACCCCCCTATGCAAGATCGCTAGCAACTTGAGGTTAAACTAGTTAAAATTGCAAATAAAAAAGTAACTTATAATGAAGGTGTACATGTAATTTACTCTGTTATGTACACCTTCATTATAAGTTGCCTTAATATTGTTCTTACCCAAATGCACTTTTTGCAACTTTTGCATTTCTGAAATAGAAGTTTAACCCTAATAAAACATTTTTAGACCCTTGTTTTAGGATTCAAGTTGTGTTTAGCAAAGTAAACAATAAATTAAGCAGAATTTGATTTAACTCGATACAGTACAAAGTGTGTTGTTTCTTAGACAAGTCTCACGCTATTATAGCGCTATTGCTGTCCGAGTTGTTTGCATATATCTCCATGGCGAGGGTGGTCTTCTTTTTTACTTCGAGGTACTTACATAAACCAAAATCTAGCTTCGGTGGGGTCTGCAAGAAGGATGTGTGCACATGTTCACTCGAACTCCGACATATGCTGAGCAGTACCAGTTTAAGATTTCCTTTCATGCTTTGCTCTCCCGTCTATGCAGAGATGCTTGCAGTCGAGCACCAATCGATGCGAAGTACATTCAAAGAACGCCACAAATCGCTGCACCGGGATCAGCATGGAATCAGGGAATTCCCGTAAGCTACGGCACAGGTCCGGACACCAGACAGGAAACGTGGCTTCATACTGTCGGGGGCTGAAGCACTCGTCGGCTGCAGACTTGGTTTCGTCACGCTATCCCCATACGCTGGCAAGATGAGGAGAGGGTTCGTGCGAGCCGTAGGTGCTGCTGTTTTCACCTTGCTGTCCACCTTTACAGCGTCCACAGCTGCTCATGATGCTCGCCATCTCAAGACATCGCTGTCCGACTTGCCGTCCTTGAAACTCCATGTCACGCTTCAGCGGAAGGCCTTGGGGCTCCATGGAGCATCCGAGTTTAACGTCTTCGCCAACCCCGTGGTGTCTGATGACGGCCTTCGAGTGCGTTACGACGGCTATGCGACGTTCGTCGAGGGCCACTCGCGGATCACGTACGCGCTAGTGGATGGTGCCCCTTACTTAATGACAAACGACAGCTCGTCGGATGCCCCCACCGTTGATTGTGTTCCTCCCAGCACACTTCCGTTTGATGCTATCCTTCCTGCGGTAAACGATGCAACACCCATTCCAAGTGCCTCAATTGGTAGCGTTTCTATTGAGTGCGAGAGTGGGAACCTATTCAAGACTTCGTTTGCGGGGATCCACTACGCAATCTGTGTATCAGACGACTCTGGCTTCACTGCGATTGCTAGCGATGTGACTATTGACGTGGATTATCTCGACGCTCCTGTAAGAATCCCACAGATAAAACTGGAGGACGGATCGACGTGCGGTGTCTTAGCAGAGCCCACAGAAATGACGGCTACAGCACTCGCGCTGTTAAGTGGAGACGAACTCCCCGTCAATAATCGAAGAAAGCTCAAAACAGAGTCCCACATGGCAATTCAGTCAACTTGTTCGTGTAAATCGACCCCTCGTCCGTGTATTTTCTACCACGGTTTGGGGAATGAGAAGGACGAACCGACCGTGCAAGACTCTTCTCGTCACTTTGGCTGGGATATCATCAATGACCACGCTCCGTGTTGTACTACGATCAAGTATGCGGCACTGAACACAGTCGACTTCGCGTGGACCGACGGTTCCCTCCAAAAGAAAGTCTGTGACCGCGCGCTGTCCATGTCACTAAGTTCTGACTTGGGTTCGAATAAAATTAAAGACACGATCGTAGTGACCCACTCCATGGGCGGACTGATGTTCGCGGGTGCACTTGCTAACAACAAGTGTAGTCTTGATAAAAGCTCGACGTGGATCGGACTGAGTCCGCCAATGACCGGCAGTATGTCGTCCGATTATCTCATGGACTTCTGCAACGGGGAGGTTCGTAACCTCATGACGGACTTGCTGTTCGACGGGAGATGTCCCGTACCACGGTCCACGGCGTCTGTGGCTTATGAAAACGAGAAATACAGCACTAAGGAGCACGATGAGGCGTACGACGCGGCTCAGAGAGTGTACCGCAAGCGCGTCTACGCTGCTATGTGCAGTAGTTCGTCCGTCGGCAACATTTCCAAGTACCAAGCAAAGTACATGGTAGGAGGCCGAGTCATCCCGCACAAGTCGCTAAAGAACGACGGACTGGTCGAGTTCCACAGTTGTGCGGGAGGGATGGCGCCCTCTAAGTTCGGGAAAACACCCTACGATCGGTTCTACCGATGCGAGCTCAACCACGCGGACACGGCGTTCAAAACGGGAGATGGAATTTTTAAGACCACTGTGCGCCCTGTGACGTGGTTTGAATGCTTGCTCTGAATGTTGGCAACTACTTATGAGTAGTAACAGCTAACATGTTGGAAATATATAAAACAATTGAGCAGCGTTTCAGCCCAACAACTACAGAATTTCATGTATTGTATTCTACAACAAGCATTCGAACCATTTCGCTGGCTTCTGGGAATCTTTGAACCACCCGTCGCTCGTCAGGAAGACTGTGTCTGCGTGGTTCAGTTGCGGTTTGTAGAACGTATCCTTGTAGCTCGAGCCGAACTTGGACTTTTCCAGACCTTTAGCACAGCTCTGGAACTCCACGAGACCGTCGTTCTGTGGCGACTTGTGTGGGATAACGTCTGCAGTCACAAGCATCATGGACTGGTACAAGGAGATTACACCGCGAGGATTGTCACTGCACATTGCAGCATCAACGTTCTCTCGGTACGCCTTTTGAGCGGTAACATACGCTGCATTGAGCTTCTTGGACGCGTACTTGTCGTTCTGATACATAATAGATTGTCGAGCTTTCGGCATGGGGCATTGGCCCATGAGATCCAATAAATTTGTAGCCATTTCGCTGACTTCGTCGCTGCAAAAGTCTTGGAAATAGTCCGAAGCCATACTGCCAATCATAGGAGAGCTCAAAGCCACCCATGTCGAGCCTTTACCGAAACTGCATTTACCGGTTGCTATGGCCATCGACATGACAAGTCCAGCCATCGAATGTGTGATGATAACAGTGTCTGTAATTCTCCCTGCTTTCACGTGACTGATGTCGCTAAATCGGAGTGCTCGGTCGCAGAACTTGTCTTGCAAAGTGTCGTTTGTCCAGCTGTAGTCCATGGTGTTCAAGATGGCGTACTTCACAGTAGAACAGCAAGGAGCGTGTCTGTTCATGTTCCCCATCCTACCGCCCGCTTTCTTTGGCGTGTTCTGAAGTTCCTCCATTTCGTGCGAGTTGCCAATTCCGTGGAAGAAGATGCACGGACGAGGCGTAGACTTACACTTACACGAAGACGCTTCCATCGACATGTGCTCTGCAACCTTGAGCAGTCTCGTGTTATTAATACTCGTCGGGATGATCCCTCCAGTTATAAGTGCTAACGCTGTTGGAGTCAAAGATGTCGGTGTAGCCACAGCAGTACAAGTGGCTTCTTCTGTCCTTGGAATCTTTACAGGTTTCTCCACATACTCGACGTCGATCGTGAAGTCACTGCTGTATGCAATAAAACCAGACTCGCCTGTCGCGCAGATAGCAAAATGGACTCCAGCAAACGTTGTTTTAAACAGGTTTCCACTCGCGCACTCGACCGCTTCGTCGCCGATTGACGCACTTGAAATGGGCGTCGCATCGTTCAGTGCAGGTAGGATGGCGTTAAATGGAAACGTAGATGATGGAACACACTGGATGTTTTCCTTATCTCCATTCGTTGACAAGTAGCCGACCCCGTTCACGTAGGAATAAGTGAAGGTGTTGCCTTCCTCCTTAAAAGTCGCGTAGCCATCGTACAACACAGCAACACCATTTGCTGACACGACTGGGTTGGCGAAAATGTCGAATTCAGACTGCCCGTGAATGTGCAACGATGCGCGCTTGGAAGTGACATGGAGTTTTACGGACGGTGCGTCGGTTAGTAAAGCTTGACGAAGGGCATCTACAGACACCATCATTACGTGTAGAGTAAACAGTGCGGCAATGGAATGCATTTTTGCCCAAGTCATGCCTGAGTTCCGGAATCTAAAATGGCGTAACCTTTACTTGTGGAGTTGTTGAAAGAGCAGTTCCTACTATGCACTGCAAAGCATCATGGCTTTTTGTTTACCTTTGAACGCAGAATAATCTTTTTGTTCCTTGTTTTAAGAACGTGGCGTAACCTGGAGTTTTGAAAGAGCAGCTCCCCGCTACATGTACCGGTATCATATGTACCGGCGGTATGCACTACAAAGCATCATGGCTTTTTGTTTCTTCTTTTTCTAAATAAAGAAGTACTATTGGTAGAATTAAAGATGACATGATTCCTTTATCATAAAGAAATACCCTTTTAAAGTTATTTTCTAAAATATATTTCTTCCAGAGAGAGAGAGCGTCATTTTCACAGAACACATAGAGCGGGATCTATTCTTCACGCATTCCGTGCAAAAGTGATCCAACCCGATGTTGGTTAAAACATGAGGGTTTCTTAAATAAGAGCCATTATAGCCAAAACTTAAAAGTGCAAGAAATACAAACATGTTACTTCCCGCTTGCATAGCTCATTGTTCTAATGTTTTGTGTAACCCATTATCATTCTCGCAATCACATACAAGCCAAGCCGCCCAAATCCGCTGGCAGATATGCATTTGCCTTCATTGAAGCCACACTGCTACTTCTGCCGGCAGAATAGCACGAGCTTAAGTAACTCTGCTGGCAGATATGCGCTTGCTTTCATTCAGAACACACCAATTACTATTAATTCTACAGGCAGAATTGCATCACTGAAATAAATCTGCTGAAAGATATGTACTTGCATTCATTTAAGCCATGCTGTTAAATCTGCCGGCAGAAATTCTGCCAGAATTGCAATACAAGTGTCCGTAGCAAATCTGCCGGCGCATACACAGTTGCTTTCATTCAAGCCATATTACGATATGAAATTAGCTTGAATGCTTTTTTTGTTGCTGGGCGTTGACGACCGACATAGCTGCAGTGAAATCTAAGCAGGCAGACCTGTAATAAATTAGCATTTCATTTTGATGATGATACATGTATTATTGCTGCACTATTAAAAATAACTTCACAACGTCATGAAGATACTGTCTAGAAGAAGTGATTTCCTTCACTTGATTCTTGGAGTTGTATCCAGCTCTGACGACCAGTACTGCTTACAGCGCTGTCTTGCATGACGTCAGATCTCTTTGAAACGTAACGAAGATGACCATTGAAGCTCGCCGTGCTTACCTACGCACACTCTTTATTTTTTAGCCTCCGTAACAGGATATAATTATACATGCCCTGGAAGCGTGATTTGGTGCAGAGTCATGGTTGTTTTCATACTTAAGTACATGCCATTCGTGAACAGATGATTTGCTCCCATTGTTTTGTCGCTTTCTAGAGCACATGTAGCCAAAAGGCGATTACAAATCTCTAAGAAGTCTATCGACCAAAAGACTCGTTTAATTTCCGCGAGCTATACTTGTATGAAACCATTTTTGTTTAGGTTTTCAGTGGCGCTGCGCCGCAGCTTTGCTGTAATCGCAGAATAAGGTGCGTTCCCGCGGCGGCGCTGGTGTGCAGCGGGCTCCCATGCGTATTTAAAAACTCTCATTGAAAGCCAAGTCAAATTCTAGAAAAAATAGGACAATTTATGTCTCATTTAGGACGCGTCACCTTAATGTTATTTAAAAAGAAGACGTACTGTTTACCAACAATATATATAAAAACACCAAAAATGTACTATCAGCACCGCTAAAGCACGGCAATATCGTTAGCATCACCAACTTTTCAAGACTGACCACCGCAATAATCCAACCATAATTCACTCGCTACTTTTGCCCAATCCGCAATGTGATCGTCACAAAAATCTCATCCAACCAGCGCAGTTTTCCAGCGAAGGGGTGGGGGCCAAGATCATTTTTAAACCAGCCGCCTGAAGCTCATTCTCTCAGCTCCTTTCTTTTGAAATGACAATTCGACACCCCTGACAGCTTCTCGCCTCAGCTTTACCATGCGTTCAGCCAGCGAACCTTCTGAATGGTTTCAAGCAGACTAGGATGGTGAAGAGTGAGCTGCCCCCTGCTCCGCATTTCATGAGAATAAAGATCCTGCATTGCGCGTGCAAGGCTTGCGCAGACGAAACGTCGGTCCAAGAGGGTGTGACGTTGGCAATGCTTCCATACACCGATTGGTTTTGCGACAACGAGCAGTTCGTGTGAGACGTTCAATGCAGCGAGCAAAAGAGATGTAACGCTCCCCAGAAAGCTGAAGGTCGGCACCTAGCTACTTACTCTGTGTCAAAGTGAAGCTGTCACCACCAGGCCATTTGCCGTGTCCCCCGAGCCACACTCTCGGTTGGTCCGTCGAGCTCGGGCGATGTCGCGATCAGGCTTGCTTGAGCTACACTTCCAATCTCGGGACAGTATCGCATTTTTGCTAGCTACCACGACTGAGGCCGACCCTTTGGATACAGTCCGTGTTACTAGCAAGCCGTGCCCGCGTGTACATGATGAGATTCGCCGATGCAACGTTGAGGACGTACCTGCTACAACCCGACTGAGAAAATTGACTGCTGCAATGGAAACGCTTGGTATGCCTTCGCAGGGGTGGTTGACTGACATGAATTCAGGTAAGTGCCCTTGTCCCTTTTTGATGAAGCACTGCTTTTGTGTGCACACACTCTACGCGATAGAATGCTGTGTATTAAATGGACATCAGACACTTGTCAATCGAGAAACCACCGTTTGTAAAAAGGTACAGAGTTCCCGCGGGCGACCCCGCAAAAATGGTGCGGCATAAGAGATGTGGAGTAAGATCGGCATTGAAGGAGATGTTAAAGCGTCTAACGTCTTTAGTGTATAAATATCAGCGGTGCTTAAGTCATTTACGTTTGTTTATATCATGTCATATTCACCTTCACTTAATTTTCCTTATTATTATGTGCGTTAACAGCTTTCCGTTAGCGTTGCCCCCCAATACCACTTGTGAGAACAATCCTTCATCTACTTTCTCTGCCTAATGCCATTTGTTGCAGCCATTACGGGATGTTATCGGTGCACGATGTTTAGTCATTGTGGTGGTATGAGCTTTCGTGCACCCCAAATCGTCTCTACTTAGTCAGGGATACGGAATAGCTTACTAGCTTTCACTACCGCGTCTTAAATACGTGAGACTGATCATTACGTGGATCCACCTTAGCTTTCACCTGCTTTACTCTTTAAAAAGTATGGCTAAGCAATCCGTTAAATATATGGACCCTTTGCAGAACGCCAACCGTATCATACGTAATCGGGGCTTCGACCTAAACAACAATTCAATTGATAATATAAACGCTAAATACGAGCTACGCAATGACTTCTTTTACTCTTTCTTTATTTTTGCTCTTTACAAAACCCGCTTAATTGTATCTACGAAGTAACCAGCAGACGCATCACATCAATGACAAGATTGCTTGTTTGGGCTGTTAGATAAGTGTATATATTCTAGAAGTTATCTGATTGGACACGTTACGAAATGTAAAGATGACTCTAAAGTCTAGCTGAAGGTGTCTTATCTTTGGTGGAAAAGAAACTTACATATATTATAATACATCTATATGCAGCGCATTCGTGATTAGTTTGACGGGGCTGCCACGTCAAGAAATAAAGACGTTAAAGTTGCATACTTTACCACTCCAACGCGCTCCCAAAACAATAAAACACGAAAGGTCCACACCTAAATTTATTAAGTCTATTATCTTCTTTTCCCATAGGAGCTCAACACGGCGCTGAACTTAGGTACGCAAACCCATCACGCGCAGTAAGTCATTCAAGTGGGTTGGCGCTTCAAGAAATCATTCTTGTCTGCGAAAGCGCGCCACATCGTTACAGGCCCCCCGAAAGACCAACGCAGGAGCCTCGCTACTGACCATATCGCTCCATGAAAATCCACCGTCAACGTAACGGTCAGCGGAATCAGGAATATTGGCTGCGATGCGCGGAATCGAAACTCTGCGGTCTAGATTTTCTCCATAATTCGCAAGATCGCACAACTCGTTGATAAAATTCACCATTTTATTACCAAAACACCGCACAGTATCGTAGTCTAGAAGAGCGTGGGCTAGGTATTCAGCAATCACCACCTTCGGGTGTGGCGATGCGCGCTCTGGTCCCGGAGGTCCTCTTAAAGCCTTATGAACCCCCGCGAGAAGCTGGTGCTTGGACGGTCTTGTTCGGAGCAGAATCAGTTGAGCTTATCCAAATGGGCTCACTAGGTGCCCTTTGACAAACTGTTCCGGTCCCTTCTTTTACACAAATACTTAAGAGCGCATCAGGCGAAAGTATTAATTCTGCAGATAACAAACCACCAAAGCTGTTCTTGAGACCAGAGAACTAAACGACAAGAGCTGTGTTTAGCAAGATGTTAATGTTGCTTTTGTGCAAAAATATGAAAAAGACTACGTGCGGAACAATGTTCTGTTTGTGGACGACTTCTTCGTGGATGTCGATCCGTCTATAATGAGACCACATTCAGCTAAGAAGTTGATTATACGTGGATGCCGGGGATCGAAACTACATCGTTGCGGGAAAACAATTCACCACTTCGGGTCAGCATCTATATATATTTAGGATTTTTGTTAATGGAGGCCACAGATACATTGTTTATCTTCGGCATTAGCTCAGAGTAACGTTTCTTGTAACGGGGTTGCATGCTGTGGAACACACAGGGGTACGAAGTACCCGGAGAGTTAACAAACGCTCAGTACGTAAGATGGAGAACTAACAAGGTCTCTCAGTACGTTGGCTGAAAGCCACACTTTATGCATTTTAATAGGTTTAACTATGCTAGATAGCTAAACAGATACATTTACCCCTAGGCGGCTTGGCCGCAATAATAGTAAATAAAACACTTCTGGTTTTGAAGCATAAAAGTTAAGGTATTAACTTTGAGCCCTGGTCGTGAGCTGTAAGTGTCCTTTGGATAAGGAACTTAGTATTAGTAACTCTTTGCGTCGAACGTCTTCCTCTGACGCTAAAGCCACGGCAGCCCCGCTGCATTTCTCTATTCGATTAGCTTTTTAACTTATTCACTTAGGCACCCATTCCATAGTAAGATAAAACCCGACCTGAACGCTTCGTTAAAGGGAGACTGCTGCCAGAAAATAAATTCGACACTGTCGATATTCAGACGGCTTTGTCTTCAACCAAATTGGCTACGGCGTCGAGCTCATCAAGCGCCAATAAAAGAAAAACATCGATTCAAAGAACGCAGTTTGCAGAATTGTTTACTACATACGAAGACGATCACCGTGCGGAAGGAGAGCTCGTTTTGAATATCGTGATCATGAATCTACAGGAAAGAACAGGCATTCTGTCCATCCTGAGCGATATTTACCACCAGCTATTAATGCATTCCCCCCAGCAAAAAAAACATTTTCAAGAATTTAGGGGAAAAAATAATTTTCTTACTTTCTAGGTATGTTTGGCTTTACCGTTAGCCTCATTAATACAATTAACAACTGAATTCCAATGCATTTCCATTATTTTGTATCCGTGCTCGTCGAGCAGAGCAGTAAGATGCTGGAGAGTGATACATACCAAACGGATCTCAACGTGTAGTCTCCGCCACGGGCACTGTGGACGGCAAACTGTTGCAGCAATGAATGCACGGCCTCAAGGGTGGGCAGCGTTCAATATATTTAAGGTGGCAACACAAAAAATGGGGCAGATACTAGGACAATTTTCTTTTGTTCGTATTATTTAAGGACATGTATGATTGACTGAAAGCTTGCCTCTGTTAAAACGGACGGGTACGTGGGGTTGACACCCGGGATCGGCTGTTAATGGTTGGCCCAATCCACCTTGGAACGTTTTGTTTTATTTTTATCGAGTGTCTTGTTTTATTAAGCGTTTTGGTTACGGCTCGTGCCCCTTGCACCTTTTGACAAGAGAAGACTGCTTGCCAGCTTATAGTGACGGAGCTAGCAAAAAAAAGAATGGTTTTTCTGAACGTTAAATATTTGGCTCTTTTCGAGTCTTATCGGACCGCTAGTCCCCCCTTGGAACCAACCAAAGCATGCAAGATTCGGGTCGTTTGTAAGTTCGCCCAAAATGACATTCTTTGAAAAGATCGCGTTTTTTTTCAAATCGACCCCCACTCGCAATGAAAATTTGTAGCATCGGGACAATCATGTGGACCACAGACACATTGCGTTTTACCTCTAATATGGCATTTTGAAAGATTTTACTCTGAGTTGAATCTCAAGATTGCAATAAGTTGCTGACAGCCGCGCACGGGCTCCGGCGGCGACAGGGTCCCTGACGGACGTCAGCAGCCACCCCTTGTTATGCCGGATGCAGGAAAGGGACATGCTCGCTGGTAGCGGCTATGTCTGCGGCTATCATAGCGGCGAGCCAAGCTATACTTTTAGCTTACGGTCATCGGTTCGAACTCTCTGTCCGCACCGGTAACAACGAGCCGGGTAACAGCAGGAGCACGATCATCATTATGACTCTGCTCCGCTCTCTTAGGAGCACCATCCTGGTCGTGGTGGTGACCCCCTTCCCGTGGAGTAGCAGCCAGCTTGTGACTATACCCTTCCTGGAGGGCGATTCGAATCGCCTCCTCTATTGTGTTCGCATGCATGCGGATAGACGGCGTGCGTGCAGGACTGATCTTCAGGCCGTCGTGAAGACTGCTGAATTATTATCTTCAAGCAGGGGAATCCTTACTAGAGCCGTCACCAACGTGCGCAATTTTCGAACGTACTCGTTCAGTTTGTATTTGTCCTGCTTACAAGCGAGAAAGCGAGAGTGCTCGTGGAACTCGTCCTTCGCCGGTAGGAAGTGGCGCGCAGCTGATCACACAGAAGCGCCCAGGATGCAAATCATCCAGAAGGTGGCGTCACCCTGGTGTATGCCCCGTGCGAGTGACGAAGGCTAGACAGGGAAAAGGCCACCCAATGAGGCTCGTCCGTGATTTGTCCCACCACCATGGCGCTCTCAACCTCACAGACCCATACGTGAAGGTTCTCTCCTTCCTTCACATCAAAGACGGGGACCTTCGGGCTTACCGGCCTAGGCCTGGTTGCATGGTGAGCGGCTATTGAGACATTTAATCTCGCATGGACGTGAGCGATGAGTCCACGCTCAAACGTTTCAAACGCAGTCACGTGATCGTGTTGCTAGGCAGGCGTCGCCGCCGCCAATCGGCGCTGGACATCATGTCGAAATGTGCCCCCCATGTTTGAGCCTAATTTGATGTGAGTTGTTCAAGTGCGAAAACACGCTCGGTCCATCGCGGCTCGATTTTTTTTATTTTAGAGACCGCAGAGGAATCTAGTAGTTCAATATACTCGCGAAGGCGTATGATTAATTACAAGTACTACCAAGTGTACGAGCACCTTGCACAGAGGAAGTGCTTAAGGGCATTTACTACCCAGGTGAACTTTCACACGTGCTCGAGAACGGTTTAATACTTAAAAGAGTAGATGTAAGACTCATGTATTTTTAAGTAAGCTTAGTTTAGGTTTTAATAAAACCAAGATGGCACCTAATGTGAAGCTATGTAGCCATGGACGCATCGGCTCATAGCGCCACATGGTCCCGTGTACAAGGTATCCACAAGAGTGATGGGTCGCTCATCAGGTAACCTGGGGTACACCGGATCGTACCCCGCTACACAACGACTGTTGGCGGGGTACCCCGATGACCCGTGACCTGCAGAGCTTATCCTCACGTTGTGGACCCGTCGGTAGGGCGGGAACTTGCTCTTCTGGTAGCTACATAGATATTCAGGTGTAAAAGATTGAACGTCTCGGTGAGACGCGAAAATGATGTGGGATAGTTCTGAGCTAACTTTTATCTAGGTGTCTTTATCACACGTGTGTCCTTCGAGCTTGTACGATCTGGCGGTCTTGATCTGAGATCAGACCGTAGGGTTATCATGCGGGTGGGTTCCCTTGCCTTTCAATTCCTTGTTGTTGTACTTGCCGCGTCCTTTGGAGGGATCTTTGGAGCTGAAAGTCTTTGTGTACCCAGCCAAGTAGTAAACTCAGCTAACATTACAGATCTGCACGTGTAAGGGAAAGCTCACTATGTGGTAGGATCTGGCCAGTATAATATCCGGTTATCACTACCGACACTAGATCTTACATTTCGTAACCTTCTCCGAGCTCGAACGGCCAAGGTAGTTCCGATTCTTGAGGCCTGGCCGGCAGTTGTGTAACAGCGCAAATTGAGGTCTGATTTAAAAAGTAAAGCCTACACCAGCACGGATATGTATCCGCTCTGTCATTTACTCACTAAATCGGCTGCAAGGCCTAGCTACTTATCATTTTTCTCGTTGGTTCATCTCCCTAGCTGTATGAGCACCGGAGTTTTCCAGATTCGTGGTGCAATCGCTGTAGTGTGACCGATTGTGGATACACCTCCGACCCGAGACCTCTCTAAAAATTGGAAGTATTGAATCCTAATGATCTTTACTTCTCCCAGCACTTACACACATTTCCACTAAGTGAATGGATGTGTGCCATAAGTCGGTCGTGCTTTTAGCTGACGCAGAGAGCGGAGCGACAATTCCAGGACGGAAGTAGTCGGGTGTGTGCTTAACGAGACGCGAAGCGTCACAGTTTCAGTGGAGGCTATACGTTAAAAGCTGGATATGCGTTTAAATGGCGAGTGCGTTTAGTTAAGGAGGAGAGGGGGGGGTACTTGACGGGGAGGTTTTGCTGACGGGGTGCGTTTGCTGACGTTGCGATTTGTTGAGGAACGCAGACAGAAAGCTCAAAGGCAGCGAAACAGCGACATAAACGATCTACAGTGGTCAGAGTACAAATTGTGATGCCTTGATAGCATTTATACTGACATTGAAAAGCAGATACTCGTTTCAGCAATGCCTCGAAACACCATTCACTTCAGTTAGCCAAGGGGCTACTGCACTACAATCAGCTGAACACCAAGCAGAATACAAAGGTAGATGCGATTGACTAGACCATCTTCTGAAATATTCTGAATATTCATCTTTATTTCACGTTTAAAAATAGCGATGATACATTTTACAGGCTTTTTCATTGAGATTAAGCTAACCCCTCCAACACGACGTGCTGCATAATGCAGCATGATTTTTCCCCGTAAGACGCATTATACTACATAAGGCCATTTTTGACTTCGGCTCTGTATGATGTGTATTTTCTCCAATTTTAAAGAAAACTGATCTCGGAAAGTGGCTCTTTTTCTGTTTATGTACCTAACCCTGGTCCGTTTAAGCGAAAGATATAACCTCATACTTCTTTTAAAATGTCGAAATTAATCTGACAGGTTTTTATTATAAATTGTTTGACAGGTAATGGATACGAGCCATTTGCCGACACCTGAAATTCTCTCGCCCCCGAGAATTTTCGCGCCGAGGGTGGTGCGACCGACTAGAATAGTCGTTCGGGACAGTGACCTCACGTCACGCGACCTGAAAACACAAGGGTGGACGAACAAGCTTCAATCAAGCCGAAGCGTAGCCAACGGGCTCGACGAGATCCGGCCGGGCGGTGATTCCGACGGACTAGAAAACGTTGACTTCTTTTTGGAGAAAAAGTTGTGTTGAGGCTCTACGCAAACCATTAGAAGACCATTTCGAAAGCGGCAGTACATTTTGTTATAGCGTTGCACCATTGTAAACGTGGACGACCAGCGAGTCAAGTTCCGCTTACAGGATGGCGTTTGGTGTACTTTGAAGCTGAGCGTAGTTTTTTTTTGTGACGTAGCTCGATCATAATGTCGTTCAATTCGGAAAGCAACAACTCATGCAGGACCAGGTCCTTGTTCACAGCTACGTTTGGTCAGTGTTTTGCACATCCAACAAGTGGAGCACCTAACTTTCTCGCAACTCCCTGGTTGGTGTTGCAGCTGTCACCCACAAGGAAGATTACCATGTACTTTGTCTTCTCACAAAAGTCGAGGATTTTCCAAACTGTTGTACATGTGCGTCTTCTGTCTGAGATCCATCTTCCAGAGGGCACAGGCTCACGAGATGCACGCCTATCTTACTGTCTGCTTCGAAAACCGCTAAAGGCGCGACATATCGCACTCCAGCGTGTGACCATTCATCAAACATGGGGCCGAAGAGCGTTCCCAATTCCTTTTCAAGCATATGGCCGACTTTAATTGCCAGTTCTTCGAGACACTTCTTCTTCCCTACCTTCACTGTAACATGCCGTAGCTTGCTCATGGCGCGTGGCAAAGCGTCTTCAACTTCGTGGATTGGCATGTTCCCCGCGATAAACCACTGAATCCACTGAAACCGATTACTAGTACGATTGCAGTGAGCAACCCAAACTCTTCTCGAACGAAGTGTGATACTCTGCATGATTCGCGTCCAGATAAACTTAAGACTTAAAGTATCTTGTTTCTCCAGCTTGTTTCCGCTCGTTGCCGCAGATATTGGAGCACAACAGCACTTAACCAAGGGACGTGTAGACGGAGGCAGCACTTTTCTTGTTAAACCATCGTAGTTTGAAAATTAAGTGAAATTTGAGCTGTGTTTCGCGTATCGTAGCTTACCGGACACCATCATAGCCACCGGTTTCATGTTGACGTGGAGATAGTGTGGCATACAGCGAAAATGATGTCATCAATTCTGAATGGTGGTGCCATATCGAAATGACTAGACGAGTCCTACCAGGGAACGAGCCTTTTGCCATTTTTATCGTCAGTAATTGGCCCAATATCATATGGTATTGCCAAAGTCAACTACCAATAATAAAAAGTTACATTGCGAAACTCAAAACATTATTAAGCAGTTCGAACTGCTTTCCCAGCAAATTGCTCTACAGCAGACGCGGCTGGAGATTGAACTTGCCAAGAATTCATAGAATTGCGAAATTCATGTAGAAAAACATTATATAAATGAAAAACATTATTTATGTTAGGTAAATCCGTTTCGTTGTAGCACTACCTCTTGGACGCAAACTCGCAAGTCCTCGCTGTTGTCATCAGTCCATTCTTGCTCATCATCTCCTTCATCCAAAGTAGCGGTAGGCGTTGGAATTTGAAATGCATCGTCCGCAAAGACAATGCACCAGTTGTGCAAAACAAAGCAACACACAATCTTCTTACCGATAAGGTGCAAGTCTTCGTCACTCGAAATTCTATTCCTGATGCCGCTTAATAGAGGAAACCTTGATTTCACCATAACAATCGAATGCTCCACAATTATGCGTTGCTTGGCGAGCAACCAGCTAAACGTGATGTTCCTTGGGATCGACCTGTGTGGCATTTTGTAGGGCGTTACAATAAAGGGAAAGCTACACGAGCGCACTATCTCCAAGCATGTACTCCCCGGGCTTGAAAAACTTGCTGGGCTCAGCGGCCAAACGTGTTAAAACTCATTGACCTGGTGTCATGCAGTGAACCGGGGACACCAACCTTAAAAAACTACTAGTATATTTAAAAGCAAAACCGTGCCAGATGTTAAAATACCTGATAAAATATAACGCGGCGGAGATGGTCGCAAAACACTTGTGAACCTAGACAGTAGTCCGATTCTCGGGAATAATAGCATTCTGCATTCGTTTTTGGGGCGTAAACTAGCTTGAATGTAGTCCCATCGACGCATCCAACACGCGATGGGAACCCCGCAACACTTTCAAAGTACGCCTTGGTGCCAGATTTCTGGGTTGCCGAAGGCCACGACAAAAAGCCAGACTCGAGGCTTAATACTGCTTCAATGGCTCTTGTTCCGAGTATACACGGATCCTAAATAGCAAAACCGGTCGTCAAGTATATAAGAGTAGAGAGGAGAATGTTAGCGATATTACTTTCTGCTAAGCCAAAACACTGAGCGATTTGGCGGACAGTCAGTGGCTGGAGTGAATACAGGATCGCCTCGAGCTGGAGCTATGGATCTAGCAAGAACTCAAACGTTTGTATATTCATCCGTAGGTCTCGCTGGGCGCGTAGAAAATTCATCCTGGTAACACGCTATGCATCCCACTTTCCAGTCTTCTCTACGTGGTTGCGCTCCAGGTATCGATTGCTGCTGACTGCCTTGTATACGATGACTTCCTCGTCGCAGCCGTCCGTGTCACCCTGTAGCTCGTTGGCTAGCATAGTAGCCTCCAACCACTCCAACGTTGTAGCACGCTCACTGCGTGCCATGACTGCAGCACGCTATAGGTGAGTGGATCCCTTTGTCTGAGACAAAGCGCCTGCCACGCCACACAAAAGGGGGCACTCAAAGGCGCCTGCCACGCCACACAAAAGGGGGCACTCAAAGGCGCCTGCCACGCCACACAAAAGGGGGCACTCACGGTACAAGGAAACAAGTTTGATTTGATTGGATTGTGCAACTTACTTACTTTTCAACCGTGATAACCACTACTGCATTTTAAGAAACAGCTTTCTGAGAAGCAGGAAAGATCCCCTTGTTAAACTGTCACTCGATCGACTGCCAAATACGGTTACCATAATCAGCCGCAGACGGCATCGCTGCAAGTTTTTTGCTCGGTAGTTCATGGCAATTTGCCGAACCAAGACCTCAATGAGCAATACAACCACCTATCTATCTATATATCTATATATGCAACCCAAAGCTTCGAACTACGCAAACGCTAGTTTTCAGTACGAGCACTACAAGACGTTTGCCATTCACCTCTGTTTAAAGCTTGCATTCAGGCTATCAAGAGCCGTATAACTTTATCTCGGTCGACGGTCTATATGTTGTATTCGTGCTATAAATCCATGATGTAATTAAGAAGGCTGTTCCATGAGCGCTTCTCAACGAAGCTTGAGAAGTAATTTCACTTTGAAGGTATCGATTCGACTAGTAAGCTCAAAATTATGAGTATACATTTTCAAATATGTGATTTTTCCTGGTACTGTATCTCTTTGAAACATGCGCATGCGTAGTTAGTCATCTTAAACTCCATTGTACACGACGTTATGAGCGATCTTTCAACCTTGTCTTCCCTCAGTAACTTTTTATACATTAAATCTTATCTTTAAGTTTTGTGTGGCTGACAAAAACATCCGCGTTTAGTTGAGTTACAAGGACCTTGATAGCGTCGTGTTCAGGCAGGAATGGTTTTCTAGTACACCTAGGTTACATAAAAAATCGAGGACAGCTAGAAAAAAGGAAATCGTGAAGACCTTTACCTCTATTACTCAGTCCGCTCCAGTTACGCATTTTGTAGGTTCAGCACAAGCATCATCATGGTAACTCTAAGTCCTCCTTGTAGTACAAACTCCAGTAGATTGCACACCCCCATGGGAATGTGAAATCCCAAAGCTACTGTTAGGTGCACACATACGAATAATCTCACAAAAGCGGGTTCACGTACCAGCAACAGCCTTAAAAACAGCCCAGTACTTTGTCGTAGAGGTCACTGTACGAATTTAAACTTGATATGCGCAGCGTAGCGTAGAGCGAAATCCACCATGTTCGAGCCATTTCTCCGTAGCGTCCGAATGCTTCATCTCTCTCATTGAAATCGCGAACAAATGCAGCAAGCACATTATTCCAAAGCGCAAACGCGCACATAGAGGCATACGATTAGCGTTGTTCCCCTTTGAGAAGTATTTCTTGGTAGCAGCTCAAGCAGGCCACATACTCGCGCGTAGACCGATCACGCGCAGCGCTTCAGCTGAGAAGGCCCCCACCACACTTCAGAACGGCGTAGTCCGCACCCATCTCTCAACACATAATGCACCAGCAATCAGGTTCGCGGGTAGCATTGTCTTACGCTCGTATACTTCTCCAGTAGTTTCTTAAAAGATTCACTCATTGGGTCGGCAAGCAATAACGCGACTGGGCAGCATGCTCAAGTGACTCGCGTACGTCCTCCGGAACACAAGCTTCACAAAGCCTCACAGCTAGATTTATGCGTCACTCAGACCAGCCATCGGAAGCGACAAAACCACACGAGTTTTACTTTTTCGAGAGGGCTCTCTCCCATACAAACTAAAGAAAGTGTAGTTGCTAAAGCGTCATGGTACGAAGTGCGGTACGCTAAGAGCTCTCGCAGTAGATATATATCACAGTCTGCCTGCGACTCGCTTTCAAGCATCCGTATCATACTCGTAAGCGTCCTATTGAAGTGTTCCATCGGTCCCTGAGTTTAAAGATGGTACGCTGCTCTGCTCCGTTTCTAAATATTCCGTCTCGTAGAAGGCCTTTGCCGAATTCGAGACAAAGTTCGGATCCCGGTCACCCAAACACCACTCTGGAACACCACGCCGAGAGATGACCTCATAGACCATAACGCTCACAAACAGGCTCTGAAATAGCTTCCTCGAATCCTTCAAATATAATTTGTTCGAGCTCGTCGTTTTTCGACAATACATGTTTAGTCGAGTATGGACTCGTTTTTGTCCAGAACATTAAAGATGTCTTGCCGATAATCGGCCGTGTCTTCGCTGGGTACCTCTTGGTGCACAATTACCTGGCTTTCTTCTAGTGCTTCGAGCGTGATAGGAGTGTCCATATCACAATTTCTGCTCTCTCTCAGCGGCAGCGACGATGCGTCTGAGCTCGACGAGTTTCTTTCCTTCGCCCGCTACTTTATGAAACTGACGAAACGTCTGACAAATTAGCCAGAATGTGCGTGCCTTCTCTATTGACATTCTGTTCTTCAGGGCTGTGTGAATTGTAGCCAGGCTGCTAAAATATCTGTCGCATGTTGCCGTCTTTACTGCTATTGAGAAGATTCTTGCCGCGAGCTTAGGCAGCTTCGAGTCAACTCTAATATCACGAGCAAACTCCAATACTGTCCAGCGTCGCCACTGTACCGAGCAATTGAGCTGCTAGCAATACGCCACGATGTCGGCGTGTAAATCGGCTGTCAAACCCTAAATATCACTTTCGTTGGCGATTTCACCATATTGTCGATATAGAGATACAATATCCACATAACCTCTCGATAAATCTTAAAGTTGGTGACTCCTTATGAATCGACATAGAAACGCGAGCATGCTGACAACGGAAAAACAAAGCTAACAGCATTAAGGGCTGTTCCCATTGTTGCAATCACTTCTCAACGAGCGATACTAACCCCGGGTTGTCGAAATCACCCAGACGCGCTTAAAACTGCTTCAACCAGGTTATTTATGTCATGAGCAAAACAACGAACGTACGTGATTCGTGGATGTCTACGTGCGAAAATCCGCCAAACTGACCAGCGTTTTCGGCTACAATAGCTCCAATTGTCCAGCGCTTCTTTGTCTCAATTTCACTCATCTCCTTCTCCATTTGCTCTGCAATCACGAACCCATTGTGTCTTGAGCCAGCTGGAAATAATCCATAGGTCACGATAGAACCGAAAAGAGCAAGCATATACCCAAGTACGTGCAGCTTAAAAACATTTCTCCATACATCGGATAAAAAAAAAACAATCGGCCGCCACTAAACGCCAACCGGTTATTGAGTACCAAAACTTGAGAGTCTTCTTCACCCTTGCCGTACTTATCTAGAATATCCCCCATTGCTTTTCGCTTGGGAAGAGCCTTCTCGCAGGCCCGGTTGGGGGAAATATTAAGCTTGCGAGTTGACAGTTTTCGATGAAGCGGTCAGGTAAGCGATAAATGCCTGAAACTGGATGAGTCATGATCGTCCTTACTAATGCCTGGATTAAATAGTGCCAAATACACCGACTTCATTTGGCGAAACCGGTTGAAGCCCCCCCCCCCCCCCCCCCCCCCCTCCATCGAGGACCTCGATGCAGACATTGATAAAGCCGAGCTGAAAAGAGGTTTCGCCCCGCTCTGTGCTAAGAAGTGGTGTAGAGTTGCTGGCTGAACCAATGGAGCTGTGACATCACCCCGCTCTTGTTCCTCTTTCAAATGCTCACAGTTCTTGAGCTGGATAGTATTGGTGGAGTCTCGCCCCGACATGAGCTCCGGTGGTTTATTTTCTCTGGTCTGGTCGTTAAACGCAGCCAAGCAGTGTCTACACACAACCTGAGACCTGCCTCCTTTCTTAGGTAGCCCTGTGTCAGCAAACCGCTATCTCGCGAGGTCTTGCGAATGTCCCATTCTCCCGAGCCAAATAGTAACGTCTTAGTAAGAGGGAGGGGGATTGGGGGATCCAGACTCCGATCTCTGCTTTAGAGATATACGGTATACATGACAGCATTTTCATGATAAGTTTGACTTTCAATATTTGATAGTTTTGTTTATTCCAGTAAGTAAATGTATGTCCAAAAAACAATACTGTTTCTTACTTTGTACGTCGAAGTATGATGGAGCGGTTGGACATAAATACTGTAGAAGTCCGCATATTCGTGTTGAGTACCAAGAATGCATCCACATACTAAAATAAGCAAACCGCAGCACACAGGTGGTCGGAAGGTGAAAATCCCTACATCACACCAACAATGTGTCATAAGTCTTCGTAACGCTTGCTTGCTGGCAGATCGTCAACAACAGTGCTGCGCTGGTCGTCGTCCAGTTCCGACTGTAGGGCGTCTATAAACACTCGTGCAGGCCACCGCAAAGAAGCCGGAGCCTTCGTCCCAATTTATTGACAGCTAATTTATGTCGAACTTGTACTGGCAGCTAACTGCGTAGTGCTCCCTGTTCGACTCGCTCTTCGTTCTTCGTTTGGGTCGCTACCACCGTCGGCGCAATCTGTTGCCAAGCTGTTCAAGTCACCAACATGTGGTGTAGTGATTTCTCCAGAGTTGCGAACAATCGCCCGTCAACAAAAATGCGACACCGTCGAAGATGCACAAGCGACGAGCCCTCGGTCACGTGATGTACGGTGACTTCAAGGTGCAAGAGACTTGACGGTGTCACTATCGAACACTCAGCTAATATTAGATACGGTCCGGATGCCATTCGTCCAGACTGTCCTTATTATTAATAATGGACTGGCTGGATGCGCATTCAGCGGCCAAGAACTGACCGCCTACGGTAGGAACCCTCGGCGGCGGTTGGGATGAGTTCGCGGAAGACTCCGCGTGTCTTTGAAGGCATGTTCACCGCCTGAGAAAAGGCGCGAGCTGTTAAAGATGCTCATGCGATGCTACAGACGACGCTTGGCGTGCAAGAAGATCCATAACGGATCATAGTTCACTTGATATTTGTAAACACAATTATAACTTCTTATTAGGAATAGGCTCGAAAGGGTAAACATAAATACAGAGTAGAATTTCCACTCAAGCACGCAGAGCGACGTCCGTCTTCAAGGTAAGCGTCTGGTCAAGCTTGTTTGAGTGTGTTATGCCTGTCAGTGAGCTTGAAGCTCTGTAGCGAGGGTTGATCTGTCAAGGCCAAGAGACTGTGTGTGTATTGGCCGATTACTATCGTAAGGATTTACGTGACGGTTTTTTGTTGCCTATTTGCACGACTGGGAGTGTTTGTAATGCATTCTTTTTTACTCTTCCAACCGAGTGTTGAACACTTGGTGTTTGTAAAAGGCTTACCTGTGCCTGGTACCCTTCCGCGGTCAGGGCCACGACGATTCATAACACCTATTAGATATGCTCGTACTAGTAGCGTGTTCTCAATTTTACTGGTTGGCCTATATAAGTAGTTTCCAAGGTCCTGTTTGGCCCGGTACAAGGACAGAACTGGGGCCCTTAGGTCCGCCCGACCGCTCGCTTGCTATCCTAGCAGACGTGCTGTCGTGGGAGCTTCCTAACTACATTGGTAGCTAGAGTTCACGTGGGAATTCCAACACCACAACTGGTGCCACGGCCCGGGAACAGAGTGTGGCCATTGTGAACTGGTTGTATGGCCTTCCAGACGTTTGAGCTACAAGAAGAAGAAGAATCCAAGTAAAATGGCGAAAGGACAACCGACGGAACCAGCTACTCCTGCCAAGTCTGGTGGAGCTCGCAACGCGAGTTCTAATCCGGACGTGTCGACCCCATGCTTTGCAGCCGCCACCGAGCGTTCAGTGAGTTTCGAAAATGAGAGGGACATTGCTTCAGACGCCTATGATTACGGCAATTACGAAGACAAGATGCCGGCTCCATAGCCAGGCGCAGCGTCACCGTAGACGGCCACGCTACCAACGGGCTGAGCGGGACGACCAGGTCCCTTTCTCAGAACCTCACCGACGCGCTAGACGACGTTGCGGGACCAGAACCGGTCTATGAAGAATATGACGATGGGACCGAGGGCTCTTAAGTTTCGGTGGCGAGTGCAAGCGTTCAGCATTGCTGAAGGCACCTCACCCACCTATTAACGGTGATACACCAGCCACCAAGCGCGTTTTCGACCGCGTACAGGCGCTAATGCAGAATGATGAGCGGATGTAGCTGCCGTCACAGGACAGGCCGACTGGCCCGCACTTGCGCTGGAACTTCAATATCGCTTTTGACTAGCCAATTTGCTGAGGATTCAGTCTTGCTACTTTTGTCGCTGGGCCTTCGAGAACGAGACTTACCCATCGACGATGTCGCTCCAAGATTGACGTCCTCATGAGACCGAATTTGCACTCCGAAAATGGAAGAAGAAGCTTCGGAAGGCATTTGGTGCAATGGGCAACAACGCGGGAAGCAGAATGTGAGTCAACCAACCATTCATGATGAAGATCCGTTCAAGTTTAATTTGCCTCCGACACCCCAACGACTCGGCCATACTCCTCCGACCAAGTGTGGAGCTGACCACGGTGCCTCTGACACTACCAAGGCTTCAACGTACTTTCAAGACTCGCACATGGTTACACCACGTTTGAAGAGCCGTATGCGACGTATGTACGCTGATGACGAAGGTTGATTCGCTCGCCGGTCTTGTGCACGTGCTACCAAAAGTGGTGACGGACGTCGTCAGGTTGACAGCGATTGTTCGTCAAGTGACGATCACATTTTGGTGCGTACATTCGACGAGGAAGATCCTCAAGTCGAGTCGATGCGTCAGATGAATGAGCTGGCGACGCTGAACGACGTGGCCCGATACCGAGGATTGAAATGGCATCGCACCGACCGTTGGACCGCATCAAACCGTTCTCACGCTCTTGCATAAGCGCGAGAACTGTATGTGGTGGCTCCATGCGTTTCGTCTACGAAATGACTGGACCGCACACAGATACTGACAAATGGTGCATTCCATTTGAGCTAAGTATTCGGGAAGGAGCCATTCATTGGTTCCATCAACTTCCGAAGTAGACGAAGCGCAAGTGGAATCCGTTGAGCGATGCGTTCTTCCGCTACTACTGCTCGCAGTTCAAGCAGACGGCGCTGTCCGTGGCTACTCAGCAAAGCGGGAATAATGCACATCTGTGCGACTACATAAACAGGCTAAATGGATACGCTCGAAACGCTCGTCTACACTTCGAGAAGATTGTTCGTGACGCGAAAGAACACGTACAGTGGTTCCTGGCAGCCTGTGATGAAGCCAAGTTGGCGGGGAGTTTGTGCCACACTCGAGTCACCGACATTCACAAGCTCGAAGAGATCAACGAAGATGTTCCCAAGGGCAAGGAACGAATGGCTAAGCGTGACATTGAGTATCGACACTCCAAGCATCGTGAAGCACGACGTACGCCCGCAACAATCGACGTGATGACCGTTGCCGTGATGGTATCGCAGCAAACCATGAGTGATGCCGAGTATTCAAATGAAGATACGAGCACTTACGACGACGACCAAGACGAGCAATAACGACTTTCAGCACGAAAATACGGATGGTGACTTCTCAGTGGGCGGAAATGACCGACACCTCACCGCGGTTAATCAAAATGATCGCCGCACAGCCGCCGAAGGCACCTACGCAAGTTTAGACAACCATATGACCCATGGCTGATCGCTAGCGCGGCTTCAATCAAGACCAACGTGGTCGACGCGACTTCAACCGCGACACTACACGCCCACAGTACGGACCATGCGCGGTGTGCGATAGCATGAGTCTCTCCACCCATTACGACAACAAACGATGCGAATTCTGCAAACATATCCACGATGCTGGACGATGGTTTCATTTCCGTCACTTCCAAGACCTTGCCAGATTCGTGCGCACCAAAGGCAATAAGGAGGAACTCCCATCGGAGCTCAAGGCCGTCGTTCAGGAACACCATTTAACCTAGGCAGCTCTCCAACTACAACTAAGTTGGTCCTTATCGGGCTGCCACAATTAGCCTTGCCTTCAATGGAAGCAGAGTGTATATTTGGTTTCATGGGGCAGAGTGAATGGCCTGATGATTGTTTAACAGTTGGAACGCGGCCAAAAATGAAATGGAGAAGCGTAGAATCCTCGGCGATGGTGTTGGAGAGAGAGTGAAGTGTGTTGATGCTGATGGGGTACTAGCGAGGGTTCGTTCGGCGTGGTTTCAAGTTCAGCGCGAGACGAGCCGAAAGGTCACTCCAAGACGATAAAGTTGAACCTCGGCGAGAGACAGGGGTGGTGGTCGGCCAACAAATTCGACCGACGGATCGGAATGAGAGCTCTGGTGCAAAGCGCAGTAAACGGCAAGCGTACGAGTATTCGCCTCGACAGAGAAGTGAACGTTAGTGTGATAACGCACACCTTTACCAAGCTGTTGCGGCTCCGAGATGTACCTGATCATGGACGCCGTAATGACATTCAAGGAATCAGATAAGGCCAGGCATCTACGCCACGACATGGGTGCATTAATATTACGTTCGGATGGGAGATGGTATACGAATTCGAGATGTGGGTCATGGCGCATAGTGCAGGCGTCAACGTGGTACTCGCAACCGACTTTATGATCCCAGCTGGGATTCGTTTGGACCTGTTTCACGGCGCAACGCAATTGCCTCACGAAGTTCGAATCCCTCTGATCAAGACCAATACTATGATCGACAGTGAGAAGTACAGCCCTCATATTAATGCCGGTCCACCCGAGCGTTTGAATATTCAAGCGCACGAGTGGCTTGAATATCGACTAGTGAAGGGTCAAGTTGGGCTGGAAGGGCACGTACTATGGGTTCGTCGAACAAACAAGTAAATCCCGTCAGTAGCGATGTTTCGACGTGGATGGCCTCAAAGTATTCGGTTGACCAATGTGTCTGACCAAACGGTGTGTGACGGCTACGTGCGTCTGGACTCCAAAAAGTACCAAAATGTCAAGTGCTGGCATATGAAGACTGTAGAGACCGCCAGCCTGAGTGTGAGATCTATGAACAATGGCTCGAAACGCAGCCTTCGGCAGTCGAGCGACCAGACTATCCAGATCCCCGTGGGGTGCTAGCAAGGCCTCCCTAAAGAGCGCTGGGGGTCGTCTGACGTGTGCTGAGCGCTGGAAGACGATCATGGAGAAACGTGAGCGAGTGGGAGCCTGTCTGGCGTCTGGGGTGATAGCAGGGGACACGGATGATGTCCAATTTTACGGAAATATTTCAGACACTTATACGACAGCTCACATCGGAAGTAATAATGCAAACGAGGCCTCAGTAGCGCGTACACATAAGATGCTAAGCGTGGTAAACGGTGTACATGCGCCAATGAGTGTTCGTTTCGAGTCTGGGGGTGACGACGTGAGCGACAAGTAACATCACTGGATTAGATGAATACACCAGTCTAGACAATGTTGGCCCGGCCTTACGCGCAGCCAAATGTGCGAGCAAATCATCGGTGGTTGGTCCAGAGATGGAAGACGTTGCACTAAAGGTGATGAACACGGCGCCGAGTGTTCATTTCGAGACTGGAGCGAATACCGGACCGTCAAGATAACTGGCAGCCGACTGAACAGAAGTCACCGGCTCAGTATGTCGGCCATCAACGCTTCCAAGATTGCGAACAAAGCGTCGGCGTTGGTCCAAAGATGGGAAACCAGGAGGTGAAGGAGAGGGACCGAGCGCCGAGTGTACAATTCGAAGCAAATACAGACGCTGAGTTGAGGGAAGAGACCGTCGCAACTTTAGACGAGACATACATGTCGGTTGCTCGCGTGTTAACTACCGAAGGAAATGAATCAACGGAGGAAGCAAGAGTGGAGTTCTGCGAACACCCAGCTAACAACATCGCTCAGGAATTCTATACGCAAAAAAATGGCCTTTATGCCATAACTTACCGAAGAAATCAACAGAAGAATGCCAAATGTTGGTGATCCCCAGCTGTCGACCCATCGCCGAGAACGTCTGGTTGCAACGCTAACGAACCACGAGCATATCCTGATTGCTAGTGGTAACGTACTGCCACCACCGGCCTACGGCGCAGTATACGATATCGACAACCAGGGGCATGTCCCAACTAAACAGCGTGACCGACGCGTACCGCTACGACTTCTCGGTAGAATGTACGAGCTGGGATTTGTTGAGAGGAGGATTGGTCGTCTTTTCAGACAGTCTATAGGCATCGCCAATCGTGGTTGTGATGAGAAAGAACGGGCTAGATATCCGGCTCTGCATCAATTAGAACATGGTGAACGCCATCACTGCAATCAAGGAGTATACAATGCCCTAGTCGACGATCTGTTGACCGATCTCGAGTGTTACCTATAGTTCTGCTCGCTAGACGCTGCAACTGACTTCTGGGCCGTCATGATGACGGTGCGAGAATGTAAAGCGTCGGCGTTTGTCTGTGCACTCGGACACTTCGAGTGTATGCCCTTCGGGCTGAAGATCGCGCCGATGTTCTACCAATGTATGATGACAACGCGCCTTGAGAGTTCGTTCAGCCTCAAGGAGGTTGATTTGAAAACTGGGAGACGATGCGTGTAGCTGAAGAGCAGGCCAAGGAACGTCGTGGAGCAGGCACCGACGGTTCGTTTCAAACGAAGCTCGAGGCAGACCGCGAAGCACCGGTGTAGGCCAACCCTTTATTACAACTCGTCAACAGTCCCGCCGCTGACATGTTTACAAATGGGGAGCCAGAGGAATCATCGCTGGTACCCGTGTTTGGTCGACTATTGTTTGTGGATTTAATTTGCCTTGGTGGCGAGGATTGCGACAGCTGTCTGGCTACGCTGAATCGATTGCTGGCATGATTTGCACGTTGGCTTAGTTTCACGAAGAACATCATCTACCAGCCCAATGTGGATTTTCTGTCCCATAAAATTTCGCCAGAAGGTATCAAGGCTGATCCGGAGAAGCTTGCAGCCATTACCAAGCTTTCGTTTGCAACGCGCAAGCGGGGATGCAGTCGCTCCTTGGAGCGCTTAACTATTACAGCCGTTTTATCCAAGACTTTGCTGTCTACGGTGCGGCACTGTACCAGCTGATGGATGAAGACTTTGTAGCTGGTGGTGACCTTTCGGTGGCACGTCGTTCCTTTCAGAAATTGGAGGCGAGTGCACCCATCCTCAGGCACTTCGATAGGGCGAAGGAGGTTCATGCCATGATCTTTGCGAATGAATGGGCGCCGAGTAGAACGTTTAGGCCAGAACACGAAGGCAATTTACACCCGTACAATTCCTCGGTCGTGTACTCAAGGAATCCGAAATGAACTACCATCCAGCCGAGAAAGTGGTTCTGGCGTTACTATTTCTGTTGAAGATCTGGTACGTCCAGCTGGCAGGAAATACGCTACTTGTCAGTACACGATTCTCGACGTAAGCGTGGATACATAAATCGAAGTCTATCTTCGGACGTGCGGTCCAGTTCGCAGTGCTGCTTTCGCAGTGGTACTTGAAGGTACAGCTCATGAAGCAGAAGTATGTCGCCTTCGCGCAGCTACTGCAGTCCTGCATCACGAGTTTCGTCGACCTAGAAGACTCACTCGCGCTGTTGGCGCCTCCAAGCAAGGCCACGCCAACTATACGAATGGACCCGTCGCTGCTTTACGAAAGGCAACCACGTAATTACTGTAGATTCGTCATGTCATTTGACGGATCGGCAAAGACAGAGCAGTACGGCGGCTACGGGAGCTGTTCCTGGGTGTTGTAAGGCCTTCCTGAGTGGAAGATAGTGATCGCTGCAAGCGCTTACCGCCACCACTATGAATGAGGTAGAGTACACAGCGATGCTGAACGGTGTCAAGGCTGCTATTGCGTACGGGCCCGAGGATTTAGTCATCGTTGGTGACTCAAGCTCACGATTCAACAATCACTAGGGGTGATAGCATGCATGAAGGAGACACTGCCAGCGCTGCTCGATATCTACAAAGCACTCGCAGCCACGTTTCGACCAGTGAAATATCTTGATGTTGTGTGAGAATTCAGCGCTGCTATGGACTCAGTAGCCACTGAAGCGCTGGAATCGAAGATCAGTCTTGTGATCTAGGCCGAAACGCGCAAGTCGGAACTGGCATCGTTGAATCGTATCAAACAAATGATCTACGTGCCGTACGAAGACTTGGTAGATGTTTCGCCACGTAGAGCAGAGCGGCAAGTACACCGACCGTCCGGCAGCGAGTCTTCAAAGTAGAAAATTCTCGAAAAATTCGAGCTTGATTCAGCTCACCAGAGTACGATTTTGGTAATATGGCAGGGATGACTAGGCGACTGACGAATGCAAAAAAAACGCGTCAGGTTTGCAGATGAACACATGAAGGGGGTCACAAAAGCTCAAGAACATCATGATAAACGTCGATAAGTGTCCAATGAGGATTCAACCGGTGATGATTTACTAAATCATCACCCTAAGACTGTGCCAGCAGCCTTTCCGGATGCGGAAGATATTAACCCGGTTGCAACACAGCGTGAGCAACGCAGACGGATGCTGGTGGCACAGGATGAGGCTCGAGATGGTCAAACATCAAGAAGCTGCTTATGGGCCAAGTGGAAGAGCTGAGTTATAAAGAAGCTCTAGATGCCTGCATGTATGCTAACCGATTTGTGTAATCAGAAGACGGCGTGCTTCTCGGTCCGACCACGGTTGTCAAGACGAGAGTAAACTGGGGCTTGTGGTACCTACAACGATGATGCAGGAGGTCTTGCAGAACTGCCAAAACTCGCTGGAAGGCGGGCATCAAGGTGTGGTTAGAACATTCCATCGTGTTAAGCTCAATTTTTATTAGAACGGCATGCACGCTGCGGTGGAAAAGCATGTAAGGTCGTGTCCGGATTGTAGCTCGAGTAAAAGCCGTCCGCAGTTTTGTGGTTACTTACCTGGCAACGTACTAGCCGAACGACCGTTCCAGATTGTCTCTATGGACTTTGTCATCCCACTACCGAAGTCTCGCAGGGGCGACACTGCGTTGCTCATATTACAGTGCTCGTTCACGGGATTACGACTGCGCTGAGTGTAGCTCAAGTGTTCGAAGAATTTGTGAACTGACGGCTCGTAGCCGCATCATCGACCAGGCACCACCGCGACCCACGCTTCATGAGCGAGGTGTTCCAAGCATTCGCTGAGCTGATGCAGTCGTGGTCACAAGCGACTTTGAGCTATCGACCACAGGCTAATGGACAGCCGGAACGGTCGGTGCAGTCGATGTTGGGTTATGTACGAGTGTACGCGGAAGAACCCCTCCAGTAGGATTGGGACGAAATCGCCGAGATACTGGTATTTGCTATTAATACTTCTCAGAATACTACAAGGACGGAAACATCGTTCTAACTGGTTCACGGGTGGGATGCGCAGTCAACGTTGCGGGCGATGTCGACATCCCTCAAACGAGGACTTGGCCGATGGTCTGACGCACTGGCGTGGCAACGCGAAATAAAGCGACAACACGAGATCACCCTCACTATGGCTGAAGATTATCGGCGTCTTGAGAAGGGGCGACGGGCTAAAAAGCATAATGATGCCTTGCGTCGACAGAAAAAAAAACTGCTGTACCTCAACCAAGTGGAAACG
This sequence comes from Phytophthora betacei, assembly GCA_011320135.1. Lineage (NCBI taxonomy): Eukaryota > Oomycota > Peronosporomycetes > Peronosporales > Peronosporaceae > Phytophthora > Phytophthora betacei. Next base: position 322,124 of record JAANHX010000689.1, on the reverse strand, counting down.
AACACTCGGTGGACCCTCAAGAAGCTTCAGAAGGGACAGATGATCCTGTAGGAGCCCCATCGCGAAGGGACAAATCACCCTGTAGAAGTCCCACCGAGATATCATTTTGAGATTGACAGCAGAGCGTGTTTGTTCAGTGAGCGCGTCAAACCAGGCCTGACGAAGAAATTAGCTCATCGAAGGCATGGGCGTTTTCGGATCAAGCGCAAGGTGAAGAAGTCCGCGTACGAGGTGGAACTGCCAGACCGAACTGGATATCGCTTCTACTCAGAACTGCACGTGTCGAGACTCAAGGCTGTAAACGAATTCAGCAGTCGACCGAAGACTCGTTTAGTACCAGACGTGACTTATGAATTAAGATTGGATTTCGACGAGGAGTTGTTGCCTGAAGACAGCAGGGAACCAGGTCAAGCTACTGGCGAGTTTAAAGTCGAGGCCACCGTAGAACGCCACTATCGACGAGCACGCAGCGTGCTGTACTCGAGTTCAACGTCAAGTGGGCTGGCTACGAAGATCAAAATTGGGAACCAGCACTCAACTTTTCGTGTGGAGGTCTGTTGTACGACTACCTGCGAGCCAAGAAAAGCTATAACCGGCTGCAGATGGCGCAAATTGCAGACAAAGACTACACAGCGTGAGCTGTTCACAGAGCGATGTAGACTGAGATAACAGGCGAAACAAGCTACTGCCACAATAATTTACATACGCATTTGAAGAACATCGCTAACATTATTATGCTTTGGAAGGGGATTAAGAATAAGAAGACATGAATGCCACCAAAAGTGCAACCACTGAGAACAAAACCTCGCTTAACCCCTCAACAGTTAGGCGAAACGTCGGAGACCGTGGTGGGGCATGCAGCGAGGGTTCAAAGCGACTCCAATTGCCATGCAGCAGAGGCCAAGAACGTCAACAAAGATGAGGCCTCAGTCTCCTCCTTCTCCACTTCATTAGAAAGTAGAGCCGTAGCGGCTGGAGCCGCATCTAGCGCCTGCGTACCCGCGGCTACAGCTTCAGCGGAAGTGGTAGTTGTAACAGTTCGTGGAGTAACCGGTGGCAATTCGAAGAGGTCGCGCCAAATCGGAATAGGCTCGGGTGGAACCGGAGCCGGATCGACGACACGCTATCGTACACATCAACGAAGCGCGTGCCGCGAGGATTGAAAAACTCGGGATTGCGCTGGCATGGGAAGTACGTTGTGTCGTACGGAGAACGGTGCGGCGCGCTCATCCATCCAGTACACCAAGGAGGACGAGCGTCAAGAGCCGGAACTTTCAGACAGCCCATCAGACATCCAGGGAGTAAACAATATGTTCTCAATGGAATACCACGGCTTCGACGGCTCCAAGAGCAGCTCAGGACGAATAAACGGCGAGTCAGAAGATCCAGAAAATCCCGAAAAAACTGAGCCACGACTCCACGTCATGTACTGCTCACGATACTTGTTGCGATGACGATCGGTACGACGGTCGTGCTCACTGAAGAGCTTCTTCAAAAGAGCTATCAGTACCTTTATGAGCTCGTCTCCAAGCGTTCTTCGACTTCACGAATCCGGATCATCCCTTTGAGCAATTCCGGCGGCTATATCCCATCCAGTCGTGACGTTGCGACGCCATCGGTTTCGAACCAAGCGTCCCCAAGTACGAACCTGCGCCAATGAAGACCCGTCTCACGATAATTTGGGCGAATCTTCGAGGTGATGGCGGCGAGCAGGGTGACCTCGGGTTCGCGTTATAGGAGCGTCTCCACTGACTTTCTTTGGCGGGTATTGAGCGAGGTCTCGTCGAAGTATTCAGGAAAGTTGACCGCGATAAAAACGAACATTAGTCGCTGAACCCCCGGCGGAAATAACAATATGTGGAACGTACCATCAACAGCCACACGCAGGACTTCTGGATCCATTCTAGCCAAACTCATGTGTGCGCGGAAAGTAAGGTTGACTTGGAAAAGGTGAGTGTTGCTAGTCTGCAGGTTCTCGAGGACCTTGGGCGTGTCATTGTCGATGTACTTGTCTTTGGAGAGCTTGACCAAGAGGAGATGGAGTTGGCGAGGTTGCTCAGCGCTTGCCCCAATTCAAGACTTGTACACCTCGCGGTCTCTAGCCAATTTCTTGTTCAGAGTAGTATTAAACGCAAGCCGCGCTTGGATTTCGCATTGTAGACGCTTCAGATCCTCTGAGTACTGCTCCATGGAAGACTGTAGGCTCGAGAGAACGTCATCGTACTTGGCATTTGCCTCGCGGAGAATATTGATGTCCATACTGAGAGCTTCAACCCAATCGCTAGCAGCCTTCAGGAACACCTCCGCGTTTTCCCGAGTCATGATTTCGGGTGTTACCGAACGTACGGCGGCAGCCGTTTAGTGCTAAGCCCATACCTGACGCTCAAGACTGGCGACTCAGTCGGGCAGGTCCGTTAGTGCATCTGGAAGAGGCTGTACGGCAGCAAAAACCTCGTGGAAACCCATCGCAGTCTAGAGACGACATTGAGTGCGAACATCTCCGTGAATAGGGGCACGACGTTGAGCTGCAATTGATGACGAGCCATCGCGGTCAAGAACATAACTTTTGATGTCATCATGTGGTCGACCGACGCCTTCGTACTCACAGTCAGCATGGCGCCCAACTATCATCGGCGAGTGGTGGGAAACCAATAGCAGACGCGGTTGGAACGGTAGGGGCCATCTCCGTGGATTCAGCGACGACAGGAAGCGCTGCGGGAGCTACAGCAGGTGTGAAGGTTCCAGAACAGGAAGTGCCGGAGTCCCAGTTGATGAAGCTGCTGTCGAAGCAAGTGCGGCAGGCTGAGGGTTGTTCGAAACCTCGGTAAGGCTAAGGGTCGTTTGAAACCTCGGTACCCCCTCCTGCGAAACAGGATGATGTATACATGGTGATGAGCAAGGTACAGGTGATTCACTAGGAAGATGTGCTGACTTACCTCCCGGTGTTCACGGTCGCGTCGTCGGCGAGATTGGATAGACTACAACTTATTGGCTATATTACTAACCACTAATTTTATTTATACAATATTTGGATGTCACGGTACGAGACAGGGGTTTGATCATATAGTGAAATTAAATCACTTGTAGCAACCTCACGCTGGCACGATCATCATTCTTGATGTGATTTTCGAACGAATCTGTTATATTTTACTAGTTCGCTAAAAGTTATGGTTTTACAACGAAACCGACCCCATAGCCATCTTTGGATTAACCCCCTGGATGTCGTTTGTTTCTTAGAATAAATATACAAGTAACATCGCAAACGTATATTTGGATCGGCCCTAAAATGACATTTCTCCCATTGAAAAAAGTGAAAACCATTCATTACATACGCATCTAAAGTGCGCCTTTCGCATTGGCTGTTTATTTACAGTGAGATGTTAAAGCTCTAAAAAAGCGTACCTTTTTTCAATTTGCAACGCCAATGCACATTAACCGTGTGAAGTCCAAATCGCAACAATCCTACTCAAGCGCATGAGGGTAATGACACTCGCAATCTTTGAATTCTACGTTTGCCCCCCCCCCCCCCCCCCCTCTTCACCGTTATGAGCGTTTTTGCGTTCAAGGGGGAGACCGCTATTAGACTCCATGTGGTACCCTGTCACACAAGCCGACGTATTTTCAAACGTGTGTCTAGCTAGGTGCTACTAGTTTTGAAGATTTTTTACGCTCGCTATGCGGGAACGAGAATCGTCTCTCAACCCGTCACCACCGCCCCCCCCCCCCCCCCTCCCCCTCCATGTAAGGGCTGCTTACGGACTTGGAGGTAAATCGGAAACTGACATTGATCGTTATGTTCTCTGTGTTTGCTAGCTACCTCGACATGCAGTGAGCGGTTGGCTGTGGAGCACTGTCGGCTCCGCTGCGCAAAGCCTTGGATATGAAGCTGGCTGTATCGTCTTGATGTGTGGCTGGACTAATCACTTGATGTTCTTGAGCAGATCCTTACATTCCCCCCGACTTGACTTAGCCACGATATCTTGAACATTGAAGCCGCAATATGAAGTTGAAGTTGGTAGTACCGTAACCCTTCTGGATACGGACTAGTACCGAAAAGTCCCTAACGAAGAGACTTTTGCAAAGCACGAGCTGCGCTTTTGCGTTGACGAAGGTCCTTGAGTAAGTCCTTCCAGTGGCTCACATGCTTGATGTCACGCTCACGCTCCCAAGTGTTTTCATGAAAGGGCAGCCCATGCCACTTGACCAAGTACTCTGGCTTCCGGTTGAACATGCGCTTCCGGATCAGAGCTTCGACAACATGGAGTTTTTCGCCATCCTCGTCGAACACCACCGGTGTTGACTTTGGGATCACACGCCCACGGAATTGGTCCGGATTGCTGTTGTAGACCTTCAGCTTATCGATATTGAAGCGCGCGCTGAGATGCTTGAGATTCGCGGGTAGATCCAGTAAGGCAACATTGGCATGTAACTCCAGAATGGTATATGGGCCGATGAATCGTGGAATGAACTTGCGCGAACGTAGTGACCTTTCAGCAGTAGCTTGAGAGATGTTCAAGTCCTGTGTGGACAACAGCGCTAGATCCCCAACCTTGAAAGGATTGTCGGCGCGGCGCTTGTCATAGAACTTCTTCTGAGCAGCTCAAGCATCCATCAGATTTTTTCGAGCCCGCTCAATCACTTCCTGGCGATGATGGACGAAACGCGAAGCATACTCCACTCTCGACACTGCCACAGGTTCTCCATTGTCAACGGAACTCAGAGGATTCTTGGGTTTCCGACCGGTGTCGACAAAGAATGGAGACAGCTTGGACGAGCTAGACACCAAGGTTGCGTGCGCGTACTCAATCATCGGGAGATACTCGTTCCAATCGTTGCCGTGATATGAGATGAAGCATCGCAGCGAGTCCTCCAACGTCCTGTTTTGGCGTTCAGTCTGGCCGTCGGCTTGAGCACGGTGCGCCGTGGTCATCGCAGTCTTGATCTTCATCAAGCTTGTCAAGGCCGACCAAAACTTGGATGTAAACTTTGGGTCTCGATCGGAAATGATGGTCGACGGGATGCCATAGTATCGGATGACATTGTTAAAGAACAGCTTCGCTGTAACTTCCGCAGTAGCCGTTGTGTGTGTCCGGATATACACTGGCCTCTTGGACAACTTGTCAACAACCACCATAATCGCATCGAATCCATCCGATACTGGTAAATGCGTGATGAAGTCGGTAGAGACCACGTCCCAACATGCCGATGGCAATGGAATTGGTTGACGCTTGCCCGCTTTACGACCTGTGCTAGGCTTGTATCTCATGCAGGACTCACAGCTTCGAATGTACTCCTTGATGTCAATATCCATGCCAGGCCAGTAGTACCACTGCGCAGCGGCTAACTGCGTGCGGCGAACACCAGGGTGCCATGATGGCGGCATCATGAACGTTGTGGATGACATCCAAGCGCAGTTGTCGATCATTCGGTACGCACAAACGTCGAACGCTGTCACTACCCTTCAAGTAGATCAGTCCATCGAGCAACTCGTAGTCGCTGCTATTGGACTTGGTACACCATTGTTTCTTGTAGGCAGGGTCGCTCGTGTAGGCCTTCTGATACGACTTCTTCGTGACCCTATCGAGTTGGATGGAACTGACCGTCGTCGTAGGGTCAACTGCCGCAGCGTTCATCTGGATCTGCTTCTGTGAAGCCCCAACAACACATGCAGGTGATGCCGGGTGCTTGGTGCTTAGCATAATCGCTTGATCGCGCGACGATATGCTCAGCAGCTTATCCGTCGTTGCCATGCGTCGCGCACTGGACTGCCGAATAGTTGCACATGTAGCGCAGGAAACTCGGAGGGCACAGACCGATATAGTCGTGATGGCATCCTTGTCTCTCCCCCCTGGCGTAGCTGAAGCCGTCGGTGGACGTGAGAGGGCGTCAGCTACCACGTTCTGTGAACCGGGCCGGTGATGTAGCTTGAAGTCGAATGATGCAAAGAAGTCAAGCCACCGAGCCAGTCGTCCAGAGACTCGGGGGTGCTGTAAAAACCACTTGCAAGCCGAGTTATCCGTGACAACGTCAAAATGGGTCCCATGCAAGTAGTGGCGCCACCTTGTGAAGGCTTGCTTGATTGCAAAGAGTTCTTTTTCATACACGGGCCAGTTGAGTTCGTGAACGCCGAGCTTCTTGCTATAGAAAGCCACTGGTAAATCATGCCCGTCGTGCATCTGCGAGAGAACACCACCGACGCAGTCGTGGCTGGCGTCTGTCGTGACAATGAAGGGCCTGCCAAAGTCGGGTAAACGGAGGACGGGAGCCTGTTGGAGCGCCAGCTTGATGGCATTGAAAGCGCGCCGTTGGGGTTCGTCCCAGACCCAGTCCACGTTCTGCTTTACCAGAGACCTCAGTGGCAACACCAGTTGCGCAAAACCATGAATGAACCGGCGATAGTACCCGGCAAGCCCCAAGAAGCGCTGCAGCTCTTGGACATTACCAAGCTCCCTCCATTCTGCGATAGCACGAGTCTTGCGGGCGTCGACATGGAACCCCTCACTAGAAATTGTGTGGCCCAAGAAGTCTACAGAGCTTTGGCCGAAGTCACATTTGTCGGGTCGAGCGTAGCGTTTGTTGGTACGAAGCACCGCACGAACTTGACGTAAATGCTCCACATGCTCCTCCATGGAGCGCGAGAAGATACAAATGTCATCCAAGTAAACCACCACAAAGCGAAAAGAATGCAAGCGTTTTCGCATCAGACGGGTCCAAGTGCCCGGCATGCGAGCAAGGCCCATGGGGGCAACATTCCACTCGTAAATCTCGTGATTGGTAAGAAAGGCTGTGTACTGCTTGGACGTAGGCGACATACGCATCTGGTGGTACCCACTAGCCAGATCGAGGATGGAGAACACCGTCGCACCTTCCATCTGATCGAATAGCTCCTCAATGTGGGGTAGCGGGATCTTCGCCACGTCAGAAGCAGCGTTGACGAGCCGATAGTCAATAACCCAGCGAATTGGCATGTGGGGATCTGCAGAGCGCAACCACTCCAACCGTGACGGAAACTTGCCAGTAGTTGGATCCTTTTTCGGAACCCAAAGATGTTGCTGACCCATGGCGAGTCGGATACTTGAATCCAATTCTTTTTCAAGAGATCAGCCACAAAGAGCTCCAATGCGGCTTGTTCCACCTTTGACAGCCGAAACGGAGCGCGGTTACTAGATTTCGCTCCTGGTTTGAGCACTACCTCGTGCTCGATCGATCGATGTGGAGGGAGTTCAGGTGGAAGCTCACTTGGAAAGACGTCGGCATATTCGTCGAGCACCACTTGCAGCGGTGATGGCACTTCCCTCACCTTCGGTGATGTCTTCACCGTCACAAGATATAGTTCAGCGTACTCATGGGCTTGCACTTTCTTCACGAAGTGAGCAGCCGAGACAGACAAAATGGCCGTATCTGCAGAGCCTGCTGCTGTGTCTTCCTTATGAGGTCTCGCTAATGTGTGGTCGACCATTGACAGCCCACTTGGACCTAACGGCAAATGGAAATACCCGGCCTTGGTGTGAGCAGCCAGCTGCTGTCGCAAGTTGATGGGGAGCGGGTGCTGACGGAATTCGGGCTTCACTTTCACGGCACCAATTGCAGGCTCAGGCGTCGGGTCACCAACGTGTAGCGAGCGGTAGTCGCACGCTATTCTCTGCTTTCTGAAGTGCATTTCACCGGTCTTCCAATCAATATCTGGGTTGAACTGGGCGAGCCATGGATGACCAAGAATCACGTTTTGATTGGTCGACACTTCCCACTCAATGAGAGGAACATCACTGAAGGCACGACCCGCAAAGGTCAGCGACTCCAAACAACGTTGCGCCATACGAGTCGGTGTGGTAGAGCCGTCAAAGCGCTCCGCTGTGACCTTGGCGGCATCGACGACATGTCGAGCAAGACCGGGACGCACGATGTTCTGCTCGGCGCCGCTGTCGATAAGGATCCGTACAGGTTGTTCGTTCATCACTCCATCCAGCCGCAACAGTCCTTGGGACGATGAGACCGAATCATTCAGCCGCGCAGCCACCATGTTCAGCTGCATGCTCTGCATTACTTCCACCTCGTCACTGCTGTCGTCGTCGCCCTCGTCTTCCACGACACGACGGAAGGTGCTCTGATGTTCGCTAAAGGATGGCTGCCCACGAGTTCGAGTGGAGGGGCCACGCGAGGCATTGGGACCTTGACGCTTGCGGCAACTTGATAAGCGATGACCTGGTTCCTTGCAATAGAAACACAAGTTGTTTCGCATGCACTCATCACGTGACACAAACCGTGAACTGCCAATCTCCATCGGCGTCGGTTCTTCGACGGATGCTCGGGGCGGTTGACGTACAGGCACCTGAGTTGAATCCTTTCCGTGCCTTCGAGCACCGACGGAGTGGGTGCGGTCGTACATCAGCGCAAACGAGATGGCATCGGTCGTGTTGCAAAATTGGCGCAGCTGGACTTCTTGACGGATCTCTACCGAGAGCCCCTTCTGGAAGTGCATGACCTTGTCGATGTCTGACATGTCCTCCACTTTGCAGATAATGTTGCGAAAGCAGGAAAAGTAGTCTTCAAGGCAGCCAAAGTTTTACTGCCGCAAACTTAACAGCTTATCCTGGAGGTGTTCTTGCTTGTCTGGCGCCGTGAACTCGCTCGTCAGCAACTCTTCAAACTGAGCCACCGACTGCAGGAACTTGCCTTCGTGAGAGACATACTCGCGGTACCACGCAGCAGCGGGGCCTTTGAGATTGGCCACCAGCAATGACAAAGGCCGTTGCTGTGGAGCTTCGTCACCGTACTGGATATTCTTCGACTCAAACTACAGCCGCGCGCTGAGCATGTAGTCCGCTACGTCGGCGTCCTTTGTGCCGTAAAACGTGGGCATTGTGATGCCCTCTGCACAATACTCCCTTGTATCAGGAGCCGGCGCCGCATCCACAGGCTGCTGTTGTGGGGTTGGCACTTGTTGCTGCTGCTGCTGAAGCGTCGCTGCCATTTGTTGTTGTAGCTCTGCAGTGTGTGATAAGAACTGTTGCTGCTCGCGCAACATAGCTGCAAGCGAAGCAAACATCTGCTGGACACTTTCGGTATCCATTGCGCCTACGCTGGTGTCCAACGTCGTCACTAGATGTTCTGGGCGCGCAAGTTCCTAGGCCAAATCAATCACTGAAGTCGCAGCTACTCCCCGGAGAGCCGCTTCCGTCAATTCCAGGAGCCAACGACTTGCAGGTACTAACCGGGTGCAGCTCAGTCGGCGCTAGCTTACGACGGCCTCGTAGCACGGAAACTACTACTACTCGCACGCAAACGGCAACCGCGCAGAGGTTACACTCGCGGGGCACACAGCAAATCACTGACTGTTTGCTGCGTGCGCACGGAATATACGCTACGGCGCTGCCAACCAATCGGGTGGCACTCTTGGAAGGGTTGTGGGACAATGCACCACGACACCCCTCCCCCAGAAGAAAAAGCTGGAGGCGGACGAAAGGCTCGGACGGACGGGAGGCTCGGACGGACGGAAGAGGGCGGAGAAGCGAAGCGTTGTATCGCAAGTGCTGCCAAGTGTAAGGGCTGCTTACGGACTTGGAGGTAAATCGGAAACTGACATTGATCGTTATGTTCTCTGTGTTTGCTAGCTACCTCGACATGCAGTGAACGGTTGGCTGTGGAGCACTGTCGGCTCCGCTGCGCAAAGCCTTGGATATGAAGCTGGCTGTATCGTCCTGATGTGTGACTGGACTAATCACTTGATGTTCTTGAGCAGATCCTTACACTCCATCTAGTTTCCATCATTTTGTTTCGAGTAGGGACTTGGCCGGCTTCGTCGATAGTCCACTGTAGAACTTCCTGCTTACACCAAATACTGATAGGGGTGTTGATGGCATTTTGTGGCTGACGGAAGCCAAACTGGAATGATATGTTCGTTAATCTAACGGATGGTGGTTAGGCTGCGGTGAATGACAGCCACCAGGCTGCCTCTAGGTTACACATGGGTACATCAAAGTCACGAAAGGTTTCTCGAAGGGGTACTTTTCAAGTAGAGGGTTTAAATTGGTATGAATCGTTCAAACTTTAAGTACGTTTAGCTCTCTTCATTAGCAAAAGGCTTTGGGTCGCTGTAACTAGGTAGTTGAAGCACATTGATTGTGTAGCCTCCTCATGGGTGTATCAGACGCCCAAAACGCATTTATTCTCGTGCAACTTTTTTCTTCATCTGCTTGCTACAAAGAGACATGACAAGATGAATTAGTTGTCAGAGGGCACCATACTAGCTGCTCCCTAAGTACATTTGGGTTCTAATGAGCGAAGGCTACACAGCGCCATGTACCGTATACGTCAGCACTTTTCTGCAACATTGGCAATTTGCGAAGTCGAGGAGGCCGCCCCACGGGCTTATATCCTCACCATGTGCAAATCATACAGCGAAAGAGGCAGCAGCGCGGGACCCTCGATCTCCTTTAGGTCCAGCCCTCCACGGTGACATCTCTGAAAATGACAAAGCCGGCTTAAAAATGCTCGCGTAATGTCACACATAGTTACTTGAACTGCATGGCTTACCGAGTGTCCAGTTGCTTTATGAACTAAGCCGACGATGGGCTCTGGAGATGGGATGTCATGACCTTTTATTTGACACTATCATGCCATATCGTTTCGTCCACCATTTCAGCCCAGCGTATCTGATGTGAAGGCAAATACAAAATGTAAACGTATCCATATAATTTAAACATTATACTCGTTTATCATTTGTATTATTATATGAGACTGCGTCAAACAAAATGATACTTACGAACCATTTAGAGTTATCGAGATAATCGAGCTTAAATTTGGCTTTTAATTTTCGCACTTAGTCAGAACGACATTTATTGTAAACTTCCATCTAACAAACTGTAAAAACACCCTTATTCAATTGCTTTTAACAAGGATTTTAAAATAACACTTGAATCTTTTAAATTAACCCTTTCGTGATCTCAAATCTGGGCGACTATGCTAAACTTTTGTAAAACGCGGGAGTTTGCCAAGTTTTAAGGTGGGGATGCGCACTCCGTTCAAAACAGACTGTTTCAAAACACGATAGATTGCTTATACAGAAATCTGCCTGAATAAGGAACGCCTGATATAAATTAAGAAAGAGATTACATGAGCTGACAATGCCTCGCTAAAAATAGACTATGATATCGGATCATGTGCATGTATTGAATTAAGTTAGGATAATTGCTTTTGAATGAAACCAGAGTGATTCCAGCAGTGCTGGATCGTGGAAGCGATCACTTTAGACCATGCAGCCTCGCACCAGAGCAGTGCAGCTAGCTGGTCGGCGTTGTACGGGTTGTCGAGACCTTCGCCTAGGCGATCCATTGCGAACATCATTTTTTGCGATAAGATGTTGCGTTTAATGCTACTGATGATCAGCGTCTGGATCTTGGCGGTGGTGTTCCGGGGTAGTTTCTCAACACGGACATTGCTTAGTGGACGCAGTCGGCTAGTGAGCTTGAATGTAAATGTAAGAATGAAGTTCGGCTCGTAGGGCTTGAAGCAAAGGAGGATTATCTACTGCGCGCCATTTCTTAAACTAAAATCAAAGTCAGTGCCTGGATTGTTTTGTCAGTACCTTGCCCATCACTATCCCATCTCCCTAATCTTTCCCGACTATAAAAATTGCAAGGTTATTAATTGAAACTCCGTTCCTTATTCAGGTAGATTTCTGTAGAACGTGCCATTTTGCCGCGTTTTGCAGAAGAGTCGAGCCACAGCAGCCGCGTCGCTGATTCGTCAGAATAAAGGTGCTCCACCGATTGGCGGAGCTCGGCCAATCAGAGCGATCAACATTTGCAAGTTCCTAACGTTAAATTCCCATTCCATGTGTTTCCGCACCATTGATATCCGATATGTGATTTGTACGAGATCCGTGAGCCGAGTATTTATCTTGTTCTCAGTATACATCGATCTGGTCGAGGCGTCGAGCAGACTGCTCTCGGAGCCAGTGATAGCCAGTTGCAGCTGAGACTAATCCCATCACAGAAATATATATTCAGCAAAATCACATGCAAATAAGATGCCGGATTAGGCTGCAAACAAAACGCTTTGCATTTCAATAAATAATATTATTGTAAGAGATACAAGAACCGTTCATGTCCTGTTTTGACGCCTTGGGCCCATGCCGCGAGAACGCGCGCTCGCAGAAGATCAGCCTGCAAGAAAGTTGCGGCTTCGGCGGGGCCAAGCCTTCAGCGACAACGCTACCAAATTATCATCGACGCTGGACTTTAACGGTGTGTGAAGAGAGCGAAAGGCAGCTGGGTGGACGTCCAACCTTCCAAGTGGCCTCGACGATCGATATCGGTTTGTCCTCTCCGGCTGTACTGGTAGAGGAAGAGCTGGTGTCGATTACCTGCTTGGGGAAGAAGAAGATTTGTGGCACTCCGTACAACATTGTGAGTAATACCTGCTCTCCAGCGTTTACAACAATGTTGTTGACTCAAAACATATAACTACCGTTGTTGTAGGTAACCCTGGTGTCGTACAAGATGTTGGCGGACACGAACATGCAGATGATCTTGCTTCTCACACTGCTCAAGTGTGAGAAGGCAATGCCGACCACGACGTATGATGCAGAGAGGGAGCTGCCTAAGCCGCAGCTACCCCCAGTGCTACTCCTCTAAGCATAGGCTTATCGATGGTCCCGACACCGACTCAGTCGGCGCGGTGTGAGGCGATATCGTCAAAGCAAATGTACAAGAATAAGAGCAGGAGAAAGCGCGAGTGCTTTGTCTGTCGCTATGAAGGAAGATACGCGACTGAGGTAACCGATTACTGTCTAACTCACACCGCGTGTCTTTGCCGAGTTGTGCACGGTGACGCTGAAACTCCATTTAACTGCCCACAGAGCACTTGGACCTGCTGGGACAAGTTTCACCGCTTCTATCTTCAAAGTGGTCTTTTCAATGAAAAAGGGAATCTGCGTAGTTCCTCAACGTTGGCCAAGCTCAAGGTTCAATGCAAATGCGTTACCCAACCAGTCGGAGGCGATTTAGCGAGTCAACGCAGCCTATTAGATGAGAACCGTTCACCAGGGCAACAAAGTGAAAGCAGACAGCAACCTCAGCAGAGCCCACCGATCCAACAGACTAGAGTCGCACGACAAATTTTCGAGTAAACGTGAATATATCTTGATTAAACTATTGCCGCCGTTGTCTCTGTTCTAGATATTGAGAGTATGCGCTTGAGGCTTGTAGTAGTCGAGTGTTAAGAAGAAATGAAATCTGAAAGTGAGTTTTATTGAGTAAGTTGTTCGTGTCTTGCTTTGCTAGCTCCTTTCTACTTTCCTTCGTACTCCCCCTAATCACATGTAAATCCATGGAAAAAATATACATTTCGTCGGCAACGCCTATACTCGTCATTGGCGTTGGCGACGAAAATCACTTGAGTTTTGTATGTGGACTGGATATGGTGAATATATCTTAAACATACCATTGCCGCCGTTATCACTGCTGTAGATTCTCTGTATTAGCACCGATCACCAAGGCAACAAAGTGAAAGCAGAAATGGTAAACGAGACGAAAGTGGCGTATCAAGAACGTCTCCTTGGCTCAAAAACACTTTGTGGAGTAATAGCAGCCTTGGTGCATGCGCTTGCAAGCAATGAACACCTCGAAGAAAAACCTCCGGTCGTTTCTCGATTCCCAAGCATTGGCGTGCAATCGTCTGAATTACAAACTGCGCCGCAACATTCCCCAGGCCAGCACCAATGTCAAGAAAGACGTCGTCTTGATGCACAGCTCCAATCATTTGAATCACGCTTGATACAGCGGCAGGCAGCATCTCACCTGTGTTCTCATCCGTCTTTCCAGCTTTTTGACGAACGTCCGCGGCCGAAACGCTGCTGAAGATATCGCGGATAGCTCTTTCGGCTTGGATCGGTTCCAGAAGACGAAAACGTTGCTTGTGAGAGAACGTTGGCGTCGACGTGGAGAGAAAACACGGTGGAGATCTTGGTAGATCACGTCCGTACGTGCGCTTCAGAGCACGCAGCCGGTTCTGGACAGAATGTTTACTTCTCATGGCCCGCGCCACCTCCTTCCACTCTACTCGCTTGTGTTGGGATTCATACTCGAGTACAAGCGCTACAATTCGTTTGTCTTGTGCGTCGGTGAAGTTGGTCCGCATAGCAAAACATACTGAGAGGGAAGGCTTGCATTTAACCTAGGAATACTATAATTGATACCAGCACGATTGGTGGCTCTGGGGCTGAAGCCTCGAGCAACTTCTTATGATAGGTCTTAGGATCTGCTAGCCTTGTTTACAACACGTTTTTCTCTTGGGTTTCATGCGGCTACCAGCCGAACCGCAAATATGACGCTATGCTGGCCGAAAAAGATACACTCTCTCGCGATATTCACAGCTCGGTTTCGCCAGTCGGCACAAAAGGATCTATCAGAAGCCGTAATCCGACGATCTGATTGGCAAAAACAAAACAAGGAGTGGATTTTGTAGAACGCGGCAATATGCCGCGTTTGACCACGAAAGGGTTAAAAAAAAATACTGAACTCACAACTCTCCTAAATGTATCGTCATTTCGAGGGCCCATAAATGTCGATACTATTTTTGAGCGACAACAACTTCTTCAGTTTTAGGCATTCTGTAGTTTATAAGGAATCAAGAGATAGAGGTGACGCCCCGCTTCTGTTTAGAGTGCTTAAATCGCGATTTGTGCTTGTTCGTAAGTATCATTTTTTTACGCAGTCTCATATATATTATTATAATGCCCATGAGCGAAGGCTAAACGGATTTGCGTTTCAATGTACAGTAGCACAAATCTATTTCAGAGAGCAAAATGACCACGATCACAGCTCCAAATTAGTTTATATTTAGAGCGTCATACGCTAAATAAAGAAGGGATTGCAAGACGGTGGGGTCACGGCTTGACTAAAGCGTCTCTGCTGCCGAAATCTTCATCCAGCTTCAAATCCCCTTCACATTGATAGTAGAGAACGGTGTCAACAAACCTTTTTAATCGATGTGAGTCAATGAATGGACATTTAAGAGTGATATTGATTGAGCTAGAAAGCTAGTACTTTCTCCTACATGCATCCGCTAGTACCTCCTGCTATGGTCAGTCTGCGTTTACCCAATAGCAACACTGCTGCTTACACTTTATTATGAAACAAGCACACGAGTTTACGAACACGAATACTCATCGTAATGTACAACGAAAGAATTGTAAACACGCCGCATGGCACGATAGCTATCTTGTAGCAAATCCCTTTCCGTTGTCGCTCAACTACAATTCAGGATACCAAATTATCCTGCAATCTGGTCGCACTAATCATATCACATTAAATGCGGCACGTGTTCGACACGCTCACACCGCGTGCCAAGCGGTAGCCACTCATACGAGAAGACAGCGAAGTTCAACCATAGCAGCACTGCCTGGGACATGTGGCCCCGGTTAATCGATTTAGCTGGCTCATTGGAATGCGGCACCAGTTTGTGAGCCTGATATATCGATAAACTGCGTGCAAGGTCATACTAGTAATTATTTGCAAACCTCAAAAGTAAGCGTTTTACATAGGGACTGGCTGTTATTTTTTTAGCGGCGTACTTTAGCATCTTTCGCTGGAAGCCGCATTCGTGCTGCCGCTGTCTTCTGACAGCACGCACTTGAAAACCGTGTTGCCCTTATATTAATTAGGGTTTTGGTACTATAGCACAATAGCGCGATGGCTTAGCTGAGTATCGCGTGTCAAAATATTTGTGCGTATTTAAAAAGATGAGGTCGTATAAGCGGTTGGGCTTACCAAGAGAACACCAATTAATGCGAATCGAGGCTCTGTAGGGACATTCAGCACGTACACAAGGAACAATAAGTACAGGTATGTGGCTCGTGTGAGTATGACAATTAATGAAAGGTCGTACTGATTTGTGCACTTGCTACATGTAGTGGGTCCTACGCTGCTGGCATTAGCAGTTTATCTTGGAAGAACACAAGTCTCTGACCTAGTCGTATCGACATCAACTCCATCTACCGTTCATAATCTATAGTAGTACGTCCTTCTTCCATTCAAGTGGCTTTAACAGGGTTATTAATCTTGACTCTGCTGAATCTGAGCTATGTAAGGCCTCACGGGTCGGTTCTTTCGGAAAGTTCCAGTGAGCGGCGAGGGTAGTGATGATGACCAATTGATTTCGTCTCCATCGCCACCGGCGGATTACGAGACCGAGTCAGAGGATTCGCAGCCTGCAATATTTGTTGCGGAACCCTCGATACAGACACCACCTATTTGGGAGACTCGCAGTGCTTCGACACTTCAACCGACTTCCATTACAGCGGCCGCCATCACCCAAATGAATGTTGCCTCAGTGGTTGAATGTTGATATGAAGCTCCGATGCCAAGAGGGGTTCCAGACCAATCGACGCCAGGCTGTATACAAAGACATATTGCAAATTTGGGTGGTCAATGCATTCTTCTTCAGGAAAATGGCTGTCAACAACCAGGACCACGGGAAGCTCACCCCACCTCTCTATACGATAGTCGCGATATTTCAACAATTCCAGCATGTGCAGTGGCTGCCTACCAGCATATTGCCAAAGGGACCAAGAGAGCGCTCCATCATTTTCAAGTATGGTGTTCAACTACAGACGGATGTTGACGGTATCCTAACGCCGGTATGGGCTTGTGTGTTACGCAAGCCTACCGTGACGAGTACATCTTGATTCCAGCCACCAAACGATCCACTTTTAAAGCAACACTTTACTTGAGTGCAGCTCACAATATTACGTTTATTTTTTGTGGAGACTACGCGTTAACGCTCACGTGACGAGGAATTCTCTCGATACTTGGCGTCTTCACTATGTCAAGCGGTTGCGAAGCGCCTAACTTTGTTGCTTGAAACACAACGAATTGTGAGCAATAACATACCGTTTGGTTTCGGTGATTATGATGATTCGCACAATATTCGAGATATCGTTACCAAGTCTGTTTCAGGCGACCGTGAACCCACATCTGGCCGTGCACTCAATCGTCGAGCTTTTTGCTGCTGACGAGCATGAAGTGGTGGGGTATTTACGATAATCGTGTTGAGAACTCGCGTTGCTTTACAGCAGTAGCATAATTTTTTTTAGGTCAAAGCAACAAGGAGATAATAAATTTGGTCTTCAATTGTTTTTTTTGGATGCCGAATATCGCCTGAAGTCAGTATTGCTCGGTGTTCATCACTTCCGACCCACGTTCGGTGAGCTCAACCAGGGCATTCGCAGGTCCTTCCTTCGGTGGAATAAGAGCATCCTGAGTGACTTTAATCTTACCATCGAAGATTTGTTTGGAGCCACTACTGATAGTGCTCCTGATGGTAAATGCAATTACGATGGGAGTGGTGCATATCATATTTCGTGAACGCCGCTACGAAACTGACTTCTGGGTGAGCCAAAACAGCAAAAACAAGCAGATGTCGGAGCTGATCAACAGAATATCTCATTAAAATTCTTCGAACCGGGAGTCTTATTTTACTCGGCTTGGACATGGCAACGCGAATTAGCTCATTTCTCATTAGCCAGACCGGTCCATGGGGTTAGTATTGAGTATGAGGCGCATTCTTGCGGAGTGGGAAGTCCTACAGATTAGGGTCAAGGAAGCACAGCAAAGGCAATCCACGACAAAGTCAACGCAAGAAACAGGCCAGCCGGATTTTCCCCTTGATAATGATAAATTTACCTTGGAGCAAGTTCTGTTGCCTCTTGCGCCGATTGGGCTATTCAGCAAAAGACTCAAAGCGAAGCAGCAAATCAAGTCGAGGTTTGTGTGCAGCTATTCACCTTGCAAACTGGTGTTTTGGACCTCAGTAAGTCAATCAAGCGCTATGATTCCTGACACGATCATGTGGTGATGATTGAGCTAATGGAGTTGAAGCCAGTCGTTTGATAAACACGGATACATCTTCAGCAGTCATTAAACAACATTTTTCAAGCGCTACGTAGATCATAAGTGTCGCGAGAAAGGATCATTTGTTTTCGAGATGCAACAGCTTCTTCACCCTGCGGTTAAGCATGCCGAAGCCCCGATGAACACTATTATAGATGATGAAGCAGAACGGCTGCAGATAAACCTATATCTAGGTAATACCCCCCTCCCCGTTTTGCGCATTCGATCGTGTATCATCGACCGAATCAAGAGAGATATGCGAGAACAGGAGTAAATTTGCTAACTCGGAAGAGGTGAGAGCGTCAAACCCCTCAGCGGGCACACTAACAGATCAGCCACCAAGTCTTGTGATTCACCTATTTAACGCTGCTGCGATGACTACATTCTCAATTTGGGAGGCACCACTTCCTGTTGACGTACCGAATGTGCTCAAAATCGGATAGATGAAGAAATTGAGCAGTGATTTAAGGAGGACCAAGATGTACTGGACACTCACGAAGGGAAGATGGAAATCATTCTGCAGTTTAAACAGCGACCGTAAAAGTCACAGGCGTATCGCTTCTTGCCACTTGTCGTTCGTGTAACATTCGCGATCCCTTCGTCGGCTGATCCGATTCAGCGAGGGTTTGGTAATAGTGGGCAGATGATTAATTCTGTTCGAACTTACACGAGCGCTGCCAACTTCGATATGTGGAGTTTGCTGAGTCAAATTAGACGAGAGCTTCGCCTCCACATGCCGAGCAACGGGGCCCTCGATCTTACACCAGAGACAGAGGGACGAGCCGATTGGATCGCTATTGCCCAAAATTGCTTTTCTCTCTCGTTTTCAAATGCTGAGCGAGTTGGTTGAGAAACAGTAAGCGTGACGTGACCCTATGATATTAGCGAGCAATCGCAGAATCAACAAAACTAATAGCAGCATGAAGATTTGTGTCTAATAAATATCGTTACCGAGGCTTCCATTAAAAGGAAATGAGGGGAAGAAGCTCTCATTCAGCACGTATGTCGCTTTTATCATTTCGTTCTTATCATCAATATCCTTCAAATTAGTGCTACGATACGAGCACAGCCACACAATTGATTTTTCAGATTGCTACAGTAAAGCATTCCATTCAGTACTATGCCTACAAACTCTTCAGTTGGTGACCACAAAGTTTATGAGCGATTTGTTTTACATTAACGATATCGCAGGACGTTGAACAGCAAACAACAGAGTTCCGATATCAAATGATGTAGTTGCTTTTGTTACGTAATTGCGCTGGTATTTTGGACAGTAGCAGAAAGCAGAACAAACTCTTGTCACTTCCCTTACTACCTCGACCGCTACTACGTTTTCTTCTTGAGTATGCTTCTCTTTCAAAAGCAAAAGGCAAACAGTGATCAGACCTCTTGAGTCCTTACAGCTAAACTTTCCGTTCTTGGTCTTCGACCACCTTTCTTCTTCTGGGACTGTACGTGTTGTGCATACTAAGTCGTACAGCTCACCCGAAATCTTAACACGCCGCCCTCCGAGATAGCTCTCTCAGAACTAATCTTCATCTCGCTTCACTCTGCTCCCAGACAGTACTTCCTCACGATACTTCTCTCTTTTGGTGTCACGGCGAGTCTTGTTGATCTTCGGTTTCGTGCCGATGATGGTTTTTGTCCTATCAAGCCGCGTCAACCCCATTGATTTCGTCAGAAGATCTGCAGGGTTTTCGTCTCCTTTCACATTCCATAGTAAAACACCTTTTTGTCGAACCACATCTCTCACGTAGTGTAGACGCAACTCAATATGACGTGTCTTTCTCCTGTACGTGGGGTGGGTAGCTTGTGAAATCGCTGCTTGGTTGTCAACTCCAAGTTTAAACGTCAGAGTGCTCTTACCGACAATCTCCGACAAGATGTTCTTAATAGCAGCTCCTTCTTGACACGCCTCACAAGCCGCAGCATATTCTGCTTCTGCAGTGCTTAGCGCCAAAATTATTTGTCGTCGCGCAGCCCACGTTACCGGTCCTCCAGCCATCATCATCACATATCCAGTTACGATGTTTCTCGTGTCCGGACAATTGCCTTAATCAGCATCAACGTATCCGTCGATTTCCAACTTCTCTGCAGCTTCATTGTCTTGGTTCTTAAAGAACACTCCATGGTCCGACGTTGCAACTAAGTACCGTAAGATCCTCTTTAGTGCTCCTGCATGTGCTGCGTTCGGATGCTGTACATGACGGGTCAAATAACCAACAGGAAAAGCAAGATCCGGGTGGGTGCTTGTCGCCCAGTAAATCAATGCTCCAATCACTACACGATACGGCAAACCAGGTTCTTTATCACCTTCATTCGAAGCTTCCAGCTTGACCGTAGTGTCCATTGGTGTTCGGCAACCAACAGTCTGCAAGCCCGAATCTCTTCAAGATATCTTTCGCGTACTTTGTCTGGTAAAGTAAAACACCATCATCTTGCCAGTCAACTTGTACTCCAAGATTATTTCATAGCCGACCCAAGTCTTTGATGCCATACTTTGCATCAATGTCTGCGAAAAACGTTGTCTTCCAGCTCGGGTTGTTCGTAGCATAGATAAAATCATCTACGTAGATAAGAAGAAGAGCAATAGATTGCCCTTCAAATCGGAAATACAGGCCGGGTTCAGTCGTACTTCTCTCCATTCCTTTTTCACTCAGCCAACTGTGCAGCTCGTCGTACCATTCACGTCCACTTTCATGCAAACCATACAACGTATTCTTCACCTTGTAGACCCATCCTGGTTTGAGTGGGAATCCTATGATTCGTCGAATGAATGCGAGTTGTTTCTTCGATCCATTCAGGTAGGCTGTGTTGATATCACCTTGGTGGGCAACCAATTGGTAAATTTGACAAAGTGCAACAAACAATCTGAATGAAGCCATTGGCGCCACAGGTGAGAATGTATACAATACACTGAAGTCAATACCTGGTACCTACTTGTCTCCACAAGCACAAAGGCGAGGGCGATATCGCAAAATATTTCCAAAATCATCAGTCTTGGGCTGAAATCGCAACTTCGTCTCAAATGTTTTCATCCCTATTGGAATGTCCGTCTCCGGAACCAACTCAAGTACGTCTTTTTCAACCATTGCTTACACGTCTTTCTCTATTTCTTTCCACCATTCAGCTCTCTGGGGTGCGTTCATCGCCTGGGATACTGTTCTTGGAACTTTTACCTCGGAAATTGTGCCATGTGCGTTGCTGTGGCTGCGTAGGCGTCTCTGTAATCAGTGCAATAGCGGTTAGCGCAGCATACACCTGCATCTCGTCAGCAGTTAAATCTTCTTCTTCAGGATCTGCAAACGCCTCCATACCCCTCTTTAAGTGCTGTTTCTTCTCCTTTTCAGCACCTTCTTCACTTCCATCACTAAGTGTACTCTCATCCACGTCGTCGAGCAGCGATCTTGCTATCAATTCTGCGTATTCAAATTTTTCTTCAGCTTCTTGGTCAATATCATCTGCTTCTTCTTCCAAACTCGAGCCCACTGTCTCCTGACACGTGCTCGTATTTGGTTCACTATCATCGTCAACATCAAATCTGATGCGTTTCATGATGTCACTAACTATCCACCTCAAGATGCACCGCCATGGTGTTTTCAAAGCCTGGCAGTGGTTTCCGTAGCCATGACGGTCCTCTGACTCTTGGGCCACCAGATCTTGAGCTATGTTGCTCGGTATCATTGCTGCAATCTCCGGCACTCCCCCCAACGACTGGTAAGTCGTAATCATGACGGCCTACGCTTGTTAAATCTGGTCGCTCAGCTAGTACCCAGTCTCTTACGCGGCGATCAAAATCAGCGTGGTGTCGACCTTTGTATAGAACTCGTTTGTTGGCAGTGATTTCTCCAGCAATTAATACTGAACCTTCTGCAGGAAAATAGACTTTGCATCCAAGAACTCCATCACGATAGCCGAGCCCAAATCGATTCTTGCAGTTGTCGGCAAATTTGTGACGTGACGGCCCAACCTTCGTGTGTGCGTAGACTAGAGCTCCGAATTTCCTAATGTGGTGAATATCTGGGCGTCTTCCCCACATTCCTTCGTATGGGGTGGAGTTAGTTGAACTTAAGAGTGATCGATTCTTAAGATACACTGCATAATACAGTGCTTCGATTCAAAATCACGTCGGGAAGCCCGATTTCTTCACCATTGTCTTCATCATGCCGGTTATCGCTCTACCATGTTCAGCCGAGATGTTTTCGGTGGTATGATGGTATGTATGATGCCGTGTTCCTGGTACCATGTTGTGATATGTCCATTTTTCGATCTCACCACCGCCGTCTGTAATGATCTCATTCACCCTGCATTCTGGTGGATGCGTCTCAGCCCAAACGCCATATCGCTTCATCAGTGCAATAATTTCTTCCTTCTGCTTTGGCTGCACCAAATCAATCGTTGTAGACCTCGTGTGAGCGTCCATTATCACCAGTACTGCCTTGAAGCGCGTTCAATTGTAGTGACTTGGCGGAAATAGCAGATCGGCAAACACTAACTGGTTTCGTCGAATGACTCCATCATCTAGTTGTTTGAATGGTGTCTTTGCGCGTTGTTTTCCAAGTTGACAGGCTTCACACATGTCAAAGTCCCTCTTTCTCAGCATCATCCCTTCGACCAACTTTTGATTGGCCATTTGCTTTACAAATTGAGGGCAGATGTGGCCCAGTCGCTCGTGCCAGCTCTACAAGTCTGCGACGCCATCCCTAATTGCGTAGCAGATCATTGTCTTTGGCGCTGGCTGGTTTTCCTCCGACGTTTTCCCTGGTAAGAATGAGTTGTCTGTTGTGAACGTCCACAGCTTAGACTGTTGTACCTGCACATTAAGTGCTACTTCACCATTCATATTCAACGTGTATTCTGTCGTCGAGTCGTCATACGAGGTTTGGAATCCTTGCTCCGTTGCCGCCGACTGGGAGAGCAAATTAGTCCGTTGTGGCGAATAACATACGTTCTCGACACGAAGAACTACTGGATCGTCGTTAATATTGACCCATAAGTCAATTGATCCAATGCCGACTGGAGTACTCTTGCCGTTGTAGCCATGAACTGTACCTCTTTCATGTTCTTCTAGGGTTAGATCACGGTAGTTGACAAAGTATCTCTTATATCCGGCCAAATGCTGTGTCGCTCCATTGCCGAACACCCAAGTCTCCGGCTGGTATTCAAGCTTCTGTTGGTACTTGACAGTGCCTTTCTTCGACTGTGAAACTTCTCGGGCGTAGGCGCGTCCCTCCTGCTTTTGCGTAGGTCTTTGTGGCTCGCGACTAGCCACCCCCGTCGAAAGAGTGAACTTGGCATGGTTGCGGACGTTACCGACACTACTGCCACTTAGGCTCTCCGGCTCCGGCTTCATCTCTTCTGAGCAGCTTCTTCGAGTGTGTCCCGGCTGGTGACAACCAAATCAGTTCTTATTCTCTCGATCTTCTTCATACTGCCGCTGCTGCTCGTCGGTTCTTCCCTTGAAGTACCCCGAGTACTTTTGACTGTTACCGCTGTTTATGGTAGACTTGTCCTTGTTACGATTCTGGTACTTTGGCATCGGCTTGCCACCGTTACTGCGGCCACCTCGCCGACCGCCTCCAGCTTCATCTCCTACCTCGGGATTACTTCGAACTTGGGATAGCTTATCCACTAGCTCCTCCTTGTCCAGAACAAGGATCATTGACTTCACTTGATCTGGTGTCTTCATCGTGTGGAGGCCTCCAGTTAGCATTAGAGTCCTCAGCTCTCTGTAAAATGGCACCTGCGACACAGACCGAACCATGAAGTCGACCATCCAAGAGTCACTAACGTCTGCATCCAATACAACCAACTGTTGCGCAGCCCCATCATGTACAGTAAGTGGTTCTCAACGTCTGCACCTGGCCGACATGATGCACCTTCGAGCTTCTGACGAACGGCATGTTGTGTGTACAGCGTAGTCATCTCGTTTTCACGCCCTTCAAAGCGCGTAACCAAGTAGTCCCACATGTCCGACCCGTAGTCATACCGCATTACATGCTGCGCGAGGGTGCACGACAGGAAACTTGCATTCAACTTGGCGAGTAACTGGTCTTGCCGCATGAATCGTTGCTCCTCATCGTTACCATTGGTGCTTCGGTACTCAATACTACCGTCACAGATGTCGTCCAAACGCCAGCCATTGCCCACTACTTTGTAGCAAGTCAGGTATCTCATCATGATGCGCTTGTAAAGAGGCCAATTGCGTCCATTCCAATTCACTGGACGGCCATCTTTATCCCCTCCACCTCCGCTTTCTTATCTACTAAGTCTCCGTGTCCTCTGTTCCGCATCGTTGGGCTCATAACCCTGTTACGTAATTGCGCTGCTTTTCTGGACAGTAGCAGAAAGCAGAACAAACTCTTGTTACTTCCCTTACTACCTCGACCGCAACTATGGTTTCTTCTTGAGTATGCTTCTCTTTCAAAAGCAAAAGGCAAACTGTGGCCAGACTTCTTGAGTCCTTACAGCTAAACGTTCCGTTCTTGGTCTTTGACCACCTATCTCCTTCTCGGACTGTACGTGTTGTGCGTACTAAGTCGTACAGCACACCCAATAGCTTAACAATTTTATTATTTGTATTCGAATACGAAGTCATGTAAGTATCAGTGAAGCATACAATCAACTAATGCAGGCGATTTCCTACTCTGTGGTACCACCTAGCTACTAAAGTTCGGCATTCTAGCTTGAATTCATTGAAGACACTGGAAAGCTTCGTGCCGTGGACAGAAATACCAGGTTTTTCTTGCTTCAACTTATTTTTCTTCTAGGCACTTGATCGAACACTCTCCTAGATCTTTTGCGCGACTGTCAGTGCCTTAGGTCTTTTCGCTGCTAGCATTGCTCTAGCTGTGTATTTTGTTTTTTCCTCCAAAGTAAACTCGCTTGTCGCAGTCGCAATTTATTTGTCTTCGTCCTCGAAGCTGGCTCACGGAGATTTCATGCAGCGACCACTACACGCTCACCGTAGGGTCGGAACGCACTAGGTGGCGTTGGCACAACACCAGCCACTTCATCTGGTTTATTTTGATGAATCATTTCCTGATTTACCAAGGGCTTGCATCTCAACTTCTTCGCGAATTTCAAGCGATGGATTGGTAAGGTCCATCGGTGCCACCACCGATTCATCGGTAATGTCATCCCCACCATCACATTGTAGCAAACGGGAATATTCTTCACGGCGAGACGCAGCTTGTACATCCTTTCCCAGCTTATCGTTACATGTTCCAACTTGGCCATAAACTGCCTTTTGTTGTCGTTAAGATTTTGTTCCGAGCCTTGCAGCCTCTTATTCATGCACGACTCTGTTCCGTTTGTTAAATGTCTGGGTTCATTCATCAATTCTGTTCGAACTCTCTGGAGTTCCCGATTTTGAGCAGCGGGATCGTTTTATAAGAAGCTGCGTTTCAAGAAGATCTTGTTGTAAGCTTTGTGATGTTTTGAGT
Source organism: Phytophthora betacei (assembly GCA_011320135.1). Lineage (NCBI taxonomy): Eukaryota > Oomycota > Peronosporomycetes > Peronosporales > Peronosporaceae > Phytophthora > Phytophthora betacei. The sequence continues at coordinate 296,788 of JAANHX010000689.1, read as the reverse complement.
GATTCTCCACGAGCGTCTAGCTGCCATGCCGCATGCCCATGCAGCTTGTACCGACGCCTTTCTTTGTGAAAAACTCAACCATGGTATGACGGAGAGAGCTACATTTTATTACCATTATTTATTCCTAGCACTGTCGAGGCGAAGTTTAAGCCCAGCGAGTCTAAATAACAGACAAACCGTTGGGAAATCAGAGTAGCTGCTGCAGATTAAGAATAGGCAAGGCTAATTATTGCGGATTTTAGTCTTAATATGACTATTAACCACTTGAGGAATACATTTTAGGCAAGTGGTTAAGAACCTATTCGTACATGAATTATGAAGAGTACAATTGCATGCACCAGTCATCAGACATGAACACAATACTCGTGTGGCAAGCGTAAACACCGCTTTTTTTATTCGATAGAAATGAATTGCTCGTCTTTGACAAAGGCATAGACTAATCGTCAGTGCCTTTAAAAAAAGTTCATGGATTATAAAACCTCGTTACAGTACACCGCCAATGCTAATTAATCATACCCAGACTAACTGTGGTGTACAGATCGAACCTCTATATACTGGATTTCAGCTGTCCATTTTGTAAAAACTACCGGTCTATGTTTTAATACCGAGCAAACCGATACAAAGAGCTCGACGAGACCTGTTCAGAACAGGTCTTTTTCTTTTAGATTTGATCATATCCCAATTTTGTGATGTCACTAAAGTGCAAAATCCTAATTGCGAGCTACGATTAATTATTAAAGCGTACACCGATTTCCATCCGATGTGTACATGGAACTAATCCACTGCTCAAAAAAACGAGTCAGTGCAAACATTGAATACTGCATCAAGTAGCCGAGCAACGGCTGTCATTTCTTTTTTTGAAATTGCCCCCCTGCTGCTTTTTGTAGCTGCTCCTCAGGTCGCAAACAAAATTTAAGGAAATAGTGTCAGTGACAATCGGCACCTGCAATTCGCTACTGTCTATGATTTTGAAGTGGTCGACGGCGACGAGGGTTTGAATTAAGCAGAACGAGGAATTCCCCATGTTCGTGTTTCAGACCTGGGGCCTGTGAAGGAAGCCACATTGACCAGAATCAACTCAGCGGGCTTTCTTTACACTAAGACGGGATTGGTGCCGCTAAAGAGGCTTTACAGAAGCGAAGAAGACGGTAACATCGCAAAGCTCAAGCGTTTTGATGGGAAAATGAAGGTCCACCCGAATTCGATGGCAAAAACGCTGGACACCGAAGCCAAATTAAGCCGCATGTCGCTGAAGGAGTAGCAGAACGACACAAATTTCCAACTGTGGATGCACTACAGGAAATAATGAGTATGGTTTTCGGAAGAGGTATCAAATGCAAAGCTCCAGGCGATCCGCTGGGCCTTAAGTCAAGTGTTTTTTTTTAGATACAATCGAGCGCTCTATTCCATTGCCACGACTGTTTGTTGTGATAATTCTCCTTCAAACGAAATGGAAAAACAGCACCAGAAAAATCTGTTTCTGCTCTCTAGTTCTTACATAATTGCAACTGTGTTACTGGATTGTAGCGGCTTCGCCGAATTTCAATTGCACAAGTGTCAGTAGTAAAACAAATGTTGAATAGCACCAAGAACTTGTGGAACCACAACTACACGCGACAAGATTGGCCCCAATCACGTTCCATTCTTGGTCGTGCTAGACAGTTGTCATACGGCCATCCCAGTAGCTACAGCTATGACCCACACCGACCCATCGAGAGCAGTGTCTACAGTATACAACCAAGAGTGGAGAGCAGACACCCATGACAAAGCCGCTTTAAGAAAGCTTTAATAAATAACAGTTTGTAAGTTTTCGATTTAGCAATCGTCTTGTACACGGAGCTAATTAAAATTCGGCGTTTAGTTTGTCAGATGTTCATTGTTGGTATATGTTGTCACTTCTTTCAGACGTCGTCCAAGACTCGTCAACGCCTTAAACGACGTTTAAAGATAGTGATCTCAGAGATTGAGGGGTGGTATAGAGATCAAACCAAAACAGAGAAGAACAAACTCGCGTAGCCGCAGCGAATTCCCCGTGAAGAACGACTATTTTCTAATGTTGTTGAGATGGTGACAAATCTGTCATTTTGCAAACGAAGGCTCTTTCAATGAAAGCATATAGCTTCAAGGAAACTGTAATACTCCGGAGTACATTGTACTATAAACGAGCTATTAAACACTAAAACTGGTACATGTACCTCGAAGAAGTGTTCAAATCCCCACGACATGGTCCGAATGAGGCACCAGAAAGTCGAACCGGATGCTTCCGGCTACTGTATTAAGGTGACCGGTTCACCATAAACGGCACGGTATAGCTGAACAAGAAAGAACGGGACCAGGGCGCGGGGAATGATCGTGCTGAGAGAAGTCTTTTAAGTACTTCCACATTGTGGGGTGTGTTTTTTTTGTTTTTCTCCCAAGATGGGTTGCTCTCGAGGATGGTATTTCTCTTTCGAAACCGATTAGTTAGGGGTACACAAAATCAAGCCTCACTAACTAATCAAGTGCTTCCCCCTTTAATCGTAAGTAAATATCATCAGCTAGAATGCAGAGCTTGATGCACTGTAAAGTGTGCAATTGCCAATCCTGGTCCAGCTCCTGCAGCGAGAATCCTGCCAGGAACTATCTGGATTTAGTACACGGAGGTACATGTATGTATTAGTACCATAGCGTCGATCAAGTTGAGCAAGACCACTCGTCAGTGAGGAGTGATCATGACTGCGGTGGATGCCAACTCATTTTTTCTTTTTCATCAAAGTACTACAGCTGAAGCAAGTAAGAAACCGACTTCGACATTATGCCGCCTTACAAGACCCTTCTGCTGGCACTTGGCTTCATCTTCACCTTACAGTGCCATTTCTTGACGTCAGCATCCTCGATTGGCAGCAGCCAGGACCGAACGCGGTTCCTGCGAACAGCTGAAGCGAAAGGCGAGGAAAGAGGGGCCTTGGACGCGCTTAAGAGCGAACTTTCCTTTATGAAGCTGAACTGGGCAGCGAGGAACAAGTTAACCCCGAAAGAGAAACTGATTGCGAAGCAAACCAAAGAAATGTTGAAGACGCAAGAAAACTTATCCAAGACCACGACGAAACTACAGGCAAAGGCAGTCAAGGCCGAACAGAAAGTGAAGGATCAAGCAGCCAAGATAGAGCAAAAACTGAAGGCAGAAAAGAAAAAAGCGGAGCAACAATTGAAGGCACTTCAACAAAAAGAAAAAAAACTTGAAAATCTGGCTAATGTGGCAGCCAAGGACGACGAAATGTATAATCGATGGCTGGTAGCAAATGAAACCCCGGAAAATGTCTACAAACAGCTCAAGCTCGAAAAGCTCGCGAAAAAGGGAATCGACCCGACCACCACTCGGAGCTACAAGCACTACGAAAATTATCGGATCATCTACTATGCGCGCTACCCAGAACGTCTCAAGTAGTCGGACTTGCGTGGGAAGGAGCGTTAAACTTCAGCTTTAAACTCGAGGCAGGTCGTTAACCCCTTCCTTTTTTTTTATTAGCGGGGGCAGAGTTTTGAGAACACGACTCCTTCCGCTTCGACGTAAGCCAAACCGTTCGTACCAGACTTAGTGAAAAAAGTTCCTACCGCGTGGAGACCTACTACCTAAGAAAATAAACCGGACCATTTGTAGAACTGCTGGTTATGACAGACCAGCGCCCCCTTCGTGCGGCTGTCGATATATACATTGTTCTTTAAAAGTAGATCTATTGTAAACATATTTTCCAACAATCAAAAATTGCAATCTTGGCAATCTATAATCTCTATATTGCAAATTGTTGTGCCTCAAAGCTTTCTTTACCGGAATTAACGTGTTTTCTGCAACCGTGTAAAAAGTACCTTTCAAGACAAAACCGTAAGAACGGCGGAAGGCGTAAAATCTCGCACAAGATACTCCTGTCCATTTGAAACCGTCGCTTTGCTCACAATACTGTAAGCAATAGCGCGCTTTAACTGGGACACTGTTTTGATGCCAAACTGGTTAATTTTGTTGGTCTGCAGATTTTTTTACGGGCCACTGGTTGCAAAAAATTGATCGGTTGCAAAAATACCGTTAATTCCGGTAGTTTAGTACTACGTAGTAGTTACCTCGGTCATTCCAACATGGCTAAAACGGTGGTCCGGCCATCGTTTAACGTATTGAATGCAAATGAAAATAAAAAGCGTTTTGGATAATCTAAGTAGCCACGATGTTTTTTTGGAGCATATAAATCCTGATCGAGCACCAACTGTATAACGGGGTACAATCCAGTGTGCCCCATGTTACATAAAGAGTGACCCGTCACTCTTGTGGACACCTGGTACACGGTACCAGGTGCTCTCGGAGCCAGTCAGTGCATGACTACTTAGCTCCACTATAGGTAACCTCTAGTTTGTATGAGACCCAAGCTTATCTTACTTATAAATACATCAGTCTTAAATCTACTCCTCTAAGTAGCAAACCGTTCCCACTGAGGCCGGGAACACGTGGACTTACGTTCACTCGGGTAGTTAATACCCTTAAGCACTTCCTCTGTGCAAGGTGCTGTGTGACCCCGTCACAAACTGCGCCCGGGCATAGATAGACCTACATTGTGCAGACACGAGCAGCCTTTTTTAGTAGGTGTGTTCAGTCATCACTGCTGATTTGGCCGATATTTCTGGTTTTACATGCTAGCTAGTTTCTCGCTAATCTATCGTGATACTGGAAGCAGAATTCTGCTGAGTTGAGGCCGCATTTTCTAATCAACTAGACCCCCGAATTCGAGCGTTTGGCTGAGCCATTTGGCTGATTCGTGGGGACAGCTTGTATAAGTAATTTTCTTACGGATAAATGCTACACTACCGTGTAACAACCACTTTAATAGTCGGGTCTTGTCGCCCAAGGGCTTGTGTTTCCTGTTCAGGGTAGTGAGGGGTAAATTTAACCCTTCTAGCCCGAGCATTTATTCTGTATCCTACAGAGTAAGCAATTTTCTTGAGTTCAGTAAACTGCAGAAACCTCCCAGAATTACCATGCTAAGAACCATCCGCTTCTAACGACCATGAACCAGCCACATTTAGCATACAGACATTGCGCAACAGATCATTATGTATCCAGCATCTGTATTGGTTTGGGGCTTGTTGAGTAAGAGGCAAATACCGAAGTGAGTAAATTAGTGCTAGCCAAAACTGTCTAACATGTCTCTCTAAACACTATCTCTCTGTTGTTCATCTTGTTGTCTTCTCGTAAGTGTGGCGTAATCGCTAATGTCATGTGCCTTTATCCAATCATAGCGCTCTAGCATGTGATTACCCAATGGCGTTCCAGAAGCAGCTCCAGCCAATAGTGGAACGGTTCGGTAACCGCTCCAACGGTCAGGCATAACCAAGCTGAGCCAGTGCAACTGCAACAATCTGCGAGAATTGCGATCTTTTATTGGTTAACTAAGGTACATAGAACGGTGAGTACTTGTGTCCCATCAATGCCTTAAATTTTCGTTACTACACTCAAACCTGACAGCAGCCATTCAATATTGGCGCCAACAGGAAACTAAGCGTGTCCAGAGAGAATTTTTGCCGAGTTCTTAACTAATGGATTAGTGAGGGGGAACAGAGCAAACCCTTCTCTGCGCGTACGGTGACCTAAATGTGCTTGTCGCTATATTTTACCTACTGCTCAGCTTACTCTTCTTCCTCGTCGATTCCTCTCTTACTTCCCAAATCGTGTTTTTTCTTCATGCTCGGTGGAATGCTGTTGCCGTCGCCCCACGTATCATGCCAAATTTGGGAGTATGTAATTAATAAATGACTAAGCAAAGTCGGAGCTATTCAATATGCTTCTAACTTACCTCAGTGCTTGTGGAGTGAAATACTCCATTATGCCATGCATGTCGACAACATGAATTACGCTAAGGCTCTTGGCGGCATGACACTGTACCAGAAGCTGTACACCATCCGAGCCTTTATTAAATTCGAGTCGGCCACCATCCTTATCAAAGTATTTGACTCCATTTTGCGCATCGTCAGTGTTAAAGTAAGACGGCTTCCAGCTTATCGGCTCCAGTAACAACCGACTTATAAGGTTGGTGGCACCATCGGGTGTGTTACGAGTTTCAGGTAACTCCAGAATCTTCTTATTCGCCACTCTTAATCGGATCAAACCTGAGTGTTTGGTAACATCTATGCGGCATTGCCAATCTAGAGCCAGCATCGGGTCTCTTCCGACGTCAACACATACAAGTGCCCCGGCTCTACTATGCTTTAAGGTCAAAGAGGACATTAAATTTTAATGTCCTACGACTTGTTAAACGGTAATACGTCCAAAACAAGTTCTAAAATTTCGAACTTGTTTTTTATGTCATTTTACCGTTATCTTCTTCCTTTTCTACCACACAGTTGATTTTAATTAAAAAAAAGCAATTGCCTTCCCCACACCAGAAAAAATTATTGCATCGCATAGCTCAAAGAGCTTAATGCACATGGAAATGAAAATGAGTTTGCTGGTCGTGCAGATGCCCGGTAATTGATGTTTATCGGGATTCCCAAACACAAGCTCACACGGGGTTCATTTCGGCTACTTGAACCAAAACCTCAGGAGCACTACTCTCGAGATTTTTCAGCTTCCCCCGTTTCGCGCCGTCGGATGCTATGGGCTTAGTTTAGTGGCCATTTACACCCTATACACCGCGGGTAGGCCCTTCTTGAGTCTCTTTTTGTTAAGATAAGCCGCGTTCTTCATTGCTGCTAGTCTTAACTTCTTTATCTTTCGAGAATGGCGGCTGCTTTTTAGAAGCGCTCTGAAATTCTTGAAGAATCTTTCTTCTTCTTCACCGTCGTCTCCATCTGCATCATCATGGGGAGCAGGACGTAGATAGCGCTGGCGTTCCAAGTGGTTTACATCCCTGACGTCAGACGGTGCAACAATTGCGAGTGTGGCCTGGCTGAATTCCGCGTCGACGATATTCGCGAAGATACATGCGTTGAGAGTGACGATTATAACGGCGAGAGAGTGGAGTAGGCGCATGTTCGAGATCGTCTGACCTTGTGCTTTTACCGGGGAAAACGGGTTGTGAATTACCAAGCAAATTCTAGAATGAGACTGGGGAACAGTACTTTAATAGCTACAAGCAACAACTCAGTTTCGATTGGACAATCTTCAAATCTTGTGCACCAAATTGTGGGGATTACGGCCAGGTGAGTCGCGGTTGTACAGGTGATTACTTCAGGGTGTCACGGACTCAGCAGCACACACGAATTGATGTCGATCCCGCTTATCGGGCCACTGTAACAGCTTCCCTTGTCACCAAAAATTGAGGTGTACCTAAATAAATCAACTTTTTGACTTTGACCTTCCCCTTTTTGTATTTTTTTTTAATCTTTTGAACGCAACTCATCAACGCCCTACAAATACCGCTTTCATCGGGTGTAAAGTTCGGAAAAGTAAGCAACATTAATTATTATGTGGGGTGAATAACATGTTACTTTTTTAGGACGTTGCCACTCTAAATACAGTGGTGGCAAACTGCTCTAAATCCTGGTTGTCGTACCGATTAGTACATTGAACTAATCCGGCACAATCGATGTTTGCGGACCAACACCGAGAAGAACTTGTGGAGGGCAAAGGAAAAGTGTTCGTTGTTTATTCCTCAATTCGACACCTTCCACCTGGTTTTCACATGAAGTTTATTATCAGTCTCTCTGTCGTAGCAGCGACTGTCACGTCGGTGATCGCTAGTCCTCCCATGGCAGCCTCCAGAAAGCTGATGTGTGCGCCAGCTCCTGGCTACATATCAAATTGCTGTCGTGACGTGGTGTGTTTGGATCAGGATCCTCCTGTCTGCGGCTCCGACGGAGTTACCTACCCGAACTGGTGCGATTTGGACTTTGCCAGCTGCAGCTATCCAGAACGCAACATCACGCAGATTGCCAATACCGCTTGCGCTGCCTCCAAGGTGTCGGCCTGAAAAGTTACACCAGGACAATCGCGTTGCCGTCGTTTGCAAACACGACCCCCCCCCCCCCCCAAGAATTTGCCAGATTTTCTTCAATCCAGTACGTGTTTGGTTAGCCAATAACAGATCTTAGAGTGCACAACAAGTAGCGCAGAAAAAGTAAAAAAGAAGAAGATCTAAACGACTTTTGCTCACGTGTTAGAGAAAGCTTAGGGAAGCCTGTTGACAAGAGTTCCCCTTTATGAGCGTACATACTACAGTCCGAAGTGCGAACTATCCGAGGTCGCAAACGTTAATTTAGATTTACCGGACCCGTCCGAAAGCGGGTTGCAGAATTTACAAGTTTCCAATAACGGAGCCGCAGCATCACTGTACGCCTCCAAATTCTTGTACATTCGAAGAGCGGCCAAATCAACACCTTAAAAGGAGCGGCTTAACAAATTGGACCCTACCCCAGTGGGGAAAATCTATTACCGCAGTCCGAGTGATGGAATAGGATAACATATTGTTTAAGCCAAACGACAATGTACCCAGGATTACACAATGCCGTGTTGCACACAGGGAAGCTCTGGATTTTTTTAATGAAAACATCCTACTTTACCGGTCCGCTAAAGATTAACCCGTTCATTTAACTTGCGATAACTTTAACTCTGCCGAATAAATGTAGACAGAGCGAGTTTCATGGTAAAGCTATTATTTCGAACTAACTCATTTTTTTGGCAAGGCAAGTTTCCGCCAAAAGCGACAATACCGAACATTTAAATGATCACTTTGTGCCAGACTGAAGATTTTGTTAACAGCATCATCAGAAACAATCAAAATCAAACTTTAAAATGACCTGAAGAAGGAGGATAAAGAGCTTCGAAAAGCAATTTGATTCATAATCTTTTTGAAAACAGCCAATCAGCTTGACATTCAAATCGTCTAATGGGAGCCTTTCAAAACCCTCATAAAAAAATTAATCACTGGGGTTAGGGTGGATTAAACGGTGATAAAAACGTCGTGATAAAACTGCAAAGTTTGGTGAGACGAGAAAGTCGTCTCACCAAACTTCCCGTTTTATCCGCTTTAATCACGCACCCCAATTTAGCAACTAATTAAAAAGTAATTTGTATTTTGTATGTAATTAAGCGATTCCCCTAACTAGCACATTTCTTAAAATTGAAGTTGAAAAGCGTATCTTCAAACGATTCGAAGGCGCGAAAGTTCGCTCCTACCGCGGCCTCACTGCATTCCAAAATCATTCTCCTACCGCACAATCAGACTCACGGTGGCTGTAAGTAGGGCATATTCTCCCGCCGAATTGTTTGTCAGACTTTATCAACTTGTTAGCTTGTGCTATGGTTCTATTGGCCCTCAGGTACGAGGCAGAACATTTCCGCAACGGCCTCCAAGCTCCTAAACGCAGCTACAAGGTGATGGTTTTCTTTTTGGAGTATCGTCTCGGAGAAGCGTACGCGTTAACCCGATTTGTGCTGTGCTTAATATGTGTTAGCCCCGGAATGGTAGCGCCTACTACTATCAATCGGTCTCTTGACTGCGCGACTTCCTCTGAGCCTCTCCATAACGTTGGTAATCGACTTAAACGCGTTCGTGAAGAGTCTCGTGATCACTCTGATCGACCACCAAGCTTTGATGAAGGGGTGAGTGCATTAAAACGGCGGCGTGGCGGCGAGTCCGTTACGTCGCTCAAAGACTTCAGTCTGGAGCCTGAGTCTCAGGCTGAGGTAACGACATCTTCGAATGGGAGCGGCATTAGTAGACGTCCATACACCTTCTCAATGGAGCCCATGCCCCACTCTGCCGACTGGCGAATGAACGTGATGGCCCCAGAGAGAGCTCTTGCAACTGGCCGCACCGATGGAGTTAAACGTCCCAAATCTCCATCTTTTAGAGGAGTTAATATGCGTCCTTTCATCTCGTTAGCGCACGGAAAAGCGCTATCCGCTACGACGCCGTAACGCGAATCTGGATTTAATCTCGAGTCCACCAACTTTTGCCGGAAGCTTAAACTCGTATCCCCGTCGTTCCAGCTGCCCGGGCAATTGTGTTTAGCCCACACAATTAGCCCGTCAGCACTGAAACAAAGGGTCCCAGTAACAAATACATGGTGCAGCCAGCCATTATAATGTGCATTCTGTACGTCTGTGTCTGGCGGCTGCTGCACCTACAACAACAGCACATATTGGATTTTATATATGGAGTAAAAACAGTATATCCACTCACCTTGTAATTTTTACCGTCTAAAAAACCCCAAGTGTATCGCAAGAGCGGCTGGCGGGCTTCCACTAACTTTGCCAAAACCCTTTGTCGAAGTGGTGATGGCCACACAATTCGCGCAGGTGCAAAGCCATTTAAAGCTCTAGACATGGCGTCCTCCGCAGCATTTAACACGCGAGAGAGTGTGGAGGGTGGCACTGCAAACATGAGGCAAAGCGATTCCCTTTTCATGGTACCTACGTAAAACGACAACAGCAGACCCAGAACCTGATGGTGGTGCTGTAACTTCCTGGGTCTCCCCCCACGCGGAGAGTACTGAGGAAGCTCAAAATAAAGCGCAAAACGCTCTAATAGAATCTCGAACGCAGCGCTATCCAGAATACACAATTTGTACTGTCAGGTCGCTATTTACGTAGATAGACACAGATTTATCTTACCGAGATAAGCTCGTCTTTGTTATCAGGTTCCCATCGGTGCCGTTAAGTCACAATCGCATCCAGTCGGACTCCATGGGGTGCTTTAAGCAGTCGAGAGTTACGTAGTGCCTCATTCGTACGAGTCTCTGCCACTCAATACGTAGCTTCTCTTCATGGAGGCTTCGTCGCAGGCGACTCAAAAGTAGAGAGTACCGCTTGCGACGTTTGTCGCGTCGCCGCATAGCAGCACTGAGCACTAACACCGCTCCGTCGCTGCTCATAGCAGCTTCTCTATCGAGATCTTCTATCAGGATGTTGCAGGGAAGGGGGGTGCAAATCATTTAGCGATCTTTTGCAATCTTGATAAATAGAGATTGTAGAGCTATTTTTGTCCTATAATGACTTGTCACGATCGTCATCCTATACTCAACACAGTATGTTTTGAACTTCAAACACAGCCAATTTGGGACAAAACACTATTTAATAGGGGTTTTTGGATGTAGGTTTTTCTAAATGCCGATATAAAAACGCATCACCGTGATAAAAGGGTGATTAAAGGACTCATAAAAAATTTGCGATTAAACTGTTTTATATGGGTTTTGGAAGGCACCCAATGATGCATTTTTATCTAATTATAAACGAAAGAAACTGGATATGGAACAATCAAACACTCAAAGTTTTCTTTTTTAAAATATCTGTTAATTCTTTAAAGGACCGGAGAAGTCATTTAAATAGATTATACTAGTATGAGCTTAAACTACGTGTAGAGGATTGGGCTGGTAGCATAAATGCTCAGAGTAATTCAACGTGTGAGGGGAAACCAGTCCTGTACCGGTATGTATAAGGAAAGGAAGTGGGGCCCAATAATTTCATGTTACGCGAAATAAACGTCCAGCATCAACTGGGAGCTACCAGCCGCTGCTGAATCTTGAAAATGTTGTCACGCCGGCCGTATTTCTTGCGCGGCTTCCTCACCAAGTAGCTCAGGGTCTTGTCTTCAAGTCGTATCTCCTCGGTCATCATGATCAGCCACATACTTGATGCATGTTTTAGGTGTGCTTTGACGCCGTAGTACAACACTTCTGCCGTCCACGTGTCACATCCCAGCCCGGCTTGTCTCTCAACTTCCTGCGGTATGGTTGCGAGCCACGCTTCCACCGACTCAGCGGACGTGCCTCGGAAGTCAGCTAGGTTCAGTGTCCTCATCTTCTGTCTGGGAGCAGGCGCTGCCGGTGCTTTGACGATCACTGGTGCTGGTGCCAGTGCTGCGGCCGCTGGTGGCTGTATGAGAAATCTCTTCATCATCGAGCGCTGCTGTCCTGCCGTCAAGTTATCCCACCAGTCCATGTTCTCCAAGTCGTCATCTTGCACTTGGGCTCCGGCTGCTTCTACCGTTGGTGCGACTTTGCTGGGTGCTGGTGCTGCGGCTGCTTAACCACCATTGCCTCTTCCGTCTCGACGATTGTTTTGGCCTTGATTATAACTGTCAGGGTCGTCCTGGCCACCTCCTGGTGCTGGTGCATTTGCTGCGATTGTCACGTCTGCACTCACGGCTACATCTCCCTCTTCGTCTGATTCATTCTGATTCGTCGCCAGATGGATCCGAGTCCTAGACTGACGGGTACGCTTTGGGGTGGCTGGGGATCTTCCCGTCGGGGAATGGTTCGTCGGCGTGCTACTGCGGCCTGGGGAAGAGCGGGTTCCCACCATCGTCTTCGTCAATAGACTTCTGTTTGTTGTTTTAAGTTTCTTCTGCTGCTCGTGTATTGTGGTTTCTTCAATTCTTGTCGCCAGCTGACATGCGGCTGATTCACCGGTTTTTAGTCAGATAATTATCTTCCGGCAAGCAATCTGTATACGTTCTCTTCCTCGGCTTGCTTCCCTTTTCCAACTCCTTACTCTTTCACTTCCAGCTCCTCACGCTTTTACTTCCTCAATCCGCAGACTCTCAACTACATCCCTCTTCACTTCTTCCCCGCGGCTAGAGTTCTGTAATGTAGTAGAACACACAAATACCGTCATATGTGGATTCCATACACAAACCAAAACGAATCGCCGAGTTAGGTCGGCGGTTGTATGGCCTGCGCAGAGGGTGGTCCCCTCGTGGTTCGGCCCTTTCCAGGACAGACGAGTGGCTCGCTTCCACTCGGTTCCGACTAACCAAGTCAGAGCACTTCCGAGGCTCCGCCGAGTTTGGTTCGGCGGAGCTCGTTCACAAACACTGTGCCGTCCACCAAAGGATGGACGACGGCGCACGAGCGCTTTTTCAGGTCACCGAGCGCAGAGGCTGCTCAGCTACAAGTGTTACGGCACCCGGGCTCTCCGACGTACCGGCCGGCTGAGTATGCGGGGCTTTCTTTCGCGCGTAGCGAGACTTTGTCCTACCCGGACCGACCTAATAGCTTGGCGCTACCAGTCAATACCCTACAAGCTATGCCTCTCGGGTACCGACGGCAGGCATAATCCAGCCCTATGCAGGGACTTACCGGAAACGTGTTCACGTGTCTTGGACTAGGAAAGGTCTGCTCTGATATCTTCTGGGAGCCGTTTCGGCCCCCCTATTTAATCCTATGCTTCTCATACAAATATCAAGTGAAATGTAGTCGTTTCGGATCTCTACCGACCCTTCCGCTGAGGTCAGGCGACCGTTGAGCTCAGCGGCTATCCGGATAGCGTCATCCGGACAGATCGCCAATTACTTACCGGGATCCTTTGTTCCTAAGCACTGGGTTATCAGACCGGGCTGTTCGTACTACTCGACCGAAGCATACCAGGACTATGTCTATGTAGTATATATTAAATGCTCATCGTCTCAGGAAAATGATCAAGGAAGCTAGCTCTATTCCTTCCGACGTTTAAGCAATTCCTGGTATTGCTTCAGAAATAAAGTACATACAGACCAAAATGCTTTAAGTTCGCCAAGATAAATGTGTGTCGTACAACACGCAAAAGTATACCGAAGCGAAGGGCCCCAGCGAAGACCATGATGGAGCGGCGGGACTGGAGTAAGTTGGGACTTGGACTGGGCGGTAGTGACGAAGCGCCACCGCAGTTTGATATACACGGCAACCCGGAAAATCAGATGAGCAATGTGGTAAAGACACACCCGCTCTCTATCGCGGCACTGCAAGCGTTGATCCTTACAGCAGGAGCCCGACAGCAGGAGGCCTAGAATAGCAAGACAACTGCATCCAAGACGAAGGCTCGTGTGCGGGAAATGAAGGCCGAACTGGCAGAAGAGATGGAAGCAGCTGCCGAAGGATATGACAATCAGCAGCCTACTGGAGCAGCACAGCGGAACAGCTGGCGGAATCAGAACGCCGGAGGAAGTGGAAGGCGCTACGGCGTACAAAACAACCTGGATAACTACGGGCCAGCGGGAACGCAGCCGATTTAGCAACAGAAGGTCGACACCACCTGTGGCTTTTGCGGTAAGAGATGTCATTGGTGGCGTGAGTGTCGAGCACGAGCCACCTAGCTCGACGTCTTCAAAGCATCCACCGATACTTCCGCCGTTGCTACCTCGGTCTCATCCCGGTTCAGATATGCTAAGTGCCGCTCTCAGCGATGAACGTTTGTAGTCGGTAAAAGATGAACCAACGAAACCAATAAATCAAAACTAACTTGATTGTCGACAGTCTACTCCTTGTCAAACGCTTTCTTCACGTGCTTTGGAACCTCATCCATGTCTACCCAGTCTACAATATGTTGCGTTTCTGTAGAGCTGACATGTTCTTGTAGGAGCGCCCATAGCAACCTCAGTCGAATCTGCTCCAGGTTTTCTTTTGTGATTGCTCGTTTTCAGCAATATTTCCCAAAAATGATGTAGCTGCACGCCTGGGGTGTGCACATCACCCCGCAGCTGACGTCGAATATGTCGTAGCATGTCAGAGGTCGGAAATAATAATTGCGATTCAATAAATTATTGAGTTTTGCTATTTGATTCTTTAATTTTGATAGCTGACCTTAACAATACAATTTAGTATTGGACCAATTACTGACAATAAATGTAGCAAAAGGTTCCATAATAGGACCCATCGAGGAAAGAAGCGCAACGCGACGCCAAGCATGACACGGAATATGCCTCTGGTGAAGATACCCTAATAGGACCATATTATGACCAAAGGGTAACCCTATGCTTGCTCAATTCGCCCTTTTCCAACTTAACGTTGACAATCCTGCTTTTGGCAACGAATCTGATTTTATGAAGAGTCGCATGATTTGCTACATCGGCTGCTCCATGTGTAGATTCTGCGCAGTATTTTCTACCTTGGGTAACACAACGGTGGCCTCCTTCACCGACCCTCGATGGTGAGCTTATGCAACTTCAAATATGTGTTCTTTTGCTCGAGCAGCCAAAACACTACACAGACGCTGACATGGTTGACGCGTAGATACACGCACACGTAGAAGTCGCATTCACAACATACTTCTCCAACGCGAGACCATGAAACGCGAACACGATTTCCTTCCGACATTGCCACAATTATCTCTACACGAATCATGTTCACGTTTCCTTTTCCAATCCATTCCAACAACTTGATCGCGCCCCCATTTCTCCGTTATAAGTGCAGGTGTGTAAGGGCTTAACACAGTACTTAATTCACGTATCTCAGATGAAAGCGGGTCTGTCACTGGAGGACAAACGTCGACCAGGTCTTGTAGAAAGGTGAGCTGGTGCTGTAGTATTACTCGAATGCACCGATCCATACTGGTATTTTTTGCCGGATAGCTGCTTCATCTGATTCGAACCGGCTTCTACACGATTATGGCGTCGTATTTCCAGCAGAGAAGCATCGCCGACGGTCATTATTGGTCCACAAACAAATGCAGCTTGTCGAATTGCAGGGAAAATAATTGGTAAACCCGGACGCAATTGATGTAGCGCGATTTTGAAAAACCTTCCACCATCTCGCAAACTGCTCCTTCGTAAGGCCGTACAGCATCTCAGAAAGCATCGCATCACCTCATCGCGGTAAGACGGTGACACGAAATGCTTTTAACCGCCGATTATTTTTTGTAAGTATCGCTGGGCATGAAACAGGCAAAATTGAGTCTGAAACAGTGTTAGTAACAAAACATACATGATATTGATACGTTTGTAAACGTACCTTTGCTTGCGGAAATGCGCCTCGTAGTGTTGACCACTTGGTTAAGTCCTTGTTCTTGTCGATGCCGAGGCTTTGCAAGCGACTCCACCATTGGTGGGTGGCTTTGAATTAAGTTAAAATGACCTACGGTGTCTCTTGTGGCTGATGTAGCTGAAAAAATTAATAAACGCCAGGTCGGGTTGGTACTGTAGAAACAAAACCTCCTGCTCAAACAGCAACATACAAGGTTAGATAATCAAATTCAAGTTCTGCAATTGTTCAGGAAGTTTCGCAACTTCTCAGAAAGTCGAGATACCTTATAAAGTTGACCAACTTCAAAGTGCTCCGCAGGTTCGTAACAAACCCATGTAGAATCCCGAGCTGAGAGAATTGTGCGACCAATCTTGTAGCGTTCCACCCCAGCGGAAAACATCTCACGTTGAGCGTGCGTCTGGAGAACAAAGCATATAGTTTGGTCACAGTTACCTTATATAACCGCACTCTTGTAAATTTCGTGTTTGGCGAACTCCAACAGCACGTTCTTCAAGTGCCCTGGTTGAAGTACACCGCCATCGCACGGTTCGGTTACGGTTCGTCCCAGATCGGAGTACGTCCCGATCAGGAACGATTATGATTGGACAATAGGCGGAAGCTACTGTATGGATGGTTCAGGTACGACAGGATCGGTGCTTGCACAAACACTTACAAGGAGACAACAAGGGGGACAGCGGAGGGATAGTATTTAGAAATACGTGTAGGAGAACGTCGGTTAAAACTAATCTACTGACTTCGGCATTTGCCTTCAAGAACGCAAGCAGCAATTTAACAAGCTAACAGCCGGAAGAACGCTCTACATGCACGCTCTAATCATGACGACCAAAAAAGTCGAAGGCCTCCTGGGTAGTGGACACTACTTCCACTGGGAGTATTACATGCGCATGACGTTGGCCCGCAAGGGTGTGTTTGCTCATGTGGAGGTGGTCAAGCCGGAAAACGAGGTCACGGAGGCCTGGCTGGTCCAGGGCGGAAAAGCATAGAGAGCTCCAACATCAACAAGAGATTCGCTCTGCGACCCGTGCAATGCAGGCCTGGAGTACTCTGCATGAATACTACAGCCGTACGACGATCCACAATCGCGTCACGATGACACGACGGCTGCATGGGTTTAAGATGGACGACGATGCGACAATGGTCAAGCATCTGAACGCGTTCGACAAGCTGGTCGTCGTATTGCAGACACCGGAAGAACCAGTTGCCGACGCACGACAAAGTGGTTGTGCTGTTGAGCATTTTACTGTCCGAGAACGAGTTGCTCTCGTCGATCATCGAGAACGCAACAGATTTGCCGTGAAAGAAAAGCTCTTGAAAACGTACGAGCGGTTGGAAAAGAAGGAGCCCGCGGAACGCGCGTTCAAGGTGAACAGCGGCCGGCTCAAAGGTGGACGAGGAAACGGTAGAAAGGAAAGCAACTTGGGAAAACGGAACTGACCACGAAAGTATGGGTTCAGTTTCAAGGGCAAGTGCTTTAAAGGCGACCAAGTCGATCACATGAAGCGGGACTGGTAGGTCAAGGACGGAAATCGTGAGGGCGACTCCGTATTCGCAGTAAAAGAATGATGAAAGGAAGGATGGCTGATCGACAGTGGTGCCACGTCCCACGTGACGCCCCACCGCGATGATCTGTTCGAATTCGAAGACATGGCCATCGGAGTTGAGGTGACCATCGCGGACGAAAAAAAACTGCACGAGGCAGGACAAGGAACGGTCCGGTCGACCTGTTTTGATGGAGGACGTACCAGGATGATCGAGGTGCTCCACATCCCCGATCTGGAGAGACGTTTGTTTTTGGTCGGAAAATGGCATAACGCGGTCTAATCGTGGAGTTACAAAGGGCGTCCTGTACCATTTGGGGGACAACCAGAGCGATCGCACTCGGTAAGAAGGATGACAAAGCGTACGTCCTGAATTGTCAGCAGGGGCCAGCACAGTTTGTGCAGTACGCCGGTGCTGACAGCGAGTGAGAGCTATGGCATGCTCGGATGGGACATTCCGGACGGGACGGAATGAACGGAACGCAGCAAGCTACAAACGGAGCTCCGGCGATGAAGCAGGGTACAAAGAAGTTGCCTAAGGGGCAAGCAAATGGTAACACCGCTCCGTCCCGATCAGAACAGAAGTCATCGCGTGTGTTGGAACTTGAACGCACGGATGTGATGGGACCTATGCGGACGGTCTCAAAGGGAGGTGCACGGTACAGCCTTACGCTGGTGGATGACCAATCCAGATACGTGGTAGTGTTCTTCTCGAAGAACAAGAGCGAGGTAGTCGCAAAATCGATCGAGCTCAAGACACTCTACGAGAACCAATGAGGATAACGATTGAAGTGTCTACGGTCGGATAACGGGGTGACGTTTGTGAACAAGAAGGTCGATGGGATGTGCATAATGAACGGTATCATGCATAAGCGTTCCGTCCAATATAGCCCTCAACATAACGGAGTGGCTGGCGGGATGATCCGTATGATCAGGGAAAAGGCAAGGGACATGTTGTACTACAAAGGTGTGTCGACGAAATGGTGGGCCGAAGCAGTAAGTACAGCTGTGAACTTGATCAACCGATCCATCAATACGTCGACCAGGACGGTATCGCCATACGAGTTGGGATTCAAGGCAAACCCACGCATAAACCACTTGCTAATGTTCGAATCCCAGGGTTACGCTCATGTCGATGACGCGAAGTGGACGAAGCTGGAACCAAAGCGCTCTCAGGTGCATGTTCCTCGGATACGCGGAGAATGTGAAAGGATACCGGGTGTACAAGGTCAAGGTATCTCGGTCGGTTGAACTGGACGAGCGAGAAGTGGACGGCATGTACGAAACATCCGTTCCAAAACAAAGGATAATCATTCCGATAGCCAAGGAATCTGATGAAGGACGCATTTCGACCTGGACGGACCGAGTGGATCGGAAATCGGTTCAGGACGAACCGATGGAAGATGTTGAAGAGCCCATCCAGGATATTGAGATGGATGTGGTGGAGCCTACTCCAGGTGCTGTCGTCAGCAGATCCGTCGACAGGCTTACGGAATACACTCAACACAGCCAGATTTTCTGGACGGATTCCGACCCTACTCGGCCGTGTTCTAAAATGACAGGTTGGCTTTTCGCCCCGAGTTGGAATGGACACGACGGATTCGTGAGCCCGTTCTACTACTTGAGGACGGACCAGGAACTGACGAAGATCGGCATTTGGTAACACGACGGGACCGCCCCAGCAGACGCAGACGCAGCGCGGCCAACGGAGAATGCCCGAAGTACCGCTACCGACACCGGTAATGCAGCCGCCGCACAACCGAATCAGGAAATTGGCCAGCCACCGTAGAGGTGGGGGCTCTACTGTTCGCTTTTAACGAATACCCTAGTGAAGAAGCAGCAGGAGGGACGCGTATTCGGAGCAGTCGACGCAGACGAAGACGAGCAGCCCTATGGACGTCTACTGCTGAGCTAGATAACCGGGGCAGTGATCAAAACAAGGGGAAGCGTGACACCGTCGGGCCCGGACAAGAAGATGGGACGAGGGCGGTCGCCGAGGATGCCAGAGATAAAGCGGTGACAGTCACTGGAATTGATGAAGATATGAGCAATGGAGTGGTGGCGATCGACGAAGATGCTAGCGGTGAAGCGGTGATTGCTGGAAACGCTGGACCTGAAACTGTTGCCGTTAACAACCATACAGAAGAGAAACAAGTCCCACCAGTTGAAGATGTAGCAGCCACTGAAGGATCGATTTCTGGGCGCGTGGAGAGACAAGCAGCAGCCGCGACTGTCGTTCCGGATCGCCCAGTAAAACCAGCGACGAGGAGGGAGCCCAGCAACGTGATGAGGCGAAAGCTATCGGCCACCAGCACCCTGGTACTACCGTCAACTGTCGAGACACTGGCAACGAACTTGAGTAATGGCTCGAAGGCAGCGACCCAAAGACGGTACCGACGTGCCGAAGATGAAGTGGCAGCCGTGAGAGCGATACTGGTAGCACAAGTACGCGAACAGAGAGAAGAGAGAGACAAAGTACTGCGAGTACAAGTACATAATCTGATTCAAGAACTAGAAAGAGATGCTGTTCGGAGCCGACAGCCGCGGAAGAACAGGAAGCTCAGCGGGCTGCACGCCTATCCAAGAGGAGGGAAGCTAGGCAGCGAAGGAAAGCCAGGGATGCAGAGCCTGTATCACCTGCTCGGCCGCCACAACTCTCAGATGATAGTTGGCTAGAAGAGGTGGCGCGATTCGAGGCTGAAGTGCCGACTGTGCTTGGAGCGTCTGGGACGTTAGCAGAGATAAGAGCGGAGCGACGTCGAGCAGCCAGGGCCGTCAAGAAGTTCCGTGCCTTGCGAAGCATCAGGCGGCTGCAGCAGCACCGCGAACGTGAAGCTCAAGTGGCGAATAGAAGCCCAGACGAAGCTAAGGAGCTTCCAAAGCAAGGGAAAGGGCTTACGAGCTGCCAAAGCTAATTTTGATGTTGCGGTTTTCATCGTCTCATGCATGTCCTCGGCTACACGATCAACAATGTCCTGGTGGATTTCAATCAAGGTTACAAGAAGTTTCTGTACCTCGTGGAGCTTCTGCTGCAGCTCTCTATAGTAAGACCGACGGAGAGCCTTGAGTTCAGTTCCCACTTACACTTCGATCACCGATCAGCATAGACACCGTAGTGGCCACATCTTCACTTGCCATACTTCCATGGATATGGTTTTGGGTTTGTCGGTGAGTGCCCAAAATAGTCTGAACTGTGACTGAAACCGTACCGCCAACGCCTTAAATGATGGAAAATACAATGTGATTAGCGAGGTCCAGTTGCTAAAAGATGCTGAAGGATTTTCAAACGCAATTTATTTATTGGATTAGAAAGGAAATGTGCTGAAGGCGCCAATAAAAAACAGTTGCATTGACGAAGAAAACAGTATTTAAAAAAAAGAAATAATGCTACGTGTTTAAAACAAAATCGCAGAACAGCTCTGGAACGTAAATGCTCTCTTAATTACTGTATTACAGTTCAGTAATGCCCGGATAGACTAGGAACCATTGTAGACAAGTCAAAATGCACCCGTATTTTAAACGTAATATTGAACAGTACAGTACGAACTGTAATAACAAAAGAGGTACGTAATTTATGTTTTGTTCAATGTTTGAAAAATCAATGCTCTTTCTGTCGACCGTTCAACCATGTAGGTGAAAGTGTCGATTGTCCTGTGGTATACAGGCTGTAGGCAGCTCAAAAGTTTACGAGAGGGCGGTGTTTTAATCTTATCGTCGCAAAGCGTGCAACTAAGCTGCAAAAGCAGCGCTAGAAAGTCTCCCATTCGACCGCAGGAAATAAATAGTTGATGTCCATGGCAGAGTTGGTGGTGACTCCCAAGTCTTCGAGAGCTGGTTGCCAACTGAGACAGTGCGTGCTACCAGGAGGAATGCCCTCCCATCGGTCACTGATTACAAGGCCAGAGGCGTGAAGGTTAGTAGCAATCGGGAAATATACACAATCCTAATATTTTGAATACTAATATCTAGATATTGAAAAAATCGCGATTGTGTCGAATAGTAAGTCACCAATTATCCGATGGATACTTCCTTTTGGTGGTATAACGTAGGTGGAGCCTAAAACCTTTTTGCCGTTTTTGACATGAACGACATCTTCGTACACTCCAGTTTTAATGTCAGCCAATATCGTTCGTCAATGACGGGTAACCGATGTGATGCCTTCTCAATAGGACTAAACTTCTTCCAACTGCCCAATTAGGGGCATGTATCCAGCCTCTAGGCCTACGGCGCACACAGTGTTTCTCCTGCACGATACATTGCTTGCCTGACCTCCGTCGGTCTTCGTTCTGAGTCTGCTAAAAACCATCTGGTAGCAAGCAAAAATAGTAGGAGTAATATCGATGAGTAATGACCAATAGTAATACATGTATGAGAGTTCAGCCCCAAAATACGAGATACTACCACCCTCTGCTCACAGCTCTTGCGCGCAGTTTAATGAGAGCTTTAAAGTCCGGGGTGCGCAGTGCAACGATCAGAATGGACTTTCCGTACGAGTCCACGAAAGCGAGACGCTGGACCATTAAAAAAAGATTGAGCTGCCCGTACGAGTCCACATAGGCATGATACCACTTTTTTTTTGCTGCGTTTCGGTCTCTCCACATATCTCCACAGACTGCCACGTATGCCGGTGCCAAGATGTATTAGCTGCATCTTTAGTTCACTACTAAATGTGTACCCCGTGCCCGACCTATAATGGACACTAAACTAACATGTGCTAGCTGTTGGGATTGCACTTCGTCGTCACTTCGCCTGGGTTCCTACCTCTTGGCACGCGCCTGGAGCACGCGGTTGCCCTGAGGGGTCATAAGTTGAAGTGGGTCGAATGGAGATATCTGGTTGGCTGATCCCAAATGATTGGCATGGTTAATGCCAGGGTCGAATTGGTGCATATCCAGTCCACATACAAAACTCAAGTGATTTTCGTCGCCAACGCCTATGACGAGTATAGGCGATGCCGACGAAATGTATCTTTTGTGTATGGATTTACATATGATTAGGAGGGCTACGGAGGAAAGTAAAAAGGAGCTAGCAAAGCAAGACAAGAACAACTAACTGAATAAAATTCACTTTCGGATTTCATTTCTTCTAAACACTCGACTAATACAAGCCTCGAAAGCAGACTCTCAATTCTAGCTTTCGCCTCGACCCGACGCAATGATCTGGTCATTGAAGAAAGATACTAGCTTCAATGTTGCGTGCACGGCTTGGAAAAATCGTTTCTGGTAGATTATGATACTGAACCATTGCATACAAGTTTAGCCAGGTAAATGGTCTTCATATTTGGTGGATGGGTCAACCTACGTGCATAATTTTATTTGCGCAAAGGAACCTTTTTAAAAAGACTGTTTTTGTTTTGCACTCAGACGAAACAAACGGTTTACAAAAGGGAATCGCTGGATTATCACGTCGCTGGATGGGCTATGGATAAAGTCCGTAGAATTTTAATAAACCTTCTAAACAAAATTTCTCTATAGCGCATTTATTTGACCGTCGAGCTGTTGAACTTAAAATTTAAGAAACTTTAAATCTTAATCAGACTGCGTCAAACAAAATAGTACTTACGAACCATTTAGCGTTATCGAGATAATCGAGCTTAAAGTTGGCCAATTGATTTTCATACTTAACCGGAACAGTGACATTTGGCGTAAACTTCCATCCAAAAAATGTAAAACTACCCTTATTCAACTGCTTTTAACAAGGGCTTTTAAATAACATTTGAATTTTGAAATTTAAAAATATTGAGCTCAAAATACACCTGAATGAATCGTCATTTCGAGGGCTCTTATTTTTAAGCGACCACAACTTCTTCAATTTTAAGCATTCTGTAGCTTATAAGGGCTCAAGAGATAGAGGAGACGCTTAAATCGCGATTCGTACTTAGATTCATTAGCATCATTTTGTTTTGGGCGGTCTGAAATGTGCAGTAACGACTTCCGATAACAACAGGCATACTTTTGCTGGCTTTGACCCGTGCCGTAATTGGAGCCTACGGTATTGTTCTAAAATTTACGGCTCGAGTCGCAAAACGGGAGATACCACACAATTTTAAGCAAATACCCAATTTCCCGGCAACCATGTACAGCTGAACAAAAAATATCAAACCCGGCGATGCGTTTACTGAAAACCATTCGATTGATTTATCTTTGAAATAACCCTTTGACCCCCTCTCTATCAGGGGTTAGTAGAGGAAGAAAGAAATATTGAATTAAAGCGCAAAAGGATATCCCCACCATTTTAAATGCACGATTTGATCTTCCAGTTTTTTTTCGTCTCATTCACCCGATGTTGTCTAGGGTACCATCTAAAATAGAGACGCTTGCTTTAGCTTGATCAAGAAATTGTCGTCATTGAACGGAACCTTCGATCGTCCGAAATCCGTCGTATTCAGGGCAGCTCGAGCGTTTTCTGTTAGCTGTTCCCACATGACTAGGTCCTGATACATGTAGTCCCCTATGTGTGAGGTTGATAGCCTAAGAAACGCTGTTCTTAAACCCTGCTGAGTCGCGTGGACAAATCTGATGGAAGTTTTCGATCCGTAGGTGTATTCTCGATTGCGACGAACGCCAGTCACAGCGTAACCAGCAAACACATTGTTAGGAAGACTATACCCTTTATCCTTAAAAATCCGTTTGAAGACCTTGACATCGATACCCCAAGTATCTCGGGGGGATTCAGGGATCGATTATCAATCCACACAACCACACTCACCCAGTTGTGTCGGCTCGAGGTGACGGCAGCCTTGTAGCCTTTGGGAATATACCATGAGAACATCATGGCCCACTTATCTTGATACCACGTCGATCGACAGTACACTTGAGAGCCAAGGGGAGCTTCCTTGCAGCCTTCGTCTGCATTGGTCCCATTTAACCCTCCAGTGACATCTCCAGCCTCGTTCACCGCTGGGAACGATACGCAGCCACCATCAATTAAAAGCTGAGGCTGGAACAAGACAGCTGCCTTTTCCGATATCGTCACAGGCTTCGGCTGATCAAATGGCTGTACTTCGGCAAGGTTGATCGTTGCTGCATGCAGGTATTGAATTGCTGCAAAATACAAGAAGATCGGCACGAAGAAGCTCATGTACGCGACTGTTGGATCACTTTCACAGTGGCAAGGAGGGAAGAACTCTTCTACAGGAACGTGGTAGAAATGAAAATGAGCGGAGACAATGCAAGTGCTTTGTTCCAGTATATCACAGAAGTCCCCCTCAATAAACGAAAGGGTCGTCTCATAAATTTCCATAGAAAAATCAAAGCGATCTGGTGATATGTCTTAAATTCCAACAAAACATGTTATCACTTATAAAAGGGTATATGAAGTTCCAAACAGTCTGTCATACCGGTGCGCGTTTTGACGACGGTGATTACAAACGGTACTAATGTAAAACACTGCCCAGAAACATGTTTAGTACACTGCACGGGCCGATTCAAGTGCTTTGCTCGTTAAAAAAAAGTCCTCAAATGTATTAATTTCATTTTTTTGAAAAAATGAACCTACCCATTCCTGAATGACAGAAAACTACTTCCATTTTCTAAAAGTGGTTATCCTGGAGCTCTTGTAGCTCCCGTGGATCCTTGAAGAACCATTCATCACTAAGTGGCACGATCTCTTTGGTCCTAATAGCCGATTTTGTCTCTAATTAATTTGGTCTCTCTTCACATCATTTTCTGCTGTTGAAATGTATCGAGGACGCGAGCGCTCCTAGAATTTGGCGCTGGTTCATCACTAGCGGAGGTTGCAAAAATAAAATTCTTTTTTTTTCTTGAATTTCTCGAACGGAATAACTTTTCGTTGTTTCTTCTTATTTCCAAGACTTTTTAAAGAGTAAAACAGCGTGGAAAACTTAATGTCTTACAATATTTAGGTGAAACACAAATTTGGACTTTTGTATTTATAGCAGTAATTGCTCAATTTACCATAATTTTGATTTGCCCTGGATTTGCATGTAAATAACTGAGATTGAGAGCGAAATTAAATTACATTTCATATTTTCCAACCTCTGATTCATCTGCCGTCAAATAGGTTTGATTTTGTTTATGTTTAACTTTAGTGAGCAAATAGGCCAGTTATTTTGACTAAGAAAAGTTTTAAAAAATGTCTGATTTGCTCACTTGGAATACGCCGCGTATGCCTTCAGCTCTCCAACATCCCGGACCAAACACCGTAATCTAGTTTAAAGATAGATCGCTTGACGTAGCACTAATCACTTTGTACCGCGACGATGTTGCCGTTCGTGCAGGTGTCGCACAACTAATTTGATTGGTTTCGGGAACGCTTTTTTAGTAAAGGCTTAAGCCTTACGGAGATACCGGTACCATGGCTCGCTATTCCTAATTTTCCGGCATTCCAACCGAAGGGGGCGCAGCAACGTCACTTCTGGACGTACGTTGTTGTATGGACAAACGACCCCGATTCTGCCGAATCGACCGTTCTCGGGGTTTCGCTTCCCACGATGGAGGGTTATGGGATGGAAGCTCCACCAAAGAGAGAGTTTATCGAAAAGGACACGACCCTCAAGTTTGATTGTTTCTCCACCCTGAGCATTCGACTGACGGAAGAATCTGGAGAGACCCAAGATCTCATCACATGGGAGCAACTAACGGACGACGCACGTGCTGCACTAAGCGAGTTTTACTTCGAGTATGATTTGTCGATGGTAGAGGTTGCAATGCCTTTGAAGGACGATTATTTCTCGATGGTCCTCGAAGAGACATATCCATTTTAGCTAGCTGACAGGCGGCTTTTTCGGTTTAAAAGGTACGAGAGAGAAAATGGTTCTCGGGACGAGCCGCACTTACTTCAGATAATCCGTTAAAAAAAGCTTTTTCTCGCCATGGACTGCAAAATAAGCGTATTGTAATGGCCTCACTTGTTGAAAATCATGCGTCTGCTGAGGTGGCAGTGTATAAAGGCTGTTGGATTAAAGCACTCCTTTGCATTTTTTTTGGTACTTTTCTGCATGCTGAGTTGATGATTACCAGATTACAGTAGACAAAATGGAAAACGGATAGGTGCGTGCAATCTGACAGCACGATCGCGAAATGCAATGCGCGCCTAACGAAAAGAGTTGGCTATTGATTAGACAGCGCCATTTTCACCCCAACGGTGTAGCTTGAACAACATGTTTACCCCGACCTTGGTGCTGCGATCTTGAAGAGCGGGAAGTCGCGAAATAGCATCGTCCCTGTCCTCAGCGAAGTTTCGAACATTGATTATGATCAATGGCGGCGCTCTTTTTTTTTACATGAGGCTTCACGTTAATGTGTCCTTCCGAAGGCTAATTATAGGAGGGGTTGATAAAGAGGCAATTGGAAGAATTACAGCGTACAAATAGGTAGAGCTGTTCGACCAAAATGCTATTAACTTAATGGAGGCAGGTCATTCACGGAATATTTAACTGAATTATATAGATATACTACGTAGTACTTTTTAGCACTAATGATAAGATTTGACTAGTAATCATACCGGTACCCGTAAACGTCGAACATGGGCGTTCGCTTAGGACAGGGGCGATGCGGTAGTGGGTTTATTGGATTATTTCATGTTTTGAAAATTATGACTCGTTCGTGCTTCTTACGAAGTTCCCGGATGACCCAGAACGAAAGTGATTGATGTTAGGGGCTTAAAAGTGGATGGTTTGCACATACACGGACAAGAAGAAAGTAGGGAGGACAGCAAGAAGATATTGTTCAGAGAGACGAGCAGGACGGACCTTGACTCACATGAATACAAATGTACTGGCGTCAGGTTTTGCTTGCAAAACCAATACAGCTCAAGGAAATCGACATGTACCATAGTATTTTCCTTACAGAGTGCTTCAGCTGCTCTGCACTACTTTAATTCGCTGTTTGCTCGATATTTGTCTTGAAATTTGAAAGAAAAAGCGTCCGTCACGCTCGACGTGAAATCGACGTGAGTCCGGATTCGTACCAGGATTGTACCACCGTCGTTTTGGCCAATAAATTGGCGTTTGACAAGGTGCATCCTGGTGAGTTAAACGTAATTATAATAACCCCAACAGCCCCTTTTGGTAGGACAAAAATAGGACCAACTTCTCACTTCTGTTGCTTGTCACAAGCAAATAAAAAAACAGCAATTAGATGTTCGGCATGGCCACCCAACACGTTAAGCAGCAATATAAACCCGTTTGTGATGAAAGCAACTGAGTTCTTGCTTCGTGCATAACGACTGAAACTTGGCGTCGTGAAGAGCTACGTGACGACGATTTGGCCTACATACCAGACCAAAAATTTGTCCTTTTCCATAGGACAAAGTTAAAGGAGCACTTATTCCTGCTCCTGTAAGCGCAGTGATCGCCTACGCTTCTTGCTTTGGAAGCGCACACTCGGAGCACGCTGCTTTGAGGTATTCAGCGAGTTCCGTTGACGGTTTGGTGCGGTTCTAATCCGCGAGTTTTGTCTTGTACTCGGGAGAAGCTGCTCGGGTGCTTCACACGACTTTGATAACTCGTGATCAGTGTGAAATCTGGTGTAGCACGACAGTTGACCGACCCAGCGCTCGGTACGACACAGAGCAACCTCACAGTCACTGCACTGATACCGCGTTTTAAAACCTTTCCGAGTATGTCCGGCATTTTGTTGGTCGTGCTTCAGCTGGCACCATAGAACACAGCATAATTGTGTAGAGTCACCTTCAATTAATATCTGGTACGAAGTCCACGGGTTAGAGCGTACATTTATCATAATGTATCCAGATCAAATAGCCTTACGTGGTCGTGTTTCAATCGCCCTGATAGCCGTCGATTTATCCACTCCGGATCCCTGTTTATCCACGCCGGATCCCTGTCGTAGTGATATCTCTTTTTGTAAGCAAAACCTCGCCCCGACCACAGCTCATGTGTGTCATTTTCATCACCTCCCGGAAGATTTTTCAGTGATCGCAGAGCGCGCGTTGTGTCGGAGGTGGCAGGGGTTCCGAGGAAGAGAGCTGCATCACGGCAAAAAACTTTAAAACTGGAGAGATTATGTTTGTAGCTTTGGTACGAGGTATACGACAAACACCGCGTGTTGTCGTGCAGGTAGTCTTCCGCCTAGTCGTGTATACACTATGATGAAAAGAAATCAAGAGAAGAATTGTAAAGATCACATTACCTGAAAGAGTTGGTGTGACTGGTACGTATTATATACGAGTGTCATGAGCATTTGTAACCAAATTGCCGCCGTCGGCTGCAGTGATGTATGGCAAGCCTTGGCGTTTTTAAGATATCGAGAATAAATGTCGATACCGCCCCTAATCCGATACCAGTATGCAACCAACGATGGTAGGATATGCTTTGCAGGTGGCAAAGGACACCCTTTTTCATCTACCATCCGTATGAGAGCTCTCCACAAGTCCAAATTCTGTGCCAATGTATCGAAATCGATACAGTGACCTAACTCGCGCGAGGTAAACGATGGAGTTGGCACAGATTCATCGTAGATCCACCTCATGTATGCTTTACGAATTACCAGCATCGCCTCGTGGTATGTTTCACACATATCGTCTCCAACTGAAATATGAACTACACGAATGATCTTTGTCGGCGAGGCATAAACAATAAAGCCATCGCGAAGCCCACTGCAAGCGATCCCATGGCGAATTTGACATCTGTGACTTGTTTCTGGTATCAATTCTTTGAACGTCGTAATACCGTACCAGCTTGCAGCCACCTCTACAAAGGTAAACACTCCAAACTTTTCCGCCAGCTCGTTTTCTTTCTCTTTTGTTCGCTCTACCACCCGTGTCTTATATTCCATCACAGCAAAAAATCTGCCTCGATTAGTGCAGAGAATCGACCCTATGTCATCTGATGAAAAGGCAGCGTGCTGAGCTTCACGTCTAGAAGAATAACAAAAGCTTTATCCAGTAATAAATTCAATTGTAAGCAGGGACAACCCACTTACCCGCACAGTAGACCGTAATCTTTCAGTCGCTCGACATGGTAACGAGAATGTTTGTCGAAAAACTGTTGAATGTGAAATACTTGCTTCATTGTGTGAACCAATTTTCATCGCAGCTGACGACGTTGGTGACATGAACCAAGACGATAAAAGTTTCCCACCAGAGGAGTTTTGATCCGTAGTGTCGGTCAAATTCCCATTACAAAGCCTCTCAACAAGCTCTCTTTTTCTGCCGGTAATTGGGAGGCCACCATCACGACAAAGCGACTTCAATTCTTCACATGTTTTGGTTTCTAGCTCTTGTCTAGAGAGGAGAACAGGGGCAACTACTTCCCCATTAGACACGCCATGAGAGCATTGAATTGACAACAACAATACCACCGTTTTCACGTGGGGATCAGTTACGGGGTCTTGCACTAGTTGTGGATCCGGTGAAGAACGAGCAACATGGTGAAAAATTCGACTAGCTGTCGAGCCTGTAATTCGGAACTTTCGCATAAGAAACCAGTCCGGGGTACGTTGTGTCTCCGTTAGCTTCTGAATGGCACATTCGAAAGCTTCAAAGAAGTTGTCAATATTTGACACACTTTGCGTTTTGGTTGGGATGCAGATATATGATCAGCGCGCCGGTCCAAAAGCTCGATCTGTAGTATAGCATGTGGCCACTTTACCAAGACCGGATCGATACGCCAGAGCATACGCAGTTCCCGCCGCAGTATCTGTTGCTTTTACAGCAGGAAGTTTTTTTGACGCCCAATACGCTGTTGTTTCGCCCTTCTCTGCAATCTCTCGTTGGTCTTTACCAGCTTTCTTTCCGTAGGTAAACGGAAAGTTACCAGTTCGCTTGTGTGTGCCAACTATTTTACCACCAACGTTATGGATTTGCTGGTTTACTGCAATGGATTGATAACCCCGGTCCAATGCATGAACTATACCAGGGGGTTTAATCCGGCTTTCAGTAGCGGCACCGCATAAAGACCGTTGTAAAAGCTTCACAATGTCCACAGTCTGCTCCCCACGAGTGGCAACATGCCCTCCGAGAAACAGTCCCGTTGTAAGAGAAACAATCTCATGTTGAACGGGTCCGTACCTGTATACACCACCGATATAAGCATTGATGAATACGCAATATATCCACGGCATATTGTGCTTACCCTTTTTTTTGGGTTTCGAACATGTGCCAGCCCCACGTCATCAACCAAATGAGACCGAAGGCGAATCATATCATCATCAAGCGAGGCAACAGATGTGCCTTCTACGAATCCGATTTCTCCACACAACTGTCTAATGAGTCCAGCCACATGAGAAATATCTCTATTAGGACTCATCTGAGCGGTCCATTGCTCTGTCATACCAGTTCTTTGCGCTCCCAATGCATTCAATATTACCATGTATCGCGTTTGCGGCATCGCGCTTTGTGCCGGGGGAAAGTAATTACGATTGTCTCGGTGGTAGAAGAATGTCGGCGTGACGGCATAGTAACTCATCCAAAGCTCCACCTCCACCAACTGCAGCAACTCTTTCACGCACACATGCCACTCCGGCTCCATGCTTATATCCACGACGTTCTTGATTGCAGATAGTATGGATTCATCCATCCACGCACTTACTAGATCACCGACACTAGCTCGCCCAGACGACGCCGATCCAAACATGCGCCGTCGAAGACGCGCCAAAATCGCACCCACTTCAGTACGAGACTTGATCAACAGCGTGCTCTCAACATCGTTCACTTGCAGCTGCACTTCGCAGCTCTCCACGTCTCGCCATGTCGTTGCCTCAGTAGCGGTGTTCTCGTCGCTATCAGACGAAGAGCTGCTAGATGAGTCGCTCTCAAGCATCTTCTTGTAGCGTTAAGGGCCCTGTAGCTGCACTAGCGCGTGCGCCAAGAGTGCGGTTGAAGTTTCCCTTCAGCAAGTGTCAAAAACGTCTTAAGAACGATTATTTTTGTCCTTCAAAAGGACAAAATTCCCCAGAAGGCGGCAAACACTGACCAAATTTTGGTCCTTTCTCCAAGGACAAAATATGTTGGGGATAAAGAGTCGACTTGTGTGGTGAGGATCCATTTGACTTTCTTACAACATAGCTATATCTTGCAGAAATGTAAGCAGAACTTCTACAGGATTGTGGACATCGTGACAGCCGCAGTGCCCAGGCGAAGATGTGTACAGCCACAACTTATGTAGTACCATAGAGAACAAAACTCACACACAATTGTGGAATTTTTCAAGGTTTTTTAATTTTCGTGAAATCAGTGGCGAAGCAGCCATCAACGCGCTGAAGCTCTACCGCGAGAAAGAAAAGCTTCGACGACGCAAGCAACGACAACGCATTAAAGACGAGATCGAAGGTCTGCGGCGAAGAAGTGACGAGCTGAGTCTGCAAGTCGAAAACCTGAAGCTTGACAAGGAAGTAAAGCGCACTGCTTCAAGTCGACAATTCTCCATCTGGAAAGAGGTTGCTTTGATCCAACGCGAGGAGCGACTGAGGTCGGAGGCAGAGCAGAGGAGGCTGACGACGACGGCGAATACGCAAGCGGTCTACATTGACAATCTGCGCGGGTTGTTCCATCTTCGCCAAAATCCAGCAAGTTTGATGAGCGGAACGGAGCACTCGGAGAACGGCGATACTGGGCACTCGAAGAAACTCGACATGATAGAGCCTCGGCTTGGGATGTCGGATGTTCCTCTCTTTACGTCGCTGTTGCAAAAGATCGATGCATGTTACGCCCGCTTTGACGACGTTGTAAATCGATCAGGCCTGACAGCAATGCCTGTGGGGGAGGTGAACTCTACGCAGTGGCGCAACGACAGTGGTGAGTTGGAGTACC
Organism: Phytophthora betacei; assembly: GCA_011320135.1. Taxonomy (NCBI): domain Eukaryota; phylum Oomycota; class Peronosporomycetes; order Peronosporales; family Peronosporaceae; genus Phytophthora; species Phytophthora betacei. The sequence goes on along the minus strand of JAANHX010000689.1, from coordinate 264,821 downwards.
ATCATGAAAAGCTGCAGAAGCTCGTGTATCCTTTTGATATGGAGAAAGTTCATGAAGTCACCTGGAAAGCTTTTAAGGTTCAGCTGCATCAACGCGATCGACACGTATTCGACGGATTTGGACCTTCTAAAACCACGGTAGTAATGAGGTACCGCTTGGTCCGAACATTGGCAACCGGAACTCAAGTTTCAGTGGTCCAGCGTCTTGCTGCCCGTCGATTCTTTGAGCAGGATCGAGTGGTGTGTATCTGGAAAATGTACACGGAAGGCGAGGATATCTTTCGCGGGATGCACTCAACTCTAACTGGATGGGGTAGTGTTCGACCGCTGCCTGATGGACCTGGAACGCTTGCCGAAGTTTGCATCCGCCAGTTTCCAGTTCTCCTAAACGCGACACCTTCAGTTAGCAATGAATTTTACCAGTTCCTTCACATCACTCTCGATGAGGACAAGAATTCAGTGATGACATCGATCCATAACCGACCGAATGTTTAGAAAACCTCGCAAGATTGAATACTTCAAGAACTTAGTAGTTCAACCAAAACAGTGTAGTAGCTAGAAAATGTCGTTTCTTAAATACGTATACCCGTTCTAACTCCTAAACATTTAAGGTATCGTCTATCCGTAAACATAAAGGCCCTTTACCAATTCTGTACGGGGTATCCTTATAGGACACTCAATTTGGTCATTAAAAACAAATCCTTTCTGTTGGTTTTAGAGCACATAAAATTGTTTAACTTAAGTTCAATAAGTTGTAGAGGAAATCTCTGTTATATCAAACACTTCGCTCTTCAGAGCATCCTCCTTACAAACTCTAAACTCATTTTTTGTCCTTTGCTGATTATAGGACAAACGCTTCGTGGTCACGAATTAATGCCGCGCCTACTCGTTGCGCTACCAGAGCCACACCCTGACTCAGGTCGAATCCGATGGCGAATCATCGCTGGAGAAAACGAACCTGCGTTCGTTTCAACTATTCCAAAGTGAACCTTAATTATGTTTTTATAGGTTCGCTGTTTTATTCGTGAACGGTGGTTCAGATTCAGCTCGCTCTGGCCGTGCTTGTCGGGATGGTCCTGTTGATACTAGATAGAGTGCTACTTCTGGCGTCGTAATATCCTTGAAATTTTATTGTTTCAATACTTGCTTTGGGTGGAGCAGAGAATCTGGTATGATTTTTAAGCGACGCTACAAGTCAAGGCGCTGTCTGTTGCGTCGGCACTTGCGTATAACAGGCAACGCAGTATACATGGTGAAATATATGTTTTTTTCTCGATATTTACAGCAGCTCGGAGAAAGCGTTACAAGTGCAGCATTGCTAGGGGTAGCTGAGCTCGCTTCTCTTGGGTGGTCGATCACTCGCACTCGCCTTTCGCGTAAGGAAAGGATATCGCTAAATCTACTGGCTGTGGTAAAATTGTGGTGTGTCAGTCTGTAAGGCGCCATGTCGACCATCTTATGCTTAGCAGTGCTGCGTATTTTTACAATGGGAGTAGGCACTACAGCCCATGACGGTACTGGATGTCATCGTTGCTTTGAACTTCACCGTCGCGCTGCTTAAACTTGCACGAATGATGGAATTGCTTCGTGACACCGCTCATGTTAATTAATCTAGAGAACTTTAACACTAGGATAAAGATCCTTTTTTTGCGATTCAGTCGATTTCGCTTTGTTTTTATCTGGATTACTTGACCATGTCTAAATTTTCTACTTCTACCAAGTGTAAGATATCTACGAGCACTTGGCATAGCTCATTTATTTTACAATTTCTTCCAGTTTGTGGATGTCACGCACCGATACACTTGGTAAAATGCGGATATAACGCTGGTGATTGTAGTCAGTATTAGTTTTGGACCTGTGCAGTACATTTATTCAGGCTTCAGTTTTTTTGTAATTTGTGATTGACGTGTAGATTCCAAGAAAAACTTCCCCAAAATGCCAAAATGGCGGGAGTGCAGACCCCAGAACCCTCCTACCTTAAGAAGGTCCGAGTAACACCATCGCGCTACATATACTAGGCTTTTCATGCCGACGCAGTGGTCTGCAACGCCAATGCTGGCAGCACTCACATTTTAAGTTTCAAAGCATGATATTTCGAAGCAAAAATAGATTTTTCTGCTTGCAAAAAGACAAGTTTTGTCCTGCTTTAGTCTCGCTTTCGTTGCCGGTCATCAGGCTACCAGTGTTGATAATTGGAGATTGGGTCGGAGTCGATGACACAGAAATACCCATCGGGTGGCGTAACTTAAGACCGGCCTTAAGGTCCTGTAGCGATGGCGCATGGCCGGGAGAGTTTTCAACAGCTCAACGAGGAACATCAGCTTTGGATTACCGTCAGAAAAAAAAACCGTCTCTGTTTTGCCCACGTATCATCATCATTGCTGTAATATCGTACGGCTTTCAGTTTAACCCCGCGACGTTCTTCATTACGGATGGAACTCATCAATGGCCCCGTGGCACTGTTGCCTTCAGGATAGTAAGTAAAATGATGTGCGCTATTGTCCTTAATTAAGGAGTCGTAGCGACGGTAAAGAATGGCCTAATACCCAACATACCGGCGTTCTTCAAGAAGGAATTGAAGCTGGATCTGACTCAATCGGACGTGAGTGAGAGAATTCTCCAGTACTTTAGGCTGTTTCGACAACTTGTCGAGGAAGAAGGTCTGGAGGGTTGTTTTATTGGGAATGAAGGGGCGAAAGAAAAGTGCAAGCTTCTCGTCGCTTCGATTGAACCAGCCACCCTTCGAGACAACATCAAGTCTATCATTAAGTACCAGAATCGTGCTGCTGGTGAAAATGAAAGGGAGCTTTTCGATTTGGTAGTGAAAATGGCACTGGAGCAGGACAGGGAGTACCGCAGTCGAAAGAAGCCTAACATTTCAGCGCGCCAAGTCGAACAAGACCACCGCAGCAAGTCCACCAGTGCTAAACATAGACGTAATGGACAGGACAAAGAGCAAGCGTCCAGGCCTGGTAAACTTCAGCGTACGAGCGCATCTTCCGCTAGAGACTCCAAGTCTGGTGAAACCAAGGGCCCACGTGATGGCTGTCTGAAGTGTGGCGGAGCTCATTATCTCTCGAAGTGCCCAGACGCTAGCGAAGAGGAGAAAATGAACCTACTTCGCTTGCACTGTGGAGAGCGAAAGAAAGACACTGGAAGAGAAGTGAAAAGAGCCAAACGCATTAAGGATTGTCTTGCGAAGGACGACAGGAGTATTCTCATCAATGGTAAATTGCGGATGCCGTATTGTGCTGACTCTGGCTCAGACAATAGTATTATCGGGAGATCCAAAGCGGAGGAGCTTGCCAAGTTGGACAACCGTGTGATACTACAGCCACTGGAGCAGCCAGTACTGAGTAAAGCCGTTGGCGATCGGATTATTACTGCGAGGAATGTGATTGAGGTGCGGATTCTTATTCACACTGCGGCCGGCCCTGTGACACCGACGCAGCGCTTCAGATGTCTTGTGATTGAAGATGAGGAGGAAGAATTTATCCTCGGTCAAGACATTTTGCGTACCCTCGGAATAGACGTCAACCAGCAACTGGAACAACTCGCACGATTATCACAGGGAAATGATGACCCTATCGAAATGGATGACGATGCGAGGACTCGGAAGTTCACGAGCGCGGAGGTAAAGGAGGCCGTCGAAGAATTAATTCAACGAGCACTAAAGAATGGTTTCCCACCCGAAATAGAGGACCGACTACGGGTAATTTGCTTCATGTATGACGTGTGGAGAAACAATTTGGGCCCGGATCCTCCTGCGAGTGTTCCTCCACTTCCGATTAAGCTAACTGAAGGCGCAAAACCGTACCGGTGCAAGCCACGGAAGTACCCGCCACATCTAAGAAAATTTCTACAAGACTTCAACGAGGAACTTGTGAAACTTGGGTGGGTGTTTGAGAACCCCAATAGCCGATGGGCATGCCCGGCAGTACCAGTCAAGAAGCCTGGCTCAGCGGAATACAGGCAGACGAACGACTATCGTCCCGTGAACGCAATGACAGAACCGCTGGCGGGTCTAATGCCCATTCTCCAGCTCATAACGGAACATGTGAGAGGTATGAAGCATTTTGGACTATTCGATTTCATTCGTGGATTCTGGCAATTGCCACTGGAGGAGGCGTGTCGTGAAATCTTGTCATACATGACTGATCAAAAAATTTACACCCCCACACGAGTGCCTCAAGGATGCAGTGATGCAGCGCTGTATTTCCAGCGTACAATGGAAGATTGCTTTCAGAAGCTTTTGTACAAACATCTTCTGGTGTGGGTAGACGATTTACTTCTGTTCGCAGCTGATTCAGAAACTTATTTGGAGAAACTTCAAGAACTACTGGAACTGATGGATTTCTTCGGTCTGAAGTTAAGTGCAAAGAAGACAAGCCTCTATCAAACTACGGTGAAGTGGTGCGGTAAACTGATCTCTGGTGAGGGCGTGAGGCACGATCCGGAGCGCATCGAAGCACTGAGGCAGGTGCCACCACCGACTACAGCAGGAGAACTTCAACAGTTCTTGTGTGCTACAGGCTGGATGCGTGACAGCATTATTGATTACGCAAGAACCGCGAAACCCCTCCAGCAGCTTCTTGATGCCGCGTTGGAGAGCAAGAAAAAGACATTCTTGATGCCGCGTTGGAGAGCAAGAAAAAGACAAAGCGAATCGCTGCGGGGATCTCACTGGTGATGAGCGAGAAGGAGCTCCAGGCATTCAATGACTTGAAGGGCAGTTTGTGTAACGCAGCGATGCTGGCTCACCCCAACGACGAGGCAACCATTTGTCTATTCACAGACGCTTCAGACATTGGATGGGGAGCTATTGTAACCCAAGTGAAGGACTGGGATGAGGATAGCAGTATTCCGAATCAATCTCACGAGCTATTGACATGCATGGGTGGAACTTTCTCTGGTGCCCAGTTGAACTGGAGCGTCATTGAGAAAGAAGGATTTCCGATTGTGGTGGCTTGCGAGAAATTGGATTACCTATTGTTGAGACCTCAAGGCTTTAAACTTTTCTGTGATCACCGCAATTAAATTCACATCTTCGCACCGTCCGTAGAGATGAAGAAGCACGTCAGAGGGAAGCAGCTGAGATGGTCACTAAAGTTAATGGAGCACCGCTACGTCATCGAGCACATTGACGGTGAATTGAACGTATGGGCAGATTTAATATCGAGGTGGGGAGGTTCTCCACAGCCAACTAGCAAGATCTTCCGTGTGCAGACCCGTAGCGACCGGAACCAGTTGCAGATACGACCACTAGATGACGACCAACTACAGTGGCCTTCGTTGGACGATGTTTTAGATGCACAACGGCAGCATGTGCGCTCACTACCTGCAGTTCAATTGGTCGAGGATGAACAAGGTCTACTGAGGACTAATGGTAGAGTGTGAATTCCATCTCGAGCTACTGAACTGTTACGACGAGTGTTCATTGTGGCTCATTGTGGAGCACAGGGGCACCGCGGACGCCAATCTATGGAACTCCATCTCAACCGATACTGTTATGTGGACAATTTACGAGCTTCAGTGGATAAATTTCTTTCTCGCTGTCTACTCTGCCTACATACGAAAGGGGGGAAGGTGATACCAAGGCCGTGGGGAGAAACATTTCGAGCAGAGAACAGAAATGAAGCTCTTCACTGGGATTTTTTGTACTTGGGTGATAGCTTTGGGACCAGCAAGTATCTGCTGGTACTGAAAGACGACTGCACCGCTGGTCGTCTGTGATTCACCGACAAGTACTGTAGCAGCTGAAGCACTGCTAGCGTGGCACAGCCGCTATGGAATACCCAAGACCTGGATCAGTGACAATGGGAGTCATTTCAGGAACGAAGTGATTGGAGATTTGTGTCGGTGGCTAAAGAGCAAGCAGGAGTTTACAGTGGCCTATTGTCCTTGGATCAACGGAACGATTGAGCGTCTGAACAGAGACATCTTGAAGGTGTTCAGGACGATGCTACTCGACTACAAGCTGGACACCAAGGATTGGACAGCGTTGGTACCTCTTGTTCAGGCCAACCTGAATCACACGGCTGTACCTTCACTCGGCGGACGAGCGCCAGTAGAGATGTTCACAGGCTTGCCATACCCATCACCGCTTGAAGTTATATTCGTGGACACTGAAAAAGGCCCAAAGAACATTCCGGTGGTGAACCCGAGTGTTATGCTTGAACATCAACTACTAGAGCTTAGAGAGCGTGTTCAAGAGATGCACCACCAGATGAAAGACCAACGTGCAAAGCAGACACTGCTGAACCAGAAACAAAGGCGTGGTGAGAGATTGGTCGACTTCTCAGTTGGTGACTATGTTTTAAAGTCACGGGTCGATGAGAAGGTAGGCAACAAGTTGTTGGTAACATGGATCGGACCCTTCGTTATCACACGCGCGGACTCACACTCATTCCGTGTGAAAAATCTCCTTAGTGGAAAGGAGAATGACGTACACGCATCCCGTCTCAAATTCTACGCGGACAACGACCTGAACGTCAACGAGGAACTCTTGGAACACATTGCATCACAGGGAATCGTACTAAAGGTGAACAGCATCCGTGACCATCGTTGGAATGACCGGATCAAAGACTACGAACTGCTGATGCATTCGCATGGTTTAGAGGAAATTGAAGATTCATGGGAGCCCATGCAGTCTATGCGCAAGGATGTAAGGCTCATGGTGGAAACTTACGCAAAACAGACTCATGATAACGACTTCATGGCAGCAGTGGAATCGCCGTAGCTACTTCGTGACCGACGGGTGTTGGCGAACTACAAAACAAACACGGGCAATCCAGAACATCGATAGGGAGATGCTCCAAGGCCATTGAAGTGTTGAAACCCGATTGTGATGGACTACATTTGGCGAGATTAGCCTCGGGGGGAACTGTAGTAGGAGATGGCTAATGCAGAGCCAAATCTCGCTCACAGGAGTGTACAGGAGATCGAACACCAAGTACACTAGCTGGCGGTTAGGAATTCAATAAGATAGTTCAGGGTTGAACTAGGAACGGGTTCTGGTTGAATGCAACCAGGGCATGTGTTAGTCTAGCAGAAAGGAAGTGCAACAACCATGGTGCTGTTCACTTTTCCATTTGCTCAACGGAGCTCATTGGGAATACAATCGGCGAACTAGTCTTTGGAAGTGCCAGCTTCCCCATTTGGAGTGTGTTTGTTATCGAAACCCACTACAATTGCCGGGATTTCCAAACCCGTCGTACACTTGACGATCGCGCTGATGGTGCGGGAACTCATTACTTTTCCAGACAGCATGAACAGCCTTCTCTAGATCGTAGGGAAGCACGAATTTTTGCAGTTTTTGGTGGTACTCCAACTCACCATTATCATTTCGCCAATGCGTTGAGTTTGTCTCCTCAGTATCCATTGTTGACAAATCACAGCCATTCATTACCTCGTCCACTCGGTTGTAACATGCATCGATGTTTTGCAGAAGCGACGTAAAGAGAGGAACATCCGACATCCCAAGCCGAGGCTCTATCATGTCGAGTTTCTCCGAGTGCCCAGTATCGCCCTTCTCCGAGTGCTCCGTTCCGGTCATCAAACTTGCTGGCTTTTGGCGAAGATGGAACAACCCGCGCAGATTGTCAATGTAGACCGCTTGCGTATACGCCGTCGTGGTCAGCCTCCTCTGCTCTGCCTCCGACCGCAGTCGTTCCTCGCGTTGGATCAAAGCAACCTCTTTCCAGATGGAGAATTGTCGACTTGAAGCGTTGCGCTTTACTTCCTTGTCAAGCTTCAGGTTTTTGACTTGCAGACTCAGCTCGTCACTTCTTCGACGTAGACCATCGATCTCGTCTTTGATGCGTTGGCGTTGCTTGCGCCGTCGGAGCTTTTCTTTCTCGCGGTAGAGTTTTAGCGCGTTGATGGCTGCTTCGCCACTGATTTCACGCCCTCGAACATTCCCGGGGGATGCCGCTCCGCGTAGTTCAGGCATCACAAGCGTGCCGCTTGGCTCCATATTGTCGGTTGACACCAATGAATGCATCTCCAGGAAATTCGTAGTCTCCAAGAAGAAGGCGGCGTCGGTAAGAAGTTCAGCGTTGGATTCCATCTTGCGTGGTATGTTGGTCACAGAGTGGAGGTGGATCGGAATCTGTTGACGGCAGAATCGTCAGGCTGACGAAGCAAACGAACTGCGCTACTGAACCAGTCTTTACTTCACGTAATGAAGACGTGAGCAAATCGCCGAAAATAACCAGTTCAGCAGCCGGTGGCAGAGAGGTCGGAGCATCGTAATGCTCTATCTTTTTTTTAATAAAATGTAATTTACATGTACTGGCCCCACAGAGTGCACATTGATCGCTTTTAGCTCCTTCTCCACGTTTTGGGATAAGGGTTCAGGGGGTAAGGTTGTAAATAAATGCCTTCTCTGCTTCGATGTAGAGTCTATTGATAGAGTCCGTCGCTGTGGAGTCTAGGAATAAATTCGACACCAGGACCCCAGCCCAGTCTAGGGCATACAAATTGAAGTGCTGTACACCAGAAGGCTTGTACCGGGTACTACGTTGTAGGGCATGACTTAACATATAAACACAGCGCCAGCAAAAGTACCGATCTAACAAGCGCCCAGGCACCCTCATAGCCTATCGAAACAGCTCCACAACCTGAAGGAGATCTAAATCATGTTCAAGTACAGCATGCAATTTGTAATCACCATACCGGTTCCGGTATTCTAGATGATCCGTTTGATACACACGTGATCTGCTGGTATTGGATTTGTTCCGTCCGTAAAAGTATGTGTCGCACCCGTGACATGGACACTTCAACTTTATATTATTCTGTTTGCTGTGTCCTGGAATTTGGCGTAGTGTCTTCCAATACAATACGTAGACTCGACGGACGGCCATTCTTGACTGAAAATGCATATTTCTTGTACTGTTTCTTTATCACCACGAGCTGAATAAAGTAGTGTTTTGTATGAGGGTTTCCACCTGAAAGCCGAGTGAAAGGAAGTAGCGCTTCGATTGACGAAATGAAAACATAGGTTTCGCATATTTACTTATGCTTTGTGAAGATACCCTAACCCTACTGACGCCCCTGTACGAGCTGCAAATCTCAGGAAACGGAAGCTGCTTCCGACTTACTTGATTTTTGTAAAAGTCTCTGTCTGAAGTAAATTCCGCGTCCAGAAACAACAAAACATGCAACTCTCGATTGCATGTCCAATCGGAGCACTTTGTTCTATTCGTTTTCGCGAGCACAGAAAATGTGAATAAAATATTGAATGTGCAAAAAGTTCGAAGGTGAACAAAAATAAGTTGTAGAAGGCCTCGAGTGCGTAAAGGAATTGACAAGATCAAAAGTACTATGCGGTTTTGACGAGACTGAGAGTACTATTACAAAACTAAAAATACTTCAGCAAGACCAAAAATACTGATGAAATAATATATTACTTGCACTGTAGATGGGTATGTTTCGACTTAACAACCGACGCTTCCTGACCAGGCGAATGCACCCTGCTAGCGTATCGATTGTAAGAACATTCAGATTAAACTCGGCGGTGTCTTTCAGCCAGTGCTTCGTGTAGTATGCATATTACATTGCCAGTATAGAATCGTTTGCGTTTTTGGCATCTGAAGCTCCCATTTATACAGCGAAATTTCTCACTTCACTCCTTTAATCAGCTTGGCAACACTCAGCCGGCTAGCCAAAACACCACTCCGCTTTCTCTCCAAAGCCGTCCACTCAATAACAGGCTTAAATAGGTGGCGGGCGGCGTCAGCGCTTCAGTACATTTTGTACATATCCCTCCAGTTCTTTGCCGGCGGAAGAATTGAAATCGGCTCTTTGCAGGATTCACCGACCGTATGTTCTTGTCTAGTGCTTGCAGTGCGGTGCTCAGTCGGCTAAATCATTGCCACAAGCACGTCGATCTTATCTTCAATAGCTTTTAATGATTTCTCAACGGTTTTTAGTCTCGTTTCGATTGACGAGGGGGGCGATGGAACATGAGTCACTTTGTTACGTTTGCGTCGAAAAAATGTAGTAGGGTACCCTACGTGAGCTTCGCGATCAGGGGCTAAGCTGTCGGCAAGTTGGGTGCCTTCATCAGTTGCTGCTTGATCTAAGCGATATCGCACCAGGGTTTCTGCTGACTCGTTTTGATTCCACCCAGCCCACCACTTTTCCATGCGAAGTGACCATCGTCGTTCAGGCGGCGCGAACATAAATCTGTACTGGGCGCCAGCGCGGCGGGATGTGTGAGAAGTGAACCAGATATCTCGCCACTGTTGTCGAACGTAGCTCCGGGTGGTCACCCCATTGCGATTGAGATCTCAGTTAAGCAATGTGATGAATGCCTGTTCGAACATCTTCTTACCCCACTCGACCCGTGTACTCTCGCAACCTGTACATGCAGCGTCTGTCTTGATAACCCTATTCGATATTTTCGATAGCGCAGGGAAAAATATAGTCGCCGTCGTCCCACTTGTGATCGGTTTTGGTTTCAGCGTACGTCAGCCATGTCGTCAGATGCGTAAGTACATCCAGCGGACTCTCGCTGTCATCCCGATAATGCATGTTGTAGCAGCGGCCTTCAGCAACTTCTGTCTTCCTTCCTTCAATTTTGTACACGCCATAGCTAATCGAAACTTCGGGGTCGGAGGTGCTCGGTCGCACAAGGCCCAATGTAACGTTCTTCCACGTGAGACTGAGCACTTCATTAATCCGGCACATACCGTAGAAATCAAAAGCGGAGACAGCGAGGAGCCACAAATGACTTGCCTCCGTGAACCCGGGGGCGCTCTCCAAGTGGGAGTGGATTACTCGGAGCATATCCAACGAAATTGGTGTCGCTTGGCGCTGCGTGAATTCACTGTTCTTGCGCTTCTTCAGTCCGCGCATAAACGGACGGACAAACGCATCCTTGACAGGATTACCAAGTCCATACTTGTTACCTTGATCGTCTGTGAGTATCATCCACTTATCAGGTCCTGCTGCCTCTCGACGTTCGTAACCTCCGTAATACACCTTTGCCAGGTCAAGATGGTGCTACTCCACTTCAAAGTGGTGAAGTAACTAAACCTTTCTAAATATTATTCTCAATTTTTACATCAGAATTTATGTCACTTCACAAATATGTCGAGTAAACGCACTCCGTACTTCAAAGTGGTTTATTCGCAGTTCAAAGCGGATCAACCCCCGTGAGCGAGCACTTCATTGCCATTCCTCGTTCTCTCTTATCAATCTTTTCCCAAGCCCCCAAACACAGCCAAGCCTCTACCTACCCCAAGATGCCCAGAGCCCCGCACCCCGCATGTGCCAGAGCTCGTGTCCTCGACAGCCTCCGTGTCGGCGGTGACTAAATGCTTGTGGCCGCCCACAACGGCATCCCCGCCACCACAGCACGTCGAATTGTGGAAGCAAACGGAAGCACACGTCGCTGAACGAGCCGACTTGGTACTTGTACGGCTGGCTCCGTACTCTCCAATATGTAACCCCATTCAAGGTACGCAGTATACTGTATTACAATATTTTTTAAATGGCATACTAACCGACTTTTGAGCTGATGCTACAGACTGTTTTAGTGTTCTCAAGGCCAAGATCAAGGCCGAACTTGCCTTGTCCCGTAAACGGATGGTTGTGGAGCATCCTCACGGGACGGTTGCGGCTGCTCGGATGGAGAAACTGGAGCGCACGGCGAGGCGCCGCATCGGATGTATCGACTTGCGCCTTGCTAACAGGTTGGCACTGCATTGCCAGCATTCCGTTGCTGCCGCGGAGCGCATGGAAGACATGCAGTACGGCACCTAGCTGCAGCTCAACCTGAGGGGACCACTTTGCTCTGCGTTTTCGCCACTTTGAATTTCCTTTTTAGTGCTACTTTTTCGTAATCAAATTTTTGTTTTTATATTTTTTTAAAAATCCGGTTTGAAGTGGAGTAGCACCATCTTGACCTGGAAAAGGTGTAGTTTGCTACAGCTGCGCGAATCTTCTCTGCGGTTTGGTTGGAAACCGAAGCGGATGCAGAGACACTTTCCATGAAGGCGACTAGTAGAGAAGGTAGCTCGTGATGTCGCGTAAGTGCTGGGTTGGGATACTCATTGGCGATAAAAAAACTCGCAGAACTTCCTGAAATATGATGCATACATATTTCTTGTGTCCTGCTTAATCACGTGTGTTGCTGTGTCGATACCGCCTTGTAACAGCTCTTGGAATGATGCGAGGTGTCCTGCCATAAATACGATAGACACTGGCTGGGTATACGCTTGTCGTCCAGCCAAAATAACAATGAGCTGCAGAACCAATCATTTAACGATTCAAACTTTAGTCTTGTTTAGTATTTAGAGTCTTGTTTAATACTTAGAGTCTAGTTTAGTACTTAGAGTCTTGTTGTTAGGGGTTAAATCCGATTGGTTAAAATTAAAACAAAAACTATCCCTTAACCTTCTTCACAATCCTTCTTCACTATCCGAATCAAAACCAAACACCTCCCGAAAGCAACGCTCGTCCGTCAGATCCTTCTCCATTTTCTTCATCTTGTTCTCATATATCTTGTCTTTCTAAAAAAAAGCCCGCCATATATATCCCTTCAAGCTCAGCTAAACTTGCACAATTCTTGCCTTCTTTGAAGCTGTCAATTTCATCTTGAATTAGAGTTCTGAGAGCTGCGTTTTGGGCCTGTATCTCCTCACAACTGATAAGCCACCGCTTGACGCGCTCGTTATACGTCGTTCGTAAATAGGCAAGATATTTTTTAAGGTGGACCCTCTCTCCAAAAATAGTATGGGCGTCCGCATCGAGCATTTGTGACTTGTACTGACCGAATACTTTGCATGTTTCTTGAAACAAATTCTCAGCAGGTTCTCCTTGAAACTCTGGTGGCATCCAATGGCGCTTGTCAGGATGCAAAAGAAGGTCGGCCTTTCGGAACCACGCCTTTGAAAGCAAGTCGATTTCGTCCATCTAATACTAAAAGGCAGTCAGTGTTAGTGTTTAGCTGAAAGCTTACTGGAATATCTGTACCTGAGCAAAAATGTACTCAAACAGCGGTCCGTTTTGACTGGGCTTCTTAAGGGGATGTTGTCTTAGCCCTTTCGGCTGTGGCTTGTCAGGGAGAGCGCTGTGCTCCACCCCTCTAAGCTCCTGTCGGAGCGCTGGCATTATTAGATACAAATAGTAAGTACCACAATTGTGTATAAAATATAAGATACGGTACCTTCGAGTTTCTGGAATAGTTGTGTAGCGCGACGAGAACGCTGCTCGGAGACGCGCTTGGCGCGGTGCTTAACCCACGACCTCTTGCGAATATCAACCCTGGATTCACGTGCTTTTATCCCCTTGCACTTCTTCGCGTGCTTTGAGAAGTTCGTGCGAGATATCAATCTCTCACACTTCACGCATTCTTTTGTCGTGGCGTTGCCGTACGGCACCTTTGTCATTTTGTTTTGGAGTAATTGCAAAAATTGCGTCCAGGCTGGCCATTGTTTTTTTTAAATGTGATATTTGGTGCTGTTTGGCTAAAACTACTTTTTGCATGGGTTGTTTTTGAGTTGCGTCAGTGAAAGAAGTCAAGTTCCTTGCAAGGCTCAGGTGTCATTTTACGATTCTAGTCCTGCTTCTGATGCTGTATTATACAGCATAAAGATAAGCTTGACCAAAGTAAAGTCGGCTACCTGTGCATAACCGTATCTGTTTGTAACCCTCTTCCAGCAAAAGAGTCGGATGCATGTGATGATTGTAGTTGATCGCAATGTGTGATTGGCTAAAGCACTAGATACGCTCACTACCTAGCCGTGTAAAAAAATGTTCCAGGTGCTATCCTTGCAAAACCGATTGGCATTCACTTTTCGCGCCAAGTATTGGCGCGCAGCTAAAACGCGCGCGAAGCTGCATTGAGCGGAGGAAAGTTTTGCTCATTTGGCAATCAAAGGCTTGTGCAAAAAACAATTCGACAAAGTTTCCTCCGGCTACATTTTGGTACGCTGCCCGTTGATCTTCCTCTTCGTCTTCCACCTGATCAATCCTACGCTTCCTAAATCTAATCTTCTTCCTCATGTCAGACGGGATGGTGTTGCCGTTCTTCCAGGTCACATGCCAGGTCTGTGTCAGTGTTTTCGCTGTTGTCTCGGCGAACCTTGTTGTATAACGCTACGCGACCGCCAAAGGTACGCGTGTATCCCTCGCAGTAATACGGGGGTTCAAGGCTACGCTGTTGCTTGTCGGAGTAAGCTGAACACACCTTGCACAAGTATTAACGAAGTTTGTTGTTGTACGTTTCCGTACTTTTTGTGAGCACATGCGGAAGTCCAGACGCTGGAGCTGACAGCAAGTTTTGCGCCTGCATGTTACCCTCAAAATCGTTTTTTGGCTGGGCCAGAAGCTCGACATGAAGCCGCGCAAGATAGTCAGCATGGGTGGGTACTGGCTTTCCTTGTTCGCTCATTACTAGTTTGTGGATAATGTATCCGTTCACCAATGCCATGTCTACGGTATCAAAGAATAGATTCTTGTAGTACGAGTCATGGCGCAGCGCTTTCTGGATCGAATGGCGGTGCACACGCAGTTGGTCATGCCCGTCTACGCCTCCCATGCCTTTGCTGTAGGTGCGTTCCAAATCCGGGCATACCACATCAAGGGGCGCCCCATTGCCCTTCTGTCTTCGGCGAACACTGACACGTTTTGTGCTACAGCCTGTGGCTAAGAAATTGACGATGCGCGAGTCTTTCCAGGAAGCAGCGACCTTCCCAGGGATGCGTGGATTTATTACAACACGGTAATAGCCGCGTGAGACCCTCCTCGCAGGTCTCGGTTGGCTCTTTGCGGACGAAAACTGGATATGTTGGCTCCAGCCTTTTCGATTGACACGCGTTGTTCCTACTGGATTGACTCCCATCCTCAAAGGTCATTCTGCAAGCTCCACACAAGTGTAATAGTTGTCAGTGACAAGTAATCTCTTCCCAACTGTCCTCGCAAGGCCTTGGTAAGATTGCGGATGACGGCTTTTGGAATGGAAGATTGCGTGTCTTCCTTTCCTTGATAAATTTCTATGGTGTATCATACAGCAAAACACGTACAGCGTTAGCTACTGGAATCCATTGTGATGTATGATACATCATTGCTGATTCACATATGCTTTATACAACCGAATGTGCAAACCGATCATCAAGTGAGGTTCGATACAGCGGAAATTGTTTGAGTAGCCATAACTTATGTTGCCGTTTGTACTGCATCGATGTGTTTCGCGCCACGGGTTTGTCTGTTTTCTCCTTATTCAACATGCATACCAAAGCTATATATTACATACACGGAATACTTTCCATTATCATCATTTTCAATGCATGTTCGTACATTTTCGTAGCTTACATTTTCCGTGTTTATGAACTTCTTAAAACTTGCCACTTTCGTGGCCATTGTGAAGACCAGAAGCCTGGAGTAGCCAGAACCGATGATGGTTTTGGTAACATGGTTACAAGGTGTGGAGCACACAGGGGTACGGAGTACCCGAAGAGCTAACAAACTCTCAGAATATAAGTTAGAGAATTAACATACGCTCAGTACATAAGCTGGAGAATTAACAAGGTCTCTCAGTACGTTGGCTGAAAGCCACACGTTATGCATTTGATTAGGTTTAACTATGCTAGATAGCTAAACAGATACAATTACACCTAGGCGGCTTGGCCGCAATAATAGTAAATGAAACACTTCTGATTTTGAAGCATAAAAGCTAAGGTATTAACTTTGAGCCCTGGTCTTGGGCTGTAAGTGTCCTTTGAATAAGGAACTTAGTATTAGTGACTCCTTGAGTCGAACGCCTTCCTCTGATGCTAAAGCTACGGCAGCCCCGCTGCACTAGAAAGCACTTGTAGTCAATCCAGCTCCTGAGTCGGTTGACTATATCCTCTGCGAGGATGGAACCCCCCGTGTTCGTGAATTTGCCCCCGGCGCAGCAGGACGCGCTTGCTAATCAAATGTCCTTGCTTGGCCCGGAGGGCGTGGCTCATCTTGCATCGCAAGGTTCAGAGGCGGTCACTGCCAGACTGGAATCGTTCTCCCGCTACGAGAGCGCGTTCTTGGAGCACGTCCAAGAGAAGTTGAGCGCCGCAACAGCGGCGGCGTCGATGACGCGTGAAGAGTCTATGAGACTGAAACCGCTCATGGTGAGCGTGAAACCCTTCGAGGGAAGGGATGGAGAGAATCTTCTTCTCTGGACCCGTGAGGTTGAGATGGCCGTGGGATCGGCCCTGCATCAGTCTGAGCATCAGCGCGTGCCGCTGGCTATCTCCAGGCTTGGAGGTCGCGCTCGCGAAGGGGCACTAACGTGCGGCACGTCTGTTGACGCTGCATTTCTTACTTAGGATCAGCTGAAGCAACAGCTTTCGCGCGTGTTCGCGCCGCCTAATGATGCGTACCGTATCCGGTCGAAGTTCCTTGCTACCCGCCAGGGTAAGAAGGATTTATTGAACTATGTCGAAGGGTTGAGAACTCTTATCGCCGGAATGGCGGCGGACCGTCTTCCGGAGCTGGTCAGCGTGATTGGGTTCATGGAGGGACTTCGTGTGAGCGCAGCTCGAACGAAAGTGTTCCGTGTACACCCTAACGCTTTCAAAGAGGCGGTGGATGTGGCATTACATGCCGAGCACATCTTCAGGTCGGCTCGACCTGGTTGGAGCGCTAATAGCGCAAGCCCATCTAGCGGTCCAGAGCCGATAGACCTCAGCTATACTGAAGACGAAGAAGCGGAGCTTCTTGCTGCGGAGCAGCGCGCCGGCATCCGCCAATGCTTTGTGTGTAATAGCACTAAGCACTTGAGGGCTTATTGCCCTCTGCGCAATAAGCGCAAAGCTCCGGCGAGCCAACCCTTCGGGACATCACCGGGAAACGGCAACTTCCAGTAGGCGCGGGGTGGCCTACTGGGGAAGAACTGAGCTCTGTTGTGTCTCGAAAAGGTAGAGGGCAACGGGGCTCAGCCCCGAAGAGAGGTAAGCTCTCTTACGAGAAGCGCGTGTGCAAGCCGGGCTTGGTGGTCGTTCAAGCGAACGTGAAGTCTTGATTGACTCGGAAGCCTCGGGCAATTACTTCCGTCGCTCCACCTTGGAAGGGAGTTGGCTGTATGCTGAGGCCCTGGAAGTGCCAACGAGAGATACAATCTCTGTCCGTCTCGCGACGGGGACACTGGTAGCTGTGTCGAAGGTCTCTGTCGACCTTGAAGTAAAGTTTGAGAACTTTGATATCGTGGAACGCTGTTTGGCCTTAGCCCTGGATGCGAGGTATGACCTCATCCTTGGCATGGCCTGGCTGGAAAGCTATAGTATTTACTATCGCTAAGCTTATCTGAAATCTTCTCACCGATCAATGTTGGGGCTTGGCGCACCGTTAATAATTTCAATGGGCCTACTTTAAGCTAACTACTTCGGCTTACACGTTAGCGCACATGTATGAGGAAGCCTAAGTTGCGTTTCACTTAGATTAACTACGTTTTCGTCCGAAAGTATAGTTTTCCTTAATTAGGAATGCAAAGCCGATTTCCGGTAAAACCAGAACTCTTTATTTGCTAGTGTATCTAATATTCTAAACGAAAGGTA
This sequence comes from Phytophthora betacei, assembly GCA_011320135.1. Lineage (NCBI taxonomy): Eukaryota > Oomycota > Peronosporomycetes > Peronosporales > Peronosporaceae > Phytophthora > Phytophthora betacei. The sequence continues at coordinate 247,282 of JAANHX010000689.1, read as the reverse complement.
TTTATCAACGAATGGTTGACAGAATCTTACTATTTTTACAGGTTGAAATAGTGACTTTCAACCACTTACTCCCTTAAATGCGTGCAGACCCACAGTCTGCCAAATGCATCCATTGGTGTATCTCACACCAATGTGGAAAACCTCTTTCGTAACCAAGTGGCTACGTGTAGCCACTTACGTGTAACCCCGTTCCCTCCCCCCCTCCCGGTAAAGCTAAGACGTCTCTAGGCTTAGCACATGATTAAACGTTTGAGAAACCCGAGCCCATTTCGTAATGAGCTCGCCGAGGAAGCCACCCGCGCAAGAGTCTTCTTCGGTAGACCCTGTTATGTCTGTGTCTGCACCTGCAGGCACCACCACTTCAGTGCCCGTGCAAGCGAACACACCTGCGACAGCAAAAAATCGTTTTGGCACGCAATACCATGCTAAGTTTAAGCAAAACCATACACAAGCTACGACTGACAAACAGTCAGTCGTCAAGGAGGGCTCGTCAGATATGTCTACCGAGAGCACTTTAAATTCTGTTGGTAACGACGCATACATCTTCTGCGCAACGATTTACAGTCATGTCTATCTTTATTATGACGATCAAATATGCTCCTCCGAGCTAGATCTAGCACGCGAGTATCTACCTGTAGCATCCAGTTGTCACGCAGACATAACTATACGTGATGTTGTCAAACGTGACCTCACGAAATGCAAGAGGTAGGTCGCAAGGCGATTGGTGAGGCACAACATGTGAGCACTAAGGATATTGTGTACAGTGGTTTTAAGAGCGCAAAATAGTAGAACACGATACATAAATTATAGGTGGCTTTGCTTTGAGTAGAAACGCTGACCCACTGCAGCGCAGCAGAAGTGGTCAGCCCTCTCTACACCAACCAACTATGCCCTAGTGCGCTATATTCCGTGACGATTAGAATCCCAGCCATGTGTGCATATGCATGGCTTTGGGTAGAACACCCGCTCATCGTCATACCGAACGTGCCTAGATCCAGAGCTTAAGGCTCGTTTGGTGCGATCTCGAATTTGCATGTACTCGTCCGCAGCTTCTAGATGTGAAGTTTTTTGTTCTGGTGTATGTGATAACTAACACAAGTAATTTAAAGTTACGCACGTAGTACATGAAGTAATACAGCTATTACAACATCAATTAGCACTTACATTTTGAAGGTAGACTTCAAATCTGCCCACGTCACGAAGATTCCTGAGATAGCGAGCTACGTGACTGTGAGAGTCCTGTTTGACACATTGACTTTGTTTCGCAGGTGTATAGACTACGGCCCAGAACTGTTCTTTGTTTCGCTGTCAGCACGTTTTCCAGCAGCCCTACCGGGACTCGAGCCGGCACTGGCGGCTCGGCTTGAAGAACGAGCTGGCCATTGCAACCACACACGTCGATGGAGCTGCAAGCGGCGGGCTGGTTTGCGGCCGTTAAAGATACACACGTGCGAGAATGGTGTGGGAAACGAGCGGCAGATAGCCGCTCGCAAATTTTGAAATTCACGTTTTTGGCAATAAAGAGATCCTTTGTGTAGCGATATAACTTTCTGTTCCTTTGTGGCTTAGCATTAGTGAACGTATATCATGTGTTTTAAGCATTTCATGTTGACCAAACTGATCCACTAAATGTTTTGTTTTTTAATAATTAAAGGATCTTTTGTAGACATGATCACATTTTACCGTACTCATAATTCCAAGGTACTCACAATTTAATGGATAACATTATTATTAATTGTAGCTGTGCTTGATTCGCTTGGGGGTCGACCACTCGTATCGCTAGTTCTACGGTGTTTCTTAGCGTATCCGTCACCAAGGCGGCATGTCGGTCATCCGATGCTCAACAGCCCCGCGTATTTTTATAATCGAACTATGCACTATTCTGAACTTCACCATCGCGCAGCTTAACTTACAGTCAATTACGACCGTCCGAATTGCTTCGTGGCGCTGTGGGTCTTGAGCAATTTCAGTTAGTATCGTATTTCACTGACATGTGATGCGGCTAGTGTTTTAGCATATATTTTTCAACACAGGCGCTTTCGCTTTTTTTTTCCTTAATTGTTTACTTGCCTACGTTTCTACTTCTGCTGAGTGTGAGTACACTGTAAGATGATGTCGGGTATTTGGCAAGGCTCCTTATATTTTACAATCTCTTTTACCTTGGATCTATTTACACCGCCAGATTTTTGACGATACTTATGAAACACGCTGGACATTCACTTGATTGGTATCATAAGGACCGATGAAGTAGGACTTTCAACACTAACAACTTGATTTAAGTAGCTCTGCTAATTCTGATACAAGCAGAAATGACACACTGTTCAGGTTCTGAGCGAAACCCCACTAAATTGGGTTTGACAATCTAATGTAGATCTAATATAAAAGGTGTATCAATTGGTTAAGCCGTTTTTTATAAAGTGTAAAGTACAAACCTTAGTTTGGGATCCGAGTATAATAAATTAGAGTAATTTGGGTGAGAATGACTCGCATCCGAGATTGAAAAGCCAAAAATAATTTGATGCAAAAATGTGACGTACATAGAAGAACAATTGAGATTATGCGTTCGAGGCTTGTAGTAGTCGAGGGTTAAGAAGAAAGGAAATCCGAAAGTGAGTTTGATTGAGTTAGTTGTTCTTGTTTTGCTTTGCTAGCTCATTTCTACTTTCCTCCGTAGTCCTCCTAATCACATGTAAATCCATGAAGAAAATATACATTTCGTCGGCAACGCCTAGACTCGTCATAAGCGTTGGCGACAAAAATCACTCGAGGTTTTTTGTATGGGGACTGGATATGCACAAATCCGACCCTGGTACTAACCATGCCAATCATTTGGGATCAGCCAATCAGATAGCTTCATTCCACCCACTTCAACTTATGACCCCTCTGGGCACACGCTTGCCACGCATCAACCGCGTGCTCCAGGCGCGTGCCTAGAGTTAGGAACCCAGGCGAAGTGACGGCGAAGTGCAATCACAACAAGAGCACGGCAGGTTTCAACTTGCTATGCTTTCGTTGGTTGGAGTCGATGCCATAGAATTTACCATTGGATTTGGGTGGAGGTCTGTACCCGCCCCATTCTTAATTTTCTTTTGATAGCCACAATGTCGATTAACTGAAGAGTAACGTCCCGGAAGCAGAAGAATAGGTCCGCAGGTCGAACTACGAGACCAACATTGACTATAATCGTGCTTGTGGCGGCCAAGCGATCCATCACTGAAAATTACGACTAACCGAAGTAATTTAATCCGTGTAAATGTTGTCCGAAGTGATGCGGGCATGCCTACCGCATACCACCACTATTACCGCCAACCTCCCTATTGTGATCGCACACAATGCGATCGCTAGATTGAAGCATACCTAGGTAATAGAAGAGGTTTTACAGAATGGGTGTCAATAAGGAACGCATGAAAACCTTTTTTAGTATATTCGTAATGCTTTTATAAAAAATGTTTTCAAGTTCCTTATTCTGCGCACTTTAAGTATGTTAATATCTTTATTCTCTATTACTTCATAATTCCTTACTGCCGCACATTATCGCAAAGCCAATGGTGAAGCACCCGCCCTGCACGCAGTACCAATAGTGTAAATCCAGAGCTTTTCCGCGGAAAATGGCTTTGTTAAATTTGACGCTTACTGAAACGGTCCTGAAAGCAGTGTGGCGTTATCATTTGAGGCCGCCGCGTCGCCTCAAAACATTTATTCAACCTGACGAAATGACGGCTGGGGAGTTTTCGGCTGGGGAATTTTCGATAGCTCAACGAGGAACATCAGCCTTGTTTTACCGTCAGAAAAAAGGTCTCTGTTTTGTACAAGTTTCATCATCACAGCTGCAAGCTTTTCTTTGCATGTAACCCGCGACGGTCTTCATAACGGACGGAACTCATCACTGCTATGACACGTAGCACTGTAGGATAGTAAGTAATATGATGTGCGTGATTGTCTGGATCTTAGGATCTCGTCGAAACGAGAGAGCCTTGGAGCAAGTTTTAAAATGCCTGAGAATGACAAGGCTTCATTAACTGTAACACAAGTACTATACCACTTAGGGTCAACGATCAAGAAAGATCACTTTCCATAAATCAGTAATAAACTTTAGAAAATAATATTGAGAAAAGTAGTCTCGACTCAGGAAATCAGCTGTTTCATAAAAGCAACATCTTTAATAATTTCATTATTGTTGAGATTATAAAAGTCCGAACAGACTGCTACTTTTGTTTAGCTCCAGTCATCAGGCACAAGGAATAACCAGAGGCTTCCTGCTCAGCTATCGGTGCTGAGCTGCGTCGCCGGCGGGGGCTCAACGAAATGGCGGTAAAATTGGCGAAGGTATCAATGGACAAACGGAGGAGCGCTCATTTCGAGCAGGTGGTTCCAGCTTGAAATGGCCTAAGTGACTTTGGTCGATGTTGCTTGTGATCCCACAATGAGAATCTCTAGGCTCATATCTTTAGCGGCTGAAGGCGTTTCCAATCACTAGCAGATGGAGGGGTTGGACGTCCATTATGAGACGGCCTCAAGCGATCTTCATCGGTTTAGTGACAGCAACGTTCCATCAACCATAGTCACCATGTTCAAGCTGTTTGATACGATACAAAAGTCTAAAACATTTGTTTGTAAAGTGTTCCAGAAAATAGCATTCGGGACTGTTCAAGTTGAATTTTCGGATTCTAGCCCACGATCCATTGTGGAGCGTGGACGAGCATGCATGAGAATGGATCTAACTGCACGACCGAGCGCCGCTGAGGCGATGTACAGGCTTCAAGTTATCATAGCCTGCATGGAATAGGAAGAAAGTACTCGCGTTCTGGAGCTACAAGTATTTTCGCAACACGTCAAATTTAGTGCATATTATTCAGGTTCACTTGCACGTAGTTTAGCGGCCTTGAAGCTCAAGCGACATAGAATGATACCACTTACTACAGAAATTGTCCGCAAAACGCAAAAAAAACGTCATTAACCAGGATCGCTGCATCATGGACGCAACCCGATCGAGGCCTCCTCTTATTTTGAACCCTGAGTTGTAACGCTCGAATTTACCACTCAACGAGTTATCTACCAATCGTTTGTCTTCATTGACTCGAGGGTTTTCAATATGCGGATGTTCTAAATGGAGCTGCTGTTGCGGTTGGCTCATCGCGACATTACTGGGTCCAGCGAGATAAATGTCGACTCCAAGTTGAGCTTGTCCGTGCCGGTCAAATAGAAACGCCCTGCCAAAGCATCGATTAAAAGAAAAAAAAGTAACAATGAATTTTACGTTTTGTTAAAGTACTACAGTCCCAGTGAAACAATTCAAACTCTAAGAGTACCCATTTCCGCTTTTTAAAAAAAATATCGTGTGAAATTGTCCTAATTTACTATTGGAAACCATAACAGTACTGATACACATCGCGCGGCATGCTGAGTCGGAAAAAGAAAAATATTTGGTTTTCGAATTTTGCTTGTTTAGATATTTGAAAAGTAGTAAAAAATGTGGTATGTGGTTGTTACTGATCAAATTCAGTCTTATAACTGATTTATGGAAATGGCTCATCAAAAATATATATCCCAGCTGTTGAACCGAAGGTATTTATCGAATTTCTCACGTCTTCGTCACGTGTGTCGAATAGACTTTGGTACATGTACGAAATCGCTTGAAGCTACATGTACTGGCCACAACGCTTGCTTTGTCAGCCTGACGATTCAGCCCCCACCAGTTTCCGTTCGACCTCCACTCTGTGACCAGTTTACCACGCGAGATGGAATCCAACGCTGAACTTCTTACCGACGCCGCCTTCTTCTTGGAGACTGCGAATTTCCTGGAGATGCATTCATTGGTGTCAACCGACAATGTGGAGCGAAGCAGCACGCTTGTGATGCCTGAACTACGCGGAGCGGCATCCCCCGGGAATGTGCGAGGGCGTGAAATCAGTGGCGAAGCAGCCATCAACGCGCTAAAACTCTACCGCGAGAAAGAAAAGCTCCGACGGCGCAAGCAACGCCAACGCATCAAAGACGAGATCGATGGTCTACGTCGAAGAAGTGACGAGCTGAGTCTGCAAGTCAAAAACCTGAAGCTTGACAAGGAAGTAAAGCGCAACGCTTCAAGTCGACAATTCTCCATCTGGAAAGAGGTTGCTTTGATCCAACGCGAGGAACGACTGCGGTCGGAGGCAGAGCAGAGGAGGCTGGCCACGACGGCGAATACGCAAGCGGTCTACATCGACAATCTGCGCGGGCTGTTTCATCTTCGCCAAAAGCCAGCAAGTTTGATTCGGAGAGCAGCGATACTGGGCACTCCGGGAAACTCGACACCGTAGACCCTCCGTTGGGGATGTCGGATGTTCCTCTCTTTACGTCGCTGCTGCAAAAGATCGATGCATGTTACGCCCGAGTGGACGAGGTAATGAATGGCTGTGATTTGGCAACAATGGATACTGAGGAGACAAACTCAACGCATTGGCGAAATGATAATGGTGAGTTGGAGTACCACCAAAAACTACAGAAATTCGTGCTTCCCTACGATCTAGAGAAGGCTGTTCATGTTGTCTGGAAAAGTAATGGGTTCCCACAACATCAGCGTGATCGTCAAGTGTACGACGGGTTTGGAAATCCCGGCAATACGCTCGCGATGAGATATCGCTTGGTCCGGACGTTGACGACCGGCACGTCTGTTTCAGTGGTGCAGCGGTTTGTTGTTCGTCGATTCTTTGAGCAGGATCGAGTTGTGAGTGTTTGGAAAGTGTTCACGGAAGGCGAGGGTATCTTTCGTGGGATGCATTCCACTCTGACAGGGTGGGGTAGAATGCGCTCCCTGCCGGATGGTTCGGGCATTCTATGTGAAGTTTGCATTCGCCAATATCCATCTCTCGTCATTGTGACACCATCAGTTAGCAAAGAATTTCACCAGTTTCTCCATGACACCCTCGACGAGGACAAGCGCTCGGTGATGACTACGATCCAAGATCGACCTAGTATCGAAAAATGATAACCTTTTCTCGAAAAAACAATTTCAGGGTGGGGGCATTTTCTTCCATGTTCAGAAATACAGAAGCTCTTTTATAATATCAGAGATTTCCAAATCGACTCGAACACAGCACGTTGTCAAAGTATGCATCTCAGACGTGATATGCTATATCAAAGTCACAGCCATGCTGTATGAAAGACAAATATGAATAATACTAAACACTGTAATTGCATGCAAACCTATACATAATTTTTTTTAAATTTTATTTTGAAAGGGTAAGAATTAAAGCCTGGTAATTTATTAGGCCCTAACATGTTTCAAAACAAAAAGGTTTCATTCAGACGTGACGCAGAACTTAATAATACTCAATTAAAAAAAGCTATATAAATTTTAAAAAATAATGTTTTAACCGTCCACCTCAGCTAAGTACGGTAGTGTATTAGCCAATGGTAAGCATGAATGTTGCGCGAATTGAGCTTTTATTTCTTAAAGTTTATTTGATTTAAAAATATCAGTTCTACAAGCGGCAGCTATTTTTTATGGAATCTTAAGAATACTGGCGGCAACTAAAGCTAGCGATCCCTGCTTCTTTTTTTTCTGTGGAACGTGCTGTCACTTACCAACCTAGTGTGTTATACAACTGCTAGCTAATGAAACGATACCCTATGACCTTGTCGGCAGCCGTCTCTATCCACCCGCCCTGAGGGCGGCTCCTAACCACGCCTTCCCATGCCATGTCATGCCACCGTTGCAGCGTCGTGATGGCACGACTGGCACTGCTTTGATAGGAATGAACGTTTTCTTGAAGTGCCATTTCGTAATATATCGGAAATCAAACATATGCATAATTTTTCCTATCAGAAAGGAAACATTTGCAAAGATGTCAAAGCAGAACGGCAAGCGCTCGCTAAGTACCATAACTGCGAGCAGCAGCGTCTCTAAGCGAGTCAAGACCGCGCAGGGGGCCACTGTTACTGCAGTAGCGTCGACTGTTGCCACCAACTCGCCCCAAGCTCATCTCCCTTCTCCACCACTATCAAAACCATCCACAGCAACATCGGAAGGCGTCGATCTGGTGGGATCAGGTTGTATTGGGACTGCTGTAGCGGGTCGTCCACTCTCTGGAGCAGAGCTGCGGATAGCAATTGACGACATAGTTGGCCCCGACCACGAAGATAACCCTGGCGATGAAGTGGAATATATCCAAAATGCGCTAAGGCTCGGTCTTATATCTGCCCACAATAGCGGGATGGGATGCCTGCAATTTCGAGAATCCGCAGGACTTCCAACCCGGTGTTATAGACAGGTGGCTCGTGTCGGCGGTGTGTGCTGCTGTGATATATAGACGATTGGACTTGAGATGAGCGGGATTTGTGTATCCCAAGACCGTGCCACACAACGTCCCAGTGGGACGAGAAGGGGTGTCAACCCTACAGGTCATCCCAATATCCCGCAAACTAGATCGCTGATTGGTCCATCCCTCTTTTGGGACGATATAAGACTGAGCCTAAGCCCTGCCGCCCCACGAGCTGTTACCCCTGCACCTCTAACGCATTGGACAGTACAGAACCCCGGTAAAGTAGTGCCTCCACTTTGGGATGACGACGACACGTGGACAGTGTTGCAACTGCGCAAGAAGTGCACCGAGAGGAAGCTTCGTCTACCGAGGACAACGCCAAAACTAGAGCAGATCAGACACTTGAAGACTCATGATGCCGCCTGCATAACCGTCCAATCAACAGTGGATGAAGAGTATACAATCGAGCCTAGTCAACGAAAGACGAAGCACTGCTGCTCAATATCCTCTTCTCCGATATGTTTGCAAGTCGATTCGCATCGTCGGATGACGCAGCTACTCGCAATCAGATCGATGCAAAAGAGGTCAAACAGAACACGCAGTTCTGGAGAGATGTCACCGATGAGTTCTGCAACAACTCCACAGCCTATAACGGCTTGTGGTGAATAATCCACGCTTTGACGACATCGATCCATCCAACATCGTGCCACTCGAAACGCCACGTCTGTATGACATGTGGAAAACGGTGAAAGCAAATACGTGAGGGCATACTCTAAGTTTTACGTGTCCGGTCAAAGCTCCAGCGATTTTTACAATTTTTGAGAGGGTAACTTGGACGTCGTATATCTGAGAGCGTGCATCGCTATGAAGCCGGAGCTGGAAGAGTACGTTCGTGGAGGAATGTGTGAGAATGCCGAAGTCGACTCGCTCGACCTGAAGGGCGATGGACTACGTGCCAAGTCCAGCAGAATATCAAAGTGGCAAGACGGCTTGCTCAAGCCTATTAACCGTGTGATGGATATTGTGGTTAGCGATCAAACCGCCACCACAACGACACAAACCGATCCGTCTGCTGCTCGACCCGAAGATGAAAGCACTCTACTCGATCGGATTGACAAGTTGTACCGGCTCATCCAGCAAGTCAAGGAGCACCAGGAAAAAGCTAATTGCGAAGGGCAAGCGAGCAATACGCTGTCCAAAAGCCTTAAAATTTACCAACAACGTTTGGAGCACTATGAAACCCGACTGGCGGCTCTGGACTGACTTCATTGACAGTCTTGGAGATGACGTGAGAGAAAAAAACTAGCTCAATCTCGGATTAGTCAAGGAAAGGAATATTTCTTTTAAACTTTAATTAACCTCTTCCAGCGATTCTGTTGAACGTCGTGCACGATTGCGCTATGGTCGAAGGACAGTATCCCTTTCCAGAACTCCGACGATAGCTTGACGAATCCACTCAGATGAGATTGCGTTGCGGTGGTGACTTCCAAATCAGAGGAGTCGTACAAACGCCGATACCGAGAGCAATCTTGCAGGGCCACCGAAGCATCAGACGGCTGTTCTTCTGGGAGTGCGGCCAGACCTTCAGCTAATCTTCGTCTTCCTCGACTTGATAGCTCGAAATGTCTTGCAGTCGCCTGTTGATACACCAATTGTGTAGAATACACGCCGCTAAGATCGTACGCGGTATTCTTTTGAATGCAATTTCCAATGGTGCATTAAACAGTCGCCAATTGCAAACTAGTAGTCCAAAAGCCATTTCAGTGCGGATTCGCAACTGGCTTAAGTAGAAATTAAATCTGTCGTGATACGCCGTCGCAATACTTAGCCTTGGGAATGGTGTCAGAAACTTGTTGGTGTTCGTATAAGCGTTGTCACCCACCACATACAAACCATTGGGGAGAGCATTTACAAAAGAAGCCAGCTTCCATTTTAAAAAATGCTACCGCATCACCGGCTCCACCTGGGCTCGAGCAGGCTACTGCAGTGAAGCGACTTTGGTGATCACAACATGCCTGTACGTTAACTCCATACCTCTGATAGTGACAGGAGAAGAATGATCTGACCCTTGTGATATCTATCTTTCTCGGCACCCGAATTGGACACAGCTACCCGTTAACAGCCCCAATACAGCCTTTCATCACGTTGGAGCTGCTGGGTGCCTTAAACTCCCTTGCTGCGTGACGTTGAGCGGCCTCTGTTGTAGGGAATTGAAGCTACAAATCTGGATTCGTGATAATCGCTTCCACTACCTCGTGAATACAGTCGCAAAATACCGTGACACTAACCCCACTTATTGAGCGAATATCATGATAAGACCCTCCACTTAGCCAGCGTAATGTCATGTGTAGCTTGTTGATTTTTGTTTTTGGCTCACTACCAGTTCGGTTCCGTGACTGGCGTTCGTCAACACGCAGGTACGGCTCGAGTTTGTTGGCAAGGGCCATGAAGGACGCTCTTGACATCTTGTAGCACTTCTGGAATTCTCCTTCCTCCTCTAGTAGTTGTGCGTGAGACTCCCAGCCGAGTCGCTGTCGCTGAAGACACCGATGACGTTTACCAGCTGGAATGACCAAGAGGGCCAGCAGCAGCAGTAGCATCCCGAGGACCGCTGTCGATCTCGCCTCCATTTCTAGCACCGAACAAATATTGCAGAATGTTGACCGTAAAATACGAGCGTGGCAGCGTGTCAATGTCGCGTTTGGTGGCATTGACGTTTTGCCGTGCGTGGCACTTCACCCCTACCCCTAAATATTTCCGTTCAATCAGGATACTTTATTATATACCATAACATGGCACTACTTGGTCCAGGAGCGACTCTGACTGATACTTAAAAAAAACGCCATTTAACCCCTGCGCCTTCGGCGTTGCGGCCTTGCTTCTCGAAAAGATCTCATCAAAGAATCGATGTAGCCAATGACCTACATCATTGGCCAAGTAGGCATATACTGTTGCCCTGCGCTCAGAGGAGCTAGTCTCTGGCGTTAAGTGGGTCTAGACACTTCTACGCTCGATTATGGCCTGGTTGGCCAGGGCGTCCGCTATCATGTTGTACTCGCGGAGGTGATGTTTCCAGGACATGACCGACAACTCATTTAATGCATTTTGTAACTGGTAATACACATTCCAAAGGTGGCCCGCCTTCGGCGAACCCCGGCGTCGGTATTGACGCATCACCAGGCTAATGTCCCTTTCAACGTGAAGAGGAGACCATCCTGCCCTGAGGCACGCCCGCAGCCCCATGAGTAGTCCCAGCGCCTCCGCCAGGCAGTTGGTTAAACGCTTAGAGGCATACGACATACTGCTCACCCAGCACAGGGTGGAGCTCGTGACCCCTTCTCCTAGGGTCGACACTACAGATCAGGGAGCCCGAAAATGCAATACTTAGATTAATACATCGATGTGAGCTGAGAAAATTAATAATTCAATTATTTGCAAAACTTCGCAAGTCACGATTGTAGTTCAGAAACATTATCATCTCGAGCCTGGCTGGAGACATTCGCTTCCGTAGATCAGACAGCACCAGCTTAGCGAGAGAGAAGAAGCGCTCACACTCGTTAGACGTTGGCGGGATGTACGCGACGTCGACGTAGTGCGCAATTGCGTTTCTTGAACGCCGCTCTCACAATAGAACGCTCTTCGGCGGCTCTTGAAGACGACCGTTCGAGATCAGGCGACCTAAATTCAGCGCAGGCTAATTTTTCCGCGACGTTCAGCGCGTCCCCACGCTGTAACTTGACTAGACCTTACTCAAAATTGGGGTTGTTCCCGTTGTTGACAGCCATAAATTAATAATTAAATTAAAAAATTAGGATTAATTTTTACGCATATTATTTTTTCGGGTTCCCTGCTACAGATCCACTCCCCCTGGGTTGACCCGGGGTTGCCCCTAGATCCTCCATCAAAGAAGAGGATATATCCTCTCGGTCCGGACAGTCTCGGTCCTTGGGGTACCGTGCAATGGGTCCCCAGTAACTGGTGTATCACTTGCGCAGCTCGGCTGTAGAGGCTGGGCTCAAAATGCTGTGGGAGATGGTGCTGCACGGTGGTATATCATTGCGCGAGCCGTGCCGTGAAAGAGGCCACATGGTGCGCTTCTGAGAGGTCTTTGAGGGGGTTGAAGTGAGCGACCGTCCATCTCCATGCGGGATGGAGGTAAAGTGCCGCGCCTACTCTTCAGCACCGTGAGTCACCGTGACTGTCACGACTGTGTCGAGGCCTGCGTGAATCGGTCTAGCTCAACAGTCCCAAGTGTTGGGAACGTTTGGGAGACTAGGTCTCATGTTCCCGTGGGAAGCCGTGGGAATTGAAGTCCGATAATCGCCTCAGCCAGCTCCGGCTTCTATTTCTCATCATAGCGCCATCGCCTTAGTAACACCTTCCAAAGGCGCTCGGCTGCAGGGATCGTCCAAAAGACGTGGTGCAAAGCTACCTTCTTGATCCAAAGACAACCGGTGGGGGCAGACTAGCCATCCAGTGATCGGTACATACAAAAAACAAGCGTAGAGATTTGTGCGATGGCGGTGTCGTTCTTCCCGCGGGACGAGACGCACTATGCGTCAGAGGCGCCGCCACTCGAGGGCCGCCAGCTCAGTCCCGCGCTCACCTTGTTCCACTTCTCCTTTAGTCTTACTGCACTCTCGAGACCTTTGATAATAGCCCGAGATGTTGCCGATAAGCGGGCTGCTGGCGTGAGCGCTTTCATCCTGCCTTGATCAGCTGCAAGCAAACCAGGATGGAGGTGGACAGATGAGACCGCCGCCTCGGGTTGTATTGTGGTCTTCACTTTGCTCTCTAGGTGCCCGGAGCTGTACACCGGGTAAATATTACACCAGCCCCCTGGAGACGTAGTCGTCCAAGCACTGGGAGGACTTCAAAAGTCCAGTTCGACCATGACCGGGTGGTCCGGTGGGCACGCTACCAAGCGAACTTCCGCCCTATGGGTCCTGCCACACAGGACCCGAGGGAAATTGGTGACGAGAACGGTGAGGTGCCGTTGAAGTTTCTCCGCATGCATGTGGTCTACCTGCCAGTGGATGATGTCCTTCGGTCGGTATTCTAGCCGAGCCAGCACTCCAAATTGTCGACCATCGACATAGTTATACACCGCACCATCGTAAATCCGTAAGCCGCACATGTATGCATTCAGTCCCGGCTTCTTCCTAACGGCACTACCAAAAGGCCAGAATTTTTAGTCTGCGCCAAGGACAGCATTTAATGCAGAATGTAGCTCAGCAGTTGCGCCAATACAAGAAACCTACTGTTACCATGAGCGACCTGCAAATCTGGTCCCACTTTTAGATCTAAGACAAAAATATATGTAAGACGTAAGACAAAGGCAGACAAAGAGCGAGTGCGTAGAGTGAATCGACAATTACGGCACGGTACGATTATTAGAGAAAGCCAATAGGGCGCCCGCTTGTAGAGACCTTCGTCGTTTTTATCTCTAAATAGACAGAAATGAGGGGTAGCTTTTCCAAGAAATTTAGGTAAGCAGTGGGCAGATGGTGCGGCTTCAAAGCATGCGCAAGAGATGCATCAAAGCGCCAAGGACATTAAAAACGGAGATTACCAAGTAAACGGGCATGAATGTGTGTCAGCTTAAGCACGACACCTATGTCGTCTGCTCAGCTATTAGTGGCGCATTGCATATCGCAATAGAAATACACTTGTTTTGGATTTAACTTCAAAATCAAACAGACCGTGCTTAGTTAAATTAAATCAAGATCTGTTATTTTCATTTCAGAGCTTCTTCGTGCACCACGGGACATTGTTAAAAGATCAGCTGGTCCTCAATTCTTCTCTTTCCGAGTCGAATGTCAGCTCTTCTTCTTCTCAAGCGTCAGCACACAAGCTTCACTTCAAATGCATCTTCTTCTAATCTACGCGTGCATGCCCTCACGCTGTTCTCCGCTGTCCTAACATGTGACGGGATCACACAGCCCCTTGCACAGAGGAAGTGCTCAAAGTTATGAGGCCGGAAACACGTGGACAAACGCCCACGCGTTCCCGGTCTCAGAGGGAACGGTTTGCTACTTAGGAGGGTAGATGTAAGACTGATGTATTTAAAAGTTAGTTTAGCTTGGGTTCCATACAAACTAGAGGTTACCTTTAGTGGAGCTAAGTAGTCATGCCCTGACTGGCACCTGGTACCGGGTACCAGGTGTCCACAAGAGTTACGGGTCATTCTTTATGAAACCTGAGGGTACACTAGACTGTACCCCGTTACATAACACCTCTGTAGATCACTTACTTTAACAATTTATGATTTATGCACATATCTTACGTGACAAGAGGATACCGAGCAGTCACGAGATTGTCGCAGCTCTCAGTCACACCTACAGTAACTTAAGCCCTCAAAGCACACTGGGATTTGGATCCCTACGCTCATAACTGTGTTAGTTGCAAAACCTACACTCAGTCCCGCCTTAGCTTCTGCGCTTGTGCGCGTACAGTGCTTTAACCCAGGCTGTAATAGCATCCGAACGTGCGGTATTCGCTTACAGCTCGCACCAGAGGACACGACAGGTCTCGCGAACGCGTCCGGAGCATGGTATCTCCCGCGAGGGACAGCACCGAGAAAGGCAACACCTACCCAAGCTCTAGAGGGAGCACTCAGCTCACCTCGGGCCATGCCTTTGGCCCCAGTAAGGATGCATCCTTGCGGGCGGAGCTTCTGCCACTTCCCTTCGCGTCTTGGTCGTCATACCAACGGCGCGTAGGTGTCCTTCATCGACACCGAGTATCGTGATGGTATTCCGTCGCGGAGCAGGTGTCTCCCATCGACACCCTGTATCTCCGGTACTAAACTTTGGTGCGGCACGCCCACCACAAGGTTGACATGTTTGGTGGCAACTGCTTCTGCTGTGCTGTTGCCTGAACCGACCCATGACCAGTGCTCACACCATTCACGACGCATGTGCAAGCACAGGTTCATGGGACCGTACATCAGGTACGCTGTGTACGTCACGTACCACAGCTACCATAAGTTCTCCGTGCACTTCATATGTGTCATGCACGACGAGTTCATTACGCGGAACTCCTGGCAGGCTACTCGAGAGCAGCCAGTGCCGATGCACGGTACGTGCGCTGGCTCACAGCGCCTACGCCCAGCGCAGCATCGGGTCGTGGTATGGAGCTTATCCTTTGCACCCATACCAGTGTCTGTCATAGACACTATGTACCTTGATGGTACACATCTGTGGTGGGGCATATCTCACCACCATGCCACTGCGACGTTGGTGTCTGGCATTGACACCGAGTTCTCACCGATACTAAACAAGGATGAGGCAAGCTGTCATCACCGCGGTGCCATGCTCGGCGTGGCACCAGTTACGACTGCGTGCGTTGCCTCGGCCACCACCTGGTCGGATGGGTGTGCCATACTTGGGTATGGCTCCACGGTCCATTATACCCGGCGCGTTGCATACATCACGTGTCGTAAGCGCTTCGTCGGCGAGTGAGACTTTCTGTTCGCCCTGCTCGACAGGTCGTTCATGACCAAGATACCTGTGCGGTGACTGCATCAGGCTCACGCTTCGCCTCGGGTGTGGTTTCATGCAGCCACTACGCTGCTGATTCGCTCTGCGATTCCGAGGCACCTAGCGTCAGTGACTTCTGTCGCCACTATATCTGGTTTGGCTAGCGCTACCGCAGCACTAGCCCGGCTGTTCGCCTCCAGCCTGCAGTCGATGTACATCGACGCCTGGTTCCGTAAGGAACTTGGTCTTGCCTCAAGCCAGGGAGGAAAGGTATCTCCGAGCCTCTTTCCTACTTAAACCTGAGACCATCGAGTCTCTCGTGGCTTGTGAAAGCCACTGTCACTACGACGGCTACTTGCCTCATGCAAAGCCAGTGAGGAAAGGTATTTCTGAGCCTACCCCCTCTTACACCTTGAGACTACTGTGTCTATCGTGGCTTGTGACAATCCCTGGCAGGCACGACGGCTATCCGCACCGTGCACTGCGCCGGCATGGACGGTCGCATCGGACGTGCTGACTGAAGGCATCCAGCCCGGTGCGGAGCTATGTAACCCGCCTTGGTCGTGGAGCTCTGTTACCCACCTTAATGGCGGAGCTGTGTTACCCGCTTTGATGTGTAGAACTCTGTTACCCATGCCGGAAGGGCATACAGCGACTTCTATATCAGGTATGGTTTGAGTGACCTTGCCTGGAGCTCTGTTACTCACGCTCAGAGCATCAAATGTCGGTCTCCTGAAGCGGCTTCGCTACTTGAGGAGCTTGTTACCCGTTAAGTGGACATGTGTTATCCACCTGGTAAAATACCTTCGGCACCACCATTGTTGAAGCTCACACGGCGCGACGACCTTCGGCGTTGGGATCAGCTGGTGTGGCAGACCCGCACACACACCAGACAGAGTTGGTGTCCACCGACCGAGTCAGAGGAGTCCGGACCCTGGACTCCGAGTCGCTTGAAGCGACGTCGACCTGAACAAGGTTCAGACCGTGACGTGGCACGCTGTCATTCACGTCGTGATGTCCCGTTGATGACATCAGAGGCACTCGAGACCTCGTGTGACACTGTTATATCCACACAGGAAGCATCGTCTTTGCCTTCCACTTCAGTTATAGTCTGGGCGACTGCGTGTGGTACTGTGTTACCCACACAGGACGCGCACCAGCGTCTTCCTCTTCGGTAAAGGTCTAGGCGACCGTGTGGTCCTACGTTACCCACCTGGTTAGCGCAAATAGGCATAACCACTGTCGAAGCCCGTACGGCGCGACGACCTTCGGCGTTGGAGCTAGTCCACCCCACGACCGCCACTCTGACATAGAGTGCAGTCGGGTGTCGTTATGCCAAGCGACGTTCCGGCGACGTATCAACGCCCCAGAACTCATCAAACGTTTAAGGGGTACTATACCCCCGTACACCGAGTGTACGAGTGTTCTACCAGCAGCCCATCACTGCCATTCACAGGCTTAAGAGAACCACGTCTCTCTGAGCAAAGTCCCGTGGTGCGCACAGCCTGCACACCCATCACGAAGCCTTGTGGTCTTCCGTAGAGCATACCGCCTCTACCGGTGGCCGGGTAGTCTTCGTCCACCTGACCGTGGTCTACGGCAACGGACTTGGGGTCCACGGGCTGTCTTCTTTCCGAGGACTGGCGAGGGGCATACACGCTGATAGTGTCCATGTCCGCCGCATCCATAGCAGCGGACCAAGCTCTCGGTTGAGCTTAAGTTCATGGACTGGGGCTCGCTGTACGCATCGGTATCAACGGACTGCGTGACAGCAGGAACAACAGCGTCATTGCTGCGATGCTCCGCCTCCCGAAGAACGCCATCCTCATCGTGACGAGGTTCCACTTCCCGAGGAGAACCAGCCTGCTTGTGGCTATACGCTTCTTGGAGGGCGATTCGAATCGCCTCCTCCATAGTTGCTGCTTGCATCCGGAATAGCTGGGTGCGAGCAGGTCCGACCTTCAGGCCGTCCTTGAAGACTGTTGTCTTCATGTCTTCAGGCAGAGGATTCCCTGCCAGATATGTCACCAACGTGCGTATTTCTTGCACGTACTCCTGCGGATCACGCTTACCTTGCTTACACGAGAGAAAGCGTGAGCGCTAGCGGAACTCGTTGTTTGCCGGTAGGAGCGCGGCTCGAAGCTGCTCACACAGCTGAGCCCAGGATGCAAAGCATCCGGGAGATGTCGTCTCCCTGATGTATGCCCAGTGCTTGGCACGTCCACCAAGGTTGGACAGGGCAAAAGCCACCCGAAGTGGCTCGTCCGAAATGAGACCCGCCTGCATGGCGATCTCCAACTCACGGAAACAGAGATGAAGGGTCTCTCCTTCATTCCCCTCAAACACAGGGACCTCCAGCCTCATCGGCTTAGGCCTGGTTGCCTGTGGAGCGGCCATCGAGGTCTCCAAAATCCCGCGGACATGAGCGATGAGTCCACACTCATACGTCTCAAACGCAGCCACGCGTTCGTGTTGCTCGGCACGCGTCGTCGCCACCAAGCTGCGGATGACATCTTGTCTAAAAAAGCCTCCCATATTCCGAACAGACTCGTACTGTGAGTCGTTGAAGCGAGGAAACTCAGTTTGGTCCATCGTGGCTCAAACGCAGAGCGCACAGAGGATTCAGGTAGTTAAATCTACGCGCGAAGGTGTAGGATTGACTACTAGTGCTACCAAGTGTGATGGGGTCACACAGCACCTTGCGCAGAGGAAGTGTTTAAGGGTATGAGGCCGGGAGCGGTTTGCTACTTAGGAGGGTAGATGTAAGACTTATGTATTTATAAGTAAGTTTAGCTTGGGTTCCAAACAGACTAGAGGTTACCTTTAGTGGAGCTAAGTAGTCATGCCCTGACTGGCACCTGGTACCGGGTACCAGGTGTCCACAAGAGTTACGGGTCATTCTTTATGAAACCTGGGGGTACACTGGATTGTACCCCGTTACATAACACCTCTGTAAATGACTTACTTTAACAATTTATGATTTATGCACATATCTTACGTGACAAGAGGATCAGAGTTTGCCAAAACTCAGCTTTTTTTACGTTTGTGATGTTCTTGTGGGTGGGTGGGATAAAATCGCATGGTGTTTTTCATTTGATGACGTCATTGAATCGATTGAAACAATTAGGCAAAATTAGCGAATTTTGATTAGATGTGTTCCAGCACACGGTATTCATCTTCGTTCCGTTGCCGCTGCTAAATTCTAAGAGCACTTTCTGATGACTCACGGCTGAAGATTTGGTTTCGTTATACAAAATGTTTAGAATACAATAAGGGAAAATGTCAAAACGTGTATGGGTACACCAAAGGTCTGCCAAAAGGTGTACTTTGCACAGCCCTCGGGACGGACAAACCACGTTTTTGTTTTTTCATACCGACACACCTACTGATGCAGGTTTTGTCCAAAGCCGTGGTTAGGGCCGTTCCGAACCGAAGTCGTCTTGGGTCGCGGGTCGTGTGGAGAAGAGCTAGTCAGCACAAGTGCCTGGGGTCGCGACCCCAGTGTTCCGAACCTGATCAAGTTCTAGGCATTGTCTCTTCGCACCTCACTGATCACATTCTCGTGCAGAGATGTCGTCCGCAAGCACCAAGTGGACGGTAAGTACTGCGCTCCTGAGCAAGCGCAAGCAGGTTGTCCCGCCCCCCCCCCCCCCCCCCCCCCCCCTGTCAGACGTGTACGGAGACAGGACGCTGGACCAGCTGCGACTGGTGTGTACGTCGCGCAAGTTGAACGTGAAAAAAAAACATGTGAACGAACGACCGCGTCAAGCTACTTACAGCTTACGATGATATTAAGGCTAGCGTGGAGCTACTGCTACAACATCAGCTGATGTGTACTATCTTCACAATGGTGCGAGCACCGGGGATCTGGCGGTAAATTCTGTGCAAGCGTGTATCCCGACAACGAGGATGACTCGCAGAGAGAGGGTATGACTCAGGACAAAAAGATAAACTGAAAGCACTCCAAATCGGCTCAGAGCGATGCGCTGTCATCGATTGCTGAAAGAGTTGCTCAGATTGCTGCTAATCAGACCAGTGAGGCGCAGGAGGAGGCCTGGGCGGAG
Organism: Phytophthora betacei; assembly: GCA_011320135.1. Lineage (NCBI taxonomy): Eukaryota > Oomycota > Peronosporomycetes > Peronosporales > Peronosporaceae > Phytophthora > Phytophthora betacei. The sequence continues at coordinate 227,494 of JAANHX010000689.1, read as the reverse complement.
CAAACATGGCTTCTTCGAGATCAAAGGGTTGCACACAAGCTGGAGATGTTGTCTGGAAAGCTACAGCGTACGACGGGAGAAGACAAACATTTTCCGAAAAAGGTCCGCGACCGTGAAATTGATGAGCACGACGATAGTGAAGATGAAGTTGTTTTAGGCTCACAACTAAAAAGCGCAAAAACATTGCAGCGCAGATCAATGACATGAAGTTTGAGATTATTAAATAAACGAGTGGATAGGCACTTTTAGTGGAGCAGTGAGCTCATGTCCGAGGCAATCTTCTAACGAACTTGCGGTCGACGGAGTCTGAAGTACTGGATGTGCTCTCCAATAACTTGACGCAGTATTTGACTTCGTGCCTCAGTGCGAAGGCCGATGCTGGTGTCCTTGTCAGTGTTATCGGCTGGTAGGTAGGACCTTTCTTGTAAGCTGTTGTATGCAGCCGAAACTTCCCGTTGCATTACAGTGACGTCTTTGTCTTTATCTCTTTCGTTAATGCAAAATTGTGAAGCTTCATGCATGACTTGATCACTCTGCTCACGTGTTTGAAGTCAACGGCCAAGAGGATATTAAAGATCTGCCACGTTCTTACAAGCAAGCCTAATGCCATCTCAATTCTAATGCGAAGCTGACTGAGGTAAAATTTTACGTCGGAGTGCATCTTTGCCTTCAACGCCAGCTTGTTGTATACGACAAGCAATAAGTCCGACAGCGGATAGGCATTGCCGCCAACGCAGTAGTATCCAGAAGGCATTAACATGATCTCATCGCTCAGCGTTCACTTCTTGAACGCTATTGACTCGCCAAGCTTGCCCGGAGAGTCGAAGCAGTATTGTGCCTTTCTGACCTTTTGCCACTGCTACAGAGGACTTACGTAAGGGTTGTGCGCCTAAAAGAGACTTCCTTATCCTTAGATGTGCACAGTAAAGTTTACCTTAAATAGTTGGCACAGCCATTCAAGCTTTGGCAGCCAAGAGAGTCGAGCCGCGCAGGCTGTGCTTCTGCGGCACGCCCGCCACCACCTACAGCCCCCCATGGCACGCCCCGCCGCACCCCCGACGCGTCAACTCGCGCCAAGTAGCAGTACTTGCGTCGCTTTCGGCGGTTGAGCGCTCGCCAAAGGCTCATCTCCTCCTGGTGGGTTTCCGTTGCTGTACTCAGGTGTGTTGGGGATGCTAAGCTGACGCTTGCAGCAGTAGGGCGAAAGAGAAAACCCACGGCGAAGACGAACGGCAGTTGCTGAAGAACAGCAGATGAGAACGTGAAGAAGTGCGGGAAGATGAGGTAAGGGAGAGTATGCGTCAGATGAAGGGATTAATTAAATATCTGACGCTGTCGATGAGTATTCCACTTGCAGAGATACGAAGTTGCTGAGAGAGCAGTACGCTTGCGATGGCTGAGCTACTACCGCTACCAGATACACAAAGCTGCTGTCTGAGCATTAAGAATGGATCCATTTGAACCGTGCCGAGACAAAGTTCCTCCTTCTCCTCCTTTTTTGTTCGCTGTTGCAGATGGATTTCGTGTTTTGAGAGCAAAGGTGGAAGAGCTATTCGCAAGCAAGCTACCAGGCCAGTGGCGATCGGAGTGCGACATATACGTTAAGCCCAGCAACCTTGCCAAGCAGAAGCAATTCGAGGTTGTTTGCCAAGAAGATGTAGCCATGAGAGCCCAAGTCAAAAAAAATTGGCACCGGGCGAGGCGAAGACACAACGGGCACGCTGGATTTGAGTTGGAGCTGTTCGTCTACGTCCCCAAACCAGAAGCTCAGACAACAATGCACCGGGCCACAGCAGCGCGTATTCAAGAGCAGACGCCGCGTGTGGCAGTCTATCTTAGAGAGCAGCAGATTGAAGCCGGACCGGCCTCGCAGCGATACATGGCTATTGCTCAGGCTCGCCTTCCCAACGATGCTGCGCTGGAGACGCCAAACAGTACGGCATTCCGCCAGCTACAGGATATCGATATTCAACAGGCCGAAGTAGACCACGCCATGGCCGAGCAGGAAGTGCGCAGCAACAGTGGGTATCGTGTCGTGCGAATCAAGTTGCACGGAGCTCCTGTACCACTGGAGGTCAACATTCAGGATCTACGAGACGCGCTCGGGCTCCCAAGCTACAGCTTGCCCCCCCCCCCCCCCCCCCCCCCCCCTTCAGGGCACCGCCAAATATTGACACGCCTGACCCAATCAACAATGTCGAGGACGATGACCATGCGGATGAGAAAATGCAAGGCGTGGATCAAGAGTGATCAAATAACGGTAAGCTGTATTCAACTGAGATATTAATTATTGCCTATCACTAACTCGTTTGACTTGTAGCCACAATGACTGTATAGGTTTTCGCCTACTTCTTCTTGTTGCCTTGTGTACTTGTACATTGCTACTTTCAACACCGCCAAAGGGTCTTCTCGGAACGCCATGCTAGCGTGGCGCTGGATCCATCGTTTGAAAAGCGAGAAGCCCACCTCAATGGGATTTAGATCTGGAGAGTACGGTGGTAAAAAAATAGCAGAGCCCCCGTGGCGTGAATGAGTTCTTGTAATTCCTTGTACGCGTGAATCTTGGCGTTGTCCATTACCACAATCGATCGTGGGAGTGGCCACGGAATTAAACCCGTAAGAACCTTTTTCTTGAAGACGTGGTGGAAGGTAAGGCGGGCGAAAGTTCCATCAACGTCTCCCCACCCGAAAAATCCGTCAACGTCCATTGCAGCCAGGATGGAGACACACTTCCCACGACTGAATGAGATGGAAACCGTACACTGCGTGTTCCTCGCAGACCACCCGTAGCGCCGTAGAACAGATCTATAGAGAAGTTAGTTGCTACTAACCATTGTAGAAAATTATTAGACAAAAGCACTTACCGTCCATCTTTAGATGTTTCATCCACAAAACCTAGCTGACCAGGCCCGCTGTAAAAAGGCATTAACCGGGACACATACTCCTGGCGCTCTTTAGGTACGCTTTCGCGCGCCCGCCTCGTCAGCACTTTCCTTGTCAGGTTCAGGTCGAAGCGTAGCGCTCGGCAGATAGTTGAGTCGGATAGATTTAGCGTGTTCTTGTAGACAGATCTTAGTTCAACCCGCAGCTCTTCAAAATAAAAGCATGGGTGACTTGAAACGTATTGTTTTACGAAGTCGCAAGCTTCCTTTGGCCACCGTGATGTTCTCGCGCGTGGCTGGTTTTTCAAAACGTTTCCAGTTGCGCGGAAGCGCCGATACCATCTACTCAGGCTTCGTACAGACAATGCTAAAACGCTAGCTACAGTAGCAGTGTCAACTGCGTAAATGTACATAAGGACAATGCCCATCCACCTCATGTCTAGCGAGTAGGTCATCTTTGACTCCTTGATAGAGACGACTTTGCAGAATGGCAGGTCGAACGCTGGCCATTCGGAGTTTTTGAGCTTAGTTATAGCTGCGTAGGACTTTCAAAGGAGTACACGGGTGTTCTGTGATTGGCTGTAACAGTCGATAACTTCTAGATGAAAAGCTCACAAATGCTAAATCAAAACCTAGCCCTCCTTTTGAAGGAGACACATTTTGGAGCCCGATTAGCCAAAAAAAACGTGAAAGGCACAATACCCCGTAAAGCGACAGAGAGAGTCGCGTGTCGCTTGGACGTTCAGCCCCTACTTATGGTAGTTGCCGAAAAAACGCAGCAACATCAGGCACCTTGGCTTTACTGGGGGCTCGAATTTGGCAAAGCCAACCGTCCAGGCACCCCATGCATCCTGTTAAAATACCGTTCATGCTGATCTTTGCGAGCCCGTCTGCAAGCTCTTGGTGTCGAGTCGCCGACTCTGATGGTGACCGTATGCGCAGCTCTTCACACTCACACAGAGCCTTCATGAAGTTCTTGGTAATATCATAGAAACCCGAGCGTGAAACACCGGCAGGTGTTTTGTGGTAATTACTTCCAGCAAGCCCGAAATTGTCATCTGCAGCATATTTTCTGGTGAGATGCTGTCGGTCCCTGTACGCCGTTCTGACTGCATTTCACTACGAAGTTTAGCAGGCCTTATCAGTAGAAGTAGCCTCTCAAGTGATTCAACCTCCATGTGATAGCATTGCACAAACTTACCCTCCAAGAGCAGTGTTTGTTTGCGTAGATTCCAGTCTAGTCTCTTACGATGCACGCGAATTGAAGCCTCGGCAGGGAGAAGTGCGGTAGCTGCCGCAACAGCTCCCAACAGGATGCGCTGCCTCTTCCTTCCTTCGTTCACCTTCTTTATTCAAGACACTAGCATCTTTTGATATCTTTATCCATGATGGCGCGCCCCGTACGATCCCGGTCGTCACGCGATCAAAGCCACGGGTCGTGAAGATTGCTTATCATATATTAGCCGCATCTCCTCTACTGTTTCGTAGGCTAAACAAAGCGCGACAATCAGATCGCGATCCGAGACGACCTCGGTTTGGAACGACCCTTAGGCAGTGTGCAGCGTCAAAGATTGGCTGCTCGTGTTATTTTGGTCCTTAGAAGCACCATTTTTGAGTGAGGGACGTCCGACCTTCAAGCGCCCAACACCAACGCTGTATGCATGCTCGCCGTTATACAAAGGTCGACCACCCCGGTAAAGGTCACGAGCACTACATGGTCCAGTCTCGGACTCCAAGAGATCTTACCGGCTCACTATGACGACTAAAGTACCTTATAGCGAACCCACATACGTACAGAGCTTTCGGCGTACTCTTGAAGGGTAGCCCCATCCGCAAATCGTCATTGTAGTCGAGCTTAGCCCCTCCCTCCCCTTCTCTTTCTTATCTTATGTCGTCAATGTCCTCAGCCATTTTCATGCCCCTCAGTCGGAAAATGCGAACATGACACTTCTAACAGCCTCAACCAGTCTTCCCTCTCTGTGACGCATACGGCGACATACCGGGTTCTTGGCAGCTCGCTCATTCTCAACCAATCCGGGCAGATCGCTCACACCTTCGGACAGTAAAACGCATTGTTCGTACACCTACTGACACCCCTTTACGCGGTAGCACATACTATAAGAGCCGATTATTTCAAAATACACCTTCTGACAATATTTCCACCTTTTGGTCGACCTTTGGTGAACCCATAGTTTGGGTCCCATACACGTGTTGACATTTTCCCATACAATAAACTACGACTAAAGTGATCGGTTGAGGTGATGAGGTTCAATTTTTAAAGTGAAAAAGTGTGAATGGTATGCTCATTGTAACCCAAACCTGTTTGTATCTTTCAATTAGCATGCATTGGTTGCTCTGCCTCTGAGTTTTGCATGCATCAGAACCGTGCTTACCGCAGTGTTTCTCACTTTCGAAATAATCCAATAAACCCGCTCTCTGAAATCACTGGGTGAGTGGGTTTGGGTTTAATAAACCCAAACCCCAAACATTCCAAATTCCATTTTGCGAACACTGAAGAGGATACTCGCGAAGCTGCTACGACAAACAATATATCATGACGAACGCCATAAACCAAGGCAACTTGGTCATGAGGCTGTGATGCTCACCTGCACGAGCCTGAGTGCTGTAGCGCCGCACGTGCCCCGTACAGCTCCCGTGCTTTGTCGGCCGTAATGCGGAGCTCTGAGTCCGCCTTTGCATGCTGCGCTGTATGAGACAATTTTCCGTGCAATGTTGTAAATTGCCGAGCTAGTAGGTCATGTTACCGTCTACTCTAGCCATCGCGATACTACACTGCGCACCAAACGCGCCGCATTCTAAGCCCTGTTGATTGCTGTTGTTGCGTGCGCAGGAGCTAATAGATCGGACTGTATTGATGTTGGCCGTGGGGAGTTCACGTACGTTAGACGATTCCCGTTATAATAATACTTCTATCTCATCCTAATGTCCCTTCACAGGTGTCGTCACCTGTTCCTACTGGTCGCCGACTGGTTGCGCTAGTCGCCGATGGCTTGCACGGATTGCACCAAAAGGACTGCAGCTTCAACACGCCTTCTCGTACATAAGCGAGGCCAGCATTCGTAGCTCAGGCGTCTAGAACACCTTCGTCAGTAGGTCGACATAACACGTGACACACAGTACTTCACAGCGAACACGTTTTTGCTCACGAAGTTCTTGATGAAGGTCAACTGCACGTCGACACGCTTCGCCTTGCCAGAGGAGTCTTCTCCTTCCATCTGCTTGATGGCGGCCTAGTTATCAATCAACAGAAAACACCATTGGTACCTTATCCGCAATGCCAATCTCTTCAAGGATCTCGTATACTCCGCGTAACTCGCATGCCACCAGCGATCCTGCAACAAATTCGGCCTCCATCGTCGAAATTGCAACACTTGTATGTTTCTTAGTAAATACAATACGTATACCGGTACCGACAAAGCAGACGACCCCACCAATCACGGAACAGCGGTCTTCAGTCTGCCACATAGTCCTCATCACTGTAGGCCTCGATAATCACTGGACTATCACTGCTCCTAGCTAAGCTTCCTTTCATGTAGAACTGTGAGTTCAATTGTGGCTTCGAGAGAGCGAACAAGCCCGTCTGCTCGACGCCAGTCTGCTCTGTGGCTGCGTGGGCTCTACGCGCGACACGGTGTACGGCGAAGGCGATATATGGTGCTGTGCTCTACGCAACCCACAACAGGCTTCCTTCATACGCCTGGGAGAGTCGCACGGTTGGGCTCACAATAGTACCATTCTCACTGCTTGGGAGTAATTCACAGCCAACGTCCTCATCTTTTCGTCGCAGATGAGCACACGCACTAAGCGTGTAAGCTTCGGCAAGCCCGAATTTGTCACGCAGTAGCTCGGCGCAGGCTGCTTTTAGAAAAAACGACAAACAATTCGACTTTATGCGTGTAATATTGCTTTTATAAGCTTCTTTGTTTATCCGAGCGGTTTGCCGCAGCTTCACACCAGAATTAATCCTGGTAGTGTTACGAGTAGTAGTACGTACAGCCCTATAGGGATTGATTCGAGATTTTGTGAGGTTCCCCGGTGGAATTGGTCACACGTGGACAGCCGACCCCTGCCAGCCAGCATTTGGATACGTCTGCATTTGATGTCTCGTCTACCTTTTGATTTACATGTAGCCTTGGTCTGGGTCATTAAGATGATCGTTGTCGTCGTGGTCCAAATTTGCTAAGTATAAAAACATTAAAGGGTACTTCTAAGTTTTAATTTTATCATATTCCACACAATAAATACTTGTACCATATTTCTAACGAAAGTACTTAAGTGACTATTTAAGCCGATTCTGCAAAGACTATTTCGTGTCTGTCGGAAGTCCATCATCCTAATCCAGAATAGAAATCATACAGTAACCGTAGCTTCCACTTCCTCTGGCCCAGAGGCTCTGGGTGCGAAATATCGCAAGCAGAACCATATCAGAGTTTATATCTTTTTCTCTTGGAGAGCAATTAGTCTTTGTAGATTGATTTCTTGTTGGCTGCTGTAGTTTAAACGCTGCAGAAGCTGCAATACCAGTATTGAAAGAGTATCGCCCAAACAAAATCAATCAGTCCCGGCCGGAGAAAGTATGTGCAGCCATATTATTAGTTTAAAACCCGATAATTTGAAGCAAACGAAGTCCTGTAAGCGGTAACCATGGACCGCCGTGATAAAGCTAGAGCATAGATCTGAGTTCGGGCGGTTTGGTTAGCCAATTATTGGCTTGACCGGAAATGTGCACTGACCGGAAAACCGATACATCCAGAGATTCTGATCAGATTTCATATTTAACGATGGCTGTCAAGAGTCTTGATTCAAGACTCAAGGCTTAATGCAAGCCTCGTTTTGACGGCGATCGCATTGGCATTGCTTCATTTTCCGATCTTCACTACTTGGCCATGCACGTATTTATCCTTTCCGTTCTCGTCCTTCTTTGTCTCGCAGACGCCGCATCGAGTTCATTGAGATCGACGCTGGTGAGCGATGCTCCGTCGATAAAACTTCATGTTTCTTTCAAGCGCAAGAGCATGGAGCTCCACGGACGCTCCGAGTTCGATATCTACGCCACGCCCGTTGTGTCTGTCAACGGTGCTGGGATGCTCTACAACAGCTACGCCACGTTCCATGACGACGACTCCGAGTTCACGTACTCTGTCGTGGACGGGTCTGCCTACCTGACTACGACGGACGCCGATGATGTTGAGACAGTTGTGTGCCTTCCGTCCAACACGCTACCGTTCGACGAGATTCTCTCTGCTCTCAATGACGCGACACCAATTCCCAGTGCCTCGATTGGCGACAAGCCTGTCAAATGTGAAAGTGGTACCCTATTCAAGACAACATTTGCTGGATCTCACTACGCTATTTGTGCGTCGGGAGAGGCTGGTTTGACTGCGTATAGTAGTGATTTGGACATCGATGTGGAGTACCTAGACGACCCCGTCAGCATCTCAAAGCCGGACTTGACGGAAGGATCCTCGTCGTGCGAAATTGTGCAGGAGGCAACGTCGTTGACCCCTACAGCGCTCGCATTGGCTACCGGTCGCAAGGTCCCGTCCAACACTTCAAGAAAGCTAAAAGCAGAGGCGCATATGGCCATGGAGTCGACACAGTGTGAAAAATGTCCAACTACTCCTCGTCCATGCATCTTCCTCCACGGTTTAGACAACCCCAATGATATCAAGGAGTTACAGGACACCCCAGAGCTAACGAGACGTAAGTTCGGAGACATGCACGGCCACGCTCCTTGCTGTTCCACGATCAAGTACGCTGTGATGAATACCAAAGATGTTGGTTGGACGAACGACACATTGCAGCACAAATACTGTGACTATGCTCTCTCCGTGAGCGACACTAGCGACGCCGCTACTGGGACCATAGATAAGACAATCGTTGTGACACATTCCATGGGTGGACTCGTCATGGCTCACGCTCTGGCTACGGGGAAGTGTCGATTCAGTGACACGACCTCGTGGGTGTCACTAAGTCCCCCGATGGCTGGCAGTATGGCTGTGGACTATCTCATGGGTGCCTGTAATAATGAAAAAAGCGATGTTACCGAGAAGCTCTTCGACTTGGTCGGCCAGTGTCCCTCAACCACGGCGCGCAAATCAACTATTTACGAGGGTGGAGAGTTCAGCTCCCCGTCTATTGATGCCGCTTATGCGGCTGCGCAAAAAGCGTATCGCGAAAATGTGGCAGCCGCCATGTGCAGTGACAGCTATGTCGGACTCTTCTCGACGTATCAAGCCACGTGTATCCTTGCGGGAACGATGATCCCTCACAAGTCCAAGAAGAACGACGGTCTCGTTGAATTCGATAGCTGTCTGGGTGGCCTTGATGAGAACCTCTTCGGTAATCACTACTTGGATACATTCTACAGACCGAAACTAAACCACGCAGATACGGCATTTCTAAATGGTGATGGCATTCTCAAGAATTCACAGAAACCAAGGAAGTGGTTTGAGTGTCTGCAGTTGTAGTTGTCGACAACTATTTTTGTAGTTGTTGTTGTTATAAGTTACTACTACAGTAGTAATAGTACTAGCCTACCCGGCAGCAGTTTAGGCTTGTAAAAATTCCAAACAAAATGAAATCCGATGTGCTTAAGTAGTTCTGTAATCAGGGTATTACAACAGGTTTAAAATCACAGACTGAATCTCCAGTATGTTGTTTCCTATGCCTAAAAGTGATAAATCTACATGTAATGTCTGATCTCGATCCATACAAACGCTTGATTGTTGTTGGCTATCAATGTACCTTCGTAAACAAACAGTACAATCTATCGCGTATTACAGCGGACACGAGGTCCGACCGTGGACTGCGTCGCCACTACATCTATCGACATGGATTCCTCATACTTGGCCTTCAAGTCAAATCATGTCTTCTGTACCATTGCAAAGCACGCGAAATACGCCACAACCAGCCCATTAAAGTACTTCATCGAGCACTTCAACAAATGTAGCTATCTACGAAGCGACGCATCTCATGATTGATTAAAATTCTGCATTGCGAAACCGTTTCATTGGCCAAAATCGATCAGACCCGCTGAACTGGCCTGATCATCACTCTGACGGTACCGAGTGCGGGCATGGCTTCATGCCCTTCTTGTCGCGCTGGCGCTTCCACGGGCGTGCGCTTCTGCTCGCAGTGCGGCTTCCGCTCGCAGTGCGGCTTCCGCTTCACTGACGCCTCCTCCGTCCTCTCCACTCATGCTGTGGGCAGCTCTGTCACGTCTGCGGGCATCAGCCGTCGTAATATCCCCAAGGACCGGAACAAGAAGAAGAAATCCAAAGAAAAAGACAAAGAACGAGAAAGAAGTAAAGAAAAGGATACAGAACGCGATGAAAGCAAGGAAAAGGAGAAAATTGACATCCCATCAGCTGCTGCAGGGGAAGAAGCTGCCTTTATCTACAAGAGAATGCTCGCAGCCGTTCGAGGCGCTAATAAGGACCACGACGAGGTAGTCTCGGCCTTTAAAGCCGACTGCAAGCAGTTTGGACAGGGAGAGCTACGCGCCAGAATCTTCTACGAGAGACTAAGCACATATTTTGGCAGTGAGCTCATGCTAGAGCACATGTTGCCACAGTTAGCGAGACTTATCCCGGACGATAAGAAGAGGAAGAAACTAGTTAAGGTTCACGTCAAGAGCAGGCGAGCTGGAGGCGTTACTGCCTCAAGCTCTGGTGTAGGCAGTAGAGCTTCCTCTCATGCGCGACGACCAGTCTCCAGCTCTGGCGTGGCTCCCATGAGACCGTCCGGGGACAGACGACCATATTCCGCGTCTGAATTAATTCGACGTGATAGTATTGAAAGCGATACGTCCAGTAATACGAGCGGAGAGCTCGTTCCTGCGCCATCTACAGCACCAGCGTCCAGACTGACTATGAATCGGTATGCCGACAACCCCAAGTGCGCTATCTGTAGCGAGGTTTTCGAGATTAAACGACGGAGACATCATTGCCGCAAATGTGGCGCGAGTGTGTGTCATTCCTGCTCTCCCGCGAGAATGTTGATCTCACCCGACCAAGTAGCGCACGAGAGCATGAAGAAAAAGTACGACCCAGCTCACCCACAACGGGTCTGCACGATTTGTGCGCCGATTCTACAGTGTTTCCAGGACGGATTGAACACTCAATACGCCAATTGCCATAAGAAGAACCCACACGAGGCGAAAACGCGCCTACATCTGCCCTTTAGTCGGTCACTGGAGAGCGCATGTCGCTCTGCTGCTGACATTCTAGGCAACTTCTTCCGCCCAGACTTTGGTGCAGATAGCGACCGCTACATTCCCGTAAACTTTCTCAAAAGGGCACAAGGCATTGCCTTCCTCACCGTTATCAAGGCAGGACTGCTTATTACAGCCAAGATGGGTACAGGTATTGTGATCGCCAAGCTTGACGATGGCTCGTGGTCTGCCCCGTCCGCTATCGGCACGGCCGGTATTGGAGGTGGTCTGGAAGGTGGAGGCGAACTCATTGAGTTTATGATCATCATGGGCTCGAAGAACGCTGTCAAGGTGTTCCACCGTACCCAAGTAAACGTTGGGGGAGGCCTGAGTGTGGCGGTTGGTCCTTACGGACGCGATGCAGTAGCTCAGGCGGCTGCGAGTCGAGGTGGCTTCAACGCCAATTACAGTTATTCGCACAGTAGGGGCCTCTTTGCTGGCATCTCGCTGCATGGAGCTGTCATCACGGCTCGAACTGAGATGAACAGCAACTTTTACGGCCAGAAACTCACGCCGGAGGAGATTTTGAGTGGTGCAGTTGCACATCCACGAGCTGCACAGTGTCTATACGATGCTATCGATCAGGCCATGGAAGGAATAGCACAATTCGAATCCTCCGGAGGATCACAGAGATGCGCATCCGCAACAACAGCACCTCCAGGACCTTGCAGCTCTTGCCGATGCCAAGAGTTTATCTCGAAAGCGTTCTCCAAAAAGTGTAAAACGTGCGCGCATGTGCACAACACCACATAACGTTTGTCTACAATTGGGAACTTTACATGTAAATTTCTCGTAGACAGCAAATATAGACGAGAGTCCAGTCTCCGTTACTGTTTAATAGGACGCTACAGAATGGTTGCAGTACCGCGTGGTGTTTGGTCTCCTGAGGCGAATGCGCAGCGCCAAGTTCCTCTCGACGATAAAGTTTTGAAAAAGTTGCCACCTGCACACCTTTTTCGACGAGATGTGCTCGCGTATTGCACGTTACGGAACTTAATTCCTCATCCCCAGTTGCTCCCACTGCATCCGGATGAAGAAGAACGTCAAGGCGCAACATCCAACGAGACGTCGGTGAGCAACGACATCTACGATGTGAGCGACGTGGAGCAGATTTCGATTAAACACTGGCAACTCGATGACGGCAACTGCCGCGCCATGTGCTACGCTCTCCCGTTGGCAACGAGAATTCGCTCCGTTTGGTATGTCAAAGTTTATAATACGTCTGTTAAACTTTATAACTTAACTGATACTGTTAGCCTCTTCAACGTTGGACTGAACAAGGAGCAATTGCAATTATTGGGCTCGACCGTTCCAAAGACACACGTGACTGCTCTCCAGCTGGAATGGAACTCGCTCCAGTCGGAGGGAGTTGACGACCACTCGGAAATGTTTGCTCAGCTATTAACTGAGAGTTGTACCCTTGTTTTGCTCTCCCTACGAGCGAACGGAATAACGTCTCGAGGAGCAGTGGCACTTGCAAAAGCATTGCGCAACAACAAGACTCTTGAAGCTCTCAATCTGTTTCAGAATGATATCGACGATTCTGGCGCTCGTGCATTTGCACACGCACTACCGCTTAACGCAACACTTAAGACACTATCACTTGCCAACAACAAAATCTCCGGATGTGGGTACGTATTCATCATTTCTAATGTGACAATAGTCACCGACATGTACACTTCACAGGGCGAAGATTCTGGTGGATGGGCTGACGAAATATGCTGCCCCACCGGAGCTCCTAGCGGAACTTGATGCAGCTGAAAGTCAAATCCACGCCCAGGTACAGGAGGCTTTACTTTTGAACATTTTGACGACACCTTCTAAGCTTATGGTCGAAAGATGGAGCAAGCGAAGAAGGCCAAGAAGAAGATTGACCGCGCGACGGCCATTGCGCAGCTGGGTCTCCCTATTCTGGAGACGGTCGATGGGGTGCAATACGCTTCTGGGAATTCCACACTGGAAGAGCTTCTCCTCAGTGGAAATACTCAGATCGGCCCAAAAGATGTAGACGCGATAAGAGTGGCACTTGAACGCTTCCAGTCAAAGTTGCAAGCTCATCTCCGATGTATCAAACTTCAGAGACTACCACAGATGCACAAATCGCATGACGCGCACCAACACGTTTCCGAATTCATCAAGTTGTAGACGCCAGCAACATTTTTTATTAAAATATTTACAAAATGAAATTTAGAAAAAATAGTTGTCGGCAACTACAACTGCAGACACTCAAACCACTTCCTTGGTTTCTGTGAATTCTTGAGAATGCCATCACCATTTAGAAATGCCGTATCAGCGTGGTTTAGTTTCGGTCTGTAGAATGTATCCAAGTAGTGATTACCGAAGAGGTTCTCATCAAGGCCACCCAGACAGCTATCGAATTCAACGAGACCGTCGTTCTTCTTGGACTTGTGAGGGATCATCGTTCCCGCCAAGATGCATTTGGCTTGATATGTCGAGAAGAGTCCGACATAGCTGTCGCTGCACATGGCGGCTGCCACATTTTTTCGATATGCTTTTTGCGCTGCCACGTAAGCGGCATCAATAGACGGGGAGCTGAACTCGCCACCCTCGTAAATAGTTGATTTGCGCGCCGTGTTCAAGGGACACTGGCCGACCAAGTCGTAGAGCTTCTCGGTAATATCGCTGGTCCCATTATGACATGCACCCATGAGATAGTCCACAGCCATACTACCAGTCATTGGGGGACTCAGTGACACCCACGAGGTCGTGTCACTGAACCGACACTTTCCCGTAGCCAGAGCGTGAGCCAGGACGAGTCCACCCATGGAATGTGTCACAATGATTGTCTTGTCGATGGTCCCAGTAGCGACGTCGCTACTGTCGCTCATGGAGAGAGCATAGTCACAGTATTTGTGCTGCAGTGTGTCGTTCGTCCAACCGGCATCTTTGGTATTCACCACAGCGTACTTGATCGTAGAACAGCAAGGAGCGTGACCGTGCATATCTCCAAACTTACGTCTCGTTAGCTTCGGGGTGTCCTGAAGCTCCTTGACATCATTGGGGTTGCCTAAACCGTGGAGGAAGATGCATGGACGAGGAGTAGTTGGACATTTTTCACACTGTGTCGACTCCATGGCCATATGCGCCTCTGCTTTTAGCTTTCTTGAAGTGTTGGACGGGACCTTGCGACCGGTAGCCAATGCGAGCGCTGTAGGGGTCAACGACGTTGCCTCCTGCACAATTTCGCACGACGAGGATCCTTCCGTCAAGTCCGGCTTTGAGATGCTGACGGGGTCGTCTAGGTACTCCACATCGATGTCCAAATCACTACTATACGCAGTCAAACCAGCCTCTCCCGACGCACAAATAGCGTAGTGAGATCCAGCAAATGTTGTCTTGAATAGGGTACCACTTTCACATTTGACAGGCTTGTCGCCAATCGAGGCACTGGGAATTGGTGTCGCGTCATTGAGAGCAGAGAGAATCTCGTCGAACGGTAGCGTGTTGGACGGAAGGCACACAACTGTCTCAACATCATCGGCGTCCGTCGTAGTCAGGTAGGCAGACCCGTCCACGACAGAGTACGTGAACTCGGAGTCGTCGTCATGGAACGTGGCGTAGCTGTTGTAGAGCATCCCAGCACCGTTGGCAGACACAACGGGCGTGGCGTAGATATCGAATTTGGAGCGTCCGTGGAGCTCCATGCTCTTGCGCTTGAAAGAAACATGGAGTTTTATCGACGGAGCATCGCTCACCAGCGTCGATCTCAAAATACTCGATGCGGCGTCTGTCCTCTGCGCAAGGCCAAAGAGAAAGAGAACGGAGAGGATAAATACGTGCATGGCCAGCTAGCGCCTCGGAAAATGAAGCAATGTCATTGCGAGGGCCGGCAAACGAGGTTTGCTTGTCAGCCGGTCAATCACAGCCATGGTTGAATCTGATCAGAATCTCATCCCCGTCTGGATGTACATGTACCGGTACAGTGTGCATCCCTACCCTGAGATTTGACATCGTGTGTAAACTACTAGGTACATGTATTCACACCACGTCGAGCTTTAAGAAACATTCGACCTGTGTGTGTAAAATATTAAACATCTACTTCGAAGTATCTGTTTTAATAAGATTAAATAACGTACTACACACGTTGGAGAAGAACTTTGAATCCTTACGATCCCAGTTCCGTCCCGGACACAGGTCTGCGTACAGCTCTTCATTTATCGGGCGTACTTAAGTATAAAATAAGCGTCAACTCCTTACTAGTAATAATTGGTATCCATGAAAACCGGTAAATTTAAAAAGCTACGGACCCCGGATTTCTAATCCTGGATTAGGATGATGGTTCCGAGTCGGAACTTCCGACAATGACGATCACTTTCTAAAATATCAGATTTTATACATGTACCGGTATTGTGGTTTTCATCAATTTTGCCGCCCGATTTGCTGTGTTATCTCGGGGCCCGATTTAAATAAATTGGGCAGGGTGTAGGGTAATAAGGCTTGAATTAGCTATATGTGACCCTACTTAAGGTCTTAATGATGAGGGCGACGTCATCTCCAGACGACCTTACCACCCACAACTCAGTTTTAATTATTGAGGAAGAGGTAAACACTAAACGTATGCATACTGTAGCGCGATTGCCGAGTAAAAGGGTGCTATAATTCTCCTATGGCGGTTAGACTGGAAGTGTTCTAGCAAATGAGTTTGGGCAGATCACTTATGCCGTCCAAAGACGGCAATTCTGGCACTTCCCCTTTAATTCGAAGTGCCCATCGATATATCCGGCCCGAGATAGCAATCTTACCTTACCCCTACTTTCTATTTCGACGGCGCTCAGCAAATCGGATCCGATATAGTGGATCTCGGATCATCCGCTTTGCCAAAATGGATGAAAACCACAATACATGTAGTGCTTTGCAAGAGCAACGGGCTGTTGCCAACAGCTGATCTGCTTCAAAACATCAGGAGGAAAGCTTCACCATCCTTCAGTCTAAACAAATACTTCGAAGAGCGAAGTATTTAGTAAATACATGTACTAGCTACCGGTACATTACTTTTTAGTCTATTATACCGGTATCGGTAACCTAATCACTTCCACTAACATTCAGTCCTGTTGCAACTCCAGAAATTATTCTGGAAGCATGTACTTCGAGTAATGTATATTTGGCACCTTTGTTACCTTCGAGAGATCGCTGGAATGAATACGTCATGTAAAAAGGTTCGCTGAGAAGCTTGAACATGTTTGCTCTGGGGTGGTGCGTCTTTATCGGAAAAAATTGAGAGACGGTGATAGCCTGACCTGAATCTTAAATATGCACTTTCGCGGTGATCAGGATGTGACCAAAGTTGAATCGGTAGATATTTAAAAAGAGAGCATTAAAAATTTGTGCCACCCGAAACCCCATTCTAGATGAAGAACTAGATGGAGGAGGTATTTTTAATGAGAAATGATATCATTTTAAGATGAAATGCTCTAAAATCTTGAAATTTTCCAGTTTCCTGAAATTACTGTAGTGCTGCCTGGCTAGAATTGGAGATCTGATCCATGCATGTTGTGGACACATGCATGCCACAATATATATACACGACGACAGTTTTGAGGAGGGAAAAGTCGTCGATTTCTCTCTTGCTACATGTGCTGTGCCTCTCACTAACTAGATGGTCTTCTTTGAAGGATGGATCTAGCCATTTTTATGGGGGTAGCTAAAAAATAGGGGGCAGAGGTGGGGAAAGCGCCCATTTTTACGGGAGATCCACTCCTGCTTCAAAGTCCTTGCATGACGGACTCAGTTCAGCTACAGCAAGTCCTTACCGCGAAATATTTTAAACGGATCTTCCATTTTTTTAATAAATAAAAGATCCGCTAATAATATTTAAAAAAGGCACCGTAAGGAGCTAAATGTAAATTATAATACCTGGAAGACCTTTTAAACTTTGTGATGTAGTCTGGACAAAATAAGTATGGACTCCGGTAAGTGGGGATTTTAGATTAAAGAGGGGCCGTCGTAAAAAAAAAACATGATCTGTGCACCGTTCACTTTAGTTATTCGTGCTTCGAAATTAGCGGTGCATTCGCGCTTTAGTGACGTCACAAATCTGGGATATTTAGAAAACTCATAAATCTTAAAGAAATTGTCACGGTACACAGCTAGAAAGTAGACTCGCCATTTTCGCGGACTGCGTCCGGAAGGTCTGCTTGCTGCAGAAGTCGCAGGCCACGTCCAAGCAACTGTGCCCTCCGGTACAATCGACGCCGCTCCAAGCCTGGAGTGGAACTACTGGCGGTCGGCAAGGGCGGAAATCTACGTTGGACCTCCACGTGGGAGTGATTTACGGGAAGGTTAGGAGCCTAGCGATCGGTTTGGAGCATTGGGTAGATGCTCAGTCGTGATTTCCTTCTTACAAGAGAAGTGCTCAAGAATGTAACAGCAACTTTACATTTACTTGATTATCCTAAGTTCCTACGTCGGCCTGCTTGATACACGACCCCGACCTAAGGAGGATTACCGCGACAAATTTGTGGTGAAGCAGGGTATCTTCAAGCCAAAGAATCGAAGGAACGTAAGCATGGAGTGAGCCGCACCTTGGTAACGAAAGGCAAGGCGGAAGAAAAAGGAAGTGGGAACGCTTTGAGTGCCCACAGTTGGTCCGGTGAGGGACACGGTGGTGAGACAAGAAACGAGGGCGGAGGATGGTCGTCTCCACTACTGCCCGAATCGCTGCTCCAAGCTGAGACCTACAAAGAGGCCAAACGCGCGCCAAGTATCACCGGCGGCGACGCACCGGAAGAAGCTTGCGTTGGAGGGGTAGAGGTTTTCCCGCGGAAACTGGAACGCCTCGTTCAGTCGATTCTAGAGTCCGAAGCGGAAGCGATTAGCTACGAAGCGGGGATACTGGAGCTGGTGAAAGGGGCCATGTCTGAGCCAGAGATGCCAGTCGGCGCCTTACACAGGAACGACATGCAGTTCTACCTTGACGTACAAGGATGACATGGCTACTGCGTTCGGGTCGAACCCGTTTGGGATTGTGGAAACATATAACGCTGGACAATATTGCGCTGCCGCGGAACTGTCCGGAATCGAGAGAGCGAGAGCGATGTTGCTCGAAATTCTGAACCTGCGCGAGGATCTGTTGCGAAAATTGGGAGTGATCGGGTCATCTTAGAGCACTTTGCTCGGTGACCTGGACTGTGTGGGAAACTGATGGTGCTCGTGTCGGGAGCGCCTCGAGAAGTGGTTTTCTCGTTCGACCCGTCGCGTCGCTCACTGACGCCACTCAGGGATGCTGAAGTACTATGTAGACAGCCACCCCGATGAATGTAACTTCGGAATCAAGGCTTAGAGGGGGTAAGACGACCCCAGGATCGGCTACACACCATTCGGAACGGCCTGAAGGCCAGGTGGTAACACCAGCTCGATCTGTGGCTACGCCGGCGATGTCGGTGACTACACCGGCCCGATCAAGAGCAACGCCGGCTCGTTCAATGTCGACGCCTACCTGATTGATGACGGCGTCGGCAAGATCCATGATCACGCCTGCAAAAGTCCGTGCCAACGCCCGTCAAGTTTGTGCCGACACCTGCTCGATCGTTAGTGACGCCTGCCCGATCTGGAACGCCGTCCAACGACTCGAGATTGCAAGCGCTGGTGGAAGAGTAAGTCGAGAGAGTGCTTGGGTAGCTGACGGTGTCTCCTGGATCTATCACTGGAACGCCGCGCTCACGGCCTGCGGAGCCAGAAGCACGCTACATGCCTGGGTCGACCAGATTGGAGCGCGCGGAGTTGGAACGACCTTCGAGTGCTCATCAAATTGAGTACCAGAGACATCCGATTCCTAAAGCCCCGATGCCAGCCAAGACCTTAATGTCAGTTGGAATGCCCTTGGGACCAGTACCTGCGCATCGAGAAGTACCTCCAAAGAAGATTAGTCCTTACGGGAACAGGATGATAGGTAGAGCGCCCAGGACGGCAGCGCTCTATTCTCAGTACCAGTCAATGCCCACTGCCGGGTGGGGTCAGGGCGGAGCACTACCCGCCTGGTATGCAGCTCCCGTAGCATCGACTCATGAGTATCCGGGTCTGCCTACGATAGGGATGCCTCTAGCGGCCGGAGGAGCCTCGCCGACGTACATGAGAAACCTAGGTCTCGGAGGAAGCGCCGGATCTCAAAGGGCTGAATATCGCCGCGAGAGCGTTCTGGAACGCGCAGATAACCCTCGTCGAGCCCTTCTATACGTCGGTATCCCGAGCGAGTTGCAAAACGCCGTAAAGGTAATCGTTCCATTTTTACTCAGAGACGGATACGAACGAGAGAGCGGCTGCTTTCTGGCGTTCTTTTGAGAGGTACACCTATGGAATGGACAGCCAGATGCGATTGACGGCATTCGAGCAGTTTCTCAGAGGTAAAGTGAGTCAGGAGTGGTGGTATAACATAAGGATCGACAGTTTCGAGACCCTTCGAGTGAAGTTCTTTAGGAGATTTATCTGCCAAAGTCCTGCACAACTCTAGAACCGCCTCACGAACGCAAAACGAAGTCGTGGTGAGTCAGTCGAAGAGTGGGGTGATCGTATTTCGACCATGTGCGAGGCCCTGAGCTACCATGAGCCTCGCATGAGGTACGAGTTCTTCCTGGACGGTCTGCACAACAAGCAGATGACGGCGGGGCTCGATGGCAATATGTAGGTACATTCGGAGAGGCTTGTAACCTGCTAATCTACAAGAATCTGCACATGCCAACCGAGGAGGGGGACGAGTTCGCGGACGCTGGAACGCCTGTGACCCGCGTAAACAACGTGAATTCGACGCAGTCGCAGATGTTACAGCAGCTACAGCTAATGAACCAGTCTATGCAGAAGCAACTAAAGAGTGCTGGGGTGCAGCAAAGATACACCATAGCTGTGTCGCCCCCGGCTCCCCCTGCCCAAGGCGTTCCAACCCCGGTCGGGAACGCCTCTTTGACTCAGAACGCTTCGACTCTGGGGAACGCCCCCGACGAATTTGGGACCGCTGAGGATCTGACTCGGACCTGACACCCGCACGACGGAAGGAGAGGTCGTATGTGGTCGCTGTGAGCGAGTGGGGTGCGGTCGCGTAACATGCCCGAGAGGGCAAGGGTGACGCAACCGGTGTAGCGAGCTGGGTCACTTCTCTATGGAGTGTAACTGGACCAGACCCCAAGAATCCTATCGGAGCAGTAAGCACCGTCGTATGGCGTGCTTTATCTGCGGTGAGAAGAGCCACACAGTAGCATGGTGCCCTAGCCTGGACTGACTGCGTAGTCTGTCGCAGAACGCGACCGCGGGGAGCGCCACAGCGTCATCCGGAACCCCTCAACAATGAAGGGAGCAGGAGGGAGGAGAATTAAGTGTCCCTCCTTCCTCTTGCCTAATGGGCGACACGCCGAGAGATGAGGGTTCACCTAGCCGAGCTGCTAGTGGATCTGAGAGGGCTCTCGAAGGAAGTGTGACGGATGTGAAAAAATCTCGAGGCGTTCCAGCCTCAAGCGCGAAGACCGAAACTGTGGACTTGAAAACGAGCGAGCGAGCAACCTAACGGGAACGAGTGGGCTCCATACTGCGATCGATCGAAGAGAGCCGCCTAACTGAACGAGTGGGCTCCAAACTGGTAATGAAAAGAGAGGGCGGTCTAACGGAACGGACTGGCTTTCAACAAGACTGGGAAACGAACGGCCCTTGAATGGGCCTGAGTGAAAAGAGGTGGGCACGAAAAAAAGCAACGGAGCGCTTGGTCGTGACACTGGAACGGCTGAACGCTCCAAACGAGTAAAGGACGACGAGACTGGAGCAACGGAACGCTTCAGTGTCTGAGATCAAAAGAAATGCCTTGGAAACGACGACTTAAGACGCCGCGGAGCATGGACAAATCAAGTTTCGGGGAAATAGGAGTGGTTAGTGCGACTGTCACTCAAGAGACTGAAAGTACTAAGGGGTAGGATTCTACAGGACGCTACGACCGCCTGGTCATCGACGATGAGCTAGATATGCTCGAGCACGGTGAAGGACACCGAGGATGAACCCGAGGAGTACGAGAAGGAGCTTGAGAGCGACTGTACCCCGTGGATGAACAGGGAGTTCTGCTGCGAGCGATACGGAGCGCCGAGGAACAGGGAACGCCGACTCTAGCGGAAATGAGCGCGGTGCAAGAGATCTCAGAAGAAGTGCTGGAATGCACGCGAAAAGTCTCGTCAGGAGAGCTCAGACCGCTTGCGTATTGGCTGGATTGGTATGTTACTGGAAGCTGGAGGCTTCTACGGGTGCAAAGCGGGCTAATTGAGACTTCAAGGAAGCTAGTGAGCCAACGGAACGACTGCCGTCCGTGGTTAGTGTGGTGGCACGCCTAAGGAGGTGTTCCTAAATCGAGCGATGACCTGGGCTTGGAACTATTTCAAGACTGAGGCCCCGACCATTCGCGACAAGTTGTGGGACAGGAGAAGGAGGAACCTCGGAATAGTGGACTGGTCGCTGTGGCCGTTGAATCAAATCTACGGAAAGGAGTGAAATTCAGTTTGCCAATCAGAAAAGAGGAGCTCAAAATAGCAGAAGAGACCCCAGATATGTATCACGCGAACGCAAGGAGCCGCCAAAGGAGCGTGGGAAGCCGAGGCTGTGCGGAGCGGACAGTGATGAAGCCGCAAACGACGATGCAGGCGTCATCTCGTCTCGACAAGCAAGCAGCGCGTCATCTGCAGGGTGCAGGCCCTATCTGACGGCTTCATCGACTGATGGCCGTCGAAGATGCTGGCCGAAACTGGTGCTGTCGCCAGTCTGGTGAACAAGCGAGTGCTGAAACGACTCGAACGAGCGTCGGAGTCTTTGAGCGTTTATACAGGAAGTTTGAATTGCGTCTCAGGACATGCGATTCAAGTACACGGAGTCATTGACCTGCCCGTGACACTTGGAACGTTTGAAAGAACGCTTCTGCTCGTGGTGGTTGGCAGTCTATTCAAGGGCGCGATTATTGGAACGGATTCGTTTAGGGCGTTCCGCGCGATGATTGACCTGATGGAGCAAGCGATGACACTAAAAGCGACAGGGGGTGATATCCTTTCGGGTGAAACGAAGACGGAAGAGACGTATGCAGCTACAGTATCGTCGACGGTGCGTCTGGAGCCGGGTCGTCAAGCGCTAGTGATATCAAGTGCTCGAGGAATGGTGAAGGACAACGCAGTGGAGCTAGTGGAGGGCGTTCCGGGAGCGGACGAAACGCTGAGAGTTGCTAGGACGCTCTGCACAGTGACGGAGGGAACTGTCTTGGTGGAAGTGTACAACGCTTCTACCAAAGAAGTGGAGACTACGTCGCTGCCGTGACGATCGTTTCAAAAACGGTGTTCGTGGCGCACGCTCTTAATAAACGCGGAACGCCTCGGAGCGTCAGCGCTGTGTTGAGTGCTGGGGGGAAACAGCGTGACCTCCGTAGTTGGAACGCCTGAGGTAGAAATGGACTTCACCAAGAAGAACAAGGCGGAGGATAGCTTTGAGGTGGACTTTGCAGCCTCGTCGATGGGTTCCGAGCAGAGAGGACGTTTGCGGAAATGCTAAGAGACCTGCGAGATTTGTTTGTCGAAGTCTCGAAGCAACCGGGAAGAACGGAACTCATCAAGTTCGGCATCCACATGGGAACGCATGCGCCGATCAAACAGCTACCGTACAGCGTATCGAAAGCTAAAGGAGACGTCAAGGAGTCGGAAATCCAAGAATACCTGGACCTAGACCTCATCAGACCGTCGACATGCCCGTGGGCTAGTCTGATCTTGATGATCAGGAAGCCTTGACGGAGTTATTCGATTTTGCTTTCATTATCAAAAGCTGAATGCTGTCACCGTGAAGGACAGCTACATGATGCCGTTAATTGATGTCATTTTGGACGTCCTCGGGAACGCCTCTCTATTATCTTCAATGGACATTGCCTGTGGGTATTGGAACGTTCCCATGGACCCAGGCAGCGTAAAGAAGACGGTATTCACGAGCCAGTTCGGGATCTATTAGTGGCTAGACATGCCGTTCAACGTCGTTCCGGCTTTCGAACGCCCGATGGAGAACGTCCTCGTTGGCCTCAAGCGGAAGACTTGTCTCGTGTACCTCGATGACAGCGTAGTGCTTAGCGACGACTTCCCGACACATCTGATTAACGTGCGTCAGATTCTGGGACGCTTCAGAGCTGCTGAGTTTAAGTTAAAGATGAAGAAGTGCCATTGGGGGCGTGGCCAAGTGTCGTTCTTAGGCCATATTGTCACGCCTACAGGCATCATGCCGAACCCAGAAAAGGCGGAGGCCGTGATGAAAATCGAGAGAACTCATGAGCTTCATACGATGAGGGCGGTCCTGGGGCTAGCCAGCTACTTTAACCGCTATTAACCGGGCTTTGCGGTAATTGCAGCACCTTTGGAACGCCTGAAACAGAAGGACGTACCGTTCCAATGGAATGAAGACTGCGAAGTGGGTTCCGACAATTTTAGCGAGCTCAAGTGAAGCCTCTAATACTGGTATACCCCAATTTTAAGGCGCGTTTTAAACCGTTTGTGGACTCGTCGCATCTGGCTGTAGAGGCGTGCCTCATGCAAGAGGTTGACAAGCGCGACAGGGGCATAGCGTATGCCAGTAAGATGCCGGTGGGGTCCCAACGGAACTGGGTTTATAAGACGAGCGGAACTACTGCGATCGAGTTCTGGGAATTGTCTGGGCGACGCGAAAGATTCGGAGTTACCTCCGTCACGCTGAATTTGACCTATATACCGATCACCAGGCGCTGACATGGTTATTTTGAAACTACTAAAAAAGACATATGCCAATTTGACTCGATGGGCGATGGAATTATCGCAACTGTGGCTCATGATTTACCACAAGCCGAGGACGTCGATCGGACACGCG
This sequence comes from Phytophthora betacei, assembly GCA_011320135.1. NCBI lineage: Eukaryota > Oomycota > Peronosporomycetes > Peronosporales > Peronosporaceae > Phytophthora > Phytophthora betacei. Next base: position 203,530 of record JAANHX010000689.1, on the reverse strand, counting down.
GACGACTTGTCACAGCTGTATCATCGACCGGACACTCACGTTGTAGGTGCTATGCGAATGACTGCCTTTTCAATGAGGATGACGGATACCCCGCTGCTCCAGATAACGTGAAGGCTCAAGACGTCACGCCCCAGCTATCTAGAACGGCTACCCTGGGTGGCGGAATGCTGAGTTAGAGCGCTCCTCGTGCTCCAATCTCAGTCGGGGAGACCCCTGACACAAGCATTCTAGGTGACACTTCCGCGAACGCCCAACCGACAAAATTGGCCTCAGAAGTACCGGAGCTTCTTACTCAGAATGAGCAGGAAGGCGATTTGCAGGGACATGCTCCGCGAGCTGATCTGTCTCCGGGTGATGCGTTCGGGTCAGACTTCGACAAATTTGTATTGGAGCAAGAACGAGAACCTTGGATGCGTGCCTTGAAAGCGTTCCTGAAGAACGGAGCTTTGGCACTCAATCCACAGTTGAGAGTGGGTGAGATCGTTGTAGGTGGATATCTGTTGACGACGATGTTGCTGTCTATCGAGATCTACTTGCCGAGGCTGATGTATGAAGGTACCGAAGGAGTACTCTGTGGTTGGATGGGCGTGGCTCTGGTAGTGCTGATTGTGGACGTATTCATGGATATTTCTACGTGGGGTTGCTACTGAAATGCCTCCTTGTTAATGGAATTGGTGCTGGTAAGGAAAGAGGACCAAACGTGATGACCAAGATGGATGGAAATGGCTCGCTGGACGAATTGAACGACGCGAAGAACGAGAGCGCGTTAGCTTGGAACGCTTGCGGGGAATGAAGGATAACGGAACGCCTTCTCAGGTCGAGAACATGAATCCTACTCAGGTTGAAACGCCTCCGGAGGGCGTTCCCACTGATGTCGCTGGTGGTACCGTGGAGCCCATGTCGGGCAAGATTCTCGGCGGGGACACCGAGCGGTAGTCGGGGAGAACTGTCACGATACACAGCTAGAAGGTGGACTCGTCATTCTCGCGGACTGCGTCCGGAAGGTCTGCTTGCTGCAGAAGTCGCAGGCCACGTCCAAGCATCTGTGCCCTCCGGCACAATCGACGGCGCTCCAAGCCTAGGGTTGAACGCCTGGCGGTCGACAAGTTTGGGAATCTACGTTGGACCTCCACGTGGGAGTGCTTCACGGGAAGGTTAGGAGCCTAGCGCTCGGTTTGGAGCATTGGGTAGATGCTCAGTCGTGATTTCCCTCCTTCCAAGAGAAGTGCTCAATAATATAACAACAACTTTACATTTACGTGATTATCTCAAGTTCCTACGTCGGCCTGTTTGATATACGACTCCGACGACAAGAGGATTACCGCGACAAAAACTCCGGTTTCAAAAAGATATCTGTTATTTCTTTATTCGAGTATGCTTGGTTTGTAAAATGAACCAGTGGGCTTTAAGTAACGGGCAACTAAATTCCCAAAATTATGTACTTCACCATAGTTAGTCATGGCATGACTTATTAGAATGAACGGTGTAGTACTCAATAAAGCCAGTTTCATGTTTCATTCCAGCGATCTCTCGAAGGTAACAAAGGTGTCAAATACACATTACTTCGAAGTACATGCTTACAGAATAATTTCTGGTTGCAACAGGACTGAATGGGGGCAATTGTCAGTGGAAGTGATTAGGTTACCGGTACCGGTTAAATAAATTACAGTTGCTAAAACGTAATGTACCGGTAGCTAGTATTTACAATTAATAAATACATGTACAGTACTTCGCTCTTCGAAGTACATGTATTTGTTTAGACTGAAGGATTGTGAAGCTTTCCAACTGATGTTTTGAAGCAGATCAGCGGTTGGCAACAGCCTGTTGCTCTTGCAAAGAACTATCTTTTAGTAAGTGGTCGGAACCATCATCCTAATCCAGGATTAGAAATCCGGGGTCCGTAGCTTTTTAAATTTACTGGTTTAGCATGGATACCAATTATTGCAAGTACTGTTTAAGGAGTGGATGTTTTTTTTAAGCTTAAGTACGCCCGATAAATGAAGAAAATGAAGAGCTGTACTTACGTAAGTGCAGATCTGTGTCCGAGATGTAATGGTAGCCGGAATGATAGCCGGAATTGTAGCGAAAACGATTGTTTCAGGCACAATACCGATAGCTGGAATCGTGAGGATTGCAAACTGAGCAGATTGCAAACTGAGCGACTTCAACCGATCGCCCGGCCCGGCACGATCTTCCCGCTGCCCGCCCCTCACCCAACTGCATCATCGCCTACTGACGGCTCGTTTCTGATTGGTCACCCTGAGTCATGGACGCCCACTACTCACTCATTGGTACCCGTCACTCTTCGCTGGCAGCCGGCCGCCACTTCGCTGGCGTGGGGATCGTGCGTGGTGATCGTCATGTCCGGAACCCACTTCAACTTGCTCACCAGCCGTCCGCCCGTCCCTCGCTGACACCTTATTCCGCGCAGGCGCTCCGGTATGCACGGATCCCATACACGCCTTCTTCAAACCCAGGGTCTTCCACGACCCTACCAGATTGACACAGTTCGTCGTACTCAGTGACAGACACCCAGCATGACTCGTCGTTTTCCGTGCGTCTAACTCGCTGTCGTTTCCGTGGTCGCAGCTCGTACACCAGGACATAGTGTCCTGCCGCATTACGCCGTTTACATCGTCGGAGCTCCACCATGCGGCTTGGTACATTCCGGGAACACCTCACAGATGGAACCCTCAGAGCGCACGGGGCGGGCCATTGAACAGTTGGTGCGAATGCTACAGGCGGAGCAGATCAACCCTGTTCCCTATCGACCCCAGATGATTGGTTTGGTAGAGAGATTACATCGTACGTGGAAGGACTGTGTGGCGACGTACATGCACCGCGACGAACAGAACGATTGAAATACGTGGTTCGACTTCGCGGTATACGTGTACAATTCGGGTAAGCATACGACTGTGTCGTTATCGCTATACGAGCTGATGATGGGTCGTCGATTGCGACCACCGAACGAACTGCTTCGACAAATGAGCGTCAGTGAAGCGGGTGAGTTAACGGCGTACCACCAGGGACTGTTGACGGCGATGCAAAGTGCACATGCGTGCGCCGAGAAGGCAAGGAGGCGTGAACAGAACCGACAGGCTCGCTACTATGCTCGACGAGTAAAAGTTAAGCGGTTGCTCAATGTGGGAGATCGTGTATGGATGTTCCGTGCACCGCGTGGCCAGAAGGCTACCAAATTTGTTCACCAATGGCTCGGTCCAATGAGGATCCTTAAGCCGGCGGGATATGAGAATAACTTGGTGAAACGCGAGGACAAGGACGGTGAGCTAGAGGAGTTTCTTGCTCATGCCTCATTTTTAGTCAGCTATAAACAACCTACCGATTATCTGGAGAAATTGACACGAGACATTGGCAAGCAATTGGACTATGAAAGCGAAATCGAACAGCGGTGTGATGTCGAGGCGACAAGAGAAACTGCTCGAGCAGCGACGGCTCCTGTTCATACGGCAACGGCTGCTGCACCTGTCGAACGAGCGAGACGAACAGTGGATAACCAGGTGTCCTGGCGAAGCACGGGTGAGGAACAATACCACATGCTTCATCAAGAACTGGGCAACATTCTCCGCCGTGTATTTTTCAACCACCGCAGCTACTGCGTATCTCGTAACGTACTCTACTGCCGCAACGACGAATCGTTGTAGTTGGTAATGACCCGGCCACATCTAGAGCCTACCAATTTCCGACGTCGCCGCCTCTGATACTCCGGAGGGGTGACACCACTTCTCGCGACCTCGCTTTCCTACTGCCACACGCCTGACAGCCGTCCACCGAATGCTTTACCTCGCGCTGTAAGTTAGGCCACCAGTACAGCTGTGATATTCGACCATAGGTGTGCGTAGTCCGTAGATGTCCAGCCCATACAGAGTCGTGGTTGTTCTTGAATACACTCGCCCACAGCTCCGGAGGCATCACTACTCGCCTCCCTTGGCGTGTGTTGATCACTACCAATCCGTACCGTGTTTCAACGCTCATGCCTTTATACATCGTCGCTTTTACCAGTCGTTGCACTAGTCTGCTGCGTGACTGTACCTCTCGTATCTGCTGGTCAGTGAGCTGCAACGTCGTCTCACTCGTAACACCCGTGGTTCGGTCATGCGGGTTCCTTTTCGTCGGTTCTTGCGATCCCCCATCCGCCACTGGTGGCCTCGATATCGGCTCCAAGCCTTCCCCGCCACGTATTGGTCCTACGTCCTTGTTGTGCATCGGATTTCGCCCTGCATCATTCGTCAAGCCTCATCTTTTTGCGGTGTCAAGCGTTCGTGTGTCTGAACTGCCAGCTTCCGCTCTCATTATTGTGCTCACAGCGCGTTGGGATTCGCTTTTTGATGGGTGGCCACTCATTTCATTTCGCAAAACGACACGGAGGACGCAAGTGCTAATGGGAGCCCGGCGACAGACTCGCAGCGAGTGTGATGCCTTCTTGGCAAGGCTCGAGGGGAGGAGCATCGCAGAGAGAGCGCGGCTGAGCGCTGAGCACGAGGCGTATGTAAGGGGCGAGAGAGATGGCCGCTGACTTTGGCCCTGATGTCCAGACTGACGAAGCAACGCCCGCACCAAAACCACCGAGAACAACGCCTGCAGCATCTCGCCTGCATTTCCCCCCTCCGTGTCGACCACTAGTAGGAAAGACAGCAAGCTGTATAGCACATGCGAAGAAGGAGCGGGGTGGCCGCTTGGCCGCTAAGGCAGCAGCGGCGAAGAAGGCGGTAGCGGCTGAGAAGAAGATGGCAGTGGCCGAGAAGAAGAAGGCGGTAGCGGCTGAGAAGAAGATGACAAAGCGTCGTGTCGCTAAAATTAGACGCGACGAGAAGCAAGCAAAGGAGAGCAGAGCAATTGCGCGTGCAACAAGTGCTGTTCCTGCTCGGGCAGAAGCGAAGAAGAGTGAGCGTGACCGTGTGGCGGACGAGGAAATACGAGGAGGCCAAGCGCGTGAACAAGCGTTGGCGCAGCCACAAAAGAAGCGGTCAATCGCGGCAGAAAAGCGGAAACGCACTCCAAAGCCCGCGGCAAAGACGCAGAAGAGGTCGAAGACTACGCGTCCTTACATCGCAACGACGGTGTAAGCGACCAAGGTCGAAGTGCAGACAATGATCAGTACGTGTTTGAGAGCAAGTTGTATATTCAACTTGTACCGGTACTGACGATGTGGTATATTATGTGCTGCAGATACATATCACCTGGCAACTCACCACAGCGCAAAAATGCACCCTTACCCTCAAGCTGTATGGCCAGGTATGTGTGCACTGTATTTAACATGTTTGAGGACATTCATGCTGATTTATACTGCTCGTTGTATTGGCAGGTCTCTCAGTATGGATGTTGGAGAAACCGATTTCAACAACACAGCTGTTGACACTGTTCGCGTTTTTCACGTTTCAGATGAAGACGCATTGAACTCGGATGAAGAAGAAAGCAGCAATTTAGAAGGTTTTGGTACACATAGATAGTGGAGGGAATCACTGGAGAAGACACCCTCATTGATGAGGCTGGGGGCGGAGTTGAGGGTGATTGGTTAGACGATGATCCTACGGCGAATTTGGGGCGAATCTCCTCCGACTGCTGAAGAATCGTTCGCAGAGAGACCTGTTGAAGCCGCGGATTGCTACGGCAAAAGATCGAGTGTCCAGAGACTGGAAGACAACGATAACAAATTGGGACACGATGACGAACGAGGAGAAGGAGCTACTTGCGATGGATGAAGATGCGCTGGCAAAGATGCGTGTCGATAGCTGGAACTTTGGTACGTATTTCATGCGTCAAGAAGTTCTATATACTACGTGTACTGACATCTCATGTTGTATTATACATCTAGATCATCCACCCAGCCTGTACGAGCCGAAGGATCGTTTGGTCTCTTTTCTGGAGATTATGGGCCAACAGAAGAAATGCTGGAGCTGGCAGATTCACCGCTGCGTCTGTTTTATTTTTCTTCATGCCCCCCCCCCCCCCCCCCCAGCCTGTGGAGACGAATTGCAACGGAGAATAACCGCTACTACAATCAACAGTTGAATGGCCGTGTTGACCGCATAGTTGCTGTGCTACAGGCGCGAGGTGAGGCGGTCGGTGACGAGAGAGGAGGTGCTGCTGAGGGAAACAACGCCGCTCAAGAGGATTCAACTCGAGGACGTGGTGCACTGTAGTGGCTTGCTCGCGGCTAGAATGCTGTGTCCTCACAAGCGAAAGTTCGCTGATCATTGGGCTAAGCCTGCTGTTGGTGCTGTACCTTAAGGCACATTTGGCCCCTACGTGCGAAAAGCTCAATTCGATCGGATTATGCAGAGCTTGCGTTTTACGAGCAACGCTGACCCGCGTGCGGAAACGGATCGCGCTTGGAAAGTGAAATCAGTTGTTGACACGTTGCAAGAAACCTTCCAGCGAGGCTATACAACGCCTCCAGTGGTGTCATTTGATGAAGCAATGATTACGTCAAGGAGCCGCCATAACATCACCCGCCAGTTCGTGAGGGACAAGCCTCACAAGTGGGGGACCAAGTTGTTCATGGCCTGTTGTGCTGACACTGCTTACTGTCTTCGGTGCGTTGTCTGCACTACGTTATTTTGCTAACTAGCCCTAGTTGTATAATTACTCATGTTGGTGATCCATATGCTGAATGTACAACGTGCTAGGATCGACATCTACTGTGGGGAAGATCAGCAGTCGGACGAGCTCGGAGGGTTCCACCAACGCAGTTCTCGGTAGACCCGAACTCAGGCCCTTCCGCCGTCTTGCGGAATCTCCGCTAGGCTCTCCCATCCCGCCAAGACGGTGTGTTCCACGCGGTGGTCACCGACCGAGTTTACACATATGTGCAACTTGCACTGCAGCTGCTTTCTCGCAATGTGTACCTAGTGAGGACTATCCAGACAAACAAGAAAGGATTTTCGCCTGCTTTGGTCGTCAAAGCGGCCAGCCGTCCTCCAAGAGCTGAACATAGATCCGCAACGGTTGCAGTATCTAAGAGCTGCACACAGATACAAGTGTTACAATGGTGGGATCGCTTGCCGGTCTATTTACTTTCTACCGAAAGCAACTGTGATGGAGGCTGCAGGTAAGTTTGGCTTTATTTGTTATGACACTTGGGTTCAGCTAAGTTTGTCGTGTGTATTAGGACGTCACGTTCCTGGTGGCTGCAGAATCGCCATTCCCTGTCGTCCGCGATGTATGATTACCATCGTTGGATGGGTGAGGTGGGCATCCACGACCAGCTGCGACTGTAGCACTATTCACTACAGCAGTCTGTGCGCTTCCGCAAATGCTACAATACCATTTTCCTGGGACTGGCTGACATAGCAATAGTCAATGATTTTATCGTCTACCGCGAGGTGCTCAAGTGAAAAGGAGAAACTCCTGCTGACCATGCTGAATTTCTAGAAGTGCTACAGACCCAACTACTCCAGACGACTGGTGAAGACTTCGAGGAGGTACATACAACTTGTTGGGATGTTGACTTGTTGTATGTACTACTTGTGTGACTTGTGTTTTTATAGTGTGATCATAGCTTTTCACCAGAACCCGCAACTTCGACGTGCGTTTCGACATCGATTTCTAGTTCGCACAAGCTGTCTCAATTTCCTGAGTGGGTTCGAGTGCGAGAGGGGTTAGGAAGCGGCCTGCAAGGTCTGCTCTACCCGCCGAACTAAAGTTTATCAGCGCAGTGCTACCAGACTCTACTGCGAAGCCTGCAGCAGTGGAAACAAACGGTGAGTTGGTGAATTGACATATTGCCTTTATCGTCTAACACGCTATGTAGTATCTACCTGTGTGATCGAGTGCGACCGAGTCACTCTGTGAGCAACAACTTGACGTGCCGTCAAATATGGCATGTGGTGTAGTGATTTCTCCGTAGTTGCGTATTATCACCCGTCGACAAAGACGTGACACCGCTCAAGATGTTCAAGCGACGAACCCTCGGTCATGTGATGTACGGAGACGCCAAGGTGCAAGAGACTCGACGGCGTCACTACCGAACTCTCAACGGATATTGGATACGGTCCAGATGTCACTCAATCCACGATGTCCTAATTATTAATAATGGACTGGCCGGATTCGCATTCAGCGGCCAAGAGCGGACCATCTACGGTACGAAACCTCGGTGGCGGTTGGGACGAGTTCGCGGAATACTCAGAGACTCTTGGAAGGCACGTTCACCGTCTGGGACAGGGCGCGGACCGTTAAAGATACTCATGCGACGGTGCAGACGACGCTTGGCATGCAAGAAGATCCATAACGGATCATTTTTCACTTGATATTTGTATACTTGATTAGGACTTCTTATTAGGAATAGACCCGAAAGGGTAAGCTTAAATACAGAACAGAATTTCCACTCAAGCACACAGAGCGACGTCCGGCTTCAAGGTAAGCGTCAGGTCAAGCTTGTTTGAGTGTGTTATGCCTGTCGGTGAACTCGAAGCTCTGTAGCGAGGGTTCATCCGAAAAGGCCAAGAGACTTTGTGTATTAGCCGATTACTATCGGGAGGTTTTACGTGACGGCTTATTGTTGCCTATTTGCACGACTGGGAGTGCTTGAATTGCATCCCTTTTATTCTTCCAACCGAGTGTTGAACACTCGGTGATCTCGTAAAAGGCTTACCCGTGCCCTGGTACCCTTCCGCTGTTGGGACCACGAGGATTCATAACACCTGCTAGATTTGCTCGTGCCAGTAGCGTGTTCTTATTTTTACTGGTTGGCCTATATAAGTAGTTTACAAGGTCCAGTTTGTCCCGGTGCAAAGGCAGAACTGGGGTCTTCAGGTCCGCCCGAACGATCGTTTACTGTCCTAGTAGACGTATTGTTGTGGGAACATCCTAACTACATGTGTAGCTAGCGTTCACGTGGGAATTCCAACACCACAACTGGTGCCGCGACCCGGGAACAGATTGTGACCCTTGTGAACTGTTTGTATGGCCTTCCAGTTTACGAGCTACCAAGAGAAGAAGAACAAGAAAAAGAAAACAAGAAACATGGCGAAAGAACAACCGACGGTACCAGTTACGCCTGCCAAGTCTGGCGGGGCTAGCAACGAGAGTTCAATCCCGGCTGCGCGCTTTGCAGCCGCCACCGAGCTTTCGGTGAGCTTTGACGACGAAGCGGACATCGGTCCTGACGCCCCCGATTATGAAGATTACGAAGACAAGACGCCGGCTCCAGAGCCAGGCGCAGCGATGCCGGAGACGGCCACGCTATCATCGGGGCTGAGCGGGCCGACCAGGTCCTTTTCGAGGAACCTCGCCGACGAGCTCAATAATGTTGCGGGACCGGAACCGGCCTACGAAGATTATGACGATGGGACCGAGGGTTCTAAACCTTCGGCGGCGAGTGCAAAGCATTCAGCACTGCTGAAGGCACCTCGCCCACCTATCAGCGCTGATACACCAGCCGCCAAGCGCTTTTTCGACGGCGTACAAGCGCTGATGCAGAATGATGAGTGGGTGCAGCTGTTCAAGTCCATCCCCAAGAAAAAAACCGACTGGCCTGCGCTTGCGCAGGAACTTCAATACCCAGTAAACTCGGTTTCGACTAGCCAAGTTGCCGAGGATTCAGTTTCGTTACTGTTGTCGCTGGGCTTCGAGAACGAGACGTACCCATCGACGATGTCGCTCCAAGATTGGAGTCCACATGAAGCCGGAGCTGCTCTCCAGAAATGGAAGAAGAAGCTTAAGAAGGCGTTCGGCACTGTTGGCATCAACGCTGGAAAGCAGCATGTGAGTCGACCGATCATTCCAGATGAAGATCCGTCTACGATTCCACTGCTGCCGCCACCCCAACGACTCGTTCGTACTCCTCCGACCAAACCGGGAGCTGAGCGTGGTGCCTTTGGCACTACCGAAGCTTCACCGTATTTTCAAGACTTGCACGTGGTTACGCCACGTTCGGAGAGCCGTACGCAGCGTGTTTACGCTGGCAACGAGGGTTCGTTCGGTCGCCGAGGTGGTCCGCGGGCTCCCAAAGGTGATGCCGGACGTCGTCAAGTCGACAGCGATGGTTCGTACAGTGACGATGACATTTTGGTGCGTACATTCGACGAGGAAGATCCTCAGGTCGAGTGGATGCGTCAGATGAATGAGCTGGCGACGCTGAACGACGTGGGCCCGACACCGAGGATTGAAATGGCGTCACACCGACCATTGGATCGCATCACGCCGTTCTCAGGCTCTCGCAACAAGAGCGAGAACTGTATGCAGTGACTCCGTGGGTTCGTCTATGAAATGACTGGAACCCACACAGATGCCGACAAATGGTGCATTCCATTTGAGCTAAGTCTCCGGGACGGAGCCATTCATTGGTTCCGTCAACTTCCGAAGAAGACGAAGCGCAAGTAGAAGCTGCTGAGCGATGCGTTCATCCGCTACTACTGCTCGCAGTTCACGCAGACGGCACTGTCACGTTACTACTCTGCAAAGCGGGAACGCAATGAACATCTGTGCGACTACATGAACAGGCTGAATGGCAACGCTCGGACCGCCCGTCTACACTTTGAGAAGAGTGGTCGCGACGCGAAAGAACACGTACAGCAGTTCCTGGCAACATGCGATGATGACAAGCTGGCGGAGAGCCTTTACCACGCTTGAGTCGCCGACATTCACGAGCTCGAAGAGATCATTGAAGATGTTCTCAAGGGCAAGGAGAGGATGGTCAAGCGTGACAGTGAGTACCGATACTCCAAGAGTCGTGACGCGCGACGCGACGATGGGTACGCCCGCAACAATCGGCGTGATGACCGTCGCCGCGATGACAACCGCAACAAACCAGAAGGGACGCTCATTGAAGCCACGGTGAACGACCTACTAGCTGAATTAAAAGGACGTGAAGCTGCTCAAGGGGGCACCGCGTATTCAAACGAAGATCCGAACGCTTACAACGATGTCCAAGACGAGTACAACGACTTTCAGCCAGATAATACGGACGGTGTTTTCTCATTGGATGAAAATGACCGATACCTCGCCGCTGCTAACGAAAATGAGCGCCGTGCAGCTGCTGAAGGCACCTACGCACGTTCAGACAACCGTCAACCGCGTGGAAACACGCCTGATCGCGAGAATGGCTTCAATCAAGATCGCCGAGGTGGTGACCGTGGGTTCAATCAGGACCAACGCGGTCGACGTGACTTCAACCGCGACAACCGACGCCCACAGTACGGACCATGCGCGGTGTGCGGTGGCATGAGTCACTCCGCCCACTAGTGTAACAAGTGATGCAAGTTCTGCAAACAACTCCACCATGCTGGACAATGTGAACTTTTCCGCAACTTCCAAGACCTTGCCAAATTCGTGCGCACTAAAGGCACGAAGGAGGAACTCCCGCCAGAGCTCAAGGCCGTCGTTCAAGAGCGTCATTTAAACTAGGCAGCCCGCCAACTACAACTTGGTTGTTCCCTATCGGGCTGCCACAGTTAACCGAGCCTTCAATGGAAGCAGAGTGTATCTTTGCTTTCATGGGGCAGAGTGAATGGCCTGATAATTACGTAACAAGTGTGAACACGACGGAAAATGAAAAGGAGAGGAGAAGAATCCTCGGTGGAGGTGTTGGAGAGAGAGTGGAGTGTGCTGATGCTGATGAGGGCACCAGCGAGGGTTCGTTCGGCTTGGGTTCGAGAGCAGCGCGAGACGAGCCCAAGGCTCACTCCAAGATGATGAAGTTGAACCCTGGCCAGAGACAGGGGTGGTGGTCGGCCAAGCAATTCGACCGACGAATCAGAATGAGAGCTCTGGTGCAAGGCGCTGTGAACGACCAGCGAGCGAGGATCCTCCTCGACACAGGAGCGAACGTTAGTGTGATCACTGACGCCTTTGCCAAGAAGTTGCGACTCCGAGATGACCCGATCACGGACGCCGCATTGACATTCAAGGAATTAACGAAGGCAAGATGTCTACGACGCGACGAGCGTGCGTCAAGATTACGCTCGGATGGTAGATGGTGTACGAGTTTGAGATGTGGGTAATGGCGCATAGTGCAGGCGTCGACGTGGTACTCGGGACCGACTTTATGATCCCAGCTGGGATCCGGTTGGACCTGTTTCACGGCGCGGCGCAATTACCGCACGAAGTTCAAATCCCACTGATCAAGACCAAGAACATGATCGACAGCGAAGCGTACGGCTCCCATGTTAACGCCGGGCCACCCGAGCGTTTGGACATTCAAGCGCACGAGTGGCGAGAATATCGACTAGCGGAGCGCCACGTCGGGCTGGAGGAACACGTACTGTGGGTTCGTCGAACGAACACGTTAATCCCGTCAGTGACGAGGTTTCGACGTGGACGGCCTCAGAGCATTCGGTTGACCAACGTGTCCGACCGAACTGTGTACCTACCAGCACTCGACTCGATCACGATGTGGATTCCAGATGGGAATTTGCCGCGAGGTGACGGCTATGTGCGTTTGGATTCTAAGAAGTACCAAGCCTGGCAAGTGTTCGCCTACGAAGGTTGCAGAGACCGCGAGCTCTTTCAGCGTGAATGTAAAATTTACGAGCAATGGCTTGCAACCCAGCCTTCGGCAGTTGAACAACCGGACTATCCAGAACCCAGTGAGGTGCTAGCACGGCCTCTAGAAGACTCGCTAGTGGACTCTAGTGATCGTCTGACGTGTGCAAAACGCTGGACACTGATCATGGAGGAACGTGAACGAGTGGAAGCCTGTCTGGCGTCTGGGGTGACAGCCGGGGACTCGGCTGATGGTCAGCTTTCCGAAGAACCTTTGGGCACTTACACGACAACCCATGGCGGAGGCAATAATGCAAACGAAGCCTCGGTAGCGCGTACACACGAACTATTGAGGCCGGTAAACGTGGTACATACGCCAACGAGTGTTCGTTTCAAGTCTGGGGTGACAACGGAAGCGACAAGTAACAGCACTGAATTAGATGGAGTCAATATTTTTGACGAAGCTGTCCCGGCCTTGTGTGCAACCAAATCTGCGAACGAGTCATCGGTGGTTGACTTAGAGGATGTAGGCATCGCGCTGGAGGTGTTGAATACGGGACTGAGTGTTCATTGCAAGATTGGTGCGAATTCCGAAATGTCAAGACGGCGGCAGAAAGAGGAGCTGAACAAAAGTCAGCAACCCAATATGTCGGCGGCCCGCGCATTCAATATTGCGAACGACGACTCGGCAGATGACCCAGAGATGGGAAACCAGGATGGGAAGGAGATGGACCCAGTACCGACTATTGAAATCAAAGCGGATGCCGGTGTAGAGTCAAGGGAAAATCTGTAGCGACGTTGGACGGAACGTACATCTCGGTTGCTCGAGTGCTAACGACCGAAGGAAATGAAGCAACGGAGGAAACGAGAAATGACCTCTACGAACACCCAGTTAACAACATTGGCTTGGAAGACTACGCGAAGGAGCTGGCATTCCTGCCGGACCTGACCGAAGAGATCAATACGACAATAGACTACACTGCGTCTAATGTTGCTGATCCTCAGTTGCCGACTGATCGCCGAGAACGTCTGGTCGCGACGCTGAAGAACCACGAGCAGATCCTGATTGCTAGTGGTAACGCACTGCCGCCGCCAGCCTACGGCGCGGTATGCAATATCGACACACAGGGGCACGCCCCAATTAAACAGCGTGCCCAGCGCGTGCCGCTACGATTTCTCAGCAAATTGTACGAGCTGCTGCGCGCTTTGTTGCGAGCAGGTCTGATCGTCTTTTCAGATAGTCTATGGGCATCGCCGATCGTGATTGTGATGAAAAAGAACGGGCTGGACATCCGGCTCTGCATTGATTACAAGATGGTGAATTCTATCACCGCGATCATGGAATATGCAATGCCGCTAGTCGACGACCTGTTAACAGATCTCGAGCGCTACCTATGGTTCTGCTCGCTGGATGCAGCAAGCGGCTTCTGGGCGGTCATGATGACCTTGCGAGCACGTAAAGTATCGGCGTTTGTCTGCGCACTTGGACACTTCGAGTGGTTGCGCATGCCCTTTGGATTAAAGAACGCGCCAAAGATCTACCAGCGTATGATTGACAACGCACTCTGGGGGTTCGTTCAACCTAAAGGAGGTTGGTTTGAATACTCGGAGAGGATGCGTTTAGCTGAAGAACAAGCCAAGGAACGTCGTGGGCCAAGTGCCGAGGGTTCGTTTCAAACGAAGTTCGCGGCAGACCGCGAAGCACCGGTGGAGACCGACCCTGTACTACAACTCGTCAACAGCCCCGTCGCTGACATGTTTACGAACGGGGAACCGGACGAATCATCGCTGGTACCTGGGTTTGGTCGACGGTCGTTTGTGGATGACATTTGCTTCGGTGGCAAGGATTTCGACAGATGCCTGGCGACGCTGAACCGATTGCTGGCAAGATTTGCACAGTGTCGGATCAGCATTAGCTTCACCAAGAGCATCTTCTGCCAACCCAAGGTGGACTTTCTGTCGCATAAAATTTCGCTAGAAGGTATCAAGGCTGACCCCAAGAAGCTTGCGGCCATCACCGAGCTTTCGTTTCCAACGAGTAAGAAGGGCATGCAGTCGTTTCTTGGAGCAGTTAATTACTATAGCCGCTTCATTCAAGACTTCGCGGTCTATGGTGCGGCGCTGTACCAGCTCAAGGATTAAGAATTTGCCGTTGAAAGTGGCCTTTCTGTGGCACGTCGTTCCTTCGAAAAATTGAAGACGAGTGCTTCACATTCACCCATCCTAAGGCACTTCGACCGGTCGAAGGAAGTTCATGTCATGCTCTTTGCGAATGAATGGGCGCTGAGCACTACGCTAATGCAAGAACATGAAGGCAAGTTACATCCCGTACGGTTCCTCGGTCGTGTGCTCAAGGAGGCTGAGATGAACTACCATCCTGCCGAGAAGGAAGTTTTGGCGTTACTTCTGCTGTTGAAGATCTGTTACGTCCAGCTGGCAGGAAAGACGCTACATGTCTATACACGAATCTCGACGCTGGAGTGGGTGCACAAGTCGAAGTCTCTCTTCGGACGCGCGGTCCAGCTCGCCGTACTGCTTTCGCAGTGGCATTTGAAGGTGCAGCGCGTGAAGGAGAAATATGTCGCCTTCGCGCAGCTACTGCAGTCAAACATCACGAGCTTCGTCGACCTGGAAGACTCGCTCGCGCCGGTGGCACCTCCAAACAAGGGTTCTCCGACTATTCGAATGGACCCCGCGTTGCTGTCCGCCAGGCTTCCCCGTAATTACAGCGGTTTCGTCATGTCTTTTGACGGATCAGCGAAGACTGAGAAGTACGGTGGATACGGGAGTTGTTCATGGGTGCTGTGGAGCCTTCCTGAGTGGAAGATAGTGATTGCTGCAAACGCCTACCTCTCGGTCACCACGGTGAATGAAGCAGAGTATACAGGTATGATAAACGGTGTCAATGCTGTTATTGCGCACGGTGCCGAGGATTTAGACATCGTAGGTGACTCAAGGCTCGCGATTCAACAATCACTAGGGGTGATCGCATGCAGGAAGGAAACTTTGCTAGCGCTGCTGAATACTCACAAGGAACTCGCGGCCAAGCTTCGATCAGTTAAATATCTTCACGTTGTACGAGAATACAACGCTGCCGCGGATTCGTTAGCCACTGGAGCGCTGGAATCAAAGGTCAGCCGTGTCATCTTGGCTGAAACTCGCAAGTCGGAATTGGCGTCGCTGAATCGCATCCAGGAAATGATCTACGAGCCGGATGAAGACTCGGTAGATGTTTCGTCACGAGGAGCAGAGCGTCAAGTACATGTACTGTCAGGCAGCGAGTCTTCAAATTGGAAAACTTTCGAAAATTTCGTGGTTGATTACAGCTCACCAGAGTATGATTATGGTAATATGGCAGTGATGACTAGGCGACAGACGAAAGCCAAGAAACGCGTCAGGTTTGCAGATGAACACTCGGAGGGGGTCTCAAAGCTCAAGAACAGCATGAAGGACGACGAGAGACGTCCACCGAAGATTCAATCGGCGAAGATTTGCCAGACCATCCTCACAAGACTGTACCAGCGGCGTTTCCCGATGCGGAAGATGTTGACCCAGTAGCGATACAGCGGGAACGACGCAGACGGATAATGGTGGCACAAGACGAGGAGCAGAAGTGGTTTAACATCAAGAAGGTGCTTCAGGGCCAAGCGAAAGAGCTGAGTTACAAAGAAGCTCGAGATGCCTGGAAGTACGCTGACCGGTTCGTGTTATCAGAAGACGGCGTGCTTCACTATCTTGGATTGAATCGTCGGTACGACCACGGTTGGCAAGAAGAGACCAAGCTGCGGCTTGTGGTACCGACAACGATGATTCAAGAAGTCTTGCAGAACTGTCACGGCTCACTGGAAGGAGGACTTCAAGGTGTGAGGAGAACGTTTCATCGCGTTAAGTCCGATTATTATTGGATCGGCTTGTATGCTGACGTTGAGAAGCATGTGAAGTCATGTACAGATTGCAGCTCGAGTAAAAGCCGTCCGCAGCTTCGTGGATACTCGCCTGGCAACGTACTAGCCGAACGACCTTTCCAGATCGTCTCGATGGATTTTGTGATCCCACTACCGAAATCTCGCAGGGGCAACACGGCGTTGCTCCTATTTCAGTGCTCGTTCACGGGATTCGTTATCGCCAAAGCTATGTCGGATACGACTGCACTGAGTGTTGCCCAAGTGCTCGAAGAATGTGTACCGACGGTTCGGAGCCCCATCACTGATAAGGCACGACCGCGACCCACGCTTCATGAGCGAGGTGTTCCAAGCATTTGCAGAGATGATGCAGTCAAGATCACGGGTGACTTTGAGCTATCGGCCACAGGCTAATGGACAGCAGGAACGCTCGGTGAAGTCGGTGATGGGTTCCGTACGGGTGTACGCAGAAGACCCTCTACAGCAAGATTGGGACGAAATCACAGAGAAGCTGGTGTTCGCTATTAATACTTCTCAGGACACTACAAGGAAGGAAACACCGTTCTACCTCGTTCATGTTTGGGATGCGCAGTCGACGTTGCGGGCGATGTCGTCATCACTCAAGCGAGGACTCGGCAAGCCATCTGACGCACTAGCGTGGCGGCGTGAGATCAATCGACAACATGAGGTCGCCCTCACTATGGCCAAAGACTATCAGGCTGTAGAAAAGGAGCGAAGGGCTAAAAAGCATAATGATGCCCTGAGGCGACTGGAAAAAGTCGTTGTACCTCAACCAAGTGGAAACAAACACTCGGCGGACCCTCCAGAAGCTTCGGAAGAGATGGAAGATCCTGCAAGAGCCCCACCGAGATCTCTTTTTGAGATTGGGAGCCGGGCGTGGTTGTACATGGAACGCGTCAAACCGAGCTTGACGAAGAAGTTAGCTCACCGGTGGCATGGACCTTTTCGAATCAAGCGCAAGGTGGAAGAGTTTTGCGTACGAGCTGGAACTACCAGACCGAAGTGGGTATCGCTTCTACCCGGTAGTACATGTGTCGAGACTCAAGACAGTCAACGAATTCAATAGTGGACCGAACACTCGGTTGGTACTAGACGCGACTAATGAAGCAAGACTATGAGGAATTATTACCTGAAGACAGCTGGGAACCAGATCAAGTTGCCGGTGAATATGAAGTCGAGGCCATCCTCGACGACAGAACACCACTGTCGACGAGCACGGAGCGTGCTGTACGCGAGTTCAAAGTCAAGTGGGTTGGCTATGAAGATCCAACTTGGGAACCAGCATCCAACTTGTCATGCGGAGGTCTGCTGTACGACCATTTGCGAGCCAAGAAGAGTGAGAATCGGCTGCAGATGGCGCAAGTGGCGGACGAAGACTAGCGTGACTGGATCACGTGTGGACTGTCCACAGGGCGAAGCAGCCCGTGGTAACAGACGAAAAAACGTTACTGCAACAACAAATTGTATATGCATTTGAAGAACAACACGAACATGATTACGCTGTGGAAGTGGATTAATAATAAGAAAACATGAAGGCCGACCGGGGAGCGACCACTGAAAACGAAAACTTGCTGGACCCCTCAACAGTTAGCTGAGATGCTGGAGAACGTCGTGGAGCATGCAGCGAGGATTCAAAGCGATTCCATTTGCCTGGCCGCGGTGGCAAAGAGTGCTAACGAAGTCGAGTCACCACTCTCCTTCTCCTCTTCATCAGGAACCTGAGCCTCGGCAGCTGGAGCTACAGCCGGACCCTACGAATCCTCGGCACCAGCTTCAACAGGAGCAGCAGCCAGAGCGGGACGTGGAGTAACCGGTGGCGAGTCAAACAACGAACGCCAGGTCGGAATAACTTCAGTAGAATCCAGAGACGAGTCAACGATCACGCTTCGGTACACGTCCACGAAACGTGTACCACGAGAATTGAAGAGCTCCGGATTACGCTGGCACGGGAAGTACGTGGTGTTGTACGGGTGCTGATGCGGCGCATTCATCCATCCAGCACGCCAGGGCAGACGAGCGGCGAGAGCCGGAACTTCGGAAAGCCAGTCAGATGTCCGAGGTGCGAACGGCAAGTTTTCAATGGGGTACCACGGCTTCGACGGCGCCAAAAGCAACTCGGGACGAATGAACGGCGCGCCGGAAGTACCAGAGGAAACCAAGGCACGACTCCACGCCATGTACTGTTCACGGTACTTGTTACGAAGACGATCGGCACGACAGTCGCGCTCACTGAAGAGCTTGTTCAACAGAGCTCTCAGTTCCTTCAAACGCTCCTTGTCGTGGCCAACTTGTTTAGCTTCTTCAGCGAGACCTCGCTCAATACCAGCCAACGGAAGCCAGTGGAGACGCTCCCACAACGCGAACCCGAGGTCACCTTGCTTACCGCCGTCACCCCGAAGGTTCGCCCAGATCATCTTGAGACGGGTCTCAATCGGAGCACGCTTTGAGATGGGGACGCTTGGATCGAAGCCGACAGTGTCGAAGTGACAGGCTTGAAGAGGATAGAGCTGCCGAAGTTGCTTGTACGGGTAATCAGGATGCGAATAACCAAAGTACGCTTGGAGACCCTCCAACGTTGTACGCACGGTAACCTCACCAGCTGGTTCGGGAAGGGTTAAGCTCAAGAGTCGCCCGAAACACTTCTTGGCGCCTGCGTCAGTAAACTCCATGTCCACGTACGGAAGAACCTACGGTGGCAAGGTGGACGAAGCCGGCACCGTAGGGCGAACACCAGGCAACACTCGGTGAGGCAACGGCTCAACCGACGGTGCACCACCACGACGCGGCACCGACGTGTAGGTGGCCGTGATCATGCGCCCAGGTCCAGCATCGAGAGTCCAAGTAGGCGGACGAGGAGACACCGGAACAGGAGGTGAAGATGCTGGTGCTGGGTGACTTGCCGGTGACGAAGGAGGCGGACCGCCGACTATGATTGGAGAAGTCATCATCAGCGAAGGATTTGGCCGATGTGGCGTCGGAGGACGAGCTGGGCCAAGATTGCTCCAATTTCTGTCGGAATCTTCGATATCTTCGTCATCAAGTGTGCTCGAATAATCGGTACGTGGCGGAACATCACCAGCACCACTGGGGGCATCAGGAGAATCATTCACCGAAGGTTCATTGTCATCCACGTCATCTCCACGATCGTCATCAATCTCTATCGAAAAGTCGGGCGAAGACACGCTTGGTACGACAGCTGTCGGAACAATCGGAGCCGGCTTTGAAGACACGGGGGCAGGTGGAGCAGCTTCAACAGGGGCTGGCCCTGCTGAAGAAACCACTCCCGAGACTTCAACTGTCTTGGACGTCGCAACGGACGCCGAAGCAGACTTGCCTTGTGGGACAGTTTGGTTCGACTCTTCATCTTCATCACTTGAGCCGAACATGAGTCGCATTTCCTCGGCCTCACGCAGAGCTTCTTCAGCGGCACGTATGTCGGCTGGAGAAGGAGAGATCGTGGAAGCTGGGGGCTTGGCCACATCGGGAGGACCCTGAGGCGGGGGCGAAGGCGCGTCAGGAGAATCAGGAACATCGTTGTGATCCCCAGGGTACCCATCTTTACCCGAAGGCTCTGTGGCAGTTTCTTGAACCGAAGGGGTGCTACTTGGACCAGCATTCCCCATGTTCACGTCACTCTGGTCGCCGCTGAGGTCGACCACGGCAGGAGTCGAGGAAGACGCTGGTGTAGGAGGTGGTGACCATGAATTTGGAGAAGACGGTACAGACTTGGACCGAGTCTTCATATGACGACGGGGTGACTTGGCAGGTGAATGAGGACGAGACTTCTTGCGCTTCTTCTGGGCCGCCTTCTTCCACCCCTTCGGGCCGAATAGCGATCTACGAGCCGACTTGGGAGTTGAAGTATCGGCAGGTGGCGCATCACCGAGACCAGCTGCTGCCATCGAAGTACTGGCCTTGTCCGTCGGGATTGGAGCCTTGTCTTCGTCAGAGGCGTCCGGCTCGTCGTCTGAATTCTCGCCACCTGGTCGAAGGCGCTTATGGGACTTCCCATGGGCCACTTGGTGAGTGGCCTTGGTCAAAGCTGCTGGAAGAGCTTGAGGATCGTCCGAAGACGCGGTAGCAGACTGGATGCGCCGCAAAGCGACTAACGTCTCTTGATCCAAGTCCAGCGCGTCCAGATCCAGCTCACCCGCAGTCAGACCTATCACGAAGGATTGTGAACGAACGTTAGTTGTTGAACACACGGTGGAAAGAGCGACATTAGGAACGTACCATCAACAGCCAGACGAAGTACCTCAGGATCCATCCCGGCCAGACTCATGTGTGCACGGAGGGTGCGATTCGCTTGGAGGAGGCGAGTGTTACGGTCTTGCTGGTTCTCGAGGACCTTGACCGTGTTGTTATTAACATACTTGCCCTGAGCAAGCTTTACCAGAAGGAGGTGAAGCTTCCGAGTCTGCTCGGTATTCGCTCCAATGGAAGACTTGTACACCTCGCGTTCGCGAGCCAGCTTCTTGTGCAACGTGTTGATGAAAACGTCCCGAGCTTGGACCTCGCAGTGCAGACAATTCAAGTCTTCTGCGTGTCGCTCCATAGTGGCTTGAACAGTGGCGAGCATGGCGTCGTTCTTGGCGTTCGACTCGCGGAGAATCTTGACGTTGTGGTGAAGGGCTTCAATCTCAGTGGTGAAGGGCTTCAATCTCAGTGGTGAAGGGCTTCAATCTCAGTGTTGGCAGTCTTGAGGACCGCCTCCACGTTCTCACGAGCCATGATTTTGGGTGCCACCGAACGTACGGCGGCAGCAGCCTCGGGCTGAGCAAACCGCAACTGACGCTTCAAGTTGGCAACTCGTTCGGGTAATGCCGACAGCGCGTCAGGAAGAGGTTGTACCGCAGCGAGGACATCATCGAAACCAACAGCAGTCTCGAGGCGACGTTGAGTGTGTACATCGCCGTGGAGAGGAGGCGCAACGCTGAGCTGCACTTAGCGACGAGCCATTGCAGTCAAGTACGGAATTATCGAGGTCATCATGTGATCGACCGATGCCTCCGTACTTTCAGCCCGTATGGCGCGCAGCGAAACTTCGGTGAGTGGTGGTGGACCACCAGCAGGAGCCACCTCCGTGGATTCAGCGGCGACAGGGAGTGCCGCAGGAGCTACAGTAGGGGGTGAAGCGTCCGGTACAGGAACCGCCGGAGGGCCGGCTGATGACGCTGCTGTGGGGGTTAGTGTAGCAGGCTGGGGGGCGTTCGAACCCTCGGTCTTGTCCTCCTGAGAAACAAGACGAGTAATGCGTGGTGATGAGCAAGGCGCCGATGATTCAAGACGAAGATAAGCTGACTTACCTCCCGCTGTTCACGTTCACGTCGTCGGCGAGAATTAAGACGCTGGAGCGCGTTTTTCACGGCACGATTTAGGCGCTTGGACATCCTATGATTGAATGGTTATTTGGAGAAAGAGGAAATGTCACAACGGGCACCAGTACCGTGGCTTCCATTGCGACAGTGGCAGTTGTGGTGTAGTGATTTCTACAGAGTTGCGGATAATCGCCCGTCGACAAAGACGCGACACCGCTTAAGATATTCAAGCGACGAACCCTCGGTCATGTGATGTACGGTGACTCCAAGGTGCAAGAGACTCGACGGCGTCACTACCGAACTCTCAACGGATATTGGATACGGTCCAGATGTCACTCAATCCACGATGTCCTAATTATTAATAATGGACTGGCCGGATTCGCATTCAGCGGCCAAGAGCGGACCATCTACGGTACGAACCCTCGGTGGCGGTTGGGATGAGTTCGCGGAATACTCATAGACTCTTGGAAGGCACGTTCACCGTCTGGGACAGGGCGCGGACCGTTAAAGATACTCATGCGACGGTGCAGACGACGCTTGGCATGCAAGAAGATCCATAACGGATCATTTTTCACTTGATATTTGTATACTCGATTAGGACTTCTTATTAGGAATAGACCCGAAAGGGTAAGCTTAAATACAGAACAGAATTTCCACTCAAGCACACAGAGCGACGTCCGGCTTCAAGGTAAGCGTCAGGTCAAGCTTGTTTGAGTGTGTTATGCCTGTCGGTGAACTCGAAGCTCTGTAGCGAGGGTTCATCCGAAAAGGCCAAGAGACTTTGTGTATTGGCCGATTACTATCGGGAGGTTTTACGTGACGGCTTATTGTTGCCTATTTGCACGACTGGGAGTGCTTGAATTGCATCCCTTTTATTCTTCCAACCGAGTGTTGAACACTCGGTGATCTCGTAAAAGGCTTACCCGTGCCTGGTACCCTTCCGCTGTTGGGACCACGAGGATTCGTAACACCTGCTAGATTTGCTCGTGCCAGTAGCGTGTTCTTATTTTTACTGGTTGGCCTATATAAGTAGTTTACAAGGTCCAGTTTGTCCCGGTGCAAGGGCAGAACTGGGGTCTTCAGGTCCGCCCGAACGATCGTTTACTATCCTAGTAGACATATTGTTGTGGGAACATCCTAACTACATTTGTAGCTAGTGTTCACGTGGGAATTCCAACACCACAGGCACATCAAGTGGAAGAACGGTGACGAGCGCCCACGTCCTCGTGTCGGGCGAGACATCCAGATGCGTGGTATCGGCAAGAAGCGCCATCGCTGTCCCAAGAGCAGCAATGACAGCGACGACAAGGGGGACTCTGAAGATGATGGCGCTACAGGCTCCGACGTGTCTGGGGTGCGGGGAGCACAGAATACCGCTGAGGTTTCGGAAGCGCAGAAGGCAGAGAATGTTCACGAGACGGCGCTGGAGGGAGGAAATGATAGCGAATGTGGATCAGATGGTTGCTAGCGGGAAGTATTCAATCAAATTGTCCGTGTCACCGCGCAAAGTTGTACCACTTCGTTCGACCTTTGTTCAATCATAATAAAAGAGCCAAAACACAATGTAGTATATACGCCGTGCATCAAGTCCACAGGGTAGTTGACAACAGAGCGTTGCGCATGATGTGAGCAACTTCACGCAGTTCATAAAACTGTGTCGTACTTATGACAGACAAAACAAATTGTTAGTCCAGGCAGGGGGCATTTTTTTGCTTGAGAGCGGGGGGGGGGGGGGGGGGGGGGGGTTAAGGCCGAGACTACCTCGTCGTGGTCCCTATTAGCGCGTCGAACGGCTGCGAGCATTCGCTGGTAGATAAAGGCAGCTTCTTCCCCTGCAGCAGCTGGTGGGGTGTCAACTGTCTCTTGCTTTAATCGCGTTCTGTATCAATTTCTTTACTTCTTTCTCGTTTTTTTGTCTTTATCTTTGGGTTTCTTCTTCTTGTTCCGGTCTTTGGGGAAATTACGACGGCTCACACCCGCAGACGTGGCAGAGCTGCCCACAGCATGAGTGGAGAGGACGGAGGACGGAGAAGGCGCCAGTGAAGTGGAAGCCGCACTGCGAGCAGGAGCGCACGCCTGGGGGGGCTCCAGCGCGACACGAAGGGCACGAAGCCATGGCCGCACTCGTTACCGGCAGAGTGATGATCAGGCCAGCTCAGCGGGTCTGATCGATTTTGGCCAATGAAACGGTTTGTCGATGCCGAATTTTGGTCAATCATGAGATGCGTCGTTTCGAAGATGGCTACATTTGTTGACGTGCACGATGAGCTGCTTTAGTGGGCTGGTTGTGGTGTATTTCGCGTGCTTTGCAATGGTACGGGAGTCATGATTTGACTTGAAGGCCAAGTACGAGGAATCCATGTCGATAGATGTAGTGGCGACGCAGTCCACGGTCGGACCTCGTGTCCGCTGTAACACGCGATAGATGTGTTTACGAAGGTACATTGATCGGTAACAACAATCAAGCGTTTGTATGGATCGAGATCAGACATTAGATTTATCACTTTTAGGCATTGAAAACAACAAACTGGAGATTCAGTCTGCGATTTTAAACATTTTATACTACGTAGTAATACCCTGATTACAGAACTACTTAAGCACAGAGGATTTCGTTTTGTTTGGAATTTTTACAAGTAGGATTATTAATAAGCCTAAACTACTGCCGGGTAGGCTAGTACTATTACTACTGTAGTAGTAACTTATATCGGTACCGGTAGCCTAATCACTTCCACTAACGTTCAGTCCTGCTGCAATTCCAGAAATTATACTGTAAGCATGTACGTCGAAGTAATGTATATTTGGCACCTTTGTTACCTTTGAGAGATCGCTGGAATGAATACGTCATGTAAAACAGTTCGCTGAGAAGCTTGAACATGTTTGCTCTGGGGTGGTGCGTCTTTATCGAAGAACAATTGAGGACGGTGATAGCCTGACCTGAATCTTAGATATGCACTTTCGCGGTGATCAGGATGTGACCAAAGTTGAATCGGTAGATATTTAGATAGAGAGCATTAAAAATTTGTGCCACCGGAAACCCCATTCTAGATGAAGAACTAGATGGAGGGGGTATTTTTAATGAGAAATGATATCATTTTAAGATGAAATGCTCTAAAATCTTGAAATTTTCCAGTTTCCTGGCAAGGACTTTGAAGCAGGAGTGGATCTTTCGTAAAAATGGGCGCTTTCCCACACCCATGCCCCTATTTTTGAGTTACCCCCCCCCCCCCCAAAAAAAAAAAATATCGGGCTAGATCCGCCCCTGCAAAGAAGACCATCTTGTTAGTGAGAGACACAGCACACGCAGCATACAAGTAAGAGAGAAATCGACTTGATCACGACTTTTCCCTCCTCAGAACTGTCGTCGTGTAAACAAGTTGTGGCATGCATGTGCCCACAACATGCATGGATCAGGTCTCCAATTTTAGCCAGACAGCACTGCATGGCGGACTCAGTTCAGCTACAGCAAGTCTTTATTGCGAAATATGTGAAACGGATCTTCCATTTTTTAAATAAATGAAAGATCCGCTAATAATATTAAAAAAGGCACCCTAAGGAGCTACATGTAAATTATAATACCTGGAAGACCTTTTAAACTTTGTGATGTAGTCTGGACAAAATAAGTATGGGCTACGGTAATTGGGTTTTAGATTAAAGAGGGGCCCCGTCGTAAGAGAAAACATGATCCGTACACCGTTCACTAAAGTTATTCGTGCGTCGAATTAGTCGTGCATTCGCGCTTTAGTGACGTCACAAATCTGGGATATTTAGAAAATCATTAATCTTAAATAACTTGTCACGGTACACAGCTAGAAAGTGGACTCACCATTCTCGCGGACTGCGTCCGGAAGATCTGCTTGCTGCAGAAGTCGCAGGCCGCGTCCAAGAAACTGTGCCCTCCGGTACAATCGACGGCGCTCCAAGCCTGGAGTGGAACGCCTGGCGGTCGGCAAGGGCGGAAATCTACGTGGGACCTCCACGTGGGAATGATTTACGGGAAGGTTAGGAGCCTAGCGCTCGTTTTGGAGCTTTGGGTAAAAGCTCAGTCGTTATTTCCTTCTTACAAGAGAAGTGATTAATAATATAACAGCAACTTTACATTTGCTTGATTATGCTAAGTTCCTACGTCGGCCTGCTAGATAGACGACCCAGACCTAAGAAGGATTACCGCGACAAATTGGTGGAGTAGCAGGGTATCTTCAAGCCGAAGAATCGTAGGAACGTAAGCACGGAGTGAGCTGCCCCTTGATAACGAACGCCAAGGCGGCGGAAACAGGAAGTGGGAACGCTTTTAGTGCCCACGGTTGGTCCGGTGAGGGACACGGCGGTGAGACAAGAGAAGAGGGCGGAGGATGGTTGTCTCCACTACTGCCCGAGTCGCTGTTCCAAGCCGAGACCTACGAAGAAGACAAGCGCGCGCCAAGTATCACCGGCGGCGACGCACCGGAAGGGACTTGAGTTGGAGAGGATAGAGGTGTTCCTGCGGAAACTGGAACACCTCGTTCAGTCGATTCTAGAGTCCGGAGCGACGCTGAAGGAGAAGCGCTTAGCTACGAAGCGGGGATACTGGAGTTGGTGAAAGGGGTCATGTCTGAGCCAGAGCCGCCCGGGAATTGGGAGTGGTTGGGTATCATCTTAGAGTATTTTGCTCGGCGACCTGGACAGTGTGGGAAACTGAGGGCGCTCGTGTCGGGAGCGACTCGAGAAGTGGTTTTCTCGTTCGCTCCTCACTGGCGCCACTCAAGGATGCTGGAAGCACTATGGAGACAGCCACCCCGATGAATGTAACTTCGGAATTAAGACTTAGAGGGGGTAAGACTACCCCATGAACGGCTACACACCATTCGGAACGGCCTGAAGGCCAGGCGGTAACGCCAGCTCGATCTGTGACTACGACGGCGAGATCGGTGACTACACCGGCCCGATCGAGAGAACCGCCTGCCCGATCATGACGGCGTCGGTAAGATCCATGACCACGCCTGCAAAGATTGTGTCAACGCCCGCCAAGTTTGTGTCGACACCTACTCGATCGGTAGCGGCGTCTGCCCGGTCTGGGGCGCCGTCCAACGACTCGAGATTGCAAGCGCTGGTGGAAGAATCAGTCGAGAGAGTGCTCCGGTAGCTGACGGTGTCTCTTGGATCTAGCGCTGGAACGCCTCGCTCATGAGCTGCGGAGCCAGAAGCACGGTACACGCCTGGGCGACTATATTGGAACGCGCGGAGCTGGAACAACCTTCGCGTGCTCATCGAATTGAGTACCAGAGACCTCCGATTTCTAACCCCCGATACCAGCCAAGAGCTTAATGTCAGTTGGAATGCCCTTGGTATCAGTACCTGCGCATCGAGACGTACCTCCGAAGAAGATTAGTCCTTACGGTAACGCGATGGTAGGTAGAGTGCCAAGGATGGGAGCGCTCTATTCTCAGTACCAGTCAGTGATCCAGCCTACCCCCGGGTGGGGCCAGGTTGGAGCACTACCCGACTGGCATGCAGCTCCCGTAGCACCGTCTCATGGGTATCAGGGTCTGCCTACGATAGGGATAGCGGCCGCAGGAGCCCACCGACGTACATGAGAAACCAAGGTCTCGGAGGAAGCGCCGGATCTCAAAGTACTGAATATCGACGCCAGAGCGTTCTGAAACGCGCAGATTACCCTCGTCGAGCCGTTCTATACGTCGGTATCCCGAACGAGTTGCAAAACGCCGTAAAGGTAATCGTTCCATTTTACTTAGAGACGGATACGAACGAGAGAGCGGCTGCTTTCTGGCGTTCCTTTGAGAGGTGCACCTATGGAATGGACAGCCAGATGCGATTGACGGCATTCGAGCAGTATCTCAGAGGTAAAGTGAGTCAGGAGTGGCGGTATAGCGTATGGATCGACAGTTTCGAGACCCTTCGAGTGAAGTTCCTTAGCCGATTTATCTGCGAAACTTCCTGCACAACTTTGGAACCAAAACGAAGTCGTGGCGAGTCGGCCGAGGGGTGGGGTGATCGTATCTCGACCATGTACGGGGCCCTGAACTACCATGAGCCTCGTACGAGGTACGAGGTCTTCCTGGACGGCCTGCGCAACAAGCAGATGAAGGCGAGGCTGAATGGCAATATGGTAGGGACGATCAGAGAGACCTGTGCCTGCTAATCTACAAGAATCTGCACATGCCAGTCGAAGAGGAGGACGAGTTCGCGGACAATGGAACGCCTGTGGCCCGCGCAAACAGCGCGAATTCGACGCAGTCGCAGATGTTACAGCAGCTACAGCTAATGAACCAGTCTATGCAGAAGCAACTACAGAGTGCTGGGGTGCAGCAAGGATATATCATAGCTGTGGCGCCCCCGGCTCCCCCTGCTCAAGGCGTTCCAACCCGGTTGGGAACGCCTCTTTAACTCAGAGCGCTTCGACTCCGGGGAATGCCCCCGACGAATTTGGGACCGCTGAGGATCTGACTCGGACCTGACACCCGCACGACGGAAGGAGAGGTCGTATGTGGTCGCTGTGAGCGAGTGGGGTGCGGTCGCGTAACATGCCCGAGAGGGCAAGGGTGACGCAACCGGTGTAGCGAGCTGGGTCACTTCTCTATGGAGTGTAACTGGACCAGACCCCAAGGATCCTATCGGAGCGGTGAGCGCCGTCGTATGGCGTGCCTTATCTGCGGTGAGAAGCGCCACACGGTAGCATGGTGCCCTAGCCTGGACTGACTGCGTAGTCTGACGCAGAACGCGACCGCGGGGAGCGCAACAGCGTCATCCGGAACGCCTCAACAATGAAGGGAGCTGGAGGGAGGGGAATATAGTGTCCCTCCTTCCTCTTGCCTAATGGGCGACACGCCGAGAGATGAGGGTTCACCTAGCCGAGCTGCTAGTGGATCTGAGAGGGCTCTCGAAGGAAGTGTGACGGATGTGAATAAAGCTCGAGGCGTTCCAGCCTCAAGCGCGAAGACCGAAACTGTGGACTTGAAAACGAGCGAGCGAGCAACCTAACGGGAACGAGTGGGCTCCATACTGCGATCGATTGAAGAGAGCAACCTAGCGGAACGGATGGGCTCCAAACTGATAACGAGAAGAGAGGGCGGTCTAACGGAACGAACTGGCTTTCAACAAGACTGGGAAACGGACGGCTCTTTAAATGGGCCTGAGTGAAAAGAGGTGGGCACGGAAAAAAAAGCAACGGAACCTTGGTCATGACACTAGAACGAGAGGGTGGAGCGGCTGAACACTTCAGTGCGACGTCTGAGATCAAAGAAAATGCCTTGAAAACGACGACTGAGGATGCCGCGAGTGCATGGTCAAATCAAGTTTCGGTGGTAATAGGAGCGGTTAGTGCGACTGCCACTCAAGAGACCGAAAGAACTAAGGGGAAGAATTCTACAGGACGCAACGACCGTCTGTTCGCCGACGAGGAGCTAGATATGCTCGAGCACGGTGAAGGTCACAGAGGATGAACTTGAGGGGTACGAGAAGGAACTTGAGAGCGACTGTACCCCGTGGATGAACAGGGAGTTCTGCTGCGAGCGATATGAAACGCTGAGGAACATGGAACGCCGACTCTAGCGGATTTAAGTGCGGTGCTAGGGATCTCAGAAGAAGTGGTGGAACGCATGCGAAACGTCTCGTCAGGGGAGCTCAGACCGCCTGAGTATTGGCCGGATTGGTATATTACTGGAAGCTGGAGGCTTCTACGGGCTAACTGAGACTTCAAGAAAGCTAGTGAGCCAACGGAACGGCTGCCGCCTGTGGTTAGTGTGGTCTCAAAAAAGGTGGATGCCGACGCGATCTTACAAGAAACGACTGAGGAAGCCATAGAACGCGAGTTTAAACGAAATATATGTGTCGGACTCGACGACCCTGTCATTCCGACCGCTTGGGCTCCCGACAAGGAAGTTGGAACGCTTCTGTTCTGAAGGCGCTCCAAGATTAGGAGTCGAGTGTACGAGCTCTTGAAACAGGTGTAACACGCCAAGATGGAGCGCGAGCTAGAACGTCGGGGGGGGGGGGGGGGCATAGAACGAGCCGATACGGCGGGAGAGATTCCCCATTGCGCGACAAAAAGATGGAAGACTTTCTAAATGAGGAAGTTCTGCGTGAGTGTTGGTGGAGCGCCTAAGGAGGTGTTCCTTAATCACGCGATGACCTGGGCTCGTAACTATTTTAAGACTGAGGCCCCGACCCGACCATTTACGACAAGTTGTGGGACAGGAGAAGAAGGAAACTTGGAATAGTGGGACTGGTTGCTGCAGTTGAATCAAATCTACGGAAAGGAGTGAAATTCAATTGCCAATCAGCAAAGAGGAGCTCAAAATAGCTGAAGCGACCCCAGAAGTGTTTCACGCGAATGCAAGGAGGTGCCAAAGGAGCGTGGGAAGCCGAGGCTGTGCGGAGCGGACATTGATGAAGCCGCGGACGACGATGAAGGCATCGTCTCGACAGGCAAGCGCGTCATCGGCAGTGCCGGCAGGGTGCAGGCCCTATGTGACGACTTCATCAAGTGCTGCCCGTCGGAGATGCTGGCCGACACGGGTACTGTCACCAGCCTGGTGAACAGGCGAGTGCTGAAACGACTCGGACGAGCGTCGGAGTCTCTGAGACTTTATACAGGAGGTTTGGATAGCGTCTCAGGACATGCGATTCAAGTACACGGAGTCACTGACCTGCCCGTGACACTTGGAACGTTTGAAAGAACGTTCGTGGTGGTTAATAGTCTGTTCGTGGACGCGATTCTTGGAGCGGATTCGTTGAGGGCGTTCCGCACGATGATTGGTCCGATGGAGCCAGTGATGACACTAAACGCGACAGGGGGTGTTTTCCTTTCGGGTGAAACGGGGGTGGAAGAGACGTATGCAGCTACGGTATCGTCGACGGAGCGTCTGGAACCGGGTCGTCAAGCCCTAGTGAGATCAATTGCTCAAGGAATGGCAAAGGACAACGCAGTGGAGTTAGTGGAGGGCGTTCCAGGAGCGGAGGAAACTGTGAGAGTTGCTAGGACGCTCTGCACAGTGACGGAGGGAACTGTCTTGGTGGAAGTGTGCAATGCCTCTACCGAAGAAGTGGAGGCTACGTCGCTGCCGTGACGATCGTTCCAAAAACGGCGTTCGTGGTGCGCGCTCTTAATAAAAGCGGAGCGCCTCGGAGCGTCAGCGCTGTGTTGAGTGCTGGGGGGAAGCAGCGTGGCCTCCGTAGTTGGAACGCCTGTGGTAGAAATGGACTTCGCCAAGAAGAACGAGAAGGAGGATAGCTTTGAAGTGGGCTTTGCAGCCTCGTCGATGGGTTCCGAGCAGAGAGGGCTTTTTGCGGAAATGCTAAGAGACCTGCGAGATTTGTTTGTCGAAACCTTGAAGAAACCTGGAAGAACGGAGCTCCTCAAGTTCGGCATCGACACGGGAACGCATGCGCCGATCAAACAGCTACCGTGCCGCGTATCGAAAGCTAAAGAAGCCGTCATGGAGTCGGAAATCCAAGAATACCTGGACCTAGGCCTCATCAGACCGTCGACAAACCCGTGGGATAGTCTGGTCTTGATGATCAGGAAGCCTTGACGGAGTTATTCGATTTTGCTTTCATTATCAAAAGCTGAATGCTGTCACCGTGAAGGACAGCTACATGATGCCGTTAATTGATGTCATTTTGGACGTCCTCGGGAACGCCTCTCTATTATCTTCAATGGACATTGCCTGTGGGTATTCGAACGTTCAGCGTAAAGAAGACGGTATTCACGAGCCAGTTTGGGATCTATGAGTGGCAAGCCATTCCGTTCGAGTTTTGCAACGTCGTTCCGGCTTTCGAACGCCTGATGGAGAACGTCCTCGTAGGCCTCAAGTGGAGAAATTGTCTCGTGTATCTCGATGACCGCGTAGTCTTTAGCGTCGACTTCCCGACACATCTGATCCACGTGCGTCAGGTGCTGGAACGCTTCCGAGCGGCTGGGCTTAAGTTTAAGGTGAAGAAGTGTCATTGAGGGCGTGACCAAGTGTCGTTCTTATGCCATATTGTCACGCCTACAGGCATCATGCCGAACCCTGAAAAGGCGAAGGCCGTGATGAACATCGAGAGAACTTATGACCTGCATACAATGAGAGTGGTCCTGGGGTTAGTCAGCTACTTTAAGCGCTACTAACCGGGCTTTGCGGTCATTGCAATTCATTTGGAACGCCTGAAACAGAAGGATGTGCCGTTCCAATGGACCGAAGGCTGCGAAGAGGCGCTCCGACAGCTTCAGCGATCCCTAGTGAAGCCTCCCATTCTGGTATACCCCAATTTTAAGGCGTATTTTAAATTGTTAGTGGACTCGTCGCATCTGGCTGTAGGGGCGTGCATCATGCAGGAGGTTGACAAGCGCGCCAGGGACATTGCGTTGGCCAGTAAGATGCCGGTGGGGTCTCAACGGAACTGGATTTACAAGACGAGCGGAACTACTGAGATCGAGAGCTGGGAATTGTCTGGGCGACGCGAACGCTTCGGATTTACCTCAGTCACGCTGAATTTGACTTATTTACCGATCACCAGGCGCTGACATGGATTTTTGGTGAAGCTACTAAAACTACAAATGCCAAGTTGACTCGTTGGGCGATGGAATGATCGCGGCTGCGGTTCAAGATTTACCACAAGCTGAGGACGTCGATCGGACACGCGGACGGCTTGTCACGGTTATATCATCGACCGGACACGCACGTTGTAGGTGCAATGCGAATGGCTGCCTTTTCAATGAGGACGACGGAGACTCCACTGCTCCAGATAACGTGAAGGTTCAAGACGTCACGCCTAGCCTTCTGGAAATGCTACCCTGGGTGGTGGAACACTGAGTTAGTGCGCTCCCCGTGCTCCAATCTCAGTCGGTGAGACCCCTGACACAGGCATTCTAGGTGACCCTCCCGCGAACGTCCAACCGACAGAAATGGCATCAAGCGTACCGGAGCTTCTTACTCAGGATGAGCAGGAAGAGGATTTGGAGGGACGTGCTCCGCGAGCTGCTCTGTCTCCGGCTGATGCGCTCAGGTTAGACTTCGACAAATTTGTACTGGAGCACGAACGAGAGCCTTGGATGCGTGCCTTGAAAGCGTTTATGAAGGACGGAGCTTTGGCACTCTATCCACAGTTGATAGTGGGTGATATCGTTGTAGGTGGATATCTGTTGACGGCGCTGTTGCTGTCTATCGTGATCTACGTGCCGAGGCTGATGTATAAAGGTACCGAAGGGGTGCTCGGTGGGTCGATGAGCGTGGCTCTGGTAGTACTGGTTGTGGACGTTTCCATGGCGTTCTCTATGTGGTGTTGCTCTTGGAATGCCCCTTGTTGATGGAATTCGTGTTGGTAAGGAAAGAAGACCAAGTGTGGTGGCCAAGCCGGGATGGAAAGGGCTCGCTGGACGAATTGGACGACGCGAAGAACGAGAGAGCGTCAGCTTGGACCGCTTGCGGGGAATGAAGGATATAGGAACGCCTTCTCAGGTCGAGAGCATGAGTCCTACGCAGGTTGAAACGCCTCCGGAGGGCGTTCCCACTGATGTCGCTGGTGGTACCGCTGAGCCCATGTCGGGCAAGATTCTCGGCGGAGACACCGAGCGGAGGTCGGGGAGAACTGTCACGATACACAGCTAGAAGGTGGACTCGCCATTCTCGCGGACTACGTCCGGAAGATCGGCTTGCTGCAGAAGTCGCAGGCCACGTCCAAACAACTGTGCCCTCCGGCACAATCGACGGCGTTCCAAACCTAGCGTGGAACGCCTGGCGGTCGGCAAGGGGGGAATCTACGTTGGACCACCACGTGGGAGTGATTTACGGGAAGGTTAGGAGCCTAGCGCTCGTTTTGGAGCTTTGGGTAGAAGCTCAGTCGTGATTTCCTTCTTACAAGAGAGGTGCTCAAGAAAGTAACAGCAACTCTACATTTACGTGATTATCCTAAGTTTCTACGTCGACCTGCTAGATACACGACCCCGACCAAAGAATGATTACCGCGACAAAAATCCGGTTTCGAACAGATATCTGGAATTTCTTTACTCTAGTATGCTTGGTTTGGAATAGGAATCAGTATGTTGTAAGTAACGGGTAGCTATATCCCCAAAATTATGAACTTCATCATAATTAGTCATGGCATGACTATTTAGAATGAACGGTGAAGTACTCTACAAAACCGGTTTCATGTTGAGAGTGAATATTGACAGCGGCTTGCCGGGTCAGAATTGTTTTGCTGAGAGTGTTCAACACCCTATCCTTCTCGCGTACGGTAAAAACGGTATACAAGTATACAATATTTCTCCCTTCACTCATAGAGAGATCCACACTAGCTATGGAACGGCCACGACACGTGTGTACGTCGAGAAAATAGCCCTCACACGACGTGACCGACGGGGCAGTGATCGTGGGCGACTCAGATGCGAGCCGGAATGCCAAATCGGCTGACGCAAGCATCTCCAGTGCGAGCGACGACGACATTAGCCCACGTGACTCGTCTGGAAGCCGAACATGTGATCGCAGCGCGGCAGGGGGCTATTCCGTGACGTACCTCGACTTTGCGAAGACGGAGCTCGAGTCGCGGCAGACGTTCCATGAGTGCTTGGACCAGTACCAGAAGGAAACGTTCCAGGGAAGACTAGTTAGGCCACTCATGTAAAACCAGTGTGTTAATGGACTGTTTATTGGGTTCATGCGGCTACTTCGCACGCGCTCTACCAAGAGCGTTTCTTAACGAAACAAGAAGATCAAGGTTACCGTGAAGCCCGTATCTGAGCCCATCCTAGAGGAGTGGGAGGTCTACGCGAAGACGATAATTTATACGCACGGCGGACAGCACAGATACCGCGGCCTAGTAAAAGCGACCTCGACAGGAAGTGCGCCACATCGTTGCCCGACACAGGTGTGTTGAGCATGTGATTTCCTCGTTGACCACTTCCGTGTGTGGTCTTGGTCGGTGGCAGATTCGGTTACGATCGGTGGCACGTTCGGTTATGGTCAGTCGCCAATGTGTATGCAATGAAGTGTTCTGATATTTTGATTTTGCTAAGATTAATGCTTCTCTACAAGTGGTTAGCGAGTCGCCTGTGGGATTTGCCGTATGCGTAACGAAGACTATCCTCACGCACAATCTCAAGCTGGGCATACGGTCCAACCAGCACTAGCCGGCTAATCACATGTCAGTTAATAATAAACTGCTGGAGACGGTTGGCTCGCTGCGGAAAGCTGGTGCGAAGTCAAAGAACATCTTCTATTTTGTTGTGGAGAACTCAGACAGCAACCTAACTCCACAAGACGTCTAAAAAATAGTCTGGAGAAACGTGAGGAAGGTGAGATGACTCGATCGAATCGAGTCAAAAGGTGTATGTCGGACTTTTGGGCAATATCTGGAAGCTTTCGTCGTATATTTGTGGAGAGCTCCAAGCAAAAGGTCCGATTTACGTGGGAATTATAAAATTGCTTTTTTATTGAGCACAATGATACTAAAATTTCTTTGTTTGTAGCTAGAGGATCGTAACTTGCATCACGCTACAAACAAAGCATATGACAGACATTTTCAGCAGATTTCCAGAGATGCAGATAATTGATGCCACACACGGTACCAATAACGTGAAGTACAAGATTGTTTTCGTACATGACTCATGATGTATTCGGAAGAGGGCTGTACGTGCAGCACGTATTATAGAGCGAGCGGAGCGAGACACTGTTTTCAGCTTTCCGAGAATTCAAGAGGAATCATCCATGTTGGGGGGCTCTTGAAACGAATTTTCTGGACGTGCGCATACGTCGCTGCCAGTCCCACGTTGTCACGAAATGACGAAAAGAGGTAGCATGCTCTGGTTACGGGCTCTCTTCTATTCAAAAGAGTCAGCTTCGGTCGGTGGTAAATTTGGTATTCTATGCATAGGCAGAGCGGGGGTACCAGACGCACCGCCGCTACATGAAACATCTCGTTTGTGTTGATTCACAGCAAGATGAAAGCGCTATTCTGGATCTGGGGGGGGGGGGGGGGGGGGGGGTGACGAAGAGAAGGAGTCAGGCACAGAGTCTGTGGTAGTCGGTGGTACGATTCGGTATGGAGTGGAGTCGGTGGTAGTCGGTGGTACGATACGGTGTGGAGTGGAGTCTGTTGCAGTTGGTGTCACAACCGAAACGGATGGTGGCCGTACAGGCGGTCTGGAAGATTTACTGACTACTCGATCATCCCACCTTTTCGAAGAGTATCTCAACAATAATTGGGACAAATGCAGGTAATTGTGATGCTCCTACACTAGCCAGAACGCGGCTACGTTCGGGGACAACACCAACGACAGACCCGAGTGGTCTTGGAAGCACATGAAAGAGATTGTCAGTTCGTCGATGGCATCGGATGGGCGCTTAGATTCTATTTC
The DNA here is from genome assembly GCA_011320135.1 of Phytophthora betacei. NCBI lineage: Eukaryota > Oomycota > Peronosporomycetes > Peronosporales > Peronosporaceae > Phytophthora > Phytophthora betacei. Next base: position 167,519 of record JAANHX010000689.1, on the reverse strand, counting down.
TTTTTACCAAGCGCAAGCTGAACAGCTACTGTATGACCACGCGTGGATGTTTCTGTGGTCCAGGATGAGGGATACGGTCAAGAGATGAGCCTCGAGGCGAACTTGGTCAGTAAGCAGGTGCTCTTTGATTCACGAACAGTACCTGTACGCGACCGACCCAGCCTCGTATACGCTCTACGAGGTAGCACCAGACGCGGTTTCTATCAAAAGCAATGCCGTGGAAGAGGACAGTTTGGACGAGCCAAAAGTGGAGTACATAATTATCAAGTCAACGTGGGAATACCCATGTTTATTATACACAATATTGTTATCATGTCGCCATGTATTTTACGTTCGGCGACAACTGAGAATGGAAACTATTATCCCTACTCGGTTGTTGCACCACCGGTGGCTGTTATCGTCTATGACTGATACCGAATTAGTACCGGTCGCCACACAAAATTCGCGAATCGCCACGCCATTGTTACCTCCACCCGTTTTGGCATGAAATTCAAATCGAAAATTTGAGTAGCACACACCATCGCCACCTCTATAAGTGACTTAGTTTGCTCTTTGGGTATGAAAAAGTATTGTGCAGCCATCAGAACATAAAATTAAGTCTCTGTCATATTTCGCGGAGAGAAGCTCGAAGTTTTTGGAGAGTTGTCACCTACACCGAAGTCTACGTGTCTATCTACGATGGAATGTTCGGACGCGTGTAAAGAGCTCTTAATATTGTAAGATTTGCTTTTTTAAGTGTCTATTGTGTGCAGACTTAGACATAGCGTAAACCACACTAATTGTAAAAAAATCCGGCTCTTACACTCCGCGGCATAAGTTATTGACAGGGCAAGTTCCTGCCAACAACTCGGCCAATTGCTTTAGTTCAGAACCGCTGTTTAGATTTGACACGCAGTTTATTGGACAAAATACTCTACACGTGTTAACGACATCGATTTCGAGGTCCTTAACAGGGCTGATATATAAATGAACCGATTTGGCACTGCGACAAAATTATCGGCAGATTGGCGTCCATACAAAAATTAAGATTATAGTGATGGTCACGTTGCATTAGTAGTGAGTTTTACCACCACGCTTCTCATGTAATGGGCCCAACTCCAATTACATAAGTAGGTAGATATTTCCTTAGTTATTACATAAGTAGGTAAGGTGGCACACGGGTAGCGTGTGCCAAGGTGTCATCATCTGATTGGTTGATAGTGAGGAGCCAGACTCACTTATTGACCAATCAGGTATAGACATGTGTTTGAGTGGTTCACACGAGGCCAGGGGTAGCCGCCCTGGTCCTAAATAAATCAGAGTTGAATTTGACATATACCTAAGACTTGATTTTATTATTGCGAGCTTCCTCCACACTATAGTGTAAGCTAGTGACGGTATCTCTTACCCCGTTACACCTGGTAGCACTTAGTAGTCCTTCCAACGACCAAGTCTACGATGAGCCAAGTCCAGATCTCCGGGGCGACCCTGGAGCATGCTGCATTCCCCCATCTCACTCGCGTAGTGGGAGGCGCTTCACCGCCTCGTGGCGGTGTCCGGAGACGCTGTTGTCGCATCGCTGCTGAGCTCAGCGACGCCCGACCAGCAACGTCTTGCAGCACAAGAGTTCATGGAACGCGAGCTCGCCGATGCGAATCGGCGGGTGTCAACTCCCTCGCGTCCATCCCAGAATGACGTCGTCAAGATGGAAACGTCTACGTATTCTGGCGCCGGTGAAAACCGGCTCCCGCTAAACCGGTGGTTCCGCGAGATCGACATCGCTATCGCCTCGCGACGCATCGAGGCGTCATCCGCCAAGATGAACTTCCTCCTCTCCCGGTTAACCGGGAAGGCCAAGAATGGGCCCTCGGGAAGCTGGCTGTCGACCCCGAGGCTTTCCCGACTCTGGAAACTCTCCAGAGCGACTTGCGCCTCGCGTTCGAGCCCCCGCAAGATGAGTCTCGCGCTCGCGCAGAGTTCTTCGCTCTTCGGCAAGCGCAGATGTCCATGCGTGATTACGTCCAGAAGACGCGACATCTGGCGTCATGCATCGTGACCAAGTCAATCGACATGGCCTCGCAAGTCCACGTATTTGTGTTCGGCATGCGCGAAAGTATGACCCGCTACTGCCTCACCAGAGCTGAGCCCTCCTCTCTCGAGTACGCGTTTGCACTCGCGATTCGCGAGGATTACATGGTCGCTGCATCGTACGCCGCAGTCATACCTGCGGAAGCCCGAGAGTCTACCCCCGAGCCCATGGAGATCGACGCCATTAACGCGTCGAGCAATCGACGTCGCGGGTCCTACCGTGGCAGCGCTGGGCGAAGCAATCGCTCCCTCATTTGCTTCCGCTGTGGGAAGAAGGGTCACCGCGCGGCAGAGTGCCGCGCGCCAGCTCCCATCGTCTCTCACGTCGACGCGGAACACTCCTCGGTCGCTCATTCAAAAAACGACCAGGACCAGTAGGTGCGGGGCTCCCTACTGGCTTTAACAAAGGACCGGGCCCTCCGGTGGCAGCCCAACCTTCGAGCCCTCCCGTGCTACAAGCACACACCAATGCCACCACTACGCCGGGCGACTCGAGACTGATCATTGTCAGCCTCCACGTCACCGGTGCCCGGCGACCACTGCGCGCGCTCCTTGACTCAGGAGCGACCAACAACTTCTTTCGCGCGTCGTGTTTGTCGGTACTACCCAAGGACGTCCGCGTCCGGAATGGTCCGGGCGAGATCCAAGTCAAACTCGCAGATGGTAAGGCTCGCCGCGTTGCGCGGCGTGACGTGTCTTTGTCGTACACGTTCGACGGCTTCCGGAGCAAGGACGACTTCTTGGTGATCGAGATGAACTACGCGTTTGACTGCATCCTGGGCATCCCTTGGCTTGCGCGATATCAGCCAGAGATTGACTGGCTGGCCCAATCAGTCAAGCGTCGACGTGGATTCGACGTGAGCGAGGTCTTCACACACCTCTTGGTGGCGCCAAGAGACTGGCCCCACGTCACAGTCGTAGACAAAACAGCAACGACACAGGCAGTGCACAGAGCGAGCGATGGACCTCTCTGCATGGCTTGTTCTACGTTGTTGGACGAAGAGCCCTCGCGGTTTCGCGAGGTAGATGATGAGGTGGTTGAGCAGCGGCTCCCACAGTACAAGACGGGGCTCCCACAACACGAGATGATGGTCGAGCAGGGGCTCCCACAATACGAGACAGTGGTCGAGCAGGGGCTCCCACACAACGAGACGGCGGTAGAGCAGAGGTTCCCGCCGAACGATTCGGTGGTCGAGCAGATTGGGCTCCCGTCAAACGATGCCGCGGTTGAGCAGGGGCTCCCGCGTGTTCCCGGCCCGGTCGAGTACGGTCTCCCGCGCCTAGAGGAGGGTGATGCATCGTCGAGTAGCAGTGCGTCAGACTCGAGCGTAAGCTCGAGGAAGTCGAAGAAGAAGTCGAAGAGACACGCCTGAAACCTCGTCGAGACTACACGACCAGCGATAGCCCGCCGATGGAATCGGTCAGCGCGCTGGAGTACGTGGAAGGAGGCCCGAATCGGTCGCGCAGCATCGCAATCGCGAGCCCGCCGCGCGAAGCGGCGGCGATCACACGCCTTCCAGGCTTGTCCTGGAAGAACTTTCTTCGGGACCTCAAGGCTGGAGACGTCGAGCAAGTATGCTTGGTCACCGAGGCAGTCTCGGTGGATGAGGCAGCAAATGCGGTCGCAACGGACAGTGAACGCTCACGTCCGCTAGGTGCTGAACCTAAGTCTGCTCGAGAGGAACGATTCCAAGCGCAGTCTTGGGAGGCCTTGCGGGAGTCAGCGAATCCCGTATACGACACCGCCTGCGAGTACGCCGACGTCTTCCCGGATGAGATCCCCGCCGAGCTACCGGCGGATCGTGGGGTTCAGCATGAGATCGACCTCGCGCCAGGTACGAAGTACTGCGTTACCAGACAATGGCCACTTCCGCGTGATCAAGTGAAAGCGATCGATGACTTCTTCGAGGGCCGCCGAAAGGCGGGTCACGTGCGTGAGAGTACCTCTCCCCATACCAGTCCAACGTTTTGTGTGAAGAAAGCTACAGGGGGATGGCGTATCGTTCACGCATTCAACAAGTTGAATGATGCCACCATCCCCGCGCAGACTCCGATCCCTCGGAAGGACATGGTACTGGACTCCATGGCTGGCAGCGTCATCTACAGCGCCATCGACCTGACCGATGGATTCTATCAGATCCTGATGAGAACATCTGATGTGCCTCTCACCGTCGTAAGTACACCGAGCGGGATGCTCTGGGAGTGGCTCGTGATGCCACAGGGCCTCAAGAACGCGCCTGCCACCTTCAATCGCATGGTCTCCCATGTGCTTCGCCCGCTTCGAGACTTCGCGCCGAGTTACTTCGACGACATCTTCGTGCACAGCCGCGCTGAGGGCAACCTCAGTGCCGTGGACGTACATCTGAAACACCTGATACAAGTCTTCCAGGTGATGCGAGAGAACAAGCTCTACGCAAACCTGAAGAAATGTGTCTTCTGCGCACCGGAGATTCCGGTGTTGGGATGCTACGTGAGCAAGAACGGTGTGCGCGCGGATCCCGAGAAGGTATCGTCTATCTGTGCTTGGCCAACGCCGACAAGCCCCACTGAGTTGCGTCAGTGGCTTGGCATGGCCAATTACTTGCACAAGTACACGAAGAATTACGCTGGGTTGATCCAGCCGCTGTCCTCGCTGCTGAAGAAGGACGTGATCTGGGAGTGGAAATCGGACCACCAAACTGCATTCGACTCGGTGAAGAAGAGCTTGGCGTCTGCGCCGATCCTGAAGCTTGCTGATGACTCAAAGCCATTCCACGTCGTCTGCGACGCGAGCGATTTTGCCATCGGCTGTGCGCTGATGCAGTTCGATGATGACGAACACGAACGCGTTATCAGCTATCAGTCGCGCCAACTGAAGCCAGCCGAGAAGAATTACCCAGTCCACGACAAGGAGCTCCTGGCAATGCGGTACGCTCTGATCAAATTCAGAGTGTACTTGCTCGGTGAACAGTCATTTGCGGTTTACACTGATCACGCATCGCTGCGCACAGCGATGAAGAGCCCTCACTTGTCGCAACGGATGGCCCGTTGGCTGTCCTTCTTCTCCGAGTACAACTTCGTTGTTCACTACAAGCCGGACAAGAATAACATTCTCGCCGACGCGCTGTCTCGGCGTCCGGACTACGATCCCCGTGAAGCGCTAGGACATCAGCTCGCTGATGAGGACGACGACGAATGTGCGGTCTGCGTGTCGTCAGGCATCAACTTGACGTTGACCACGCCCACGCTCCCGCTGGGCGACGAGATTGCTACAGCGTACGATGATGACCCTATATACGGTGCCATCATGAAGCACCTGCGTGCTCCTAGTAGTGACACGCTAAGTGCCCTGTCAAAGACCACGCGGAATCAGATCGATCGATATCGACTGGACGGCAATCTGCTCAAGTACAGCATCGACAGGTTCGATGGACCTCGAGTCGTCGTCCCAAACGACGCTGATCTACGTGCGCGCATAATCCACGAGTATCATGACGCCCCGACTGGAGGACATCTCGGTCGCGAGAAGACGTACGCGGCTCTGTCGAGAGATTTCGATTGGCCGCACATGTACAAGTGGGTACGCAAGTGGGTCCGCACATGTGAAACTTGCCAGCGAGTCAAACCGTCTTCGACGTCTCAGGCCCCATAGCGCCCTCTTCCGGTCGCCACGGAAGCCTGGCGCTCCATTTCGATGGACTTCATCTTCGGTCTTCCGCCCGATACAGCCGGGCGCACGGGTGTACTTGTGTTCGTCGATCGTTTCAGCAAGATGGTCCATCTCGTTCCGGTGGCGGCCTCAATCACCGCGGAAGAGTCCGCGGCCCACTTCGTCGACGTGATTTTTCGTCACCACGGTCCACCGGAGTCTATCGTGTCCGACCGCGACCCGCGGTTTACATCCGCGTTCTGGTCACGCCTCTTCGAGCTCTTGGGAACCAAATTGCTGATGTCGACTGCGGCACATCCGGAGACGGATGGACAAACAGAACGCGTCAATCGCGTCCTTGAAGACGTTCTCCGAAGCTATGCAACTTCGTACACGAGCTGGAGCTCGTTCCTACCGCTAGCCGAGTTCGCACTCAACAACGCCGAACACCCCTCGACGGGTATGACGCCGTTCTTCGTGAACAACGCTCGCCACCCACGTGTTCCGGCACTTCTCGCCGTGGGTCACCCCACGGATGCTGGCGGCTCCACCCTTGGTGGGGGAGAACCTCCTTCGGTCGACATGGATGCTGAAGGTGCGCTCAGCTCTAGGGACAACGTGTCCGTGTCGTGGTCATCACCGGTACGTGAACCGGTGTCTCAGCACGCACCGGTAGCCTCACCGGTGTCAACAAGCCTGCCGGCGCACTCGACTTCAGGGTTATCTTCGGGTGTAGCCAGTGCAAACGCCCTGACTCGTTCTCCGTCCAAGTAGTCCATCGAGCCTCCTCGGCATACTGCATCTCCGATAACGAGATGGACGTCGCAGAACTTGATCGATCCAGGCAGCAAGATTCGTGAGCAAGAAGTTACCACGGCAAACTATACACCGAAATCCTCGGTGCTTCCAGCCGATCGCTCGGCAGTTGCGGAATTCGTCATGCAGAGGCAATCCATCTCAAGGTTCGTCCGCGACGCACCGTAGAACGCAGTGGACAAGCAAAAGGAACAAGCTGATAAGCACGGTCGAAAGAACGTGAATGTATTCAAGATAGGAGATCGCGTTCTCCTATCGACCGAGGGAATCCGCGCTTCTGCCGTAACCAACCTCGGCGCCAACAAACTTGCTCCACGCTTCATCGGGCCATTTCGAGTAACCAAGGCTGTGGGCGACGCCTACACCCTGTACATCCCGTCGTCACTTAGACTCCACCCGACTTTTTACATCGGGTGACTCAAGCGGTACTTCCCTGCGACGATTCCTGATTCGAGCCAGCAGACGGAGCATGCGTCGGGCGACCAGCCCGACGAGCCTGACGCGCCAGAAAGCCGTCAGCCCCTGGCGCCCGCTCTCGCGGACGATCTCCCTGCTGGGCAGAGCCAAGCACATGCGTCTCCAATCCCCGTAGGCGAGATAATAGCTCCCGATTCGACTGACGTAGCTCCGACGTGATCTGCTCAGCCCGCCAGGCACGATCTTCCGCCCTCTCAGCCCCAACCTGAGCGTCCAACGCACGGTTCGAAGCTGCCTCCACCTCGCCCTGAACGTACAGGGCGTACGCCGTATCATCGTGAAGGCCCACCACCGATAATTGACTCGGTGGGTGATGCGCGCTGGATTGTGGAGCGTATCGTTGACCACGAAGATCCCCATAGCTCGACCGCTCAACGAAACGTCCGTAGTCGTGTTCCTCGCGCGGTTCCGACCGCGCGCCGCTACTTGGTACGTTGGCTCGGTTATCCCCCAGAACATGATACGTGGGAGCCCCGCGCCAACCTTCTCCGCGACGTTCCGGACGTGGTCCACGAGTATGAGACCATGCTGCTTGAGAAGAAGAATTCCGCGGGTCACCCCGCGGAGACCGTGAACGAGATCGAGACCGGCCACGAGAGCGACCCAGACGAGGAGGCGACAGCGACGCCGCGCTCCGACGCGTGCAACGTCGGCGTGAGCCGCCGCGATTAGCCGCCTGATCCATACTGGACAGGGTGTGCTCGTACTTCCCGATCCATCCCGACTCCTCTCCGCTGAGTGGCCGCTCAGCGAGATGTTCCCTCCATTTGCGTTGAGTCGGACGGGTTAAAGTACCACATGACTCACATCCCTCTCTCACGTGCACGAAGCAGAGTCGATCCATATCCCACGCGTTGTTGCAGACCTTCACGCGCAGCTCTCCAATCGAATGATCCGCGAGGATCTCCTCGCGATACGCCAACGAGTCGACAAAGCTTTCTCCAGCACGCGACATCCGGTTCCATCGCCGGATGAAGGCACACCAGGAGCGACGAAGTCCCTCACGATCAGCGCCTTCAATGTATTTCTTCCGCGTCGCGCGGAAGCGACGAAAGTGGTTCTTCATAGTGTCGAGCGTATCCGGATTCTCCGCTCCTGACAAGTCGTACAGGTCCCAGGGAACCAGGGCGTCGTCCATCACGCGCGACCGCGTGCTTCCGGCGCTGATCCTCGTGACTGTCGGCTCCGCCGGTGTCTCGGCTGTCTGGGTTACCGCCGCCGTTAGCGTGTCGATGTTTGCTGCTGTCACCAGCGTCGCGCTGGTGCTAACGTCCGTTGACTGCGTCGTGTTGTCCTCGGCCATCTTCGCTCCGTTGGGTTTTCGAGTTTTCTTCAAATGTGTTCCGTGCACTTACGTTGCGTAAGCGCAACTTAGAGAGGAGGGTGATGTAATGGGCCCAACTCCAATTACATAAGTAGGTAGATATTTCCTTAGTTATTACATAAGTAGGTAAGGTGGCACACGGGTAGCGTGTGCCAAGGTGTCATCATCTGATTGGTTGATAGTGAGGAGCCAGACTCACTTATTGACCAATCAGGTATAGACATGTGTTTGAGTGGTTCACACGAGGCCAGGGGTAGCCGCCCTGGTCCTAAATAAATCAGAGTTGAATTTGACATATACCTAAGACTTGGTTTTATTATTGCGAGCTTCCTCCACACTATAGTGTAAGCTAGTGACGGTATCTCTTACCCCGTTACATCTCAAGCACCTCGATGCAGCGCTTAGGCATCGAGCTAATTAGCGTTGCAAGCGTCGCTTCAGGTATGTCTTTCCAGGCAGCTAAAACAGCATCCGTGAGCTCCGCAACATTGTGGTACTGGCGGCCAGTGTAGTAGACACGCCGGGAAATGATGGCCCAGAGGTTTCAATAGGATTTAGGTCAGGAGAACGTGCAGGTCACTCCATCAAATGTAGCTCTTGTTCCTCGAAAAGCGCCTTGGTTCTCTGGGACACGTGAATGTTGGCATTGTTCTGTTGGAACGTGAATTCCGTCCCGTAATGCTTATGCGCGTACGGAAGAAGATAATCCGACAGGGTGTACACGTAGCTGTCCGAATTCTGGCGGCCGACAAGCACAGCCAACTCCGTCTTTCCCATAGCACTAAACCCACCCCATACCATTATGGAGCCACATCCATTTTGACGGCGCACAGTGTGGCGCACGGGCTGGCGTATATCGCGCCAGTAATACTGATAACCATCGGGGCCATCAAGGTTCCATTTTTTTCTCGTCTGAAAACATTGTAGAGACCCAACCATTAGGCTACAGTAAGTTGCGCTTAGCCCAGTCTAGACGGGCTTTCGTGTGTGCAGGCGTCAGATCTAGCGTGTTGTCCATCTTGCTGTACTTTAGCCAAACTACGCGCTCCAGAAGGCGTTGTATGGTGCGAACAGACGCCTTGGGAGCAAGCGTCTCCGTCAGCCGTGCAGCGCTGCACTCGCCAGCAGCAGCCGTGCGCTCCATACGGCGTACTTCACGCTCCGAAATGGTAGGAGGCCGCCCCGTACGCTTTCCAGCTGGTACGTTCGTCACCACGCGTGTGATCGTCTCCCTTGAGCGCCCCGTTCGCTTGGCAATTTGGCTCTTCGACAAGTTCGCCTCAAACAGCCCCTTAAACCGCCCGCGCTCTTCGTCCTGCACTCGTGGCTTGCTTGCCATACAGCCGAGAAAGCTCTGAATGGCGCGTGCAGCGCTGCCTGCCACAAAACCAGTGGCTGTCGACAAAGTGACCATCACTCTGATAATCTTAATTTTTGTATGGACGCCAATCTGCCGATAGTTTTGTCGCAGTGCCAAATCGGTTCATTTGTATATCAGCCCTGTTAAAAGGACGTCGAAATCGATGTCGTTAACACGTGTAGAGTATTTTGTCCAATAAACTGCGTGTCATATCTAAACAGCGTTTCTGGACTAAAACAATTGGCCGAGTTGCTGGCAGGAACTTACCCTGTAGATAACTTATGGCGTGGAGTGTAGCAGACGGCCTAGTATTATGCTTGCGTCATGTACATAAATGATTGCATGTTTGTCTGTTTGTGGTCTTAACAAATTTACAAATTCGCAAATGGATGCACTCACCTTCACCCAAATCTGGTTCTAAAATGACGATTGACCCAATTGCCATTTATGAAGACTTTTTTCTCAACTATTATTAAAAGTACCCTGGGCAATTAATTTACTTCAGCTTAAGTAAGAAAATTCTGCCTTATCCAAAATCGTGTCCTTTGAACAAACCAAAGAAGATATTCGACCCGACAAACATTCACATAAAATACTTCACCCCTTGCATTGCAATATGCTGCTCCCTACCAGTAAGCCGTTTAAAGTACCAATAAATAAGTTCTTTACGCCAAATATTGGTTTCATTTTTGTGGTCTCGAATCTATCCTGCTTGTTTTGAGCCGCCCAAAAAATAGTCTAGAAGAGTACTGGTACGTTTTTTTTATCAACACGTTCAGGTGGCAGCTTCCAGACAAGATGATATTACTAACGAGCTCCCATCTCCATTGCTGCCTTCACTACGCAATGTCCCCAATAACCTTGTATCTCGGCTTCCGGACATGTGAAGTTTACTTCATGTAGTAAATTGACTGAATAGCACGGCTCTCGTAAATAGACCATTCAACTAAAAAGAAAGTTCAACAGAAATTAGCTCTCCCTCATCATTGGTGAATAAATAAGCTCGATATTTTGAAACCCTAATAACTTTTGTTCAGCGGATTGCACCGGTTACCGGTACGATACGGTATTAATAATAAACAAAGTACGTACATGTAAAAACACTGATCTGGTCGGCCACATCAAATAGGAAATAGGCCCTCGTTCTGTAGAAAGGGTTAAGGATGAATCTTGAACCGCCCTCCCCTTGCAAACATGATGGTTTTTACAAATGGTACATAATACTGTATTCATGTACATGTAGTACAGTACTGTACTACATTCTGTAGGTGTAGGACTTTAACAGCTACAGTACTTGTACAGTACAGTAATCCCCGCCTAACCCGGAAAGGTGGGTTGGATGATTCACAGTAGATGCAAAATGTATTGTCTTAGTTTGAACTCGTGCTAGCCGGCAACCTGATTCTTTTGGAATTGTGCGACAATTTCCCGCACACATTACTTTAGCTCAGTACATGGGAAGGTATTTTTAATAAAAGGCAACAATTCCATTTCGGCAACATTGCTGGTCGCAATTCCGGATTAGCCTATCACGCAATCAAAAAAGCAAGGATTACTGTTCGGTACCGTGCCGTACACCGTACCGTGTACGGTGTTGACATTGAGTCTGTCAGCTGCTGCATCTTGATTATGGCAAGTCGGTAGAGGATCATATGACACATGAATACCGTAAAATATTGAGCGACGTGTTCTGATGAAGGATGTTGAACGGCATGCCGTCGCTCCACTTCGCATTTTGCATTACATGTACAACTCCACCCCATAATTGCTGAAAACCCTCTCGATGCGCACGCTGTACGTTCTGCTACTGGTTGTAGCCACCATTCTCGCCGGCAGCGATGGTACCTCCACTATGAAGACGCTTTCGGCCCAGCAAGAAGTGTCGACCGACGCTGAGCACATGAATCGACGATTTTTGAGAAGTAAAGAGTCCACCAGAACGAACGGCGAAGAAAGAGCGAGTACAGTCACGACTGCAATTACCGAGCTGTTAAAGAGCGGTGGTACTACCGGCGGAACCCTTGTGAAAAAAATCCTCACATTTAAAGAAAAGATGGCTAGGGATGTTGCACTCCATGAGGAATTCATCAAGAACGTTGACAAGATCAAGGGCTGGCATGGAACCAAGTTGAAAACAATGAAAAAATATGACAGTGAGGAGATAGACAATGCCGTTCGAGCTACTCGTCCTAAAACCACTTAGTGCAGTTAATGCACGAAGATATCTGCTCAGGACTTATCTCTGCTCAGGCATTTTTTTTCTCTTTGCAGCTCTCAACGACAAAAAATGCGCACACACCACTTTAAAAGTGTAAAGACGTAATATGTAGTACTATGTAGGAGTACCTTGTTGTATTAACCCCGCCTTTCCCTAATTTAATACTTCATAGTACTACGAAGTAGTATTATGGAATACAGGGATTCTAGATTATTAATGACTTAAACATCAGCTCACGGATATGGACGGATACATATTAGGTCAGACAACGAAGCTCGGCCTTGCGGAAACTAGAGTTACTGTAGTAAATACCCTAGGAGTAGATCACGGAGGAACAGAAGTAGTAATAGACTTGAGGGAGGCTAGAGCGAGTATGGTATTTCGTATGACGAGCACGACCAGGAAGCTATGGACCGGAAACATTTGACTGACGAGACAGGGTTTTCGTCTTCGTTTATTCTCGCGGCTCTCAGCAGCTGATAATCCACACCCCGTGGCGCCCCATGTATAGCGAGCGGCAACAGCGAACGAGTGCGCTTTTACATAAGCGCCCTCAATGGGAAAAACTAACGAGGGCCCTCCTAGAAAGGGCCCTCACACAAAACGGACAGGGGTATTACCGGTACTGTAACCGGTACAGCGTTACCGTACTGTGCCGATACAGTGTTGCATACTAGACGAAAGGTTGTTAACATACCCGCAGCATTCCAGCTAGTGTCGTCGTCGCGCTCGAAAGTGGGACACAATTAAGAGTATACGCCGGATGTTACACTGTGGCACGCGAGGAGCGATCCCGGTTGGTGGATATCCCTATTTGTAACTGCATTGTTTTTCGGGGCGATCTTCTTCACGCTGGAGTAAGCTATTCACAGCACAACTACAGAGTCCACTGCTACTTGCAATTTGAAGGTGTTTCGTGGGTACCAGATATTGTCATGTCTGCTTTAACCTCAAGTTTTACCTGTCAATACTGCGGTTACGCTGATGCATTTTCCAATCGAATGCGTAACCATCGCTACTTTTGCTTATCTAACCCAGTCGGACAACAACACCGGAGGATTCGGCAGCAATTACAGAACGCGAAGGGAACCTACTCGTGTGATCTGAGCCAAAAATCGTTTTCAGTGAAAAGTAGTTCGGGGAGTCACATTAGCCGCAAACACTCTTAACCCAATAGCTCAATTCAATTTATATTGTTATTTTTATGATATTTTCTTTTCATATTTTCTATAGACTTTGTTGAAGTGGTTTGAACACTTCAACTTGTTGGATATCATTACCGCATTTCAGTATCTCGATGTGTATTTTAATAAAGAAAAAAAAGATATACAAATCTAGCGACGGTAACAGCCTTCTTAACAACTGAAGCCTTGTGCATCCGACAAGCAGTGGTAGGTATTGACAGCTCTGTTTTCATCTGTAGCTGCGTATGGAGTGCGCCCTGCATACCCCCATGATCGTGCGGGGAGATACGGCTCTAAGAACGCAGAGGTCTGGTGAGTGCCAACAATTTTAAGTCTTGAAGGGGTCGAAGCGTGTTGTGGCGGGGATGCTGAATGATTTTGGTCTACCCTTTCGCTGTAAGTCGGCTCCCGCGCTGTACCGAAAGTGCGTCATGAGACGAGTAGTTGGCTTGAGGTGGAGGTGGAATTAAAAAGAGCGGGGGTTTCTCCTTCTCCATTGTACGGCAACTTGGTTTGTGGTACTCGCTACTGAGCTCCTGTACACGCCAGCCATTCGCCTACGGCAACCCCATCCACAGTAATGGTACTCTTACAACCTTTCAATATGTTAACAACCTTTCGTCTAGCATGCAACACTGTATCGGCACAGTACGGTAACGCTGTACCGGTTACAGTACCGGTAATACCCCTGTCCGTTTTGTGTGAGGGCGCTCTCTTAGGAGGGCCCTCGTTAGTTTTTCCTGCCCTCAATAAGCATAGGGTCGTCAGATTAAATTGCATAGGGAATCCACAGCGATCTTGCGATTTGTCAAATGTACCCTAATTCAGGTGATCCGATATAAAGGGGTATATGTCACCCTACGCTTATTCAGGGGACTTCTGTAAACGCTTTTATTTCCTTACTTTCGGGCCTTCCTCTATCAGTCTCAGGGTTGCTGCCGTGGGACGCCGTATGCGGCGCTGGTGCGTAGTAAGCCAAGAACACCGATTAGTTCATTTTAAAGTATCATTCTTGATCTTTACTTGTCTGGTCCGTAAGAGAATTAACAGCGCTCTACTTCTGATGGTACTGCTTCAACGGAAGCGTGGTTGTCCTTGCTACAAGAAAATCTTCATTACTGCCAATACAGCAAACGACGGTGAAATCCGCCCGGTGTCTGAGTAAAAAAATATTACGCGCACCCGCCCATAAATTTGATTGGTTAAAAGTAGTAGCTTCAGCTATAACACAAACTACAAAAACAATTCCAAAAGGTACAAAAATGACAAAGGAATCTTCATTTGAAAGTACAGAAACGCCCGAATACGGGATACGAATTGGTTGAGACTATCCGTGGTGGGCTTTTACAGCAAATCGGTATACACCGATTTGGAATCGATGACCTGTTTACTTTAATAAAGATAAAGAACCACTACTTCGCAGTATCTTTGCGACTACTGCCAAGGTACCAGTACGAAAACGTTCAATTCCCACTCAATTTTCCAGCAGGTCGCAGTCACTGGGCCAGTGGGATTCCCGGGGAATACGCCAGGTCTCATTATCGTACTCAACTTATTAATAGTAATAGTAGTAACTAGCCGAGCGCAGCCGCTACGCGGCGGTAGTTTACGTTTATTCTAGTTGTTTGCCTTCCCGCCTCCGCTTCCCTTCGGCGGGATAATTATTCCAAAAACTCTGAGCCTCTATGTGCCTAAATCGACTTCTCTAATGTCATAAATCTGGGTTTAATTTAGACCAGTCGCTACAAAATGCTGAGTTCCCACTAAGGCTTACTAACTGCACGGGTCACGGTAAGTCGTGCAATTATTTCTACAAAGGTCTGACCCCCTATCATCATGCTAACCATGCTTAAAAAAGATTATTCTAGCGAGCTCGAGGTACCCAAATTTAGAAATAGCACGACATGGTGTACCCAACAAGGATCCAAAGGTCTCGCTGAAGAATCTCAAAGAATAGAAATGTCGCTAACCTCGGGCTCTAGATCGCCCTGAAAACACTACATGGCCGAGCTTGCTTATTGACACAGGGACGGTTATGACGTTGAAAAGGCTTAAGAGGGTTCCGTTTTTCTGCACTTTGTGGACCTTTTCATGTCAACTTGAACTCGTCCGGTGCCAAGTGCCTGTTGGCAACAGGATGTAAGAATCGGTGCCTGTTGTAACAACAGGGGGATGTTTATTTTCCGACCCCAGACCCCCCGACAGGAACCACTGGTTCCTGCAGCCTACGAACCAGCCCCTTACAGTATGTGCTCCCGGCTCTTTGGTCTTTTGGATTTGATTCGTTGCGTGTTGTGGGCTACGAGACTCGTGGCGAATCCTGCGATCTGGTCAGATTCTGACCTGGATAGTGCAGCGGTGCACTAATACAATACATTACAGTACGTCTTCGCTGTTATCCTCTTGAACGAAGCATACAGTACTGCATTCTCTTACACTCCTGGACACCCACCTCGTCGACTGCCCATAACTCAGTCAATTATTATTATATGACGGTGCGGTTTTCACACAAGTTACAAAACATGCTTCAAAATAGCAAGGAAGTGCTAACACTCTCGGTTTTGCACTTTATAGGGAGGTTCGCATTCAAAAAAGAGATTTGGTGTACACAATAGTATTATATGTAACGTGTAGCACTCGCACCTCCGCTTGATCGATATTAATGGAGAAATTTTAAATGGGTATACACAATAGTATTATTTGTAACGTGTTGCACTCGCACCTCCGATATTGATGGCGATTTTTTTAATGTAAGATCGCGACGACTAGGAAAAAGTAATACACTGTATAGCGACACTTTCTGAAAATTGCTTTGGACGGCCCAAAGCAAGCAGGATAGATTCAAGACCACACAATGAAACAATCGTTGGCGAAAAAAAAACTCATTCAGTATTATTGGTACTTTGAAACCCCCTCTTGTACTTATAGTCCGAGTCATTCCACGACCATGATCCCCGCGAAACCACTGTGGGTCTAGTAAGCACAATGGCAAGTGGTCTTACAGTAGTCGTGAAAACTGCGGTTCAATTAACATCGAGTCATTTCAACTAACTTTTATTTGTTGTGGTAATATTAGGTTATTTAAATATACCGTAATATAAATATGAAGTTCTTCAGCTAAATTCGATTGCTATTAGCGTAGCACTTGGCTAAGAAAGTCTTAAGCAAAGCTCTTCTGGGACACGATATCACAGAGCCCCCAAACTTATTCACATTGGACTCAAGCTGTTTATGAAGACAGCAACTTTTTAGATCAACTGGATATTTATCGAAACGCAGGCACAGGCGGGATTCCCCGGGTAATCTACAGTACCAAAAGTGAGGCATCACCATGATATTTGCCGTGGCATTGATATCTTTCACCAACACTCACATTAGTGTTAATGTGAATTGACCCTCGATTCACATTAACTTGCGCGGGTTATTCTGATTGACCCTTGATTCACATTAACTCGCGCGAGTAAACGTGAATATTATAAATCCGCATTAGTATTAATTTTTACTTGGCTTTTCTTGCTGCACTGAGTTTAAAATGAGGCTAAGACAGTCTTCGTGGAATAGTGCCGCAGATGCTTCTTCCGCATTCATTTCAAACGCAGCCATTCCTTGCTCAAAGTGAAGTTGTGTGTACGTTTCAGGAGCAGTAGCAGCGTATTCTTGGTGTTCGCCATGCACCTGTGTGAGACGTACCACACTGGGAGGAGGGGGCCGAGAAATTGAATAAAGCCATGCGGAGCATGCAGTAGTACGTGTGTACAGTACTGTTTTGATATCTTATTGTGAATACTGTTCACTTCTTATTAATGCATGTAATATCTGGTCAGTTGGTTCTACAACGGTACTGTCGGATTGCAAAATCCAGATCTGTGAGAATACACCTGCGATTGTTGGTACTATACGATCAATGGTGTGGACGACGACTCTACATAGAACATTAGGGGAATGCATAAAAAAACTTGGTACCAGGAGAAACCACGTTTGATCCCGCCAGCGTACGATATCCTGTGAATCACAGGATAGTATCACAGGCTGTGATGCGGTACAACTGCACAATGTCGGTAGACTCATTACCCGTAGATGTGATGGTGATGAGATCGGGTAGCTTTTTGGGGAGCAAATTAACAGCAGGCACCCATTCTTAGCAGCAGATATTTGGGTAATAGACGCTGCTCGGAGCCAGCTATGGGGGTATTCAAATTGTTGAGTTCCTTCCTCATTTCCCAATCTCCCGCTCAAGGCTTAAGTGTCAAAGGACTTCACGCGGGTCGACAAATGCATCTCTCAGTCTTTGTTCTGGCAGCCTTTGCCCTCACTCTGCTCGAAAATGGCAGCGCATTATATGCGACCGAGGATTTCGACAAAGAGATGCTGCTGTCTGAGATGGCATCTACAGACGTGGACTTGCTGCATGGGACTCTGGGCAACGAAGGTATGCGGCGATTTCTCAGGAACCGCGACACCGAAGAGCGATTGGCTGGTGCTAACATGCTTAACATCGAAAAGCTCGAAAAAGCGTTGAATGACGCTAGCTACGCCGAGACGCTGTTCCGGAGATGGAAAGGCCATGGAATCGACGAGGCTAAGGTTTCTGGTAAGATCTTTAGAGACAAGAATGCCCAAAAGTTGCTCACGGACTATCGCACCTGGACAAAGCTTCATTCTACGAACAATGACCCGGCACTGCTGTTTGACAGAGCGAAGATCGATGCTGCCATCGCCGACGTCAAGTCAACGAATGATTTGTTCAGCAAGTGGAAGAGCTTCGGATACGATTCAGACGACGTCTTTAAGAAATTTCAAGCCATGGGCGTCAAGACGGACGACAAACTTTACACTGTTTACTTGAAGTATCGTGGGTGGTTGAATACGCACCACCCACTCATGCATACACCGAAAACGACAGTCGAGCAGTTCCTATTCGACCCAACCAGAATCATGAAGGCCAAGTTGGATCCTGGTTTTGCTAAATCCATGTTTGCCAAGTGGAAAAAGAATGGCTTCGACTCGGATGAGGTGCACGTCAAGTTTCAGGATATGAACCTTGCTACAGATGATGCCCTTTACAAGCTCTACACCGACTACTTTTCGTGGCTTAATAAGTACTTTCCGACGTCTAAGTGAATCGTTCGCTGAATGAGTTTGGCGACGCTATCTTGCCTAAATAACCGTGTCGGTTAGTACGTGTTAAGAGCGAGCACAGTCATAGATAATACAGTACAATCGGTTAAGCATCAATAGTCCCTATCCCGACTCTTTTGGGATGTCGCATCCCTCTGGGCCACAAGAGAATCGGGGTAGGAAACACAATAAGTCAGTATCAATGTAGGGCTGAAATAATTCTGGATCCTGGATGGGGGTATACTCCTCATAAAAGGATACATCTCATTCGCGCACTGAACATCGATGCTATCGACAGAAGATTTCTTCGAGGGCGTGAAGAAAGTATCAGGAATCCATCTGACGACAAAAGGGGAAGTAAAAGCATTGGCCAGAGAAATCATTGCGGCTTTCGACACGGCCGACGACGTGTACAAGCTTTTCAGCTATTTAGCTTGTTCAGGTAGACCAGATAGCTGTTGTAGACAGGTTCGTACTTTTCCTTTTCCGACATTTTCAAGAAGCTCGCAGTTTTGTTCAATGAGTAGCCGTTCTCATTCCACTTACCTCGTTGAAATCGAATCCCATCCGTGCACTACTTTGGCGCCGAGAAAGGATTGCTACTGTCGAGGAACAGTAGTATTCATGTCAAGAAATAAAGGCTCCATCGATGATATTACAATCTCCCAACTGCAGAAAATCTTAACAGATTTTACCGTAAAGTACCCGGACTACTATTTCTATTAAAGGCCTCTAAATATTGCTTGCCGGACGCAGCGCATCTTGTTACATGTATTCCTTCTCCTGTAGCACCTTCTCCCTCCCACAATGCTATCAATTCAAAATATATTCTAAGGACAAGGAAAGTTTTGCTTGCCCTTAGAATAAGCCTACAGCTGTAGCATGCACGGGAACCTTACGTGTAGGAGATGATATTCCTGCATAAATTATGGTAAAAAAATGGCGGACGATGAATGGTTGCCTTCTACATCGCAAGGTTATACAAGTCGTTAGACAAAACCACTTGGAGTAGTACCACGTAGTGCGCAGTAAATATAACACGTGTGTGTGGACAATTAAAATACTACACACTTAGCACTTAAGGTCAGCGGCTCCGTTTTGAGTGCTTTTAAAAATGGGACGCTCTGTGTAAATGCTGTCGACAGTAGCTTTTTAGGGATCCATCTGGCGACGAAGGGAAGGTTAAAGAATTGGGACGACAAGGGCAGTTGCTCTCTCCTACCAACAACTCGTCAGCAAAGTCAATACCTATCGCACAGAATGTCATCCTATAATTCGCCACTGATACCGAACTATTCGATCGCACGTGTTTATTATTTTCTTCTTCTGATGAACGAGGGCACTTGATGTGACTGGAGTATCGAAGTTAGCAGTACAGTTTAAAATCTACACGTAAATTGTCTCTATTTTTCTTCATGTACATGTTTAACGTTACGCGATAAAAAAACTACTACATGTATTTCCGGTAGAGAGTACTCTTTTTAAAGGGGTTAGCCCCTTGAACCCGAGAGCCTGGACCTTACAAGATAAGGCCTGTTTCTTAGCGTGGACCATACAAATTAAGAAATATTACATTTGTTTTTTTTTGTATAGGTCTTTACAAACTCCAACTCAAATAGGGGTGGGTGGCGATTCCATACTTTCCCGACAGATACTACACACCAACATAGAAGATACAGATAGAAAGTGCGTGAAGATCAAACCAGCAAATTACATATGATAGTTCATAGGTAAACGTCTGCCACCGCACAAATTTGCGGCTCACTTCTGGATTTCCCCTCTGGCGCGAAGAGCCCCACATCCCCAAAATGGCATTCCGGGCGCGATGGAGTGAAATGAAAAAGGATGGCTGGACCTCAAAGAAGCCATCAGACCTTTCCGTCGACTTTATCTACCTCAAGCCTGGAAAGACGATCAAAGATGTCGAAGGAGAGAACGTGTTTAGTGACGAGGAGGCCCTGATGAAGTACCTAGACAAGATTGACCTAAGTTGCTCTGAATATTTTGTTGGATGTCTTTGATCTGTACTGACTGTGTTATGTGAGCAGCGGCTCTTCGAGCAAAGAAGCAGGCAAGACGTGGTGGGTCTGCGAACGCTGCCGGACGTCGAAGCGCTGCGAAAGCTGCCAAACCTGTGACAGCGAAGCGTACGTGTACTGTGGGTTGTATGATACACGTTTACATTTTGCTAATCGTGTATGTTAAAAATTAGATTCGAATCCTTCTTCGTCCGATGACAGCCCCTCGTTACATTTACCCGTACCGGCTCAACGGCAACTTCTCGAGACCACCCCAGTTCGTCTATGTGCTATTGCTTGAAGACTCCGCTAGCATTGCGAGTGAGCTGACGACGATCGCACAGTCGAGAGTGTTCCAGCCATTGCGCAGATATGATCCTCTGTGTAGTACAAGTCCCATTGCCACGATCTTAAAGACCATCTCACAGGCGAAGATTACGCCTGTGAGGACGGAAAGTCCGTCACACAAGACACCACCATCGCCTTCCGGTACACCACTGGATCTTGCTTCACGTCCACCAAAGAGCCCACTACAAGCTGATTTACCGCATGCCACAACTCTTTCTCCCAGCGGCAATAGTGAACATCCCATCGGAAGCTCAGGAGGTAATACATGGTATGATACACGTTTGGACTGAACTAATTTTGTATGTGGCGTCTTATTGTGTTGAAGACTCTCCAATTAGTCAAAGCAACTTGGATCCATACTTTGGAGAAGCCGACAACCAACCTGGTGACCAAGTTGAGGAAGCCAAATAATCTAATCAGTCTACAAGCAGTGTGGGTCAACCGGGGAAAGCTGGGGTGGAAGAAGAACCGAAGGAAGACACGCGGCATAATGGTCTGTCTGGTAGCTTGTATATACATGATATTCAGGAATACTAACTTGTATTGTTACTACATGTTGTATGTGAAGATGTGAATCAGATTGTAAGCGACGATGACCCCGGTATATTTGCAACCTTTGAGTCAGACGCCGAGAACGATGATGGAGACGAAGACGATCAGTTTGTCGATGCCATTGATGATGACGCGGCACAAGAACCTGCGCCACCTGGAACGCAATTTGACGACGAATTACTCTCAGCACTCGGTTGTGTGGAAGGCGTTGCTTCGGGTGTAGTACCAGATGCGTATTTGAAGGAGCTCGGCGCTAATGGCTGGTCAGATTTGACGACGCATACACCCTATACCTATCTACAAGAGCCTTACGAGTCGCGTTCGCCTGAAGCATTGCGGCAGGACTACCCGCGGTTGTACAATGGTGCGTCCGTACCTACCTCAAGGGCCTTGGCCGCAGCTTCAACCCCATCCGGAGCTTTCTTCTATTTCCTACAGCCGCCGTTGTGGGAGGATTTTGTTGCTAAATCCAACGATTACTTCGAAGCTAGTCTTGATGAACGTGTACAAGGAACACATGCAAACCAACTCGCTCGGGAATTGAAGATACCCATATTCAAAACCTAGTCGGTAACAAAAATTCGTGAAGAAGTCCGGAGGGTGCCAATTATCGAGGCACGAGAGCTGTGTGGTTTTATTGGTCTATTCCCGGCCCGATCCGTAGTCTCACAAGGAAAAACTAGCAAACCCTTGGAAAACGAGAGAGGAAGGCGCCATTCCTCGCGGATGTTTTGGGCGCTTTATGACGCGCGACAGATTCATGCATATATCCCGGGATCTGCATTTCAGCAGTAATAGAGACCCAAGAGCTGCGACAGATCGCGCGTGGAAGCTAAGGCCTGTCGTAGACGCACTTCAAGATCAGTTTGCATCTGGATATACACCGCCGACCATTATGGCATTTGACGAAGCGATGTTGCCGTCCCACTCCACGTTCAATAGGATGCGCGTGTACATCAAGAACAAGCCCCAAAAGTGGGACACGAAGTGGTTCATGTTGTGTTGCTCCAATTCAGTATATTGTAACGATGGGTAGCAGGCGTGTCTCCGGGCACGCCTGCTTTTTGTTTGTTGTTCCTCAGTATTGTTATCGTGTATGATACTAATTTGTGTTCTATTATCTTCTATGATACAGCTTTGAAGTGTATTGTGAAAAAAAAAAGCGAGATCGGGCCAGGGAAGGTTCACTGACCAAACGTCTGGCCCAGTGAATACTTTTAACCTGTTTGCAAGTTGTTGGATGGCGAGCGTTTTGAGCGCTGTGGCTGGCGAATCCAGGGTCATTTCGATCTCACTGGTCCAAAAGCAACGGCGAATCGACACATCATTGACCTTTGCGGTAGTGATACGGGACCCGAGGAAGTAGAAGATGAATTGGGATTTATTGAGAGACGCAGGTAGCTGCAGGTTGACGTGAGATGAGTGCTTCGTGCCTACCGACAAATTAATCTTGATGTTTAACGTTATCAAAGTTTTCAAGTGTCGTAAGTGGATCTATCACGTCACTGGCCGCGGGCGGCGGCGGGGGGTTATAGAGGAGCCCCTCTATGACTGATTTTCGCGACAGCAGGGCCTTATCTTGTGCATTCAATCGCAGTATCAGAGCTTCGACAACTTGACGCCGTTGTTAACTGTCCGCTACTGATGTATTTACGCAGTCTAGCGCCATATTTGTTGATCGTGACCAAATGGGTACCTGCTATTCAGCCTGAGAATTGGCCAGCCAGAGAAGACTTGTAATATACTCTGGTGGAGGGTCCGAAATTGCATCACTCCAAGTAGATCTATTCAGGTTTTGTGTGATGTGAGTCGCCGACATTTGCCACACAATAGTATCTGCACGAAAATTGGACGGACTCCCAACGCGACTGGAGCTGCGAAACTATGTCGCGAAGGGAGCTCTCAAGCGCTGCACCAGCGTGATCAGTTGCAAGAGGTCGTACGCATGTTGCTGTAAAGATTCAAGGTCCCTCGCCTTTGTTATGGATGTACCGTACTCGTAAATCATGTGCTTGATTGTCTTCCCACGTCACGAAGTCATACAGAGGTTTCCGGTCATCCTCGGACTTTTCATTGTCAACGATGTGATTGCTGTACTTAAACTGCATGAGCTCAGGCCAATCAGACATCGTCGATGGCTCCATAGTCCAAACACCATCCTCTTTGACGGTCCGACCTTTGATTTCCCGAAGCTTGCGTAGGATGGCCTGGAAGGTGAATCATTCAACCAGAAAGTTGTTTAGCGTCTCACCAAAGGCTTCGCGTTGTAAACTGAGTTCTTGACATTGAGTTTGACAACCAGTTGAAATTGATCCGACCCGAGTGGAGATGCGTCACCCTTCGTGCCCTGACGGGCGCTGCGGTGTTGGCGCTCGTGAACGAGGGTGTAGAGGCGGTGTCAGTGCTTGTGGGGGTGTCCAAAGTCGCAACGGATATGGCCAGACGCGAGATGGTGTTCGAGCACGCAGTGGTGCTCGCGAGGGACGTTTATCTAGATTCTGTGGAGAAGGCAAGTGGGGGCGGGCAACACACACAGTAGATCCCTCTGACGGGCTTTGCGTCCCACCTCTTGTGATGGTCGCCACCGCTTCTCTAGCCTCATTTCCTTCGCCTATGTTGCCGATTGAAGCGCAGCGAGAAACATACCGTGTAAGCTAAATTATGCTCTTGGATACGCTTGCTCGACTTGCCGGAGATTGGAGCGATTTAGTTGGCCTGCCTTGGAAAATTGAAGTAGAACGCAGAAAATATCTGACGAACATTGCGGTCTGTTGTGTACTCGTTTCCTTCAAAAAAAAATTAGGCTAATGGTTTTACTGTGGTTAAAGCTACTTCGAAGTATTTTTTTCGTAACCACCACAGGGTGATAGTAACGTGAAGGTTAGTCTACCGGATATTACTATTACTGGAATTAAATTTATAAAGAAATATGCAAAAGTCGCAATTATGCTAAATAGAAGCTAATGTTGTGCACAAATTTACTAGAGGCGTTGCTATGTCCTGCGAGGACAGGTTTTGATTTTTGTGTTTGTTTTAGCAAAAAAGTGAAGTATTGCTAGTAATACAAATATTTATGAGTTTTAGTAAATAATAATATTTAACATAACTGTTGGGATGGGCAAGCAATTAATGTATGGCCTAACATGCAGCCGAGAGAGACAGCGATAGCTTCATGGACATTGGAAAAAGAAGCCACTAGCTGTTGCAGCATGTTCAGCCAAGACAAGTGGGCCCAAGCGAAAGTAACATGGACAGCTATTGAGCCAACTCGCTGAGCGTATTCTGGATAAGGTGTCGTTGACGAGAGACGAGCTGGAGATATTTCGGTCCTGTGATAATTATACAAGGGCTCCAAAGCTTGCACTTTCTTATTACTACTGCTGCGAATGCCATTCCACTGCATTTGTCTTCAATAGTTTGCATTGGGTTTCCTCACTTCATATCAACATCCACTCAGCACTTATCACAAAACGTATGTTAATTTTTTAGTACCCCTAGGGTCAGTTTGCGGACTGTCGAACTCAGGTTACAGACCCCGTATTCCTTATGTGAATGTCGACGGTTGCAATACAGTTGAAGAAAACCTATGGGAGATCCAGCGAGTTCCAGCAAGTTTCCAGCGCCTCACGGCACTGGATTGCGTGGATCACGAGGATGCCGCGAGACGCTGGATTGCTGGGATCCCAAGAGGTAGTCGCGTTGACTGCCGATGTCTGCGCATGCGTGGAATGTGTGACGTCTGTATCTGTAGGTGCCTGATGCATGTGCTTTGTGCAGGGGTGTTCCACAAAGTTGTATGTTTGTATATCTTGTATATCTGAAAGAGTCGAGTGACTGACTGTGGGAGAGCGTCCACGACTGCTGGGATTTGACTGGATTGTCGAAGTTGGATGCAGCAAAGATCGGGTGGACAGTAGTAAGACTCTGACTCCCTAAAATACAAGGATTCAATTTGGGAGATGAAAGCACCGAAGCAGTGCTCACTTCCGAATATGCCATCTCCGTCTTAAGTGTCATAGCTACAAGTGCCTGCCCTTTCGCATTTTCCGTTCGCCCCCGCAACACCAGTCAGCCGTACGCAAACCCAAGAAGTGCTCAAGAGCTCTCGGAGGATAGTGACGCTCTTAGATTACGAGCCCAAGCTCTATATACCTATTCAAACATGGCTGACCAAGGCCAAGCTGCGGGTCCGGCAGCACAAGCAGTAGCTCCCGACCTACGAATGGTTGGCAGCAACAAACCACCAATGTATGACGAAGAAGGCGGTTTCGATCTGTTCAAGGCAATACTGCGTTCATACTTGACGCAGAGAAGTTGCTGGCATGTCGCCAATGGGACGGAAGCACGAGGTCCAAATGATGCGGACCTCCAACGACGGTTCGATGAGCGCGATGAGCTCGCACGTGACGCTATACTACGTGGCGTGCTCAACAAGGACGCGGCTCAAATCTGCAACTTCTACAGCGCTCACGAGATGTGGGATGCGTTTGAACGTGAAAAGACTAAGCGTGCATTCTCGAACCCGTTGATGTTGAGCAAGAAGCTGTACTTCTGCACCTACACGCCAGACATGGACATGGAATCTTACCTCGACGAACTGGAACACATGCGACGGCACCTTCAAAAATGAATGATCCCATCACGGACGATGAGATGGTGAAGATCGTAATGCAAGGTGTCGCATTCGAGTTCCGTGGTGTAGTGCGCATCTTACTTGGCCTCAACACTCCCCGTGTCCATGATCACGCCGTCTCGGCGTATAAGATGAAAGGCGTTGCCGCGGGGGCAGAAGTAGCGCTAGAACGCTGAATGGCGGGCCAAAGCCTCCGGGATCTGGTCGACAGTGCTTGGAGAAAGGGAAAGTCTGGAAGTGAAGCTCACCTCTCACCGTTAAGTACGTCGACCTCACTGATCCTACATGCATTATACATATATGAATGGGCCTACCATCTTATCTACTCCTAGAATATACGCGAGCATCAGAATCAAAGGACTCCTTCGACACACACCCTTGCTCGCGTCACCTGCAAGAATGAACACAGCTCAGCTACATCGCGTGTACGATCACCAAAAATATGGGTACGAACGTCGCACGCCACATGTACTCGAGCCGCGCGCTTACATCCGTGCGGTCGCACCACGAACAGGATACGGACGAGCTCGAATACGAACGTCGTGACGGACCATCTTGATGCGTTTCCGCTCATGCACGAAACCAAAGTTGCCCCATTCAGATTGAAGTGGATCATTATCCACATAGCAGACTCACAGCTTTCCCTGGGCATGTGATACGAGTGCTGCCCTTGATCCTCACGTCGGACAACACCAAGGGGACGGCGAAAGCGCTCGAGCTTGACCCAGGCTAATGGATTGGTCAATATTCCCGCCGTTATTTGTTTGGTGCCACAGTTCTGCACCCCGATAAACACTAGATCCGAACATATTGAAAACGGTTCTCAATGTGCTTGCTGCCGTTGTGCCTACCGGGCTGCTCGACAAAAAACACGTAATCATATTGTCGCGCCAGAGTATCGACGCGTCGTACACCCACCGCAGTCCCACAGACCTCGAAGTCACATGACGTTACGTGCCCCCTCGTCCATAGCTCTATATTCCTATTCCAACATTCTCTGCTCGTTTAAACATTATTTTCGTGACCCATAACAAACGGCACTGCCGTTTATCATAGTTATGTACCTGCTAACTGACAGCCGGTGAAGGTGATCATTAGCGTAGGCGGTGTAGACCTCAAGCCGTAGCAAATCGATCTTATCGTCTACACTTACCACCATTCTAACTTGTAAGAATTTGAGCACTCGCTTTGCTCGAGCAAAGTGACTTGCCGTGATGCACGACACGCACTGGCCAATGCGCCGTACCATTAGAGCGCTGTCGGGCCTGGAACCCGATACGGGGTACTGGAATGTGACGACGAGCGTCTACGCCATCCTCTCGGTCAGCGACCGCAGCGTTTACTGAAGTTCCTTGTGATGTCGAAACGCTGTGGCACTCATGTGTATGAGATCGTCGAAGTGCCTTTTCGACGTAGTTTGCTTGACTGAGGAAAACCGTCCGTTTCCCATGATCGAGGCTAACCTCCACTCCCACTAGATACCCGACTGGACCCAGATTCACGGGTTCAAACGTTGTAGCCAGATTTTTAGCAAAAGCTTTCCATCGAGAGGTCGCACTCATCAGCAGCAAGTCATCGACGTAAACAATAAGAAGCATCACAATCTCCCCCTGCTCGGAGAGCAAGTACATACCATGTTCAGGCTGGGCCCCAATGCGACGAGATGGCGATGTCTTGTTCCTGAGGGGTGAGGGCTCGACTTGGTCGCATATCCTAAAAAGAGCGTCTGCACTGCCTTCGGACTTAGCTTGTGCGACCTTTTCTCTTTTGGAACATGTGCAATGCCACACATCCACACACTCGTAGATTGCGAACATCTGGCTTCCGACCGGTGATCATCTCGAAGGGTGTGACTTCACCAAGAGCCTTGGTAGAGCTCATGTTATTCACTTCCACTACATAGAGTAGTATTTCACACCAGAGCGGTGTTGGTAGTTCCGTCGCTTGTCTGATTGCTCAAACCTTGTTAAGAAGGTTGCCATTTAGTTTCTCGACCAGACAGTTCTCTTCCGGCGTGTACGCGCTCGTCATCAGAAGCTGGATCTTGTGCTCCACTAGAACTTAGTCAACGAATTATTGACGAACTCCTTTCCTTGGTCACAGGAAAACTTCTCGATCACATGTTCACGCTCCAACTGCAATATCAGGTTCATCATGTTGGCAGATGCCTCGTTCTTGGTGCGTAACAAGAAGCACCACTTGTATTTCGACGCTTCGTCTTGTATTAACCGGAAGTAGCGATTCCCACCGATGGTCTCAAGACCCACGTAGCATACGTCAGACATTAGGCGCTCGTAGCATACCTTGCTGCACCTCTCGTGGCGTTTGTAGGATTTTCGCTTCTGCTTGGTCATTTGACACGAGATGCACTTCAAAGGCTTGTCGAAATCCGAAGCCTTCAAAGAGTCGAATCCTGTACCATGTTTTCAGTACGAGCTGTTTCAGTGCTTGTGCGTTGAGATGTGCATACTTCATGTGCCATCTCAAAACGGCTGACTGGCGTTCTGCCGCAGTCATCATGTACATTTTTAAAATTTGCAGACACTAGCTTCACCTGCAGCCGATAGTGTCCTATCCGCTTGTGTAGGAGAAGACGCTCGTCCCCGCGATCCACATGCATCTGATGATCTTCAAGAGTTACCGATTCCGAGTAGGAAGGCACCCATCCTTGCTGCTCCAGTCGCTCAAGACTGAGTAGGTTGCTCATGCCATTGCTAGCATAACGTGTGTCCTCAAGTTCAAGTAATACGTCTCGTCCTGAGTTCACGTCCTTCGTGCACACGTTCACATGTCCGACTGCTTCACTACGAAATAATTCATTTTGTCATCCAACAGAAGACATCGTGTCTTCTTGTAAGCATGTGAAAGCCGTCCAGTCGTTGCAGACATGCACACCGGCTCGTGTGTCGATCATCCACTCATCCCTGAGAGTGGAGCCGTCAACACCCGTCACCATACTGATAGAGGTTTTGCCATGTTCAACGGACTCGTTCCTTGATCCACCTCATCGTACAAAAGCCACTGATTACGACTTCTGTTTCTTGGTCTGCAATGTAAAGCAGTTCTCCTTGAGATGACCTTTCTTGCCCATTAAGCTTCATGTAAACCATTTCCTACCTTTGTGCATATGCCGAAGTGACGTCTCAGTACTTAAGATTGTCCTTGAGAAACAAGATCAACTCGAGCGGCAGTGGCAACCAAAACAGATAATGTGCTACATACAACCCGTGAGTACATTTCGCGAATTTGACGCACCACAAAAATAATATTTTACGGTAAAAAAATATTTATCGGATTTCTGTCCCGGATACCCGGAAATAGCCTGTGCTAGACAGTCCCAACTAAAGTGCGCCTTACCTACGAACTCCACGCGAGTACCATACTCGTAAGTGAAGTCTCAGAAGCGGTCGATGGATGTAATCGAAAGCTAGCAAAGTTTGAAACAGCTCCCCAAAACGCGGCAGGAGGCTTGACCCTCACCATTTCGAACAAATTCGCTCGGTCGCAGCACACGCCCTGCCCTTGGTCACGTCCGCGCTGTACTCGGTCTCCGAACTCGCCACTCCCGGTCTCAGCACTCGCCGTGTACTTGGTCACTCCCACCCTGTACTTGTTCGCAGCGCTAGGTGAGTCTTAGGTC
Source organism: Phytophthora betacei (assembly GCA_011320135.1). NCBI lineage: Eukaryota > Oomycota > Peronosporomycetes > Peronosporales > Peronosporaceae > Phytophthora > Phytophthora betacei. The sequence continues at coordinate 138,136 of JAANHX010000689.1, read as the reverse complement.
TCTCACGCACTGCTTGTTGGCTAAGAATCAGTGGTCAGCTGCTTTTGGCACTTTGGGCCCGGATACGTGCCGGCGCTTTCAAACGCGTGAGTAGAGTAGTGGATATAGGTATATACTGTATTGCATTCGCGAGCTCGATTTGAACACCAGACGCGCGGAGCGAGCACAACGCTCGAAAGGTGCGTTGTGCTTGCAGCTCTCATACTTGATGGCGCGAGCAAAACCTCATTTCTCGATCTCGTCGGCCAACATGACTAGAGATGCTAGAATACAATTTGAAAATCAAGTTCAAATAAGTAACCGCGAAATGATTCTCGAGTGTGCAAAGATTTTTAGCGCAGCTATGAGCAAGCAGAAAAGGTTAATTTTTGAAACGATAAGATATGCAAACTTAATGCTACGACACAAGGTATTCCATGATTTCTGGGGAAGACACGCAGAAGTAGTCGCTCTTTGTGCTGCCTCCTCCCATACACGAAATGCAGTTTATCTTTAAAAAAACCATGCGATGCATCTCACCAACTGGCTGGCGTTCCGATCCGTAGACTAGATTTTACGTCAAGTGACTTCCAGTAGCTTTTTATATGTGCGTAAGATCATTCAACCGACACGCGTATTTTATTGATGCAGTTGTTGATGTGGACCTGCTCACGGGTTGATTTGTAATAGCTCCTTGAAATGGACTCAGAGCTACGTCGTCGTAGCAGTATGCACAATCTCCAAGTATTTGATTGTCGTGGAAACCAGGGTTCGACAGAATGATATATGCTATCTTTGAGTCACGGTGCATTTCAATGTCGTGATTTATGCCAGCCCATCTGGGGTAACTAAAGTCTGAAACTTGTTTTAGTTGTAAATAGACTGCTGCCGCAAAAGCGTTTTCTTTTGTGGTGAAGGCGTCTCGGCACGGGGTCGACACCCACGGACGGCACCATCATTGAAGTACCAAATATCTGTGTATGGACTTCCAGCGTAGAATACGGCGCGTGAACACTCCTCGAGCCTTGATGCGCCGACTTCATGACTGAAAAGTAGCAACTTGGAAAACCTGCAATCTTACACGTCGTGTATGTGCGAAATTATGTTTGACTATCCGCTTCAAGAACATAAAAACTCTAATGTCTTCCCACCGGATAGGAGCTGCTAGCTTGTAAAGTAGAGCGCACAACGCCTCGATGCCAGTAGCTTTAGCTCGCTCATGTGTTGTGATGTCTGTGATCTTCAACCGCCCCACTAGCATGCACAGATCCGACTTGTCGAGCCGTAAGCGCGCTGTAAAAGCAGAATTGGACAGAGCATTGACAAAATTGCAAGGGGCACACATTCGAGGGCGAGGAGGCGGCATGCAAGCCAATTCAGCAAATAGCACCGCCTCTTCAACAAACCCGCCAGTCTCCTTCGCATGTTTCCAACTTCAGAGTAGGTAGGCGTGCTTAAAAGTTACGATAGACCCCCCCCCCCCCCCCCAAGTGAGCGGGTAAACCAGGAACCTTGGCTGTCGAGAAAAGACGATTTTTGCATTAATATGCAAGTCACCTGGACCGCGGTAGATTGAATTTGATGTGTGTGAGAGATCATGGGAGATGAAGTACACACAAATGACGATTTAGCTGCGGCATATTATTTTTCACATTCCGAACCGCAAAAAAACTGCTGCCGTTTCCGGTTGATATCATTGCTTCCGATCGAAAATTTATGTCTGTGATGGTTTGGGGGCATTTGGGCAATCCAAAATTATCCTCCTTTCTATTTTGCTAAAGCCCTCTAGCTAGATTTTGTTTCTCGAGCGCAAGGCGATCTTCAATTGTGTTCCAGCTCGCGCACATTCATTTCCCTTTCTCTTTGTATCGCTTCTCCTGACGCTTTATGTAACGGGGTACGTAGCCTTAAGTGTACCCCTAGTTACATGAAATGTGACACGTCATACTTCGGGATATTTGGTACAAGGTACCAAGGTCGTCCAAAGCCAACTATTGGCTGATGACATTGCTTTTCTATCGGTGACTTATAGATTCTATTTAACCCAAGCTTTATCTACCTATAAATATACTCAGTTTACATTCTACCTTAAATAGGTCACTTCGCTCCCTTTCGATAAAAGGAGACCTGTGAACTGCCGTTCACTGAGGGTTTGTATACTCTCGGAAGAAGGGCTACACCCCTCCCAATAGTTATGCTAGTGAGAGTGGCTATAACGCTCCTACCAACTACGGCAACCGTGAATCGCCGTACGCTGTCGGTACGCCGTGTCCGCACTCGGACAACGATCAGAATGGAAACTATTACAGCAACGAGAACGGAGGCACGGAGCCGGGCGCTTATGGCACCTCCTCGCCGGGAAAATTACGAAGGTGGTGTTGACGCCGATGCAAGTGTGCCCTGCAGCACGACGGGCAGCGAAGCGGGTGGTGTCTACTCCAGTGTATCTGGCAGCGTCGATATAAGCTTGCCGTGTAGCACGAAGGGGAGCGCGGGTAGCGATACCGATTTCAGTTCATCCGGCAGCATCGACGGTAGTATGGTTGGCAGTGAGAGCGGAAGTGTCGACGCAAACTTGTCCGGTAGCACAATCGGCAGCGCGGGTAGTGAAATCGATTCTAGTGTATCCGGCAGCGAGAGCGGGAGTGCCGATACAAGCTTGTCGAGCAGCACGTCGGACAGTGTTAGTGCTAGCGAATCGCTCAACGTTAGAACGATGATTCAGACAGTGACGATAATCACATAAGTGGTGATGAAAGCTGCGTGCCCTCGACTGAAACGGTTGGGCCGACGTCGACAGCACACCCCTAGACGTCTGCCCACCACCCTCCAATGCGGTCCAATACATGTCTGGCTGTGGTAAAGTGTGACGGGGTCACACAGCACCTTGCGCTAGAGGAAGTTAGCTTTCGCCGGCATAGCTTTTGGGTGGAGTATAGCCACTCTCACCGGCGTGGCTATTAGGAGGAGTGTAGCCGTTCTCACCGGCAAATGAGGTCTCGCTCGAAAAGGGAGAACCGGTATGTGAGGTGCAAGCGCAGCCATGGAGCGACTGCGCAAATCCCGATGTCTGATGCGTCCGTAAAGACGGTGACGTCGGGGGATGGGCTCGCATCGAAGTAATCGAGGGGGTACCGTTTAGAGACGGAGATTGTAGGTTGTGCCACCCCCAGAGGAGGTCATCACGCATTGTCGTGGACAAAGCGATCCGCTTGGAGCGGCGGATAGCGCGCTCGCCGGCGCGTAGTCGCTGGAGGAACACACGCGCCGGTCTCACGCATGTGGCGACGTGACGTAGAGATCCCAACAGAGAACGGTACTAGGTACGAGAGAGGCTGCCGGCGTGAAAGGCCTTCGCTACGAGAAGCCAGGCTTTCTAAATCTTCGCCTCTGGTATCGGCACCGAATCGGAGCCTGTGTCAAAGACGAGGACCAGTACCTTGGGCCTGGAGCCCCACGGCGTGAATTCGTTGTCGTTACCAGCGCTAGGACCCATCACGACCGTCATGGCGTGGCGCAGGGAACATTCGATGTCAACGCAGTTCGTTCCGGTATCAGATGAGACGTCCATGTGGTCGTCGACCCAGTGGTAGTTATAAAACCCGCTGGGGTGGGCGTCGTTGGTGTATGACCGCTACCGCACCGTCCAAGATACCGTACGTTCCGGAGCTGCCGGCTCACCCAAACGCGGCCGATAGGTCGACTACGATCGCGTTGTCTTCTGAGATGTGGCCCGCGAACATGAATACGCGCCCGCTGTGTGTGCACGCGTTGCGGTAGGCCGACGCGACGTCGCCTGCCATCAACTTGGCGGTCTCGAGTGAGTATTTTCGGCGACACCGGATGATTTCTTGCGCAACATTTGAGCAGCGCTCAAACGATGCTGTTGGCGTGTCGTCTGTATTCGTGTGTGAGCTGACCTAATCCCCTTCGGGGTAAGAGAGGTCGTGGATTACGGTTCCCGAGACGCGTGGGTCACCGTCGCCTTTGTCGACCACGCCGAACGGGCTGATGAACAGCTCCGGCCAAATTGTTTTGACGTTTGCGTCCACAACGATACAGCAAAAAGCGTCCTGTTCTTTCCTTATGTTGGATCGTAGAATCGGAATGCATTGAAACGCCGAGGGGTGGTTGCGGGTGAGCGAATGCTGCTGAGGGATTGGGGAGGTCAAGCGCACATAGGAACCCTCGGAAGCGATGTGCACGAGATCGTCGACATGTTCGTATCATTGGCAGTATGTCCTCAGAATCACAGGCTGTAATACTTTGTTGGGCCGATAGTCTGGGTGACTGGCAGCGAACGAGCTCTGTGAACTGAAGGTGCATTTGTGTGCGCCTCATGAACTTAGACATTGCGTGTTGCGTGGGTTTGTTGATCTCGTCGCGGTTGGGTGCCGTGTCTACGGGGATGGCAGAGGGTCGGACAGGAAATTGCAGTTGACTTTACGGAAGGCAACGGAGAGAGAAGCGTCGCGGATCGACCCCCAAAGTCTAGCTCGCTGTAGGCCTGAGTTGTGAACCCGTACCATCGTGGTACGTGATGGCGACGGGCTTAGATCTGTAATACTCACCTGTGGCGGACGATGATGGGCTGCAGAACAGGAGGTTGCGGAGGCTAGTAAACGACACGTGGCCGCCGAAGCACTCGCGGTGGAAAGGCGGTCAGCTATAATGCTGGGGCCCCACCGTGCGGTCCACGTGGGGTGAGAGGAGAGGAGCGCAGGCCGGCGCTCGGGCCCGCGTCTTCGGTGCAATATCCTGCGCTGTAAGCGGGCGGCCGCTCACCGGCATTGGGCTGAGAGCGGTGGGCAGGTGCACACGCATCGAAGGCAAGGTCTCCGTTGGCTGTGCAGCCAGGGGTCCCGTCGGTAAGTGTAGTGGGCTGTTGGGATAAGCCATGTGGTTCACAAGAACTCCGGATGTCAGTATACGTGTGTGTATTGAGATTACGACTAAGTCTGGGGCACCGAAGCACTGGCGAACCAGCAGTACCTCGGCCTCGTCAGGCACGGCGGCGGTCGGACGGTTGCCGGCGACTCAATATCTGGGCGGTGAAGCTCTCCAGCGCAGCGGGGAACTCATCTGACTAGGTGTGTTTTCGGCCGGTCATTCACGTGTCCGTGGTGCCATATACACCCACCGAAGAAGCGTAGGCAAGGATCTACACCATCGGATATTCGTGAGATAATGGCGCGCTCGCTGGCTGAAATACCGCTCGGGCGAGCCAACAGACATGCGTCGTCACCTGGATGCACGCGGCGGCCGCGTGACTGGGGCTCGACGTCCGAGGAAGGTGCAGTCGGGCTGGACAGGGGAGGTGTAGTGGGCCCGCTGCTAGCGTTGGTGATATCTTGGAGGATCATGGCCCATCCAATGAACCTGAATTCAAGTTGCGTCGCTGCGGACGAAAACGTCCTTCACCAAAAGGGGGAGTCGCCAGATAGGTGGACGTATACTGAGCCGAGGTGTTGGCTAACCTCGTGCAGTGTCCGCTGGACACGCTGCGGCATGTGGCTGGGGCCGCGTCCATGTTGGCGACGCCAAACTCGCAAATGCAGTGTAGGGGACACGTGAAGAGCTCATGCCACTCAGCGTCCGAGAATGTAACCAGACCTTGTTCCGCTCGAAGCAGGTCGAAGTAAGTATTGCATGCTGGGGGGCGGTGGGGGTGCTGCGTTCGAGTCGTAGTCAATATTGAGATTGGCGTCGGACGATCCAGCTTCGAGCCGAGTGGCTGAGTCGGCGCGAAAATATTGCATAACGGACGCTCCGTGTCGTCCAAAGTGAAGTCCGGCGGTCGCTCCAATAATCGTTGGGTAGTCATCGAAGTGCACGCACTCAAGCATGCGCATGCCGATGGCAAATGATATCAGTGTATCATGCACGCCAGCTGGTGTTTGCCAGTATGTATATGCGCGGTGAGCAGTCAGGCTGTGAACGGCCAAGGTCCGAAGTATCCCCTGGTGCGCAGCGCCGTGGGTGGAAACTGGACCGCCCGCAGATTACACACGTTTGCGGGCGGCAGCAGGCCGGGGGGCTGGCTACCGTCGAAGAGAGGGGGCCCTGTACGGAACCCGAGGCCTTGGCGGCGACCATTGGGTCCGAAGGATCGGGCGCTGTGACGCCTGGCTGTGCCTGAAGGAGCTGCAGGAATGCAGAGAACAGTGAGGCCGTATCTCGTGGCAGCGTGTGTGGCTCAAATGGGGCCGGACCCGCGACGGGCTGCGACTCGGTTGGGCGGCCGCTTCGTTGGATAACCTCCGACTCAACGGGACGCACGGAGAGGGGGGGGTGCGCTAGAAGGGGCCTGGCTGGTGCTGAGAAAGTTGGAGAGGTCGAACGACTCGCGCGACGGTAGCTGTGGCCCGGTGCCGATGGTGGTAGGGTGAGCGGCAGGTGGGACCGCAGTCGCGCCTGAGGAGCTGCTGAAGGTGGGCTGCGGGCACGATTGTAGGGTTCTAGGCGATGAGAGAACACCCGCGGACGTGGGTTGGGGTCGGTGATGAGCTCCGAGCTGGCGAATGCTGGGCGTGGCCCTGACAACGTGGAGCATCGGATGGGTACGAACCGGGCCGGCGGGTCGGGGGGAGGGGGGGGTACCGTCGAAAGAGAGCGTGGTCCAGACGGAATCGGTAGTGGTGTCGCCTGAGTAGGTTGGGAGGACGTTGCAGATACAGTGGCCACCGCCGGCTGCAAACGGATCCGAAGGGGAGTAAGTGTCGATACTAACGAACTTCCGAGGGCCATGGCGGTTGCTCGAGCTGCCTGTGCAGAGGTCTCCTCCTTGTCGAGTATGCGACGCTTCTTCTGGCGCCGAACCTCCACCTATGCCATAGTGCCCTTCTTTCTCTTAGCGAAGCGCGTGCTCGCACGGACGCGCGCATCCGGTGTACCAGCTGCTGCCACGAGCGAGACCGTCTCTGAGCCTGTCGATGGAGGTCCCGACACTGGGGTCGAGGATGGGTGCGACGAGGATGGCGGAGATACCTAGACCGGGGACTCTGCAGAGGCCGGAAGCGACGCGGGAGGCGTGGTCGGCGCGCGGGCCGGCGGCGACGGCGCGGCGTGGGGCGACAGAGGTGACGTTAGAATGGAGTCGTCCTAAGCTTGACGAGGAGAAGGCGGTGGCGGCGGCATCATCACGGTCGGAGGTGGTCAAATTCTTAGGCACTTGAGCTTGGGGAGCGAAGACGCGAACTGCAGTCGTGCTGCTCCTTCGGCCGCGGAAACTGCCGATGCGCCTGGCCGCTCCCTATTCCAGAAATCTATGTTTCAGCAGCTTGAAACTCCCACTTTCTGACCCAAATATGGTATTAAAAAAAACATCGAATGGAGTGCCACAGTAAAAATTTGTGGATGGCTTTTGAAGGCGTTTATGGCCAAGATGAAGGTTTTAGAAGGAAAAATGCCAACACGTGTATGGGTACACCAAATGTCTGCCAAAAGGTGTACTATGCATAGCCTTCAAGATGGGCAAATCATATTTCATACCGATACACGTACTGACGCAGCTTTTGTCCAAACCTGAAATTAGGCGGTGTGCAGCGGCACAGGCAGGGAATAGTAGTAGCGTAAAAAACGGTAGTGGTGTTACCGGGAATATCGGGACCGCACGGATGGATACATATTGAAACTAGTAGAACTACGTCAAAGCGGTAGACGCAGTAGCCATATTAGTGTACTAGTCCAACTACTTTTTCTGTCTTTTCGATTCGTTCAACTTGCCGGTGTCCTGCTTCATCTTCATGATTTCATCCCTGTTGTGCCGCAGCAGAAGCTGCCTCTACGCTCGTCTGCTATCCGTCCTTGTACTTAGAGGCCCCATAACTATCCCTCCCGTTGAAACCACCCTATCATGAAACGCTGACGACGATATTTTGCCGAGATGGATACATCCTATTAGCGCGATAGAGGGAAACTGAGCTTCGCGTTCTTCTCGAAACCACGTATGCACATCTATATACTTGTACAGGCCCAACAGTGCGTAATTCATCCCACACTGACCATCATTTGACATATCCTTGGGCAGCTCTTCAATCTTGATGTTGGGGTTCTAGCGTTGGGCGACCTTCTGCCACTCTGGCACTTGGTCAAGTCACTCTCTCATAAGAGCATCGACTCTGGCGTTGATCTCGGTCTCTTTTAGCCCATCTCTTGTCTTTGTAGCTCGAATGAGTGCCCCAGTAGCAGCTCGCCAGCGTCATCCCAGCCCGTTGATGGGGGCGAGAAAAAAGGTGACGAATCTTGGCTCAATAGGCTACTCTGAGACAGCGACAGCTGGGAGAGAGATGTTTTCTCCTTCTTGGTCATCTGGGCGAATACCGTTCGGTGCTCGTCCGTAGATAGCCAACTCCAATTTTGTACATTGTCTTTTCCTCCTTGCGCGGAAAATCACCGACGGCTGCAATCGTCTTGGCACTGGACTTGGTCTTAGGATCGGGCAGGACACACGTCATCGACTCAGTGGTGACATTGGGAAAGCGGGCCTGCAGCTGCGGGAGGGTTCTTCGTATACGTGTCTTTCCAGCGCCCGAGAACTGGTCTCGCTTCCTCGTGACCCCACGATGCCTCGCTTTGTTTGCATCCTTGGCACCGGGAGCCGCAACAGCCATGGCCTCAAATATAAAAGCTATATAATTTGTTCTCTACAAGGCGACGGAACACTACCATGTACGACGATACAAGGCTCTCGCTTTGCACCTCCACCAGAGCAGGATTGGCTATGAAATTGGTGGCTAGCTCCATTTCGACTGCGCGAAACTAATCTTTAGCGCTCAGAGCACCCTATATACTAGTAGAGTCCTTCGTAGATTGAAAATATGCATCGAAAGTCGCGTAGTTGACCACAGATCTTCGGATAAGTTTTGCTTGGGTAGGAAACTCGGACATCCTGGTCTCCAGCTCTGGATACGAGAGGGCCTCCTGGATTTTCTTCAGAGCATTGCGCTGTTTGGGTGATCTGAAGTTACTTTTCAGGCTGCGAAGATTGTGGATCACGTCGCCCCCTTCGTCCAGTGCGCCGCTAGGGGTTACCGTAGTAGCGATTTTGTCCCCCGAACTTGTAAATTCGTTCCAGACAGTCCTAGTCTGAATATTGGCTTTGCGTCCAATCCCGTAGCCTTTACACAGGCTCAATAGATGCATACAGCAGCCTTTTGCTCAGGGTCATTGTGATCAGAAACTTTCTTCACTGATGAAGTCGTGTCGGACATTGTATATCGAGTCATCGACCGATGTCTATTCAGTAGATGGTCGTGTCTGTCGCGGCCCAGGACTTGGAACGCTGGGTTTCCCGTACCAGAGCGAATGCGGTCGTGGAAAGCGGCAGAGGAGCACAACGTGTACGGTAGCCCCTGCGAGATCAGGATCTTCTAAATGAGAGCGTTAAAAGTTTTTTTTGCTTCCTCGGAATAGTTGCTTAGAAGGACTTCCTCCTATTACCACCGTCGCCATGTCAGACGTAGTCTCACTGGTTTCTTGTTGCGGAGTTTCTCGGTCTACGCCCCATACAGATGCGGAATCCGTTTTGGCAGCCTCAAGATCTTTCTTTGACTCGTCAGCTCCGACCAAGGCTGGGAAGAAGAAAGCGGTTTCTTCCTCGGGACCTGACGATAATATTTTCACAATCACACCGATGCCGCAGCCTAGACCTCCGATATAAGATCTTGGTGTGATACAGACTGTTAAGCACGCGAGGAAAGCGGGCACTGCAGATGGTGCCTGGGACCTCATTCATACTCTCGACGTGCCGTACAAAAAGCAGAATCCTTGAAAGCCATCCCCACAACTGTATCACAATTTGTGTCTGCTGAGCTGTCAGACTACCAAGTCCCGCTTTAGAACGAGCCCATACAGCTGGGAGGAGGCTCTGCGGAACACTAAGAACGCAAGCAATGCAAAGGATCACATAAACGTGAAGCACGTTGACAATCACCTTACGATTCTAGTCGAACAGAGTGCTCTGGATAATACCGCGTAAAAGGGTGTCAGCAGGTGTATGAATCATGCGTTTCATTGTCCAAAGGTGTGAGCGATCTGAGCTTAGAGTGAGCGGGTTGTTGGTGTATAGCTGAATGCGTCACAGAGAGGGAAGGCTGGTTGGGACTGTTAGAAGTGTCCAATTCGCATTTTCCGATTGAGGGGCATTCAAACGACTGATGACATTGATGACATAGGAGAGGCGCTGGGCTAGTTCACAAATGACGAGATACGGGTGGAATGACTTTCGACAGAGCATCAAACCCATCGAACCGAGGATATGTGAATTACATCGCTCTTGTTGCGGCTCGCTGTTACTGTCTTCACAATTTGAAGGACCGATGGTCCTCGGTAGAGCAAAGTTGTTGTGATACATGTGAGCTCACTATAAGGTCTTGGTAGGCACCGTAGTGGGCCGGTAAGCTCCCTTAAAGCCCGATACTGGAGCATGTGTTGCTTCTTTCGTGACCTTGGCTGGAAGTGGCAGACCTTGGTAATCCGGCGAGCATGCATACGGCATCGGCGGTGGGCGTAATAAGGTGGATGAGTAGGTGCCACCTCTCTGGACGCTCCTCACTAAAAAAGAACGCTTGGGAGGACGGACAGCCAGTTCATGTGACAGGGGTTCCGGAAATATGACTCGTGGATATCACTACTACTTCTAGTATTTACAAAGTAGTCGTATGATTACCAATAAGCTGGTATTCACTATTGGTAGTAGTATCACCTTCAAAAGTCAGTACTATAGTACTCATAAAGAACTATTTTCCTAGGAGCCCTGATCGAGCATGGTCAGTCCTCATTAACAATTTTTTTACTGTGTGGCTCTCGATCGACAGCGGGATCGTCATTTCTAAAGAACCGAGGAAGACTGCCAGTAATTTAAACGACCCACTCAGCAGCTAAGACTGAGGTGCGCCGTGGAAGGTTGCCAGGAAGCCGACGAGCTTAAAAAGGACCCGTGTACTGTGTGTTGAAAGCTTATCTATCACATGTGTGCTATTGGCGTCTATGAAGGCAATGATTCGGAACTCAATGAAAGGTAATACAATCAGTATTTGTTCTATTCTCACCGGTCGTGTATTGATTGAAAGTGGTGACTAGGTTTTGCGGTCCTTCTTGTGTGCGTATCGTGCATCCGGAGGTCGTTCCACCTGCCTCGGCCATCGTCACGGAAAAACGGCCACTCAAATCTGGCGGATTGAGAGAGGTTTAGGAGGGTATCGACTAGGACTTCACCCCCATCACCAGAACTGTCTGATTGAAACGATGACGAGCGCGTGGTGAAACGCCGAAAACCAGTGGCACAAACTGAGGTAAAAACCGCAAAGAGGAAGACGCGTCACTGTCAAAACCGATCATATCAAAATCTTAGTCTCTTAACACCTTGGTTCCCGACGGTACTCGCCTAGGACGCGTAAGCGTATGTCGTAAGTTACACCATTGCGAAGAGCTTGGTATTTGTATTGGCCATGTGTTTGCCTTGAGGATTTGAATATAACTTTTCAACAGGTTTCCTAGCCAATGTCGTAACTCATACGGCATTGTGAGACTGCAGTCGACTCTCTAAGTCGTAACTATCTACAAATGTCAATAACAGGTGGCTGTGCTGATGCCGCTCATTTCAGAAAACGCAAGGAAGAAGGTACATCAGTTCAAGAAACTTAGCATTCAACCACACAAACCTTGCGACTCAACAATTGACTACACATTCAATCCGCCCACGTCGGTCCGGTTAGTGGCGTCGTCACCGGGGTTTCTGCCGTCAATGCCTTGGTCACAATGAAGCCGGAGCTCCCGCCGTGTTTTCTTTCGCCTTCCAGCACTCTGACCGGGCCGACGCAGCACAACTCGCTTCCCTAAGTCCGGCGGAATCGCTTGGCCTGCTTGGAAGTCGTCATGCCAGATTTCAAAACATGTTTTCGCAACACCCTTGTAGTCGCGGCAAATCCGGTTGCACAGTCAGCACTTCGCGCTGTCGACAGAACAGCGTTCGCAAAAGTACGACGTCGCGTACGACTTCTTTTTATCTGTCAGCAAGAGTGCACATACCTTACAGGACCGCTGGCGTCGCTTCAGGACGCCGCTGACGGTAACCCAGTCTTCGGACTGCTGCAGCGAATGTGATAGCCGGACCGGTGCGCGCCGTCGCTTCTGGCTGGAGGAGGGTGGTGTTAGTTGTACTCCAGCAAAATCTTCGGCCTTCATTTGAAGGAGCTGGTTCTGGAGAACTGCAAACCACTCCGAGCGTTTCATCGCGACCGTCCGTTTCATTTTAGCAGCCTCTTTGTGTGACAAGAACGCATTTACCAGCGCTAGGTCGAGAAAGCCTAAAAATAGGCTTTTATAGTACTTTGAGAACCGCGTGGACATCTGTAGTGAGTACGATTGCAGGCGGAGCTGATCATGACGATCTACTCCGCCCATCCAGTCCTGGTAGTCGTTCACAGCTGCCGGACAACCGACCTGAATTACACCGACTCGCTTCAACTTTCTCTCGATTGTGGACGGTGTCATTACGGAGCCTGTACACAGGTAGTAAACAGGTTTCCGATCCCACCAGATGTAAGAGACCATGCTCGGGACGGCGACCAAACGCGAAAAGGCGAAAGAGCCACGGGGGATGCTAGCTGGACGCGTCTTGCTCTTAGACACTTTGCTCTTGTGGAACCCCAAGCGGTTCGTCATAATTGTCCCCACCACGTAGATTTGCATAGCTAGGAGCTCAACCGCAAGGAGGATTGACGAGTAATACCGGTCGATAACGACAGCATGCCACGGGCGCCGCAACTCTGGAGTTAGCGCAAAATTCAAGTTCCGGACGACGGCCGCTGCTCCCGTTTTGAAGTCAACGCCAGTGTCTCTTCCATCAATATTATTCCGCTTTCCAACATAAACTTCAAATCTACAAAGTTACGACATACATAGTAATTAGGATCTGCCACAACGGGTAAGTTACGACATTGAAAATAAGACAAAAAAATAACCTGTGACAGTACGCGGTCTTTGCATAACATAAAGAGTTTTGAGCCGTATCTGTGAGGCTTGTCAGACATGAACATGCGGGTGGTGTTGCGCCTCGACGTTGCAGGCAGCACGCCTTCGTCGAACGAGAATATGGCAGGAAGAGACCAGCCAGCTAAGAAACGCTGTTGGAGCTTGTCCACCACTGGGCGCACCTTCCACAGCTTGTCGCGGCCGTGGTCCACTGTGTTATCTACAAAGTGAAGATCCCTCATGATTGATTGACATCTGTCGCGGCCCATGTAACGCCCAAACAGCCCAGCAGGTATTGCCTCATCTTCGATCATAGACCAATACGCGGCGAAGCGTCTCTTCTGGGGACAAAGCATCCGAGCGACAAGAAGCCCGACGACATGAAGGATTTCGTGGGCACTGTATGCTTGAGCTGCCTTCAATCGCCTGGCAATTTGTGCGACGGTCTCACGCCGGCGTCCGGACTGGCGTGCAAACATTTTTTCTGCTCGCTTGTCCACTTGCTGAAGTCCATAACGATTCGTCTCAGTAGCGATAGAAACCCATAGCGTTTTTGGCATGAAGTAAAAAAGAGTGAGGATTGACGAGCGCCAAACGTCAAGCAGCTCGCCCACTGGTCTAGCTTCCTCCTGACCCAGTCCGGGATAAGCATTAGTATCCGTTTCGTACTCCGTCGAAACCGGTGTCCATTGCATAGATCGAAGAGTGTCCTTGCGAGCCTCCGCAGCCGCTTTGCTCAGTGTAGTGCTGCCAACATTAAGTGATGCCAGGAAAGATTCATCCATGGCGACAGCATCACCGTCTGAAAGAACGTCTTCATCTTCGTCTATCACGTCACCTTCGGAAGCACAGTCGTCATCACAGATGCCGGCACCATCGCTCTCGTCTGAGCTATAGTCCTCGTACTCACTGCTGTTCTCCCCATCCTGCAACACGTTCACGTCATCCGTGGCTGTCAGCGGTAGTCGAGCTAGTCGTTGTGCAACGATGAGGGTATTGGTGGGTCCAGTGCATTCGTCTTCCCCTTCGCTCTCCATTCCCGACGCCTCGGATAACATGTGCAAGCTTGTGGCAGCCTCTCTTCTTTTCTGTTCGGCTTCTAAATCACTCGGGGAGAGATCAAATGCTCTCATTACCGCAGCCTGCGAAAGCTCAACCTCCGATTCACTGGAGGGTCCGAACATCTGGTCGATAGTATTTTGTGATAGCAGAGCACTTGTGTCAATTTGGGAGGGTGTAATGCCGTTTTCAAAATCAGTTCCTGCATTATCATGCCGTGTATCGCTCCCGACTTCCTCTGGGGCTTGATCATCTCTACCCCCCTGACCATCTTTACCAGCATCCGCTACCGCGTCTTCCTCAGCCAACAATCCCGACTGGAAGGCGTAATCGACAACCGCACGCTCACCTATGAAGATGTGAGCTCTCTGCGGACTTGTGTATGTCCACTCTGTCTGCAGTCCTCTCGGCCGCTTGGACGTCCACCCCACCGCCTTGAGCTGTCGCCATAAGTGCCCAAAGTCAACGTCGTGTGCGGCGACAGCTAGGGCGGCAGGTTCCTCGCGGCGACTGGAGCGCTTCTGTGTCATCCAGCAAAATCTCGAATGAGCGGTCAAGGATTCACCTCCCACCTGATTCCCATCCCCTGACCTGGTTTTGTTTTCGTTCCTGAAAAACCTATTGCAGCTTATATGTTGCATCATACTTGATTAAAGTATTGAAAAATCATTTCCGAGCCATTTGCTAATAAACTTTGCGCTATGTCGTAACTTACGACATAAAAAAAAATGGATGTCGTTAGTTACGACGTCCGGAACCAAGGTGTTAAAGAATTCCTGGAGGAAATACGGCACCAAGAAAAGATCAATTAGCGATTCGTATTGATACCTATCGGTCGACCGGGGCAACGATACCCATTTCATCACTATCAAGTGTACGACTGTACGAGTAATATGCTTTTAGTCTTTGAATGAATGACGCCTATGCCAACTACTGTAGGCACACCTCACAATTTACACTGAACAACAGAAAGCATGACAAATCACAGCGAAATCTATTGTGCATAATAGATAGCAAAACATTTGCTACGGACGTTTCACATGAACATGGACTAACAAAGCGGTATCGAGTTAGTCAGGCGCCTTAGGGTGGGCAGCGTCGGAAAGACAGGAGGCAGCGTTTGAATAACCGGAGGCAATGTCGGAACAACCGGAGGCAGCGTCGGGATATGGGGCAAATTCGGAGCAACAGGGTGTTACAATTTAGGTCTGGTCGCTTCAGTTACGTTGAAGTGCAGTATCACGTACGACCAGATCAAAGGTGATAATGATGTTGGCTGACGACGTCACTGCACGTGGCTGACGTGACTTTGGCTGGTTCTTCGTCGATGGGCCTAGCAACGATGACCGTCCGAGTCTTGCGTGGACTCAAGCTGGTCGCTGTGGAAGGCTTGCCACTCGAGGTGAGACTGGCCTTGGACGTGGACTCGTTCATTGCTGTATGTTGCCAAAGCACCACTATTCTAAGCGTCGGTTGGCAAAAGACGCAAATGTTGTGGCCGGAAGGCGGCAAGCGGTTGCCACTCTGGGACGCGATCTACAGTGGGGGCGTCGTGACCGCTCAGAAACTGCTTGTGACGAAAGCAGGGGCAGACCAGGTGAATGCTCCGCATGGAATAAGTCGAATCCCCAATATCTATGAACTCGATAAACTCACGTTGCTGTAGCTCTGGCAACAGACGAGTGTACATGTGGCTGTGCAACACGGACACGTCAAACTATTGAAGCATTTGCTTTTCACAGGAGCCAACGTTAATGTCAGGACGGTAGGTAGCAACTTAAGTTGGAGTGCAACTGTGTATTTGCCAGTATGACGACCTTTTCCTTCAATGTAGATCAACGGTTCGACGCCCCTGCATCTCGCAGTAGAGATCAACCACCAAATTATCGTTCAGGACCTGCTCCTCGCAGGTATTAATACCAACCCGCTGCTCTACAACGTACATTAATGTGCTGCAATACTGCTTTGGGTTAATACACAGCTTTCTTACCACGAGACGGTCCAGTTCACAGGTCAAACCCCACTCCAAGCAGCAGTCAGTCGTGGATTAAACCATATCGCGACGCTCCTTCGCCAAGGATTGAACTCTCGCTAGCCTCGAAACCGCGGCCCAACAAACAGCCAAGCGTCGACAATCACTCATTTCCAGCAAATAAGCATTGCCGACCAATTTATTATACTGTATTTTTTTTAAGACAGGAGATTGTATTCAAAAGTTGGATTTAGTATGTAAGTATAAACTTAAAAGTTGCTTCGGAGGTGGCGGTTGGTGAGCTTGTTGGTATCGACAGCTTCAGCCGAGACCCCAGCACCAGCTTCCTCGCCACGAACTGGCTGAGCATCATTGTCAGCGTTGAGTTCGGCGCTCAGATCCCTAGAAATACCGAAGATGGGCAGCGTCGGGAGCGCGGTAAGCAGAGTTGGGATAATCGGAGGTAGCGTCGGGATTATCGGAGGTAGCGTCGGGATGACCGGAGGTAGCGTAGGAATCACCGGAGGGAGGGTCGGGATGACCGGAGGTAGCGTCGGGATGACCGGAGGTAGGGTCGGGATGACCGGAGGTAGCGTCGGGATTACGGGAGGTAGCGTCGGGATTACCGGAGGCAGCGTTGGGATTACCGGCGGTAATGTCGGAACAACAGGAGGCAATGTCGGAACAACAGGAGGCAATGTCGGAATGAGAGAAGGCAATGTCGGAATGAGAGGAGGCAATGTCTGTATAATGTCGGTGATCACAGGAACAATATCCGAAATCACAGGAACGATATCAGAGATCACTGGGACAATATCCGTGATCACTGGAACGATATCCGTGATCACAGGAACGATGTCGGTGATGACCGGCACGATGTCAGTGATCACTGGAACGATGTCGGTGATGACAGGAACAATATCCGTAATGACCGGAACGATGTCGGTGATGACCGGAACAATGTCAGTGATTACAGGAACGATGTCAGTAATCACAGGAACGATATCCGTAATGACCGGAACGATATCCGTGATCACTGGAACAATATCGGTGATTACAGGAACGATGTCGGTGATGACAGGGACGATATCCGTGATGACTGGAACAATGTCGGTGATGACAGGAACGATGTCAGTGATGACAGGAACGATATCCGTGATCGTCGGGCCCTCACTGCCGGATTCGCTAGCACTAGCACTGTTCGACGTGCTGCTCGACAAGCTTGTATCGACACTCCCGCTCTCGCTGCCGGATACACTAGCATCGATTTCACTACCCGCGCTGCCGATTGTGCTACCGGGTAGGCTTGCGTCGACACTTCCGCTCTCACTGCCAACCATACTACCGATGAGGCTGCCGGATGAACTGGAATCGGTATCGCTACCTGCGCTCCCCTTCGAGCTACACGGCAGGCTTGTATCGACGCTGCCAGATACGCTTGAGTAGACACCACCCGCTTCGCTGCCCGTCGTGCTGCAGGGCACACTTGCATCGGCGTCAACACCACCTTCGTAATTGCCCGGGATGGTACCATAACCGCCCGGCTCCGTGCCTCCATTCTCGTTGCTGTAATAGTTTCCATTCTGATCGTTGTCCGAGTACGAACGCGGCGTACTGACGGCGTACGGCGATTCACTGTTGCCGTAGTTGGTAGGAGCGTTATAGCCATTCTCACCGGCGTAGCTTTGGGGTGGAGTATAGCCATTCTCACCGGCGTGGCTATTGGGAGGAGTATAGCCATTGTCGCCGGCATAGCTACCGGGAGTCGTGTAGCCACTCTCACCGGCATAGCTGGTAGGAGTATATGCGCTCTCTCCAGTGGAAGCGTATGCTCCAGCAGGGATGTCACCGTAAGCACCGGTGGTGATGCCAGCTCCGTTTGAGGGCACCGGGAGACCAGCATTTGTGGTGGTGACTACATCATCTCCATTCGAGAGAGTGGGAATGGCCCCGTTTGTGGTGGTGGCCCCGTTTGTGGTGGTGGCCGTATCACCTCCGCTAGTGAGATGAACGATGTCACCGTTCGCGGTCGTAGCGACGTCCCCATCCGTTGTGGAGACGATATCGTCGCCGTTCCAGAGCGCGGTGGTACCAACGTCAGTGCTGGTGATGACCCCACTGTTGGTGGTAGTAGCGACGCCGGCTTCGTTTGAGGTGGAGGTGGCGTCACCGTTGACGACGCCTGAGTCTAGAGCTCCACTGTTGCCCCTTAATAGACTAGGAGCGTGGCCACTACCGACCAAGCCATCGCCTCCAGTAGCGACGGCGCTGTTTTGGTAGGTAGCAAACTGGCCTTCGACTGTGGTCGGAGTATAGCCTTGAGCCCCAGATTCTGGTGTAATAGAGCTGCTACTTTTGGTGTACGAAGTGGTCGGGACAGCTGCGTCCGGGGTAATCACGTCGCTAGCCACCTCGCACTCGACCGAACGAACACTACCGGCATGAGCGGAGAAATCGGAGAGGGCGACCGCCACAGTGAACAGTCGGAGGAACGTCTTGCAGGAAAGCATTGTTGCTGTTGCTGAAGATGTATACCAAGCTAGTGAGCTTCCGTAGAGACAGGTATGTACAGGTCGACACGAGGACTCGACTGAACCGGAGAAAGTTGGTGAATGAGATCAGACTTGAGCTCCGAAGTGTCTACCACTCTAACCGGGCGTCACAAGAGATATCGTTTTTAATCTTCTAAGGAGACAATACCGCCTTTAAGAAGCTCGTGCTGAACGAGCTGACAGAAACCACTGTGAAACACAACGTCCTTTCCTTAGGTCGGCGTCATGGCCTGTATCACGTCGGTTTCCAGAGTAACCGATTAGCCGTTTCACACCTAGGCAACTGACCTGAAGTCATGCCCCACTCAGGTTTATTTTCTGTTCGTGGGAACCCGAGCATGTTCATAAGTAAATTCATTGATTAAAAACTCAAGTTTGAGCCTACATTTAGTTTTTAGGGAGAACAAGTCAGTTAATTGTGAGGTTTGCCTACTATACTTGACATGCGCGTCATTCATCCAAAGACTAAAAAACATATATGGTACTCTTACCGTCGTTCATCCGATAGTAATGAAATAGGCCTTGACGCCCCGATCTACCGATAAGTATCAGCACAAAGGTGTATTCCATAGTGGAGCGGAGCGGAGGAAGGGAATTGTGTTTTCCACACGAGATTATCTGTGACCGGTATTACCGGCGTAGTACCGGTACGTGTACCTGCCAACCACACACGTGGGCTCCACTCCTCACTTCGCATTTGGAGAACAAGAACTACGAACAAAAAGACCCGCCCCTCCTCGTCCCTTTTCGGATCGAGCTGATGGTCATTGCATAAGCTCTCATTAATGTACCTGTTTGTTTGACCCCTAATTGTGTGGAAATCGCTTAATAATCTTGATCGAGTCTAATATTTCTTCCTGCTTCAAAAGCTTCACCTTGGACATCAACGCCTTCAAAAGTCATGCACAGTTTGCAAACTACGGCTCTGCGCTATCTCACCAGAGATGCACCGCGCGTTGAGCGGTTCCCATATTCGGGTCGGCTCAAAAAGGGATCAACTCGAGCCTTATCTGGGGGCTGCACCCGCAATAGAAATAAAGTGCAAGACCGTACAAGTGCCCGCTTACTGGGTGTGCTACTACCCCTTATAAAAATCAAGTCAAAAAGTTGATTCTTTTTTTTAGCTGACCCGAATATGGTAAAAAAAAAAATCCCTCCGCTGCATTGTCCTGTGTTACTTTGGTTTTGCGTTGTGTCAGCACATTAACATCTGTACGATTACGACAACGCTCAAGTTATTTCTAGATAGAAACTCCGTCTACTCGACATCGAAATGTTTCGTTCATGCTTAATTCACAGGAAAAGTGAGCAATATAATCTATTGTTCACAAAAAGTCAGTGAAGGGCAGCAAATGTGTTGCTAGCTATTGAATAAATAACAATACCTTTGCTGCCCTTCACGGACTTGTTTACACTATATTAGCAAAACCACACTAGCACCAGAAGAGTTTGGAGGATCAAAGACCATGCAAGGATGAATAGTCAGCTCAGATTGTCGTCAAAGATTTCAAACACCTGTGATCTTCGAGTGTCACTTCCGCATCTGCAGCTGCAATAATCCGGCATCGGTGATGCACGCGCACCCTGGTGAACAATTCTAGACTTACATTAGAAGACAGTTAAAGGTTTGCACGTCGTTATAGATGAAAATATTATCCTTTAGAGCGCCTGCCAGGCGGTTTCAATGCGTAACTGGACGAGCTTGTGAGTTGGTCCTTTGTTTCTTACCTCCTGCGGCGACGGTGAGCTCAAGTACGAGCACGGAGTGCCCTCATCCTTCGTCGGTGCGAGTGCGGAATATCTGAATTAAGGTGGTTCCCCGATTGCTGCGGGTGGAGCCGCTCTCCTAGATTATGGGATGACGTCTCTGATTTAGAATTGTGCCTGCAATCTGAACTGCGAGAGTCGGTCCGATAACGGTAGACAGACGGGTGCTGACACGCAGCACTTGAGCCCCTGCGTTTCGATCAATAAACCAAGGTAAGGGGTGTTAGGAAACGACCAAGGTTGCCAAATTATATGGCGTTTGTTTTCTGGAGCTCATCAAACTTTGATCGTACAAAGCAGATATCTGAATTAAACGATTTTAGGTCGCACCTTCTCGTATCTATTTTCCTGGTTAGAAATCTCGCGGCTTACCCAACAATACATGGGCTTACGAAGTACCTTTTAATATTGGTCAGTCGTTTGCAGTTTCAAAAAGAGCCTGAGGTATGTTCTCTTAAGCTCTCTGGATGTTATATCTACAGAGGTGCGATTCTGCCTTAAAACCTCTTAGCGCTAATTCTCAACGATCAGAAAAATGGATTTTAAAAAAAATCACACACAAATAAAAGGTACAACTTGATGTAACCATTTTGTCAGAGTGACGTCAGTAGGCAAAATTGTAAGCCTCTAAAGCGCCTAGAATTCTTTATTTACATTGGTCCCACATGATGTTGCTTGAAGGATAGCGGGTTATATATACGTAGATCGACCGATTAAGATCAACCGCCGAGATATCGTGCATAACAACGTACAACAATGATTTGGTTTTATGTAAGTCCCTCTCACTATTAAACTCCGCCAAAATTATATCGCGTCGCCAAGGAATGAATAGTCAACAACTCTCGTTAGCCTTGAAGCCGGAGCCCAGCAAATAGTTAAGCGTCGACAATCACTAATTTCCAGCTAGCCTACACAGTCGACCAATTACTCCCCAATGTAGATTACTTAAAAAAAAAAGGGGGGGAATGTATTCACAAGTTGAATGATACTCTGGTGTGAAGAAGCTTAGAGGTTACTCCGGAGGTGGCGGTTGGTCGCACCATCGGCTTCAGCCGAGACTCCAGTGCCAGCGTCCCCGCCACGACCTGGCTGATCGCCATTGTCAGCGTTGAGCTCGACGCTCAAGTCCCTACCGAATGCGGGCAGAGTCGGGACCAGCGATGAAATAATTTTTGGCAATGTCTGAGCAACAACAGAAGGCAACGTCGGGACCAGCGATGAAATAATTTTTGGCAGTGTCTGAACAGCAGGAGGCAACGTCGGAACCAGCGATGAAATAATTTGTGGCAGTGTCTGAGCAACAGGAGGCAACGTCGGGACAATCGGAGGCAGCGTTGGGATAAGCGGAGGCAATGTCAGAACAAGAGGCGGCAGCGTCGGGATTACTGGAGGCAATGTCGGAATAAGAGTCGGCAATGTCGGAATCAGTGGAGGCAATGTCGGAATCAGAGTAGGCAGTGTCGGAATCAGAGTAGGCAATGTCGGAATCAGAGTAGGCAGCGTTGGTATAATGTTGGTGATCACATCGATAATATCTTTGATCGAAGGAACAGCCGAGACTCCAGCCCCGGCATCCCCGTAACGACCTGGGTGATCATAGGCGCCCAGGCGCCTTAGGGTGGGCAGCGTCGGCAAGACAGGGGGCAGCGTTGGAATAAGCGGAGGCAATGTCGGGATAACCGGGGGCAATGTCGGAACAACAGGGGGTAATGTCGGGATAACCGGAGGCAAAGTCGGAACAACAGGAGGCAGCGTCGGGATTACCGGGGGTAGTGTTGGGACAACAGGTGGCAGCGTCGGAATAAGAGGAGGCAATGTCGGTATAATGTCGGTGATTACCGGAACAATATCCGAGATCACAGGAACAATATCCGAGATCACAGGAACGATGTCGGTGATCACAGGAACGATGTCGGTAATTACAGGAACAATATCCGTGATCACTGGAACGATGTCGGTAATCACCGGAACGATGTCGGTGATCACAGGAACGATATCCGTAATGACCGGAACGATATCCGTAATCACGGGAACAATATCGGTGATCACAGGAACGATGTCAGTAATCACAGGAACGATGTCGGTGATCACAGGAACGATATCCGAGATCACAGGAACAATATCCGAGATGACAGGAACAATATCCGTAATGACCGGAACGATATCCGTAATGACCGGAACAATATCCGTGATGACCGGAACGATGTCGGTGATCACGGGAACGATATCGGTGATCACAGGAACGATGTCGGTGACCACAGGAACGATATCCGTGATGACCGGAACGATGTCAGTGATGACAGGAACGATATCCGTGATGACCGGAACAATGTCCGTGATGACAGGAACGATGTCAGTGATCACAGGAACGATATCCGTGATCGTCGGGCCCTCACTTCCGGATTCGCTTGCACTAGCACTGTCCGACGTGCTACTCGACAAGCTTGTGTCGGCACTCCCGCTCTCGCTAGCGGATACACTAGAATCGATTTCGCTACCCGCGCTGCCGATTGTGCTACCAGGCAAGCTTGGGTCGACACTTCCGCTCTCACTGCCAACCATACTACCGATGAGGCTGCCGGATGAGCTGGAATCGGTATCGCTACCTGCGCTCCCCTTCGAGCTACACGGCAGGCTTGTATCGACGCTGCCAGATACGCTAGAGTAGACACCACCCGCTTCGCTGCCCGTCGTGCTGCAGGGCACACTTGCATCGGCGTCAACACCACCTTCGTAATTAGCCGGGATGGTACCATAAGCGCCCGGCTCCGTGCCTCCATTCTCGTTGCTGTAATAGTTTCCATTCTGATCGTTGTCCGAGTACGGACGCGGCGTATTGGCAGCATATGGCGATTCATTGTTGCCGTAGCTGGTAGGAACCTTATAGCCGCTCTCGCCGGCATACCTATTGGGAGGTGCGTAGCCATTCTCACCGGCATAGCTATCGGGAGTCGTGTAGCCACTCTCACCGGCATAGCTACTGGGAGGAGTGTAGCTATTCTCACCGGCATTGTTATTGGGAGGCGCGTAGCCATTCTCGCCGGCATAGCTTTTGGGAGGGGTGTAGCCATTCTCATAGCTATCGGGAGTCGTGTAGCCACTCTCACCGGCATAGCTACTGGGAGGAGTGTAGCTATTCTCACCGGCATTGCTATTGGGAGGCGCGTAGCCATTCTCGCCAGCATAGCTTTTGGGTGGAGTATAGCCACTCTCACCGGCGTGGCTATTGGGAGGAGTGTATCCGCTCTCACCGGCATAGCTGGTAGGAGTATATGCGCTCTCTCCAGTGGAAGCGTATGCGCCAGCAGGGATGTCACCGTAAGCACCGGTGGCGGTGCCAGCTCCGTTTGAGGGCACCGGGATACCAGCGCTTGTGGTGGTGACTACATCATCTCCGTTCGAGAGAGTGGGGATGGCCCCGTTTGTGGTGGTGACCGTATTGCCTCCGTTAGTGAGATGAACGATGTCACCGTTCGCGGTCGTAGCGATGTCCCCATCCGTTTGGGTGACGATTTCGTCGCCGTTCCAGAGCGCGGTGGTACCAACGTCAGTGCTGGTGATGACCCCACTATTGGTGGTAGTAGCGACGCCGGCTTCGTTTGAGGCAGCCGCGACATTGCCTGAGTCTAGAGCTCCACTGTTGCCCCTTAATAGACTAGGAGCGTGGCCACTACCGACCAAGCCATCGCCTCCAGTAGCGACGGCGCCGTTTGGGTAGGAAGCAAACTGGCCTTCGACTGTGGTCGGAGTATAGCCTTGAGCCCCTGATTCTGGTGTAATCGTGCTGCTACTTTTGGTGTACGAAGTGGTCGGGACAGCTGCGTCTGGGGTAATCACGTCGCTGGCCACCTCGCACTCGACCGCACGAACACTACCGGCATGAGCGGAAAAATCGGAGAGGGCTACCGCCACGGTGAACAGTCGGAGGAACGTCTTGCAGGAAAGCATAGTTGTTGCTGTTGCTCAAGATGTATACCAAGCTAGTGAGATTCAACCGATACAGGTATGTACAGGTCGAGACGAGGACTCGACTGGACCGGAGAAGGTTGATGAATGAGATCGGACTTGAGCTCCGATGTGCCTACCACTTCTTGTAAATCGAACGGGCGTCACAAGTCATATCGCCTTTAATCTCCTCAGGAGACAGCCCCCCCCCCCCCCCCCTTTAAGAAGCTCATGCTGAACGAGCTGACAGAAACCACTGCGAAACACACAACGTCCTTCCCTTTGGTCGGCATCGTCGCCTGTATCACATCGGCATTCGAAGTAACCGGTTTAGCCGTTTCACCTCCTTGTGTCTTGACCCCAATTTTGTTTTGGTTTGATGAGGTGTCGCCTTTCAGGTTTAATTTCTGTCCTTGACATTCCTCAAAGCTCGAATTTGAGCGTACATTATCGTGTTCAGGAAGATCAAGCAACCGCGACGTTATCAACAGTCAAAGTCTGACGAGCTCCAGAAAAATAGAGGTGTAATCAACGCCATCTAAGTTGGCTACACTGCCGTTTCCTAACATCCCTTTCCTGTTGGTTTTGTTAATCGAAACGCAGCGGCGCAGTCCCGTCTGAGGTGCTGCCTGTCTACCGTTATCATTTATCTTTGTACGGTCTTTGTCAAAGACTCTTTGATGCTCCCAAGTCTCTTTAATCTGAGATCGCAGCTAACTCGTAACCGCTTTGTTAGTTCGTGTTCAAGAAGTGTGAGTGCCAAATTCAGTGAGGCACTGTGCTGTGTTGCACAGACCAGTGCGCTCTTTCAGAGGTTTACAAAAGCTACACCTTTTTTGTGATCTCCTACATGTTGATCAACGGCCCGACACCACCGCATCTCGTGGTAGAGATCAACCGCCGAGATATCATCCTCCGTCAACGTACACCAATGATTTGATGTTATCTTAAGCTCCTGTATCATCTTTCTTAATGTGCGGTCCCGCCAATTGTGGATTGAATAATATCGAGACGCTCCTTCGCCAAGGAATAATCAACAAACTCTTGTTAGCCTAGAAGTTGCAGCCCAGCAAACAGCCAAGCATCGACAAACACTCATTTCCAGTTAGCCTACACAATGGACAGCGCATATTGAAGCTTAGAAAGAAAAGAGAATCTATTCACAAGTAGGAATGCTACTTAAATATGGAGACGTCTAAACGTTTTCACGCAGACGACGCCCGAATAGGTTCGGAAGTAGAGGCAATGTCGGGATAACCGAAGGCAACGTCGGGATAAGCGGAGGCAATGTCGGAACAACCGGAGGCAGCGTCAAGATTACCGGGGGCAATGTCGGAACAACAGGTGGCAGCGTCGGAATAAGAGGAGGCAATGTCGGTATAATGTCGGTGATTACCGGAACAATATCCGAGATCACAGGAACAATATCCGAGATCACAGGAACGATGTCGGTGATCACAGGAACGATGTCGGTAATTACAGGAACAATATCCGTGATCACTGGAACGATGTCGGTAATCACCGGAACGATGTCGGTGATCACAGGAACGATATCCGTAATGACCGGAACGATATCCGTAATCACGGGAACAATATCGGTGATCACAGGAACGATGTCAGTAATCACAGGAACGATGTCGGTGATCACAGGAACGATATCCGAGATCACAGGAACAATATCCGAGATGACAGGAACAATATCCGTAATGACCGGAACGATATCCGTAATGACCGGAACAATATCCGTGATGACCGGAACGATGTCGGTGATCACGGGAACGATATCGGTGATCACAGGAACGATGTCGGTGACCACAGGAACGATATCCGTGATGACCGGAACGATGTCAGTGATGACAGGAACGATATCCGTGATGACCGGAACAATGTCCGTGATGACAGGAACGATGTCAGTGATCACAGGAACGATATCCGTGATCGTCGGGCCCTCACTTCCGGATTCGCTTGCACTAGCACTGTCCGACGTGCTACTCGACAAGCTTGTGTCGGCACTCCCGCTCTCGCTAGCGGATACACTAGAATCGATTTCGCTACCCGCGCTGCCGATTGTGCTACCAGGCAAGCTTGGGTCGACACTTCCGCTCTCACTGCCAACCATACTACCGATGAGGCTGCCGGATGAGCTGGAATCGGTATCGCTACCTGCGCTCCCCTTCGAGCTACACGGCAGGCTTGTATCGACGCTGCCAGATACGCTAGAGTAGACACCACCCGCTTCGCTGCCCGTCGTGCTGCAGGGCACACTTGCATCGGCGTCAACACCACCTTCGTAATTAGCCGGGATGGTACCATAAGCGCCCGGCTCCGTGCCTCCATTCTCGTTGCTGTAATAGTTTCCATTCTGATCGTTGTCCGAGTACGGACGCGGCGTATTGGCAGCATATGGCGATTCATTGTTGCCGTAGCTGGTAGGAACCTTATAGCCGCTCTCGCCGGCATACCTATTGGGAGGTGCGTAGCCATTCTCACCGGCATAGCTATCGGGAGTCGTGTAGCCACTCTCACCGGCATAGCTACTGGGAGGAGTGTAGCTATTCTCACCGGCATTGTTATTGGGAGGCGCGTAGCCATTCTCGCCGGCATAGCTTTTGGGAGGGGTGTAGCCATTCTCATAGCTATCGGGAGTCGTGTAGCCACTCTCACCGGCATAGCTACTGGGAGGAGTGTAGCTATTCTCACCGGCATTGCTATTGGGAGGCGCGTAGCCATTCTCGCCAGCATAGCTTTTGGGTGGAGTATAGCCACTCTCACCGGCGTGGCTATTGGGAGGAGTGTATCCGCTCTCACCGGCATAGCTGGTAGGAGTATATGCGCTCTCTCCAGTGGAAGCGTATGCGCCAGCAGGGATGTCACCGTAAGCACCGGTGGCGGTGCCAGCTCCGTTTGAGGGCACCGGGATACCAGCGCTTGTGGTGGTGACTACATCATCTCCGTTCGAGAGAGTGGGGATGGCCCCGTTTGTGGTGGTGACCGTATTGCCTCCGTTAGTGAGATGAACGATGTCACCGTTCGCGGTCGTAGCGATGTCCCCATCCGTTTGGGTGACGATTTCGTCGCCGTTCCAGAGCGCGGTGGTACCAACGTCAGTGCTGGTGATGACCCCACTATTGGTGGTAGTAGCGACGCCGGCTTCGTTTGAGGCAGCCGCGACATTGCCTGAGTCTAGAGCTCCACTGTTGCCCCTTAATAGACTAGGAGCGTGGCCACTACCGACCAAGCCATCGCCTCCAGTAGCGACGGCGCCGTTTTGGTAGGAAGCAAACTGGCCTTCGACTGTGGTCGGAGTATAGCCTTGAGCCCCAGATTCTGGTGTAATCGAGCTGCTACTTTTGGTGTACGAAGTGGTCGGGACGGCCGGGGTAATCACGTCGCTAGCCACCTCGCACTCGACCGCACGAACACTACCGGCATGAGCGGAGAAATCGGAGAGGGCGACCGCCACAGTGAACAGTCGGAGGAACGTCTTGCAGGAAAGCATTGTTGCTGTTGCTGGTGAAGATGTATACCAAGCTAGTGGACTTCCGCAGAGACAGGTATCTACAGGTCGAGAGGAGGACTCGACTGAACCGGAGAAAGTTGGTGAATGAGATCGGACTTGAGCTCCGAAGTGTCTACCACTCTAACCGGGCGTCACTAGTTATATCGCCTCTAATCTCCTTAGGAGATAACACCCCT
The DNA here is from genome assembly GCA_011320135.1 of Phytophthora betacei. Taxonomy (NCBI): domain Eukaryota; phylum Oomycota; class Peronosporomycetes; order Peronosporales; family Peronosporaceae; genus Phytophthora; species Phytophthora betacei. Next base: position 110,191 of record JAANHX010000689.1, on the reverse strand, counting down.
TTTTTTAAGAAGCTCATGCTGAACAAGGGACAGAAACCGATGCAATGTCCTTTCCTTTGGTTGGCTCCGGGCTTATATCACGACGACATCAGTAGTAACAGTTGAGCCGTTTCAAACTTAGACGATTGGCATTTTACATAGTTAATTCACAAGCAAAATATGTTTTTGCTTCCTTGGCTGTTTCCTAAACTACCTAAACGTAGGGGTGAAACCTAAATCTGAGGTATTGCCTGTCAGCATTCGCCTGTCCCTTTGTTTAAGGTCTTTGCTGGCCCCAACGCTTTATTCTACCGTAGTATAACTTGAGATCGCAGTAAGCTCGTAGCCGCTCTGTTAATACATGCTCATCCCCGCCAGCGTACCCCAACGAGGTCTTGCATTGACCCAGATACTTGCCCACTTCTATCGAGCGAATTTACATTCAGCTAGTGACTTGCTCATGATGGGAAAGCGGATGGGCAGTATCGCTTTCCTTTCGTCGAGAATACACACCCTTAGGTTATTTCTATCATTTCTCTGGGGGAAGACTTGGACTCTACATACCAGGGAATTTAGATAGAGCAGTGTACTGGTCGTGTTGGCCCGATGCGTTAGATGCGGTAAGTTAGTACCGAATCGGTACAGTAATATAATGGTTGTGAACGGGAACTAAAGTACATGAGGCTTTTGCCGTTTCGACCGTTCATCGGTCGTTATTAGCGCATTCAACAAAGGGTGATGCGCTAACTACTTGCCGAGATTCAGATTTTGTCAACGACCCTCAACAAAACGTCTCTTATTAACCCCCCCCCCCCCCCGTTTAGTTTGTACGAACCTCTCGAAGCTGCTGGCTCTGCAAGCTAGCACGACATACACAATACGTCAGCGCCGCCAATCAAAGTTTGACTCAAACAACAGCCCGAAAGCTCATGTACCCATTTACCCCTCCCCCTGGCACTTGCATCTGGTAGCGTTTAGTAGTGTACTTCGAGGTGTTTGAGTCGACGCAAATTCATTTGTATCTTCGTTGCATCTGCATTGCATGTCTGGAGCTACCTACAACTTAGAATAGCGGGTCGTCCTTCATAGGGGCACTACCACCTTTGAGCGACTCGGGAGCAGAGAATAGTTGGTCTACCTTGGACAGATTAAAACTCTCGAGTGCCTCTCCATCGGCGTCCACGGCGGGGAATACGCCCGTCGTGTCGTTTCTCTTTTCGACGCCAAACACCGGCGGGTTCATGACGCTCACGGCATGCAACTCGTCGGATTTGGCCTCAATCTCGATGGCCTCAGTCGCATTTAACGCCACAAGTGAGCCCTCCGCCACGTCCTGGACCTGACCGGGGCTTTCGCCCACGTCCAGCAGCCGCACGCGACCGTTGCCGCGTGTCACCAGAAGCGCGTACACGTGGTTCTGGAACTCGAGGCGCACAGGGGTGCCCTTCTTCAGCACTTCATGCTGCACCGAAAACCCGCACTCGTCGTTGCGGACCAAATAGCGACTTCAACATTACAGAAAACAAAGAGTGATGGTCAGATTTTTTTATAGATACGCAGCTGATGGCAAGTGCGTACCGTGTCTCGAGCGCGCCGTCGTCACTGGTGATGACGCGATCCTTCTGCCCCACATCGTCCAGGGAACGCACGAGGAAGGACGAGGGCGCTGATGCATGCAGCGCGCGGGTGAGAGGCTTGGATACCTTCGCAGTCAACGCCAATACCCTCATCACGATGCGGGCAAGACTTGGAGAAGGAAGAACAGCTCATCTCCGTGGATTTGAGCGTACTTAGTCGGACGAAAAACAAAACTATGCCATGTCATACATGCTGCAGTCAAATGCACACATCCTGCTCAACATCATCGCACCTTTTCGCATCATTTTTTTCTTCCAATCACAAATCTCCATTTCTTGTTCTTTGCGAAACTTGCGCTCAGAATTTAGACGGTGTTTTTCCGACAATAAACCGACGGAGAACATGAAGGATGAGAGCTCGGATAATGGCGAGTGCGCAGGCCGTGAGGCGCCAGTACCGCTCTCTGCACGCACACACGGACGTCAACTAGCATGTTTCCGTCCGAAACGCCGCTTTAGGCTTGCAACGGCTTCTTTTAAGACCGAGGACGTCGAACTGGCTTGTCGCTGTGAACACCAAGTATTACAATGTCTTGTGGACGTGCAGCAACATACAGCGAGCGAGCTTAACACTGCTGAGGATCTACACAGATACCGTCTACGCAAGTGGAGCGAGCGCTTTGCTGTCCGTGACTGGGCTCAAGAGCGTTTGTGTCAAAAGTGGAAGGGAAACCAAAAGCGCTTCACTGAGCACCAAGAAAGTGCGCAGAAAGATGACACAAAGCCCGCCAAGACGGTTAAAATGGCGTTGTCTTCCTTTGCCTCAGCGGCAGAGCAGATGCTGCACTCGCGTCAATTCGACGGCTTGTTGAGGGCGGGTGTGCCTCCGCATCTCCGTGGACAGGTCTGGTGGATGTGCAGTGGCGCTGCGGAGCTTCGACGTGGAGCCAAGGAGTCGTATCCTGCGCTACTACATCGACTTCATACACTGAGTAAGTGTGCGGAGATGGACATCGAGAAGGACCTGCCGAGGACGTTTCCTTTGGCACTGCGTACCTCGATGCGCCAATCACAAGAGCTGTCAGGAGATGGCGACAGCTTCGGTGAACTGCGTCGTGTCCTGCAGGCGTATTCACTACGAAACCCAGCGGTGGGATATTGTCAAAGTATGAATTTCCTGGCTGCAGTATTGCTACAGAACATGGGAGAGGCGGAGGCTTTCTGGGTACTCGCAGCAATTGTCGAGGAACTCACCCCACAGTACCATACTCGGACGATGACTGGCAGTCGTGCAGACCAGCGAGTATTCTCGGATCTGGTGACGCAGAAGCTGCCAGTTGTGGCGAGTCACTTGCAAACTCTGGGCGTGGACTTTGAGCCTTTCACTTTGAAATGGTTTCTCTGTCTCTTTTTGAACACTCTGCCATTTGAGCCTGTCATGCGGATTTGGGACGTCTTCTTCTGTGAAGGTAGCCATGTCCTACTGCGAGTGGGGCTAGTGCTACTTAAGCTTAACCAACCTCGCATCATGGCGTGTGACGACGCGCTGGACGTGTACGAGATGTTCAAAGTCTCCCACGAGACTCTGCAGGAACTGACGGCCCCGTACCGCTCAGGGCTACTGAACCGCGACGAGTGCGTCTGTGACACGTTGATTCGCCTGGCGATGGACAAGTCCTTCCTGGGGACGATCCCCTTTGACTCGCTGCACGAGTTACGTCAATACTACTGCGGCGAGATCGAAGCGGAACTGGAGGAGGCGGAAGCACGACGTCTCGAGCGTCAACGCAGTGAAGAGACCTCGACCGGTAGCAGTGAAGAGCGAGCGCTGATGAAAGAGTACGACTTTGTGGATGACTACGCTTGCAGCTCGGGGTCCGAGGCCTCTCCTGCGCGTCACATCCGCTTCATGGATCTGTACGACAGCGACGACGCGAGTGCTGACTACTTTGTCGACGTCATGTACGATTTCTCTCGGCAACATCACTGCTGCTAGAAGATCACTTATATTTGTGTGGACCAAAACAAAAGAGATGCAACACATAATTTGTGTCACATACTATTTCAGTACATTTTTACTATGGCTTGGGATGCAGTGCGTCGTAGAGAAAGTCGACGGCTTTTGTGTATGCAGAGGCCTCGCGTGGGTCGTAGTGTTCTCCTTCCACACGCAGGATCTCGGCCGGGCCCGCGTACTTGCTAGCAAGTTCGTTGCTCTGCTCCGTGGACACATATCGGTCATTGTCCGCCGCCACGAAGAGCGCGGGGGCATAGCAGAGCTCCACAAAGTCCACAGGCCGCAATAGTTCCATGTCCACTTCAGTACGTTTCCTCACGCTCTTGTTGATAGCAGCTACAGCCACTTTCATCACCGCCTTGGGCACGGGAAAACCTTCTTGTTGCATCTCACGCAGAATTCCCTCGTTCACCTCCTTCATCGAGGCGTACCCGCTGTCCAGCACAATAGCGCGGATGGGTTTGAAGAGTTTTGGTCCCGTTCGCAAAGCATAGGGCAGCGTCTCCAACTTGGACTGCATCTTCTTGTCTGCCGCTCCAGCTGCTCGAAGGGCAACGTTAGTCAGAGCAGGGAACGCCCCCATGCTGTGCGCATACAGGCAAATCTCCGAGACGGACGCATCCTTCTCCACAGTCTGCAGCACGGCAAATAGGTCCAGCGATTCGTTCCAGCCCATGGTCACATAGATGCCGTCCGATAGCCCGGAGCCGCAGCAGTCGAAGGCCAGCACGGAGAAGCCGCGCTTCAGCGCTGCATCACGCACACGCAGAGCGTCAAGGCGAGAGCCAATGTTGGAATGCAGGTAGATAAGGCAGGGCGTGGCAGCTGGGGTGTTGCTGCCTTGTGCGAAGAGCTGCCAGTGCGAGCAACGGACCCGCAAACCGCGCTCGTTGAGCACGTCAAAGTCTCTGCGTCGGGCCTGCGTCACGTCGTCCTGGGTGGGGTCCACCGAGAGCTCGGCGACCTGGAAGCGGTCCAGTCCGAGCTCGTGAATGTCGTATAGTGCGCGCTTCGGGCGGATCACCAACTGCACCACGTCACGGTAGCCCTTGCCCAAGAGTTGTTTGACGCTTGCGTCGCCTGTGCCGCCAAGACGCTTGAGCTCCGCCTCAAGTTCGCCCTCGGCAAAGATTTCCATCTCACTGGACACGCCATTACCCATTCTGCACGTCCCCTTGCTGCGCTGTTCTCGAGAAGGAAGCGGAAATGCCAGACGTTGATCGAGACCCCCGATGGGAGACTTGACGTTCAGATGACTACATGTATTACAAGCAGTTTTTCTAACGAATTTGACGGGGCTCGATGGGGGATTGGCTGTGTTCGATGACGACAGGAGAAATAAAAATAAGCTTTTTCGGGAGTCCTTAAAAAAAAGTTTAATTAAGTGCCTGTTTAAAACAGGCTAAAAAAGCTTCAATTACCGGTTTAAATTCAAATAAACTGCACCAGATGATGGTGGATTGGGTTTAGTAAAGCTCGATCTGAAAAGTCGGAAAAGATCGCTATCGAATACGCTGTCAAACTCAGGCTTTTTATTTTCGTCATTTGGTTTTGAGCTGTCTCATTCTTACATCAAGAATTATTAATTTATTTGTGGGCATGTACCACAACAACCACAACCTATAAATTATCCTTTCGTGACTTCTGGTTTTAGAATTTAGCTTGCCCAACATCCCATGAAAGAGCATCCAGCAAACAAACCAAGCAGGTGGTATATGAAGCACACTGGGCTTCGGCATTTCAAAAGAGCGACGATACCCATGCTGACAGTGGGCCAGCGTCTCTACAAATGTAAGCCAGGGTGTACCCAAAAACTCTTTGTAGGACATCAGCAGCCAAAAAAATGATATCGTTTGATACCGGATGTCTATGAGAGCCACCAACTGTTTCATTAGTGTGACGAACATTAGTGTAATGTGGCTAACGGGTGTACGCTCATATTCTGTGTGTAACCACTTTTTGTGTGCTTCTCCGGTACCGAGCGTTTATTTCGAAGTATACCGGTAACATCAGTAAAATCCGCGCATGGTCTCCACATAAAAAGGCGAAAACTAAATCTGAGATCTAAATCGAGAGCCTCGACCATCTTGAGCACGTCGCCGGCATACGGAGGGTCCTCTGTTTCACGCGTGCCGTGGCTCTTTAGCACCGCCTGCGTGTCCCCTGGCTGTTGTTTGAGTCAAACTTGACTGCACAGGATTGATGACGATGACGCGTTGTGTACGTCGTGCTGCTTTCAGAGCGGCAGCCTCGAGGCCAGTGGGAGTGTCGCCAGGTTCGCGTAAGCTGAGGGGTTCATAGGACGTTTTGTTGAGGTTCGTTGGCAAAATATGAGATTGGCAAGTAGAGCCTGTGTTGTGTGCGCTGAAAACGACCAGCCGAATTTTTTTTCGTGGATAAACGGTCGAAACAACCAGTTCACAGCTACTAGTACTGTACTACCGCGCGGGCCAGCTCGTTAACACGTGTACAATTCACTATATAGAAGCTGGATATTACTAGAATAACCGAAGGGTGTGTGTTCTCCAAGAAAGAAAGCGATTCTGTACGTTCGTCTCCCATCCTGAGCAAGTCACTAGCTGCATGCAAATTTGATCGATAGAAATGGAGGCTGTTCTAATGCAATGCCATCTATCGCTGGGGTACGATGAGCATGTATTAACAGAGCGGTTACGAGCTTACTGTGATATCAAATTATACAGTCGTGCACCTCCAATTCGACACCGGTATCAGTCGATACCCTGCCAGATTTTATGATTACGCGAATCAGATGCGCAATTACCTTTGCCCATCACCACCCTAGCAATTAACCTCAACGGTTTTCCCCTCCTCGCCGAGGGATGACACGCCGCATCGATCTGATTTTAAATTTTGGATCGGACGTCTTCATACAAACACACACTTTGATTTTTACCGCCAAAGACGATGGGACATCGCCCTTCCTCCTACAATCCCACAAAAGCAGTCTTTGTGCGAGAAGCACAAGTCAGATTCTGCACGCTCTCACTTCGAACTTGCTCGTTGGGCAACGGAGCGCTTTAAGACCCCTCAAGCAGTAAAGCGCACTACCGTCCAGTGTATTCTTAAGCGGTCGGCGGAAGTTGCCGCCTTGCCGGACGCCTATTGCGACCGGAAGCGCTGTTGCGCGCCCGCGATTCGCGCGTCTGACGCCAAGATTGGCGTATATTTGGTACTGAATTAACAAATAAAATATCAGTGCACTGGATTTGCGTTTGTTTTTTGCTTTACGCTGTGCACTTATGCACTGGCACTGTTGATATGGTCCGCCCTGCCGAATTGGAGGTGCACGACTGTACTACGTTACAGCGTTGGGGCCAGCAAACACCTTTAACATGGGGACAGGCGAATGCTGACAGGCAATACCTCAGATTTAGGTTTCACCCCTACGTTCACGCAGGGCCTAGGAAGCAAAAACATCTTCAACTTAGAGATTCTTGTAAACTAACTGTGCAAAGTGCCAATATTCTAAGTTTGAAACAGCGCAATTGTTACTGTTGATGTCGTCATGGTATACGCCACGGTGCCAACGAAAGGAAAGGACACTGTGTGTTTCACATCGGTTTACCCCTTGTTCAGCATGAGCTTCTTAAATGGATGTTATCTCCTGGGGAGGCTAGAGACGATATAACCTGTGACGCCCGTTGGATTACCAAGAAGTGGTAGGTACTTCAGAGCTCAGGTCCGATCTCATTCTTCAACTTTCCCCAGTCCAGTCGAGTCCTCGTCTCGACCTGTACATACCTGTCTCGGCGGAAGTTCACTAGCTTGCTATACATCTTCAGCCACAACAGCAACTATGCTTTCCTGCAAGACGTTCCTCCGACTGTTCACTGTGGCGGTCGCCCTCTCCGATTTCTCCGCTCATGCCGGTAGTGTTCGTTCGGTCGAATGCGAGGTGGCTAGCGACGTGATTACCCCGGCCGCCCCGACCACTTCGTACACCAAAAATAGCAGCTCGATTACACCAGAATCAGGGGCTCAAGGCTATACTCCGACCGCCATCGAAGGTCAGTTTGCTTCCTACCAAAACGACGCCGTCGCAACTGGAGGCGATGGCTTGGTCGGTAGTGGCCACGCTCCTAGTCTATTAAGGGGCAACAGCGGGGCTTTAGACTCAGGCGTCGTCAACGGTGACGCCACCTCCACCTCAAACGAAGCCGGCGTCGCTACTACCACCAACAGTGGGGTCATCACCAGCACTGACGTTGGTACCACCGCGCTCTGGAACGGCGACGATATCGTCTCCACAACGGATGGGGACGTCGCTACGACCGCGAACGGTGACATCGTTCATCTCACTAGCGGAGGTGATACGGCCACCACCACAAACGGGGCCATTCCCACTCTCTCGAATGGAGATGATGTCGTCACCACCACAAATGCTGGTATCCCGGTGCCCTCAACCGGAGCTGGCAACACCACCGGTGCTTACGGTGACGTCCCTGCTGGAGCATACGCTTCCACTGGGGAGAGTGGCTATACTCCTACCAGCTATGCCGGTGAGAGCGGCTACACTCCTCCCAATAGCCACGCCGGTGAGAGTGGCTATACTCCACCCAAAAGCTATGCCGGCGAGAATGGCTACGCGCCTCCCAATAGCTATGCCGGTGAGAATGGCTACACCCCTCCCAGTAGCTATGCTGGTGAGAGTGTCTACACGACTCCCGATAGCTATGCCGGCGAGAATGGCTACGCGCCTCCCAATAGGTATGCCGGCGAGAGCGGCTATAAGGTTCCTACCAGCTACGGCAACAATGAATCGCCATATGCTGCCAATACGCCGCGTCCGTACTCGGACAACGATCAGAATGGAAACTATTACAGCAACGAGAATGGAGGCACGGAGCCGGGCGCTTATGGTACCATCCCGGCAAATTACGAAGGTGGTGTTGACGCCGATGCAAGTGTGCCCTGCAGCACGACGGGCAGCGAAGCGGGTGGTGTCTACTCTAGCGTATCTGGCAGCGTCGATACAAGCCTGCCGTGTAGCTCGAAGGGGAGCGCAGGTAGCGATACCGATTCCAGTTCATCCGGCAGCCTCGACGGTAGTATGGTTGGCAGTGAGAGCGGAAGTGTTGACCCAAGCTTGCCCAGTAGCACAATCGGCAGCGCGGGTAGTGAAATCGATTCTAGTGTATCCGGCAGCGAGAGCGGGAGTGTCGATACAAGCTTGTCGAGCAGCGTGTCGGACAGTGCTAGTGCTAGCGAATCCGGCAGTGAGGGCCCGACGATCACGGATATCGTTCCTGTGATCACTGACATCGTTCCTGTCATCACGGACATTGTTCCGGTCATCACCGACATCGTTCCGGTCATCACGGACATCGTCCCTGTCATCACGGATATTGTTCCTGTCATCACCGACATCGTTCCTGTCATCACGGATATCGTTCCTGTCATCACCGATATTGTTCCAGTGATCACGGATATCGTTCCGGTCATTACGGATATCGTTCCTGTGATTACTGACATCGTTCCTGTCATCACTGACATTGTTCCGGTCATCACCGACATCGTTCCGGTCATCACGGATATCGTTCCTGTGATCACCGATATTGCTCCGGTGATTACCGACATCGTTCCAGTGATCACGGATATTGTTCCTGTGATTACCGACATCGTTCCTGTGATCTCGGATATTGTCCCTGTGATCTCGGATATTGTTCCTGTGATCTCGGATATTGTCCCTGTGATCTCGGATATTGTTCCTGTGATCACCGACATTATACCGACATTGCCTCCTCTAATCCCGACGCTGCCTCTTGTTGTTCCGACATTGCCCCCGGTATTTCCGACGCTGCCTCCGGTTGTTCCGACATTGCCTCCGCTTATCCCGACGCTGCCTCCGGTTATCCCGACATTGCCTCTACTTCCGAACCTATTCGGACGTCGTCTGCGTGAAAACGTTTAGACGTCTCCATATTTAAGTAGCATTCCTACTTGTGAATAGATTCTCTTTTCTTTCTTAGCTTCAATATGCGCTGTCCATTGTGTAGGCTAACCGGAAATGAGTGTTTGTCGATGCTCGCCTGTTTGCTGGGCTGCGGCTTCTAGGCTAACAAGAGTTTGTTGATTATTCTTTGGCGAAGGAGCGTCTCGATATCATTCAATCCACGATTGGCGGGACCGCATATTAAGAAAGATGATACAGGAGCTTAAGATAACATCAAATCATTGGTGTACGTTGGCGGAGGATGATATCTCGGCGGTTGATCTCTACCACGAGATGCGGTGGTGTCGGGCCGTTGATCAACATGTAGGAGATCACAAAAAGGTGTAGTTTTTGTAAACCTCTGAAAGAGCGCACTGGTCTGTACAGCACAGCGCAGTGCCTCACTGAAGTTGGCTCTCACACTAACGGATTTTCCCGAATAGAAGCCGGTCTTGTAATCCCCATAAGCCCCTAAAAATCAATCAATTTTGACGAGGGGACTTGTAAACGGGTAAGGGCTTGTATTTAATGAAAGAATTTTTTCATCAATGGTTGTTCAGTACTAAAACGATATCTAAGCGTCTCCTAACTACGCATTACTCATCAACCAGCTCGACGTCATCCAATGCGTTAGCCAGCTCATCATCCACATCTGAATCCGTGTTCTCCTCTTTCTTCTCTTCTTCATTCTCCCATTCGAGGACGGGGATGAGCGAGCAACGGCAGTGAACGCTAAAAAAAAATGAACATTTAAAATAAAAATGTTCGCTATACTACGGACTTCTATTTGATACAGGACCTCTATTATTAAACAGATTCTGTCATTTGTGAGCGGACTTGTATTTCCTACAGGACTTGTATTCGGGAAAATCCGTTACATGAACACGAACTAACAAAGCGGTTACGAGTTAGCTGCGATCTCAGATTAAAGAGACTTGGGAGCATCAAAGAGTCTTTGACAAAGACCGTACAAAGATAAATGATAACGGTAGACAGGCAGCACCTCAGACGGGACTGCGCCGCTGCGTTTCGATTAACAAAACCAACAGGAAAGGGATGTTAGGAAACGGCAGTGTAGCCAACTTAGATGGCGTTGATTACACCTCTATTTTTCTGGAGCTCGTCAGACTTTGACTGTTGATAACGTCGCGGTTGCTTGATCTTCCTGAACACGATAATGTACGCTCAAATTCGAGCTTTGAGGAATGTCAAGGACAGAAAATAAACCTGAAAGGCGACACCTCATCAAACCAAAACAAAATTGGGGTCAAGACACAAGGAGGTGAAACGGCTAAACCGGTTACTTCGAATGCCGATGTGATACAGGCGACGATGCCGACCAAAGGGAAGGACGTTGTGTGTTTCGCAGTGGTTTCTGTCAGCTCGTTCAGCATGAGCTTCTTAAAGGGGGGGGGGGGGGGGGGGGGGGGGGGGGGGGGGGGGGGGCTGTCTCCTGAGGAGATTAAAGGCGATATGACTTGTGACGCCCGTTCGATTTACAAGAAGTGGTAGGCACATCGGAGCTCAAGTCCGATCTCATTCATCAACCTTCTCCGGTCCAGTCGAGTCCTCGTCTCGACCTGTCCATACCTGTCTCGGCGGAAGTTCACTAGCTTGCTATACATCTTCAGCCACAACAGCAACTATGCTTTCCTGCAAGACGTTCCTCCGACTGTTCACTGTGGCGGTCGCCCTCTCCGATTTCTCCGCTCATGCCGGTAGTGTTCGTTCGGTCGAATGCGAGGTGGCTAGCGACGTGATTACCCCGGCCGCCCCGACCACTTCGTACACCAAAAATAGCAGCTCGATTACACCAGAATCAGGGGCTCAAGGCTATACTCCGACCGCCATCGAAGGTCAGTTTGCTTCCTACCAAAACGACGCCGTCGCAACTGGAGGCGATGGCTTGGTCGGTAGTGGCCACGCTCCTAGTCTATTAAGGGGCAACAGCGGGGCTTTAGACTCAGGCGTCGTCAACGGTGACGCCACCTCCACCTCAAACGAAGCCGGCGTCGCTACTACCACCAACAGTGGGGTCATCACCAGCACTGACGTTGGTACCACCGCGCTCTGGAACGGCGACGATATCGTCTCCACAACGGATGGGGACGTCGCTACGACCGCGAACGGTGACATCGTTCATCTCACTAGCGGAGGTGATACGGCCACCACCACAAACGGGGCCATTCCCACTCTCTCGAATGGAGATGATGTCGTCACCACCACAAATGCTGGTATCCCGGTGCCCTCAACCGGAGCTGGCAACACCACCGGTGCTTACGGTGACGTCCCTGCTGGAGCATACGCTTCCACTGGGGAGAGTGGCTATACTCCTACCAGCTATGCCGGTGAGAGCGGCTACACTCCTCCCAATAGCCACGCCGGTGAGAGTGGCTATACTCCACCCAAAAGCTATGCCGGCGAGAATGGCTACGCGCCTCCCAATAGGTATGCCGGCGAGAGCGGCTATAAGGTTCCTACCAGCTACGGCAACAATGAATCGCCATATGCTGCCAATACGCCGCGTCCGTACTCGGACAACGATCAGAATGGAAACTATTACAGCAACGAGAACGGAGGCACGGAGCCGGGCGCTTATGGCACCATCCCGGGAAATTACGAAGGTGGTGTTGACGCCGATACAAGTGTGCCTTGCAGCACGACGGGCAGCGAAGCGGGTGGTGTCTACTCTAGTGTATCTGGCAGCGTCGATACAAGCCTGCCGTGTAGCTCGAAGGGGAGCGCAGGTAGCGATACCGATTCCAGTTCATCCGGCAGCCTCGACGGTAGTATGGTCGGCAGTGAGAGCGGAGGTGTCGACCCAAGCTTACCGGGCAGTACCGTCGGCAGTGAGAGCGGAAGTGTCGACGCAAGCTTGCCCGGTGGCACAATCGGCAGCGCGGGTAGTGAAATCGATTCTAGTGTATCCGCTAGCGAGGGTGGGAGTGCCGATACAAGCTTGTCGAGCAGCGTGTCGGACAGTGCTAGTGCTAGCGGATCCGGCAGTGAGGGCCCGACGCTGACCGACATTGTTCCGGTCATCACGGATATCGTCCCTGTCGTCACGGATATTATTCCTGTCATCACCGACATCGTTCCTGTAATCACAGATATTGTTCCAGTGATTACCGACATCGTTTCGGTGATCACTGACATCGTTCCTGTCATCACGGATATTGTTCCTGTGATCACCGACATCGTTCCCGTGATCACCGACATCGTTCCGGTCATCACGGATATCATCCCTGTCATCACCGACATCGTTCCAGTGATTACTGACATCGTTCCAGTGATCACCGATATTGTTCCTGTGATCACGGATATCGTTCCAGTGATCACGGATATCGTTCCGGTCATTACAGATATTGTTCCTGTCATCACCGACATCGTTCCTGTGATCTCGGATATTGTTCCGGTAATCACCGACATTATACCGACATTGCCTCCTCTTATTCCGACGCTGCCACCTGTTGTCCCAACACTACCCCCGGTAATCCCGACGCTGCCTCCTGTTGTTCCGACTTTGCCTCCGGTTATCCCGACATTACCCCCTGTTGTTCCGACATTGCCCCCGGTTATCCCGACATTGCCTCCGCTTATTCCAACGCTGCCCCCTGTCTTGCCGACGCTGCCCACCCTAAGGCGCCTGGGCGCCTATGATCACCCAGGTCGTTACGGGGATGCCGGGGCTGGAGTCTCGGCTGTTCCTTCGATCAAAGATATTATCGATGTGATCACCAACATTATACCAACGCTGCCTACTCTGATTCCGACATTGCCTCCACTGATTCCGACATTGCCGACTCTTATTCCGACATTGCCTCCAGTAATCCCGACGCTGCCGCCTCTTGTTCTGACATTGCCTCCGCTTATCCCAACGCTGCCTCCGATTGTCCCGACGTTGCCTCCTGTTGCTCAGACACTGCCACAAATTATTTCATCGCTGGTTCCGACGTTGCCTCCTGCTGTTCAGACACTGCCACAAATTATTTCATCGCTGGTTCCGACGTTGCCTCCTGCTGTTCAGACACTGCCAAAAATTATTTCATCGCTGGTCCCGACGTTGCCTCCTGTTGTTGCTCAGACATTGCCAAAAATTATTTCATCGCTGGTCCCGACTCTGCCCGCATTCGGTAGGGACTTGAGCGTCGAGCTCAACGCTGACAATGGCGATCAGCCAGGTCGTGGCGGGGGCGCTGGCACTGGAGTCTCGGATGAAGCCGATGGTGCGACCAACCGCCACCTCCGGAGTAACTTCTAAGCTTCCGAACACCAGAGTATCATTCAACTTGTGAATACATTCCCTTTTTTTTAATAATCTACATTGGGGAGTAATTGGTCGACTGTGTAGGCTAGCTGGAAATTAGTGATTGTCGACGTTTAACTGTTTGCTGGGCTCCGGCTTCAAGGCTAACGAGAGTTGTTGACTATTCATTCCTTGGCGACGCGATATAATTTTGGCGGAGTTTAATAGTGAGAGGGACTTACATAAAACCAAATCATTGTTGTACGTTGTTATCTCGGCGGTTGATCTTAATCGCGAGATGCACGTCGATCTACTTATATATAACCCGCTATCCTTCAAGCAACATCATATGGGACCAATGTAAATAAAAAAATCTAGGCGCTTCAGAAAATAAGCGTTAAAAGGTTTTGAAGCAGAATCGCACCTCTGTAAATACTCTGGATATAACATCCAGAGAGCTTACGAGAACATATTTAAGGCTCTTTCAAACGACTGACCAATATTAAAAAAGGTACTTCGCAAGCCCATTTATTAATGGGTAAACCGCTGGGTATGGAGATATCCGGTCAGCGGTGTTGCTCACCCGAGTACTCATGGCGCTAACTGCTAACCCTTTCGCGATAGTTCTTTTCTAAAAAAACGTTGAACATTTCAATGCATTGCTCGGTAATTGTACTTTACGTACGCAAGCCACGTATTTACTTATAGCCATAGCATACTAATGTATAAATCCAACCTGAATATAGCTAAGCTTATAAATAGCCCCCCCCCCCCCCCCCCCCCCCCCCCCCCCCTCTTCAACAGCAAACATCTCCAACTGGATGCAAACCCGGGTGAATATCATTAAGATTGTTAGGGCCGCAAAGTGATGACACGCCTAAGTCTCTAACAAGGAAAACAGATACCTGAAGATGCGACCTAAAACGCTTAATTCAGTAATCTTCTATCTACGGTCAAAGTTTGATGAGCTTCAGAAAACAGAAATGTAACAACGCCATATAATTTGGCTACCTTGCAGGGAACCCGAAAATGCAATAGTTACATCGATGTGAGCTGGGTAAATTAATAATTCAATTATTTGCATTATTCCGGCCCATACTCGAGCGTACCTTGTCCACCGCACTCAGGTCCCACAAGTCGCGATTGTAGTTCAGAAACATTATCATCTCAAGCCTGGCTGGAGACATTCGCTTGCGTAGATCAGACAGCACCAGCTTAGCAAGAGAGAAGAAGCGCTCACACTCGTTTGACGTTGGCGGGATGTACGCGACGTCAACGTAGTGCGAGCGCTTCACGACCTTGCGTTTCGTGAACGCTGCTCTCACAATAGAGCACTCCTCGGCGACTCTTGAAGACGACCGTTCGAGATCAGGGGACCTAAATTCAGCGCAGGCTAATTTTTCCGCGACGTTTAGCGCCTCCCCACGCTGTAACTTGACTAGACCTTGCTCTAAATTGGGGTTGTTCACTATAGATGCCGTTGTTGACAGCCGAGGCTGTAGGGCTGGGTATTCCTTCACAACCTGGTCAAAAAGACGTCGCGAAGCGGACAAAGTTAGCGTAGACTTCTGCAGCTCCTTGGTAACGGCTTCAAAAGCTGCTAAATCTTTAAGAAGCGCCTTGACGCGCTCGTGCTCCGCACGCCTTAGTAGGAGAGGTTGCACATCATGCTCCACGAGGACATTGAGGCCCAGCTGAACAATTGCCGGCTGGAGTTTGGCGTAGCGCTCTACCATCTCGTACGTGCTCGACCATCTGGTGTCGTTCCTCAGCAGAGGTTACAGATGGGAGACGCGGCGACGAATGGCTCCACCTTTGATCGTACGCAGCTTGGACATCAAGGTATGGGCCTTGGTTATCAACTCGTTTTCGTTCTTGAGGAAGTCCTTGACCGCTAAATTAAAGCGGTGGCTAGCGCATCCGATTAGCGGTATAGCACCCTCCTTCCGGCCAATGTACTGGTTAACGGAGCAGTTATCGCCGACCATGAACTTCACTGCGCTCCAGGGCTTGTTGTATCGCGACAGCGTATCACCGATTAGGTCGTACTGGCTCTGTGCGCTAAGATCTTCCTCCGTCTCTACGGGCGAGAAAGCTAGCAGCACGAAGCGACAAGATAAGCACTCTAAGTCCTCGTAGTACTCACTGGTCGCGCTGCTACCGGTTTTACCGGTATTACCGGTGGCACTGTCAAATACCGCAAAGATTGCAACGTAGTGACGGTTGCTGCTTGTCCAGCCGTCCAATACGAGACCAAATGATTCGGGTAGCTCACTGGCTACACGGCCCTCAACTACCTCGAACAGCAATACTATATAGCGGAGTAGCGTGTCCTCTGACACGGTAGAAAGTGCCACATTCAGCCGGGTGAGCCTTCGCTCCACAAATGCAAACGGGAGGCGCTCACAAATCATCCATTCGAGCCAACGGTGTAGATCCCGCGTACGTTGGCTGACTAGGCAAAGGTTTAGGGAATTCTGGCGGCGCGCAGCTTCTTGGGCTTCTTGCTCATAGTCCTCGTGGTTGCGTCGTAAGTGGTTCAGTAGATTCGTGTAGCCGTTGCCCTTCTTGTACTGCTTGCCGCAGGTCGTACAGCTGTAGAAGCCGTCACCGACCCCAGTGAAGAGCATTAAGCAAATTTGGCTGCTCGTTAGGACCATGTTGGGCAGAGAGGACACTGTAGCGGTAGAGGGGTGTCCAGAAGACTGTAGATTGAATTCTGAATGGAATTCTGTAGGTTTGGACGTGGCCGGCGGCCTGTATTGTAAATGGCTGGTAGCAAGCGACCATGTGGACTTTGTTGGCCTGTACCTTGGCAATTCATGAATAAATTGTAATAAATTAAAAAAATTAATTGAGGGGTAAGAATTAATAATTAAATTAAATAATTAGGATTCATTTTTATGCTTCTTTTTTTTCGGGTTCCCTGCTGCCTTTGTCGTTTCCTAACACCCCTTACCTTGGTTTATTGATCGAAACGGAGGGGCTTAGGTGCTGCCTGTCAGCATTCGCCTGTCTACCGTTATCGGTCCGACTCCCGCAGTTCAGATTGCAGGCACACACCTAAATCAGAGACGTCATCCCAGAAACTAGGTAAGCGGCTCCACCCGCAGCAATCGGGGAGCCACCTTAGCTCAGATATTCCGTACTCGCACCGACGAAGAACGAGGGCACTCCGTGCTCGTACTTGAGCTCAACGTCGCTGCGGGAGGTAAGCAACAAAGGGCCAACTCACACGCTCGCCCAGTTACGCATTGAAACCGCCTGGCAGACGCTCTATAGGATAAGATTTTCATTTATAACGACGTGCAAACCTTTAACTGTCTTCTAATGTAAGTCTAGAAATGCTCACCAGGGTGCGCGTGCATCACCGATGTCGGATTATTGCAGCTGCAGATGCGGAAGTGACACTTGAAGATCACAGGTGTTTGAAATCTTTGACGACAATCTGAGCTGACTATTCATCCTTGCATGGTCTTTTATCCTCCAAACTCTTCTGTTGCTAGTGTGGGTTTGCTTATATAGTGTAAAAAAAGTCCGTGAAGGGCAGCAAATGTATTGTTATTTATTCAATAGTTAACAACACATTTGCTGCCCTTCACTGACTTTTTGTGAACAATAGATTATATTATATTGCTCACTTTTCCTGTGAATTAAGCATGAACGAAGCATTTCGATGTCGAGTAGACGGAGTTTCTATCTAGAAATAACTTGAACGTTGTCATACTCGTACTGATGGTACTTTACTGACTCAACGCAAAACCAAAGTAACAGCTTCTTGTACAGTCGTGCACCTCCAATTCGGCAGGGCGGACCATATCAACAGTGCCAGGGCATAAGTGCACAACGTAAAGCAAAAAACAAACGCAAATCCAGTGCACTGATACGTTTTTTTTTAATTCAGTACTAAATTTATGTTTAGTTTTGAGACGATGCCTGTGTGGTTCTAATAGTCTTTGCAGATATGTTGTTCCAGCCTTCAGACAACCACTTCATGGCGGAGTAAACGTCGACCGGCGTGTAAGGAACACCCTTGTAGAACAGCTCCAGCTCCGCGGCTTGCTTCTTGTTCTGGTACTCATTCTTCAGGCACTTATGATGCCCTGGTCCATGGGCTGCAGTACGGCAGTTGTATTAGGCGGGAGTTTGCGAAAACCACAGCCCTGTGCGCTGCTGGAAGCGGTACAGCTACCCTCGACTAGGTGTTTGCCTCCGGGTAGCTGTACTCCTTCACGCTGAGCTCCGTTGCCCAACGAGCAAGTTCGGAGTGAGAGCATGCAGGATCTGACTTGTGCTAGAGTTAGGGACATGTAGGAGGAAGGGCGATGTCCCATTGTCTTTGGCGGTAAAAATCGAAGTGTGTGTTTGTATGAAGACGTCCGATCCAAAATTTAAAATCAGATCGATGCGGCGTGTCAACCCTCCGCGAGGAGGGGAAAATCGTTGAGGTTAATTGCTAGGGTGGTGATGGGCAAAGGTAATTGCGCATCCGATTCGCGAAATCATAAAATCTGGCAGGGTATCGACTGATACCGGTGCCGAATTGGAGGTGCACCACTGTAGAACTCGAGCTCGTCAGTAAGCAAGCGGCATTTCTCCTGTGACATAATGATCTTCTGCTTAAACAAACCTTGGTACTCTTGCAGTGAGTTATGGAGGCATCCGATGTGCGTTTCTTGATTGCTCAGCCTCGTCTCACATGCGCGGTTCTTCATCTCGAGCTGGCTACACGCCACGTTACACAGATTTGCCTGAAACTCCAGCTCCTCAAATATGGTACCCGCTGCGAAAGCGGCAACAAGGGAGCCTCGAATACCCTGTCGCTCTCTCTGTTCACTCGCGATGACATAACAGCTTCCGCCCACATCGGCTGCGGTAGTAGCACACCCAGTAAGCGGGCACTTGTACGGTCTTGCACTTTATTTCTATTGCGGGGGTCTGGAGGTGCAGCCCCCAGATAAGGCTCGAGTTGATCCCTTTTTGAGCTGACCCGAGTATGGGAACCGCCCAACGCGCGGTGCATCTCTGGCGAGAAAGCGCAGAGCCGTAGTTTGCAAACTGTGCATGACGTTTGAAGGTGTTGATGTCCAAGGTGAAGCTTTTTAAGCTGGCGAGATGCAGCCAAGAGAGCTACCAGCACCTCGGTGGTAGTTCTTCGCCTGGTCGCCGTAACAAAGGCAAGAGTCCAAGTCCACAGAAAAAAAAACTACCAGTAGTAGCAGCAACAGCAGCAGCAGCAGAATACCCTCTCTGTTCACTCCCTTTTAAAAATCAAGTCAAAAAGTTGATTCTTTTTTTAGCTAGGAAGAAATATTAGACTCGAACAAGATCACTAAGCGATTTGTGCTGATACTTATCGCTTTTTAATCAATGAATTTACTTATGAACATGTTCGGGTTCCCATGAACAGAAAATAAACCTGAGAGGCGAAACCCAAACAAGAGTGGGGAGCGACTTAAGGTCAGCAGCCTAGGTGTGAAACGGCTAATCAGTTACTCTGAAAACCGACGTGATACAGGCCATGACGCCGACCTAAGGAAAGAACGTTGTGTGTTTCACAGTGGTTTCTGTCAGCTCGTTCAGCATGAGCTTCTTAAAGGGGGGGGGGGGGGGGGGGGGGGTTGTCTCCTGAGGAGATTAAAGGCGATATGACTTGTGACGCCCGTTCGATTTACAAGAAGTGGTAGGCACATCGGAGCTCAAGTCCGATCTCATTCATCAACCTTCTCCGGTCCAGTCGAGTCCTCGTCTCGACCTGTACATACCTGGCTTGGTATACATCTTTACCAGCAACAGCAACAACTATGCTTTCCTGCAAGACGTTCCTCCGACTGTTCACCGTGGCGGTCGCCCTCTCCGATTTCTCCGCTCATGCCGGTAGTGTTCGTGCGGTCGAATGCGAGGTGGCTAGCGACGTGATTACCCCGGCCGCCCCGACCACTTCGTACACCAAAAATAGCAGCTCGATTACACCAGAATCAGGGGCTCAAGGCTATACTCCGACCGCCGTCGAAGGCCAGTTTGCTTCCTACCAAAACGGCGCCGTCGCAACTGGAGGCGATGGCTTGGTCGGTAGTGGCCACGCTCCTAGTCTATTAAGGGGCAATACTGGAGCTCTAGACTCAGCCGTCGTCAACGGTGCCTCAAACGAAGCCGGCGTCGCTACTACCACAGTCAATAGTGGGGTCATCACCAGCACTGACGTTGGTACCACCGCGCTCTGGAACGGCGACGATATTGTCACCACAACGGATGGGGACATCGCTACGACCGCGAACGGTGACATCGTTCATCTCACTAGTGGAGGTGGTACCACAAACGGGGCCATCCACACTCTCTCGAATGGAGATGATGTAGTCACCACCACAAATGCTGGTATCCCGGTGCCCTCAAACGGAGCTGGCGTCACCACCGGTGCTTACGGTGACATCCCTGCTGGAGCATACGCTTCCACTGGGGAGAGCGGCTATACTCCTACTAGCTATGCCGGTGAGAGCGGCTACACTCCTCCCAATAGCCACGCCGGCGACAATGGCTACGCGCCTCCCAATAGCTATGCCGGTGAGAATGGCTACACGACTCCCAGTAGCTATGCTGGTGAGAGTGGCTACACGACTCCCGATAGCTATGCCGGCGAGAGTGGCTACACGACTCCCGATAGCTATGCCGGCGAGAATGGCTACACTCCTCCCAGTAGCTATGCCGGTGAGAGTGGCTACACGACTCCCGATAGCTATACCGGCGAGAGCGGCTATAACGCTCCTACCAACTACGGCAACAGTGAATCGCCGTACGCCGTCAGTACGCCACGCCCGTCCTCGGGCAACGATCAGAATGGAAACTATTACAGCAACGAGAACGGTGGCACGGAGCCGGGCGCTTATGGCACCATCCCGGGAAATTACGAAGGTGGTGTTGACGCCGATGCAAGTGTGCCCTGCAGCACGACGGGCAGCGAAGCGGGTGGTGTCTACTCTAGTGTATCTGGCAGCGTCGATACAAGCCTGCCGTGTAGCTCGAAGGGGAGCGCAGGTAGCGATACCGATTCCAGTTCATCCGGCAGCCTCGACGGTAGTATGGTTGGCAGTGAGAGCGGAAGTGTTGACCCAAGCTTGCCCAGTAGCACAATCGGCAGCGCGGGTAGTGAAATCGATTCTAGTGTATCCGGCAGCGAGAGCGGGGAGTGTCGATACAAGCTTGTCGAGCAGCGTGTCGGACAGTGCTAGTGCTAGCGAATCCGGCAGTGAGGGCCCGACGATCACGGATATCGTTCCTGTGATCACTGACATCGTTCCGGTCATCACGGATATCGTTCCTGTGATCACCGGCATCGTTCCTGTCATCACCGACATTGTTCCGGTCATCACCGACATCGTTCCGGTCATCACCGACATCGTTCCTGTGATCACGGATATCGTTCCAGTGATCACGGATATTGTCCCAGTGATCTCTGATATCGTTCCTGTGATTTCGGATATTGTTCCTGTGATCACCGATATTATACCGACATTGCCTCCTCTCATTCCGACATTGCCTCCTGTTGTTCCGACATTACTACCGGTAATCCCAACGCTGCCTCCGGTAATCCCGACGCTGCCCCCGGTCATCCCGACGCTGCCTCCGGTCATCCCGACGCTACCTCTGGTCATCCCAACGCTGCCTCCGATTATCCCAGCTCTGCTTACCGCTCTCCCGACGCTGCCCATCTTCGGTATTTCTAGGGATCTGAGCGCCGAACTCAACGCTGACAATGATGCTCAGCCAGTTCGTGGCGAGGAAGCTGGTGCTGGAGTCTCGGCTGAAGCTGTCGATGCCAACAAGCTCACCAACCGCCACCTCCGAAGCAACTTTTAAGTTTATACTTCTACATACTAAATCCAACTTTTGAATACAATCTCCTGTCTTTAAAAAAAATGTAGTATAATAAATTGGTCGGCAATGCTTATTTGCTGGAAAGGAGTGATTGTCGACGCTTGGCTGTTTGTTGGGCCGCGGTTTCGAGGCTAGCGAGAGTTCGCCGACTATCCAATCCTTGGCGCAGGAGCGTCGCGATATGGTTTAATCCACGACTGACTGCTGCTTGGAGTGGGGTTTGACCTGTGAACTGGACCGTCTCGTGGTAAGAAAGCTGTATTAACCCAAAGCAGTATTTAAGCACATTAATGTACGTTGTGGAGCATTGATCGACATTGAAGGGAATAATGGCAAATACACAGTTGCACTCTAACTGAAGTTGCTACATACCGTCCTGACATTAACGTTGGCTCCAGTGAAAAGAAAATGCTTCAATAGTTTGACGTGTCCATGTTGCACAGCCACATGTACACTTGTCTGTTGCCTGAGCTACAGCAACGTGAGTTTATCGAGTTCACAGATGTTGGGGGTGTACTTACTCCATGCGGAGTATTCACCTGGTCTGCCCCTGCTTTCGTCACAAGCAGCTTCTGAGCGGCCACGACGTCCCCATTGTAGATCGCGTCCCAGAGTGGCAGCCGTTTGCCGCCTTCTGGCCACGATATTTCGGAAGATTTGCGTCTTTTGCCAACCGACGCTAAGAATAGTGGTGCTTTGGCAACAGACAGCAATGAACGAGTCCACGTCCAAGGCCAGTCTCACCTCGAGTGGCAAGCCTTCCACAGCGACCAGCTTGAGTCCACGCAAGACTCGGACGGTCATCGTTGCTAGGCCCATCGACGAAGAACCAGCCAAAGTCACGTCAGCCACGTGCAGTGACGTCGTCAACCAACATCATTATCATCTTTGATCTGGTCGTACGTAATACTGCACTTCAACGTAACTGGATTTTTGCCGTGTTTCCTCCAGGAATTCTTTAAGAGACTCAGATTTTGATATGATCGGTTTTGACAGTATGTGATATCGTGTAAAGGGGTGTCAGTAGGTGTATGAATAATGCGTTTCATTGTCCAAAGGTGGGAGCGATCTGAGCTTAGAGTGAGCGGGTTGCTGGTGTATAGCTGAATGCGTCATAGGAACTGAAGGCTGGTTGGGACTGCTAGAAGTGTCCAATTCGCATTTTCCGACTGAGGGGCACTCAAACGACTGATGCCATTGATGACATAGGAGAGGCGCTGGGCTAGTTTACAAATGACGAGATACGGGTGGAATGACTTTCGACAGAGCATCAAATCCATCGGACCGAGAATATGTGAATGACATCGATCTTGTTGCGGCTCGCTGTTACTGTCTTCACAATTTGAAGGACCGATGGTCCTCGGTAGAGCAAAGTTGTTGTGATACATGTGAGCTCACTATAAGGTCTTGGTAG
Organism: Phytophthora betacei; assembly: GCA_011320135.1. Taxonomy (NCBI): domain Eukaryota; phylum Oomycota; class Peronosporomycetes; order Peronosporales; family Peronosporaceae; genus Phytophthora; species Phytophthora betacei. The sequence continues at coordinate 87,133 of JAANHX010000689.1, read as the reverse complement.
GCACCGTAGTGGGCCGGTAAGCTCCCTTAAAGCCCGATACTGGAGCATGTGTTGCTTCTTTCGTGACCTTGGCTGGAAGTGGCAGACCTTGGTAATCCGGCGAGCATGCATACGGCATCGGCGGTGGGCGTAATAAGGTGGATGAGTAGGTGCCACCTCTCTGGACGCTCCTCACTAAAAAAGAACGCTTGGGAGGACGGACAGCCAGTTCATGTGACAGGGGTTCCGGAAATATGACTCGTGGATATCACTACTACTTCTAGTATTTACAAAGTAGTCGTATGATTACCAATAAGCTGGTATTCACTATTGGTAGTAGTATCACCTTCAAAAGTCAGTACTATAGTACTCATAAAGAACTATTTTCCTAGGAGCCCTGATCGAGCAAGGTCAATCCTCATTAACAAACTTTTTACTGTGTGGCTCTCGATCGACAGCGGGATCGCCATTTCTAAAGAACCGAGGAAGACTGTCAGTAATTTAAACGACCCACTCAGCAGCTAAGACTGAGGTGCGCCGTGGAAGGTTGCCAGGAAGCCGACAAGCTTAAAAAGGACCCTTGTACTGTGTGTTGAAAGCTCATCTATCACATGTGTGGTATTGGCGTCTATGAAGGCAATGATTCGGCACTCAATGAAAGGTAATACAGTCAGTTTTTGTTCTATTCTCACCGGTCGTGTATTGATTGAAAGTGGTGACTAGGTTTTGCGGTCCTTCTTGTGTGCGTATCGTGCATCCGGAGGTCGTTCCACCTGCCTCGGCCATCGTCGCGGAAAAACGGCCACTCAAATCTGGCGGATTGAGATAGGTTTGGGAGGGTATCGACTAGGACTTCACCCCCATCACCAGAACTGTCTGATCGAAACGATGACGAGCGCGTGGTGAAACGCCGAAAATCAGTGGCACAAACGGAGGTAAATACCTCAAAGAGGAAGACGCCTCCGTCAGCTCCGACCAAGGCTGGGAAGAAAAAAGCGGTTTCTTCCTCGGGACCTGACGATAATATTTTCACAACCACACCGATGCCGCAGCCTAGACCTCCGATATAAGATCTTGGTGTGATACAGACTGTTAAGCACGCGAGGAAAGCGGGCACTGCAGATGGTGCCTGGGGCCTCATTCATTCTCTCGACGTGCCGTACAAAAAAAAGAATCCTTAAAAGCCATCCTCACAGCTGTATCACAATTTTTGCCTGCTGAGCTGTCCGACTATCAGGTCCCGCTCTAGAACGAGCCCATACAGCTGGGAGGAGGATCTGCGGAACCCTAAGAACGCAAGCAATGCAAAGGATCACATAAACGTGAAGCACGTTGACAATCACCTTACGATTCTAGCCGAACAGAGTGTTCTGGATAAGTCAAAGAAAGATCTTGAGGCTGCCGAAACGGATTTCGCATCTGTATGGGACGTAAAACGAGAACCTCCGCAACAAGAAACCAGTGAGACTACTTCTGACATGGAGACGTGGTAATAGGAGGAAGTCCTTCTAAGCAAGTCTTCCGAGAAAGCAATAAACTTCGAACGTTCTTATTTCGAAGTTCATGATCTCGCAGGGACTACCGTACACGTTGCGCGCCTCTGCCACTTTCCACGACCCGCATTCGCTCTGGTATGGGAAACCCAGCGTTCCAAGGCCTGGGCCGCGACAAACACGACCACCTACTGAATAGACATCGGTCGATGATTCGATATACAATGTCCGGCACGACTTCATCAGCGAATAACGTTTCTGATCACAATGACCCTGAGCAAAAGGCTGCTGAATGCATCTATTGAGCCTGTGTAAAGGCTACGGGATTGGACGCAAAGCCAATATTCAGCCTACGACTGTCTGGAACGAATCTACAAGTTCGTGGGACAGAATCGCTACCACGGTAACCCCCGGCGGCGCACTGGACGAAGGGGGCGACGTGATTCACAAGCTTTGCAACCTGAAAAGTAAATTCAGATCACCCAAACAGCGCAATGCTCTGAAGGAAATCCAGGAGGCCCTCTCGTATCCAGAGCTGGAGCCGCTGACTGACCAGGATGTCCGAGTTTCCTACACGTGCAAACTTACCCGAAGATCTGTGGTCAACTGCGCGACTTTCGATGCATATTTTCAATCTACGAAGGACTCTACTAGAGTATAGAGTGCTCTGAGCGCTAAATATTGGATTCTTGCAGTCGAAATGGAGGCAGCCACCAATTTCATAGCCAATCTTGCTCTGGTGGAGGTGCAAAGCGAGAGCCTTGTATCGTCGTACATGGTAGTGTTCCATCGACTTGTAGAGAACAAATTATAAAGCTTTTATATTTGAGGATATACCAGTTCTCGAGCTCTGGAAAGACATGTATACGAAAAACCCTCCCGCAGCTGCAGGCCTGCTTTCCCAATGTCACCACCGAGTCGATGACGTGTGTCCTGCTCGATTCTAGGACCAAGTCCAGTGCCAAGACGATTGCAGCCGTCGGTGATATTCCGCACAAGGAGGAGAAGGTAATGTACAAGAATGGAGTTGAGTATCTACAAGACGAGCACCGAAAGGTACTCGGCCACATGACCAAGAAGGAGAAAAAATATCTCTCCCAGCTGTCTCAGAGTAGCCTATTGAGCCACGATTCGTCACCTTTTTCCTCGCTCCCATCAACGGGCTAGGATGACGCTGAGGAACCGCTACTGGGGCACCCATTCGAGCTACAAAGCCAAGGGATGAGCTAAAAGAGACCGAGATCAACGCCAGAGTCGATGCTCTTATGAGAGAGTGACTTGATCTAGTGCCAAAGTGGCTGAAGGTGGCCCACCGCTAGAGCCCCAACATCAAGATTGAACGGCTGTCCAAGGATATGTCGAACGATGGTCAGTGCGGGATCAATTACGCACTGTTGGGCCTCTACAAGCATATAGATGTGCTTACGTGGTTTCGAGAAGAAGGCGAAGCTCCGTTTCCCTCTATCGCGCTCTAGCGTGTATCCACCTCGGCAAAATATCGTCATCAGCGTTTCATGAGAGGGTGGTTTCAACGAGAGGGATAGTTATGGGGTCTCTAAGGACAAGGCCGGATAGCAGACGAGCGGAGAGGCAGCTTCTGCTGCGGCACAACAGGGATGAAATCATGAAAATGAAGCTGGACTCCGGCAAGTTGAACGAATCCAAAAGACAAAAAAAGCAGCTGGAATAGTATACTAGTATGGCTACTACTTCTACCGCTTTGAAGTAGCTCTACTAGTTTTAATATGTCTCCATCCGTGCGGTCCCAATATTCCCGGTAATACCACTACCGGTTTTTTACGCTACTAATAATCCCTGCGTGTGACGCTGCACACCGCCTAATCACAGGTTTGGACAAAAGCTGCGTCAGTTCGTGTGTCGGTATGAAATATAATTTGCCCATCCCGAAGGCTATGCAAAGTACACCTTTTGGCTGACATTTGGTGTTCCCATACACTTGTTGACATTTTCCCTTCTAAAACCTTCATCTTGGCCATAAACGCCTTCAAAAGCCATCCACAAATTTGTACTGTGACACTCCATTAGATTTCTTTTTGTTTACCATATTCAAGTCAGAAAATGGGAGTTTCAAGATGTTGAAACATAGATTTCTGAATTAGGGAGCGACCAGACGCATCGGCAGTTTCCGTGGCCGAAGGAGCAGCACGACGGCTGTTCGCGTCTTCGCTTCCCAAGCTCAAGCGCCCAAGAATTTGACCACCTCCGACTGTGCCAATGCCGTCGCCACCGCCTTCTCCACGTCAAGACCAGGACGTCTCCGTCTCCACGTCACCTCCGTCGCCCTACGCCGCGCCGTCGCCGCCGGCCCGCGCGCCGACCACGCATCCCGCATCGCTTCCAGCCTCTGCAGAGTCCCCGGTTTAGATCTCTCCGCCATCCTCGTCGCACCCATCCTCGACCCCATCGCCGGGACCTCCATCGACCGGCTCAGAGACGGTCTCGCTCGTGGCGGCAGATGGTACACCGGACGCGCGCGTCCGTACGAGCACGCGCATCGCTAAGAGAAAGAAGAGCACTATGGTATAGGCGGAGGTTCGGCGCCAGAAGAAGCGTCGCATGCTCGACAAGGAGGAGACCGCTGCACAAGCAGCTCGGGCAACCGCCATTGCCCTCGGAAGTTCGTTAGTATCACCTCTTGCTCCCCTTCGGATCCGTTTGCAGCCGGTGGTGGCCACTGCATCTGCAACGTCCTCCCAGCCTACTCAGGCGACGTCACTACCGATTGCGTCTGGACCACGCTCTCCTTCGACGGTACCCCCCCCCCCCCCCCCCCTCCCCAACCCGCCGGCCCGGTTCGTACCCAACTGATGCTCCACGTTGTCAGTGCCGCGCCCAGCATTCGCCAGCTCGGAGCCCATCGCCGACCCCAACCCATGTCCGCGGGTGTTCTCGCATCGCTAGAACCCTCCATTCGTGCCCGCGGCTCACCTTCAGCAGCACCTAAGGCGAGACTGCGGTCCCACCTGCCGCTCACCCTACGACCATCGGCACCGGTCCACAGCTACCGTCGCGCGAGCCGTTCGATCTCTCCAACGTTCTCAGTACCAGCCAGGCCCCTTCTAGCGCACCCTCCGTCTCCGTGCGTCCCGTTGAGTCGGAGGTTATCCAACCAAGCGACCCGCCCAACCGAGTCCCAGCCCGTCGCGGATCCGGCCCCATTTGAGCCACACACCCTCCCACGAGATACGGCCTCACTGTTCTCTGAATTCCTGTAGCTCCTTCAGGCACAGCCAGGCGTCACAGCGCCCGGTCCTTCGGACCCAATGGCCGCCGCCAAGGACTCGGGTTCCGTACAGGGCCCCTCTCTTGGACGGTAGCCAGCCCTCCGGTCTGCTGCCGCGCGCAAACGTGTGCAATCTGCGGGCGGTCCGGTTTCCACCCACGGCGCTGCGCGCCAGGGGATACTTCGGCCCTTGGTCGTCCACAGCCTGACAACTCACCGCGCATATACACACTGGCAAACACCAGCTGGCGTGCATGAGACACCGACATCATTTGTCATCCGCATGCGCATGCTTGAGTGCGTGCACTTCGACGACCACTCAACGATTATTGGGGCGACCGCCGGACTTCGCTTTGGACGACACACACACGAATGCAGACGACATCCCAACAGCATCGTTTGAGCACTGCTCAAATGTTGCACAGGAAATCATCCGGTGCCGCCGAAAATACCCATCCGAGACCGTCAAGTTGATGGCAGGCGACGTCGCGTCGGTCAACTGCAACGCGTGCACACACAGCAGGCGCGTATTCATGTTCGCAGGCCACATCCCAGAAGACAACGCGATCGTAGACGACCTATCGGTCGCGTTTGGGTGTACCGGCGGCTTGGGAACGTACTGTATCTTGGACGGTGCGGTAGCGTTCATACACCAACGACGCCCACCCCAGCGGGATTTATAAGTACCACTGGGTCGACGACCACATGAACGTCTCATCTGATACCGGAACGAACTGCGTTGACATCTAATGTTCCCTGCGTCACGCCATGACGGTCGTGATAAGTCCTAGCGCTGGTAACGACGACAAATTCACGCCGTGGAGCTCCAGGCTCAAGGTGCTGGGCATCGTCTTTGACACAGGCTCCGGTACGGTGCCGATACCAGAGGCGAAGATTCAGATAGCCAGGCTTCTCGTAGCGAAGGCCTTTCACGCCGGCAGTCGAGTACCGTTCTCTGTTGGGATCTCTACGTTACGTCGCCACATGCGAGAGACCCGCGCGTGTGTTCCTCCAGCGGCTACGCGCGGGTGAGCGCGTTATCCGTCGCTCCAAGCGGATCGCTTTGTCCTCGACAATGCGTGATGACCTCCTCTAGTGGTGGCACAAACTACAATCTCCGTCTCTAAACGGTGTTCCCCTCGAGTACTTCGATGCGAGCCCATCCCCCGACGTCACCGTCTTTACGGACGCATCAGACATCGGGATTTGTGCAGTCGTTCCATGGCTGCGCTTGCACCTCACATACCGATTCTCCCATTTCGAGCGAGACCTCATCACCTGCTTTCACCTCGGCTCAACAAACGAGTTCGATAAAAACTATCGAAGGCTTCTAGCATGCGCATTCGCGGCCAACACATGGGCTCCCCTGTGGCGCGCCAGCCACGCTCAGGCACGTCTCATTCATATTCACTTCCGTATTGAAAACACAACCACTGTCTCGTGACAGTCAAGAATGGCATGAGAAGCACTCGTGCACAGCTCTTGATTCGCCTCCTCGGCGCCTGGGAGCTCCAATTTGGCCTGCGTTTCTCAGCGTCACTCATTCCCGGGTCCGAGAATACCACAGCCGACGCAGGTTCCCGCCGGTGGGGTGGTGGTCTTCACTCCTTGTTGTTCGCCGAGATAACCCGTGGCTGGTCACATGCACCGACTCCCTCATCCATAGAGAAGCTCGAGACAGCATTGCAAGACATTTCCGCGAACACTCCGTTGCTGCCTCCTCGCTTCAATATTACGCCCGGGCGTTCGGCTACTGGAAGCTGTGGACCCACCGACAAGCCACTCTCTGGCACCTCCACCTCAAGCTATATGAGCAAGTGCGCACCATTTCCGATTTTATCATCGACGCTCGCGAACACGGCCTCGGCTCGAGCAGGCCAGTTCAGAGCTCCCCAATCCAGCCTGCCCTTCACGGCATTCGCCATTTTCTCAATGCCGCGGGCCACGATTTTCCAGCAGGCCACCCACAGGTCCGTGTACTCCTGCGCAGGGTGAGCAGATGCGACGCTCCCACGCGACGTAAAGCCCAGGTATCCGTCGCACGGCTCGAGGAGTGGCTTCGGTCGCTCACCCTTCAGGGCCCCGCGGACCAAGCTAAGTGGGGGGTGCCTGGCCTTCTTTTTCGTTCTGCGTCGGTCAGAAATTGCAGCCACCACATCGACGACATTTCAGTGGTCCACCCTCACGGCAGCAGACATTGCCGTAGTCGACGAAGAAAGAACGGCTACAGCGTATCCCAAGAAAGTATCGGTGTTATGCATTCGGCTCCGAGGCTCCAAGACGAACCCGAACGGTCCATCGATAACGCGCATGCTGTCACGATCGAGTCACCCACTCTTATGCCCAGTGCTCGCGCACTGCTCCTCTTTCGCTCCAGGGGTAACTTCCCGCCTGACATTCCGGCAGCCGTGTTTGTGGACAAAGGCGAGAGACCCCTCTGTGTGACGGCGGCCTGCGTCGCCAAGAAAATCCAAGATGCAGCCCGTCCGGGGCAAAGATCCTCGCCAGTACAGCGCATATTCTCTCAGGGCCGGCGGAGCTACGAACATGTACCGAGCTGGCGTGGATTCACTATCCATCCCGTTCCACGGCCGCTGGGCATCGGACGCATTCAAACTCTACACACGCCTGTGCAGCGACTCCGTCGCTGCAGTTGCTACCAAGATGGTTAGCGGGACCGCCAACCTGGCAACGCTACAATGACGGGCATCGAGCTACCACCCTACCTATTAGGCTCAAACCGATCTGTCTCTCGGCTTGTGACGCGGTAGCTGGTAGCCCTTAATTTGTAACTTTAAAAAACTTTGGCCCCAAGTCTGAGCGTGCTAGAAGGAGGGAAAAAAATCAACTCGAGCCTTTTCTGGGGGTATGCCGAGACCGTGCAATGGGCCACGCCTCCGCAAATACTGCGCGGATTTGCTGCGGTTACGCTCCTCGCACTCGCTCACTACCGCTTATAAAAAAAAATGACTTTTTTTAGCTCACCCGAACATGGTAAAAAAAAAATCCTTCGGCTTCGTGGTCCTGTCTTACTTTGGTTTTGTGTTACGTCAGCACTATGACATCAGTACGATCACGACATCGTTCAAGTTGTTTCTAGATACAAACTTCGTCTACTCATAATCGAAATGCTTCGCTCATGCTTAATTCGACGTAATGATCGCCATTATTGAGTCAAAGGTCCCTTGAAAAACAAAATGTAGGCTCAACTTGATCTTTTGACCAATTAATTTACTTATGAACATGCTCAGGATGCCACGAACAGAAAATAAACCTGAAAGGCGAAACCCAAACAAGAGTGGGGGCATGACTTAAGGCCAGTTGCCTTGGTGTGAAACGGCTAATCGGTTACTGTGAAAACCGTCGTGAAACTGGCCACGGTGCCGACCACATAAGTGTTTCACAGTGGTTTCTGTCACCTTGCTCAATATGAGCTTCTTAAAGAGGGTGTTGTTTCCTAAGGAGTTAAGGACGATATAACTTGTGACGCCCGTTGGATTAACAAGAAGTGGTAGCTGCTTTTTTAGAGATCAGGTCCGATCTCATTCACCAACTTTCTCCGGTTCAGTCGAGTCCTCCTCTAGACCTGTACATACCTGTATCGGTGGAAGCTCACTAGCTTGGTATACATCTTGAGCAACAGCAACAACTATGCTTTCCTGCAAGACGTTCCTCCGACTGTTCACTGTGGCGGTCGCCCTCTCCGATTTCACCTCTCATGCCGGTAGTGTTTGTGCGGTCGAGTGCGAGGTGGCTAGCGACGTGATTACCCCGGCCGTCTTGACCTCTTCGTACACCAAAAGTAGCAGCTCGATTACACCTGAATCTGGGGCTCAAGGCTATACTGGGACCGCCGTCGAAGGCCAGCTTGCCTCTTACCAAAACGACGCCGTTCCCGGCCTATTAAGAGTCAACGCTGAAGCTCTAGCCACAGGCGTCGTTAACGGTGACGTCGCGGCTGCCTCAAACGAAGCCGGCGTTGCCACCGTCGTCAATACTGTGAGCGGAGATGATATTGTTGCCGGAAGCGGTGACATCCCTGCTATCTCGATTGCAAACGGTGGTATCCCTACTCTCTCGAACGAAGATGTTGTTGCTACCACCGTGAATGCTGGCATACCGCTTACCGTGAATGAAGATGGTGTCGTGATAAGCAACAATGCTGGCACCACCGCGCTTTGGAGCGGCGATAATACCGTCACCACCACTGACGGTGACACCGTTGCCACCACAAGCGGCGATATCGCCCATCTGTCCAACGGAGATGATGTCGTCGTTACCGCGGTCGATGGAATCCCCGCTCTCTCGGACGTAGTTGACCCGATCACCATTGCAAACGCTGGCATCCCTACTCTCTCGAACGGAGATGGTGTTGTCACCACCACAAATGCTGGTATCCCGGTGCCCTCAAACAGAGCTGGCATCGCCACCGGTGCTTACGGTGACATCCCTGCCGGAGCATACGCTTCCGCAGGGGAGAGCGTATATACTCCTACCCAGGGAACCCGAAAATGCAATACTAAGATTAATACATCGATGTGAGCTGAGAAAATTAATAATTCAATTATTTGCATTATTCCGGCCCATACTCGAGCGTACCTTGTCCACCGCACTCAGGTCCCACAAGTCGCGATTGTAGTTCAGAAACATTATCATCTCAAGCCTGGCTGGAGACATTCGCTTCCGTAGATCAGACAGCACCAGCTTAGCAAGAGAGAAGAAGCGCTCACACTCGTTAGACGTTGGCGGGATGTACGCGACGTCAACGTAGTGCGAGCGCTTCACGACCTTGCGTTTGTTGAACGCTGCTCTCACAATAGAGCACTCCTCGGCGACTCTTGAAGACGACCGTTCGAGATCAGGGGACCTAAATTCAGCGCAGGCTAATTTTTCCGCGACGTTTAGCGCCTCCCCACGCTGTAACTTGACTAGACCTTGCTCTAAATTGGGGTTGTTCACTATAGATGCCGTTGTTGACAGCCGAGGCTGTAGGGCTGGGTATTCCTTCACAACCTGGTCAAAAAGACGTCGCGAAGCGGACAAAGTTAGCGTAGACTTCTGCAGCTCCTTGGTAACGGCTTCAAAAGCTGCTAAATCTTTAAGAAGCGCCTTGACGCGCTCGTGCTCCGCACGCCTTAGTAGGAGAGGTTGCACATCATGCTCCACGAGGACATTGAGGCCCAGCTGAACAATTGCCGGCTGGAGTTTGGCGTAGCGCTCTACCATCTCGTACGTGCTCGACCATCTGGTGTCGTTCCTCAGCAGAGACGACAGATGGGAGACGCGGCGAAGAATGGCTCTACCTTTGATCGTACGCAGCTTGGACATCAAGGTATGGACCTTGGTTATCAACTCGTCTTCGTTCTTGAGGAAGTCCTTGACCGCTAAATTAAAGCGGTGGCTAGCGCATCCGATTAGCGGTATAGCACCCTCCTTCCGGCCAATGTACTGGTTAACGGAGCAGTTATCGCCGACCATGAACTTCACTGCGCTCCAGGGCTTGTTGTATCGCGACAGCGTATCACCGATTAGGTCGTACTGGCTCTGTGCGCTAAGATCTTCCTCCGTCTCTACGGGCGAGAAAGCTAGCAGCACGAAGCGACAAGATAAGCACTCTAAGTCCTCGTAGTACTCACTGGTCGCGCTGCTACCGGTTTTACCGGTATTACCGGTGGCACTGTCAAATACCGCAAAGATTGCAACGTAGTGACGGTTGCTGCTTGTCCAGCCGTCCAATACGAGACCAAATGATTCGGGTAGCTCACTGGCTACACGGCCCTCAACTACCTCGAACAGCAATACTATATAGCGGAGTAGCGTGTCCTCTGACACGGTAGAAAGTGCCACATTCAGCCGGGTGAGCCTTCGCTCCACAAATGCAAACGGGAGGCGCTCACAAATCATCCATTCGAGCCAACGGTGTAGATCCCGCGTACGTTGGCTGACTAGGCAAAGGTTTAGGGAATTCTGGCGGCGCGCAGCTTCTTGGGCTTCTTGCTCATAGTCCTCGTGGTTGCGTCGTAGGTGGTTTAGTAGATTCGTGTAGCCGTTGCCCTTCTTGTACTGCTTGCTGCAGGTCGTGCAGTTGTAGAAGCCGTCACCAACCTCAGTGAAGAGCATTGAGCAAATTTGGCTGCTCGTTAGGACCATGATGGGCAGAGAGGGCACTGTAGCGGTAGAGGGGTGCCCAGAAGACTGTAGATTGAATTCTGAATGGATGTTTGGTAGGTTTGGACGTGGCCGGCAGCCTGTATTGTAAATGGCTGGTAGCAAGCGACCCTGTGGACTTTGTTGGCATGTACCTTGGCAATTTATGAATGAATTGTAATAAATTCAGAAATGAATTGAGGGGTAAGAATTAATAATTAAATTAAAAAATTAGGATTCATTTTTATGCATATTATTTTTCGGGTTCCCTGCTCCTACCAGCTATGCCAGTGAGAGCGGCTACACTCCTCCCAATAGCCACGGCGGTGAGAGTGGCTATACTCCACCCAAAAGCTATGCCGGTGAGAATGGCTACACCCCTCCCAGTAGCTACGCTGGTGAGAATGGCTACACCCCTCCCAGTAGCTATGCCGGTGAGAGTGGCTACACGACTCCCGATAGCTATGCCGGTGAGAATGGCTACACCCCTCCCAGTAGCTATGCTGGTGAGAATGGCTACGCGCCTCCCAATAGCTATGCCGGTGAGAATGGCTACGCGCCCCCCAATAGCTATGCCGGCGAGAGCGTCTATAACGCTCCTACCAACTACGGCAACAGTGAATCGGCGTACACCGTCCAGGGGTGCTCATAATGTAATTATTAAAACAATTAATTAAGATTTTTTTATTTAATTATTAATTGGTAGTACAAAATTTAAGCTTAACAGTTTCCCCAATTTTTACAGTAGCAGACACAGTAAAAATATTGTTTTTTACTGTGCTACTCACCTCAAGCCTTGACAACCAGTAGTTTTAAAGCCGAGAAGGAAGCTAACAAGACGCTGAATCCATTCATCCACGCATACTAGCACATTAGTCATTCTGCAATTTACCATGCCCCTCGAAACTCGCATTCTTGTCTGCACTCTCACGACCCAGGAGACGCCTGGGTTGTACAGCTGTAACAGCTGCTCCAAGACGATCAAGTCCGTTAACGGCTACACTAATGTGATTAACCATCTCAAGCGCTACCACCCTACCTACGCAACCGACGCCGAAGCTGCACTTCGGACACAGAACCTTTTGTCGCTGCGTCTTGTTGATCAAGCCACCACCGATATGTTTCGTTGGATTGAGTGGACGGTGATGGATTGTCTACCCCTAACGTTTTGTGAGCGGGAAATGGTTCGTCAAAACGCCAAGCTTCCTCGCACTTGCGCCAGAACGCTAAAGCTGTATCTGGATGGAATGGTGCTCGCCGTTGTGCCGTCCATCGTTAAGATTTTGCCTACGCGGTTTGGTATCGTCCTGGACGGATGGACAAGTGGTGGACGACACTTTATTGCGATCTACGCTGTTTTCGATGATAAGGACAGTATTAAATTCCCCCGAAAGAGTGACTACCAAGATGACCTGGAGTGCCACTCACGCCGGTTTATTTTGCTGGCGTTTAGCCCAATGGAGGATGAGGGTGATTTAAGCGCTCAAAGTCTGTTTGACTTGATCGCGGACACCTTGAGCCGCTACAAGCAGCCGTGGGAGTCGGTAGCCTTCATGGTTGGTGACAATTGCAGTGTAAATTCTGGCAATTCTGGCAATTAACTCAATAATGCATTCTTGATGTTTTCATGCCAAGATTAATCTAACATTTTAATTTTCACAGCCCTGACACCGTCGGTACGCCACGTCCGTACTCGGACAACGATCAGAATGGAAACTATTACAGCAAAGAGAGCGGAGGCACGGAGCCGGGCGCTTATGGCACCTTTTCGCCGGGAAATTACGAAGGTGGTGTTGACGCCGATACAAGTGTGCCTTGCAGCACGACGGGCAGCGAAGCTGGTGGTGTCTACTCTAGCGTATCTGGCAGCGTCGATACAAGCTTGCCGTGTAGCACGAAGGGCAGCGCGGGTAGCGATACCGATTCCAGTTCATCCGGCAGCCTCGACGGTAGTATGGTTGGCAGTGAGAGCGGAAGTGTCGACGCAAGCTTGCCCGGTAGCACAATCGGCAGCGCGGGTAGTGAAATCGATTCTAGTGTATCCGGCACCGAGAGCGGGAGTGTCGATACAAGCTTGTCCGGCAGCACGTCGGACAGTGCTAGTGCAAGCGAATCCGGAAGTGAGGGCCCGACGATCACGGATATCGTTCCTGTGATCACTGACATCGTTCCGGTCATCACGGATATCGTTCCTGTCATCACTGACATTGTTCCGGTCATCACCGACATCGTTCCGGTCATCACGGACATCGTCCCTGTCATCACGGATATTGTTCCTGTCATCACAGATATTGTTCCTGTCATCACGGATATCGTTCCTGTCATCACAGATATTGTTCCTTTGGTCACCGACATCGTTCCCGTGATCACCGACATCGTTCCTTTGATCACGGATATCGTTCCGGTCATTACGGATATCGTTCCTGTGATCACCGACATCGTTCCTGTGATCACCGATATTGTTCCTGTCATCACGGATATCGTTCCTGTCATCACAGCTATTGTTCCTTTGGTCACCGACATCGTTCCCGTGATCACCGACATCGTTCCTTTGATCACGGATATCGTTCCGGTCATTACGGATATCGTTCCTGTGATCACCGACATCGTTCCTGTGATCACCGATATTGTTCCAGTGATCACGGATATCGTTCCGGTCATCACCGACATCGTTCCGGTTATTACGGATATTGTTCCTGTGATTACCGACATCGTTCCTGTGATTCCCGACATTGTTCCGGTCATCACCGACATCGTTCCGGTCATCACGGACATCGTCCCTGTCATCACGGATATTGTTCCTGTCATCACAGATATTGTTCCTGTCATCACGGATATCGTTCCTGTCATCACAGATATTGTTCCTATGGTCACCGACATCGTTCTCGTGATCACCGACATCGTTCCTGTGATTACTGACATCGTTCCTGTCATCACTGACATTGTTCCGGTCATCACCGACATCGTTCCGGTCATTACGGATATTGTTCCTGTGATTACCGACATCGTTCCTGTGATCACCGACATCGTTCCGGTCATCACTGACATCGTTCCAGTCATCACCGACATCGTTCCTGTCATCACTGACATCGTTCCGGTAATCTCGGATATTGTTCCAGTGATCTCGGATATTGTTCCAGTGATCTCTGATATCGTTCCTGGGTCTCGGATATTGTTCCTGTGGTCTCGGATATTGTTCCTGTGATCACCGACATTATACCGACATTGCCTACTCTAATTCCGACATTGCCTCCTGTTGTCCCGACATTACCGCCGGTAATCCCAACGCTGCCTCCGGTAATCCCGATGCTACCTCCGGTCATCCCGACCCTCCCTCCGGTGATTCCTACGCTACCTCCAATAATCCCGACGCTACCTCCGGTAATCCCGACGCTACCTCCGGTCATTCCGACGCTCCCTCCGGTAATCCCGACGCTACCTCCGGTAATCCCGACGCTACCTCCGGTGATTCCGACGCTACCTCCGGTAATCCCGACGCTACCTCCGGTCATCCCGACGCTCCCTCCGGTAATCCCGACGCTACCTCCGGTAATCCCGACGCTACCTCCGGTAATCCCGACGCTACCTCCGGTAATCCCGACGCTCCCTCCGGTAATCCCGACGCTACCTCCGGTCATCCCGACGCTCCCTCCGGTAATCCCGACGCTACCTCCGGTAATCCCGACGCTACCTCCGGTAATCCCGACGCTACCTCCGGTCATCCCGACGCTGCCTCCGGTCATCCCGACGCTACCTCCGATGATTCCGACGCTACCTCCGGTCATCCCGACGCTACCTCCGGTCATTCCGACGCTCCCTCCGGTAATCCCGACGCTCCCTCCGGTAATCCCGACGCTACCTGCGGTCATCCCGACCCTCCCTCCAATAATCCCGACGCTACCTCCGGTAATCCCGACGCTACCTCCGGTCATTCCGACGCTCCCTCCGGTAATCCCGACGCTACCTCCGGTAATCCCGACGCTACCTCCGGTAATCCCGACGCTCCCTCCGGTAATCCCGACGCTCCCTCCGGTAATCCCGACGCTCCCTCCGGTAATCCCGACGCTACCTCCGGTAATCCCGACGCTACCTCCGGTAATCCCGACGCTACCTCCGGTCATCCCGACGCTGCCTCCGGTCATCCCGACGCTACCTCCGGTAATCCCGACGCTACCTCCGGTAATCCCGACGCTACCTCCGGTCATCCCGACGCTCCCTCCGGTAATCCCGACGCTACCTCCGGTAATCCCGACGCTCCCTCCGGTAATCCCGACGCTACCTCCGGTAATCCCGACGCTACCTCCGGTAATCCCGACGCTCCCTCCGGTAATCCCGACGCTACCTCCGGTAATCCCGACGCTACCTCCGGTAATCCCGACGCTACCTCCGGTAATCCCGACGCTACCTCCGGTCATCCCGACGCTACCTCCGATGATTCCGACGCTACCTCCGGTCATCCCGACCCTCCCTCCAATAATCCCGACGCTACCTCCGGTGATTCCGACGCTACCTCCAATAATCCCGACGCTACCTCCGGTAATCCCGACGCTACCTCCGGTAATCCCGACGCTACCTCCGGTCATCCCGACGCTGCCTCCGGTCATCCCGACGCTACCTCCGATGATTCCGACGCTACCTCCGGTCATCCCGACCCTCCCTCCAATAATCCCGACGCTACCTCCGGTGATTCCGACGCTACCTCCAATAATCCCGACGCTACCTCCGGTAATCCCGACGCTACCTCCGGTAATCCCGACGCTACCTCCGGTCATCCCGACGCTACCTCCGGTCATTCCGATGCTCCCTCCGGTAATCCCGACGCTACCTCCGGTAATCCCGACGCTACCTCCGGTCATCCCGACGCTCCCTCCGGTAATCCCGACGCTACCTCCGGTCATCCCGACGCTACCTCCGGTCATTCCGATGCTCCCTCCGGTAATCCCGACGCTACCTCCGGTAATCCCGACGCTACCTCCGGTCATCCCGACGCTACCTCCGGTCATCCCGACGCTACCTCCGATGACTCCGACGCTACCTCCGGTAATCCCGACGCTACCTCCGGTAATCCCGACGCTACCTCCGGTAATCCCGACGCTCCCTCCGGTAATCCCGACGCTACCTCCGGTAATCCCGACGCTCCCTCCGGTAATCCCGACGCTACCTCCGGTAATCCCGACGCTACCTCCGGTAATCCCGACGCTACCTCCGGTAATCCCGACGCTACCTCCGGTCATCCCGACGCTACCTCCGGTAATCCCGACGCTACCTCCGATGATTCCGACGCTACCTCCGGTCATCCCGACGCTACCTCCGGTAATCCCGACGCTACCTGCGGTCATCCCGACCCTCCCTCTAATAATCCCGACCCTCCCTCCAATAATCCCGACGCTACCTCCGGTAATCCCGACGCTACCTCCGGTCATTCCGACGCTCCCTCCGGTAATCCCGACGCTACCTCCGGTAATCCCGACGCTCCCTCCGGTAATCCCGACGCTACCTCCGGTCATTCCGACGCTCCCTCCGGTAATCCCGACGCTACCTCCGGTAATCTTGACGCTACCTCCGGTCATCCCGACGCTCCCTCCGGTAATCCCGACGCTACCTCCGGTAATCCCGACGCTACCTCCGGTAATCCCGACGCTACCTCCGGTCATCCCGACGCTACCTCCGATGATTCCGACCCTCCCTCCAATAATCCCGACGCTACCTCCGGTAATCCCGACGCTACCTCCGGTCATTCCGACGCTCCCTCCGGTAATCCCGACGCTACCTCCGGTAATCCCGACGCTCCCTCCGGTAATCCCGACGCTACCTCCGGTAATCCCGACGCTACCTCCGGTAATCCCGACGCTACCTCCGGTCATCCCGACGCTCCCTCCGGTAATCCCGACGCTACCTCCGGTAATCCCGACGCTACCTCCGGTAATCCCGACGCTACCTCCGGTAATCCCGACGCTCCCTCCGGTAATCCCGACGCTACCTCCGGTAATCCCGACGCTACCTCCGGTCATCCCGACGCTGCCTCCGGTCATCCCGACGCTACCTCCGATGATTCCGACGCTACCTCCGGTCATCCCGACCCTCCCTCCAATAATCCCGACGCTACCTCCGGTAATCCCGACGCTACCTCCGGTCATTCCGATGCTCCCTCCGGTAATCCCGACGCTACCTCCGGTAATCCCGACGCTACCTCCGGTAATCCCGACGCTACCTCCGGTAATCCCGACGCTACCTCCGGTCATCCCGACGCTACCTCCGATGACTCCGACGCTACCTCCGGTAATCCCGACGCTACCTCCGGTCATCCGACGCTACCTCCGGTCATCCCGACGCTACCTCCGGTCATCCCGACGCTACCTCCGATGACTCCGACGCTACCTCCGGTCATCCCGACGCTACCTCCAATAATCCCGACGCTACCTCCGGTAATCCCGACGCTACCTCCGGTAATCTCGACGCTCCCTCCGATGATTCCGACGCTACCTCCGGTCATCCCGACCCTCCCTCCAATAATCCCGACGCTACCTCCGGTCATCCCGACGCTACCTCCGGTAATCCCGACGCTACCTCCGGTCATCCCGACGCTACCTCCGATGATTCCGACGCTACCTCCGGTCATCCCGACCCTCCCTCCAATAATCCCGACGCTACCTCCGGTAATCCCGACGCTACCTCCGGTCATTCCGATGCTCCCTCCGGTAATCCCGACGCTACCTCCGGTAATCCCGACGCTACCTCCGGTCATCCCGACGCTCCCTCCGGTAATCCCGACGCTACCTCCGGTCATCCCGACGCTACCTCCGGTCATTCCGATGCTCCCTCCGGTAATCCCGACGCTACCTCCGGTCATCCCGACGCTACCTCCGGTCATCCCGACCCTCCCTCCAATAATCCCGACGCTACCTCCGGTAATCCCGACGCTACCTCCGGTCATTCCGATGCTCCCTCCGGTAATCCCGACGCTACCTCCGGTAATCCCGACGCTACCTCCGGTCATCCCGACGCTACCTCCGGTCATCCCGACGCTACCTCCGATGACTCCGACGCTACCTCCGGTAATCCCGACGCTACCTCCGGTCATCCCGACGCTACCTCCGGTCATCCCGACGCTACCTCCGATGATTCCGACGCTACCTCCGGTCATCCCGACCCTCCCTCCAATAATCCCGACGCTACCTCCGGTAATCCCGACGCTACCTCCGGTCATTCCGATGCTCCCTCCGGTAATCCCGACGCTACCTCCGGTAATCCCGACGCTACCTCCGGTCATCCCGACGCTCCCTCCGGTAATCCCGACGCTACCTCCGGTCATCCCGACGCTGCCTCCGGTCATCCCGACCCTCCCTCCGGTAATCCCGACGCTACCTCCGGTAATCCCGACGCTACCTCCGGTAATCCCGACGCTACCTCCGGTAATCCCGACGCTACCTCCGGTCATCCCGACGCTACCTCCGATGACTCCGACGCTACCTCCGGTCATCCCGACCCTCCCTCCAATAATCCCGACGCTACCTCCGGTCATCCCGACGCTACCTCCGGTCATCCCGACGCTACCTCCGATGACTCCGACGCTACCTCCGGTCATCCCGACGCTACCTCCGATGACTCCGACGCTACCTCCGGTCATCCCGACGCTACCTCCGGTCATCCCGACGCTACCTCCGGTCATCCCGACGCTACCTCCGGTCATTCCGGACGCTCCCTCCGGTAATCCCGACGCTACCTCCGGTAATCCCGACGCTACCTCCGGTCATCCCGACGCTGCCTCCGGTCATCCCGACCCTCCCTCCGGTAATCCCGACGCTACCTCCGGTAATCCCGACGCTACCTCCGATGACTCCGACGCTACCTCCGGTCATCCCGACGCTACCTCCGATGACTCCGACGCTACCTCCGGTCATCCCGACCCTCCCTCCAATAATCCCGACGCTACCTCCGGTCATCCCGACGCTACCTCCGGTCATCCCGACGCTACCTCCGATGACTCCGACGCTACCTCCGGTCATCCCGACCCTCCCTCCAATAATCCCGACGCTACCTCCGGTCATCCCGACGCTACCTCCGGTCATCCCGACGCTACCTCCGATGACTCCGACGCTACCTCCGGTCATCCCGACGCTACCTCCGGTCATCCCGACGCTACCTCCGGTCATCCCGACGCTACCTCCGGTCATTCCGACGCTCCCTCCGGTAATCCCGACGCTACCTCCGGTAATCCCGACGCTACCTCCGGTCATCCCGACGCTGCCTCCGGTCATCCCGACCCTCCCTCCGGTAATCCCGACGCTACCTCCGGTAATCCCGACGCTACCTCCGATGACTCCGACGCTACCTCCGGTCATCCCGACGCTACCTCCGATGACTCCGACGCTACCTCCGGTCATCCCGACCCTCCCTCCAATAATCCCGACGCTACCTCCGGTCATCCCGACGCTACCTCCGGTCATCCCGACGCTACCTCCGGTCATCCCGACGCTACCTCCGGTCATTCCGACGCTCCCTCCGGTAATCCCGACGCTACCTCCGGTAATCCCGACGCTACCTCCGGTCATCCCGACCCTCCCTCCGGTAATCCCGACGCTACCTCCGGTAATCCCGACGCTACCTCCGGTAATCCCGACGCTACCTCCGGTAATCCCGACGCTACCTCCGGTCATCCCGACGCTACCTCCGATGACTCCGACGCTACCTCCGGTCATCCCGACCCTCCCTCCAATAATCCCGACGCTACCTCCGGTCATCCCGGCGCTACCTCCGGTCATCCCGACGCTACCTCCGATGACTCCGACGCTACCTCCGGTCATCCCGACGCTACCTCCGATGACTCCGACGCTACCTCCGGTCATCCCGACGCTACCTCCGGTCATCCCGACGCTACCTCCGGTAATCCCGACGCTACCTCCGGTCATCCCGACGCTACCTCCGATGACTCCGACGCTACCTCCGGTCATCCCGACCCTCCCTCCAATAATCCCGACGCTACCTCCGGTCATCCCGACGCTACCTCCGGTCATCCCGACGCTACCTCCGATGACTCCGACGCTACCTCCGGTCATCCCGACCCTCCCTCCAATAATCCCGACGCTACCTCCGGTCATCCCGACGCTACCTCCGGTCATCCCGACGCTACCTCCGATGATTCCGACGCTACCTCCGGTCATCCCGACGCTACCTCCGATTATCCCAACTCTGCTTACCGCTCGCCCGACGCTGCCCATCTTCAGTATTTCTAGGGATCTGAGCGCCGAACTCAACGCTGACAATGATGCTCAGCCAGTTCGTGGCGAGGAAGCTGGTGCTGGGGTCTCGGCTGAAGCTGTCGATACCAACAAGCTCACCAACCGCCACCTCCGAAGCAACTTTTAAGTTTATACTTACATACTAAATCCAACTTTTGAATACAATCTCCTGTCTTTAAAAAAATACAGTATAATAAATTGGTCGGCAATGCTTATTTGCTGGAAAGGAGTGATTGTCGACGCTTGGCTGTTTGTTGGGCCGCGGTTTCGAGGCTAGCGAGAGTTTGCCGACTATCCAATCCTTGGCGCAGGAGCGTCGCGATATGGTTTAATCCACGACTGACTGCTGCTTGGAGTGGGGTTTGACCTGTGAACTGGACCGTCTCGTGGTAAGAAAGCTGTATTAACCCAAAGCAGTATTTAAGCACATTAATGTACGTTGTGGAGCATTGATCGACATTGAAGGGAATAATGGCAAATACACAGTTGCACTCTAACTGAAGTTGCTACATACCGTCCTGACATTAACGTTGGCTCCAGTGAAAAGAAAATGCTTCAATAGTTTGACGTGTCCATGTTGTACAGCCACATGTACACTTGTCTGTTGCCAGAGCTACAGCAACGTGAGTTTATTGGCTTCATAGATGTTGATGGTGTACTTACTCCATGCGGAGTATTCACCTGGTCTGCCCCTGCTTTCGTCACAAGCAGCTTCTGAGCGGCCACGGCGTCCCCATTGTAGATCGCGTCCCAGAGTGGCAACCGCTTGCCGCCTTCCGGCCACGACATTTCGGAAGTTTTGCGTCTCTTGCCAACCGACGCTAAGAATAGTGGCGCTTTGGCAACAGACAGCAATGAACGAGTCCACGTCCAAGGCCAGTCTCGCCTCGAGTGGCATGCCTTCCACAGCGACCAGCTTGAGTCAACGCAAGACTCGGACGGTCATCGTTGCTAGGCCCATCGACGAAGAATCAGCCAAAGTCATGGCAGCCACATGCAGTGACGTCGTCAACCAACATCATTCTCGTGATGCACGGTCAGGTAAACTAGCCTCCTACGCAGCACTCGGAGGAGCGGAAGACGTCGAGCGGTTCGACCGGTTCTTGGCTGAACAGCGTGGTCAACCCAGTGCCTCAGAACTGCGAGCAGCAGCGACGTCACCGCATCAAATGCTAGCGTCGACCAAGCGGAAGACAACGAGTCGCATTCAGCTGGAAGGAATCGACATTAAGACTCAAGAGATGGGGAACGATGCTCATAAGCGCCGAGAAGAAGCCGTAGCGCATCGTAAGTGGCTGAACTCGCTCCCGATCCACGAACGGGTTTCTCAACAACGGCAACAAAATGCGCTACGCAAATGGCGACAGATGAATCGAGATTGGGAAGCTTTTAAGAGACGTGCAGCTCGAAGATTGGGCAAAACTCCTCAAGAACTTGTCATGAGTCGAGCAGCGGCCTATCGAGAGCAGCGAGAGATGTACGATGCGCTACAGAAGGCGCGGCCCCTGAGTGACAAGGTGGGCGAGGATATCTGGCTCGTGAGCTTAAGGAATGAAGGGACACGGTATGTACCCGTTGGCAACATTTTCAGTGGACTATTTTGTCCAATCCGAGAAAGCACCAAAATTGGTCCTCGAGTCCGACGACCGCTGGACTATTTTGACAACCAAGAGAACGAAACGTCGCGACCTATTTCTAAACTCGAGAAAAGGTCTCTAAATCTCTTGGCACGTAAGAAATGGCGTCTACGGAAGCAACTGGAAGTGATCCAACCCCACGAAGTGGATCATAGTGCCAGTAGCCATCTAGCAGTCGGAACAACCGACTTGTTCGCTTGGGCGTCAGGTGACACCGAGCAGGCGAGAGATGACGAAGAAGAGCCATCTGGTCGTTTCTATTCGGCGAAAGAAGAGGAAGCTTCACGGCGTCGTAGATTACGCTCGTACGCTAGTCCAAGTCACAAAAGTAGAACCGAGGGAGAGAACGGTAACCAGTATACCGGTCCTAGTCTTCGCATCTCCTACGTTTCCGATAGTGACGAGGACGTTAACCCAGATGTGAGTTATCCGATTCGTCTGAGCTTTTACACTCACGTACGCGAACAAGACCAACGCTCTCTATCGATTACGAATGACGGTAATACGATCGTCCACTATCAATGGTGGCGAGCTCCTTTCGAAGATGAGAACGCAGAGTTGACGACTCATTTACGAGGACGCCGAACGCGACAAGAAGAACAAAAGCTGGAGCAGCTGACGACGATCTCGCTGTCAAAGCTTGGAGGGACGTTGCTACCGGGGGAGAATAAACATTTTGTGTTCACGTTTACGGCGTCAACAGCTGGTATGTTTCTCGAAAAATGGTTTCTGGACGCAGACCCTCGACCGAGAATTTGCATTGGCGCACCCTCAATCGACGCAGATACGGAGCTGTTAGTAGCAGCGCTACCGGTTGAAGTGCGTCTGAGCTGCGTTGCTGAAGACAACTTTGTAGCCTGGAAGCGACGAGAGATGCAACTCGCACGTGTGGGACAACAAGAAAGTCACTTCTTTGTGACTACGCTTGTGGATGAAATTCTGGAGACAATACGACTACCGGAACGTGTAGCGTTCGAGGAGTTAATGCCGCGAGAAGATGTCGACAGATTCTACGCACAGAAGGGAGGGGATGCGTTTAGTGACGTCTACTTTAGTCCAGAGTTTGTGTGTGACTGTCACGCACTGTTTGAACGTGCTCAAGGGGTTTTAAGAGCTCTCACGCCTGTGCCGTCAGTCGAGGAAGAACATTCTAGCAACGAGAACGTTGTTGACAGTGGGCCTGACGGTGTTGAGGGATCTAGTAACGGAGCGTTTGTAACAGAAACAAACGACAGTATCGAAAGTGGTGCTGACGAGTTACAGCCACCGACTGCACAAGACATTCCTCTACCAGAACACCGTATTCAGGAGTGGGATTGGCGGCTGGAAACGCTTCGTGAGCTCTGTAAAAGAGCCGACGAAGCTCAGAAAGCGCAGATAAATGACTTGACTAGACAATTGAAAAGGGAGATCGAGGAAGTGGAAGACGACAACGAAGAAGAAGACGAAGACGAGACGGATGACGAGGAAGACTCCGACGATGATATCGAGGAGAAACCTTCACGTGTAAGTCCTCGTGAGGTGCGTAGGATGGAGCGACTAGCTCGTCGTGAAGCACTCGAAGACGAGATCAGTACACTACAACCAGATCTCCAGGAATTATTCGACAAGCTGCGGTTTGCAGCCCACACTGCGCCCTACTCGACTACCCGACTACATGAGCGACTGTACGAAAGAATGGGGAGTTTATGTGGCGAACTACCGGTAGTCTGTGAGATTGCTCAAGCCATGCACACTACGAACGATCTATCAGCTGTGCAAGCTGCGAAAGTGGAAGGTGTAGGGAAGCTGCTCGTACGCGCTGTGGACGAGGCAATTGGAGACGACCAGAGACACCAGACGCTGATTGGGCAGGCACGACGGCGTCTCCAGAAGATGTGGCTAAGTGACAAGGTGTCGTATTTGTCGATCCGTTCGTGCGTGTCTGTGCCTTCTGAGAGTACAAATAGTCCACCGTCGGCACAGAATCCCGAGAGCTGTGATCGCTCGGGGGTGGTACTGATGCAGGTGGACTTGGATCTGGCTACGTGGTTCTCTCTCGTCAAGACGGAAGCTAAAGAATCAGATGACGTTTCTAGGATGGACTTGACGTGGCGCTTTTCGCAAGATTTAGTCAAGCATTTGTCGTTTGTTCCAGCGAAATTGGCGGGTGCTGCAGACTCGATAGAACAGGTAGTAAACACGCTATCAAGTGTTCATACCGTCGTGCTAGTAAGCGAGTTAAGTCGTCCACCTCTGACACGGCAAATGCTCAAACTCCTGCGTACTGCCGCCTTAGCTGATGTAAAGACTAAGGCTGTTGCAACCGACCAATTAACTGGAGACACAGAGGAAACGAAACCTCAAGGAGACGACGCCGAAACAGAAGCTACGGCTATGCAGAATATACTGGAGCGTTTGTCCTCTCAGCTCTCACTTCGAGATGTTGCTCTAGTACTGCGACGTGCCATCAACAAAGACGTTGTGTTTTGTTCCGCCGTCGAGGACGTGCAGAGTCAAATCGAGTTTAGTCGAAAGAAAGATAACGCAAATGACGAGGCTACGGACACCGGAATGTCGCCGACAATTGTGCTGTTGGAACACCTTGACGCTGCCGGCATCGACCTCATCACTCACGCGTCTCGGAAGCGTGAGCTGGCAGCTTCAAAGCCAACAACGCCAGCACCCGAAGCACTGAAGTCTGCGAAGAAAACCGCGGCCTCTGCGTCTAAACGGAAGCCTTCTACAGCTGCTCCTGCTCCTGCCCCTCCGGCGAGTAATCCTTCAATGCCTGACCTTACGAAGCTCGAGATATCTGTGGGAGAAGCGCGTGAGAAAGGCGTCGTAGCATTACGAGACCAGTTCGAGAGTATGGCGAGTGTCTGGGTGATGGACGGAGTGCCGTCTCAAGCGTGCGAAAGCGTCTTCTTGTCTGCACCCAAGCCAGACGCCATCGCTTCTTGTCCTCGTATGATTGCGGGACCAAAACTGTCGAAGGAGCTTGAGATTTGGTCCCGAATGTTACAACCATTGGCCTCTAGTAACAATCCGCCTCATGCGCTGACTGCGGTGGTGGGTGGGGCGTCTCTGGAGGCGAAGTTACGCCTCATTGACGGTCTGTTAGAGTGTGTGAACGAGGTCTACTTTGTCGGTCAAGTGGCCATGAGTCTGTACAGAGTTCTACATATGAAAGCGACTAAGATGGCTACAGTAAACCACGTCGACATGAAGCTGGAACAAGAGGATGAAGAGCTTGAAGAAGACGCAGAAGTCTCCAAAGAAGAGACGATTGAGACCGAAGTTGCCCCTGACAAGACACACGGTGTTCACTGCAAGGGGGTATGGGAACTTCTAGTCCCGGCAGTGGAGAAACTGCAACAGAAAGCGAGTCGTAAGTGTGTTCGTCTGCTGCTTCCTATCGACTGGATAGTGGGCGAGACTCCGCTAGAAGAGCAGGATCTTACTACCGGTATCGTCGAGGATAGTGATGAGGAGGAGGAGGAAGAAGAAGATGAAGAAGAAAACAGTCGAAAGAAATCGATCAAGAGTGCGCGACAGAAGCCATTAGAGGAGCCTAACCACGTCGACGTCTTCGTGTTTAAGCATCAATACGTATACGAAGGCGAGCGAGCGCATGTGGTCCTTAACAGTGGGAGACCAACCTTTGACATGGGGTGGCAAACGTTTGAACATGTGACAGCGCAGTGTTTGCATACTGCTCGTGTTATCGAGGGAAATGCGAGTGTGTTGGCTTCGTTCTACCCTGATTCCGACGGTGATGACGCAGACGAAGAAGGTGACGACGGAGTGACGACGCACATGCCTCTTCCGCCAAAGTTTCCGTACGATTGGACGTTCCGTGCTTTCGATGTAGGGCCTATAGCAATGGAGGCGCTGGCGAAGATACTATCGCCTGCGTCTGATACAGTCTCTATACAGTCGAGAGCACTCGTTGTTAGCGGTGTTTGTGGTGCTGTGGAGTTCCATGAATTTTGTGCGGGGACGAGACGGTTACTACGGAGTCTTCAGACTTCGAGTCCACAGCAAGTTTTTATTGCTGGGAGCTCAACAGCGAACTGGCTCCGACAGCTGGAGCAGCTCGATATCATGGCTACCGGTCAGGAGAAGAGTGACTCTGGAGCGAGCTCTGATGCGGTCCCTGGCGTTCCGGCGTGTGCCCAGATAGACGATCGAGCAATGCGTAATGCTCGCGTACTGAAACAACTCATCGCTGCGAAGCCACACCCGATTATCGCTAGTGTGGCATCCTCCGACTTGACGTAGCTTGGAACGAAACGTCATTTTACTACGTGGAATGGAGACCAGACGAAACAAGCTTTATTTTAATAATTCCAAGTTGTGTGGGATACCTACCTATCCACCAACCATCAAATCTCATGATCTATTCGGTCTGTGCCCACCGATTCGGTCACCGAAAGATCCAAACTATTCTACGCACTGGTATGTCACACCAAGAAATGACACTTGAACTGGACTTGAAGCCAGGTTTCGAACGTCCTCAAGAGACTAAAATATGTTTCTTGCTCGTTTTAAAAACGATAACTTGACAGCTCAAATACTAGCTGTCGATGCTAGTTAATTGCTCTTAAATACTTTATCAATGTCGATATTGGTGAAATTGATTAGCTTCGGATATCTGTTTTAGATCGAACGCGTACCAATATGCATCAATTTAAGCAGCACAGTCGTTATAGTCGACCCGTCGTTGGGTCACCAAAAGCCGTAAGATGATCCATTCTCTTTCTGAACGTATTATATCTTATGCGAGTATCACTTGGATTACTTTGAGTCCAAGCGCAGCCAGTTGATTTTAAAATAGGGGAAGAGAGAGATGTGGTCACGGAAAGCCGCCAAGTGGACTGTGTGTCTCACAAATATGTCGAAGCAGACGCCTGAGATCCAAATGAGCTTGTTCAGCGTTACGTCGTCACGAGAGGGGTGATTAAACAGTAGGTTGCTAGTGGCGGCAACCAACGTGTCAAGCCTAGCGCCACTGCAACCTCATTCCCCAATTTCCACTCTTCACTCGAGTCCAACCCCGTTGTTCCTGTTCGCCTTCTTCCTTTACGGCGGCTTAAGTACCCTCAACAACAAGAATGCTTTCGTGTAAAACCTTTCTCAAACTGTTCGCGGTGGCTGTCGCGCTCTCCGACTTCACGGCTCATGCCGACAATGCGTATGCAGCTGACTGTGATGCTGCCCCAACCGTTCCGACAGTCACCCCGTGCCCCTCGTCTACTGTGCAAGGGCCCACTCCGGCCGGTGTAGAATACCAATCAGCTACCCAGCAAGATGACTTTGTCACTACTAGAGATACCACCACCACCCCAACAATCAGATACGCGAATACTGATGGTGGCTTAGAGACTGGTGGCGACGTGGATGTCTCGTCGTATGGCACCGAAGAAAGTCCTGCTACTGGAAGCGACAGCGTCTTTACTTCTTCAAGCGGAGTTGACCTAGGTGATGACACGGAGGTCGTGAACTCACAACAGCACGAACCTAATTACTATCTCAACGTTGATAGACAGATCGACGCCGGGAAAGGCGGTATCAGCGTCAACGCGGATGTTGATGCGGATGTGAAGGCGGACGTCGGCCTGGGCGTCGGTCCGAATGCGGGTCCGGGCGGAAAGCCTGGTCTTGGTCTCGGCGTCAAGGCGGATGTTGATGCGAAGGTGAAGGCGGACGTCGGTCTAGGCGTGAAGCGTAGTCTCGGAGTCAACTTGGACGTTGATGCGGATGTGGACGCGAAGGTGAAGGCGGATGTCGGTCTGGGTATCGGTCCGAATGCGGGTCCGGGCGGAAAGCCTAGTCTTGGTCTTGGCGTCAAGGCGGATGTTGATGCGAAGGTGAAGGCGGACGTCGGTCTAGGCGTGAAGCGTAGTCTCGGAGTCAACTTGGACGTTGATGCGGATGTGGACGCGAAGGTGAAGGCGGACGTCGGTCTGGGTATCGGTCCGAATGCGGGTCCGGGCGGAAAGCCTGGTCTTGGTCTTGGCGTCAAGGCAGATGTTGATGCGAAGGTGAAGGCCGACGTCGGTCTAGGCGTGAAGCGTAGTCTCGGAGTCAACTTGGACGTTGATGCGGATGTGGACGCGAAGGTGAAGGCGGACGTCGGTCTGGGTATCGGTCCGAATGCGGGTCCGGGCGGAAAGCCTGGTCTTGGTCTTGGCGTCAAGGCAGATGTTGATGCGAAGGTGAAGGCCGACGTCGGTCTAGGCGTGAAGCGTAGTCTCGGAGTCAACTTGGACGTTGATGCGGATGTGGACGCGAAGGTGAAGGCGGACGTCGGTCTGGGTATCGGTCCGAATGCGGGTCCGGGCGGGAAGCCTGGTCTTGGTCTTGGCGTCAAGGCAGATGTTGATGCGAAGGTGAAGGCCGACGTCGGTCTAGGCGTGAAGCGTAGTCTCGGAGTCAACTTGGACGTTGATGCAGATGTGGACCCGAAGGTGAAGGCAGACGTCGGTCTGGGTATCGGTCCGAATGCGGGTCCGGGCGGAAAGCCTGGTCTTGGTCTTGGCGTCAAGGCGGATGTTGATGCGAAGGTGAAGGCGGACGTCGGTCTAGGCGTGAAGCGTAGTCTCGGAGTCAACTTGGACGTTGATGCAGATGTGGACGCGAAGGTGAAGGCGGACGTCGGTCTGGGTATCGGTCCGAATGCGGGTCCGGGCGGGAAGCCTGGTCTTGGTCTTGGCGTCAAGGCGGATGTTGATGCGAAAGTGAAGGCTGACGTCGGTCTAGGCGTGAAGCGTAGTCTCGGAGTCAACTTGGACGTTGATGCAGATGTGGACGCGAAGGTGAAGGCGGACGTCGGTCTGGGTATCGGCCCGAATGCGGGTCCCGGCGGGAAGCCTGGCCTTGGTCTCGGCGTCAAGGCGGATGTTGATGCGAAGGTGAAGGCCGACGTTGGCCTAGTCGTCGGCGGTGCCGGCGTGAAGCGTAATCTCGGTGCATACGTCGATGCTGACGAGGTCACTCGTCGT
Organism: Phytophthora betacei; assembly: GCA_011320135.1. Classification (NCBI taxonomy): domain Eukaryota; phylum Oomycota; class Peronosporomycetes; order Peronosporales; family Peronosporaceae; genus Phytophthora; species Phytophthora betacei. Next base: position 58,408 of record JAANHX010000689.1, on the reverse strand, counting down.
CTTCGGGGCAACTTTTAGACTTTTACTATTTGACCATGTAGTTTTATTTCATACTGTACATACATTTCTACCTTTCTGTTTCACCAAAACGTTTCGAAGGCAACTTGTATTTGTTTTACTGCTCATGTTGATATTACATTATCAACATGAATATTGATTTATCTTCGACCAACGCGCTGATTCCCAAATTTTCAATTTCAAAATTGAAGAGTACGACCGCGAGGCGCTGCTATTCGACAGCAGTACCCAGACCGCGACGAGAAGGTGCTGCCACTTTCCATCCGTCTGCTCACGAGTGTCCGTGTACAGGGCATTTTTTTCTGAAAATAATATTTCCGGCAGCAAAAGCCAAGAACAAGAAGGAACGCGTGATTCGCGTGGAAATCACGGACGATGACGGCGCATATCCGTATCTCCTGTAGTGTAGAGCGTCAAAGAGGAGAAATTTCACGAACGCAAGGCGCAACAGAGGCCTCTCGTGGACTTGCCACCGTCCTAGCTAACCTCATTCAGCCAGTGCTCGAATTAAATATACTATAATATATAGCACTGGTATTTTTCTCCCACATTTATTATTATTGTTTGTTGCTGATCTCTACTATTACTATTTCTTTGCATTAAATGAAACAGTTTGCGGGACCGCTCTCATAAATAACCGGTACGAAACAGTATCAATTATTGTTTTTGGCTGCTGATGTCCTAGTAGAGTTCTTGTTAGCTTGGAGGTACATCCTGCATTTGTAGAGTCGAGACGCTTCCCCACTGTCAGCATGGGTGTTTTCGGGTCTTTTGAGATGCCCTGACAGTGAAGCGCAGTAGTTCACAGCAATACCTGATGCGTTACTGTCTAATATGGCAGCTAACGGCTTCTAGATGCTCTTTCATGGGATGTTGGACAAGCTAAATTTTGAAAACAAAAGTCGCGAAACGATACTTTATAGGTTGTGTGGTACATGCCCATATTTAAAATAAATAGTTTTGGATACCGGCATCATTTTTGGGGTACCCAACTGCTTCAAATGCCCCCGATCATTTCCCTGTTTAGTAAAACGGAACCGCAAATCAACTCATATAGGTGTTGAGACATAGATATTTATTTAGCTCGTGCGTCGCGATGAAGATGTCGCTCACCGAGATCCTACCGTATTTAACACAATTTGGTTTCACAGGTCCAAACCGACGTTACCGGTATGGAAATCCGAGTGCTTCCAGCACTTCAAAAATACAGTGCAGGTATGAATTTAATTCCAGAGCTCCACGCTTCCGATAAGGGCTTTGCGCACGCTCACGATTTACTGCCTTGCAGCATCAGCTACCGAAAAGGGATAGTACCCTTGAAATGGTACAGATCTGAGTGATAAAAAGTGGCTTCTCAACAGAATCACAACAAAAGGATTGTCTTTACCCCCCATATATAATACAGTTTGTAGAGCAACTATTTGACCAAGTAGGCAGATATGGTCAAAATTGTCATATCTAAGTATAATTTTTGGAAATATTTGACGAAGTGATTGCTCAAGATCTCAGCGACCATTTCAGAAACTGGTATTGGATGCAAACAGATTTGAGCTTTACGTAAAAATTTAAGAAAATCAAAACTAATCTAAAGCTATGTATTAATTCTAAACAAGCTACAGGTGAACCCTTCCATAGTCATAGCGCCGAAAACCAAATCCATTATCCCTATCTAAGGGTGGAGAGGCTCAGCCTTGCAAAAATGGTACATTCACGGAAGCAAGATTCTTCAATTTTTCAAGCTAGTGCCGAGTCGAAACGAAGTCAGCCCGCATGCTCACCAAGCATCAGCGCTTGCAGGTACCCACCCCAACCTATCACAACAGCTGGTAGCCGAGTGGCATTCAACTTTGTCGCTGCAGCAGTGCCATCTCTAGGAGCAATATCTATACAGGAAGGCACTGGAGGCACTGCCGACTTCCCAGCAACTGACTGCTGGAATTCCATGCCACCCAGTGCTCGAGGCAAGTGCTCGAGACACACTGGTTTGCTCGATTACTTTGTGTGTGAATACAGCGAGCCAGAGGAGCAAGTCCTTGTAACCGACAAACTACTGTAACTGTAATGCAGTCGCGCCTTCATGCGCTTGATCCGATGTCGGTGACGAAACTGCTGAATTCACCAAATGAGAATGTGTACCACGCATAAAAAGGACCGAACCAGAACCATGGTTCTGATAATTACTCAGAACCCTAAGAATCTGGAACTGGGTTCTGAGATTTTTTGGGCTCGGAGTTTTAAATACGAAAAAACAAGATCCGCGAATTTTCTGCAACAGGTTCTCTTTCTTAGTAACTAGTGGACAGTTGCTATTTGAAACTGTGAGCCCAAGGGTTAAAGTTTCACATTTGGGCTCATAAAATCTTCGAAAAGACGCGAGAACCTAATATATCGGTAGTACTGGATCATATCGAATCCGTCTGAAACCAAGAACTGAATTAAAGGTGGTTATTGGCTCCTAACGGGTAAGTTCATTCAAGGCGTGATGTGTACGACGATCCCGAAGAGTTGAAGTGGGGGACGTTCCCGCGAGCAGTAAATCGATGGGTATACTCACCACCTCGAAGCCCACGAGTGTCGACACCGGGAGGCGAAGCAGAGAATGAGGATATAGAGCTCGATTCTGCGGATATTAAGGAGCACTTCAAGTGGATCGCAAAGCTACTTATTAGAGCAGATATTAACCGAGCGCTTGGACCGTACAAGATACGGTCAATTTCCAATCTTGTACGGCCCATACTAAAAAATGCTATACTTAAAGTTTGTATTGAGTAATACAATTATTCAGTCAACGAGGGGTAGGTGATGGATCCATCATCGACAAAAATGATACATTAAAAAGGAAATATTGGGTAAAAAAACAAGAAACTGGTCACAAGCGTACCGCACACCTGCCCGCTTCTGGCGCCACTCAATCATGCTCACTTTCAGATTTGCGGTCCAGAGCGCAAGTGTTGCTGCCGCACCAGAATGGCTTTTCGGACAAGGTGGGGAGAGTTATGGAAGGCTGGATGGACGTCTAAGAAACCCACAGGTCTCTCAGACGATTTCACGTATCTTCCGCCCGACAAAACGACCAAGGGTGTGCGCAGTGTAGATTACTACGTTGGAGCAAACGAGCTGATGCTTTACCTTGACAAGGTCGACCTAAGTAAGGCATGGTCTGCTCAAATCTGTCTGGTGGACTGTCGAACACTGGTATCCCGTTAGAGGACCTTAGGATGCAGAAGTTAGAGTCCGATAAGGCCATGCAGAGGAATGAGAATCTTGTACCAAGGCCAAAAGCGGCAGCTAAGGCCATCGCAAGACCCAAAGCTGCTGCGAAAGCTACTCGGAGGGATATCAACCCGTCAACTCGAACTAAACCTGTGGCAGTATACAACGGCAGAAGAACGCGGCGACGAAGGTAAGTTGTAAGCTGGATTACAGAATACTGTGAAATCTAATCGTGTATCTCCATTGCAGCTCTTGCTGTGCCGGTATCAGTTCCTCATACGTCAGTATCACCGCCGACAAGAGTCATATCCTGTGTATCTCCTTGTGATTCGACCAGCAGTGCAAACAGTGAAGCATACAGCTCACCTGGGCGTGCATCGTGTATGTATGCGGGATGATACATGTTTGAAGCTACATCTAACTTGTATGTTTGGTGGTTAATATGTAGCTACTTCACCAGTGACGTCACGCAACCTTGATCCATACTTTGTGCAGGCGGACGTCAGTGACTCATCAATCGACTCAATCCTTGATGAAGACCCACTCGATAGCACAGTGGGAGCACCAACCGAAGAGGAGGCAAAAGAAATACGTGTTGGTGCCAATAACGGAGGTATACACATAATGTATATACATGTTACGATGTTCCATTAACTTCTATGCATTTGGCTTACGTTAGATGTCAATACTAGCGGCGGCTTCATGGACTACGCGACGTTTGAATCTGACGCTCAGAATGATGACGGTGAGGACAACGATTCATTTGAGGATTGCATTGACGCAAATGATGAGCACCTACCAGTGCCGCCGGAGATGCGGTTTGATGATGATTTGGTGTCTTCTATTGGTGGCATGGTAAACATTGCGTCGGGCCAGGTGTCCGATGGATTCCTGAAGGAGATGAGAGAAACGGGTTGGGGGGACTTGACGACGCACACACCGTACGATTATGTGATGCAGCCTTATGAGCCTCGGCCGCCCCAGGCAATATTTGACGACTACCCTAACTTGTACAGCGGAGTGTCTGGACCAACCTCTCGGGCATTAGCGGCGGAGGCATGCCTTCCTGGGCGTTCTTCTATTTCCTCCAACCTGAATTATGGGAAGACATCATTACTGAGAAAAACAACTACTTCGACAGAAAGATTGACGAAAGAGTAAGAGGGCAATATTTGAAACAAGCTGCGCGTGAACAGAAGCACCCAAATTTCAAACGGAAGACGCGTGAGACGATTCGTGAAGAACTGCTCAGAATTTCGTCGGTTTTGCCTTGTGAGTTGTGTGTTTTGTGGGATTGTTGCTGGCGAGATCTATCGCCCCCAACAAGGAGAAATTGGCGAACCACTGGCGAACGCCCGATGAAGGTGGAATCCCACGCGGCTGCTTCGGTCAGTTCAGCACCCGCGACCGTTTCATGCACCTGTCACGCAACTTACACTTCAGTTCTAACGAGGACGCATGAGCGGGCACAGATCGAGTCTGGAAACAACGACCCGTGATTGATGCACTTCAGAATCGTTTCGCTGCTGGCTTTACTCCCCCGGCCGTCATGGCCTTCGAAGAGGCCATGCTTCCCTCTCGGTCGACGTTCAACAGAATGAGGGTCTACATGAAAGACAAGCCTCATAAATGGGGCGCAAAGTTGTTCATGTTGTGCTGCTTCACAACCGCCTACTGCATTCGGTGAGTAGCAGGTGTGTCTTCGGACACACCTGCGATTTGTTTTTGGTTCTAAAGCTCTCTTATCATGTATCATACATACTTACTTCAATTGTATGTTGTATCATACAGCTTTGAAGTGTACTGCGGTCAAAAAGAGCGTGATGGTAGCAGCAGCTCCACGGACTATAGGTCCGGCCCAGCAGCAGTCGCTCGCAATCTCAAAGTAGTATTCGGTCCGACGGTATCGGAAAACGGCGACATGCGACTCGTAGTGACCGACAGATTCTACACAGCGGTGCCACTTTCCATGCAATTGCTCACTATGGGATTTTACTCAATAGGACTGTCCGTACCGATAGACAGGGGTTGAGTGCACAGTTGATCCCTAAGAAAAAGAAAGGTGAAGCGAAGAAGACCCAACAAGTACCAAAAAATCTCTCTGCAAGTATTGAACGTGGAACGTTCGTCGTCACAAAAGCCTCTCGTGTTCCTGACATACGTCTGGTGCGCTGGTGGGACACCCGTGCTGTCTATGTGCTGAGTACCGGTGGCAGCGTGGAGATGGATCGTATTGTGCGCCGCGATAAGCTGACTGGAGACTAGCAAGAGGTAGCGTGCCCACGGATAGTGAAAGACTATCAAACATAGATGGGAGGAGTGGACGTACACGATCAGCTACGCTTACAACGGTAAGTACTCAAGTCACGTATTATACAAGATAGGGGGGGTCTTCTAAACGTGTATATTATATGTTGTAGGTACTCGCTGCAGCTGTGTATCAAGTACAAGAAATATTTTAAGTCACTATTTCTAGGTCTTGTTGACCTCGTTGTGATCAACGCCTACATAATTTACAGCGCTGGGCGTGTTGCCGCAAACCTCTCCAAGCTTAGTCACGTCAAGTTTGTGAAGCAGTTGCATCTTGAGCTGTGTCAACTGCGTGAGATTGACTGGTAAAACTTGAGTATCAATGAGAACTTTCAGCGACACCCTCGAAACAAGTCCGGCGCCGACAATCCGCCCACCAACCCTTGCAGAACGACGAATGGCGGCCAGGAAACAATCAATCAGGAAGAAAACGGAGAACAAGGGCGTGTAAGGTTTGTTCGATCCTCAAGGGGACTGACAATGCCCGTGGTGGTGACTCTTCTACTTACTGCAGCGCATGCAAGCTACCGACCGCATCGAAGAAGCCCCTCGCGTGGCGTGGCTTCCTGTGTGAAAAAGTACGACACACCCATAACGGCGCCACAATGTCTTGTTTTGACATTTGGCACAAGGTCTGGCGCAATGAAAGCACGCTACCTACGAAGAGCGGTTTGAAGCGCCAGATCCGCGCGCGACGGCCTGGGGCACGAATGAAGGTCGCCACTAACGCAGAGAGCGAGGTCAATGGCGAAGATACCGAGGAGCACACCGTAATCTAGTGATGAGTGTGCAGATGCTGCTCGAAAGCGGGCCCGTCTGGCAACCGAATCTGAGGTTGCTGACTAATCATTTTTTTGCGTCCGTAGATTTCTACTTAGTTTCACTATGGGCTTTTGGTGCGTCATGATTTTTTTACATCTGATTCTTTGCATTCATTATGTACTTCTGTTTCTATTTTTTGTTCAGTCTCCACACGACTTTTTCACCCACCCACCCCGGTTTTACCGACAATCATCCATCTTAGTAGTGATAACATGTATTTCTGCAACACTTGTACTAAAGATAAAGTGGAGGTCCAAGATAAGTTGAGAACCCTCGTCTACGAGTAGGGTTAGCTTGAAGCTATACACTATACAAGTTACCAAACATGTTGATTTTTGTAAGCAAACCCGTATCCTCACATACACGTCAGAGTATATAGGGTTTAGTGAGATGGTGGGGCCGAAAACAGCTCGGTTTTAAGGGGTTAATAGGGAGTTCGATCGATGCAGAGAAAGCTGCGAGATGATCTAAACAGGAGGGAAGGGTGCAACCGAAAGTGTCGCTGCTTGACGTGCTCCACAATAGCGGCCATAGTGATGAGCACCTCAGAACAGTATTTCATATTAGGAGGGAGAGGTGAGCGGTAATGTTACGTTAGGCTTGTTAATCGGAACCTAAACTTTATTTCTGTCGGCGGGTATTCCAAGAGTAGGGGCTACTATCGAAGGGCTCATCTGTATCGCATACAGTCACACCTCTCTAACAGAGCCTCTGTATGTGACCATTGACACTTTATTTACTACCAAAGTTCCCAGCAAAAATGACTGTATGCGTTTTACTATACTACTCTCTTTATTATTTACTTCGAAGTAAGTAAGTGATAGCTCTGGCTGGCGCACTGACTCTATAAATGGATGACTGTTCCAATAGGAACCAATCACACTAAGCGTTTATTTCCGAACTTAAAGTCCCCCAAACGCAGCCCAACACGTTATATGTCCCCGGTAACTCAAACTGCTACGCTAACGCTAGACGAGAGGCTCCACATATGTTCGACAGCCCCCGCATAATGGACGCCGAGATACTCTAGTGGGCTCTTACTACGTTTAAAAAAACTGTCAGAATAACTATAATCCGACGTATTCGCAATAAGCAACTAGGGCACTTTTGAAGTGCCAATGCGTCAGCTACACGACGCCGCCGAGTAATTTTTTTATTAGAGAAGTAACAAGTCGACTTTTCCCACACAAAACGTGAGGTCAACAATCACTTATTGGCTGCTCATAGACAGTGACATAAAATCTAGCCTAAAAATTACAGATAGCCAGTTTCGACAAAGCAATGTATGGCCACACAAATTTAAAACACGGAACGATATCCCGTCAAAACGCTTACATGTTGAAGCTGACAGTGCCAGACCCACCTATTCTAGCATCGAGAGCACTCGGGTGCTACATGGAGCTTTCGAAAATTCCTCTTCAGTGTGAAAGGGAAACAGAGAATGAACAAGCAATGTTAAAGTCATTGACGTTGTTAGTGAGAGCTCAGGTCTTAAAACACAGGCGCAAACGTCACGGCTGCTTCTTTCACCAAGATGGCTACATGTAGCCATTTTCTATAACAGACCATTTTTTTAAATGAATAGTCGGTTTCGGCCGAACCAATTGGGTGCCATTAGAGAGGTTTGACTTAAAACCTTTTACACCTCTAAAAATTGAATATCGGCTTAAGAAGGTAATTTGATTGAGTAAGGCTGTTCTGAGTACTCAGAGAGTTAACAAACGCTCAGTACATAAGCTGTAGAGTTAACAAGGTCTCTCAGTACGCTGGCTGAAAGCCACACGTTATGCATTTGATTAGGTTTAACTATGCTAGATAGTTAAACTGATACATTTACTCCTTGGCCGCAATAATAGTGAATAAAACACTTCTGGTTTTGAAGTATAAAGTTAAGGTATAAACTTTGAGCCCTGGTCGTGGGCTGTAAGTGTCCTTTGGATAAAGAACTTAGTATTAGTGACTCTCTGAGGCAAATGCCTTCCTCTGACGCTAAAGCTAAAACTACGGCAGCCCCGCTGCAAAGGCTGTCATTTTATATTGTTAGGTAACGGAAATATTCTTTTTTCAAAACTCACAACCGCATTTTCCAGGCGAGCTCACTTGCTGCGGTGACCGACTTCGGGCTCTATACTTCGTCACCGTGGCGGTGAGTGAGCTGCTGTGGTTTTTATATGCTACTCGTCTACTTGTAAACAGTATCTACCTTTCAACCAGCACTCCCTACGCTGTAAACCACTAGCATATACACCTTTGACCAACAGGTTCGCGGAGAATACGGTAAAATACGGTGTGGACACACTTTTGAAAATGGCACTCACCGCTTGCGTTTTGCTCATGGAGTGGGCACATTATGTGGCTATTAATAATTGTGCTACAGGACACTGCGTGCTGCGATAGATCGTGTCGTTTTTTTGCACAGAGTGGCGTGACGGCTCTGCCACGAAAGACTATGCGCCGAAGCGGCTCATCTCATTTTGCAGGTATGCACGGAGACTAGACACCGAGTATTACTCTCAATTTGCGAGCCACAACAAAGTTTGAAGCGGCAAGCTTCGAAATACGTACTAAAAGACGCAGACGTCAAATGGGCCGCCATAAAGCTCAAGTCTACTAATGGTAGACTACTTATCAACTTTATTTTATTGAATTAAAGTGCGTATACGTGTAGATATCTGAGAATAACAAATAAATCAAAAAATGAACCTTCAAGCTAAAGTACGGGATACATATTGTGATTGGCGGTTTGAAATATATTGTTGATTGCAATTATTGATTGAGGGACCGATACAATCTACAACATGATAGTAGATATTGTACTTGCGCTTTTATAGGCCAAACAGAAACATTAAATAATGATTCCACCAATACGATTGCCTAACAAGCCCACGGAGATTCAGCAATATTTCCCGCGCTCTTCTCGCCAAAAGTCTGAGCGCTACCGTCAACCTGTTCATTCTTGAAATGGCTTCTTGGCTACCACCCCATCGCCCGCTACTTAACTGATGTGGTTTGGATGACTATGTCGACATGAAGCGCTATCTGGCTGCTGACGGAGATGCAGTCGAGTGCTCACACTTTGAAGCAGGACTGGCCAAAATCAGTGTGGAGCTGATGGCAGCAGAGAGAGAGAGGTTGTTATTCGTCAGTTGTGTTCTACAGACTTGCCATCCAACCACCCGCGAGATTGGTCTGCCGTGCCTTTAACGAAGCGAAAGAGAATGGCTCAGAAGCTTGACAAAGTCATCGCTTATTAAAGTGCCTACGCATGGGTAGAAAGAGACTAAGTACATTGAAGCCGGCTGGATTCCAGCACCATCCGTGGCTGTAAAGAGCTTTTTCTTAGCCCTATTGCTGCTAATTTATATTAGGATTTTGTAAATAACATTTTTCAATACTAAATATGTAAAACATGCGTACTAGCTAGGTTTTACCCTGCCTTCCGCACTACACCTGGGCGATTTGCATCCTCAATGAGAGTCGCAGCCACTTCAGACACAGTGGGGCGGTTATGCGTCCTCGGTCGCGAGGAGTTGCTATGCAGACGGAACACCAAGTCTACTGGAGCCTCCGTGTTGTGTTGACGCACCTGCTGCCCAAACTGGAGGAACCGTTGCGTTAATGAGCTGTGCTCTGCCATCTTTTTCTCGATGTCCAGTAGTGCAACACGACCCAGATCCGCGAATATACCAAGACGTCGCTCCGCGCGGCGTTGCATGTCTGGATCCACAATGTAGATCTGCGCAAACTTGGGTGCTACCCGCGCGCCTGTCTGACGGTCTATGTGGAGGAGGAGAGACCCTAGGTAGTGCCCCAAACCCCATTGAATGCGATATGTGTACACCCCGTGTGCACCGGCAACGCTCTCGTCTTGGCGTACGTTTTGAAACGATCGGCTTGAGCACGAAGCACCAATCGACGTAAGCACAAAGGCTTGGCTGTAGGCACGAATCTGACGGCAGAACTCGAGATCTCCGTACAGCTGAAGCAGGTTTGGTGGCGCGGGGTGCAGTGGAGGCAGCTTTACCCTGCCTGCCAGACAGCATGATATCGCAGACTCCCCAGGCCACTTCCAAGCATTGCAGATCGGACAAACCGTTGTAGCCGGAAGCTTGTGCCGGCCGTTCACCCCGCCGTCACCCGTTATCATGGATGCATCGAAGTCTTCGAGGGATATCAGAGCGTGTCCATGGCGTACACATTGACGCCTAGTGCGCACCCGCTCGAGTTCTTGCTGATGCTCTTCCGCTGTCTGTCGAGCTCGTCGATCCGTATGCTGCTGGCGATTTAGCTCACTTTCCACTTTCCGATCCTGTGAAGGCAACTCCGCACGTCTTTCTTCGTGGTCAGCTCGGTCCTGCTCCCGTAGTTCCTGGAGCTGGTCCTCGCGTTGCCGAGCTCGACGGACACGTTGGCGCTCTGCACCCTTGTGTCGGGCGATATTACGTTGAGAGAGTGACATATTCGCTCGTCTCGTGCGAGCTCTTTGTACGTCGCATGTCCGGTCACGGTCTGCCTGAGACAATGTCCTGTTAGCTCGTCTTTCGCGAGCTCGTTGCGCTGCTGACACCAGAACCGCTTCTTGAAGTGTAGCTTGTGGTATAACAGGCACCGTAAATAAAGCTACTCCAGCGGCTCCATCTTGATACACCGCCTCCATTTGAGCCGCAAACCGGCGCTGATGTACTGCAGGATTGGATTCTTCCGTCTTCTCCTCCTGCTCTTCCAAAGCTATCGTTTGACCTTCCGTCACTTCCATAGCCTCCGTAACTTCTTGGCTCACACTGAGGGCTTGAATCGCTTTGTTTAAGTCGCAGCGCTTCCTCTTGCGCTTGTTCAAACGTCGTTTCCGTGCTTCCTTCTCCTCTTGCATTGGTGTCGCGTTGATGCGTTCGTTCTCGCGCACGGCCTCCTCGCGCGTCCTCTTTCGCTTACTCCGACCCATAGTTCTGCGAACACGAAAACGTGACGCGTTAGACAATGTCTAAGTACACCGCACGTAGCAGTAGGTTTTCATAGAGTAGTGTGTTAGAATATGCGTACTACCCGGGATTGCTTGCCCCCATCAAGGTTATCTCCGATCGCTTATCCCACAGTCACGGGCCGTAAGGCCCGGAGCGGATTTAGTTTGCAAATTGTGCAGTCGAATCTTCAGGGTTGGCCCTTCGAATAGTACTGAAGCTTGAGGTGCGATATCCTTGTGCCAAAAGGCGGCCGTTAATTGCAAAGGCTGGTTATTGATAGGCTATTACAGCCCCCATCCCATCTGTCGGTTAAAAGAGGCCAGTTACGGTACTCCTCCTGACCAACTGCACGCACGCAATGTGCGTGCCCATCAATAACCATTAACGGCCGGCTCAACTGGTTCGCTGTCGGGTTTGCGGTCAATGGACCAGGTGCCAAAATGTGTGCTCGCGCAGCGTGGGCGGTGGGATAAAGCCCCAAGAACCCAGAGGGCTCTGGAACTAAATCCCCATAGCACGGCTACCTACTTGCAGGATAAAATCCCGCAAGTTATAAGCTACCCCCTAAGCAGCCCCAGGAACCTCGGACTATCTGTGTATGTATGTCTTGCTAGCTACTAATGTTAACTAACATGCATACACGCAGCGTACCTTGAGTAACGTGGCGTTCCGCGGCTTCCGTTTTGAAAATGGGGGCAAAATAAAATTTGAACGGTGCATTTTAGTACGATGTGTAGACCACATATAATATGTACACCACAAATTGCAATTTTAGCGAATCGAAGCCGCCTTCGCTGCGCATGGCAGCCAGTAGAACGCGCGTATTAGTGTGAGTGTTATTAACCCTAGCCCGTTATGGACGTTACAGACGGACACCAGACTCCAAAAAGGGGGTAGATGTTGTTCTTCGAGCTGAATTTCTGCACATTTTCTCGAATGCTATTGGTTGATTAAACATATACACATTTTTTCAAAAGCAGGTGGATTGTCAGCGCCGTAAACATCTTGCCCTGTTCTAGCATAGTGGGACCAAGGAATTTTGTTAAACACAGCAAGATGCTTGGTTTGGCGGCAATAGGGTTAAAGGTTAGTAGCTCTGCTGGGTATCTACGTGGAAGTATGAACGCGACTACACTGGTGACAGTAGAGTATCTCGAACTGAACTCGGGCTTGGTCACGCTGGGGTCTGTGTCGACCGCAATTGAGAGCGCGAAGGGTAGAAAATGGGGGCACCAGGTAGATGTCAGTGTGGAATAGAGCGCGTCCAATATCTTGACAACCTCCCACTTGAGATTGCATATCTTACAATTATTGATTGCATTTATTCTAAGCGAACAATAAATAAACAATCTGTATTTTCACAGCACGTAGCCAGCTGTAGGTATTCCTGCTAAATTTAATAACTCCGTCGATTTTACCTGCGTGGGGTAGGAAACCTGAAGCCATTGATTCGAAATGATGATTTTGTAAGGTCATTCATATGAAGCTTGTACGCCTTACAGCTAAATAGCACACACCAAAGACGCCCTGAATTAATCCCTATTGGGCTGTCTGTACTACGTGAACGTATCGCTACCAGAATAGATTCTTGTACGACGCTGTGTGAGAGCTGCCACCCCAAGGAGGAGCGTTTCTAGTAGGCAGAGCCTTCAGCAAGTTCAGGACATTTTTTAGTTAACTTAACATAATCAGAGCCCCCCCCCCCCCCCCCCCCCCCCCCCCCCTCCCCCTCCCGAGTTTCTAGTGAGACTTTTTATTAAGGATTCTTACAAAAAGCAAGTCTACTACTAGTCTTGTGAAATTAAATATAATTAAGTACGGTAGGATTTCGGTGAACTCCACCTTCAGCTATTAGTAAAATTTATGTCTGAAAATCTAAATGAGTGTATTTGCGGTTCCGTTTTATAAACAGTTAATAAATGATCGCGAGTATTTAATGCAAAGAGATAGTAACGTTAATAGAATGCGAGATCGGAAACAAACACTAATAATAAATGCGGGAGAAAAATACCAGTGCAAATTTTTATAGTAAATATAATTCGAGCACTGGCTGAATGAGGCTAGCTAGGACGGTGGCAAGTCCACGAGAGACCTCTGTTGCGCCTTGCGTTCGTGAAATTCCTCCTCTTTGACGCTCTGCAAATACAGGAGATACGGATATCCGCAGTCATCGTCCGTGATTTCCACGCGCATCACGCGTTCCTTCTGGTTCTTGGCTATTGCTGCCGGAAATATTATTTTCAGAAAAAATGCCTTGTAAAAGAGAGGATAGCGTGACACGCACGCGCACGCCCATGAGCAGACGAATGGTGAGTGGCAGCAGCTTCTCGTCGCGGTCTGGGTACTGCGATCGAATAGCAGCGCCTCGCGGTCGTTCTCTTCCATTTTGAAATGGAAAATTTGGGAATCAGCGCGTTGGTCGAAGATAAATTAATATTCATGTTGATATCTTACCTCTCTAGTGGAGTGTGTTGTCTGTCCGTAAGTCCGTCCGAGGGTAGGGCTAATAAAAATCACGCTAATGCGGGCGTTCTACTGGCTGCCGAGCGCAGCGAAGGCGGCCTCGATTCGCTAAAATGCTGCCGAGCGCAGCGAAGGCGGCCTCCATTGGCTAGAACATAATTATGTTTTAGACACATTGTATGTGGACTACACATCGTACTTAAAAGCACCGTTCAAATTTTATTTTGCCCCCATTTTCAAAACAGAAGCCGCGGAACGCCACGTTACTCAAGGTACGCTGCGTGTATGCATGTTAGTTAACATTAGTAGCTAGCAAGACACAAATACACAGATAGTCCGAGGTTCCTGGGGCTGCTTAGGGGGTAGCTTATAACTTGCGGGATTTTATCCTGCAAGTAGGTAGCCGTGCTATGGGGATTTAGTTCCAGAGCCCTCTGGGTTCTTGGGGCTTTATCCCACCGCCCACTCTGCGCGAGAGCACATTTGGCACCTGGTCCATTGACCGCAAACCCGACAGCGAACCAGTTGAGCCGGTCGTTAATGGTTATTGATGGGCACGCACATTGCGTGCGTGCAGTTGGTCAGGAGGAGTACCGTAACTGGCCTCTTTTAACCGACAGATGGGATGGGGGCTGTAATAGCCTATCAATAACCAGCCTTTGCAATTAACGGCCGCCTTTTGGCAAAAGTATATCGCACCTCAAGCTACAGTACTATCCGGGGGCCCAACCCTGAAGATTCGACTGCACAATTTGCAAACTAAAACCGCTCCGGGCCTCACGGCCCGTGACTGTGGGATAAGTGGTCGTAGATAACCTTGATGGGGGCAAGCAATCCCGGGTAGTACGCGTATTCCAACACACTACTATATGAAAACCTACTGCTACGTGCGGTGTACTTAGACATTGTCTAACGCGTCACGTTTTCGTGTTCGCAGAACTATGGGTCGGAGTAAGCGAAAGAGGACGCGCGAGGAGCTCGAGGACGCTCTGCGCGAGAATGAACTGATCAACGCGACACCCACGCAAGAGGAGAAGGAAGCACGAAAGCGACGCATGAACAAGCGCAGGAGGAAGCGATGTGACTTGAACAAAGCGCTTCAAGCCCTCAGTGTGCACCAAGAAGCTACGGCGGTTACGGAAGCTACGGAAGGTCTAGCTAATCGTATTGAAGAGCGGGAGGAAAAGACAGAAGAGTCCGATCCTGTGGTACTTCAGCGCCGGTTTGCAGCTGAGATGGAGGCGGCGTACCAAGCTGAAACTGAAAATATGGCTTTGTTTACAGTACCTGCCGTATCTGAAGCAGCGGTTCGTGAAGACGTCCCGGTATCGGCTGCGCAGCGGGCTAGCGACAAAAGAGCTAATAGGACACTGTCTCAGGTAGATCGCGACCGAGCACGCGACGCACAGCGAGCTCGAACGAGACGAAGTAATATGACACTGTCTCAGCGTGACCGTGCGAGGAAGAAAGACGCTGAGCGCAAGCGTATCCAAAGGGCTGGGCTGCGCGGGGAGGAGCTTCAGGAACGACGTGAGCAGGACAGACATCATGTGGCGTCACACAGAGAAGGGCTGACGCAAGAGCAATGTCAACACGAACGCGACCTAAACCGTGAACAGCACGCACTTCGGCGTGGGCAGATGGAGGGGCACCAAAGGGAAACGGAACGTGAACTAGACCGACAGCGGCAGGCCATTCGAAGAGCAGGGGTGACGGAAGAAGAACGCCAGCAGGAACTCGAGCGTGTGCGCACTAGACGCCAATGCACCCGTCATGGCCATGCTCTTATTTCCCATGAAGACTTTGACGTGTCCATGATAACGGGTAACGACGTGGTGAACGGCCGACACAAGCTCCCGGCTACAACCGTTTGCCCGATCTGCAATGCTTGGAAGTGGCCTGGCGAGTCTGCGATATCATGCTGTCTGGCAGGCAGAATAAGGCTGCCTCCACTACACCCCGCGCCGCGGAAGCTGCTTCAGCTGTACGGAGACCCCGAGTTTCGCCGTCAAATCCGTGCCTACAATCAAGCTTTTGCATTTACGTCGATTGGTGCTTCGTGCTCAAACCGATCGTTTCAAAATGTGCATCAAGACGAGAGCGTTGCGGGTACACACGGGGTGTACACATATCGCATTCAAGGGGCTATGGGGCACTACCTAGGGTCTCTCCTCCCCCACATAGACCGTCGGACAGGCGCGCGGGTAGCACCCAAGTTTGCGCAGATATACATTGTGGATCCAGACATGCAACACCGCGCGGAGCGACGTCTTGGTATATTCGCGGATTTGGATCGTGTTGCACTACTAGACATCGAGAAAATGATGGCAGAGCACAACCCATTAGCGCAACGGTTCCTCCAGTTTGGGCAGCAAGTGCGTCAACACAACACGGAGGCTCCAGTATACTTGGTCTTCCGTCTGCATGATAACTCCTCGCGACCAAGGACGCATAACCGCCCCACTGTGTCTGAAGTGGCTGCGACTCTCATTGAGGATGGCAACCTGGCTCAGCCTCGGGATCTACTTCTCTTTACACGCGATCAAAGGCTGCTACGTTTGTATGAGACTCACGCCGATTACGATCCACTCCAATACCCGCTTCTCCTTCCATATGGAGAGAAGGGCTGGCCCTACACAGACGAGTTCGCGAATGGTGCTGAGTATCGAAACAAGAAGGCGATGTCGCTTCGTGAACACGTTGCGTTCCGCCTTCATCAGAAAGGGGATGATCAGTCCGCTCTCCACCAAGGTGGGCGTCTATTTCAACAGTGGTGTGTAGATCAGCGTGCAAAATGTGAGCAAGAACAGCTTCGCTGGGTGGCCGACAATCAGAAAACACTTCGCGCCGATCAATACAGGGGTGTTCAAGACGCCTTGCTCAATGAGGATACTTTGGCTCTGGCGGAAGGAGAAGTGCTGCTGTCGGAATATGACCGGGCCCAGAACAGATTGGTGCACCCGGACCGGGACGGATGCAGCAGAGGACGACCAACCCACTTTCTTAATCAGGTTGGCAAGCGTATCATACTACCGGCTTCGCACCTGGGTAGCCCGCGGTCCATGTACAAGTCGTATCAAGATTCGATGGCAATTGTTCGGGAGTATGGACGGCCCGACGTCTTCCTGACTGAAACGTGCAACCCCAAATGGGACGAGATTCTTGAAGCGATACCTTCCGAGACCCAGACAGCTCAAGATCGACCAGACATCGTGGCTCGCGTGTGGCAGCAGAAACTGCAAGCAACGCTTGACGATTTAAACCAAGGCGTTCTGGGACGAGTGCGCGCGCGGATTTACGTTGTCGAGTTTCAAAAACGAGGCCTCCCCCACGCCCACGTACTGGTTATTTTGGCTGACGAAGACAAACCTCGAACCCGCGAGATCGTAGACAAGATGGTATGCGCTGAGATCCCAGATAAGGATACAAACTCTCAGCTGTATGAGACGGTCATGTCATGCATGCTCCATGGTCCATGTGGGCTTGCAAACCCTTCCTGCGCGTGTATGAAGGACGGCAAGTGCACCAAAGGATTTCCGAAGCCCTTAGCAAAAGTTACACAAGCCAATGCCAATGGATATCCAGTGTACAGACGACGTCGACGGCAAGAAGGTGTTCTAAAGTTCAAAGGCAGAGAATACGACAATGCTACGATCAACCAGTGGGTTGTACCGTACAACCCATACTTATCCCAGAAGTACAACTGCCACATCAATGTGGAAGTGTGCACGGATATTACTGCGGTTAAATACCTGTACAAGTATGTGTACAAAGGACCCGACATGGCTATACTCACTGTGGAAGAAGTCCGAGGAGGGCAGCAGAGTGCGCGTCGAGAGCCAAATGAGAATCTACGTTTCTTGAGCGCCCGGTACATTTCTCCGGTGGAAGCTTGCATGCGCCTGCTCGATTTCACAATTCAGGGGAAAACCCATGCGGTGACACAGCTAACGGTTCATCTCGATTCAGGCCAGACAATTTGCTTTCGCGAGACGGAAAACCCGGAGGCGGTTTTGGAACGTGGTAGTCACACGATGCTGACCAGATTCTTTGAGTTATGTGCGAGTGAAGAGCCTCAGAAAAATAATGCCAGGACGATGTTGTATCAGGATATCCCCAAAGAGTTCTGCTGGAAAGCGCCGGAGAAAGGGCAACCGAAAAGGTGGGTTCGCCGGAAACAGTATCAAGCTGCCGTTGGTCGCATGATTCACGTGTCTCCTCGAGATATGGAGCGGTTCTACCTTCGGCTACTGCTCTGTCAGCGTAGAGGTCCAACGTCGTTTGAAGACTTGAGAACGGTTAACGGAATTGTCTGCCCAACATTCCAAATTGCGGCGCGGGAGGCTGGCTACTTGGAGAATGACAACGAGTGGGTTTCGTGTTTGAGGGAAGCGGCTGAGTTCCAAATGCCGTATCAACTACGCCAGCTCTTCGTCACCATTCTGGTGTATTCAGCTCCAGCAAATGTTGGTGTTCTATGGGATCGGTTTTTCGCGGATCTTTCCCAAGACTTCGCACGCAAACATCAGGCTTTGATGGACCCCTTTAAGTCGGCGTTGGTCGAATTTGAAACGCTGATGAGCATTCAAGAACTACTTCAAGCGAGTGGGTATGCGGTAGCTGACTTCGACGAGCTTCCTCAGTTGGGGTCGTTCCCAACATTGATTCGTGAAGCGCTTCGCCAAAACGGATTACTACGACGTGAGCTCACTGGATACGATGCGTCAGCTTTGGAGGCAATTGTAAGCACAGAAGATCAGCTAAACGAAAGTCAGCGGGTGGCTTACGACCAGATTATTGTAGCGGTTGAATGCCCGGAGGAAGGCAAGAATTTATTTTTTGTCGATGGACCCGGTGGTACTGGAAAATCTACACTGCTTCGAAACATACTGGCCAAAGTCAGACTCTCGGGGAAAATCGCCATCGCTGTGGCGTCTAGCGGTATTGCCTCGCTCTTGCTCATGGGTGGTAGGACAGCTCATTCGACATTCAAGATCCCTTTGAAATTAAACGAGAGCTCGACGTGCGGTATCAGGAAGAACTCCCATATTCAGGAGTTGATCAAGCATGCAAGTTTAATTATTTGGGACGAAGCACCTATGGCCCATCGCCACGCATTCAAGGCAGTAGACAGAACACTGCGGGACATACTTGACAACGATACCGAGCCTTTTGGGGGGAAAGTGTTTGTACTTTCGGGAGATTTCCGCCAGATTCTCCCGGTCGTTAAGAATGGAACACCCGTCGAGACAATTGACGCTTGCCTTAAGTCGTCTACACTGTGGCCCCAATTCCAGACGTTCCGTCTCACGGAAAACATGCGAGTGCGCACTGCTGATACTGCAGACACTGCTGAGGAAATGGCTGCGTTCTCCGAGTTTCTGCTGCAAGTCGGGGAGGGAAGACATGATGTAACTCCTTCCCTAGGAAGCGATTACATGAAGATCCCGCGCGATATGCTGATTGAGAATCCACCTGTGCCTGAGGATGAGGACCAGGAAATTCGTCCTGGTGTTATTCCAAGAGGCATGGATCGGATCATCGACGAGATGTATGGCGAGATTAACAACCCCGAAGTTGCTACCGATGAGTATTTCGCTAACCGTACGATCCTCACGACCACGAACGCAATCGTGCACCGCATCAATGAAGCGGTGACCGATCGATTAACTGGACAGGCGCGGGAATACATGTCTTCCGATTCTGTACAAGACGACGGTGATGGCAATTTCTTCGAGCAGGAGATACTCCACTCGATAAATATCAGTGGAATGCCGCCCCACAAGCTGACCCTCAAGGTAGGAATGCCTATCATGATGATGCGGAACCTGAATCCAGATCTAGGGCTGTGCAACGGAACACGGCTTCGAATTGTGGCCCTCAAGCCACATGTCATCCACGCCACAATCATGACAGGTGAGCGACAAGGGCAACATGTGTTGATTCTTCGCATTGTTTTCATCAGTGACGGAGACATTCGGAGCTTTCCGTTTCATTTGAGACGCAGGCAGTTTCCTGTCCAACCGGCTTTTGCGATGACGATTAACAAGGCGCAAGGACAAACGGTGCAGTACTTGGGGCTGTATCTTGCTACGCCTTGCTTCTCCCACGGGCAGCTGTACGTTGCGATGTCGCGAGTTACTTCAAGATCAAGATTCAAGGCGCTGGTCGAGTACCCAAAGCTGGAGGAGGAGGATGGGGTCTACGCCCAGAACATTGTCTACAGGCAGATCTTTGGTTGAGAGTAGGAATGATCAATTTCATATGCATTTAATACATCACGTTTACATAAATCATGTTTACGCCGGAGCGTAGCGAAGGCGGGAGCCCATTCCCCCTTGGACTAAAACCTGCCACCTCCGCCGCGTAGCGGCGGCGAACGGCTAGTCCTAAAGTATCAAGGCTAGCACGGTGTCTGTCCGTCCGTCACACGAAACGCTCAGGTTTTTGAGCTTTATCATTGGCTGTCGAGCGGAGCGAAGGCGGCTCTAATTGGTTAAAACTAAATTATGTACCTTACATCAGTAAATTCATGTGGGTCACAGAGCACATATGGAGATTTGCACCAGGATATCCATTATCCGATGGCGGCATCGTTTAAATACTACATGTACGAAGTTTTAATTTGTACTATGTTAATATGGGATGTTGCTATTAATATTTGAGTGCTACTTATTCTCAAATGAAATAGCCCCTAAAGACGCTTCCTATGCTGCAAGGTGCTTAGCGTACACGTAGGAATGCGTGTTTTCGAGGCCATACTATAATATACGTAATACTATGTTCTTAATGGTTTCGCAAGTTACAATGACTAAAATAATAGCTACAAATGTTTTGTTGTAGAAATATTAAGAACATATCTGAGTGTGAGGTAACTGATTGAGCTGCCAAATAGTAGTACCCGTACAACAGAAGCTGGCCGTAAAAACAACCATGTGCCAATAAACGTTGTCACCTGATCCATAAAGATACATAGTTTTAGATTGAATAGAATGAACTCATATGTCTTACTGCTGTAGCCATTGTTTTCTAAGAGACTACTGTAAGCCATTGTTTTCTAAGAGTTGTTAGGCAGCAAAATCCGATACTACTTAGCTGGCGGACGGGTCGCCGACAGGGGCGTAGGATACCCGTATAAATGGAGCGCCAATACAACAACAAAACACGAGAGGTGCTAATTATAGTTGGCTAAGTAGACACCATAAAGAAACGTTAATAAACTTGGAGCCTAAATGACGTCCAATAATCCTGGAATCATCGTTAAATTATCAAATAGAAAACACTACCGTCAACAGTAGCAGCAGCAAGGCGTCTTGCGACACAATATCCAAGTGCTTCAATCATAACTGGCACAGATTCGAGTGCTAATTCTGAATCAGCACAAAATGAGCGCCACATACATTAAAATTAATTATATTTTATTGTTTTAGCTTTCATTGAGTTTAATATGAAAAGTGAGCAATCTTTAGTTACGTACAAGCTGAAATAGGCAGTGCAGGCAGGTGTTAATAAGTAGTGCAAGCTGGACAGGCCATTACTATCGTTTGCGCTGATGTGAGCTAAGTTTCATAGCGGCTCAGAAATGGCCCGTGATATCGAGCACGACGCTAAACTAAACGTATTGTGTAGCGTTTGTATAAATGTTATTTGAAGTGCTGGTGGTTTTGGATGGAGGATGAAGATACAGTGATAGCCAGCAATAAAAAAGAGATTGCATCAAGAATCTTGATATAAGATCATTAGAATATTTATTATTAAATCTGGTAAGCATGATGCTGACCCAAATTAATAAATTAAAAAATCTATTTAGGTACACATCGGTTCAGCGTTTTTTTTTCAATAGTTATCCCGCCGAAGCGTAGCGTAGGCGGGAATGCCAAAACGTGTAGAAGTAAACCTAATTTACCGCCGCGTAGCGGCGGCGCTCGGCTAGTTACAATATCAATATGAGCAGTAAAAAATACAAGTTGCCTTCGAAACGTTTTGGAGAAACAGAAAGGTAGAAATGTATGTACAGTATTAAATACAACTACATGGTCAAGTAGTAAAAGTCTAAAAGTTGCCTCGTAGACGACGAGTGACCTCGTCAGCATATACGATCGCACCGAGATTACGCTTCACACCGGCACCACCGACGCCTAGACCGACGTCCGCCTTCACCTTCGCATCAACATCCGCCTTGACGCCGAGACTAAGCCCAGGCTTTCCGCCGGGACCCGCGTTCGGACCGACGCCCAGGCCGACGTCGGCCTTCACCTTCGCATCGACATCCGCGTTGACTCCGAGACCAAGACCAGGCTTTCCGCCGGGACCCGCGTTCGGACCGACGCCCAGGCCAACGTCGGCCTTCACCTTCGCATCGACATCCGCGTTGACTCCGAGACCAAGACCAGGCTTTCCGCCGGGACCCGCGTTCGGACCGACGCCCAGGCCAACGTCGGCCTTCACCTTCGCATCGACATCCGCGTTGACTCCGAGACCAAGACCAGGCTTTCCGCCGGGACCCGCGTTCGGACCGACGCCCAGGCCAACGTCGGCCTTCACCTTCGCATCGACATCCGCGTTGACTCCGAGACCAAGACCAGGCTTTCCGCCGGGACCCGCGTTCGGACCGACGCCCAGGCCAACGTCGGCCTTCACCTTCGCATCGACATCCGCGTTGACTCCGAGACCAAGACCAGGCTTTCCGCCGGGACCCGCGTTCGGACCGAAGCCCAGGCCGACGTCCGCCTTCACACCCGCATCTACATCTGCGTTGACTCCGAGACCAAGACCAGGCTTTCCGCCGGGACCCGCGTTCGGACCGACGCCCAGGCCAACGTCGGCCTTCACCTTCGCATCGACATCCGCGTTGACTCCGAGACCAAGACCAGGCTTTCCGCCGGGACCCGCATTCGGACCGACGTCCAGGCCAACGTCGGCCTTCACCTTCGCATCGACATCCGCGTTGACTCCGAGACCAAGACCAGGCTTTCCGCCGGGACCCGCGTTCGGACCGACGCCCAGGCCAACGTCGGCCTTCACCTTCGCATCGACATCCGCGTTGACTCCGAGACCAAGACCAGGCTTTCCGCCGGGACCCGCGTTCGGACCGACGCCCAGGCCGACGTCCGCCTTCACACCCGCATCTACATCTGCGTTGACTCCGAGACCAAGACCAGGCTTTCCGCCGGGACCCGCGTTCGGACCGACGCCCAGGCCAACGTCGGCCTTCACCTTCGCATCGACATCCGCGTTGACTCCGAGACCAAGACCAGGCTTTCCGCCGGGACCCGCATTCGGACCGACGTCCAGGCCAACGTCGGCCTTCACCTTCGCATCGACATCCGCGTTGACTCCGAGACCAAGACCAGGCTTTCCGCCGGGACCCGCATTCGGACCGACGCCCAGGCCGACATCGGCCTTCACATCCGCATCTACGTCTGCGTTGACGCTGGCACCGCCCTTCCCGGCGTCGATCTGTCTATCAACGTTGAGATAGTAATTAGGACTTTCCTCGGTACCATACAATGATACAGCCACGTCGCCACCAGTCTCTAAGCCACCATCAGGACTCGCGTATCCGGTTGTTGGGGTGGCGGTGGTATCTCTAGTAGTGACAAAGTCATCTTGCTGGGTAGCTGATTGGTATTCTACACCGGCCGGAGTAATGATCTGAGTGGGCACTTGCACAGTAGACAAGGGGCACGGGGTGACTGTCGGAACGGTTGGGGCAGCATCACAGTCATCTGCATACGCATTGTCGGCATGAGCCGTGAAGTCGGAGAGCGCGACAGCCACCGCGAACAGTTTGAGAAAGGTTTTACACGAAAGCATTCTTGTTGTTGAGGGTACTTGAGCCGCCGTAAAAGAAGAAGGCGAACAGGAACAACGGGGTTGGAGGCTCGAGTGAAGAGAGGAAATTGGGGAATGAGGTTGCAGTGGCGCTAGGCTAGACACGTTGGTTGCCGCCACTTGCTACGTTATGTTTAATCACCTCAAGACGCCCTCTCGTGACGACGCAACGCTAAACAAGCTCATTCGGATATCAGGCGTATGCTTCGACATATTTGTGAGACGCTTTGGCGGCTTTCCGTGACCACGTGAGAACATTTCTCTCTCTCTCTCTTCCCTATATTGAATCACTGCTGGCTGCACTTGGACTTATAGAAATTTAAATGATGACAGCCAAAATTAGAGCAGGGCTTTCCGCTTCAGAAATCATCTAACGGCTTTTGGTGACCCAACGACGGGTCGACGTGTGCTGCTTGTAATAATTGATTACTGTACTAGAGCTGTTGAGGTCTGCTGTATTCGAAGATGTACACTTCGACGTCCAGAAATGCAAACAGCGTAAGAAAATACACCGCTGCTGTTCGTGGAGAGTTGTTGGTCATCCTCCATGGCCGTTTGAAGCTTCCAATCTATCTATTGGTACAAGCCCTCAGCGGAACCTCCGATGCGCACGTAGCACAACAGCAAGCAGGGATTGGCAGAAGTTGCAGTGCTCAGACGTCAATCACTGCTCCGCATTGGTTTCGTGCTATCTGCCAGTTGGTCGATGCGCATGGTAAATATGGCAGCTAGCAAGCTGAAAAATGGCCTGTTATTGATGGCTCTCTCACTTGGTTTCAGCCAATAGCACTACGAGAAACATATGGGTGTCGGCGCGCAAAAGATCAGACGTCCGCCGTCGTCGACGTCGAATCGGTGCCAAGGATCGCGACGTCGACAGCACTATTGATTACATGTAAACGAGCACAAGCTGCGTAAGATCGAAAACAAGTACAGATGATCTTCTCTGTTTTGACATCCCCAATAGTAATTCCCTCCAGATAAAGTGGTTGAAAGGGTCTCCCGTACGTGCTACCAGGATAAGTTCTAGTTAGACGCTGCGTAAGAACTGCCACCGCAAGGAGGCCACCAACCAGCGAGTAGGCAGATCATACAGCAAGTTCAATATTTTTTTAAAGCTAACTTGACGCTCTCAGACCCCCCCCCCCCCCCCCCCGAGTTTCTAGTAAGGCATTTTATAGAAACTGCAAGTGGTGACAGAAACAGTATATTATTAACAACGCTACTTAGAAATACACAGTTTATTCTCGGGGGGGGGGGGGGGGGGGGGGGGGGGGTAAATTTGACGAACCTGTGGGAATGCTCTTAGAGCAAGGAAGCCATCTGTCGCCGAATTGAGATCAAACCGTCGGGCTTTACTTATGTCGCAAAGAAGTATGTCGACTACCTTTTTCTCCAAAATATCAAATGATTCGTAATTATCGTTGTCTTCAGCAGAGACCAACGCAAAAGCGATAGTTACTTTCTGCATGTTACAGTAGCATCTCGACCTACGAGGTGCATTTGCAATCCGCCGTAGTATTGGCATTTTGAATGGTGGTGGTGCTGATGTCGGAGTTAATGTCGGCGGAAACACTTGCGCAGCTAGCGCTATGAAAACGAAATGCTGTCCGTCTCGGCTTCACGCGGACTTGATGCCAAATACTGCACGGCTCATAGTGCCCGAGAAATCCAACGTCAAGCAACAAACCAAAATGCTAGTTTGGCAGTTGCAAGCGCATACCAGGCGACTAGATCTATCATTGTTTCATAATTGGCTTAGGAATGTTTGTAAGCTGCTGGCACATGCGGCGTATTATAAAATTTGTTCGCCATTACAAGTAGGGCGATCTACACTGATACTGACGAATACTGCAAATTTAATTTCGCATCCGGCAATACTCTGTCACCATCCGCTTTTACTAATCTTGTCAATTAAGATTGAATCTAAACTACTCTTGTCAAATTCCCTTACAAAAAGCAAGTCTACTAAAATAGTTCACTAAGTACAACCTGACTGTGTACCTTTAAGAGCTTATTCTTGTATTACGAGACACATTTCTAAAAAATAATGTGACTGTTCATGTATATGCACTCAGTGAGCTTTCACCATGTGAAAACCACTGAAATTTCGAAATGACTCTGCTGTTTATTTGTTTTCGATCTTACGCATGTAATCAATTTCAAGCAGCACACACGTGGCAGTCGACCCGTCGTTGGGTCAGTGACCTTTGGTGACCCAGGGTCACCAAAAGCCGTATGATGATTTCTGAACGTATCTTATGAAGCAAGTCCCGCTCTAATTTTGGCTGTCATCATTTAAATTTCTATAAGTCCAAGTGCAGCCAGCAGTGATTCAATATAGGGAAGAGAGAGAGAGAGAAATGTTCTCACGTGGTCACGGAAAGCCGCCAAAGCGTCTCACAAATATGTCGAAGCATACGCCTGATATCCGAATGAGCTTGTTTAGCGTTGCGTCGTCACGAGAGGGCGTCTTGAGGTGATTAAACATAACGTAGCAAGTGGCGGCAACCAACGTGTCTAGCCTAGCGCCACTGCAACCTCATTCCCCAATTTCCTCTCTTCACTCGAGCCTCCAACCCCGTTGTTCCTGTTCGCCTTCTTCTTTTACGGCGGCTCAAGTACCCTCAACAACAAGAATGCTTTCGTGTAAAACCTTTCTCAAACTGTTCGCGGTGGCTGTCGCGCTCTCCGACTTCACGGCTCATGCCGACAATGCGTATGCAGATGACTGTGATGCTGCCCCAACCGTTCCGACAGTCACCCCGTGCCCCTTGTCTACTGTGCAAGTGCCCACTCAGATCATTACTCCGGCCGGTGTAGAATACCAATCAGCTACCCAGCAAGATGACTTTGTCACTACTAGAGATACCACCGCCACCCCAACAACCGGATACGCGAGTCCTGATGGTGGCTTAGAGACTGGTGGCGACGTGGCTGTATCATTGTATGGTACCGAGGAAAGTCCTAATTACTATCTCAACGTTGATAGACAGATCGACGCCGGGAAGGGCGGTGCCAGCGTCAACGCAGACGTAGATGCGGATGTGAAGGCGGACGTCGGCCTGGGCGTCGGTCCGAATGCGGGTCCCGGCGGAAAGCCTGGTCTTGGTCTCGGAGTCAACGCGGATGTCGATGCGAAGGTGAAGGCCGACGTTGGCCTGGGCGTCGGTCCGAACGCGGGTCCCGGCGGAAAGCCTGGTCTTGGTCTCGGAGTCAACGCGGATGTCGATGCGAAGGTGAAGGCCGACGTTGGCCTGGGCGTCGGTCCGAACGCGGGTCCCGGCGGAAAGCCTGGTCTTGGTCTCGGAGTCAACGCGGATGTCGATGCGAAGGTGAAGGCCGACGTTGGCCTGGGCGTCGGTCCGAACGCGGGTCCCGGCGGAAAGCCTGGTCTTGGTCTCGGAGTCAACGCGGATGTCGATGCGAAGGTGAAGGCCGACGTTGGCCTGGGCGTCGGTCCGAACGCGGGTCCCGGCGGAAAGCCTGGTCTTGGTCTCGGAGTCAACGCGGATGTCGATGCGAAGGTGAAGGCCGACGTTGGCCTGGGCGTCGGTCCGAACGCGGGTCCCGGCGGAAAGCCTGGTCTTGGTCTCGGAGTCAACGCGGATGTCGATGCGAAGGTGAAGGCCGACGTTGGCCTGGGCGTCGGTCCGAACGCGGGTCCCGGCGGAAAGCCTGGTCTTGGTCTCGGAGTCAACGCGGATGTCGATGCGAAGGTGAAGGCCGACGTTGGCCTGGGCGTCGGTCCGAACGCGGGTCCCGGCGGAAAGCCTGGTCTTGGTCTCGGAGTCAACGCGGATGTCGATGCGAAGGTGAAGGCCGACGTTGGCCTGGGCGTCGGTCCGAACGCGGGTCCCGGCGGAAAGCCTGGTCTTGGTCTCGGAGTCAACGCGGATGTCGATGCGAAGGTGAAGGCCGACGTTGGCCTGGGCGTCGGTCCGAACGCGGGTCCCGGCGGAAAGCCTGGTCTTGGTCTCGGAGTCAACGCGGATGTCGATGCGAAGGTGAAGGCCGACGTTGGCCTGGGCGTCGGTCCGAACGCGGGTCCCGGCGGAAAGCCTGGTCTTGGTCTCGGAGTCAACGCGGATGTCGATGCGAAGGTGAAGGCCGACGTTGGCCTGGGCGTCGGTCCGAACGCGGGTCCCGGCGGAAAGCCTGGTCTTGGTCTCGGAGTCAACGCGGATGTCGATGCGAAGGTGAAGGCCGACGTTGGCCTGGGCGTCGGTCCGAACGCGGGTCCCGGCGGAAAGCCTGGTCTTGGTCTCGGAGTCAACGCGGATGTCGATGCGAAGGTGAAGGCCGACGTTGGCCTGGGCGTCGGTCCGAACGCGGGTCCCGGCGGAAAGCCTGGTCTTGGTCTCGGAGTCAACGCGGATGTCGATGCGAAGGTGAAGGCCGACGTTGGCCTGGGCGTCGGTCCGAACGCGGGTCCCGGCGGAAAGCCTGGTCTTGGTCTCGGAGTCAACGCGGATGTCGATGCGAAGGTGAAGGCCGACGTTGGCCTGGGCGTCGGTCCGAACGCGGGTCCCGGCGGAAAGCCTGGTCTTGGTCTCGGAGTCAAAGCGGACGTTGGACTTGGTATCGGTGCCAATGTAAATGTGGGCGTGAAGCGTAATCTTGGAGCCGACGTTGGTCTCGGTGTGAATTCTGATCTCGGTGCAAACGTTGATACTGACCTAGAGCAGATCACTCGTCGTCTACGGGGTAACATTTAGACTTTTACTACTTGACCATGTAGTTGTATTTCAAATTGTACATATATTTCGACATTTCTGTTTCTCCAAAAGTTTTCGAAGGCAACTTGTTTAATCTTTTTCTTTTTACAATACCGTATTCCTTATGTGATTGGCGACAGTCAAATTCTTGAGGTGGTCCAGCCTTTCTGCCAGCATAAAAAATACCTGTATCGAAAAAACTATATAACATGCTCAAAATTATATTGGTCGCCAAGCACATAAAGCGCGACGACACGAAATTTAAATCAATTTGATTGGCTGCTGGATTTGTCGCTAATGACCGAGCGTCGCCAATCACATAAGGAATACGGTAACACCTTGAGTATTGACCAATCACCGACCGCCATCACCTTCCTTGGCGCCGAATCCTATTTTTTTCAATTTCAAAATGGAAGAGTACGACCGCGAGGCGCCGCTATTCGACCGGCGCTTCCACGTGCTGGTGCAGTACCCAGACCGCGACGAGAAGATGCTGCCACTCACCATCCGTCTGCTCACTGGCGTGCGCGTACGTGTCACGCTATCCTCTCTTTTACAAGGCATTTTTTCTTAAAATAATATTCTCGGCAGCAAAATAATCCCAAGAACCAGAAGGAACGCGTGATGCGCGTGGAAATCACAGACGACGACGGCGCAGATCCGTATTTCCTGTACTTGTGGAGCGTCTCAGAGGAGGAATTCCACGAACTCAAGGCGCAACAGAAGCTTCTCGTGGACTTTGCCACCTTCCCAGCCAACCTCATTGAGCTGTTACAATGTTGTCTTAAAGACAGCAAGGCAATTGTACAAGAGGACGCAGAAAAAGAGCAAAAAAACGAAGATTCAGCTGAAGAAGGACGTTCTATCTCTATAAAGAGAAGCTCTATTGACGCGCAACACAGCCGATCTGCTGGACCTATACCTTTAAGGTACGCTTTGGTATTTTTATTTAACATATTCTAAAGGTCAACTTATTTTTTTTTAAATGAAATTTAAGCTATTTGGCGGTGCTGAACACGTCAGATAGCGACGGGATGTCGGTGTTTAGCATTGTGGAGACGAATCCATTCAAGCAATTGACGCATCTGTCGTTGAGGTTTTATCCTGGCGACGACGCAGCTATCAAGGCGTATCTTGCAGCGAGATTAGCGCAGGTGGGGGCGAGTAGACGGTCGTTGGCGACCTCATTAAAGCAGACGACCGAGGAGCTGCAGGGTACGCAGAAGAGTGAGGCCAAGTTACAGCAACAATTAGCAGCTTTGGGATATGAAGCCGAGTCGACGCTGTCTCACGAGAAAATGAAGTTTGCGGACGAGTTAGAGACGCAACGCAGAACTGCGACGTCTGCGTTAAAACAGCGAGAAGACGAACTGAACGCCAAGATTGACGTATTGGTGGAGCGATACGAGAAGGAGGTGCGTTTGGTGTCCTGTGTGCGTGTTTAATAGTATTTAGAGAAAAATTATTGTTATTGAATAGCTCCAAGCACTGAAGAAGACTGCGGAAGCTAGCGAAGCGCAGGTGCAGGAGCTGAGCAGGCAGAAATACCAACACGAACTGCAGATCGAGCAATTGCGAGCGCAGTCTCAAGATCTCAGTCAGGGCTCAAGTGCGCTCTCAGGAGAAGTGGGCGAGCTGCGATCGCAGAACAAAGAACTGGACCAAAAAGGTTTCTTACAGGAGAAGCAGATCAACGCTCTGCAAGTCCGTGCGGATGCGCTACAGCAGCAACTTGCGGACAAGGAGGAAGTGGTCAAGAAGACGACGGACCTCTTACAGGCCGCTAAAGTGTACAGCGAGGAAGTCGACGAGTCGCTGAAAATGTACCGAGACAACCACGCGAGGCTGCAACAGAAGCTCGAGTTGAGTATCTTGGAGATCAACAAGGTGAGGATGAGTATGAAGACTAGAAAGATACGGATTTTTTTTTATTATTTTATTATTTTTTATTAGGGAAATGAGATTATTGAACGGATACAGAACGAAAACCGGACGTTGAAGGCCAAGATGCGGATGAAAGCCAAGATTATTAAACAGCAAGAACAGGTACGTGAGGATGCGCTAACGGAGGCTTTGCACACTCTAATTTTTAGAGATAAATTTCTATTGCCAGTTTGTCGAGGAGAAGCAACTTCAACGTGAGGAAGCGCTGTTAGAGTTAAAGTCGACCAAGGAAGACATTCGGAAGCGGGATGAGCATATTTTACAGCTGAAGGTTCGTTAGTAAGTGCTGCGTTGAAGAGGCTAAGACACTCAGTTGTTGGTATTTAACAGGACACGATAAAGGAACTGAGTCAGAAACTGGAAGACAGCAACAAACTCTTGGCATCCAACCAACAAGGTGAGCGCTCAAGTGTTCATAGTTGTTTCGTATTTGTCTTGAGAGCTGACGTCGTTTGTGGTTATTTACTCCAGTGATCACATGGCTGAACAAAGAGATCAACGAAGCACAACTTGGACATCAGCGGAGGTCGAATGCACACCCCTCTGTACTGGCATTTCGTCCGTCTGACAAGGTTAGTGTTGTGTCATTAGACTTGCGATAATATCCCCGCTAATTCCTGCTCAATATCCATGACAGACGACAGCAACGGAGTCTAGACCACCTAGTCTTCAGTCATGATTCGACTAAACTTCCCGTTATTTGCGCTCTAAATGACCAGTCCTCCGTCGATACGGATACACTGCCCTGTAATGTACGACGTCTCGTCACTAACCAGGAACGCCACAAGTTGTGCCACCTCGTCTGCCTTGCCGAATCGAGCCAATGGGATGTTGCTTAGTACCCGGTCTCGTGCAGCGTCCGCCATCGTGTCTGTCATCTCTGTCGAGATGAAACCTGGTTCCACTAGGTTTACGCGGATGTTACGGTTACCGAACTCCTTGGCCAGCGTCTTAGTGACGCCCGCTAATCCCGACTTGGACGCACTGTAAGCGACCTGTCCGACATTTCCTGCAGCGCCCACCACGCTGCCGATGTTGACAATACTGCCCTGACGACGCTGCATCATTCCTTTAGCCACCGCCTTACACATGTGTACGGGTCCCACGAGGTTCGTAAGCAGCAGCTCGTCCAGCTCTGCGTCTTTAAGTCTCAATAGCAAACTGTCCTTGGAGATACCCGCAGCGTTTACTAGAGCCGACGGACCATCGCCCAGTTCCTTAGACACTTGCGCTACCAACCGAGCAGCTTCAACACTGGCGTCTCCTTCGCCACGTCGCGGACAGCTGTACGCCAGCGGCAATACATCCGCAGAGATCTTCCGTGCTGCTTCTTGAGCTCGCTCTACGTCTCGAGACGTGATCGCGACCTGCCAGCCGCGTCGATGAAGCTGCTGAGCCACAGCGAAGCCGATGCCGCGACTGCCGCCGGTCACTAGCGCCACACCCGGCATCAAATCGGTATTTTTAATGATGAACTCTCGATTAAGTACGGTATTTAGAGAGGTTAATTGGGCTACGGTGCTTTAACCTATCAAGAGGGACAGTTTTTACTGGGCGATAAACATGGACGACGGCGACGGGCAGTCGATGGAGTTGCCCGTGTACGTGAGTTTGCCAGTCTCGCTGTCGGCGCGGAAGACATCGAGGCTGTTGGTGTCCTGGTTGAGCGCCAGCACAAAGTCCTTGTAGAGCAAGATGTCGCGGGGCGTCTCGCCGCGCGTGGGGAGAATCTCCACGAGCTCGAGACGCGTGTCGGGTAGGATCTTGTAGATGGCGATGCTGTGGCAGAAGCGCGTGGCTGCGTATACAAACTTGCCGTTCGTCGAGATGTGGATGTCCGACGCCAGTGGAGCGGGGCCAGAGTAGTCTTTAGGTACCGTCGAGATGTTCTGCAGTGCCTCGTGGCCCAACTTACCGGTTTTGGCGTCAAGTGGGTACACGCCCACAGTGTTGTCAAGTTCGTTGATGACGTAGCCCACGCCGAGCTCCGGGGAGAGCGCGAAGTGACGCGGACCTGAGCCAGGAGGACGTGTGATAAACTCCTCGTCCACTAGTTTCTTACCGGCCGCGTCTAGTTTGTACTGTACGAGGCGGTCGGTGCCCAAGTCAGCGGCAAGGAGACCAGTCGGCGTCCACACCGTGCTGTGGATGTGTGAGGCTTCCTGGCGGTCCGGGATGGCCATACTGGCGCCGTCGTAGCGGTGGTGGTCCGAGGCAGGGGCCAACGAGCCGTCCGCGTTCACAGGGTAGAGCGAGAGGCTGCCACCGCCGTAGTTAGCGACAGATACGAAGTCTCCATTAGGACTGAGAGCCACGTGACACGTGTATGCCCCGTCAGTCTCGTGGCGACTGATCTGCGTGAGCCCGCCGTCCTTTTCGATCTTGTAGGCGGACACGAAGCCCGTCTCCTCCCCCGGGTGCAGTTGGGACGGCTCGTTGCTCTCATTTACAGCGTAGAGCGTCGAGTTGGTCCCGAAGATGTAGGACGGATTGATACCGGTGCCCTCCGTCACTTTGAGCAGCTTTAACGCGCCCGTGGAGTCGTCGAACGAGTAGGCGTAGATGCCCTTCGCGTGGCCATTAACGTGGCCTTCCTTGCGCGTGTATGTGCCGACGTAGAGGGTTGGCATCGTTGCGGCGGGAATAAAGACCTATAGTGCTTGGGAGAAAAGATCGGGAAATGTCCACGCACTTTTGATGAGCTTGTTGAAGACAACCAGGATTGGTCAAAATGATGCGTCGGTGCTAATGATGCTACAAATTATATTAATGCATGCGTTTGTAGAGGCGATAAAGTTTGTCAATAAAAGCAGAATATATGGTACAGAATTTTGTAGATGCACATAAGACCATGTATGAAAATGAGCTGGGAAATGCAGACATTAAATTTGTTATTTGCGATCGAATTGCGTTTACAAAAAGGATCGATTTACAGGAGGTCGATGGTATTGTGAATCTTGAATATTGGAGGCGGTTTGTAAAGTTGCACACGAATCACCCTTTTAATCTGATTGGACAAAATACAACTTGCTGCAATCCAGGATTTAACTACTCTTCCACACCAGAAACTCAAACTTGAACGCCACAGGGCAGCTGCAGCTCGCTCCTTCAGGACACGGCAAGCTATGTGTTACAGTCCTCGCCTTGCTGATATACAGCTGATAGATGCTTTCCACCATTTCGGAGTCCAGCGCTACCAGAACAGACAAATTCTCCAAGAATTTCATCGCCACCTCCTTCAAGCCTGCCTTGTTCAGTGGAATTGATATAGTAATGACGCACCAATCCTTCAAATTGACAGCGTCGGAAGGGCGTTAAGCTTGAAGATTTGCACAGCTCCAAAATTAGAGGTAGTGGGTGGATATAAAGGCTGTTCAGCCCTGCAAGCCCGCCAATTTAGACCCAAAGCTGCTGTGTCGTCGAGCCATTTCTGCAGCTTCTTCCACAAACGTGAAGTCGTTTCGCCAACTGAGCCATGTGGGGTTGACAGCGACGGCGTCACTGTCTCCTTATTGCCATCACTATCGCCGATCACACTCATCTTAGGGGCCGTCCGCCTCAAAGTGAGCTCGAGGTCACACCAATTCGTTCGCAGCGGCAGGTCCGACCAGTTCATTTGAGCGTAAGAAGAGTTCAGCAACGCATCACTGAGCCGCAAGACGTCTTGAGGCCGGTCCACCTCGTAATGACGCATTAAATCTGAGCGTTCTTGCTCCTTCAGCGACTTTGCTGTTCCACTCGGTCTCCCCACGGACTAACTGCTTGCAACGGGCTTGGTGCAGGAACGTAAACGCTGCGTTCTTCGTGTCGTGCGTTCTACTTGAAATTTTCAAGCGCAGTTCTTTCATCCAATCTAGCGACCTATATAACTAAGTGTAAACACCGTAGCGAAGGTGGCCAAGATCCGGATTGGGGCTTACTCTCACCAAACGAGACAAAATAGGCCGCATCATAGATGGATTGATGGAGTCCCTGTTTTGGAGGGCGTTGCTGATTGACAGGAGGCCGTATTTGAGTATCGGTCCGGAAGCATCGCTTAATGCTGGCACAGGCCTGACGTGCGAAAGCTGACAAGCATCTGCACATACAAAACGTCGTATGCTAGTGTGGTGCAAATTACATATCCAAATCATTAATTATCCGACCTAGGACCTGTGCCAATAATTTGGTATATCAAATAAACAAAAGCCAACAGACTTTATTTGACAGTTACGGTACCTAACGGTAATCAATGTGTTTAAATGTGCAAAGATGCCAATACGTAATTTAAAATTTTAAAAGAGAGCGTGTTGTGTCAAATTTATAGGCGGGTTAGAATCGCCTGCAAAGACCTGTAGCCTGAGGAAAACGCAATAACCAAAAATCTTGCAAATTCTGCTCGAGAGCCATGTGCTCTCGAGCCAGTAAATAAGAAAATGAAGCCGAAAGTGGTGGTGATCCGGATAATCAGGCGCTGTCCGGATACTCGGAGCCAGCAACGATAAACGAGCATGATTGGGCAATCACCAGCCAATAACAACATTTGGCTCATCGGCAAAACACGCCGTCTGTTTAGAAATAAGAAAAAATAGAAATGAAAAAACAAATTATTCACTTCTTATAATGGCAACTACCAGACCAGCAAAGTATTGACCGATTTAAGCCTTTGGCGAAAAAAACCATGATCACCACATGTTACTCATCCAAGTAGGAGTCGAGCTTGTCCTTGGTCATGCCTCCCGTGCTTTTAATGTGGCGCTTGATACGGGTCTCCCACAGCCCCTCAATAGTATTAGTGTGTGTTCCCGTAACCGGGTCTACAAAGTTGAGGCTGAGATTGACCCAACTATGCGTGTAGCTCATAGAAAGCAGGAGACGGTTATTCTCGAGAGTATGTTGCTTGTTGTCACGTTCACAAACGTACGTAGCGAACAAGTCGGACATAATCTTAGTTCTACAGAATTAAATAATAGGAACAATAAAATTAAATGAGCCACCGACTACCAAAAAAGTAAATAAACTTACCGTGGCTTGATAAACGACTTGATTATGGGAAGAAGTGTCTGCTTTGTTCGTTTGTCGTATACGATCGGCCAGTCCCGCGCTCCACACCACCAAAAAGCCAGTATTCCTGGTAGTGGCGGCCTCTATTGTATTTTCGCTTTTTGGCCAGGCTAATCTCGTCAATCTCCACTATGTGACCGTCACCTCCAATCTACACGCAGCATACCAGCAAGTTTAGAGCAACTTAAGCAACTTAAGCAAAGTAATTGTGCAACTTCACCTTTAACTCGGTCTTCAGGAGTTCCTTCGAGCACGTTCCGCGGCAGTACGCATACCAGTCGCGCACTGTGCGTTCGCTCGCCTCGGCCATTTCCATTGCCTGCGCCTGGGAGAGCCTCATGGTCCAGGCCAAGAGGAGGCGGACGGCCCGGTGTAGCTTTAGCTTGGCATCGTTGAAGCATGAACAGGTCAGCATGCCAATTGATTGTTCCTTTCCATCAGCATGCTTAGTCCTGCGAGAGCACCGCCAGCGCTTTCGGGCCAATGATGGCTTCATGAGGCTTCCGCAGCTTAGGCATCGCTTCTGCTTGTCTATCAGACTCACGTCCATGCACCAGAGGGCGCAGGTCTCTTCGTCGCACGTCACCTCCATCACTTTCGAGAGGACGAAGAGACCTTCGTCCTCTACGTGATTCAAGTACGATGTCTGCAAAGTGAAGCTTGGGGCGGGGCTTGGGGCGGTACTTGATGGTCTTGGGCGCAAAATGCGTTGTGAGGGCAATTACATTGGCGGTTTGAAGTCTAGTGGGCTTAGTTTTCTTTTGAATACAAAAAACAAGTCAGTTACAACATGGCGATCCTCCGTTTTGGCGCCAAAAGTGGGCGTGTTCTGCTGAAAATGCTTACACAAGGTTTACACAACATTTGCTGAATGTACGAATTTCGCTTTAAATTTTTCCTTTCTCTTTTCCTTATTTCTAAACAGTGGGCGTGTTTTGCCGGTGAGCCTAACATTTGGCTCCGTACATACACACAATTAGTCAGTTTCCAGCCGCAGACAGCCAACCGGTGTTGCCGACAGGCATCACAACCACGGCCTTTTTTTTCGCTACTGATCAGACCTTTCCTCGGCCTCTGAGACTGCACAGGCCGTCCAAGTCGTGCCGTACGTATCCACTAAGGAACCGCGTCCCCCTTGAGCGACAACGTAGCTCAATGGTGAGAGCGCAGGGCAATGCCCTGAGGATATTGGCTCGAATCTAACCGCTGTGTTTCTTACTCTGCTGTGTACGGTTACTGTTCTTGCAGTTTTATTGCTAGCTACTATGAGCGCAACATGTGTGTAATAAGGAGCTGAGAATACATCTTAGAAGATGTTGTTAGCGCATTCGGCTGGGATGTGATACAAAGCGCCATGGGCGGATATTGCACCTTGGGCGACGGCAACCGTGTAATGTAGAGTTTGTATTCCCCAGCAAATTCATTGTGATACTGCATTTCTAACTACAAACCTTGATTGCTAACTAGAAACGTTTTGTACTGCATGCGGAAAAGGTTTGGAACAAACATGGCCTTTTTGTTCACGCTGCATATTGCACTGATGTTAAGCAGCAGTATAATGTTTGGGTCCTGACGTAGCGAGTTGTTCACCTTCTGCGTGAAGTAAAGTGTGAAGATACCGCAATCGTCGCTATTTCGCTGGACCGGGAAGGTTTGCACTCGCTTGGTCGCGTACGGCACTGCTTTCTTTCGGTACATGATCATTACCTCTAGCTTGAAGTACCCACCGAGCAATAGACAATTTCTTTGGTGGCAAGCTACTTCTTAGAGTCAATATGTAGCTAGCAAGGTTTCAATCCTTCTATAGCCATGACCGGATTCTGCAGAGCGACAAAACTCCGGTGCATATTCATGCCTATTGGGACAAGAACGATTCTGTACCTCTCGTTTGGAAACCGTGCAGTGATGCCACAAACCGGTTTGTACGTCGCTATCATGCTGTCCTTGTTTTTCTTGTAGGCAATGAAAATACTACCGAAAGGCTGCCAGTCGAAGTTGAATGCTGTCGCGCTAGCAGGCGTATACTCACGAAGATAGTATGACATCACAACGTCATCCAACTAATGCCCGGGATTGATCGTGTCCAAGGTTTTTGTGTGACTCGGAGCGCCTAGGTTTTATCGTCAGGCTTGAAGCTATAGCGGTGGTGCTGCACAGCCACATCGCTGCCCTTTTGCTTTTTAGCACAATTTCTTGGAGCTGTTTATTCGTTGATCTCAATAGGATTGTTCTTGCTACCGAGATTCTTACTCGACACCTATTCTTGGGTCTTATCGGACTCGACACCTGTTCTTAGGTCTTATCGGGCAAAGCCGATACCTTTTCTTGAAGTCTTATCGGGCAAACTCGACACCTGTTCTTGGGTCTTTTCGGACTCAACACCTGTTAATATGTCTTATCGGGCAAAGCGGATACCTTTTCTTGAAGTCTCATCGGGTAAGTTCGACACCTGTTCTTGGGTCGTATCGGACAAACTCGACACCTGTTCTTTGATTTTATCGGGCAGATCAGGAGAGAGCGAGAGACCTCGCTCCTCGGATGTCTTAAACCGGATGAAGCGCACTAAGAGGATGCGGCGGCGTCGATGGTGATGTTCTGCTTCTGCACGAGCGACAAGTCGGACGCACGTCCGAACAGGTACCACAGCAAACACAGTAGCGCTGCGTCTTGGTAATCGATCGAAGTAGACGCATTCTTATACAAATAATGCATGAACTTACGTAAATCGGTCTTAGAGCAAGGTGGCGCCTTACTTACGACCTTGCCATCTCTTTTCAGACAAAATTTGTCTAGAGACTTTCCCATACTAAGCAATTTTGCTTCGACAAAGTGTTGCTGTGTAGGGAAGAGCTCGAAAAGCCATATTTTAGTCTGCCTATAACTCTGTACGGCTGTATTGCGGGCAATCTGTTTGCTCTCCTTGCCTTTATTAAAGGCAAGATACATACCAAACAGATCTAAGATAGACACAATGCACTTCCCACTATCGTTTTTCTCAATATAGCTTCAAAATCTACAGCCTCACGCTTGACAAAAGCCTTGAGCGCCGCAATGGCGGCTGCTTTTGCGCATTTTGTCTTTCCGGGCTTGAGATCGTCTAGTCCCATCCTTGCCGGATGTTTTGTAAATATGCCGGTGATACTTTCATCACTTAATTTTTGAAAAGAAATACACATATTTTTCGGGTCCTTCCGACTATAGACGTCGGATTGGCTGGCTTAGATTACCCACCTTCCCCGAAGTAAATATATTGGCTAAAATTAGTTTTTTAGGCTATTGTGATTTGTCCAAATTAATATAAATGCTGTACTTCTCTGTCCCACCAATTTATACGGATTTTAGTTTTTGAAAGTAGCACTACCAACATGAGTTTGATAAACGTCTAGGTACCCTTATTCGAAAGCTTGCGACAGCGTGCTATTAGCTATCAGCGACCAGCAAGTGAATGACCCCACGAACGGGGACTCAGATTTGGAGAAAATTCTGTTATTTTTTGTAATTTACAGGTTTTATGAGCGGAATTAAGCAAAAGTTGCAGTAAATGCTTATTCCGATATGGCGATCCTATACACATTAGCGTAATCACGATCTACGGGTGTAACACTCGCTACTAGGCGCTCAATTCAACGAGGTCTACTGCTTGATAAGTCGATATGTATCAAATTAGAGGAAAATGTCCTCCAATCATTGGAAGAAGCACGATATTAGCCAATGGGATCATTGGAACATTCTTCGTGTATTACAGACAAAAATCTTTATAAATTGTTGTGACAGAGAAGTAATAGGCTACTTTAGGCAAATACAAAACTCAAGCAAGGTCGGATAAGTGATGTTATTCATAAATTGCCAAAATTTATCGGACCAGATGACCTTATCGGACATGCAACAAAACTGTGGTACAATGTTTTCGATAGCTCAAAAAGTAATTTTACGTTAGACAGTATTCGGTGTGGCCCACATTAACAGTAAGTAAAACAAATATTGGGCTGTGAGAGTGTGGACGTAGAGGGCGGCAGCGCGGTTGAGGGCGCGTGGAGCGGTAGTGGATAGAGTGGAAGTGCGGGTTGCGCGTATGGGTCTTCGGTAGCGACGGGACAGCGTAAAGGCTGACGTGCTGGTGCGGCCCTAGTGGCAGCTGCGTGCTCTGTGTTGCTGAGTGGCGCTCGGCCGGTGGTACTGGCTTTCGGACGGGCATCTGCGCTGCCGAGGGATGCTCGGATGGGTCTGAAGTCCAGATCTTTTGACGCTGTTCAGCCTGGACAGCGTGAAAAGGAGTATTTTATCTAGGATGTGTGGCGGTAGATGCTCAAGACAACGGCGGCGATTGTGGAAGGTGGCACCTAAAGGAAAGGGAAGCGTTAGAAGGAGGTCGTGCGGCAACAGGAGGGGATCTTAATGCGGCGGCTGAGGCGTGAGGCTGGAGGAAGCGGGTGCTGCTGCAGGGGTGGTTGGGCCATGTGGTAGGGAAAGGGGCGGTTGAAGATTAGGTCAAGTGAGTGGAGGGGGGGGGGGGGGGGCGAAGGAAGTTGTAGTACAAGAAGCAGTAGGGCGAAGCGGCTAGAAACGACGGCTACGTGCAATCCCGGGTCAAGGATCTGTCGGCATCGTCGAGCGTCTCTCCAACCGTTGTATTTGGGTGGTGAGCGGGAGGTGTCGAGAGGCGAAAAAACAGAGCAGTCGTGGCTGTCGCCCTGCAGTATCTGTGTTTGGCTAGCGATACATCGTTGATCGCTAGTATATAATTTGCGCTGTGTGTATTTCAATATAAAAAAAGTAATGAAATACACACCCTTCTCATTGAGGTATGCTATCTACATTTTTCGCTCTGTTTGATCACATTTGGAGAGGTGGACGCTTGGGTCGATCGCGTTGAAGAGACACGGCTGGCGTGGATATAGTCGCCGGAGCTGCTGATAAGGATGATCCGGATCCGTGTAGTTTAAGAATGCTTGGATACCTTCCATCGTTGTAGGGATCACAACTTCATATGATGGGTTAGGAAGCGTCATGCTTAAAGGACACTCGAAACATTCTTCGCACCTGCATCGGTGAACACCTTGTCCAGCTGCGGTCGAACGTGCCCCAGGCAACACGCTGTGAGGCAATGGCTCAGCCGAAGGTGCGCCGCCACGACGTGTAGGTAGCCGTATTCTTGCGCCCGGTTGTAGCACCAAGTGCTCGAGAAGACGGACGGGGGGGGGCACCTGATCAGCAAAAGGAGACGGTTGCGCTAGTTAAGCAGGCGATGAAAGAGGAGATGGATCACGCCGTACGTTCGGGGAGGTCGCCATAGGTGAAGGATTCGGTCGAGGAGGATTCGGAGGCCGAGCAGGACCAAGACCACTCCAATTGCCATCGGAACATTCTAAGTCACAGCCGTCAGCTGGACTCGAATACTCGGTAGGTGGTGGAGTATCACCGCCACCACTGGTATCACACAGCTGGAATATCCACCGACGGTTCATCATCATCATTGCGTCTGCTACGGTGTAATTGATACCTGTAGTTCTTCAGGCACTTCCGCAGCATATATCAATGCTCAAGATGTTTGTTAAAATAGCTTCAAAAACATTTCTAGCGTTTACTACCTTAAATGCTAGGTAGAGCTACATGTAACCGAGTCTACTGTACTACAACGATTGTACTGGTCGGACAAACTAAAAAATATGCAGGTGAAACGCTCACATATTAATATTTGCAAGGGATTACACATATTTTTCGTGTCCCTCGGACCTGATACGTCCGATGTGAGGTTTAGATGACCACTTTAATCCTCCATGTATTGGTTAGCCAAGTCTGACATATTACTTGCATATGATTGGTTACGCAATTACAACTAATAAAGGATTGGCGCGTATTTTGATACTAAACTTAAGTGAGGTGGGACAAGAGATAATACTCTTGCATATCAGCAAAACCTGAGTGTGGTAGATCATAATGTAACCCTTAGGTTAGTGAGACCAGTGGAGACAATTCACCACCGAATAAATGAGTCCACTCACAACTAGCCCAGACTGTAGCGTC
Organism: Phytophthora betacei; assembly: GCA_011320135.1. NCBI lineage: Eukaryota > Oomycota > Peronosporomycetes > Peronosporales > Peronosporaceae > Phytophthora > Phytophthora betacei. Next base: position 17,058 of record JAANHX010000689.1, on the reverse strand, counting down.
AGGCGCGCATCGCACGAAGTATCGCTCACCAGAGGCTTGCCCTTGACCGACGCCTTCAATACATGCATGCAAATCAAAAGAGACTGCATTCTGTGTGAAAGTTGAGACCAGGAAATGAGCACTCAATGCCCTCAACGAAAGCAATACGGATGCGAAAGCTACCCCGATGCACTGATATTAAAACAGCACTACAGTAGATACCTTAGTGACCTAATGAGAGGTATAGAGTTATAAATTCTAGCTATCATCGATTGCAACAAACAGACAAACACTCTCGAAGTGATAATCATGAGTCGATATGCCGACGGTGTAATGGGCCCCTCCATTACATAAATAGGTAGATTTCTTTACATAAGTAGGTGCATCAGCACACGGCTAGCGTGTGCTGAAATGCTGTCATGCCATTGGCTGATATATGGGGAGCCAGACCCATTATTAGCCAATTGGACTATGACGTGTATTTGAGTGGCCAGGGCTGTGGCCTTGGTCCTAAAATAAAGTCAGAGTTGATTTTTCCTTAAACCTAAGACTCAGTCGTCCTATTGCGAGCTTCCTCAACACTATAGTGTAAGCAAGTAACGGAGTAAATACCTGGCCCGTTACACCTGGTAGCACTTCGTAGTCCCTCCAACGACCAAGTTCGACATGAGCCAAGACCTCGACCACGCTGCCTTTCTCCATCTCACTCGGATCGAGTGGGAAGCTCTCCACCGCCTCGCGGCGGTGTCCGGGGAAGCCGTCGTCACGTCGCTGCTGCGCTCAGCGACGCCCGACAAGCAGCGCGTTGCGGCACAGGAATTCATGGAACGCGAGCTCGCCGATGCGAATCGGCGAGTGTCAACTCCCTCGCGTATCTCCACGAATGACGTCGTGAAGCTAGAGACGTCCACCTACTCCGGTGCCGGAGAAGATCGACTTCCGCTGAATCGCTGGTTTCGAGAGATCGACATCGCCATCGCCTCGAGGTTGATCGAGGCGCCTTCCGCGAAGGTCCATTTCCTCCTCTCGCGGTTGTCTGGGAAAGCCAAGGAATGGGCTCTCGGCAAGTTGGTTGTCGATCCCAACGTCTTCCCCACTCTGGATACCCTCCAGAGTGACCTTCGGCTTGCGTTCGAGCCGCCGCAAGATGAATCCCGAATTCGGGCAGACTTCTTCGCCCTTCGGCAAGGCACGATGACCATGCGCGACTACGTCCAGAAGACACGACACCTCGCGTCGTGCATCGTGTCTAAGCCGATCGATATGGCCTCTCAGGTTCATGTATTCGTGTTCGGTATGCGCGAAGGCATGACGCGCTACTGCCTTACAAGATCGGACCCCTCTACGCTCGAAGAGGCATTCGCCCTCGCCCTACGCCAGGACTACGTGGTCGCGGCGTCATACGCTCATGCGCTACCTGCTTCAGCTCGAGATTCTGTGCCCGAGCCCATGGACATCGACGCTATCGATGCGACGAGCAATCGTCAGCGTCATGTAGTGCGTCGAAGCGGTGCTCGGAACAATCGTTCTCTCACCTGCTTCCGCTGTCGGAAGGTCGGTCATCGCGCGGCGGAGTGCCGCGCGCCAGCTCCAGTGCTTGCGCATGTCGATGCCGAGACCGTGAGTTCTGACCAGCCAAAAAACGGTCAGGGTCAGTAGGTGCGGGGCGCCCTACTGGCTGGAATGGAGGTCCGGGTCCCCCGGTGGCAACCCAACCTCCTAGCCCTCCTGTGCTGAATGCACACTTTCATGCCACCACCACGCCGAGCGATTCAAGATTGATCATTGTAAGTCTTCATGTCGCCGGTACCCGGCGACCACTGCGAGCGCTCCTTGATTCAGGAGCGACCAACAACTTCTTCCGCGCGTCGTGCTTGTCGGTACTCCCGTCGGACATCACTGTCCACAAAGATAGAGAGGAGGTCGCTGTCAAGTTGGCCGATGTGAAATCACGCCGCATCGCGCGGCGCGAGATTACACTTCCGTACACGTTCGATGGTTTCCGAAGCAACGACGACTTCCTCGTCATTGAGATGAATTACGCGTTTGACTGCATCCTGGGTATGCCGTGGCTGACGCGCTATCAACCAGAGATTGACTGGTTGGCCCGGTCGGTCAAGCGTCGCAGTGGTTATGATGTGAGCGAGGTGTTCATGCACCTCCTGGTCGCCCAGAAGGATTGGCCTCACGTCACCGTCGTGGACCGGTCATCCACGACGAACGTTGTGCACAGAGTGAGCGATGGCCCTCTCTGCACGGCTTGCGCAGTGCTGTTAACTGACGAGTCCCCGCAGACGAACGAGATGGCGGTCGAGCAGGGGCTCCCGCAGACGAATGAGATAGCGGTCGAGCAGGGGCTCCCGCAGACGAACGAGATCGTGGTCGAGCAGGGGCTCCCGCAAACGAACGAGATGGCGGTCGAGCAGGGGCTCCCGTCAATTGAGCCGGTGGTCGAGCAGTTGGCGCTCCCGCTGAACACTACCGCGGTCGAGCAGGGGCTCCCGCTAGAGGGGGGTGACCTCTCGTCCAGCGAGAGCGACTCATCATCCTCGAGTTCCCACTCGAGGCGGCGGCAGTCGAAGCGGCGTCGGCTGAAACCTCGCCGAGAGCCCGTGCCAAGTGACAGCTCACAGACGGAGTCGGTCTGCGTGCTTGAGTACGTGGAAGGTACTCCCGGTCGCCGACGAACACTCGAGCTTGCAAACCCACCTAGCGAGGCAGGGTCGATCACTCGACTTCCAGGTCTCTCCTGGAAGAACTTCCTTCGCGGCCTCAAGGGCGATGAAATCGAACAGGTTTGCCTGATCACCGACGCCGATTCGGCGTCGCCCGAAGTGAATGCAGTCAGTGACGGCGACGCTCCCTCGCGCCCAAAGAGCGCTGAGCCGAAGTCGGCCCGCGAGGAGCGCTTCGCAGCGCAGTCTTGGGAAGCGTTATGCGAATCCGGCAATCCAGTCTACGAGTCCGCCCGCGAATATGAAGATGTCTTTCCGGATAAGATCCCAGCTGAGCTACCAGCTGACCGAGGTATTCGCCACGAGATCGATCTCGTGCCCGGCTCGAAATATTGTGTGACGCGGCAGTGGCCGCTCCCGCGAGATCAGGTCCAAGCTATTGATGACTTCTTCGAGAGCCGCCGCAAGACGGGTCATGTGCGTGAGAGCACATCGCCGCACTCCAGTCCGACCTTCTGTGTGAAGAAAGCCACGGGCGGATGGCGCATCGTCCATGCCTTCAACAAGCTGAACGACGCTACCATCCCTGCCCAGACGCCGATTCCTCGGAAGGACATGGTGCTCGACGCAATGTCGGGTAGTGAGGTCTTCAGTGCCATCGACTTGACCGATGGGTTCTACCAAATCCTCATGAGGCTGAGCGACATACCGCTCACAGCGGTAAGCACTCCCAGTGGTATGCTCTGGGAGTGGCTTGTTATGCCACAAGGCTTAAAGAATGCCCCCGCCACGTTCAATCGCATGGTATCCCATGTGCTGCGTCCGCTCCGCGATTTCGCACCGAGTTATTTCGATGACATCTTCGTACACAGTCGCGCTGAGGGAGGCCTCAGCGCGCTTGAAGTTCACTTGAAGCATCTGAGGCAAGTCTTCCAAGTGATGCGCGAAAACAAGCTGTATGCCAACTTGAAGAAGTGTATATTCTGCGCGCCGGAGATTCCGGTGCTTGGCTGCTTTGTGAGCAAGAACGGCGTCCGCGCCGACCCCGAGAAAGTGTCGTCGATATGTGCGTGGCCTACGCCACAGAATCCCACTGAACTGCGTCAGTGGCTGGGCCTCGCAAATTATCTCCACAAGTACACGAAGAATAACGCCGGATTGATCCAGCCGCTCTCTTCGCTGTTGAAGAAAGATGTGTCGTGGTCGTGGACTTCCGCACATCAAGCCACCTTCGACTCGGTGAAGAAGAGTCTCGCCGAGGCCCCAATCCTCGCGCTCCCGGATGACGCGAAGCCTTTTCACGTCGTCTGCGACGCGAGCGATTTCGCCATCGGCTGTGCGCTGATGCAATTCGATGAAGAAGGTCGAGAGCGTGTCGTAAGCTACCAGTCCAGGCAGATGAAGCCGGCGGAGCGCAACTACCCTGTTCACGACAAGGAGCTCCTTGCGATGCGCTACGCTCTGATCAAGTTCAGAGTGTACTTGTTGGGTGAGGATACCTTCGCGGTGTATACCGACCATGCATCGCTGAGGACAGCGATGAAGAGTCCTCATCTCTCCCAGCGGATGGCCCGCTGGCTTTCGTTCTTCTCTGAGTACAACTTCGTTGTCCACTACAAACCCGGCAAGAACAACATTCTCGCCGACGCTTTGTCTCGGCGTCCCGACTACGACCCACGCGGTGCATTGGGTCGACAAGCTTCGCTGGATGAAGACGATGTAGACGAGTGTGCCCTGTGCGAGGCGACAGGAGTCAACCTGACGAGCGTCTCCCTAGGAATGCTACTTCGCGACGAGATCCGTGCTGCTTACGAACATGACTCGACGTGCTCCAGTATCCTGAAGCATCTCCGCTCTCCCAGCGCCGACACACTGGGAGCCCTTTCCCGCTCTGTACGAAACAAAATCCACCGATATCGTCTCGAGGACGAGCTGCTGACGTACAGCATCGACAACTTCGATGCCCCACGTGTCGTTGTCCCTAACGACCCCGATCTGCGCTCACGGATTATCCATGAGTTTCATGATGCCCCGCTGGGCGCTCATCTCGGTCGCGAGAAGACATTTGCCGCTGTGTCACGCGACTTTTATTGGCCACACCTGTACAAATGGGTACGTAAGTGGGTGCGCACCTGCGAGATCTGCCAGCGTGTGAAACCTGCCTCGTCTTCGCAGGCTCCCTTGCGTCCTCTACCAGTGGCCACCGAGGCCTGGCGCTCGGTGTCGATGGACTTCATCTTCGGGCTCCCACCCGATGCTAAAGGACGCTCAGGTGTCTTGGTGTTCGTAGACCGCTTCAGCAAGATGGTCCACCTGATTCCGGTGTCGGATGCGATCACCGCGGCAGATACCGCGGTGCACTTCCTTGATGCCGTCTTCCGTCATCATGGCCTTCCCGAATCTATCGTCTCCGACCGCGACCCGCGCTTCACGTCGGCCTTCTGGTCAAAGCTCTTCGAGCTACTGGGCTCGAAGCTAATGATGTCCACAGCAGCCCATCCGGAAACGGACGGCCAGACGGAGCGCGTAAATCGCGTCCTCGAAGACGTCCTTCGAAGCTACGCGACGTCGTTCTCCAGCTGGAGCTCGTTTCTGCCACTGGCCGAGTTCGCTCTTAACAACGCGGTACACGCGTCGACTGGGCTGACGCCCTTCTTCGTTAATAACGCGCGACACCCGCGTGTCCCTGCTCTCCTCGCCGTGGGCCATCCCACAGCGCCGTGTGTCTCCACTCTGGGTGGGGAAGAAGCTGCCGACAAGCCGTCTACTCCATCTGCGATGTCTCCGGCGGCTACACCGGTACTGGGTCAACCGGTACATACACCGGTTGCTAATGATATCTCGAGTGTATCCCCTGTTCCCACGTCGGTCAACGCAGTGACACGCTCCGCATCGAGCCCACTTGCGCCAGCTAACTACGCGCCGAAGCATGCGGCGCGACCAATCGACTCCGCAGTCGTCTCCGACTTCGTACTACAGTGCCAAGCGGTCACCCGCTATGTTCGTGACGCACTGCAGGACGCAGTGGACAAGCAGAAGGAGAACGCTGAAAAGGCTGGCCGCAAGAACACAGCCACGTTTACGACAGGCGAACGAGTGCTCCTGTCGACTGAAGCTATCAGAAACTCTGCGGTTACCAACCTCGGCGCGAACAAACTCGCGCCGCGCTTTATTGGGCCGTTTACGGTGATCAAGACCATTGGTGACGCTTACACTCTGGATATTCCTTCGACACTACGGCTACATCCGACGTTCTACGTCGGACGTTTAAAGAAATACCATCCGTCCGAGATCCCAGACGCTGATTTGTCCTCGAGTGACGCGGCAACTTTCCAGCGAGATGGTCCTCCTCCTTTGATCGACTCTTCGGGCGCTCAGCGTTGGATCGTTGAGCGAATCGTCGACCACGACTTTCGCCAGTGTCATGGTACCCGTGACGGTCACACTGAAGCGTTTCCACAGGGTCGCGCCCTGCGGGACAAGGAACAACACTATCGCGTGCGTTGGCTGGGACTCCCCCCAGGTGAAGATACTTGGGAGCCGCGCAGTCGTTTGCGGGAAGACGTTCCCGACATCGTGAACGAATACGAGAAGACACTCACGTTCCGAAGCGTGAGTGAGCCGGGTGCTGATATCCGCGGTGAAGAAGGCGACCAGCCTCCGCGGGTACACGGAGGCGCTCGCCATGATGATTAAGAAGAAAACTGGAGTTGACGCCGGGACCGAACCGGTGACCAGCTACACGAGAACTCGGCACTGTACCGCTGAGCCACTCGGTGAGTAAGCCGAGTGAACAAGTGAGTGACAAAGTGAGTGAGTGAGTGAGAGCGAGCGAGTGAGTGAGTGCGGCGTGAGTGACGCGAGGTTCCACGACGACGAGTGAAACCCCAGCTCGCAGGTCACCTATATTCCGACGTCGCAGTCGCCTGGGTCTACAAGATACTTCTTCGTACGCTGTGCAGTCGCACATCGTCGCTCAGTCAACTGAGTGAAGTGGTTGTTGTCCCCGTATTCGCAGTCTCAAGTACCTCGTGCGCTGTCTTCGTGATCCTCGTGTCTGCTAGAACATCGTGGACGTTCCACGATGAGCGTATCCCCAAGCACAAGGAAGTCTCCAGTCGGCGCTCAGTCTTTGCGTCTGTGGTGATCATCGTGCCAGCGTTTCCTTGCAAAAACACTTGCTCGTGCACTTGTCGCGGAGTTTGGTCTCCGTGGGAATCGAACTCACGCGTACTGCGCGTGAGCATGCTCCGTTACCCGCTCGGACACGACGTCGCAGAGATTTTATTGCGCTTTAGGACAATTTCAATGATCCAACCTTCTCTCCACCAGAACCTCACCTGGTGCCTCGAAGCCCACGTGTGTCGACACCAGCACCAGCGACGGTGGCCTCCAAGCTGTTGTCTGAGATGGCTTCTAGCTCTGCACGCTCGCTGCCGAGCGTGGTGTCTCTTGTTGATACGCCAGTGGCTTGATGTCGTGAGTGTCGCCGATGTCGCCGCTGTCTCCGCCGTTCCAGCCGTCTTCTCCAATGTTCTTCATCAGTGCTTATGTTGCGTAAGTGCAACTTTAAGAGGGGGGTAATGTAATGGGCCCCTCCATTACATAAGTAGGTAGATTTCTTTACATAAGTAGATGCATCAGCACACGGCTAGCGTGTGCTGAAATGCTGTCATGCCATTGGCTGATATATGGGGATCCAGACCCATTATTAGCCAATTGGACTATGACGTGTATTTGAGTGGCCAGGGCTGTGGCCTTGGTCCTAAAATAAAGTCAGAGTTGATTTTTCCTTAAACCTAAAACACAGTCGTCCTATTGCGAGCTTCCTCAACACTATAGTGTAAGCAAGTAACGGAGTAAATACCTGGCCCGTTACAGACGGCCTCACTGCAAATCATCTGCACCAGCTGGGATAAATGCTGTCCCTAACTTGGGATAGAGAGGGAGAGTCGATGATGTGTCCTAATGGGTGACATATCAAATCATGCATTTCAATGCTTTTTTTCTTTTTCCTTTGCCTGATGATCGTTTTAAAAATCGAGATCATTTTATTAAATCAAAGTTAAAAAAGTACAAATCGATCTAGCTAGACTGAATATTAAATCGAGCTACGGCAGCCAATCGACCGCTCGGGATCGACATACCACCAACTCTACATCGATATTCTGTAAGTCAGCCTTTTTTGCTGCAGATAAAACAATGCCTCTTCCCATCTCATTTTTACCCGTGGTTTTATGCTCCGACCATGCTCGATCTAGGCTATAAAACGGATGGACACCCCACCTGCAAAGCACAATACAGGTTAGTGCACAAAACCACTTACACTCCTGGACACAATTATACGGCCACCCAATTTTTTGGCTATAACTTTTTTTAACTGGGAGTTAGTGAGTGCTGTATAGCACTGAATGAAACATAGTTACGGTGAGAAACTTGCGGGATTCGAGCTGCGAAGGGAGGCTCCTATACAAAAAAACCGAATTGTTAGGTCGGACACAATTTACGGCCACCACCAAGTTTATTAAATCCAAGTCAGATGAAACGAAATGATTACTTCATTATGCATAATCGCATGCGACAACCAGGGTTGGGGATGGTTGGAAACGTTACCAGGACGTATTCGCCACTCGTGCTCTCTTATTTTCAAATCGGATGGGTCGCTGACAATCCTCGAGCGCGGCCGGATTCTAGGACTAAGTGAAGGAGGCCTCAGCGGACGCGCTATTACCAAGATAGTCAAGCGCTCTCGAGACTGTGTACAGCGCGTACTCAAGCGCTCGCACAAGCACCGCCGCCGCAGTCGAGCTGCAGACAGGAAACCCTCACTCTCCTAGCGCCAGACGCGTCGCGTGGTCAGGAAAACCTCCACCGGAAATTTCAGCTCCACACGCTTGAATGAGGACCTGGATTACCCGCGTCCGGCACAAACGATCCGCTGACTACTTTCCAGGGTGGACTGGCTGGATTACACCAAGATCGACAATACACTTTCCCTCATGAAACAGCACAAGATGGCTCACCTCGACTGGCCAAGCGCATGATTGGCCGGACATGTGGGCTCATATTGTATTTTCAGACGAGAAGAAGTTCAATCTAGACGGACCCGATGGTCTACGTTATTACTGGCGCGATATGAGGCGCCCAGCAAGACATACGATTCGCCGTCAGAATGGAGGTGGATCGGTTATGGCTAGGGGTAGCTTCAGCTCTGCGTGGAAGTCGAAGCTAGCGATACTGGAACGGCGTCAAGCGTCGGGGGTATTACATCTTTATTGTGTCAGAGTACATGCTTCCTTTTGCTCATCCAGCACGGCGTTGACTACATCTACCAGCAGGATAACGCCTCCATCCACCGATCCAAGCTCACAATAGATTTCTTTGAGGAGGAAGGCATTACCCTTTTTAACCGGCCTTCGCGTTCGCCTGATCTAAATCCGATCGAGAACGTGTGGAACTTGATGGCTAGTATTGTTTACCTCAATGGTAAGTAGTATGATAGTCTAGTTGAACTAAGAACCGCGATTCTTGTAGCGCGGGATGCACTAGACGCGTCTTATTTAGTGAAGCTTGTAACCTCGATGCTTAAGCGCTGCATTGAAGTCGTTACGAAGCAAGGAAACAAGACGCACTACTAATCGTAATAAAGTAATCATTTCGTTTTACACCGACTAAGTCAAGACAGCAGTGTGGAGCTTTCAGCTGAGTACTCTGCGCATCTACGGACCTGGCTGATTGGTCTGGGTCTCTGTTATCAAACGCCAGCTTCAGAGATCATACCACGGACTAGTATGGTTGCACAGATTACTCTAAATGAACCAATACAACTCGACACGTTTTGAAGTACGCCTTTAAAAGCTATCGTCGTTTCTACCGTTAAAGAGGTTGGCCTGCAGCCTGAAGCATCAGCCTTACCTCACCTTTCAGCGGTACCGCTATCGCCAGGGACAGTCCATACTGCCCGTAGGCGACTGTAGACAGCTTGTGTACTACCGGGCAATCTGGGAAAATGAGCTTCCAGGCCAAAAAATAGTTATTGCAGGTATAATAATTCAAAGGCAAGAATAATCATCAGCTTCAACTCAGAAGGTTTCTCGGCAGCATTTGAAGCTCTTTTCAGGAAGAGATGGGCACAGTTGTTGAGATTGCGCTCAAATGTGTCTATCATGAGCCAGATATACTTTGAAGTAGGGAATGTCAAACAAAGAGTGGAAGAATCTAGTGATGCCAGTTGCTTTGGACATTTGCAGCTGTCAGTGAGCGGCATAGCGAATGGCATAGGATGCCATGTGAGCATCCAAAAGAGCCTTTCGCTATCACTTCCAATTCATCGGTGTCAAGTGCAAGCTTCCTACTTCCAGTACATCGACTAAGTCAAGACAGCAGTGCGGAGCTTTCAGCTGAGTACTCTGCGCATCTACGGACCTGGCTGATTGGTCTGGGTCTCTGTTATCAAACGCCAGCTTCAGAGATCATACCACGGACTAGTATGGTTGCACAGATTACTCTAAATGAACCAATACAACTCGACACGTTTTGAAGTACGCCTTTAAAAGCTATCGTCGTTTCTACCGTTAAAGAGGTTGGCCTGCAGCCTGAAGCATCAGCCTTACCTCACCTTTCAGCGGTACCGCTATCGCCAGGGACAGGCTATACTGCCCGTAGGCGACTGTAGACAGCTTGTGTACTACCGGGCAATCTGGGAAAATGAGCTTCCAGGCCAAAAAAATAGTTATTGCAGGTATAATAATTCAAAGGCAAGAACTATCATCAGCTTCAACTCAGAAGGTTTCTCGGCAGCATTTGAAGCTCTTTTCAGGAAGAGATGGGCACAGTTGTTGAGATTGCGCTCAAATGTGTCTATCATGAGCCAGATATACTTTGAAGTAGGGAATGTCAAACAAAGAGTGGAAGAATCTAGTGATGCCAGTTGCTTTGGACATTTGCAGCTGTCAGTGAGCGGCATAGCGAATGGCATAGGATGCCATGTGAGCATCCAAAAGAGCCTTTCGCTATCACTTCCAATTCATCGGTGTCAAGTGCAAGCTTCCTACTTCCAGTACATCGACTAAGTCAAGACAGCAGTGCGGAGCTTTCAGCTGAGTACTCTGCGCATCTACGGACCTGGCTGATTGGTCTGGGTCTCTGTTATCAAACGCCAGCTTCAGAGATCATACCACGGACTAGTATGGTTGCACAGATTACTCTAAATGAACCAATACAACTCGACACGTTTTGAAGTACGCCTTTAAAAGCTATCGTCGTTTCTACCGTTAAAGAGGTTGGCCTGCAGCCTGAAGCATCAGCCTTACCTCACCTTTCAGCGGTACCGCTATCGCCAGGGACAGTCCATACTGCCCGTAGGCGACTGTAGACAGCTTGTGTACTACCGGGCAATCTGGGAAAATGAGCTTCCAGGCCAAAAAATAGTTATTGCAGGTATAATAATTCAAAGGCAAGAACTATCATCAGCTTCAACTCAGAAGGTTTCTCGGCAGCATTTGAAGCTCTTTTCAGGAAGAGATGGGCATAGTTGTTGAGATTGCGCTCAAATGTGTCTATCATGAGCCAGATATACTTTGAAGTAGGGAATGTCAAACAAAGAGTGGAAGAATCTAGTGATGCCAGTTGCTTTGGACATTTGCAGCTGTCAGTGAGCGGCATAGCGAATGGCATAGGATGCCATGTGAGCATCCAAAAGAGCCTTTCGCTATCACTTCCAATTCATCGGTGTCAAGTGCAAGCTTCCTACTTCCAGTACATCGACTAAGTCAAGACAGCAGTGCGGAGCTTTCAGCTGAGTACTCTGCGCATCTACGGACCTGGCTGATTGGTCTGGGTCTCTGTTATCAAACGCCAGCTTCAGAGATCATACCACGGACTAGTATGGTTGCACAGATTACTCTAAATGAACCAATACAACTCGACACGTTTTGAAGTACGCCTTTAAAAGCTATCGTCGTTTCTACCGTTAAAGAGGTTGGCCTGCAGCCTGAAGCATCAGCCTTACCTCACCTTTCAGCGGTACCGCTATCGCCAGGGACAGGCTATACTGCCCGTAGGCGACTGTAGACAGCTTGTGTACTACCGGGCAATCTGGGAAAATGAGCTTCCAGGCCAAAAAAATAGTTATTGCAGGTATAATAATTCAAAGGCAAGAACTATCATCAGCTTCAACTCAGAAGGTTTCTCGGCAGCATTTGAAGCTCTTTTCAGGAAGAGATGGGCACAGTTGTTGAGATTGCGCTCAAATGTGTCTATCATGAGCCAGATATACTTTGAAGTAGGGAATGTCAAACAAAGAGTGGAAGAATCTAGTGATGCCAGTTGCTTTGGACATTTGCAGCTGTCAGTGAGCGGCATAGCGAATGGCATAGGATGCCATGTGAGCATCCAAAAGAGCCTTTCGCTATCACTTCCAATTCATCGGTGTCAAGTGCAAGCTTCCTACTTCCAGTACATCGACTAAGTCAAGACAGCAGTGCGGAGCTTTCAGCTGAGTACTCTGCGCATCTACGGACCTGGCTGATTGGTCTGGGTCTCTGTTATCAAACGCCAGCTTCAGAGATCATACCACGGACTAGTATGGTTGCACAGATTACTCTAAATGAACCAATACAACTCGACACGTTTTGAAGTACGCCTTTAAAAGCTATCGTCGTTTCTACCGTTAAAGAGGTTGGCCTGCAGCCTGAAGCATCAGCCTTACCTCACCTTTCAGCGGTACCGCTATCGCCAGGGACAGTCCATACTGCCCGTAGGCGACTGTAGACAGCTTGTGTACTACCGGGCAATCTGGGAAAATGAGCTTCCAGGCCAAAAAAATAGTTATTGCAGGTATAATAATTCAAAGCCAAGAACTATCATCAGCTTCAACTCAGAAGGTTTCTCGGCAGCATTTGAAGCTCTTTTCAGGAAGAGATGGGCACAGTTGTTGAGATTGCGCTCAAATGTGTCTATCATGAGCCAGATATACTTTGAAGTAGGGAATGTCAAACAAAGAGTGGAAGAATCTAGTGATGCCAGTTGCTTTGGACATTTGCAGCTGTCAGTGAGCGGCATAGCGAATGGCATAGGACGCCATGTGAGCATCCAAAAGAGCCTTTCGCTATCACTTCCAATTCATCGGTGTCAAGTGCAAGCTTCCTACTTCCAGTACATCGACTAAGTCAAGACAGCAGTGCGGAGCTTTCAGCTGAGTACTCTGCGCATCTACGGACCTGGCTGATTGGTCTGGGTCTCTGTTATCAAACGCCAGCTTCAGAGATCATACCACGGACTAGTATGGTTGCACAGATTACTCTAAATGAACCAATACAACTCGACACGTTTTGAAGTACGCTTTAAAAGCTATCGTCGTTTCTACCGTTAAAGAGGTTGGCCTGCAGCCTGAAGCATCAGCCTTACCTCACCTTTCAGCGGTACCGCTATCGCCAGGGACAGGCTATACTGCCCGTAGGCGACTGTAGACAGCTTGTGTACTACCGGGCAATCTGGGAAAATGAGCTTCCAGGCCAAAAAATAGTTATTGCAGGTATAATAATTCAAAGGCAAGAACTATCATCAGCTTCAACTCAGAAGGTTTCTCGGCAGCATTTGAAGCTCTTTTCAGGAAGAGATGGGCACAGTTGTTGAGATTGCGCTCAAATGTGTCTATCATGAGCCAGATATACTTTGAAGTAGGGAATGTCAAACAAAGAGTGGAAGAATCTAGTGATGCCAGTTGCTTTGGACATTTGCAGCTGTCAGTGAGCGGCATAGCGAATGGCATAGGATGCCATGTGAGCATCCAAAAGAGCCTTTCGCTATCACTTCCAATTCATCGGTGTCAAGTGCAAGCTTCCTACTTCCAGTACATCGACTAAGTCAAGACAGCAGTGCGGAGCTTTCAGCTGAGTACTCTGCGCATCTACGGACCTGGCTGATTGGTCTGGGTCTCTGTTATCAAACGCCAGCTTCAGAGATCATACCACGGACTAGTATGGTTGCACAGATTACTCTAAATGAACCAATACAACTCGACACGTTTTGAAGTACGCTTTAAAAGCTATCGTCGTTTCTACCGTTAAAGAGGTTGGCCTGCAGCCTGAAGCATCAGCCTTACCTCACCTTTCAGCGGTACCGCTATCGCCAGGGACAGGCTATACTGCCCGTAGGCGACTGTAGACAGCTTGTGTACTACCGGGCAATCTGGGAAAATGAGCTTCCAGGCCAAAAAAATAGTTATTGCAGGTATAATAATTCAAAGGCAAGAACTATCATCAGCTTCAACTCAGAAGGTTTCTCGGCAGCATTTGAAGCTCTTTTCAGGAAGAGATGGGCACAGTTGTTGAGATTGCGCTCAAATGTGTCTATCATGAGCCAGATATACTTTGAAGTAGGGAATGTCAAACAAAGAGTGGAAGAATCTAGTGATGCCAGTTGCTTTGGACATTTGCAGCTGTCAGTGAGCGGCATAGCGAATGGCATAGGATGCCATGTGAGCATCCAAAAGAGCCTTTCGCTATCACTTCCAATTCATCGGTGTCAAGTGCAAGCTTCCTACTTCCAGTACATCGACTAAGTCAAGACAGCAGTGCGGAGCTTTCAGCTGAGTACTCTGCGCATCTACGGACCTGGCTGATTGGTCTGGGTCTCTGTTATCAAACGCCAGCTTCAGAGATCATACCACGGACTAGTATGGTTGCACAGATTACTCTAAATGAACCAATACAACTCGACACGTTTTGAAGTACGCTTTAAAAGCTATCGTCGTTTCTACCGTTAAAGAGGTTGGCCTGCAGCCTGAAGCATCAGCCTTACCTCACCTTTCAGCGGTACCGCTATCGCCAGGGACAGTCCATACTGCCCGTAGGCGACTGTAGACAGCTTGTGTACTACCGGGCAATCTGGGAAAATGAGCTTCCAGGCCAAAAAAATAGTTATTGCAGGTATAATAATTCAAAGCCAAGAACTATCATCAGCTTCAACTCAGAAGGTTTCTCGGCAGCATTTGAAGCTCTTTTCAGGAAGAGATGGGCACAGTTGTTGAGATTGCGCTCAAATGTGTCTATCATGAGCCAGATATACTTTGAAGTAGGGAATGTCAAACAAAGAGTGGAAGAATCTAGTGATGCCAGTTGCTTTGGACATTTGCAGCTGTCAGTGAGCGGCATAGCGAATGGCATAGGATGCCATGTGAGCATCCAAAAGAGCCTTTCGCTATCACTTCCAATTCATCGGTGTCAAGTGCAAGCTTCCTACTTCCAGTACATCGACTAAGTCAAGACAGCAGTGCGGAGCTTTCAGCTGAGTACTCTGCGCATCTACGGACCTGGCTGATTGGTCTGGGTCTCTGTTATCAAACGCCAGCTTCAGAGATCATACCACGGACTAGTATGGTTGCACAGATTACTCTAAATGAACCAATACAACTCGACACGTTTTGAAGTACGCTTTAAAAGCTATCGTCGTTTCTACCGTTAAAGAGGTTGGCCTGCAGCCTGAAGCATCAGCCTTACCTCACCTTTCAGCGGTACCGCTATCGCCAGGGACAGGCTATACTGCCCGTAGGCGACTGTAGACAGCTTGTGTACTACCGGGCAATCTGGGAAAATGAGCTTCCAGGCCAAAAAAATAGTTATTGCAGGTATAATAATTCAAAGGCAAGAACTATCATCAGCTTCAACTCAGAAGGTTTCTCGGCAGCATTTGAAGCTCTTTTCAGGAAGAGTGGGCACAGTTGTTGAGATTGCGCTCAAATGTGTCTATCATGAGCCAGATATACTTTGAAGTAGGGAATGTCAAACAAAGAGTGGAAGAATCTAGTGATGCCAGTTGCTTTGGACATTTGCAGCTGTCAGTGAGCGGCATAGCGAATGGCATAGGACGCCATGTGAGCATCCAAAAGAGCCTTTCGCTATCACTTCCAATTCATCGGTGTCAAGTGCAAGCTTCCTACTTCCAGTACATCGACTAAGTCAAGACAGCAGTGCGGAGCTTTCAGCTGAGTACTCTGCGCATCTACGGACCTGGCTGATTGGTCTGGGTCTCTGTTATCAAACGCCAGCTTCAGAGATCATACCACGGACTAGTATGGTTGCACAGATTACTCTAAATGAACCAATACAACTCGACACGTTTTGAAGTACGCTTTAAAAGCTATCGTCGTTTCTACCGTTAAAGAGGTTGGCCTGCAGCCTGAAGCATCAGCCTTACCTCACCTTTCAGCGGTACCGCTATCGCCAGGGACAGGCTATACTGCCCGTAGGCGACTGTAGACAGCTTGTGTACTACCGGGCAATCCGGGAAAATGAGCTTCCAGGCCAAAAAATAGTTATTGCAGGTATAATATTTCGAGGGCAAGAATAATCATCAGCTTCAACTCAGAAGGTTTCTCGGCAGCATTTGAAGCTCTTTTCAGGAAGAGTGGGCACAGTTGTTGAGATTGCGCTCAAATGTGTCTATCATGAGCCAGATATACTTTGAAGTAGGGAATGTCAAACAAAGAGTGGAAGAATCTAGTGATGCCAGTTGCTTTGGACATTTGCAGCTGTCAGTGAGCGGCATAGCGAATGGCATAGGACGCCATGTGAGCATCCAAAAGAGCCTTTCGCTATCACTTCCAATTCATCGGTGTCAAGTGCAAGCTTCCTACTTCCAGTACATCGACTAAGTCAAGACAGCAGTGCGGAGCTTTCAGCTGAGTACTCTGCGCATCTACGGACCTGGCTGATTGGTCTGGGTCTCTGTTATCAAACGCCAGCTTCAGAGATCATACCACGGACTAGTATGGTTGCACAGATTACTCTAAATGAACCAATACAACTCGACACGTTTTGAAGTACGCTTTAAAAGCTATCGTCGTTTCTACCGTTAAAGAGGTTGGCCTGCAGCCTGAAGCATCAGCCTTACCTCACCTTTCAGCGGTACCGCTATCGCCAGGGACAGGCTATACTGCCCGTAGGCGACTGTAGACAGCTTGTGTACTACCGGGCAATCTGGGAAAATGAGCTTCCAGGCCAAAAAAATAGTTATTGCAGGTATAATAATTCAAAGGCAAGAACTATCATCAGCTTCAACTCAGAAGGTTTCTCGGCAGCATTTGAAGCTCTTTTCAGGAAGAGTGGGCACAGTTGTTGAGATTGCGCTCAAATGTGTCTATCATGAGCCAGATATACTTTGAAGTAGGGAATGTCAAACAAAGAGTGGAAGAATCTAGTGATGCCAGTTGCTTTGGACATTTGCAGCTGTCAGTGAGCGGCATAGCGAATGGCATAGGACGCCATGTGAGCATCCAAAAGAGCCTTTCGCTATCACTTCCAATTCATCGGTGTCAAGTGCAAGCTTCCTACTTCCAGTACATCGACTAAGTCAAGACAGCAGTGCGGAGCTTTCAGCTGAGTACTCTGCGCATCTACGGACC